>OY997262.1:310684925-311934925 GCA_963921465.1 Triticum timopheevii | reverse complement strand
AGTGTGTGTCCATGTGCTGGTCCTCCGCCACCCCCTCGCCATTCTCTGCTTGAAGCCACCCCTTCTCACGCCGCCACCAACATCTCCTGCTCTCTAGTCTTCTCCCTTGCCCACCTCTCCCCGATTGTTGTTGCCGCAAACGAAGATGTTGATGAAGCCAGGAAGAACGACCTCCTTAAGCAACTTGGTCCATTTGGCAACTTCCCTTATATATTCGCCAACAATCGTCGAGGAGCTGCCCCCTCCCCCCCCCCCCCCCCAAACGCATGGAGCTCCCCATGAGAAGGTGAAACACAGAGTGGACTGGATTTGGTGAAGCTAGGCAACTTTCAAACGGAGCCTACATGTACATATCCAGGGGCAATATGGTGCAGCAGTCGCGGCCGCACCCCCGCCACCCCCGCCACATCACTTTCTCGTGTTTGCGTGCTGGTCTTCTGCCACCCCATCGCCTCCCTATCCTTGAGGCCGCCTTGTCTTGCGCCTGCACCAACATATCCCGCTCTCTAGCCTCCTTCCTTGCGTCACATATACCTAGTTGACGTTATTGCGAAGGAAGAAGCCGCTGAAGCTAGGAATGATGACCTCCTTGTGCACCTTGGTCCATTTGGTAACTTCCTTGATATCTTCCCTAACCACCACCGAGGAGCTGGACTTGTCTCCTGAACTCATCGAGCTCCTCGCGAGAAGCCGAAACGTGGCGCATAGCGGGATTTGGCGAAGCTGGGCGACTTCCAAATGGAGCCTACATGTAATATCCAGGGCAATATGGTTCTTTCCGGAGCTTGTAAGGACATGAGCTATGGAGGCCATAAGAAGCATTAGTCCCAACCAATCCATGATGATAAAGTCATGAAACCACCATGGGTAATAATCTCACCCAATGTTGCGCCCCCTCATTGGCCCCACCTCTCTCTTTTTCTCTACATTTTTATTTCTCCCTCCCACTTATTCCAAAACTGCAAGTGATGCATCTACTTTTGCCATGGTGTGTATGAGAGTAACAAGGAAAAGTAAAAACTTTTTTGATAAAAGACATTTTTATTAACTCAAAATGTAGCATCAATGGTACCAAAGACAAAACTAAAACGCCCGCAGTCAACTTTCTTCAAAGAAGAGACGGCCTCTTCCGCAGGCGTCTGTTTTCTTCTGCAAGCAGCCATCTGAGAAGTCCTGGACCACGCGAGAAAGCTGAGGCAGCTGTCCACCGATGGCCGATGGCCATGCTCTAAGTGGATAAATAAAGAAAAGGAAAATCAGTAGTAAAAGAGGTGAAATGACAATCAGCTCGGTGGCAAATCTGCCAAGTGGCAAATATCAAATTTCTCCAGAGAAACTCCAAGCAGTGAGCAATGGGCGCCCTCGCCGCGCTTCTCCTCGCGGCCCTACTCGCCGCGCTCGCGTACCTGCTCCGCCTGCTCCGCTCCCTCGTGTGGGTCCCGCACCGCCTGGAGCGCCGCCTGCGCCGGCAGGGCATCCGGGGGCCCCCGCGCAGCCTGCTCTACGGCAACGCGGCCGAGTGCGGCGCCCTCATCGCCGCCCATTCCGCGCCGCTGGCCTCCTTCCACCACGCCTTCGTCGGCCGCGCCGCGCCGGAATACCGCGACTGGGCGGCGCAGTACGGCCGCCCGTTCGTGTTCTGGTTCGGGCCCCGGCCGCGGCTGGTGGTCTCCGGCCCGGAGGTCGCCAAGGCCGTGCTGACCGACTCCACGGGGACCTTCAGAAAGGGTTCCGGGAGCAACGTCAACCCGCTCTCTCGGCAGCTCCTCGGCGAGGGGCTGGTGGCGCTCACCGGGGAGAAGTGGGCGCACCACCGCCGTGTGATATCGCCCGCCTTCAACATGGAGAGAATCAAGGTGAGGGCGCGTTTCCTGAATTCGAGCTGAAACATAGACGATTTATCTTCACATCATGCTAAATGGTAGCAGCTTACCTAGCGATTTCAACCTACCTACACAAGATCCTCAGATATATGTAAGTCTCGCTAAATCTTGGTTGCTATGATCCAGGCGTAGGGTGTGCCATCACGTTTCATTGAAATTTCGAATCAGGGCACTCATTAACTCTTTACGAAACTATCGATTTTTCGATTGGTTTGAACTTGGTGCTGTTATTGAAGAGGACCGTGAACTTGGTGCTCTTACTGAAGAGGACCGTGTACACACTTATTTCAAGCAATTCCTTTCTGAACATGACATTCTTTCTGCTAACTTTGATTTCGACTTCTAGCAGTGTGTCTGAATATTTGTAACGAACTTATCTGAATAGTTTAACAAACACCAAATGGTTGTATACTGATTGGGAACATTTGTTATTGAAATTCAACCATCTGCATGACTAGTTATTTCACTCAGAATTTGAAGCTGGCAAAAACTAACCTGTGGTGTCCATCTTTCTTCTTTCTATTAACATGTTGATATGATCGACAATTGTGATGTAGATAATGTACTAAATCAGATATAGTTTACCACCAAATTCATTTCTGGATTTTTCGTAGGGCTGGATTCCAGAAATATCAGCTATCACCTCATCCATGCTGGATAAATGGGAAGTTCGAGGAGAAACCCGCGCTGAGTTTGAGATTGATGTAAATAAAGAATTCCACACATTGAGTGCGGATGTCATTTCTTGTATAGCATTTGGAAGTAGCTATGAGGAAGGAAAGCGAATTTTTCAATTGCAAGAAGAACAGGTACAACTTGCCCTCCTTGCAATGAGAACCTTCTACTTTCCGGGATTCAGGTGAGATTGACTCGTACACTTTGGGTCACCATTTATTCTCCATCAGTAAACATATAGTTCCTACTACATGTTTCTTCATTTTTACGTTGGAAAAAAATGTTTGCCCCACTCTGTTGTTACTCTTGCTCTTCAATCAAATGCTACAGTTGAGGGAAAAAGATTGTGACCTTTTTCGCTCTTAGGTTTGTGCCGACAAAGAAGAACCAAAGAAGGCATAGCCTAAACAAGGAAATCCGAAATTCTTTGCGCAGATTGATTGAGATCAATCGAAAGAAGTGTGAAGATTCCAAAAATTTGCTTGGATTGATGCTATCAGCCAGCAAAACTGACAATGGGTTTAAAATGGGAATCGAAGAGATCATTGATGAGTGCAAAACATTTTACTTTGCCGGTAAAGAAACAACTGCAAATTTATTGACATGGGCAACACTTCTGCTGGCATTGTATAAAGAATGGCAACACAAGGCCCGAGACGAAGTCCTGCAAGTGTGTGGCAAGAACAAGCACCCAAATGCGGAAACCTTGAGCAGTCTCAAAATTGTGAGCCCTATTAATTTGAACAAATAGTACAGCTTTTTATATTGTTGTTGATTGTTGATATCTCCTTATCAGGACATAGCGAGTAACACTGGTGATGTTGGCATGATACCAGGTAAATATGGTGTTGAAGGAGACCCTCAGGCTGTACCCTCCAGCTCTGTTCGTCAACAGGACAGTCACTAGGGATGTGAAGCTAGGCAAACTTGACATCCCTGCGGGCACACAGCTCAATATGCCTATTATTGAGATGCACCATGATGTCAACATATGGGGAGCTAATGCGGAGGAGTTTGATCCATCGAGGTTTGCAGATGGCAAGAGCTATCACCTCGGCGTGTACTTCCCCTTTGGGATTGGCCCTGCCATCTGTGTTGGCCAGAATCTCACGATGGTTGAGGCAAAGCTGGCGCTTGCAATGGTCCTCCAGCGCTTTGCGTTTGATGTCTCGCCGTCCTATGTTCATGCGCCGATGATGGCGATGACCCTCCAACCCGAGTACGGTGCTCAAGTTCTTGTCCACAAGATCTAATAAGCCTTCCATGGCGCTGTATCTGGAATCAGGAGGTGTGACAGCAGGGTATATGTGAATGTCACGTCTCCGGTCTCCTGTATCCCTGTGGATTTTGAGCAACTTGTAAGAGGAGGTTGCCAACTTGTCTGAAGTTTGTCCTGAAGGTCAGAAAGTGCGTATAGAAAGTGTGTAAATCATCATATTCCTCTATATTTTTTGTATCACCTAGTTTTCTTCCTAAATCAATTCAAGTTGTTCGTCGATTCAAAAATTATGATTAAGTTGTTACACATAATGGTCCGTCCAGTTGTCGAAAAGAAGTACTCTACGAGTCATACCAGATTTTACAAGTGGAGGTGAAACAGGAGCAGGACAAGAGCAATTCTGAAGATGATCCGATTAGCAATACAAGTCCATAGAACAATGCTTCTCATGTGCTTCTAGATTTGTGCAACAGCCCTCCGCTCTGGAAAAATATACTCAGGAGGAAATTCCGCAAATAAATAAAGGACTTCATTGCAAATCTGACGCTGGTGTTGGAAATATTAGCACTTTATCGATTAATCTAATCTACGAGTAAGCAGTAAGCATGGCAATCACAGTATGCAACTCATACCGATACCTAAGGATATGAGCACGTACAATACATAAAATCAAATATCTATGAGCACAACATATACGGTTAGCACATGAACGAGTAAATGGGGGATGAAGAAATCATACCCTCCGGTTGGCAAGGCCAACGCGGCAGCGGCAACAGCAGCCTCAGTGTTTGTGGCCTTCTTCTTGGCGGCGGTGGCGTCGACCATGGTGTCGAAGCAGGGGAAGCAGAGGAGGACACATATGGGGACTGATCGGGAGCAGTCAACAGGGTTCTGGAGGCACCTACTCTCCCGACCAGGGATCGCTGAAAGCAGCACAGAGAGAGAAACAGTATATGACGGCTAGGGTTACGCAGCAAGGAGTGGCAAAAATAAGGCTCGGCGCATTCCTGCCGGCGTCGAGGCGAGGTGAGGCGGGCGGCGGAGGAGGAGGAGCACGCGTGTACAATGTAGGGGAAGCAGAGGAGGACACAGATGGGGACGGATCGGGAGCAGTTGACAGGGTTCCGTAGGCACCTACTCTTCCGACCAGGGATCGCCGAAAGCAACACAGAGGGAGGAACAGTAGATGACGGCTAGTGTTATGCAGAAAGGAGTGGTAAAAATAAGGCTCAGCGCATTCCTACCCGCGCCGAGGCGAGGCGGGCAGCGGCGGAGGATGAGGACGCGTGTACAACTCCTGTTCCCAAACTTCGAATGGCATGTGGAGAGCAGCCCTTATAAAGGGGTCTCACTCTCACTTCACTAGCAGTGTGGTACTAAACTTTTCACTACTTGCCATGCGGTTTTAAGAACGAGTGATTGCCCTTCTCCGACCCTTAATGCCCAACCGGAGAGCGGACGGCTAATGTGTTCCACTTATTGAACAAGGTCTATGGTCGATCCGTGACCCCTGGACGCTGAGGGCGTCCTTGAGGTGATCTAATGGACCTTAAAGATTAATCCGGGATTATTGTCTTAGAGCATGTCTAGTAGAGCCCTTAAACCCTAAAAAAACCAGAAATAACCATCTTTTTACGGGTTGGGCGAACAAAAACGCGTACACTAGAACCCCTTAACCCTTAAACCCTTAAAAAAAATTTAAGGATCAGACCTGCAAACCCTCTTCCAACCTGTAGAAGTGAGAATTGGGGGACAAAATCTACCCCAACCCTCACTTCGATTCGGCCACGCGCGGGAGGGAAATTTCCCGTTCCCAACCTCCTCCCGTGCCTCCCCCGAGCCGCCGCCGGCCGCATCTCGGGCCGCCGCCGCCGTCCCGCCCCCGAGCTCCTCCACCGCTGTCGGTCGCATCTCGGGCCACTGCCGTCGTCCCGCCCCGAGGTCCTCCACCGCCGCCCCGAGCTCCTCCACCGCCACCCCCGAGCTCCTCCACTGCCGCCCCGAGCTCCTCCACCATCGCCCCCGAGCTCCTCCACCGACCCGAGCTCCTCCACAC
The DNA here is from genome assembly GCA_963921465.1 of Triticum timopheevii. Classification (NCBI taxonomy): domain Eukaryota; kingdom Viridiplantae; phylum Streptophyta; class Magnoliopsida; order Poales; family Poaceae; genus Triticum; species Triticum timopheevii. The sequence continues at coordinate 311,929,092 of OY997262.1, read as the reverse complement.
CGCCGGCCTTCTCCACCGCGGGCCATCCAAGGTGAGCTCCCTTGCTCCTCCTGTTGGGGAAGGTAGTAATTTCAAAAAAATTCCTACGCACACGCAAGATCATGGTGATGCATAGCAACAAGAAGGGAGAGTGTTGTCCACGTACCCTCGTAGACCGTAAGCGGAAGCGTTATGACAACGCGGTTGATGTAGTCGTACGTCTTCACGATCCGACCGATCCAAGCACCGAACATACGGCACCTCCGAGTTCAGCACACGTTCAGCTCGATGACGATCCCCGAACTCCGATCCGGCAGGGTGTCGGGGATGAGTTCCGTCAGCACGACGGCGTGGTGACGATGATGATGTTCTACCGACGCAGGGCTTCGCCTAAGCACCGCAACGATATGACCGAGGTGGAATACGGTGGAGGGGGCACCGCACACGGCTAAGGAACGATCACGAAGATCAACTTGTGTGTCTAGAGGTGCCCCCTGCCCCCGTATATAAAGGAGGGAGGGGGGGAGGTGCGGCCGGCCCCTAGGGGTGCGCCTGGAGGAGTCCTACTCCCACCCGGAGTAGGACTCCCCCTCTTGCCTTGGTGGAGAAGGAAAGGGGGGAGGGGAAAGAGGAAAGGGGGGCGCCCCCCTTCCTTGTCCTATTCGGACTAGGCGGAGGAGCGCGCGGCCTGCCCTGGCCGGCCCTACTCTTCTCCCTCATGGCCCACTAAGGCCCATTAACCCCCGGAGGGTTCCGGTAACCCCCCGGTGCTCCGGTAAAATCCCGATTTCACCCGGAACTATTCCGATATCCAAATATAGGCTTCCAATATATCAATCTTTATGTCTCGACCATTTCGAGACTCCTCGTCATGTCCGTGATCACATCCGGGACTCCGAACAACCTTCGGTACATCAAAACTTATAAACTCATAATAAAACTGTCATCGTAACGTTAAGCGTGCGGACCCTACGGGTTCGAGAACTATGTAGACATGACCTAGAACTATTCTCGGTCAATAACCAATAGCGGAACCTGGATGCTCATATTGGCTCCTACATATTCTACGAAGATCTTATCGGTCAAACCGCATAACAACATACGTTGTTCCCTTTGTCATCGGTATGTTACTTGCCCGAGATTCGATCGTCGGTATCCAATACCTAGTTCAATCTCATTACCGACAAGTCTCTTTACTCGTTACGTAATGCATCATTCCGTAACCAACTCATTAGCTACATTGCTTGCAAGGCTTAGAGTGATGTGCATTACCGAGAGGGCCCAGAGATACCTCTCCGACAATCGGAGTGACAAAACCTAATCTCGAAATACGCCAACTCAACATGTACCTTTGGAGACACCTGTAGAGCTCCTTTATAATCACCCAGTTATGTTGTGACGTTTGGTAGCACACAAAGTGTTCCTCCGGTAAATGGGAGTTGCATAATCTCATAGTTATAGGAACTTTTGTATAAGTCATGAAGAAAGCAATAGCAACATACTAAACGATCAAGTGCTAAGCTAACGGAATGGGTCAAGTCAATCACATCATTCTCCTAATGATGTGATCCCGTTAATCAAATGACAACACATGTCTATGGCTAGGAAACATAACCATCTTTGATTAATGAGCTAGTCAAGTAGAGGCATACTAGTGACATTATGTTTGTCTATGTATTCTCACATGTATCATCTTTCCGGGTAATACAATTCTAGCATGAATAATAAACATTTATCATGAAATGAGGAATCAAATAATAACTTTATTATTGCCTCTAGGGCATATTTCCTTCAGTCTCCCACTTGCACTAGAGTCTGTAAGTGCATCTAGTGCCACCCCTAGTTGGTTTTGGAGTATTGACGACAAAGTTGGTTGAGGGACTAATGCGTTTGTGAGAATTGCAGGATAACGCAGGTAGTGTCCCTCATTGATTCGGTTTACCTACCGGAGATGACCCCTAAAAATGAATGAAGACATTGAAGACAATGGTGGTATGAGAAGATATTCATATTGAAGACTATGACATGAGAAGACATTACGTGAAGACTATGGAGTGCGAAGACTGTGTGGTTTCGTTGTTTCCTTTTCTTCTTCGTTGAGTCATAGGAACCACCGTACTGTTAAGTGGGGTCCAAGTGAACTAAGTCAGAGTGACTGAAGTGATGCTCAACCCAAATCCTATGTCTTCGAACAAAGACAATGAGAGCAAATCTTATCCATAGCTGGATGAGTCAGCTTTGCTTGTAGCCCAAGTAAAGTTCCCGTGTGTGTTTGAAATCTGACCGTTGGAACACGTGTCAGTTCCTTAGTGACCCAGGGTCATTTTTGACATATCAGGTCAGGTTGCCTTATGGCTATAAATAGCCCACCCCCTACACCATAAATTGGTGGCTGCTCAGAGTTTGTGCACGGCTTTTGTCGTTTGAGAGCAGCCGACCTCGAAGTCTTTGAGAGAGAGAAATCCTTGCGAGGACAAAGCCCAAACACCCAGAGCCAAAGAGTGTTAGGCATCACTGAAGTCTTTCTGTCTATGTGACCTGAAGACTTATTACACTTGAGGACTGTGAATCCTCCAGCCGGTTAGGCGTCGCGTTCTGAGCATCCAAGAGTCATTGTGGATTGCCGGTGAATGAAGTCTGTGAAGGTTTGGAAGTCTACCTTGAAGACTTACCAGAGTGATTGGGCGAGGCCTGGGTGTCCTTAGCTCAAGGGGAATAAGGTGAAGACACAGTCTTCTGAGTTGAATCTCAGCCTCCCTAACCAGACGTACAGTTGTCACAGCAACTGGAACTGGTCCAACAAATCCTGTGTCTTCAACAAGTGACTGGTTCTATCCTCTTCCTTCCTTTACTTAAGTTTGTCTTCATGAAGTCATTGCCTATCTGTGTATCTGTTTGACTTCATTGCTTGACTACCACTGTTGATTGGCTTCATACTATCTTCCATCCTGATCCTTACTACTTAGCTGCTATTAGTCCTGTACTTTCACATCATTGCATACTTGACTATGGTTTGCTTATGGTAGTTTATCTTCCGCTGCATATCAACTAGGTCATTTCTACTGTTTGTCTTCGAAACTTCGAAGTTTTGTATACGTTCATAAAAATCACCTATTCACCCCCCCTCTAGTCGATACTAGCACTTTCAATTGGTATCATAGCAAGGTACTCCCTTGTTCTGTGTGATTCGGTTTAACCACCTGGAGTTTTAGCTATGTCGACTGCAGGATTGAGGAACATATCTTGCCCTACCTTTGACAGTCATGAGTATCCCCGATGGAAGGCCATGATGAAGAAGCGACTCATGGCCATGGATAGCGAACTGTGGACCGTCACTGAGATTGGCCTCACTGATCTATGCAAGATGGCTGAGGCCGATGACATTCGCAAGTAAACTCTACTGAACCTTACGGCGAAGGATGTCATCTGCTCTCATCTGTCCCGAAATCAGTTCAGGAATGTTATGCACCTCAATCACGCGAAGCTAATCTGGGACCGGCTTTCTGAGGTCTATGAAGGTCATCGTACTCGTCATGATCCTTGGTTTGAGGACTACAAGGAGTCTCTTAAGGAGATGACCTTTGCACCTGAATCGCCATCATCTTCATCATGTCTCATGGCAAGGGGTGATAAGGTAACTGAATGCTACCTCTCTGAAACTAGTGATGATGAATCAGGTGATGAATTTGGCCCCAATTATGTCAAACTTGCTTCCCTTGCCACTAAACAACAAAGAGTCTTGGAAAGGGTTCAAGACATGCTTAGTAAGAGCAATGATATGTTGGGCGAAGAAATGGATCAGTCAAAAGCATTGGCTGAGAGTCTTCAGAGACTTCATTCCAAGTTTGACGCCCTTCAAGATCAACATAATGCTCTCTTGTCTGATCATGAGAAGCTTTCTTCTGAATGTCTTCAAAGAAAGCAAGACCTTGAAAAGATAAGAGTGGATTATGAAGATCTTCAGAAGGAGCGAGATCCATTGCTTGCTCAACAAATCAGCGTTACATAGAAAGAATTTGAACCACCATGTCTAAAATGCATTGAGCGTGATAACGCTACATCTGTTGCTGAATGTTCCACTGCTACTACTGTTTCATTGTCTTCACCTACTGATGTGGTTACTAACCCCTCTGCGGAGGATACCACTGCTATTGCTGATGAAAATGCTATGTTGAAGACATTGCTTGAAACAGGGATGTATAAGAGTCTGAAAGGGCATCAGACACTCTGCGATGTCCTCAAAAAGCAGATTCTGAACTGAAACCCTAGGAAAGAGGGTGTTGGGTTCGAGAGGAAAATGAATGTTGATGGCTCGTACTGGAAGCCTGAGCAGTACCCCAAAACCACATGGGTTGCTGCAAAGGAACCTTCAGTAGATCCATCCACTTTATCTGGCTTTACCTGTGCTAATCCTATTATCATTGATGAATCCTTTGATGCAAACTATATGCTATTCAAGAATCAGAATGGTGAAGTGTTTGCCAGGTACATTAGTACTAACTGGAGGAATGGACCACCTATGAAGAAGATCTGGGTACCTAAGCAGTACATTGAGAATCTTCCTGTGAATGTCATCAAGACACCACCAAGGAAGAAGACAAGCCCCAGACCTATAACTTTATATGGCCCAAAGGCTTCATACAGATACAGGACTCACTTGAGTCACCCTAACGCCAATGTTTTGCAGGGAAATCATACTCAGACTTATGAATATGAGCGTGTGTCTTCGAACTGCTATGTTCATAGGACTAAGAACTTTTCTGCTTATTCATATGAGTATCATTCTTCTCCTGCAAGGCTATTTGCTAGGGCTCCAAAGACGAAATTCTCAGATGCTGCACTTAGACTCATTGCTTCTAAGCCACCCCTGAAAATGTGGGTGGCGAAGAAGAATTAACTTTCTTTTGCAGAGAAAGGTCTCCAGCCTGCAATCAAAGGCGTCCGATGCTATTGCTGGGGACCTAAAACACATTAAGGACGCATGATAAAATGCCATTCTATATACTTCATATCTGAATCGCTTACCTGTCATACTATGTATCCTAATCTTGATCTAAGCTGTGACAATCCCTATATGCGCCAAATGCTTATGCTTCACAACACTCGTGTGAAGCCTATCCTCCTAACTGCACTGTAGGGTACATCACCAAAAGCTTCAGAATGGATTATGGACAGTGGATGCACAAATCATATGACCGGTGATCGAAGTCTTCTCATGGACTCAACCTTACGTCCATCCGACAAGAGTCACATCACATTTGCTGACACTGGTAAAAGCAAGGTATTGGGTCTAGGTAGAGTTGCAATCTCAAAGGATCAACACATGGATAAAGTGATGCTTGTTGAATCCCTTGGTTTCAACTTAATGTCTGTCTCAATGCTTTGTGACTTAAACATGATTGTGCTATTCGAAAAATATCGCTACCTTGTACTAATGGAATCTGACAAGTCTCTAGTCTTTGAAGGGTATCGAAAAGATGATCTATACATGGTAGATTTCTCAGCAGGTCCATAGCTTGCCGTATGTCTTCTTACAAAAGCTTCAGAATGCTGGCTCTGGCATCGAAGGCTGGGGCATGCGGGTGTGAGGAACTTACACTCACTCGTCAAGAAGAAGCATGTCATAGGCATCGAGGATGTTAAGTTCAAGAAGGATCATTTGTGTGGTGCCTGCGAAGCTGGAAAGATGACTAGGGCAAAGCACCCCTCGAAGACAATCATGACAACATCTCAACCCTTCGAGCTGTTACACATGGACTTATTCGGACCTACTCACTACTCCACTCTCACAACAACTGCTTGTCTGTATGGCTTCGTAATTGTTGATGACTACTCAAGATACACATGGGTGCACATAATTCTCTACAAGACTGAAGTGCAAGATGTCTTCAGACGCTTCGCCAATCGAGCAATGAACAATTATGGCGTGAAGATCAAGCATATCAGAAGTGACAATGGCACTGAATTCAAGAACACCGGACTTGATCTGTATCTGGATACAATGGGAATCACTCATGAGTTCTCTGCTCCATACACACCTCAGCAAAATGGCATCGTTGAGCGCAAGAACAAAACTCTCATTGAGATGGCTCGAACAATGCTAGATGAATACAAGACACCAAGAAAGTTCTGGCCTGAAGCTATTGATACAACATGTCACATCATCAACCGTGTGTACATCCATAAGCTTCTGAACAAAACATCCTATGAGCTCCTTACTGGCAAGAAGCCAAATGTCAGTTACTCCAGAGTATTTGGAGCTAAGTGCTGGATCAAGGATCCCCATCACAAGTCAAAATTTGCACCTAAAGCTCACGAAGGCTTCATGCTTGGCTATGGAAAGGACTCGCATTCCTACAGAGTCTTCAACCTTTATCTCTACAAAATCGTCGAAACTGTGGATGTGAAATTTTATGAAACCAATGGTTCACAGAGAGAGATTCTGCCATGTACACTAGACGAAGCTCCGCCCAGCGAATCTATCAAGCTGATGGGAACTGGTGAAATCATGCCCTCTGAAGCACATCCTGAAGAGGAACTTATCATTTCTGCACCAAATCAACCTGAAGACAATGCTCAGACCGAAGACAATCCTTCCAATGATGACAATGATCAGCAAGAGCGAAGTCTTCGTTCGGTTCATCCTCGTGTTGCAAATGAAGTACAAATAGAGAAGATAATTGACAGCATCAATGCACCTGGTCCACTCACTCGCTCAAGAGCAACACAGCTAGCAAACTTTTGTGGGCATTTTTCATTTGTGTCAATATCAGAACCCAAGAAAGTTGCTGAGGCCTTTATGGAACCTGAATGGATTCAAGCTATGCAAGAAGAACTTCAACAGTTCAAACTGAACAATGTTTGGGAACTTGTCAAGCGACCTGACCCTCGCAAGCATAACATTATTGGAACAAAATGGATATATCAAAACAAACAAGATGAGCATGGTCAAGTTGTCAGAAACAAAGCACGTCTTGTGGCTCAAGGATATACTCAAGTAGAAGGAATTAACTTCGATGAAACATTTGCTCCTGTTGCTAGGCTTGAAGCTATTCGCATACTGCTAGCCTACGCAAACCATCACAACATCTTGCTATATCAAATGGATGTGAAGAGTGCCTTTCTCAATGGCAAGATTGAAGAAGAAGTGTATGTCGCACAACCACCTGGCTTTGAAGATCCAAAGCATCCTGATATGGTGTACAAGCTAAACAAAGCACTGTATGGCCTCAAACAAGCACCCCGCGCTTGGTATGATACGATCAAAGACTTCTTGAAGAGCAAAGGCTTCAAACTTGGATCCCTCGATCCCACACTCTTCACGAAGACATATGATGGTGAACTGTTTGTGTGCCAAATATATGTGGATGACATTATCTTCGGCTGCACCAACCAGAAGTATAGTGATGAGTTTGGATACATGATGCAAGAGCAATATCAGATGTCCATGATGGGAGAGCTGAAGTTCTTCCTTGGTCTTCAAATTCATCAGCAAAGAAATGGCATCTTCATATCTCAAGAGAAATACCTCAAAGATTGTCTGAAGAAGTTTGGAATGGAAGACTGCAAAGGTTACATGACGCCAATGCCAGCCAAACACCATCTTGGTCCCGACGACAATGGTAAAGAGTTCGATCAAAAGGTATACCGCTCCATGATTGGTTCTTTGCTTTATCTATGTGCATCTAGGCCAGATATTATGCTTAGTGTTTGCATGTGTGCTCGATTCCAAGCGGCACCAAAGGAATCGCATCACTTAGCTGTGAAGCGAATTCTTAGATATTTGGCTTACACCCCAACACTCAGATTATGGTATCCAAAGGGCTCAAAATTTGATTTGATTGGATTCTCGGATGCTGATTATGCTGGTGACAAGGTGGATCGCAAGTCTACATCAGGCACATGTCACTTTCTTGGTCGATCACTTGTCTGTTGGTCTTCAAAGAAGCAGAACTGTGTATCACTCTCAACTGCTGAATCTGAAAACATTGCTGCTGGATCCTGTTGTGCTCAGCTTCTATGAATGAAGCAAACTCTCAAGGACTATGGCATCAACCTGAAACAAGTACCTCTCTTCTGTGACAACGAAAGTGCCATCAAGATAGCCAACAATCCAGTCCAGCACTCGAAGACAAAGCACATTGAAATTCATCATCACTTTCTCAGAGATCATGTCATGAAGAAAGATATCGACATCATTCATGTCAACACCGAAGAGCAACTGGCAGATATCTTCACAAAGCCCTTGGATGAGAAAAGGTTTTGCAAGTTACGGTGTGAGCTAAATATCTTGGAATCCTCTAATGTCCTGTGATCGAGCACACATCCTAACACTTATGCATGTTGATGACTTAGATGTGCAACACACAAAGTAATGTATATCTTCATTGAATGAAGACTTGCACTCTGAGTGTGAATGCATTAACATGGAATTTGACTTCGGAGCGCCACGATAATTGTGCGCCGTGTGTGGGTCTAATACTTCCTATACGGTGGGTAACGCCACCACCAAATTTCTCTGTTTGAAGTGTTTCACTCATGGCATTATTTTTGCAATGACTTCGCATTTGGTTTGTCTTCAGTTTCAATTTATCTTCATGATTTTCTTCACTATGATGATTTGATTGCTTTCTGATATATATATATATATATATATATATATATATATATATATATATATATATATATATATACAAGTGTTCTGTCCTCTACAGCATTCACTTATAGCTATGTCTTCAAGTTGAATCTTTTGAACTAAGTGAATGTGATCGAATCCTAATCTCTCTATGCTTTCTATCTCAAACTCTATCTGTCCAAATCATATGCATTCTATTGAAACTGTCGAATGTCTTCTCTGCGTCCTAGTCAGCAGAAGGCAAAGAGACAAACATTAAATCTGTTTTAAATAACTCATCTTTATTGTTGAAATCCGAAGAAGCCGGAACAACTCTCTGACATGCCTGGCGGGCGTGGGAACGTGGGACAACTCTGAGTATGTTGCATGCTTGCCATGTGCCCCTCAGATGTGAACCGCCAGGGGCACCAGCGTAATTGCACTGTATCGCACACCTACTTATAAATACTTGTCCCCTACGGTAAAGAAATCCTTCTTCCACCTCTCCACCTCGTCAAAACCCTAGCGTCACCACTAGCTCTCGACGACGCCGGCGACGAAGCGCTTAGCTGCCGCGACTTCTCCGACACCGTCCTCACGCCGGCCGCGGACATCGTCCTCTCCGCCGTCGCCGTAGGTGTCCTCCGTCGCCAAGTTAGGGCACGATGGATTAAACTGCTCGGTCTCCTATTCATCTCATCTAGCAGTTCTTCATGCGGTAATTATAACTCTATTTTTACCACCTTTTTGATCTTCATAGATTCATCCTATCTACCAAAAGTGGTTTCTGCCTATACAATGTTAGATCTATTCTGTCTGCATCTCATATTTCCTAGTCTATTCACTTGAATTACATGTCTAGTTTGATTCCTCACTTGTACTTATTCATGGATTCGTACAAATCTGGAACCAACTCACATCACATAAGTGAATGTCTTCGCATCATGAGGTCAATGTCTTCAAACTGATTTATCTTCAAAATCTTCTGAGAATGCATATGACCTCTTCCCCTTCCCTCGCATCTCTAATGCTGTCACAGGTACATGTCCGTGGGAGAATCCCTTAGTTCTCATAGTCTGCATTCGTTTGTAGAATATTTACAGCATCATATTAACTCTCCTAAAGCCAGTTCTTGCTTGACCAGCAAGCGTAAGTCTCTGAAGCCATTGAACATATTGAAGCCATTCAGTTTGGAGTTCATGGCTGCAGAAAAATTAGTAAGGAAGGGTGGCAGACAGCGCCGAGAAGGAACATCCAAAGATCTGCCTGATGACCTAGCAGAGCTCTACAAGACAGATCCTGAAGAGTCTTATCATCAGCGCAAGACACGAATCCAATGGATTCGACGCTATTGGGCTGAAGAATGGTTCAAGTACAAGTTTGTGACCAAGGAATATGCCGACAAGAATGCTATCAAGAGACCTTGGGGTGATATTCTCTATCGAGGCCTTCAACCCAAGAACAGAGCTGAAGCTATTGCGCAAGGCTTCTATCCTTGCATGGTCCGTGGACCTCAGCCTGAGAACGCCGATTCCACATCATTACTCTAGTGTCCTGACGATGCTCTCTTCAAGCGCAACTTTCAGTACGCCCAGGCTTCGGCCAAGAAAAACAAGAAGTCATTGGGATTAGACTTCAACCCTGGTCCCTCTGCTCCCCGTGCTGACGGCTCCCGTAATGCAGAACCTAATGTCATCGGCCCCTTCTCCAACCTTGACGGCCTCATCACCTACATCTTGGTCCAGGGTGCCAGAGTAGATCATTATGATAATGATGCTGATACTGATGAAGCTCCAGCTCCTCCTCCGAAGCCGCAGAAGCAAAAGAAGCCAAAGGCTTCAAGATCAGCTGCACCTGCAAAAGCTTCTCGTGCGAAGCCTCTGGCCACTGCACCTCCTGAAGACAGTGTGCAGTCTGAAGATCAATCACGTATGTCCAAGAGACTGGAGAAGAAAAATCAAATTGCCAGGCATACTGATCAAACCTTGACTCCTGCTGCCATTCTGTGTGAAGAACCCATCGATATGTCCAGCGATGAAGATCTTGCGGATGATGCCCTTAAGCAACTGATCAAGAGCAAGGAAGAAGCAGAGATCTTCAACAACCTGCCTCTCTTTGATGTGGCAATCATCCATAACTTCATTGATGAGTGGTTCGACACCCCAAATCTCAGCTTTGAAGATCTGTAGCTTCCCATTGGCCTCAGTGTCTCCTTCAATGGCGCCATTGCTTCCGAGCTAGCTCTCGCTCAGCACATTGTTGAGCTGAAGAACAAGATTGACTATGAAAAGGCTCAGTTCAAGAAGCATGTGGCGAAGCTCAGTGTGCAAGATGTCAGAAATTTCAAGGTCATGTTGCATGAGCTCAAAGAAGCTTTTCTTAAGAAGAGTGAAGAAGCTCAAGGCTCTCGTGAGCACATGAAGAGTTTGGCTGATAAGTGTGTGCTTGCCTACAATGAGGCAGAGAAGCGCAAATCTCTTGGCCGTCCTGGCATTGACCCCAGGATGGCTGCAAAGAAGAAGAAGCCATCTACCGCTCCACCTGCGCCTTCAAGTCAAGAAGCCCCTCGCATTATCTTCCCAAGCAGCATGACTGGCTCGAAGCCAAAGGTCCTGTCAACCGCTTCAGAATAGAAGAAGACGAGGGCTGCCGAGGCTGAAGCCAGAAAAAGGAAGAATCCTGAAGCCTCTGTTGCTGCTCCCTCCAAGAAGAGGCACAAGACCAAGAAGACTAGGGCTGCTCCCACAGAGCCCTTAGTTGTTGAACCCATTTCAGTGGTTCGCCCTGCGTCAGAACATCAAGAAAGAAGGATGATAGTTCATCAGCCTGCTTCCACAGAGGCTCATGAAGCTGAAGATATTCCAGCAGCTGAACCCACCACTGCTGAAGACATTGGTCAAGATGACAATGTTGAAGATGATGAAGTTCTTCCTCAGATCGAACACAATGTGGTATCATCGCCTGTTCTTACAAACAGCGAACTCATCAGCATTGGTCGTCCTCTGACGCCAACTGCTCAGGATGTACCGTGGGCTGATCACCCACAGCAACAAGACTCCCCAAGTACTCCCCAACAACAACAACAAGCTACACCACCCGTGCAAGAAGAAGATGAAGACTTTGAGACCCAGCCAACTCCATCTCCAAAGGCGTTGCCTGCATTTCGCAGGCTTTGCAAAGGACAAAGGTCTTTAGTCCCTCTATCGAGCGTTCCAGAAGGAGAAGTGCAACGCCAACCTGTTGCATGACAAGTATTTTCTGAACCCACTCCAACTGTGAATGTCTCCGTGTCTGAAGCCCAAGCTGCTGAAGACATTCCGGCTGCATCAGCCGAGGACAATCAAGAAGACGTATGTGTCCCTACTCCCCCCGTTAATGAAGAAGTTGTTCCTGATGTGAACGTGCCAGTGCCCGACCCTCCTGTTCATCAAGTGGAGGTTGAAAATGTTGAAGCTGCCACCACCAACGCCAATGAAGCCAATGACGTAGTCATGGCTGAAGCTAATGTGGAGCTTGAACCAACCAGTGTGCCTGAAGCCAATGAGGCCACTGCTCCTGAAGCACGTGTTGTGCAACCTAAAGCCTCAGCTATTGCCACTGCTCTTGTTCCGCCACCAAGGCCCCATACAATTGAGCAAGCATACAGTCATGGTCAGCTAACCACTATCCGATGGCCCATTCTGGTACCTCCGCCTACTGCCTCTGGTCCCCAATTTGATTATCATGTTGAGCATAGGCCTCAGGTCTAGAAGCCAAAGCCAAGACTGCCAAGATTCCCAGACACTGCTAATTCTACAGGGTCCTTCAATGCCAATGGCTTCAAAAGCCACAATACCTTCTTTGACAGCGCCAAGAACCCCTACTCAAAGCCAAGAATATCATCTGACCGGTTCTGGAGCTATCAGCAGAGAAGCTATTACTCTTGCGTTCTATATGATCAAGGGCGCATTTTCCCTCATATGCGCCTCGACACTGAAGCCATTGCTAGACTGTCGTGCTTAGAAGAAGCACTTGACTGCTTTCGTGATGCTAGCCCGCTCAGCTTTGTGACTGACAAAGAACACTGGAATGAAGAACTATTGCTTCAATTCTATGCTACCCTACACATTCACGGCTACAACAGAGATATCAAGACATGGGTTCTCGAGTGGATGACCGGAAATGTTCATCATGAAGCCAAAGCTCTGGATATCATTGAGCTTATAGGCCTAGCCACTCCTGGAGAGCTATATGAACCTGATTGTCAACTACACCGCAATGCTTTGGAGAGCATCTTCCAGAAGCCAGAACCCAACATGAGCCAGATGTTGAGCATGATGAAGCCTTTGCCATCTGACGCTGAATATCCAACAGAGTTCTTTGTTGACGACCTTGAGTATCTGCCACGAACAATATATCATATTATCAGGCGAACTCTATGGCCTATCAAAGGACATTCATCAGCGGCCAAGCTTGAAGGAGCCATGAAGACTTTGGTCTTTTACATTCTCAATGGCATCAGCTTCAATACTCAAGAATTCTTCATCAGGCAACTTGCTGCTTCTGGATCTGACCTATTTGGTCTGAAGTTCTATGCTCCATGGGTCATGCGCCTCATCAAGCGACACTCATCTGTCAACTATCAACCCTCTGCTCGCAATCATCTGATCTTTTTACCAGAGGTTGATATGTTAGTTGAAGCCATATACACTGACCTTGCCAAGAAGCCTCTTTGTCTTCAGAATGCCGAGCACCAAAGCTTCACTCAACCCATTGAAGGCGTCCAAGCAGCAACACAAATCTATCCAATGGCTGGAAATACTCGTCTGCCTCATCGTGCACCTACTGAAGCCACTGAAAGCACCATTGCCCAAAGGCCTTGGAAGCGCTCTCGCGTTCTCAATGACCAAGAACTTCTTGTGGCCCTTCATCAGAAACAAGATAAGCATCACTATTGGATCAAGAGACAGATGCAAAGCCTCTTGGTGGACGTTAATCGCATTCTAAATCTTGCCACCAAGAATGCCTTTGTTGCTCACGAGACTTGCCGAAGATCATGGAAGAGTTTGACGCTGCTCAGTGCTGAAGCAGATCTTCAAGACGATGACTTCACTGAAAGATTCAAGTTTCACTCCACTCCTCCACGGACTGCTGTCCTACGTCGAACTCCATCTCTTGAAGACTCTGAATATTCCTCCTCCGCGGCAACTGTCAATGCCAGAGTGATCGACGATGAAGATGATGCTACTTCACCGCCTCTTACCTCTGCACGCATCGACACTGCACCAAGTACATCTGCACCGCCAACCAATAATGACAACCCTGCTGCTTCACCTACTCATGAGGACGAGTAGATGCTCTATGTCTTCAAACCTTTTTGGTCCTTACTGACAAAAGGGGGAGAAGCGTATGAGTTGATAGTCTTCAAGCGGGTTCATATGGGCGGTTGCATTATATTTTGCCTCGTGCTTACAACTCTTGCTTTTGAAACATTTGGTTCTTTGAGTTCTAACACCTAAACTTGATGGTCGTCTGCTACTTATTTGCTTTACTATGATGCGATGATAAATTCCGCATGTGCGATGATAACTTCCGCACTTAGATCATTCTGCAGACGTCCACTTTTCATTATGCATGTCATTCTATTTGCTATATCATTTCATGCATGATGAATTATCTTCATAAGTTGAAGAGGATCTCCACAAGTACAACCTGCCATGTGCATTTGCATTCCAAAAGCAAATTACTTATATGCACATCTTCAGGGGGAGCCCTTGCTACTTATGAAGACAATTCCCTATCCTTACAATTTCACATACTTTATCCCCATTGAAAACTTCAACCAGTTTGTCATCAATCACCAAAAAGGGGGAGATTGTAAGTGCATCTAGTGCCACCCCTAGTTGGTTTTGGAGTATTGACAACAAAGTTGGTTGAGGGACTAATGCGTTTGTGAGAATTGCAGGATAACGCAAGTAGTGTCCCTCATTGATTCGGTTTACCTACCGGAGATGACCCCTAAAAATGAATGAAGACATTGAAGACAATGGTGGTATGAGAAGATATTCATATTGAAGACTATGACATGAGAAGACATTACGTGAAGACTATGGAGCGCGAAGACTGTGTGGTTTCGTTGTTTCCATTTCTACTTTGTTGAGTCATAGGAACCACCGTACTGTTAAGTGGGGTCCAAGTGAACTAAGTCAGAGTGACTGAAGTGATGCTCAACCCAAATCCTATGTCTTCGAGCGAAGACAATGAGAGCAAATCTTATCCAGAGCTGGATGAGTCAGCTTTGCTTGTAGCCCAAGTAAAGTTGCCGTGTGTGTTTGAAATCTGACCGTTGGAACACGTGTCAGTTCCTTAGTGACCCAGGGTCATTTCGGACATATCAGGTCGGGTTGCCTTATGGCTATAAATAGCCCACCCCCTACACCATAAATTGGTGGCTGCTCAGAGTTTGTGCACGGCTTTTGTCGTTTGAGAGCAACCCACCTCGAAGTCTTTGAGAGAGAGAAATCCTTGCGAGGACAAAGCCCAAACACCCAGAGCCAAAGAGTGTTAGGCATCACTGAAGTCTTTCTGTCTGTGTGACCTGAAGACTTATTACACTTGAGGACTGTGAATCCTCCAGCCGGTTAGGTGTCGCATTCTAAGCATCCAAGAGTCATTGTGGATTGCCGGTGAATGAAGTCTGTGAAGGTTTGGAAGTCTACCTTGAAGACTTACCAGAGTGATTGGGCGAGGACTGGGTGTCCTTAGCTCAAGGGGAATAAGTTGAAGACACGGTCTTCTGAGTTGAATCTCAGCCTCCCTAACCAGACGTACAGTTGTCACAGCAACTGGAACTGGTCCAACAAATCCTGTGTCTTCAACAAGTGACTGGTTCTATCCTCTTCCTTCCTTTACTTAAGTTTGTCTTCAGGAAGTCATTGCCTATCTGTGTATCTGTTTGACTTCATTGCTTGACTACCACTGTTGATTGGCTTCATACTATCTTCCATCCTGATCCTTACTAGTTAGCTGCTATTAGTCCTGTACTTTCACATCATTGCATACTTGACTATGGTTTGCTTATGGTAGTTTATCTTCCGCTGCATATCAACTAGGTCAGTTCTACTGTTTGTCTTTGAAACTTCCAAGTTTTGAATACGTTCATAAAAATCGCCTATTCACCCCCCCTCTAGTCGATACTAGCACTTTCAGAGTCAATAATCTAGATTACATAGTAATGATTCTAACACCCATGGAGTCTTGGTGCTGATCATGTTTTGCTCGTGGAAGAGGCTTAGTCAATGGGTCTGCAACATTCAGATCCGTATGTATCTTGCAAATCTCTATGTCTCCCACCTGGACTTGGTCTCGGATGGAATTGAAGCGTCTCTTGATGTGCTTGGTCCTCTTGTGAAATCTTGATTCCTTTGCCAAGGCAATTGCACCAGTATTGTCACAGAAGATCTTCCTTGGTCCCGATGCACTAGGTATGACACCTAGATCGGAAATGAACTCCTTCATCCAGACTCCTTCATTTGCTGCTTCCGAAGCAGCTATGTACTCCGCTTCGCATGTAGATCCCGCCACGACGCTTTGTTTAGAACTGCACCAACTTACAGCTCCACCGTTTAATAAAAACACGTATCCAGTTTGCGATTTAGAATCGTCCGGATCAGTGTCAAAGCTTGCATCGACGTAACCATTTACAACTAGCTCTTTGTCACCTCCATAAACGAGAAACATATCCTTAGTCCTTTTCAGGTATTTCAAGATGTTCTTGACCGCTGTCCAGTGATCCACTCCTGGATTACTTTGGTACCTCCCTGCTAAGCTTATTGCTAAGCATACGTCAGGTCTGGTACACAACATTGCATACATGATAGAGCCTATGGCTGAAGCATAGGGAACATCTTTCATTTTCTCTCTATCTTCCGCTGTGGTCGGGCATTGAGTCTAACTCAATTTCACACCTTGTAATACAGGTAAGAACCCTTTCTTTGCCTGATCCATTTTGAACTTTTTCAAAACTTTATCAAGGTATGTGCTTTGTGAAAGTCCAATTAAGCGTCTTGATCTATCTCTATAGATCTTGATGCCCAATATGTAAGCAGCTTCACCGAGGTCTTTCATAGAAAAACTTTTATTCAAGTATCCCTTTATGCTATCCAGAAATTCTATATCATTTCCAATTAATAATATGTCATCTACATATAATATCACAAATGCTACAGAGCTCCCACTCACTTTCTTGTAAATACAGGCTTCTCCAAAAATCTGTATAAAACCATATGCTTTGATCACACTATCAAAGCGTTTATTCCAACTCCGAAATGCTTGCACCTGTCCATAAATGGATCGCTGGAGCTTGCACACTTTGTTAGCACCTTTTGGATCGACAAAACCTTCTGGTTGCATCATATACAACTCTTCTTCCAGAAATCCATTCAAGAATGCAGTTTTGACATCCATTTCCCAAATTTCATAATCATAAAATGCAACAATTGCTAACATGATTCGGACAGACTTAAGCATCGCTACGGGTGAGAAAGTCTCATCGTAGTCAACCCCTTGAACTTGTTGAAAACCTTTCGCAACAAGTCGAGCTTTATAGACAGTTACATTACCATCAGCGTCAGTCTTCTTCTTAAAGATCCATTTATTCTCAATGGCTTGCCGATCATCGGGCAAGTCAACCAAAGTCCATACTTTGTTCTCATACATGGATCCCATCTCAGATTTCATGGCTTCTAGCCATTTTGCGGAATCTGGGCTCATCATCGCTTCCTCATAGTTCGTAGGTTCACCATGGTCAAGTAACATGACTTCCAGAATAGGATTACCGTACCACTCTGGTGCGGATCTTACTCTGGTAGACCTACGAGGTTCAGTAGAAACTTGATCCGAAGTTTCATGATCAATATCATTAGCTTCCTCACTAATTGGTGTAGTTGTCACAGGAACCGGTTCTTGTGATGGACTACTTTCCAATAAGGGAGTAGGTACAGTTACCTCATCAAGTTCTACTTTCCTCCCACTCACTTCTTTCGAGAGAAACTCCTTCTCTAGAAAGGATCCGAATTTAGCAACGAATATTTTGCCCTCAGATCTGTGATAGAAGGTGTACCCAATAGTCTCTTTTGGGTATCCTATGAAGACACATTTCTTCGATTTGGGTTCGAGCTTATCTGGTTGAAGTTTCTTCACATAAGCATCGCAACCCCAAACTTTAAGAAACGACAACTTTGGTTTCTTGCCAAACCACAGTTCATAAGGCGCCGTCTCAACGGATTTTGATGGTGCCCTATTTAACGTGAATGCGGCTGTCTCTAGAGCATAACCCCAAAACGATAGCGGTAAATCAGTAAGAGACATCATAGATCGCACCATATCTAGTAAAGTACGATTACGACGTTCGGACACACCATTTCGTTGTGGTGTTCCGGGTGGCGTGAGTTGCGAAACTATTCCACATTGTTTCAAATGTAAACCAAACTCATAACTCAAATATTCTCCTCCACGATCAGATCGTAGAAATTTTATTTTCTTGTTACGATGATTTTCCACTTCACTCTGAAATTCTTTGAACTTATCAAATGTTTCAGACTTGTGTTTCATCAAGTACATATACCCATATCTGCTCAAATCATCTGTGAAGGTGAGAAAATAACGATACCCGCCGCGAGCCTCAATATTCATTGGACCACATACATCAGTATGTATGATTTCCAATAAATCAGTTGCTCGCTCCATAGTTCCGGAGAACGGCGTTTTAGTCACCTTTCCCATGAGGCACGGTTCCCAAGTACCAAGTGATTCATAATCAAGTGATTCCAAAAGTCCATCAGTATGGAGTTTCTTCATGCGCTTTATACCGATATGACCTAAATGGCAGTGCCACAAATAAGTTGCACTATCATTACCAACTCTGCATTTTTTGGCTTCAACATTATGAATATGTGTATCACTACTATCGAGATTCAATAAAAATAGACCACTCTTCAAGGGTGCATGACCATAAAAGATATTACTCATATAAATAGAACAACCATTATTCTCTGATTTAAATGAATAACCGTCTCGCATCAAACAAGATCCAGATATAATGTTCATGCTCAACGCTGGCACCAAATAACAATTATTTAGGTCTAAAACTAATCCTGATGGTAGATGTAGAGGTAGCGTGTCGACCGCGATCACATCGACTTTGGAACCATTTCCCACGCGCATCGTCACCTCGTCCTTAGCCAATCTTCGCTTAATCCATAGTCACTGTTTCGAGTTGCAAATATTAGCAACAGAACCAGTATCAAATACCCAGGTACTACTTCGAGCATTAGTAAGGTACACATCAATAACATGTATATCACATATACCTTTATTCACTTTGCCATCCTTCTTATCTGCCAAATACTTGGGGCAGTTCCGCTTCCAGTGACCAGTCTGCTTGCAGTAGAAGCACTCAGTCTCAGGCTTAGGTCCAGACTTGGGTTTCTTCTCTTGAGCAGCAACTTGTTTGCTGTTCTTCTTGAAGTTCCCCTTCTTCTTCCCTTTGCCCTTTTTCTTGAAACTGGTGGTCTTATTAACCATCAACACTTGATGCTCCTTCTTGATTTCTACCTCCGAAGCTTTTAGCATTGCGAAGAGCTCGGGAATAGTCTTGTCCATCCCTTGCATATTATAGTTCATCACGAAGCTCTTGTAGCTTGGTGGCAGTGATTGAAGAATTCTGTCAATGACACTATCATCAGGAAGATTAACTCCCAGTTGAATCAAGTGATTATTATACCCAGACATTTTGAGTATGTGTTCACTGACAGAACTATTCTCCTCCATCTTACAGCTATAGAACTTATTGGAGACTTCATATCTCTCAATCCGGGCATTTGCTTGAAATATTAACTTCAACTCCTGGAACATCTCATATGCTCCATGACGTTCAAAACGTCGTTGAAGACCCGGTTCCAAGCCGTAAAGCATGGCACACTGAACTATCGAGTAGTCATCAGCTTTGCTCTGCCAGACATTCTTAATGTCGTCAGTTGCATCAGCAGCAGGCCTAGCACCCAGCGGTGCTTCCAGGACGTAATTCTTCTGCGCAGCAATGAGGATAATCCTTAGGTTACGGATCCAGTCCGTTTAATTGCTACCATTATCTTTCAACTTTGCTTTCTCAAGGAACGCATTAAAATTCAACGGAACAACAACACAAGCCATCTATCTACAACAAACATAGACAAGCAAAATACTGTCAGGTACTAAGTTCATGATAAATTTAAGTTCAATTAATCATATTACTTAAGAACTCCCACTTAGACAGACATCTCTCTAGTCATCTAAGTGATCACGTGATCCAAATCAACTAAACCATGTCCGATCATCACGTGAGATAGAGTAGTTTCAATGGTGAACATCACTATGTTGATCATATCTACTATATGATTCACGTTCGACCTTTTGGTCTCCGTGTTTCGAGGCCATATCTGTATATGCTAGGCTCGTCAAGTTATTCTAGCATGAATAATAAACATTTATAATGAAATTCGGAAATAAATAATAACTTTATTATTGCCTCTAGGGCATATTTCCTTCACCTCCTCCCTCTGTCTCCACACCGTCGGCCCCCATACCGCCGGCCTCCTCCACAGCAAGCTCCGGCCGGCCCTGTTTCCTATATTTTTGTTACAGAGCAATACTACATTTTTTGTTTTGTGTTGTGTAGATGGATGCGTTGTCCGATGATTCCGGTTGGTCGTCATCGGACGATTCGGACATTGAGGACTTGCTTCAAGATGATGACATCGAGATGATGGTGTTGGGGAACATAGTAATTTCAAAATTTTCCTACGCACACGCAAGATCATGGTGATGCATAGCAACGAGAGGGAAGAGTGTTGTCTATGTACCCTCATAGACCGAAGCGGAAGCGTTGACGCAACGTAGAGGAAGTAGTCGTACGTCCTCCCGGTCCAACCGATCCAAGCACCGTTACTTCGGCACCTCCGAGTTCTTGACACGCGTACAGCTCGATGACGCACCCTCGATCTCCAATCCAGTAGAGGCTCCGAGGGGGAGTTCCGTCAGCACGACGGCGTGGTGACGATCTTGATGTTCTCCTGTCGCAGGGCTTCGCCTAAGCACCGCTACAATATGATCGAGGTGTAATATCGTGGAGGGGGGCACCGCACACGGCTAAGGAACGATCAATGATCAACTTGTGTGTCCTAGGGTGCCCCCCTACCCCCATATATAAAGGAGGGAGGGAGGAGGTGGCCGGCCCAACGGGGGCGCGCCATAGGGGAGGGGGAAACCTAATCCAAGTAGGTTTCCCTCTCTTTTCCTTATCTTATTTGGAGGGGGAAGGAAGGAGTACTAGCATTAGGAAGTAGTACTAGTAGTAGGAAGGAAGAGAGGGGGAAGGAGAAAGGAAAGGGGGGGCCGGCCCCCTTCCCCAATTCGGATTGGGCTTGGGGGGCGTGCCCCCCTCCCTTGCTCCTTCTCTCTTCCTCCTACATGGGCCCAATAAGGCCCATATACCTCCCGGGGGGTTCCGGTAACCTCCCGGAGCTCCAAACTTCTCCGGAACCTTTCCGGTGTCCAAATATATCCGTCCAATATATCAATCTTTATGTCTCGACCATTTCGAGACTCCTCGTCATGTCCGTGATCATATCCGGGACTCCGAACAACCTTCGGTACATCAAAATACATAAACTCATAATATAACTGTCATCGAAACCTTAAGCGTGCGGACTCTACGGTTCGAGAACAATGTAGACATGACCGAGACATGTCTTCGGTCAATAACCAATAGCGGGACCTGGATGACCATATTGGTTCCTACATATTCTACGAAGATCTTTATCGGTCAAACCGCACAACAATATACGTTGTTCCCTTTGTCATTGGTATGTTACTTGCCCGAGATTCGATCGTCGGTATCCAATACCTAGTTCAATCTCGTTACCGGCAAGTCTCTTTACTCGTTCCGTAATACATCATCTCACAACTAACTCATTAGTTGAAATGCTTGCAAGGCTTAAGTGATGTGTATTACCGAGAGGGCCCAGAGATACCTCTCCGACATTCGGAGTGACAAATCCTAATCTCGAAATACGCCAACTCAACAAGTACCTTCGGAGACACCTGTAGAGCACCTTTATAATCACCCAGTTACGTTGTGACGTTTGGTAGCACACAAAGTGTTCCTCCGGTAAACGGGAGTTGCATAATCTCATAGTCATAGGAACATGTATAAGTCATGAAGGAAGCAATAGCAACATACTAAACGATCGTGTGCTAAGCTAACGGAATGGGTCATGTCAATCAGATCATTCAACTAATGATGTGACCTTGTTAATCAAATAACAACTCCTTGTTCATGGTTAGGAAACATAACCATCTTTGATTAACAAGCTAGTCAAGTAGAGGCATACTAGTGACACTCTGTTTGTCTATATATTCACACATGTATTATGTTTCCGGTTAATACAATTCTAGCATGAATAATAAACATTTATCATGATATGAGGAAATAAATAATAACTTTATTATTGCCTCTAGGGCATATTTCCTTCAGTCTCCCACTTGCACTAGAGTCAATAATCTAGATTACACAGTAATGATTCTAACACCCATGGAGTCTTGGTGTTGATCATGTTTTGCTCGTGGAAGAGGCTTAGTCAACGGGTCTGCAACATTCAGATCCATATGTATCTTGCAAATCTCTATGTCTCCCACCTGGACTAGATCCCGGATGGAATTGAAGTGTCTCTTGATGTGCTTGGTTCTCTTGTGAAATCTAGATTCCTTCGCTAAGGCAATCGCTCCAGTATTGTCACAAAAGATTTTCATTGGACCCGATGCACTAGGTATGACACCTAGATCGGATATGAACTCCTTCATCCAGACTCCTTCATTGGATGCTTCCGAAGCAGCTATGTATTCCGCTTCACATGTAGATCCCGCCACGACGCTTTGCTTTGAACTGCACCAACTGACAGCTCCACCGTTTAATGTAAACACGTATCCGGTTTGCGATTTAGAATCGTCCGGATCAGTGTCAAAGCTTGCATCAACGTAACCATTTACGATAAGCTCTTTGTCACCTCCATATACGAGAAACATATCCTTAGTCCTTTTCAGGTATTTCAGGATGTTCTTGACCGCTGTCCAGTGATCCACTCCTGGATTACTTTGGTACCTCCCTGCTAGACTTATAGCAAGGCACACATCAGGTCTGGTACACAGCATTGCATACATGATAGAGCCTATGGCTGAAGCATAGGGAACATTTTTCATTTTCTCTCTATCTTCTGCAGTGGTCGGGCTTTGAGTCTTACTCAACTTCACACCTTGCAATACAGGCAAGAACCCTTTCTTTGCTTGATCCATTTTGAACTTCTTCAAAACTTTGTCAAGGTATGTGCTTTGTGAAAGTCCAGTTAAGCGTCTTGATCTATCTCTATAGATCTTAATGCCCAATATGTAAGCAGCTTCACCGAGGTCTTTCATAGAAAAACTTTTATTCAAGTATCCCTTTATGCTATCCAGAAATTCTATATCATTTCCAATCAATAATATGTCATCCACATATAATATTAGAAATGCTACAGAGCTCCCACTCACTTTCTTGTAAATACAGGCTTCTCCAAAAGTCTGTATAAAACCAAATGCTTTGATCACACTATCAAAACGTTTATTCCAACTCCGAGAGGCTTGCACCAGTCCATAAATGGAACGTTGGAGCTTGCACACTTTGTTAGCTCCCTTTGGATCGATAAAACCTTCTGGTTGCATCATATACAACTCTTCTTCCAGAAATCCATTCAGGAATGCAGTTTTTACATCCATTTGCCAAATTTCATAATCATAAAATGCGGCAATTGCTAACATGATTCGGACAGACTTAAGCATCGCTACGGGTGTGAAGGTCTCATCGTAGTCAACCCCTTGAACTTGTCAAAAACCTTTTGCAACAAGTCGAGCTTTGTAGACAGTAACATTACCGTCAGCGTCAGTCTTCTTCTTGAAGATCCATTTATTCTCAATTGCTTGCCGACCATCGGGCAAGTCAACCAAAGTCCATACTTTGTTCTCATACATGGATCCCATCTCAGATTTCATGGCTTCAAGCCATTTTGCGGAATCTGGGCTCACCATCGCTTCTTCATAGTTCGTAGGTTCATCATGATCTAGTAGCATGACTTCCAGAACAGGATTACCGTACCACTCTGGTGCAGATCTTACTATGTTCGACCTACGTGGTTCTGTATTAACTTGATCTGAAGTTCTATGATCATTATCATCAACTTCCTCACTAGTTGGTTTTGACGTCACAGAAACCGGTTCCTGTGATGTATTATTTTCCAACAAGGGAGTAGGTACAGTTACCTCATCAAGTTCTACTTTCCTCCCACTCACTTCTTTCGAGAGAAACTCCTTCTCTAGAAAGGATCCATTCTTAGCAACGAATGTCTTGCCTTCGGATCTGTGATAGAAGGTGTACCCAACTGTCTCCTTTGGGTATCCTATGAAGACACATTTCTCCGATTTGGGTTCGAGCTTATCAGGTTGAAGCTTTTTCACATAAGCATCGCAACCCCAAACTTTAAGAAACGACAACTTTGGTTTCTTGCCAAACCATAGTTCATAAGGCGTCGTCTCAACGGATTTCGACGGTGCCCTATTTAACGTGAATGTGGCTGTCTCTAGAGCATAACCCCAAAACGATAGCGGTAAATCTGTAAGAGACATCATAGACCGCACCATATCAAGTAAAGTACGATTACGACGTTCGGACACACCATTACGCTGTGGTGTTCCGGGTGGCGTGAGTTGTGAAACTATTCCACATTGTTTTAAGTGTAAACCAAACTCGTAACTCAAATATTCTCCTCCACGATCAGATCGTAGAAACTTTATTTTCTTGTTACGATGATTTTCAACTTCACTCTGAAATTCTTTGAACTTTTCAAATGTTTCAGACTTATGCTCCATTAAGTAGATATACCCATATCTGCTTAAATCATCTGTGAAGGAGAGAAAATAACAATATCCGCCACGAGCCTCAACATTCATTGGACCACATACATCTGTATGTATGATTTCCAACAAATCTATTGCTCTCTCCATAGTACCGGAGAACGGCGTTTTTGTCATCTTGCCCATGAGGCACGGTTCGCAAGTACCAAGTGATTCATAATCAAGTGGTTCCAAAAGTCCATCAGTATGGAGTTTCTTCATGCGCTTTATACCGATATGACCCAAACGGCAGTGCCACAAATAAGTTGCACTATCATTATCAACTTTGCATCTTTTGGCTTCAACACTATGAATATGTGTATCACTACTATCGAGATTCATCAAAAATAGACCACTCTTCAAGGGTGCATGACAATAAAAGATATTACTCATATAAATAGAACAACCATTATTCTCTGATTTAAATGAATAACCGTCTCGCATCAAACAAAATCCAGATATAATGTTCATGCTCAACGCTGGCACCAAATAACAATTATTTAGGTCTAATACTAATCCCGAAGGTAGATGTAGAGGTAGCGTGCCGACTGCGATCACATCGACTTTGGAACCATTTCCCACGCGCATCGTCACCTCGTCCTTTGCCAGTGTTCGCTTAATCCGTAGTCCCTGTTTCGAGTTGCAAATATTAGCAACAGAACCAGTATCAAATACCCAGGTGCTACTGCGAGCTCTAGTAAGGTACACATCAATAACATGTATATCACATATACCTTTGTTCACTTTGCCATCCTTCTTATCCGCCAAATACTTGGGGCAGTTCCGCTTCCAGTGACCAGTCTGCTTGCAGTAGAAGCACTCAGTTTCAGGTTTAGGTCCAGACTTGGGTTTCTTCTCTTGAGCAGCAACTTGTTTGCTGTTCTTTTTGAAGTTCCCCTTCTTCTTCCCTTTGCCCTTTTTCTTGAAACTAGTGGTCTTGTTAACCATCAACACTTGATGCTCCTTCTTGATTTCTACCTCCGCAGCCTTTAGCATTGCGAAGAGCTCGGGAATCGTCTTATCCATCCCTTGCATATTATAGTTCATCACGAAGCTCTTGTAGCTTGGTGGAAGTGATTGGAGAATTCTGTCAATGACGCTATCATCCGAAAGAGTAACTCCCAGTTGAATCAAGTGATTACAATACCCAGACATCTTGAGTATGTGTTCACTGACAGAACTATTCTCCTCCATCTTGCAGCTATAGAACTTATTGGAGACTTCATATCTCTCAATCTGGGCATTCTTCTGGAATATCAACTTCAACTCCTGAAACATCTCATATGCTCCATGACGTTCAAAACGTCGTTGAAGTCCCGGTTCTAAGCCGTAAAGCATGGCACATTGAACTATCGAGTAGTCATCAGCTTTGCTCTGCCAGACGTTCTTAACGTCGTCAGTTGCATCAGCAGCAGGCCTGGCACCCAGCGGTGCTTCCAGGACGTAATTTTTCTGTGCAGCAATGAGGATAATCCTCAAGTTACGGACCCATTCCGCGTAGTTGCTACCATCATCTTTCAACTTAGCTTTCTCAAGGAACGCATTAAAATTCAACGGAACAACAGCACGGGCCATCTATCTACAAACAACATAGACAAGCAAGATACTATCAGGTACTAAGTTCATGATAAATTTTAGTTCAATTAATCATATTACTTAAGAACTCCCACTTAGACAGACATCTCTCTAGTCATCTAAGTGATCACGTGATCCAAATCAACTAAACCATAACCGATCATCACGTGAGATGGAGTAGTTTTCAATGGTGAACATCTTATGTTAATCATATCTACTATATGATTCACGCTCGACCTTTCGGTCTCCGTGTTCCGAGGCCATATCTGCATATGCTAGGCTCGTCAAGTTTAACCTGAGTGTTCTGCGTGTGCAAAACTGGCTTGCGCCCGTTGTAGATGGACGTAGAGCTTATCACACCCGATCATCACGTGGTGTCTGGGCACGACGAACTTTGGCAACGGTGCATACTCAGGGTGAACACTACTTGATAATTTTTAGTGAGAGATCATCTTAAAATGCTATCGTCAATCAAAGCAAGATAAGATGCATAAAGGATAAACATCACATGCAATCAATATAAGTGATATGATATGGCCATCATCTTCTTGTGCTTGTGATCTCCATCTCCGAAGCACCATTATGATCACCATCGTCACCGGCGCGACACCTTGATCTCCATCGTAGCATCGTTGTCGTTTACGCCATCTATTGCTTCTACGACTATCGCTACCGCTTAGTGATAAAGTAAAGCAATTACAGGGCGTTTGCATTTCATACAATAAAGCGACAACCATATGGCTCCTGCCAGTTGCCGATAACTTCGGTTACAAAACATGATCATCTCATACAATAAAATATAGCATCATGTCTTGGCCATATCACATCACAACATGCCCTGCAAAAACAAGTTAGACGTCCTCTACTTTGTTGTTGCAAGTTTTACGTGGCTGCTACGGGCTTAAGCAAGAACCAATCTCACCTACGCATCAAAACCACAACGATAGTTTGTCAAGTTGATGCTGTTTTTGTTGGGGAACGTAGCAGAAATTCAAAAAATTTCCTACGTATCACCAAGATCTATCTATGGAGAGACCAGCAACGAGTAGAAAGGAGAATGCATCTACATACCCTTGTAGATCGCTAAGCGGAAGCGTTCAAGTGAACGAGGTTGATGGAGTCGTACTCGTCGTGATTCAAATCACCGATGATCAAGTGCCGAACGGACGGCACCTCCGCGTTCAACACACGTACAGCCCGGTGACGTCTCCCACGCCTTGATCCAGCAAGGAGAGAGGGAGAGGTTGAGGAAGACTCCATCCAGCAGCAGCACAACGGCGTGGTGGTGGTGGAGGAGCGTGGCAATCCTGCAGGGCTTCGCCAAGCACCGCGAGAGAGGAGGAGCACTTGGGAGAGGGAGGGCTGCGCCAGGGGCAAGGGTGAAGCTCCCATGCGCCTCCCCACTATATATAGGGGTGGAGGGGGCTGGTTTCTTGCCCTCCAAGTCCATTGGGGCGTTGGCAAAGGTGGGAGGAAAGAAATCCCATCATTTCCTTCCCCACCGATTGCTATCCCCCCTTTTTAGGGATCTTGATCTTATCCCTTCGGGATATGATCTTATTCCTTCTAAGGGGGGATCTTGGTGCGCCTTGACCAGGGGTGTGGGGCCTTGCCCCCACTACCCACGTTCATGTGGGTCCCCCCATGCAGGTGGGCCCCACTCCGGAACCTTCTAGAACCTTCCCGGTACAATACCGAAAAATCCCGAACATTTTCCGGTGGCCAAAATAGGACTTCCCATATATAAATCTTTACCTCCGGACCATTCCGGAACTCCTCGTGACGTCCGGGATCTCATCCGGGACTCCGAACAACATTCGGTAACCACATACAAACTTCCTTTATAACCCTAGCGTCATCGAACCTTAAGTGTGTAGACCCTACGGGTTCGGGAGACATGTAGACATGACCGAGACGTTCTCCGGTCAATAACCAACAGCGGGATCTGGATACCCATGATGGCTCCCACATGTTCCACGATGATCTCATCGGATGAACCACGATGTCAAGGACTTAATCAATCCCGTATACAATTCCCTTTGTCTAGCGGTATTGTACTTGCCCGAGATTCGATCGTCGGTATCCTTATACCTTGTTCAATCTCGTTACCGGCAAGTCTCTTTACTCGTTCCGTAACACATCATCCCGTGATCAACTCCTTGGTCACATTGCGCATATGATGATGTCCTACCGAGTGGGCCCAGAGATACCTCTCCGCTTACACGGAGTGACAAATCCCAGTCTCGATTCGTGCCAACCCAACAGACACTTTCGGAGATACCTGTAATGCACCTTTATAGCCACCCAGTTACGTTGTGACGTTTGGTACACCCAAAGCACTCCTACGGTATCCGGGAGTTGCACAATCTCATGGTCTAAGGAAAAGATACTTGACATTATAAAAGCTCTAGCAAACGAACTACACGATCTTTGTGCTATGCTTAGGATTGGGTCTTGTCCATCACATCATTCTCCTAATGATGTGATCTCGTTATCAACGACATCCAATGTCCATAGCCAGGAAACCATGACTATCTGTTGATCACAACGAGCTAGTCAACTAGAGGCTCACTAGGGACATATTGTGGTCTATGTATTCACACGTGTATTACGATTTCTGGATAATACAGTTATAGCATGAATAAAAGACAATTATCATGAACAAGGAAATATAATAATACTTTTATTATTGCCTCTAGGGCATATTTCCAACAGTCTCCCACTTGCACTAGAGTCAATAATCTAGTTCACATCGATATGTGATTAACACTCAAGGTCACATCCCCATGTGACTTACACCCAAAGAGTTTACTAGAGTCAATAATCTAGTTAACATTTACCATGTTATTAACACTCGATGAGTTCTGGGTTTGATCATGTTATGCTTGTGAGAGAGGTTATAGTCAACGGGTCTGAACCTTTTAGATCCGTGTGTGCTTTACAAATCTCTATGTCATCTCCTAGATGTAGCTACCACGCTCTATTTGGAGCTATTCCAAATAACTGTTCTACTTGGAGCTATACTAAAAGTTGCTCCATTATACGTATCCGGTATTTCTACTCAGAGCTATCCGGATAGGTGTTAAGCTTGCATCGACATAACTCTTTACGTCGAACTCTTTATCACCTCCATAATCGAGAAAATTCCTTAGTCCACTAGTTACTAAGGATAACTTTGACCGCTGTCCTGTGATCCATTCTTGGATCACTCTTGTACCCCTTGACTGACTCATGGCAAGGCACACTACAGGTGCGGTACACAGCATAGCATACTGTAGAGAGCCTATGATAAAAGCATAGGGGACGACCTTCGTCTTTTCTCTCTATTCTGCCGTGGTCGAGATTTTAAGTCTTAACTTCATACCTTACATCTCAGGCAAGAATTCCTTCTTTGACTGATCCATCTTGAACACCTTCAAGATCATGTCAAGGTACGTGCTCATTTGAAAGTACTATTAAGCATTTTGATCTATCTTATAGATCTTGATGCTTATTGTTCAAGTAGCCTAATCCAGGTTTTCCATTGAAAAACAGTTTTCAATTAACCCTATATGCTTTCTAGAAATTCTACATCATTTCTGATCATCAATATGTCAACAACATATACTCATCAGAAATTCTATAGTGCTCCCACTCACTTCTTTGGAAATACAAGTTTCTCATAAAATTTGTATAAACCCAAAATCTTTGATCATCTTATCAAAGCGCACATTCCAACTCCGAGATGTTTACTCCAGTCCATGGAAGGATCGCTGGAGCTAGCATACCTTTTAGCATCCTTAGGATCGACAAAAACTTTCTGATTTGTATCATATACAACCTTTCCATACGAAGACTGGTAAGGAAACTCGTTTTGTCATCCATCTGCCAGATTTCATAAATGCAGCTAATGCTAACATGAATCCGACGGACTTAAGCATCGCTACGGATGAGAAAATCTCATCGCAGTCAACTCCTTGAACTTGAGAAAAACTCTTCGCCACAAGTCGAGCTTCATAGATGGTGACATTACCATCCACATCCGTCTTCTTCTTAAAGATCCATTTATCTCAATGGCTTGCCGATCTTTGGGCAAGTCAACCAAAGTCCATGCTTTGTTCTGATACATGGATCCTATCTCGGATTTCATGGCTTCTAACCATTTGTCGGAATTTGGGCCCACCGTCACTTCTCCATAGCTCATAGGTTCATTGTTGTCTAGCAACATGACCTTCAAGACAGGATTACTGTATACCACTCTGAAGTAGTACGTATCCTTGTCACCCTACGAGGTACGGCGGTGACTTGATCCGAAACTTCATGATCACTATCATAAGCTTCTACTTCAATTGGTGTAGGTGCCACGGGAACAACTTCTTGTGCCCTGATACACACTGGTTGAAGTGATGGTTCAATAACCATATCAAGTCTCCACCATCCTCCCACTCAACTTTTCGAGAGAAACCTTTCCTCGAGAAAGGACCCGATTCAAGAAACAATCCATATTGCTTTCGGATCTGAATTAGGAGGTATACCCAACTGTTTTGGGTGTCCTATGAAGATGCATTTTATCCGCTTTGGGTTCGAGCTTGTCAATTCTGAAACTTTTTCACATAAGCGTCGCAGCCCCAAACCTTTAAGAAACGACAACTTAGGTTTCTCTAAACCATAATTCATACGGTGTCATCTCAACGGAATTACGTGGTGCCCTATTTAAAGTGAATGTGGTTGTCTCTAATGCCTGACCCATGAACGATAGTGGTAATTCGATAATAGACATCATGGTACGCACCGTATCCAATAGGGTGCAACTATGATGTTCGTACACACCATCACACTATGGTGTTCCAGGCGGTATTAATTGTGAAACAATTTCCACAATGTCTTTGTTGCGTGCCAAATCTCGTAACTCAGATACTCATCTCTATGATCATATCATAGACATTTTATCATCTTGTCACGATGATCTTCACTCTGAAATTACTTGAACCATGCAATAATTCAGACTTGTGTTTCATCAAGTAAATATACTCAGTATCTACTCAAATCATCAGTGAAGTAAGAACATAACGATATTCACTGCATGCCTCAGCACTCACTGGACTGCACACATAAAAAATGTGTTGCTTCCAACAAGTTGCTATCTTGTTCCATTTTACTGAAACCGAGGCTTTTCAGTCATCTTGCCCATGTGGTATGATTTGCATGTCTCAAGTGATTCAAAATCAAGTGAGTTCCAACGGTCCATTTGCATGGAGTTTCTTCATGCATATACACCAATAGACATGGTTCGCATGTCTCAAACTTTTCAAAAATGAGTGAGCCCAAAGATCCATCAACATGGAGCTTCTTCATGCGTTTTACACCAATATGACTTACATAGCAATGCCACAAGTAAGTGGTACTATCATTACTATCTTATATCTTTTGGCATGAAAATGTGTATCACTACGATCGAGATTCAATAAACCATTCAGGTTTAATACTAATCTTGATGGTAGAGGGAGCGTGCGATGTTTGATCACATCAAACTTGGAAACAATTCCAACATATATCGTCAGCTCACCTTTAGCTAGTCTCCGTTTATTCCGTAGCTATTATTTCGAGTTACTAACACTTAGCAACCGAACCGGTATCTTATACCCTGGTGCTACTAGGAGTACTAGTAAAGTACACATTAACATAATGTATATCCAATATACTTCTATCGACTTTGCCAGCCTTCTCATCTACCAAGTATCTAGGGTAATTCTGCTCCAGTGGTTGTTCCCCTTATTACAGAAGCACTTAGTCTCGGGTTTGGGTTCAACCTTGGGTTTCTTCACTAGAGCAGCAACTGATTTGCCGTTTCATGAAGTATCCTTTCTTGCCCTTGCCCTTCTTGAAACTAGTGGTTTCATCAACAATTGATGCTCCTTCTTGATTTCTACTTTCGCGGTGTCAAACATCGCGAATATCTCAAGGATCATCATATATGTCCCTGATATATCATAGTTCATCACGAGCCCTAGCAGCTTGGTGGTAATGACTTCGGAGAAACATCACTATCTCATCTGGAAGATCAACTCCCACTCGATTCAAATGATTGTTGTACTCAGACAATCTGAGCACAGGCTCAACAATTGAGCTTTTCTCCCTTAGTTTGTAGGTTAAGAAAATCGTCGGAGGTCTTATACCTCTTGACGTGGGCACGAGCCTGAATTCCCAACTTCAGCCCTCGAAACATCTCATATGTTTCGTGACGTTTCAAAAATGTCTTCGATGCCTCAATTCTAAACCATTTAACAGAACTATCACGTAGTTATCAAAACGTGTATGTCTGATGTTTGCAACATCCACAAACAACATTTGGGGTTCAGCACACTGAGCGGTGCATTAAGGACATAAGCTATCTACTATCCGCATAATCGCTACTGTCAACTTTCAACTATATTTTCTCTAGGAACATAACTAAACAGTAGAACTAAAGCGCGAGCTTACGACATAATTTGCAAAAGGTCTTTTGACTATGTTCAAGATAATTAAGTTCATCTTATGAACTCCCACTCAGATAGACATCCCTCTGGTCATCTAAGTGATCACATGATCCGAGTCAACTAGGCCGTGTCCGATCATCACGTGAGACGGACTAGCCAACGTCGTTGAACATCTTCATGTTGATCGTATCTACTATACGACTCATGCTCAACCTTTCGGTCTCCAAGTTCCGAGGCCATGTCTGTACATGCTAGGCTCGTCAAGTTAACCCTAAGTGTATTGCTGTGTAAATCTGTCTTACACCCGTTGTATGTGAACGTAAGAATCCATCACACCCGATCATCACGTGGTGCTTAGAAGCGACGAACTGTAGCAACGGTGCACAGTTAGGGGAGAACACTTCTTGAAATTTTTGTAAGGGATCACCTTATTTACTACCGTCGTCCTAAGTAAACAAGATGCATAAACATGATAAACATCACATGCAATCAAATAGTGACATGATATGGCCAATATCATTTTGCTCCTTTTGATCTCCATCTTCGGGGCTCCATGATCATCATCGTCACCGGCATGACACCATGATCTCCATCATCATGATCTCCATCATCGTGTCTCCATGAAGTCGTCTCGCCAACTTATTACTTCTACTACTATGGCTACCGGTTAGCAATAAAGTAAAGTAATTACATGGCGTTGTTCAATGACACGCAGGTCATACAATAAATTAAGACAACTCTTATGGCTCCTGCCGGTTGTCATACTCATCGACATGCAAGTCGTGAATCCTATTACAAGAACATGATCAATCTCATACAACACATATCATTCATCACATTCTTGTTGGCCATATCACATCACAAAGCATACCCTGCAAAAACAAGTTAGACGTCCTCTAATTGTTGATGCATGTTTTACGTGGCTGCTATGGGTTTCTAGCAAGAACGTTTCTTACCTACGCAAAACCACAACGTGATATGTCAATTGCTATTTACCCTTCATAAGGACCCTTTTCATCGAATCCGTTCCGACTAAAGTGGGAGAGACTGGCACCCGCTAGCCACCTTATGCACCAAGTGCATGTCAATCGGTGGAACCTGTCTCACGTAAGAGTACGTGTAAGGTCGGTCCGGGCCGCTTCATCCCACAATACCGTCGAAACAAGATTGGACTAGTAACGGTAAGCATATTGAACAACATCAACGCCCACAACTACTTTGTGTTCTACTCGTGCAAAGAGTCTACGCAATAGACCTAGCTCATGATGCCACTGTTGGGGAACGTAGCAGAAATTCAAAAATTTTCCTACGTATCACCAAGATCTATCTATGGAGAGACCAGCAACGAGTAGAAAGGAGAGTGCATCTACATACCCTTGTAGATCGCTAAGCGGAAGTGTTCAAGTGAACGAGGTTGATGGAGTCGTACTCGTCGTGATTCAAATCACCGATGATCAAGTGCCGAACGGACGGCACCTCCGCGTTCAACACACGTATAGCCCGGTGACGTCTCCCACGCCTTGATCCAGCAAGGAGAGAGGGAGAGGTTGAGGAAGACTCCATCCAGCAGCAGCACAACGGCGTGGTGGTGGTGGAGGAGCGTGGCAATCCTGCAGGGCTTCGCCAAGCACCGCGAGAGAGGAGGAGCACTTGGGAGAGGGAGGGCTGCGCCAGGGGCAAGGGTGAAGCTCCCATGCGCCTCCCCACTATATATAGGGGTGGAGGGGGCTGGTTTCTTGCCCTCCAAGTCCATTGGGGCGTTGGCAAAGGTGGGAGGAAAGAAATCCCATCATTTCCTTCCCCACCGATTGCTATCCCCCCTTTTTAGGGATCTTGATCTTATCCCTTCGGGATATGATCTTATTCCTTCTAAGGGGGGATCTTGGTGCGCCTTGACCAGGGGTGTGGGGCCTTGCCCCCACTACCCACGTTCATGTGGGTCCCCCCATGCAGGTGGGCCCCACTCCGGAACCTTCTAGAACCTTCCCGGTACAATACCGAAAAATCCCGAACATTTTCCGGTGGCCAAAATAGGACTTCCCATATATAAATCTTTACCTCCGGACCATTCCGGAACTCCTCGTGACGTCCGAGATCTCATCCGGGACTCCGAACAACATTCGGTAACCACATACAAACTTCCTTTATAACCCTAGCGTCATCGAACCTTAAGTGTGTAGACCCTACGGGTTCGGGAGACATGTAGACATGACCGAGACGTTCTCCGGTCAATAACCAACAGCGGGATCTGGATACCCATGATGGCTCCCACATGTTCCACGATGATCTCATCGGATGAACCACGATGTCAAGGACTTAATCAATCCCGTATACAATTCCCTTTGTCTAGCGGTATTGTACTTGCCCGAGATTCGATCGTCGGTATCCTTATACCTTGTTCAATCTCGTTACCGGCAAGTCTCTTTACTCGTTCCGTAACACATCATCCCGTGATCAACTCCTTGGTCACATTGCGCATATGATGATGTCCTACCGAGTGGGCCCAGAGATACCTCTCCGCTTACACGGAGTGACAAATCCTAGTCTCGATTCGTGCCAACCCAACAGACACTTTCGGAGATACCTGTAATGCACCTTTATAGCCACCCAGTTACGTTGTGACGTTTGGTACACCCAAAGCACTCCTACGGTATCCGGGAGTTGCACAATCTCATGGTCTAAGGAAAAGATACTTGACATTATAAAAGCTCTAGCAAACGAACTACACGATCTTTGTGCTATGCTTAGGATTGGGTCTTGTCCATCACATCATTCTCCTAATGATGTGATCCCGTTATCAACGACATCCAATGTCCATAGCCAGGAAACCATGACTATCTGTTGATCACAACGAGCTAGTCAACTAGAGGCTCACTAGGGACATATTGTGGTCTATGTATTCACACGTGTATTACGATTTCCGGATAATACAGTTATAGCATGAATAAAAGACAATTATCATGAACAAGGAAATATAATAATACTTTTATTATTGCCTCTAGGGCATATTTCCAACAGTTTTAACCTTCGCAAGGACCGGGCGTAGCCACACTCGGTTCAACTAAAGTTGGAGAAACTGACACCCGCTAGTCACCTGTGTGCAAAGCACGGCGGTAAAACCAGTCTCGCGTAAGCGTACGCGTAATGTCGGTCCGGGCCGCTTCATCCAACAATACCGCCGAAACAAAGTATGACATGCTGGTAAGCAGTATGACTTATATCGCCCACAACTCACTTGTGTTCTACTCGTGCATATAACATCAAACCATAAAAACCTAGGCTCGGATGCCACTGTTGGGGAACGTAGTAATTTCAAAATTTTCCTACGCACACGCAAGATCATGGTGATTCATAGCAACGAGAGGGAAGAGTGTTGTCTACGTACCCTCGTAGACCGAAGCGGAAGCGTTGACGCAACGTAGAGGAAGTAGTCGTACGTCCTCCCGGTCCAACCGATCCAAGCACCGTTACTCCGGCACCTCCGAGTTCTTGACACGCGTACAGCTCGATGACGCACCCTCGATCTCCAATCCAGTAGAGGCTCCGAGGGGGAGTTCCGTCAGCATGACGGCGTGGTGACGATCTTGATGTTCTCCTGTCGCAGGGCTTCGCCTAAGCACCGCTACAATATGATCGAGGTGTAATATCGTGGAGGGGGGCACCGCACATGGCTAAGGAACGATCAATGATCAACTTGTGTGTCCTAGGGTGCCCCCCTACCCCCGTATATAAAGGAGGGAGGGAGGAGGTGGCCGGCCCAAGGGGGCGCGCCATAGGGGAGGGGGAAGGAAGGAGTACTAGTATTAGGAAGTAGTACTAGTAGTAGGAAGGAAGAGAGGGGGAAGGAGAAAGGAAAGGGGGGGCCGGCCCCCTTCCCCAATTCGGATTGGGCTTGGGGGGCGCGCCCCCCTCCCTTGCTCCTTCTCTCTTCCTCCTACATAGGCCCAATAAGGCCCATATACCTCCCGGGGGGTTCCGGTAACCTCCCGGAGCTCCAAACTTCTCCGGAACCTTTCCGGTGTCCAAATATATCCGTCCAATATATCAATCTTTATGTCTCGACCATTTCGAGACTCCTCGTCATGTCCGTGGTCATATCCGGGACTCCGAACAACCTTCGGTACATCAAAATACATAAACTCATAATATAACTGTCATTGAAACATTAAGCGTGCGGACCCTACGGTTCGAGAACAATGTAGACATGACCGAGACATGTCTCCGGTCAATAACCAATAGCGGGACCTGGATGCCCATATTGGTTCCTACATATTCTACGAAGATCTTTATCGGTCAAACCGCATAACAATATACGTTGTTCCCTTTGTCATCGGTATGTTACTTGCCCGAGATTCGATCGTCGGTATCCAATACCTAGTTCAATCTCGTTACCGGCAAGTCTCTTTACTCGTTCCGTAATACATCATCTCACAACTAACTCATTAGTTGAAATGCTTGCAAGGCTTAAGTGATGTGTATTACCGAGAGGGCCCAGAGATACCTCTCCGACATTTGGAGTGACAAATCCTAATCTCGAAATACGCCAACTCAACAAGTACCTTCGGAGACACCTATAGAGCACCTTTATAATCACCCAGTTACGTTGTGATGTTTGGTAGCACACAAAGTGTTCCTCCGGTAAACGGGAGTTGCATAATCTCATAGTCATAGGAACATGTATAAGTCATGAAGGAAGCAATAGCAACATACTAAACGATCGTGTGCTAAGCTAACGGAATGGGTCATGTCAATCAGATCATTCAACTAATGATGTGACCTTGTTAATCAAATAACAACTCCTTGTTCATGGTTAGGAAACATAACCATCTTTGATTAACAAGCTAGTCAAGTAGAGGCATACTAGTGACACTCTGTTTGTCTATATATTCACACATGTATTATGTTTCCGGTTAATACAATTCTAGCATGAATAATAAACATTTATCAAGATATGAGGAAATAAATAATAACTTTATTATTGCCTCTAGGGCATATTTCCTTCAGATGGGCCTCCTCCTCGACGTGCAAGAGTTTGAAGACTGCGTGAAGCTGATGGATCAGAGGAGAGGGTCGAAGATGGGGCGAGTCACCATCTACCGGAACCGCTGTCTTTGCCCCTGTTTTTCAACCCTTATAAGTGTCAAAAATGGCCAATTCTCAACCCTTAAAACTAGTTTTAAATTTAAGGATTTGAGGGCTCTACTAGACATGCTCTTATACGAGCCAAAGCCCATATGTAATTCAAGTGTTGGCAATCGTTTTATATGGCAATTTATGTTTACAGAGGATGAAAGTTTGGTTGGCAGGAATACGCCGCTGTGAAGCTAGCGCGCTCTCCCTCCCACGCTCCCACGCCGCTGCTGCGCCGGTGGCCACTCTGGCCCAGGCGGCCATGCCCCGCTCCCAACACCGGCCGCCGCTCCGGCCCCGGCGGCCCGCCTCCCGTCCTATGGACGTCTCTCCTCCTCCCCCAGGGGGGCTGCACCCCACGCCCCGCTGGCTGGATTCCAGCCCCTCCTTAGCCGGATCTGGGTCGACCGCCACATCGTATCGGGATGCCTTGCTCGCCTCCCCTTTTGCCCCCCCTCCGGTGGTGAAACGCTGCTTGACTCCACCATCCCGCACCGCTCTGAGCCACGGTCAGAGGTCCATCGCGTCGACCCACCGCCGGAGGCCCCTTGGCTCGTTGCCGGGCGCCAGCGCCGGAAGCGCCTGCGCCACCTGTGACCGCGCCACCCCGCCGGGCCTGCGCACCCTCGCTCTTCGTCCTCGGCCAGCGACGAGTGTCCTCGCTGCCTCTCGAGATCCCCTGGTCACCTGCTCGAGGACTGTCGCCGCGACATCCGGTGCCGTTTTTACGGTCACAGGGCGCGCGCCTGCACCACGCCCCGCGAGTGCCTCCCTGTCCAGGGCCAGGGGAAGCAGCCTCACACCGTATCGCCGGCGACAAGCTTGGGAGGGTCAAGCCCCCCCCTCCCCCCCCCCCCCCCCGCGTCTTCCGGGCGGGCTTCTCCCTTGCCATCTCTGGCGCCATCCCTGTTGGAAATATGCCCTAGAGGCAATAATAAAAGGATTATTATATTTCAATGTTCATGATAATTGTCTTTTGTTCATGCTATAACTGTATTATCCGGAAATCGTAATACACGTGTGAACACTTAGACCCAATGAGTCCCTAGTGAGCCTCTAGTTGACTAGCTCGTTATGATCAATAGATAGTCATGGTTTCCTGACTATGGACATAGGATGTCGTTGATAACGGGATCACATCATTAGGAGAATGATGTGATGGACAAGACCCAATCATAAGCATAGCATAAAAGATCGTATAGTTCGTTTGCTAGAAGCTTTGCCAATGTCAAGTATCTATTCCTTCGACCATGAGATCGTGTAACTCCCGGTTACCGTAGGAGTGCCTTGGGTGTATCAAACGTCACAACGTAACTGGGTGACTATAAAGGTGCATTACAGGTATCTCCGAAAGTATCTGTTGGGTTGACACGGATCGAG
Organism: Triticum timopheevii; assembly: GCA_963921465.1. NCBI lineage: Eukaryota > Viridiplantae > Streptophyta > Magnoliopsida > Poales > Poaceae > Triticum > Triticum timopheevii. The sequence continues at coordinate 311,889,963 of OY997262.1, read as the reverse complement.
ACTGGGATTTGTCACTCCGTATAACGGAGAGGTATCTCTGGGCCCACTCGGTAATGCATCATCATAATGAGCTCAATGTGACCAAGGTGTTGGCCACGGGATCATGCATTACGGTACGAGTAAAGTGACTTGCCGGGTAACGAGACTGAACAAGGTATTGGGATACCGACGATCGAGTCTCGGGCAAGTAACGTACCGATTGACAAAGGGAATTGTATACAGGGTTTGATCGAATCCTCGACATCGTGGTTCAACCGATGAAATCATCGAGGAGCATGTGGGAGCCAACATGGATATCCAGACCCCGCTGTTGGTTATTGCCCGAGAGTCGTCTCGGTCATGTCTGCGTGTCTCCCGAACCCGTAGGGTCTACACACTTAAGGTTCGGTGACGCTAGGGTTAGTAGGAAGTCAAGTATGTGACTACCGAATGATGTTCGGAGTCCCGGATGAGATCCCGGACGTCACGAGGAGTTCCGGAATGGTCCGGAGGTAAAGATTTATATATGGGAAGTCCTGTTTCGGGCATCGGGACAAGTTTCGGGGTTATCGGTATTGTACCGGGACCACCGGAGGGGTCCCGGGGGCCCACCGGGTGGGGCCACCTGCCCCGGGGGGCCACATGGGCTGTAGGGGGTGCGCCTTGGCCTGCATGGGCCAAGGGCACCAGCCCCACATAGGCCCATGCGCCTAGGGTTCAAGGGGGCAAGAGTCCTAGGAGGGGAAGGCACCTCCTAGGTGCCTTGGGGGGGGGGGGGGGAAACCCCCCTTGGCCGCCGCCCCCCTAGGAGATTGGATCTCCTAGGGCCGGCCACCCCCCCCTTGGCCCTCCTATATATAGTGGGGGAGAGGAGGGACTTCACACCTTGAGTCCTTGGCCTTTGGTTGCCTCCTTCTCCCTCCCCAACACCTCTCCTCCTTCGTTGTGTGCTCGGCGAAGCCCTGTCGGAGTACTGCTTCTCCACCATCACCACGCCGTCGTGCTGCCGGTGGAGCTGTCTTCCTCAACCTCTCCTTCCCCCTTGCTGGATCAAGAAGGAGGAGACGTCGCTCGTCCCGTACGTGTGTTGAACACGGAGGTGCTGTCCGTTCAGCACTTGGCATCGGTGATCTGAATCACGTTCGAGTACGACTCCATCATCACCTTGCAAGCTTCCGCACGCGATCTACAAGTGGTATGTAGATGCAAGCTCTCTCCCATGACTCGTTGCTTAGATGAACTCATAGATGGATCTTGGTGAAGCCGTAGGAAAAATTTTAATTTTCTGCAACGTTCCCCAACAGTGGCATCATGAGCTAGGTCTATGCGTAGTTCTCTAATGCACGAGTAGAACACAATTTGTTGTGGGCGTTGATCTTGTCATCTTACTTGCCTCTACTAGTCTTTTCTTGCTCAACGGTATTGTGGGATGAAGCGGCCCGGACCAACCTTACACGTACGCTTACGTGAGACCGGTTCCACCGACTGACATGCACTAGTTGCATAAGGTGGCTGGCGGGTGTCTGTCTCTCCCACTTTAGTTGGAGCGGAATCGATGAACAAGGCCCTTATGAAGGGTAAATAGAAGTTGACAAAATCACGTTGTGGTGATTCGTAGGTAAGAAAACGGTCTTGCTAGAACCCAATCGCAGCCACGTAAAAGATGCAACAACAACTAGAGAACGTCTAACTTGTTTTTGCAGCGATTGATCATGTGATGTGATATGGCCAGAAGTTGTGATGAATGTTGAATTGTGATGTATGAGATCATGTTCTTGTAATAGGATTCACGACTTGCATGTCGATGAGTATGACAACCGGCAGGAGCCATAGGAGTTGTCTTTATTTTTTTTGTATGACCTGCGTGTCATTGAAGAACGCCATGTAAACTACTTTACTTCATTACTAAACGCGTTAGTCATAGAAGTAGAAGTAGTCGTTGGCGTGACAACTTCATGAAGACACGATGATGGAGATCATGATGATGGAGATCATGGTGTCAAGCCGGTGACAAGATGATCATGGAGCCCCGAAGATGGAGATCAATGGAGCTTGATGATATTGGCCATATCATGTCACAACCATATAATTGCATGTGATGTTTATTATGTTTATGCATCTTGTTTACTTAGGACGACGGTAGTAAATAAGATGATCCCTTACAAAATTTCAAGAAGTGTTCTCCCCTAACTGTGCACCGTTGCTACAGTTCGTCGTTTCTAAGCACCACGTGATGATCGGGTGTGATGGATCCTTACGTTCACATACAACGGGTGTAAGACAGTTTTACACAGCGAAAACACTTAGGGTTAACTTGACGAGCCTAGCATGTGCAGACATGGCCTCGGAACACGGAGACCGAAAGGTCGAACACGAGTCGTATGGAAGATACGATCAACATAAAGATGTTCACCGACGATGACTAGTCCGTCTCACGTGATGATCGGACACGGGCTAGTCGACTCGGATCGTGTAACACTTAGATGACTAGAGGGATGTCTAATCTAAGTGGGAGTTCATAATTTTGATTAAGAACTTTGTTATCATGAACTTAGTCTAAAACCTTTGCAAATATGTATTGTAGATCAATGGCCAACGCTCATGTCAACATGAACTTCAACGCGTTCCTAGAGAAAACCAAGCTGAAAGATGATGGCAGCAACTATACGGACTGGGTCCGAAACCTGAGGATCATCCTCATAGCTGCCAGGAAGCAATATGTCATAGAAGGACCGCTAGGTGCCGCTCCCGTCCCAGAGAACCAAGACGTTATGAACGCTTGGCAAACTCGTGCTGATGATTACTCCCTCGTTCAGTGCGGCATGCTTTACAGCTTAGAACCGGGGCTCCAAAAGCGTTTTGAGCATCACGGAGCATATGAGATGTTCGAAGAGCTGAAACTAGTTTTCCAAGCTCATGCCCGGGTCGAGAGATATGATGTCTCCGACAAGTTCTACAGTTGTAAGATGGAGGAGAACAGTTCTGTCAGTGAACACATCCTGAAGATGTCTGGGTTGCACGCACGTATGACCCAGTTGAACATTAACCTCCCAGATGAGGCGGTCATTGACAGAATCCTCCAGTCGCTCCCACCAAGCTACAAGAGCTTTGTGATGAACTACAACATGCAGGGGATGGTAAAGACCATTCCTGAAGTGTTCTCGATGCTGAAGTCAGCAGAGGCTGAAATCAAGAAAGAACATCAAGTGTTGATGGTCAATAAGACCACTAAGTTCAAGAAGGGCAAGGGTAAGAAGAACTTCAAGAAGGACGGCAAAGATGTTGCCGCGCCCGGTAAGCCTGTTGCCGGGAAGAAGTCAAAGAATGGACCCAAGCCTGAGACTGAGTGCTTTTATTGCAAGGGGAAGGGGCACTGGAAGCGGAACTGCCCCAAATACTTAGCGGATAAGAAGGCCGGCAACACCAAAGGTATATTTGATATACATGTAATTGATGTGTACCTTACCAGTACTCGAAGTAACTCCTGGGTATTTGATACCGGTGCCGTTGCTCACATATGTAACTCACAGCAGGAGCTGCGGAATAAACGGAGACTGGCGAAGGACGAGGTGACGATGCGCGTCGGGAATGGCTCCAGGGTCGATGTGATCGCCGTCGGCACGCTGCCTCTACATTTACCTACGGGATTAGTTTTAAACCTCAATAATTGTTGTTTAGTGCCAAGTTTGAGCATGAACATTGTATCTGGATCTCGTTTAATACGAGATGGCTACTCATTTAAGTCTGAGAATAATGGTTGTTCTATTTATATGAGAGATATGTTTTATGGTCATGCTCCGATGGTCAATGGTTTATTCTTGATGAATCTCGAGCGTAATATTACACATGTTCATAGTGTGGATGCCAAAAGATGTAAAGTTGATAACGATAGTCCCACATACTTGTGGCACTGCCGCCTTGGTCACATTGGTGTCAAGCGCATGAAGAAGCTCCATGCTGATGGACTTTTAGAGTCTCTTGATTATGAATCATTTGACACATGCGAACCTTGCCTCTTAGGCAAAATGACCAAGACTCCGTTCTCCGGAACAATGGAGCGAGCAACCAACTTGTTGGAAATCATACATACCGATGTGTGCGGTCCAATGAGCGTTGAGGCTCGCGGAGGATATCGTTATGTTCTCACTCTCACTGACGACTTGAGTAGATATGGGTATGTCTACTTAATGAAACACAAGTCTGAGACCTTTGAAAAGTTCAAGGAATTTCAGAGTGAGGTAGAGAATCAACATGACCGTAAGATAAAGTTCCTACGATCAGATCGTGGGGGCGAATACTTAAGTCACGAATTTGGTACACACTTAAGAAAATGTGGAATCGTTTCACAACTCACGCCGCCTGGAACACCTCAGCGAAACGGTGTGTCCGAACGTCGTAATCGCACTCTATTGGATATGGTGCGGTCTATGATGTCTCTTACCGATTTACCGCTATCATTTTGGGGATACGCTCTAGAGACAGCTACATTCACTTTAAATAGGGCACCGTCTAAATCCGTTGAGACGACACCGTATGAATTATGGTTTGGGAAGAAACCTAAGCTGTCGTTTCTAAAAGTTTGGGGATGCGATGCTTATGTCAAGAAACTTCAACCTGAAAAGCTCGAACCCAAGTCGGAAAAATGCGTATTCATAGGATACCCTAAGGAAACTGTCGGGTATACCTTCTACTTAAGATCCGAAGGCAAGATCTTTGTTGCCAAGAACGGATGCTTTCTGGAGAAAGAGTTTCTCTCGAAAGAAGTAAGTGGGAGGAAAGTAGAACTCGATGAAGTACTACCTCTCGAACGGGAAAGTGGTGCAGCGCAGGAAACCATTCCTGTAATGCCCACACCAACTGAAGAGGAAAATGTTGATGATGATCAAGGTACTTCAGATCTAGTTGCTACTGAATTTCGAAGGTCCACAAGGACACGTTCTGCACCAGAGTGGTACGGAAACCCTGTCATGGAAATCATGTTGCTGGACAACAATGAACCTTCGAACTATGAAGAAGCAATGGCGGGCCCGGATTCCAACAAATGGCTTGAGGCCATGAAATCCGAGATAGGATCCATGTATGAAAACAAAGTATGGACTTTGACAGACTTGCCCGATGATCGGCGAGCGATAGAAAATAAATGGATTTTTAAGAAGAAGACGGACGCGGATGGTAATGTTACCATCTATAAAGCTCGACTTGTCGCTAAGGGTTATCGACAAGTTCAAGGGATTGACTACGACGAGACATTCTCTCCCGTGGCGAAGCTTAAGTCCGTCCGAATCATGTTAGCAATTGCCGCATACTATGATTATGAGATATGGCAGATGGACGTCAAAACGGCATTCCTTAATGGACATCTTAAGGAAGAGCTGTATATGATGCAGCCGGAAGGTTTTGTCGTTCCTCAGAACGCTAACAAAGTATGCAAGCTCCAGCGATCCATTTATGGACTGGTGCAAGCATCTCGGAGTTGGAACATTCGCTTTGATGAGATGATCAAAGCGTTTGGGTTTACGCAGACTTATGGAGAAGCCTGCGTTTACAAGAAAGTGAGTGGGAGCTCTGTAGCATTTCTCCTATTATATGTAGATGACATACTCTTGATGGGAAATGATACGAAACTCCTGTACAGCATTAAGGCCTACTTGAACAAGTGTTTTTCAATGAAGGACCTTGGAGAAGCTGCTTATATATTAGGCATCAAGATCTATAGAGATAGATCGAGACGCCTCATAGGTCTTTCACAAAGCACATACCTTGATAAGATTTTGAAGAGGTTCAAAATGGATCAGTCCAAGAAGGGGTTCTTGCCTATGTTACAAGGTGTGAGATTGAGCTTGGCTCAGTCACCGACCACGGCAAAAGATAAAGAAGAGATGAGTGTCATCCCCTATGCTTCAGCCATAGGATCTATTATGTATGCCATGCTGTGTACCAGACCCGATGTAAACCTTGCCGTAAGTTTGGTTGCAAGATACCAAAGTAACCCCGGCAAGGAACACTGGACAGCGGTCAAGAATATCCTGAAGTACCTGAAAAGGACAAAGGACATGTTTCTCGTTTATGGAGGAGATGAAGAGCTCGTCGTAAAGGGTTACGTCGACGCTAGCTTCGACTCAGATCTGGATGACTCTAAGTCACAAACCGGATACGTGTATATGTTGAATGGTGGAGCAGTAAGCTGGTGCAGCTGCAAGCAGAGCGTCGTGGCGGGATCTACATGTGAAGCGGAGTACATGGCAGCCTCAGAGGCAGCGCATGAAGCGATTTGGATGAAGGAGTTCATCACCGACCTAGGAGTCATACCCAATGCGTCGGGGCCGATCAAACTCTTCTGTGACAACACTGGAGCTATTGCCCTTGCCAAGGAGCCCAGGTTTCACAAGAAGACCAGGCACATCAAGCGTCGTTTCAACTCCATCCGTGAAAATGTTCAAGATGGAGACATAGAGATTTGCAAAGTGCACACGGATCTGAATGTCGCAGATCCGTTGACTAAACCTCTCTCGCGTGCAAAACATGATCAACACCAGAACTCTATGGGTGTTCGATTCATCACAATGTAACTAGATTGGTGACTCTAGTGCAAGTGGGAGACTGTTGGAAATATGCCCTAGAGGCAATAATAAAAGGATTATTATATTTCAATGTTCATGATAATTGTCTTTTGTTCATGCTATAACTGTATTATCCGGAAATCGTAATACACGTGTGAACACTTAGACCCAATGAGTCCCTAGTGAGCCTCTAGTTGACTAGCTCGTTATGATCAATAGATAGTCATGGTTTCCTGACTATGGACATAGGATGTCGTTGATAACGGGATCACATCATTAGGAGAATGATGTGATGGACAAGACCCAATCATAAGCATAGCATAAAAGATCGTATAGTTCGTTTGCTAGAAGCTTTGCCAATGTCAAGTATCTATTCCTTCGACCATGAGATCGTGTAACTCCCGGTTACCGTAGGAGTGCCTTGGGTGTATCAAACGTCACAACGTAACTGGGTGACTATAAAGGTGCATTACAGGTATCTCCGAAAGTATCTGTTGGGTTGACACGGATCGAGACTGGGATTTGTCACTCCGTATAACGGAGAGGTATCTCTGGGCCCACTCGGTAATGCATCATCATAATGAGCTCAATGTGACCAAGGTGTTGGCCACGGGATCATGCATTACGGTACGAGTAAAGTGACTTGCCGGGTAACGAGACTGAACAAGGTATTGGGATACCGACGATCGAGTCTCGGGCAAGTAACGTACCGATTGACAAAGGGAATTGTATACAGGGTTTGATCGAATCCTCGACATCGTGGTTCAACCGATGAAATCATCGAGGAGCATGTGGGAGCCAACATGGATATCCAGACCCCGCTGTTGGTTATTGCCCGAGAGTCGTCTCGGTCATGTCTGCGTGTCTCCCGAACCCGTAGGGTCTACACACTTAAGGTTCGGTGACGCTAGGGTTAGTAGGAAGTCAAGTATGTGACTACCGAATGATGTTCGGAGTCCCGGATGAGATCCCGGACGTCACGAGGAGTTCCGGAATGGTCCGGAGGTAAAGATTTATATATGGGAAGTCCTGTTTCGGGCATCGGGACAAGTTTCGGGGTTATCGGTATTGTACCGGGACCACCGGAGGGGTCCCGGGGGCCCACCGGGTGGGGCCACCTGCCCCGGGGGGCCACATGGGCTGTAGGGGGTGCGCCTTGGCCTGCATGGGCCAAGGGCACCAGCCCCACATAGGCCCATGCGCCTAGGGTTCAAGGGGGCAAGAGTCCTAGGAGGGGAAGGCACCTCCTAGGTGCCTTGGGGGGGGGGGGAAACCCCCCTTGGCCGCCGCCCCCCTAGGAGATTGGATCTCCTAGGGCCGGCCACCCCCCCCTTGGCCCTCCTATATATAGTGGGGGAGAGGAGGGACTTCACACCTTGAGTCCTTGGCCTTTGGTTGCCTCCTTCTCCCTCCCCAACACCTCTCCTCCTTCGTTGTGTGCTCGGCGAAGCCCTGTCGGAGTACTGCTTCTCCACCATCACCACGCCGTCGTGCTGCCGGTGGAGCTGTCTTCCTCAACCTCTCCTTCCCCCTTGCTGGATCAAGAAGGAGGAGACGTCGCTCGTCCCGTACGTGTGTTGAACACGGAGGTGCTGTCCGTTCAGCACTTGGCATCGGTGATCTGAATCACGTTCGAGTACGACTCCATCATCACCTTGCAAGCTTCCGCACGCGATCTACAAGTGGTATGTAGATGCAAGCTCTCTCCCATGACTCGTTGCTTAGATGAACTCATAGATGGATCTTGGTGAAGCCGTAGGAAAAATTTTAATTTTCTGCAACGTTCCCCAACAATCCCCGCCACCTTCTTCGAGCCCGGCCCCTTCCTCCTCGTTAGGCACGCCCACAGTCATGTCCGGTCACCCTGCCCTCCGCCCGACCGGCGCGGCGTGCTTCCTCCCTCGCTCTGCCAACATGGAGGCCGCTGAGGCCGCTCTCCAGCATGCTCTGCTCGCCACCGTGGCTGGTCGCTGTTCCGGCGTCTCCTGCGCCGACGTCACGGGACTTGTCAGCGGGCGTTTTGGCATCCCCGCGGACATGTTCTCGGTTCATCGCCACGGGCCGGCGCAGTTTCTGCTTCGGTTTCATCGGATGGAGGATCGCGCGCGTGCATCGGCGGGTGTTGCCCGCGGCCCGCGGTTCTGCCTCCTCCTGCGCCCGTGGAGCCGCCTCGATGGCGCCCAGGCTGTCTCCCTACGCTTTAAGGTGGACCTCGAGATCTCCGGCATCCCCGACCACGGCTGGCACATCTCCTCCGCCGTGACCCTGCTGGCTCCCTTCTACAAGGTCGACGAGCTCGCCCCCGAGACGCGATGTGGCACATACATGTCTGTCTTCCGCGTCTCGGCATGGACTCCTAACCCGGACGCGATCCCCCGCTCCTCCGACCTCTACCTCCCAGAGAGCGATGTCGTGATCGCCGGCGCCAATCTGGACATCGCGGAGCGGTTTGCATTGGAGGTCCTGCGCTACCCAGTGATGATCCATGTTACCCGCTCCATGTTACCCGCTCCACTGACTTTTGCCTGCCGGCCCCGGCACCGCCACCCCCGCCGCCCACGGACGACTCCAACCCTTTCGACGTCCCTCCATCGCCGCCGTGCCCCGGCCCCTGGCCGCGGCACTATGACTTTCCGCATCGCTCCGAAAATTGCAGTGACGCGCGGTCGCCGGCTTGCCGCAGCAATGGCGCCTCCGGCGTCAGCGTGCGTCATCGGCATCGGCACCGTCCGCCTCCCCAGGGCTGGCGAGGGATCCTTGGGTCCCACCCGTTGCCCGCTGACGCATCTGCTGGGGCCCAGGAGAAAAGCCGCCCTGGCGCGCGGCAAAGCCGCCTTGACCGTGGCCCGCTCGCGACGATCAGGCTGCCCTCCCCGTCCGTGCCTTCGAATTCGAATCCGGCACCCCCCCTCTGCTGCTGACATGGTGGCCCCACCAGGAGCCGACGCAACATGCGCCGCCCCTGGACCCCACCCCCGAGGCTTCCGGATCCCCGCGCTCCCCCCATTGGTCGCGCTCTCTTGGCAGGCACCTCCGACGCTTCGTCCATATCTCTCATGGGTGCTGCCCAATCCCCCCCGAGAGAGTGACAGGATGGATCAGATCCCAAGGCACCCCTGGCATCTGCTCCGCGGTCCCCTACCCCCCGTGCTGCAACACCGGATCTGCCCCCCCCCCAGGCGACCCCACCTCGATCGTCCTGCCCGCTTTCGGCCTCCGCCACCCCGTTCTCGCCACGTGCCTAGTCCCCTGGCGCCTTCGCATCCCCTGGCCATGCAGGTGCCGCTTCGGCTGACCAGGACCGCGCGCTTTAGGCCTTTGTGGCAGGGCTCCAGCTGCGTTCCGTGCCCGTGCTGCCCACTCCGGACCCAAGAGGAGAAGAAAGGAGTTACCTCCCAATTTTACTCCTAGGCGCAGCCACCGCATCGCCAAAGCCGACCGGGGCCTCGATTCGGAGGCTAAGGCAAAGCGTGTTCTCCTTCTCCGGCTTGGCATCATCCGCGAGAGCGAACCCCTCTCCTCTGCAGCTATTGAACGCTACAGCAAGCTCTTCGAGCAATCGCTGGCCGAGGATGTCGTGCAGGCATTCGCTGACTACTATGGTTGGCACATCCCCTCAGGCTCCCTCCCGGTCTAGTGCAACGCCATCACGGCGGCCCGCGGCGTTGCCGCCAACTAGCATCGTCGCGCCCTCTCCTCGGCCTCCATCCTTCTCCCATGGAGTGCTCCCTCAAGGCTGCGTTCTGGAATGTCCGTGGCCTTCACTCTAGGGCTAAGCGCACCGCGGTCCGCTCTGTAATTTCCTCGGTTTCCCCGAATATTGTATGTCTTCAAGAAATGAAGCTTGATTCGTTCTCGTTGCCCCTTGTCGTGGAGACGCTCGGCTCCTGCTTCCTTGATTACTTCCTCCCGGCCATCGGCACCCGGGGCGGCATCCTTCTTGCTTGGAACCATAACGAGATCACGATCTCCAGCCCCTACATCGGTCAGCACCACATCACGGCCCTCGTTTCCACCACTTCTGGTGCACAACCTTGGTGGATCATCGGGGGTCTATGGGCCGCAAGATGACAATGAGAAGATTCTGTTCCTCGAGGACTTGCAAGACACCCGTGACTCCTGCGCTGGCCCCTGGCTCCTTGGTGGTGACTTCAACCACGTTTCCTCTTCCAGCGATAAGAGCAACGGGCGAATAAACAGGCGCACCTCCAACCGGTTCCGTCGTTTCATTGCCGACATGGAGTTGCGCGACGTCTACATGCACGGGCGCCGCTACACTTGGTCGAACGAGAGGGACTCGCCCACGCTTGTGCGCAACGACCGCTTCCTTTGCACCTCCGAGTGGGACCTCGCGCAGCCGCATTCCATCTTCTGTTGCCTCGCCTCGACGGTGTTCGACCATTGCCTGTTGTTTCTCGACTGCACTCCACGTAGTGCTGGCCCTAGACGTTTCCACTTCGAGCGGTTTTGGATCAAGCTCGAAGGCTTCCAGGACACGGTGGCAGCTGCTTGGGGTTCCGTCCATGACCTGGACCCTTTTCGCCGCGTCTATCTCCGCCTCAAGCTCACAGCTTGCCGCCTCCAGAGTTGGGGTGCGCGCACCCATGGCCACATTTCCATGTAGCTTATGATCACGTGAGAGCTTATTGCCCGCCTTAACGCTGCTTAGGACTTGCGCGTTCTTTCCCCCTCTGAAACCTAGCTTCGGCGCAATCTCAAGCGCGCCTACCTTGGATTAGTTTCGCTCGAGAGATCCATCGCTCGTGAGCGGTCGCGGTTCGGATGGCTGAAGGAGGGCGAGACTAACACCGCCTTCTTCAAAATCCATGCGGCCCACAGGCAACAGAAAAATCGGATCCTATCCTTGCAGCACGAGGGCTCTACATTTACCGACGAGCAGGACATGGCCAAGGCGGCTTTCCACAACTTATCCTCGCTCCTTGGCACTCCAAGACCTCGCGACTTCTCCATCGACCTGCGCCAGATTGACGACCGCTCCTTTGATCTCGAGGAGCTCGAGCTGCCTTTCTCCGAGGAGGAAATCTGGGCTGCGGTCAAGGCGCTCCCCCGTGGAAAGGCCCCGGGCCCCGACGGATTCATGGCCGAATTTCTTGTGGCATGCTGGGATACTATCAAGGCCGACATTTCTGATGTGTTCGACAAGCTCTACTCCATGAACGGGGACAACCTCCAATGCCTCAATGAAGCCCTGATCACGCTCCTCCCGAAGAAGCCGGACGTCTCTTCTCTCTCGGACTACCGCCCCATCAGCCTGATCCATCTGATCGCGAAGCTCATCGCCAAAGTCCTCTCTCTTCGCCTTGCTCCGCGCCTGGGCCAGCTCGTCTCCTCCAACCAGAGTGCGTTCATCGCAGGTCCGTGTGTGCACAATTTCATGCTGGTCCAGCAGACCGCCCGCCAGCTCCATAATCTCCGTGTGCCTCGTGTCCTCCTCAAGCTCGACATCGCACGCGCGTTCGACACGGTATCTTGGGCTTTCCTCCTCGACGTGCTCCGCCACCTGGGCTTCGGTCGGCGGTGGATGGAGTGGATTGCCATCTTGCTCTCCACGTCCAGCACGCGCATCCTCATCAACGGATCCCCTGGTCCTCCCATCGCCCACGCTTGCGGGCTGCGGCAAGGCGATCCCGTGTCCCCGATGCTGTTTACCATCGCCATCGATGCTCTCAACTCGCTCCTTCTCCATGCCCACCGCAGCGGCCTCCTTCAGCGACTCACCACTCGGCATGCCTCTTCGAGCATTTCTCTTTATGCCGACGACGTGATCATCTTCTGCCATCCCTCAACCCGTGATCTCCGAGTGATTCGGGAGTTGCTTCGTGTCTTTGGCGAGGCTTCCGGGCTCTGCACGAACTTTGCGAAGTGTTCAACAACACCGATCCGCTGCGACGACCCCACGCGTGCTTCCATCGCATGCGAGCTGGCATGCAAGGTCCTGGACTTTCCTATCACCTACCTGGGTATTCCTCTCTCACTCCAGAAGCCATCCGCCTCGTCGCTACGACCGATTGTTGAAAAGTTGGCCAAGAAGCTTTCCTCCTGGCGTGCGATGCTGCTGTTCCGTGGCGAACGTCTCGCCCTTGTCCGCCACGTGCTATGCACGATCCCCTGCCACATAATGGTCGTCATCGCTCTCTGCCCGACGATTCTCAAGCAAGTGAACCGGACCATCCGTGAATTTCCTTTGGCATGGCAACAAGGAGACCCGCGCTGGTCACGGGCCAATAAACTGGCAACGCGTCTGCCGGCCCCTCCACCTTGGCGGCCTCCGCATACCGGACCTCCATCGGCAAGGGATCTCACTCCGTGTGCGCTGGATGTGGCTACACCGCACCGACCCGGCCAGGCCGTGGGCACACCTGCACCTTCCCTCCGATGCTGACTCCTCCTCCATCTTCCGTGCGTAAACTTCTTGGGTTCTCGGAGATGGCAGGTCCTGCCGTTTCTGGACGGAAGCTTGGATTGATAGCGTGGCCATTGCGGACATCGCCCCCGCTCTCCTCCCCTTGGTCCCCCTCGACGACGCAAGTGCTCGGTGGCGGAGGGGTTCCAGGACCGCTACTGGATCGCTGACCTATGTGGCGCTCTCACGCCCGCCGCTATGGTGGATTACGTCCAGCTCTGGACTAGGCTTCGTCACCTTGAACTCTCCGACTCCCCAGACCGTCTCGTCTGGCGCTGGACTGCAGATGGAAACTACTCCGCCAGATCATGCTACAGAGCCCTCTTCACTGGGTCCACGTCCGCTCCATTCTGGTGTCTCACCTGGAAGTGTTGGGCCCCCCTGCGCGTCAAGATGTTCACCTGGTTGGCAGACCTTGATCGCTGCTGGACTGCCGCTAGATTGGCTCGCCATGGACTCCCCCACAATGATAGATGTGCCCTCTGCGACCAGGACGTAGAGACCATGCAGCATATTATCATCGCTTGCCCCTTCTCCAGACAGGTTTGGCATGCTGTCCTGTCTTGGGTGCGCGCCACCGTCCCCCCTCCGACCGGTTCCGAGGAGTTCCTCCCATGGTGCTCCTCGATGATCACGAGCTCCCCCACAGGGCACCGCAAGGGGCTTGCCACCCTCGCAACCCTGACGGCTTGGTCCATCTGGAAACAACGTAACCGCTACGTCTTCGACGGCGAGTCACCCTCCACCTCCCGGCTCCTTGAGCTTATCGAGAGCGACACACGCTCTTGGGCTAGGGCTGGAGCTCACGGTCTTGCTGCGCTTCTGGCTTAGGTCCTTAGAATTGTATCCGGGCTGAGCAACCCGTCATCTCTGCTCCCGGCTCCTTGTCTTGCCTGCGTGCTGGAAACCGAGCACCCCCCCCCCCCCCAAACCCCTCTTGTACTCTCTTTCTACCTACTACCTCCGTCCGGGTTTATAAGTCCCTTTAGCCAAATTACGAAGACCAAGACGCACTCTGCTCAAGATCCCTTAAATACGGTGTCTCGTTTAACCAACCCGAGAGCTCTGTTTTGTATTTATAGTTCGGCTCCTAACCTTCCTAAGTTTAATTACAGCGTGTGCCCCACAAAAAAGATGCGCATGCATTGGCTGCTTTCTTGCTGCGGCTGCATGCATGAGCTGGAAAGTAGGAACAGTTGCTGCATGCTTAGGCTCCCATTTACTACCAAAGCTACAGACCAATGGGCAGAAGGGGGTAGTGCGCAGGCGGCCTAGTAATTTCGGACGGGGCGCACGGGCTCTCCGGCCTTTTAATCCCGGACGGAGGTAGTATGAATGAAAAGATACGCTCTCAAGCGTATTCGCGAAAAAAAAGTTTGGTTGGCAGGTACCCGTCTCAGTTCATTTATTTTGTCAGCAAATTTGCTGTGCTTATAAACTAATTTTTTATCCTCAAACCAATTAAATTTATCATAAAAAACGTTTGATTTAGCATGCTTAAAATCTGATGTCAGATTTTTAGCATTAGGCTAAATAAAATGAGCAGAAACAGTGGCTGGCTTCGTCGGAGACTTGGAGTCAACCTTCTTCTTCTCTGTCAGAGGCTCGGAGCCAAACCCCATTGCAGGAATAGCCAAGCAGGAAACAATGGGCAGCCCTGCCGCCATCCTCTTAGCCGTGCTACTCGCCACGCTCGCGTACGTGCTTCGCGTGCTCCGCAGCCTCGTGTGGATCCCGTACCGACTGGAGCGCCGCCTACGGCGGCAGGGCATCCGGGGCCCTCCGCGCAGCCTCATCTCCGGAAACGGGGCCGACTACGGCGCCCTTGTCGCCGCTGCCCAGTCCAAGCCGCTCGCCTCCTTCCACCACGCCATCGTCGGCCGCGTCACGCCGCACTACCGCGAGTGGGCGGCGCGGTACGGCCGACCGTTTGTGTTCTGGTTCGGGCCCCGGTCGTGGCTGGTGTTCTCCAGCCCGGAAGTCGCCAAGGCCGCGCTGAACGACTCCACGGGGACCTTCGATAAGGCTGGCAACGGCGGCGGCAGCAACCCGCTCGCTCGGCAGCTCATCGGCGAGGGGCTGGTGGGGCTCACCGGGGAGAAGTGGGCGCACCACCGCCGTGTGATCTCACCCGCGTTCAACATGGAGAGGGTCAAGGTGAGGAGGCGTTTTCTGAATTCGAATTGAAGCATAAAAATTGGCGATTTCACTTGTAAATCATACTAAATGGTAGCAACCTGACTAGCGATTTCAGCACTCAATCTTTTTCAGTGAAATCTTCTGAATGCTGTCGCTGAGCATAGAACAATAGATAAACAGCAGATCCTCGCAAAGCAACATGCATGCTAAGCTGAAATTTCATGTTGAATGCTGTCGCTGAGCACTTGATCTTCTGAATGCTATTCCACAATTGGGAACTCTTCTCATAGGGCCAATGAAAAGATCCAAATCTTTGCCCAGAGCCCTTTACCATTCTGCGATAATTTTCCAAATTCATTTTCAGTGAAATCAGGGTATCATTTAACCCTTTACAGAATTGTTGACCTTTTCACTGGTATGAATTTGGTGTTATCAGTGAAGAGGCCGCAATTCCTTTCTGAAAATTGACATTCTTTCTGCTAACTTTGATTTGACTTCAATCAATATGTCTAATATTTGGAATGGACTTTATCTGAATTGGTTAACATATGTGTAAATGGTTGTATATTGATTCTTAACTTTGTAACTGAAATTAAACCATTGGCACTAGCAGTTATTTCATGCACAAATTGTCGCTGGCAGAAGATACTGGAGTAGTTCATCATCTATGGTGTCTTTGGTCCTTTATTTATTCTTGGATAATCTATGTTTCTTGTTTCTAGTAACATGTTATTGATGTGATCAACTGGTGTGTTCTAGATAACGTCGTTAGCAAAATAAACTCATTCTGGATTCTTTGTAGGGCTGGATACCAGAAATGTCAGCAATTGTCTCATCCATGCTGGATAAATGGGAAGTCCAAGGAGGAACCCACACTGAGTTTGAGATTGATGCAAGTAAAGAATTCCAAACTTTGAGTTCTGATGTCATTTCCTGTGTGGCATTTGGAAGTAGCTACGAGGAAGGAAAGCGAATTTTTCAATTGCAAGAAGAACAGATAAAACTAGCCCTCATTGCAATGAGAACCTTCTACTTTCCTGGATTCAGGTGAGATCAACTCCTAGACTCGATTTCGGTCACTATTTCCTCTATCACAATTAGTTTCTCCTAGTTATTCCTTCACTTTTAAATTATACAAAAGCCTGCTTCTCTCTGTAGCCATTCATGTTCTTCAATCAAACTTTGCAGTTGAGGGAAAAAGAATATGACCTCTTTATTTCTTAGGTTTGTACCTACAAAGAAGAACCGAAGAAGGCATAGCCTAAACCAGGAAATCCGAAGTTCTCTGCAGAAATTGATTGAGACCAATGGAAGGAAGTGTGAGGACTCCAAAAATTTGCTTGGCTTGATGCTATCAGCCAGCAAAACTGACAACGAGTTCAAAATGGGAATTGAAGAGATCATTGATGAGTGCAAGACATTTTACTTTGCCGGTAAGGAAACAACTGCAAATTTGTTGACATGGGCAACACTTCTGCTGGCATTGCATACAGAATGGCAAGACAAAGCCCGCGACGAAGTCTATGAAGTGTGTGGCAAGCACGAGCACCCAAACGCAGAAAATCTGAGCAGTCTCAAAATTGTGAGCCCTATTTATTTGGATAAATACTACGGCTTTTTATATTCTTGATGATATCTCCTTATCGGGACATAGCGAGTAACACTCTGGTGATGTTGGCATGATATCAGGTAAATATGGTGTTGAAGGAGACCCTCAGGCTGTATCCTCCAGCTCTGTTCGTCAACAGGACAGTCACGAGGGATGTGAAGCTGGGCAAACTCGACATCCCTGCAGGCACGCAGCTCAATCTGCCTATTATTGACATTCACCATGATGTCGACATATGGGGAGCTAATGCGGAGGAGTTCGATCCATTGAGGTTTGCAGATGGCAAGAGCTACCACCTCGGCGAGTACTTCCCCTTTGGGATTGGCCCTGCTATCTGTGTTGGGCAGAATCTCGCGATGGTTGAGGCAAAGCTGGCGCTTGCAATGGTCCTCCAGCGGTTTGCGTTCGATGTCTCGCCGTCTTATGTTCATGCGCCGATGAAGGTGATGACTCTCCAGCCCCAGTATGGTGCGCAACTTCTTGTCCACAAGATCTAGGCCTTGTGTGGTGCTGTGTATGGAATTGGGAGGTGTGACAGCAAGGTACTTTATATGTGAATGTGATGTCTCCATGTCTCATGTATCTCTGTTGACAACTTGTCCGAAGTTTGTCCTGAAAATGTGTACAGAAAGTAGTATATGCTTCGCGACAGTAAATCAGTCATATTCCTCTGCATCTTTTGTATCACCTAGTTTTGTACTCCTACCTAAATCAGTTCAAGTTGTTCGTCAATTCAAAAACTATGGTGAAGTTATGACACTTAATCGTTCGTCCATTTGTGAATAAAAAAGTATGAGCAATCCCAGTTCTGAAGGAGCAGGAGCAGTTCTGAAGGTGATCAGTTTAGCAATACAAGTCCATATGCTCTTCAATCAAACTTTGCAGTTGAGGGAAAAATAATATGACCTATTTATTTCCTAGGTTTGTACCGACAAAGAAGAACCGAAGAAGGCATAGCCTGAACCAGGAAATCCGAAGTTCTCTGCGCAAATTGATTGAGACCAATGGAAGGAAGTGTAAGGACTCCAAAATTTTGCTTGGCTTGATGCTATCAGCCAGCAAAACAGACAGCGGGTTTAAAATTGGAATTGAATAGATCATTGATGAGTGCAAGACATTTTACTTTGCCGGTAAAGAAACAACCGCAAATTTGTTAACATGGCCAACACTTCTACTTTTTTTTAGAAAAGGAGGATGACCCCCGGCCTCTGCATCTGGGAGATGCATACGGCCACTTTATTGATTATTCCCGAGGACCTTACAAAGTATTACAACAATGTGCCTGAATTCATCATCTTAGCAACACATGCCGCTAGTCCTATCCAAAATGATGAAGGGGTGCTAGCTGGGCCACTACCCAAACCACTCACCTAAGCCTAACATCAAAAGCCGGAAGCCGAAACATATTCGGAAGCCCCAACCGAGCCACATACCGGGTCTGGGGCACAATCCGGTCAGACGCACTCGTGTGTCGTCGCCACCATCTTTCACAGGTCCGTCTTCAGATCATATTGAGGCTTCTACCTTGTCTGACCACTCTGCCATCGACGTCACCATGACGCCAGACACCAACCTCCTCCTGCGCGAGTCCATCTCCGTGCATCGAATGCCGAGCCTCCACAGCGCCATGCCGCCGATATCCGCCGCCATCGATGTGTGAGATGAAGCACCGCTCCACCATCCCCCCAGCCAGCACTTACTCCAAAACGATGCCCCCAGGAGGGAAAGCGATAAAACGCCATCATCGTCCGATCCGAAAGACCCAGATCTAGGGTTTCCCCCGGAGCATCCCGAGCCTGATGACGCAGACCGCAACGACGATGCCTCGACAAGGGAACGACATCTAAGACGCCGCCATCGTCCGCCATGACCGTAGTCGGTGCGATTTTCATCGGCAGTTGCTCCACCAGACGTGCGCCGCCGACGTCGCTGGTCCCTTCAACCGGAGCAAACTCCAAAACAATGCCCTAAAGAGGGACTACGACGCAAAAGCGCCGCCATCGCTTGATCCCAAGGAGATCTAGGGTTTCCCCCGTAGTTGCCCGCGCTGTCAAGGGCCAGACAAGGGTAGAATCCCGCGGATCTGCCCAGCTGCCGACGAGTCGCACCCACCACCGTGCCGACGGCTGACCAACGATCAATCCGGCCGCGCCGCCGCGAACCGATCCGGTCACGCCGCCGCCGTCCCTGGCGGTCGCAACGCACCAGATCGCAAGGCCTCCTGCCGCGGGGAATCGACGTCGACGAGGCGCCGCCACCACCCGCCGTGGCGACCGGCCCGCCACCACGCTCCGGCCCGACGGCGTCGGCCCGCGCCAGCCCCACCCGAGCGAGAGGGCCCGAGTCCCCGCCGCCGCCGGCGACGGCTAGGCTTCGCCTGGCCGCGCCCTTGGGTGGTGGCGAGGGAGGAGGAGGAGGAGTGGGGGAGGTTCGGCGGCGATGGGATCTGGGGCCTCCCGGTCGCCCACGCGGGGGGCGGCTTGGGAGGGAGACGTACGGGATGGGATGGGATCAGCCTGACTGACTTGTCCGTGCCTACTTCTATTGGCAACACTTCTACTGGCATTGCATAAAGAATGACAAGACAAAGCACGCGATGAAGTCCATCAAGTATGTGGCAAGAACAAGCGCCCAAACGCGGAGAACCTGAGCAATCTCAGAATTGTGAGGCCCATTTACTCAAATGAATGCTAGAGCCTTTTTTCATTCTTGAGGATATCTCATTGGAACATTGTGAATAACACTCTGGCAATTTTTTTAGAAAAGGAGGATGACCCCCGGCCTCTGCATATGGGCGATGCATACGGCCACTTTATTAATTATTCTCACAAGACCTTACAAAGTAATACAGTAGTAAGACTAAAGCCACCGTCTAAGCAACAAACTGTCGCTACACCTATCCAGTTGATGAAGGGGCGCAGATAGCCTGGGCCTAATACCAAACAAACATCGCAGCCAAACCTAACATCTAAGACCTGAGGTCCCATCCAGGACGCCTGCCGGGCATGGATCTCACTGGTCCGACTTGCTCTCATAGGCCGCCGCCGCCAACTGCCACCGCTCCATCTTCAGAACTGTACTGATGCATCAACCTTGCTCGGTCCAGCTATCGTCGACGCCACCATGGCGCCCAACGGCACCTCCTCCCTGCGCGCAAACAACTGAGCACGTCGCGGTCGCCACTGATACACCTCAGCACCATGCTGCCAAGTACCACCAGCCGACACAGCTTGAAGTCTTTGGAAGATTTGTTGTGCGTAGCACCTGCCGACTAGGCATGACAAAGCGTAGCACCTGTCGGTCAGGCATGACTTGACATCTCCACCGAAGCTCCGCGCAAGACGAAGCAGCTCCACCTCCTGCCTCTGATTTTCAGCTCTGCTCCACAAACGATGCTCCCAAGAGAGAAACGACACCGCAGTGCCACCATCGTCCGATCTGGAACACCAGGTCCTGGGGTTTCCCCGGAGCAGCACGAGTGGGTCGACAGTAGTTACACGACGATGCCTTCATCAAGGTAACGGCGTAGAACGCTGCCATCGTCTATCGTCGGCGCGGTTTTCACCGGCAACCATGTCTCTCCAACTCGCAGCCGGGACTAGATGATGGATCTCGAGATCGAATCACCAAGCCTCTGGCCGGCCACCTCCGACGAAGAAGATGACCACCACCACTAGCTACACCGGCCAGAACAGATCTGCCATGTGCCGCCAAGCAGTCAACCAGGCCCTCGACGCCTTCACCGATCTAAAACCAGATGACATGCCGCCGAAGACCGCATCATGTCGCCGCCCGATCCAGGCCAGCCGCCGCAGCAGCCGCCTGTGGCCCGAGGCAGGGCCGACCGCCACCGCCGTCGAAGTCGTCGCCACCGCTTCTAGATCGGCCGCACCTCCACGTAAACCCGGGCATGGGCCGGCCCAATGACCCGGCCCGAGCCCGGCCAGAAAAACCCGGGCCGGGCCGGGCCGGGCTCGGGCTTTGTTTTGCAGCCCGAAAGGTAGTTCGGGCCGGGCTCGGGCTTCATTTTTTCTGTATTTCGGGCCGGGCTTTCGGGCTTCGGGCCGGGCTTGCACGTGCGCGTACTAAAAAACAACATTCGGGCCGGGCTTTCGGGCTTCGGGCTTGATTTCGGGCTGAGCTCGGGCTTGAAAATATGGAGTATTTCGGGCTTCGGGCCGGGCTCGGGCTTGAGAAATGAAGGTCGGGCTTTTAAAAGCCCGGCCCGAAACCCGGCCCGGCCCGACGTTTGCCCAGGTTTACCTCCACGCATGTTGGGGCCTCGCCACCCCTGAGACGCGGGAGGGAGGAAGAGCCACCGCCACCGCCGGCGGCGGCGGGAGGAAGGGAGGAGGATCGGGTGGCCTCTCGAGTGGCGGCTGGGAAGGCCTCCTGAGTCGCCTGGAGGAGCGACCCGGGAGGCAGATGCGATCGATGGCCACCATGATATCAGGTAAATATGGTGCTGAAGGAGACCCTCAGGCTCTATCCTCCAGCTTTATCTCTCAGCAGGACAGCCAATAAGGATGTCAAGCTGGGCAAACTTGACATCCCTGCAGGCATGCAGCTCAATCTGCCCCTTGTTGACATTCACCATGATGTCGGCATATGGGGTGTTAGTGCGGAGGAGTTCGATCCGTCGCGGTTAGCAGATGGCAAGAGCTATCACCTCGGCGCGTACTTCCCCTTTGGGATTGGCCCTGCCATCTGTGTAGGCCAGAACCTTGCGATGGTTGAGGCAAAGCTGGTGATTGCAATGGTCCTCCAGCGGTTTGTGCTTGATGTCTCGCCATCCTATGTTCATGCGCCGATGATGGTGATGACCCTTCAACCCCAGTACGGTGCTGAAGTTCTTGTCCGCAAGATCTGAGCCTGCCATGGCCACTGTAAATGGACAACATGGTAATATATGTTCCGTATCCGTGTGGATTGCGAGCAACTTGGAAGAGGGGGCTCTTAACTTGCCTGAATTTTGCCTCGAAAGCGTGTGTTTCATATTCCTCTGCATTATTGTATCATGTAATTACGCACCGAAATAAGTCCGTGTTGTTCTCCGATTGAAAAATTATGTACAAGTTGTTACACCTAATCGACTGGTCCAGTTGTCGACAAGAAGTTTGAGCTATCCCAGTTTTTGAGCATCACAAGAGCAAATCTGAAGATGATCAGATTCAGTTAACCACATCTAAACCACATCAAATCTTCCCGCCATTTCATCATTTCTCCTTCTTCTAGTTTAGCCCCCTCTCCTACGACGGGTCCCGCACAACGGGAGCTAAGCCGCAGCGTCGCTCCCCGCCTCCCTCGGTCCTTGACAAAAACACCGGACGGGGGAGGCCCCGGGAACGCGCGCCGTCGGAGAGGCAGAGCCGGAGATTGACCGAAAAGAATCAATGGAGGAGACCCACACGTACATCTTGACACACCCTTTCTTCGTTCGCTGAGTCCGTGGCCTGCCTGTTTGATTTCTCGCGCGCGGTTAGTTCGCCGGCCGCTCCAGGCCCAGCAGCCGCCGGAGCTCCCGCGTGGCCGAGTCGTCCACGGTGGCCGGGGCTGCCGCCTTGGTGTTGCTGAAGCGCGGCAGCGGCAGCGCCCGCGGCGACGGCGACATGACGCCGAACGCTGGCCCGGCGTACGCGGCGTCCGCGGTGGCGGCCGGCACCTTGACCCGCATCTCTTGCGGCAGGGGCGACGCCGCCTGGCCGCGCCGAGCTGCGCGGCGGCGCGTCCTCGCGGCCGGGCGCGGCGACCGCCTGGAGCCGGCGTGGGCGTGGGCGTGGTGGCGGACGCGGGACAGGCAGTCGTGCGGGCGGAGCACCTCCGTTCCCATGGCAGGCGAGAGACAGCCGGCCGACGAGCTTTGTCTCTCTCGCCCGCGCTGCGCGCGCGCGTACGTGCTACGTGCTACGCTATGAACGGCGTGAGCGGCGGGGGGAGGGCGAGGAGGAGGGGGGCTTGGGCGAAGCGCGCGTGGCAGCTTCCACCCCCTCTCTCCGGCGTCCCGCTAGCTTATTGGGTGGCTCCTGCCCATTCACTCCTCTGGCTCGCTTTAAAGGCATGCGGGGTGGCGATTGCCTGGTCGGAGAGTGGGATTGATGGACGAAGGCGCGGAGGAAGAGGCCGGAGTTGCGGGGCCGCTGGAGCACCGCTCGTTTCGCTCCCTCGTTGAAAATGGCGAGGAGCAGCGCGCAGAGCGGGCCGCGAGAAACGTTGCCCATATGACTGAACTTCACATTGGGAGCTATGTTTTTTTTTTTGAGAAAGCGTGCATTTTAGGGTGTGTTTGATAGTAGAATGCGGGGGTGCATGAGCTCAAAAGTTTCCTCCTCGACCCATTTTTAAATGTTTGGCAGTCTGCACGGGGCCTTCTCGGCATGCACGAGCTCAGCCAAATACCCTCTTGGCATATACGAAGAGAGAACACGTCAACAACCGTTCGCTAGTCAACATGCATGAGAAAAGCGAGCGACAACATGTTTTAAAAAATATGAATTTCCAAAAAAAAGAACTTTTAATAAATGTTTTGAATACCAAAGTTTGTTCATTTTTTCAAAAACTTTTTTAGATTTTCAAAATTTGTTAATTTTTTTTAAAAAAATGTACATATTTTCAAATTTTGTTAAAATGTTCAAATTTTCCAAAAGAACTTTGGATTTTCAAAAATGTTTTTTTATTTTTTTTGCAGATTTTATATTTTTAATTTTTTTTAAAAGATCAAGCTTTCAAGAAACTTCAGAATAAAAAAAAGTTTTTTTTTCATGTTTCAAAAAATAGTTCACAATTTTGAATTTTTATTGTTCACTTCTCTGAAAATACCGGTTGATACAGTACTGATGGGCATGTCTAAACAGATGCAAGCTGCCAACACAGAGTCTCAGCTTAGCATGTCTCAACACATACACCGCTACCATACAACAGCAAATGCATGTACTCAGCATGTATCAGCGGAGAACACCATGCTAGGATGGGAATGCTACCAAACACACCCTTATATACAAGTAGTGAACCAACACAAATGGGCGGGCACACCCAATGACATATGACAACGAACAATGCCGTCCGGGCAGACGTTGTGCGCAAGCGCCACCTAGACGCATAACGGGTCCAGCAAACGACATGCTGCTGACCCGGCTTCTTGTCATGCAAAACATGCACTGATGGTGAAAGATCGAGGATGTCACCTAGAGGAGGGGGGGGGGGTGAATAGGCGCTTTAAAATAATTACGGTTTAGGCTTGAATAAATGCGGAATAAACCTAGTGGTTAATTTGTCAAGCACAAAACCTACAACAACTAGGCTCACCTATGTGCACCAACAACTTATGCTAAACAAGATAAACAACTAAGTGATAGCAAGATATATGACAAGAAACAATATGGCTATCACAAAGTAAAGTGCATAAGTAAAGGGCTCGGGTAAGAGATAACCGAGGCACGCGGAGACGACGATGTATCCCGAAGTTCACACCCTTGCAGATGCTAATCTCCGTTTGAAGCGGTGTAGAGGCACAATGCTTCCCAAGAAGCCACTAGGGCCACCGTAATCTCCTCACGCCCTCGCACAATGCAAGATGTCGTGATTCCACTAAGGAACCCTTGAGGACGGTCACCGAACCCGTACAAATGGCAACCCTAGGGGGCGGTCATCGAACCCGTACACTCTGGCAACCCTTGGGGGCGGTCACCGGTACCCGTCAAATTGCTCGGGGTGATCTCCACAACCTAATTGGAGACCCCGACGCTTGCCCGGAGCTTTACACCATAATGATTGAGCTCCGAACACCACCACCGTCTAGAGCGCCCAAGCACCCAAGAGGAACAAGCTCAAGGGTACCAAGCACCCAAGAGTAATAAGCTTCTCAACTTGTAACTTCCACGTAGCACCGTGAAAAACTCAAACCGATGCACCAAATGCAATGGCAAGGGCACACGAAGTGCCGAAGTCATTCTCTCCTGAATCCCACCAAGGCAACAAATGCTAGGGAAAAAATGAGAGGAAGAACAAGAAGGAGAACACCAAGAACTCCAAGATCTAGATCCAAGGGGTTTCCCTCACATAGAGGAGAAAGTGATTGGTGGAAATGTGGATCTAGATCTCCTCTCTCTTTTCCCTCAGAAACTAGCAAGAATCCATGGAGGGATTGAGAGTTAGCAAGCTCGAATAAGGTCAACAATGGGGGAAGAACACGAGCTCAAAAGATCAGGTTCATTGGGGAAGAAGACCCTCTTTTATAGTGTGGGAAAAAAACCAACCGTTATGCTCACAACCCGCATATAGCGGTACTATCACTCGACCTCACGGTACTACCGCTAGGGGTAGCGGTACTACCTCAAAGGGTAGCGGTACTACTGCTTGCGAGCGGTACTAAAAAAATACATGCGTGCCTATCACCGCTGGACTTGCGAGTTGTAGTAGTCACGGTAGTACGTAAAAATTACATCCGCTCCTGTCCGCGGTAGTACCGCTGGAGCCTTTTCAGAACACCAAAACTGCCACAACTTCTGCAAACGGACTCTGAATTCAACGAAACCAAGTTTGTTGAAAAGCTAGCGATAAGGGCTAACACAATCTTCAAAGAACTAACAATAAGAAGGAAATTACAAAAGTCCCAAGAGAAAATGGTGAGAACCCTTCCTCGAAAAAGACCAGTAAAACCTCCAACACCGAAAACGCGATAGAAGAAGCATATGAAATCCGTTTTTGATGTACTAGAGCTTGTCACGAAGATAATCACAAGCTCTAAAACCTCAAAATAAAATACAAATAAGAATCAAGAAAGATGATGCAAGGATGCAATGGTTTGAGATCTCGACAAACGATACGATCAAGCTACTCACTTGTGAGCCCCCCTTGATAGTACGGCTATCGATCCTATAACCCGGTCTCCAAACTATCACCATGAGACTGGTAAAATATAAAACCTATCAAGGGAAAACCTTTGCCTTGCAAGAAGTCCACTCGAGCTAGATAATGACGATCTTGACTCCCTCGAGTTGGACCACCTTTCTTGATTGCGTTGGGTCGATGAAGACTAGATGATTGCTCCCCCATACTCCACTTGGGTGAGCCACTCTTCGGCACATCTTCACAAGTCCATTGACACCACAATGGACGGCAAGCATCAAGCACTTGATCTCTTCATGATGCTCCACTTGAACTTGCGCACGACAATCTTGATGACGATCACCACTTGATGTCATCCTCTCCATTGGTTGGGTGATATCTTCCTCTTGACGCAAGCCCATGAACACGTACCTAACCCCACATAGAACTCACACATAGACCATGGGTTAGTACACAAAGCACAATGGACAATGCTTACCATACCATGAGATCACTTGATCCCACTCGGTGTATCTTCTGTGCTTTGTGTGATGATCAACTTGAATCACTCTCTGTACTTAGTCTTGATCAACCTTGACTCTTTCCAACTCTATGACCAATCTTTGGATAATTCCTTAATACCACCTTGGTCAACTCATAAACTCCTGGAAACCAACACATGTACTTCAAGAAATGCCTATGGACAAATCCTTCAAATAAAACTCTATGCAACCATTAGTCCATAGAGAGTGTCATCAATTATCAAAACCACACATGGGGGCACCGCATGTCCTTTCAGATGGACCTCAAAGCCGGGTGGCCCGACGCTCTGCCCACAACCGTAGAGCCCTCTACAAGCACTTGGATGGTCTCACAATGACTCGGCTGGCCTCCCAATGAGTCAGGCCCTCGCCCATAACCGGCCGACGTGAGCCAACTAACCTGGTACGTGCCGATGACACTGA
Source organism: Triticum timopheevii (assembly GCA_963921465.1). Lineage (NCBI taxonomy): Eukaryota > Viridiplantae > Streptophyta > Magnoliopsida > Poales > Poaceae > Triticum > Triticum timopheevii. The sequence continues at coordinate 311,863,464 of OY997262.1, read as the reverse complement.
CAAGCGGTCCCGGCCACCAAACCACATGCGGGTGATGCTCGATTGAAAAAACACCATGCAACGGTGGCCCCGTATGGTAGGGTCACCTACTATAGGTAGGGTCAAGGACCTGACATCTAAGGTCCATCTAGGGTCCCACATCATCGTTGGTAGGTTCCTGGACTATAGGCGCATTCGGATGCGCATGACAAGAAGTCCACTCGGACGCACCGACAGCACTCGGACGTCTTCCCTCCAGTCGGCCCAACCACCACCATTCGGACAAGGAAGGCGAAAGGGTGGCGTGGGAACTGCAAGTCGAGTAGCCTTAAGTCTGGGTTTAACAATAGTCATGGCTACTGTTACCTGTAAATGTCGTAGTTGTGACTATTAACACTAGTAAGTGTCGTAGTTATACCTATTAAACCACCCTTTAACGTGGGAGTAAAGGGGTTGCGACGTATTCTATATAAGCTACCCTCTTCCTCCTGAGCAGGGGTTAAGCACTCCTTGTAATCATTCACCCCAAGAGAAAACAAGCCTCAACGCATGAGACATAGGGCTGTTACCTTCTCCAAGAGGGATCTGAACTCGTAAAAACCAAGTGTCACTGCGTCGCAGTTAGGCTTCGCCCCTTTTTAGTACCTCTAGTACTCATTGTCAAGATTGAAACCCGGACACCGTCCAAGCCTGTGATCAACTCGCCATGCACATCTGAGGTAGGCCGCCCGAGCAGACGAACGACGTGGAGAGCCCCAGGAGCCAGTCGGGCGGTCCTCGTGGTGAGGACACCGACAGGCGGGTCCAGCCGGGCCGTCGCACGTGAGCCTCCACATGGAGGTGCAATGCAATGCCACCGCATTATGGTGGCTCCGCACGCATCTACCCGTCATGGACCATTGAGGTGGGTCGCTTGGATCCGCGTCGTCAAGACAGATCGAACGGTGCGGAGAGCCTTTGAGAGCCCCTGGCACGCCACCTGTAAACGGACGGCGCAGGTGTGCTCTTGGCCCTCGAAGGCCCTAGGAAGCGGGAACCCCAGTATCCTGCATGGCTTGGAAGAAGAGACCATATTACGACAACAACATCTCGGTTGTTTCAGAGTAGTAGAAACTGTAGTTTAATTCTTTGGAGCCGAAGGAAACAAGTTCATTTGTATCACTTGGAATCGGTCGGCTCCCTCTAGCTACTGTATTGAACCGATTCGAAGTCCCACACGAACCGCCTTGGGCTCACACCAGAGAAGTAGAGATGGCCTAATGTTTGTTCCACCTTTTTGAGAGAACAGAGAACATCGGTATTTATTGATTAAGCAAACAAGTTACAAAGAGTCTCCCGGAAACAATCCGGAGCAGAATGAAAAATACAAAGACTCGAAGAGTTCAAACTAGATCTAGCTAAAACATTGTGATGCCGACGAACATGCTTGAAAGTCACAGACGAAAGAGCTCCAGTTGTCATCTTAATATCAGCAACAATTGATCCCACAAAGGAGCGGTCCCGGGATGAAGAATTCAGCCTTTGCACTACAGAGAGGCAGTCCGAGTGAAAGATCACATCAGTGTAGTTCTCATCTCGAACCAGCCTCGCCGTCCGTCGAAGAGCCCAAGCCTCCGCCACTTCCGGATCAGTAACACCATCCAAGGGTTCAGAAGCAGCAGCAATGCATTGACCGGAGTGGTCCTGAACCACCACACCAGCGCAAGATTTACCCAGCTCCCATGAAACAGCAGCGTCCGAAGAAACCAACAGCGTACCTGGCGGTGGCGGGGACCACATAGCGCTGGAAGCAGGGGTCTCACGCCTAGTTGCATAGGTAGGCTTGTACAGGTGCTGGAAAATCATTTCCAAATAAGCACTAGCCCTTGCTGTCGTGCGTTGGGGATGAGAAGCTTCAGGTGTTGGGGAACGTAGTAATTTCAAAAAAATTCCTACGCACACGCAAGATCATAGTGATGGCATATCAACGAGAGAGGAGAGTGTTGTCCATGTACCCTCGTAGACCGTAAGCGGAAACGTTATGACAACGCGGTTGATGTAGTCGTACGTCTTCACAATCCGACCGATCCAAGTACCGAACGTACGACACCTCCGAGTTCAGCACACGTTCAGCTCGATGACGATCCCCGGACTCCGATCCAGCAAAGTATCGGGGATGAGTTCCGTCAACACGACGGCGTGGTAACGATGATGATGCTCTACCGGCGTAGGGCTTCGCCTAAACTCCGCGACGATATGACCGAGGTGGAATATGGTGGAGGGGGGCACCGCACACGGCTAAGGAACGATCCGTAGATCAACTTGTGTGTTCTAGGGTGCCCCCCTGCCCCCGTATATAAAGGAGCAAGTGAGGGGGTGGCCGGCCTAGGAGGAGGCGCACCAAGGAGGAGTCCTACTCCCACCGGGAGTAGGATTCCCCCCTTCCAAGTAGTAGGAGTAGGAGTCAAGGAAAGGGGGAAGAGAAGAGAAGGAAGGAGGGGGCGCAGCCCCTCCCCCTAGTCCAATTCGGACTAGGCCTTGGGGGGTGCCCAACCTCTCCTCTCTCTTTCCCTTAAAGCCCAATAAGGCCCATATGCTCCCCGGCGAATTCCCGTAACTCTCCGGTACTCCGAAAAATACCCGAATCACTCGGAACCTTTCCGAACTCCGAATATAGTCGTCCAATATATCGATCTTTACGTCTCGATCATTTTGAGACACCTCGTCATGTCCCTGATCTCATCCGGGACTCCGAACTCCTTCGGTACATCAAAACTCATAAACTCATAATATAACTATCATCGTAACGTTAAGCATGCGGACCCTACGGGTTCGAGAACTATGTAGACATGACCTAGAACTATTCTCGGTTAATAACCAATAGCGGAACCTGGATGCTCATATCGGCTCCTACATATTCTACGAAGATCTTTATCGGTCAAACCGCATAACAACATACGTTGTTCCCTTTGTCATCGATATGTTACTTGCCCGCGATTCGATCGTCGGTATCCAATACCTAGTTCAATCTCGTTACCGGCAAGTCTCTTTACTCGTTTATGTAATGCATCATTCCATAACTAACTCATTAGCTACATTGCTTGCAAGGCTTATAGTGATGTGCATTACCGAGAGGGCCCAGAGATACCTCTCCGACAATCGGAGTGACAAAACCTAATCTCGAAATACGCCAACCCAACATGTACCTTCGGAGACACCTGTAGTACTCCTTGATAATCACCCAGTTACGTTGTGACGTTTGGTAGTACCCAAAGTGTTCCTCCGGTAAACGGGAGTTGCATAATCTCATAGTTACAAGAACATGTATAAGTCATGAAGAAAGCAATAGCAATATACTAAACAATCAAGTGCTAGGCTAACGGAATGGGTCATGTCAATCACATCATTCTCCTAATGATGTGATCCCGTTAATCCAATGACAACACATGTCTATGGTTAGGAAACATAACCATCTTTGATTAATGAGCTAGTCAAGTAGAGGCATACTAGTGACGTTATGTTTGTCTATGTATTCACACATGTATCATGTTTCCGGTTAATACAATTCTAGCATGAATAATAAACATTTATCATGATATGAGGAAATAAATAATAACTTTATTATTGCCTCTAGGGCATATTTCCTTCAGTCTCCCACTTGCACTACAGTCAATAATCTAGTTCACATCGCCATGTGATTTAACATCAATATTCATATCTGTATATGATTAACACCCATAGTTCACATCGTCATGTGACCAACACCCAAAGGATTTACTAGAGTCAATAATCTAGTTCACATCGCTATGTGATAAACACCCAAAGCGTACTAAGGTGTGATCATGTTTTGCTCGTGAGAGAAGCTTAGTCAACGGGTCTGTCATATTCAGAGCCGTATGTATTTTGCAAATATTCTATGTCTACAATGCTCTGCACAGAGCTACTCTAGCTAATTGCTCCCACTTTCAATATGTATCCAGATTGAGACTTAGAGTCATCTGGATCAGTGCCAAAACTTGTATCGACATAACCTTTTACGACGAACCTTTTTTCACCTCCATAATTGAGAAACATATCCTTATTCCACTAAGGATAATTTTGACCGATGTCCAGTGATCTACTCCTAGATCACTATTGTACTCCCTTGCCAAACCAGGGCAGAGTATACAATAGGTCTGGTCCATAGCATGGCATACTTTTTATAAAACCTATGACTGAAGCATAGGGAATGACTTTCATTCTCTTTCCATTTTCTGCCGTGGTCGGGATTTGAGTCTTACTGAATTTCATACCTTTGCAACACAGGCAAGAACTCTTTCTTTGACTGTTCCATTTTAAACTACTTCAAAATCTTGTCAAGGTATATACTCATTGAAAATCTTATCAAGCGTCTTGATCTATCTCAATAGATCTTGATGCTCAATATGTAAGTAGCTTTACTGAGGTCTTTCTTTTAAAGAACTCCTTTCAAACACTCCTTTATGCTTTGCAGAATAATTCTACATTATTTCCGATCAACAATATGTCATTCACATATACTTATCAGAAATGTTGTAGTGCTCCTACTCACTTTCTTGTAAATACAGGCTTCACCGTAAGTCTGTATAAAACTATATGCTTTGATCAACTTATCAAAGCGTATATTCCAACACTGAGATGATTGCACCAGTGCATAGATGGATCGCTGGAGCTTGCACATTTTGTTAGCACCTTTAGGATTGACAAAACCTTCTGGTTGCATCATATACAACTCTTCTTTAAGAAAACCATTAAGGAATGCAGTTTTGACATCCATTTGCCAGACTTCATAAAATGTGGCAATTGCTAACATGATTCAGACAGACTTAAGCATCGCTACAGTTTGAGAAAATCTCATTGTAGTCAACACCTTGAACTTGTCGAAAACCTTTTTGCGACAAGCCGAGCTTTGTAGATAGTGACACTACTATCAGCATCTGTCTTCCTCTTGAAGATCCATTTATACAATATGGCTTACCGATCATCGGGCAACTCCACCAAAGTCCACACTTTGTTCTCATACATGGATCCCATCTCAGATTTCATGGCCTCAAGTCATTTCGCGGAATCTAGGCTCATCATCGCTTCCTCATAGTTCGTAGGTTCATCATGGTCTAGTAACATGACTTCCAGAACAGGATTACCGTACCACTCTGGTGCAGACTGTACTTTGGAAGACCTACGAGGTTTTGTAGTAACTTGATCTGAAGTTTCATGATCATCATCATTAGCTTCCTCACTAATTGGTGTAGGAATCACTGGAACTGATTTCTGTGATGAACTACTTTCCAATTCGGGAGAAGGTACAAATTACCTTATCAAGCTCTACTTTCCTCCCACTCACTTCTTTCGAGAGAAACTCCTTCTCTAGAAAGGATCCATTCTTAGCAACGAATGTTTTGCCTTCGGATCTGTGATAGAAGGTGTACCCAACAGTTTCCTTTGGGTATTCTATGAAGACGCACTTCTCCGATTTGGGTTCGAGCTTATCAAGTTGAAAAACCTTTTTCATATAAGCATCGCAACTCCAAACTTTAAGAAACGACAGCTTAGGTTTACTGCTAAACCATAGTTCATACGGTGTCGTCTCAACAGATTTAGATGGTGCCCTATTAAACGTGAATGCAGCTGTCTCTAATGCATAACCCCAAAACGATAGTGGTAAATCAGTAAGAGACATCATAGATCGCACCATATCCAATAAAGTGCGGTTACGACGTTCGGACACACCATAACGTTGTGGTGTTCCAGGTGGCGTGAGCTATGAAACTATTCCACATTGTTTTAATTGAAGACCAAACTCGTAACTCAAATATTCGTCTCCGTGATCAGATCGCAGAAACTTTATTTTCTTGTTACGATGATTTTTCCACTTCACTCTGAAATTCTTTGAACCTTTCAATTATTTCAGACTTATGTTTCATCAAGTAGATATACCCATATCTGCTCAAATCATCTTGTGAAGGTCAGAAAATAACGATACTTGCCACGAGCATCAACACTCATTGGATCGCATACATCGGTATGTACTATTTCCAATAAGTCAGTAGCTTGTTCCATTGTTCCGGAGAACGGAGTTTTGGTCATCTTGCCCAAAAGGCACGGTTCGCAAGCATCAAATGATTCATAACTAAGTGATTCCAAAAATCCATCTTTATGGAGTTTCTTCATGCGCTTTACACCGATATGACCCAAACGGCAGTGCCACAAATAAGTTGCACTATCATTATTAACTTTTCATCTTTTGGCATCAATATTATGAATATGTGTATCACTACGATCGAGATCCAACAAACTATGTTCATTGGGTGTATGACCATCGAAGGTGTTATTCATGTAAACAAAACAAAAATTATTCTCTGACTTTAAATGAATAACCGTATTGCAATAAACATGATCAAATCATATTCATGCTCAACGCAAACACCAAATAACATTTATTTAGGTTTAACACTAATCCCGAAAGTATAGGGAGTTTGCGATGATGATCATATCAATCTTAGAACTACTTCCAACACTCATCATCACTTCCCCTTCAACTAGTCTCTGTTTATTCTGTAACTCCTGTTTCGAGTTACTAATCTTAGCAACCGAACAAGTATCAAATACTCAGGGGCTACTATAAATACTAGTAAGGCACACATCAATAACCTGTATATCAAATATACCCTTGTTCACTTTGCCATCCTTCTTATCCACCAAATATTCAGGGCATTTCCGCTTCCAGTGACCATTTCCTTTGCAGTGTAAGCACTCAGTTTCAGGCTTTGGTTCAGCTTTGGGCTTCTTCGTGGGAGTGACAACTTGCTTGTCATTCTACTTGAAGTTCCCCTTTCTTTTCCTTTGCCCTTTTCTTGAAACTAGTGATCTTGTCAACCATCAACACTTGATGCTCTTTCTTGATTTCTACCTTCGTCGATTTCAACATCACGAAGAGCTTGGGAATCGTTTTCGTCATCCCTTGCATACTATAGTTCATCACAAAGTTCTACTAACTTGGTGATGGTGACTAGAGAACTCTGTCAATCACTATCTTATCTGGAAGATTAACTCCCACTTGATTCAAGCGATTGAAGTACCCAGACAATCTGAGCACATGCTCACTAGTTGAGCGATTCTCCTCCATCTTATAGCTATAGAACTTGTTGGAGACTTCATATCTCTCAACTCGGGTATTTGCTTGAAATATTAACTTCAATTCCTGGAACATCTCATATGGTCCATGACGTTCAAAACGTCTTTGAAGTCCCAATTCTAAGCCGTTAAGAATGGTGCACTAAACTATAAAGTAGTCATCATATTGAGCTAGCCAAACGTTCATAACGTCTGCATCTGCTCCTACAATAGGTCTATCACCTAGCGGTGCATTAAGGACATAATTATTCTGTGCAGCAATGAGGATAAACCTCTGATCACGGATCCAATCCGCAGCATTGCTACTAACATTTTTCAACACAATTTTCTCTAGGAACATATCAAAATAAACATATGAAAGCAACAACGCGAGCTATTGATCTACAACATAATTTGCAAAATACTACCAGGTACTAAGTTCATGATAAATTTAAGTTCAATTAATCATATTACTAAAGAACTCCCACTTAGATAGACATCCCTCTAATCCTCTAAGTGATCACGTGATCCATATCAACTAAACCATGTCCGATCATCATGTGAGATGGAGTAGTTTCAACGGTGAACATCACTATGTTGATCATATCTACTATATGATTCATGCTTGACCTTTCGGTCTCCGTGTTCCAAGGCCATATCTGTTATATGCTAGGCTCGTCAAGTTTAACCTGAGTATTCCGCGTGTGCAACTGTTTTGCACCCGTTGTATTTGAACGTAGAGCCTATCACACCCGATCATCACGTGGTGTCTCAGCACGAAGAACTTTCGCAACGGTGCATACTCAGGGAGAACACTTCTTGATAATTTAGTGAGAGATCATCTTAAAATGCTACCGTCAATCAAAGCAAGATAAGATGCATAAAGGATAAACATCACATGCAATCAATATAAGTGATATGATATGGCCATCATCATCTTGTGCTTGTGATCTCCATCTCCGAAGCACCGTCGTGATCACCATCGTCACCGGCGCGACACCTTGATCTCCATCGTAGCATCATTGTCGTTACGCCATCTATTGCTTCTACGACTATCGCTACCACTTAGTGATAAAGTAAAGCAATTACAAGGCGTTTGCATTTCATACAATAAAGCGACAACCATATGACTCCTGCCAGTTGCCGATAACTTCGGTTACAAAACATGATCATCTCATACAATAAAATATAGCATCACGTCCTGACCATATCACATCACAACATGCCTTGCAAAAACAAGTTAGATGTCCTCTACTTTGTTGTTGCAAATTTTACGTGGCTGCTACGGGCTGAGCAAGAACCATTCTTACCTACGCATCAAAACCAGAACGATAGTTCGTCAAGTTAGTGCTGTTTTAACCTTCGCAAGGACCGGGCGTAGCCACACTCAATTCAGCTAAAGTGAGAGAGACAGACACCCGCCAGCCACCTTTAAGCATGAGTGCTCGTAACGGTGAAACCAGTCTCGCGTAAGCGTACGCATAATGTCGGTCCGGGCCGCTTCATCTCACAATACCGCTGAACCAAAGTATGACATGCTGGTAAGCAGTATGACTTGTATCGCCCACAACTCACTTGTGTTATACTCGTGCATATGACATCTATGCATAAAACCTGGCTCTGATACCACTGTTGGGGAACGTAGTAATTTCAAAAAATTTCCTACGCACACGCAAGATCATGGTGATGGCATATCAACGAGAGGGGAGAGTGTTGTCCACGTACCCCCGTAGACCGTAAGCGGAAGCGTTATGACAATGCGGTTGATGTAGTCGTACGTCTTCACGATCCGACCGATCCAAGTACCGAACGTACGACACCTCCGAGTTCAGCACACGTTCAGCTCGATGACGATCCCCGGACTCCGATCCAGCAAAGTGTCGGGGATGAGTTCCGTCAGCACGACGGCGTGGTGACGATGATGATGCTCTACCGGCGCAGGGCTTCGCCTAAACTCCGCGACGATATGACCGAGGTGGAATATGGTGGAGGGGGGCACCGCACACGGCTAAGGAACGATCCGTAGATCAACTTGTGTGTTCTAGGGTGCCCCCCTGCCCCCGTATATAAAGGAGAAAGGGAGGGGGTGGCCGGCCTAGGAGGAGGCGCACCAAGGAGGAGTCCTACTCCCACCGGGAGTAGGATTCCCCCCCTTCCAAGTAGTAGGAGTAGGAGTCAAGGAAAGGGGGAAGAGAAGAGAAGGAAGGAGGGGGCGCAGCCCCTCCCCCTAGTCCAATTCGGACTAGGCCTTGGGGGGGCGCCCAACCTCTCCTCTCTCTTTCCCTTAAAGCCCAATAAGGCCCATATACTCCCCGGCGAATTCCCGTAACTCTCCGGTACTCCGAAAAATACCTGAATCACTCGGAACCTTTCCGAACTCCGAATATAGTCGTCCAATATATCGATCTTTACGTCTCGATCATTTCGAGACTCCTCGTCATGTCCCCGATCTCATCCGGGACTCCGAACTCCTTTGGTACATCAAAACTCATAAACTCATAATATAACTGGCATCGTAACGTTAAGCGTGCGGACCCTACGGGTTCGAGAACTATGTACACCTAGAACTATTCTCGGTTAATAAACAATAGCGGAACCTGGATGCTCATATTGGCTCCTACATATTCTACGAAGATCTTTATCGGTCAAACCGCATAACAACATACGTTGTTCCCTTTGTCATCGGTATGTTACTTGCCCGCGATTCGATCGTCGGTATCCAATACCTAGTTCAATTTCGTTACCGGCAAGTCTCTTTACTCGTTTATGTAATGCATCATTCCATAACTAACTCATTAGCTACATTGCTTGCAAGGCTTATAGTGATGTGCATTACCGAGAGGGCCCAGAGATACCTCTCCGACAATCGGAGTGACAAAACCTAATCTCGAAATACGCCAACCCAACATGTACCTTCGGAGACACCTGTAGTACTCCTTTATAATCACCCAGTTACTTTGTGACGTTTGGTAGTACCCAAAGTGTTCCTCCGGTAAACGGGAGTTGCATAATCTCATAGTTACAGGAACATGTATAAGTCATGAAGAAAGCAATAGCAATATACTAAACGATCAAGTGCTAGGCTAACGGAATGGGTCATGTCAATCACATCATTCTCCTAATGATGTGATCCCGTTAATCAAATGACAACACATGTCTATGGTTAGGAAACATAACCATCTTTGATTAATGAGCTAGTCAAGTAGAGGCATACTAGTGACGTTATGTTTGTCTATGTATTCACACATGTATCATGTTTCCAGTTAATACAATTCTAGCATGAATAATAAACATTTATCATTATATGAGGAAATAAATAATAACTTTATTATTGCCTCTAGGGCATATTTCCTTCATCAGGTTCATTTCTAGCAGAGTTATGGGCCTCCCATATATGCCAAAAGATGACAGTCAGCATAGTAGCATCACGCTAGGATCCGCAAGAGAGAAAATCAAACAACCACTGTTTCGGCGACGCAAAGGAAGATCGAGACAGCTTGATCCCCATGGACCCTTTGAAAACATCCCAAACTGCTCGAGCATGTGCACAGAACAGCAGTGCATGTTCAACACTCTCCTGCCGGCCGTAGAAACAATAGCCGGTCCGCGTCGGAACCTGGCGTCGAAGCATTTGCTCACCCGAAGGCAAGCAGTCGTGAGCAAATCGCCACATCATGATCTTCATTTTGGTTGGATCCTTGAATTTCCACAATCTCTCCTCAGAATGCCAATTGGAGTGTTGGCCCTTACCATTGCAGCTATGGGCTGTCAGGAAGCCAGATGTCCTCGCCATGTTATACGCAGATTTAACAGAGTACTCGCCCAGTTTGGTAAATGGCCAGCGAGCAAAATCAGAGCCGCCCAAGCTGCAGATTGGAACTTGGAGGATTTTGTTGGCCACATCATCCGAGAAGAAGGCCCTCACCGACTCCTCATTCCAAGTCCCACTTTCCTCATCAAGCAAACAGTGGAATTTGGCTGAAGCAGGTATGGGGTGAAGAGGCCAGAGAAGTGTAGGAGGGATCGAGGGGATCCAATGATCAGTAAAAATGTGAGTACTCCTTCCATCCCCAATACCCCACTGAATCCCCATCTTCAGAAGATCACGACCATGCAGAATCGCACGCCATGTCGTTGAGGCTGTACGAGGAGCCGAAGCGTTCCAGAAATCACCATTTGGAAAATACCTCCCCTTCAAAACCCGCGCACGGAGAGAAAGAGGCGCAATAAGAAGTCTCCACCCTTGCTTCCCGAGCATCGCCTGATTGAACAACCCCATGTCACGGAAACCCATGCCCCCAAGGGAATTAGGTGTCGAGAGCCAATCCCATGATCGCTAGTGAATTTTCTTTTTCCCATCTTCTCGTCCCCACCATTGATCGACCACAATCTGGCGGAACTTTTCACAAGAAGCTACTGGAAGCCGAAAACAACTGGCAATGAAGGGCGGAATAGCTTGTGTTTTTGACTTCAGCAAAGTTTCAGTTGCTGCTCTAGACATTGGCCGATAAGACCAGCCATGAATGTTTTTCCAAGCTCTGTCAGGTAGGAACTTGAAAGTGCACGTCGGCGATCTCCCAACCTCGGTGGGCATACCAAGGTAGGAATCCTGAAAAGCCTCGTTTTTGATGCCCAACTGCGACTTAACTCTGTTCTTAACATTAACCGGGAAGTGCCTCCCAAAGAAAAGCAATGATTTCTCCTTGTTGATCAATTGGCCCGACCCAGCACAGTATAAACTGAGGACTGCCTCCAATGAATCCACACTCCGAGGATCGCTCTTAGCAAAGAAGAAGCTATCGTCTGCAAATAGGAGGTGTGAGATAGGTGGGCCTTGACGACCATTACGAATCCCATATAGCGCACCACAACTCTCCTTTTGAAGGAGCAGACTGGACAATCCTTCTGTGCATAAGAGGAATAGGTATGGACTGATTGGATCCCCTTGTCGAATACCTCGGGATGGAACCACAGGATCAGTGAGCTCCCCATTTACCCTGACCGCGTATCGAACATTGGTCACACATCTCATCACTTCCTCAATCCAAGCAGAAGCAAAACCCAACTTGCTTAAACATCGGTGGAGGTAGCTCCATTCAACCCGATCTTAAGCCTTCGTCATGTCTACCTTCAAAGCAAAGAATGGCTTCTTCACCCTCTGTTGTCGGATGGTATGCAAGCACTCATATGCAATCAAGGTGTTGTCAGTAATCAATCTCCCAGGAACAAAAGCACTTTGACAATCTGAAACCACCACGGGCAGAATCACTTTCAGACGATTTGCCAAAACCTTGGAGGCGATCTTATAGAGCATGTTGCAAAGGCTAATAGGACGGAAATTCTTCAGGTGCTTCGGTCGTGTCATCTTCGGGATCAGCACAATAACCGAATCACAGAAGCCTTCAGGAATGGGCCGCCCTTCCAAAAAGCCATGGACAGCCTGACAAATATCCTCACCAAGAAAATTCCAATGAGTTTGGTAAAAGAGAGCAGGAAAACCATCAGGGCCTGGGGCCTTAGTGGGCCCCATTTGAAACAAAGCAGCACGGATTTCATCATTCAAATAAGGCCTGCACAGCTCCTCATTCATCTGATTAGTGACTTTGTTAGGGATAGCCTGAATTACCTCGTCCTCAGCAAGGCACTGTTCTGATGTGAAGAGCTTGTCATAAAACACCTGGACCATTCCCTTGATCTCCCCTTGGGAGTTGCACACAGAACCATCTTCGCGGATCAGCGAGTGAATTCTGTTTGTCCTCCTTCTTGCCATCGCCCGAGCATGGAAGAACTCGATGTTCCTATCACCCGCCTTAAGCCAGTCAACCCTCGAGCGTTGGCACTCCATGATCTCCTCCCTTGCGAATAGCTCGCACAACCGCCCCTCAATAGAACGTTCCTCGGAGAGAGAGGAAGGAGAAGGAGGTGCAGCCCTAATGGTGGCCAGCCGACGTTCCAACTTCCCAATATTTTTGTGGATACATCCAAAAGCCTCCTTGCTCCAAGAACGAAGAGAGCCCGCAACATGCTTCAGAGTATCCCATGTTGGTTGCAACGACAAGCTGCCGTTCCTACCAGCAGACCAGGCATGCTCTAGAGTTTCCTTGTAATCTGCCACACGAAGCCACATCTCCTCAAACCTGAAACCATGCTGAACAGCGGTGGCCTGCCGCTGTAGGGAAGGACGGTCCAGCCTAATCAGGATGGGGTAATGATCTGAAGTTGTAGCGATTACATTTTCCACACTGCAATCTTCAAACAATCTGGAGAAAGATCCATTGGCCACTACCCTATCAAGACGGCACTTGACATGGCTGTCGGGATCCTGCTTGTTAGACCACGTCAACTTGGGTCCCAAGAAGCCCAAATCAGCAAGCCCACAATCCATCAAGCAATCTCTAAAAGCAGCGATCTGAGAATCAGAACGGTCCCTAGGACCACAGTGTTCGTCCTGAGAGAGGACCTCATTGAAATCTCCACAACAGATCCATGGGCCCTCCCAGGCCGGTTTCAAGTGTCTAAGGAGCTCCCAGAACTGGTGTCTGTCCTGCCGTCTTGGTTCCCCATAGATGAAAGATGCCCGCCAGGGTACACCATCCTCCAATCTCACATGAACATCAATACACTTTTTGTTGGCCGCTTTCACATCAACAGTAGTAGCTGACGACCAGAAAAGCACAAGGCCCCCGCTGAGACCCTCGCTGCTCACGGTAAAGCAGCCCGTAAACCCCAGAGACCACATAAAATTCCTCACACGAGAGTCCCTCATCTTCGTCTCCGAAAGAAAGAGGAGGGAGGGGCGGTAAAGCTTCACAAGCCAGCGAAGCTCGCCAACTGTCGAGTCCGACCCCAAGCCTCGACAGTTCCAGCAAATCATACTCATTGCGTCTGGCGGGGCTGCTCTGCAGCCTTCGCCGGATCCTCCGATTGAGAGATTGAGACACGCTGTTTCTTGTTAGATTCCATATCGGTGACCTGAACTTCGCCAGTACAAACCGCATTAGACATCGGAGCCACAACCAGGGCCAACGCATTAGCATCCGCCTGCTTCGGCTCTAATGTCGAGGATGAAGGAAGTACTTTGGCAGATTTCCTCTTCTGACCCGTTGTTGCCACTTTCTCATTTGGTTCCGGAAACAGCTCCTTATCAATAGAAACTCTTCCCCTCTCGCGACCACGAGAAGAAGGACCGTGGCCACGACCCCTGGACCCTCGCTTAGGGGGGGGGGGGGGGGAAGAAACCTCACCATCCACTTCTGCAACTTTAGCTTGGCCTTTAGGATTGGCACGACTCGATGAAGACGACCTTGCAGCACCTGCCCTGCCATCACCCCCAGCTGACGTTGATGAACTACTTGATCATGATCCACCCGATTTCTTGGAGGTGACATCGGTCACACACAGTTTCTTAGCAGCATAAGGGAGCTCGCCATTGTCATCTCTGATGGCAGGACTTGGACATAAGATTGAAGGGTGCCCCAGGCGCCCACATGAGAAGCAGTAAAAAGGAAGGCGCTCGTACATCACCGAGTAGGTATCTGTGGATTTGAGCCTGGCCGAGGTCACAGTCACATACCGAACAATCGATTCTTGTACCGCAATCTCCACTCTGACCCTCATATAGCCTCCCCAGCACCGGACATCAGTATCAGCCTCTACCTTGCAGACGTGGCCAATTGTTTTGGCAAACTCCATTCCCAACTTTGCTTTCATCAACCTTGGCGGCAAATTCATGATCCGGGCCCAGATGGCAAGGCTATCAAACTGAACTTGAAGGGGTGGGGTGTTCTGATCAAACATTTTAAGGAGAACAGCATGCTTGCCCACCATCCACGGCGAGCCCTCGATCACCCGAGCTCTATCTGCCTGGGTGCCAAATTCAGCAACAAACACATTGTCCCCGGAAGGGTGGAACAACAAACCTTTCGGGTTGCCCCACGCCGGCCTCATCGCCGACGAGATCATCTGAATATGGAGAGTGTTGGGGGAAAGCACCTTTCCCATCAGAGCGCAATCTGGGTGCACCAAATCGGCGTCATCCTCGTCATCCAGAACCACCGGGAGCGCCTTCATCGCAGTGAGACGAAGACGCTCCATCATAGTTTCCACGCGATCCGCAGAGTACGAACCACCCGCCGATGGTGATGGAACAGCAACCGCCGCCGCCTTCCCATCGCTCAGCAGCGCCCGGACAGGGGAGTCGCAGCCTTCGCCCGGCGCAGAAGGATCTGCCCCAAGGGCATCATGCTCCAACCCCTCACTTGCCCCCTCCATGCGAGCGCCGGCAACCCCCAATCGCGCGGCTGCCAAGGGTGGGTAGCGTTGCCAGGAACGCCCCTGAGTCACCCCGAACAGCGGCGAGAAGGAGAAGACCACGGGCTCCCCGATGAGGCGGAGGATTAACAGGATTGGGGGGGGGGGGGGGGGAGATTGGATCAGCAATCAAAATCGCGGATCCAGACTACGATCAACCTAGGAAACCGCCAATCGCCCTAGCGACGCGAGAGCCTGAGCCATCACTGGGAACGCTGCATGTTTTTTTTTTTGTATTAAAGGGAACGCTGCATGTTTGTTCCACCTTAGGTATGCACTACACTAACAATTCTGACTATTTTAGCCGTTTCTATTCGAGGGTTGAAGATTATTTTACCCACCACATGCCCTGGCGACGAAGCAGCCTATGTTACCCCCCTGCTAAGCTAACCGTACAGCGCACCATACTCAACGGTGACCCCGTTGCTTAATACCGCCTACTCTATCGGAGGAGGAAGGCAGTTGCTCTCGATCTCGCGAGCCTTCCCGGTTGCCACGCTCACAAAATCCTCCACGACTTGCCATATTTCAAGCCCCCCTCTCTCCTTCCATACTCTACTCTTGCTTCTTTCCCGCTGGTTCCTGGGGCGCGCGCGATGGGCTTCTCCGTGGCCGACGCGGTCATACCGGCGTGCGCCGTGGTCGGCATTGCCTTCGCGCTCTGGCAGTGGTTCCTCGTCGGCAAGGTGAAGGTGTCCGCCTACGCGCCGGCCGGCAACGGCGTCCACGGGCGGCCAGTGTTCCGGACGGGGGACGAGGACGGTGAGGACACCCGTATCGGCGGCGGCGGGGACGGCGAGAGCGACGAGGAAGAGGACGGAGGCGACGGCCCGGCGGCCGTGGCCAGGTGCGCGGAGATCCAGAACGCCATTTCAGTCGGTGAGTTCCGTTCGTACTTATCTTGAGTTTCTTCTGCGGGCTCTTTTGGTGTTGTTTGTTTAGCCCTTATTTATGGGTCACTACTCACTACTGCCGCTAGGGATTAATTTTGTTTGCCCGATTTTGTACGAAGTTATACATTTGATCTTTCACGAACACATATATGCAGACCAGTATGTTCAATAATAACTACTCCTTCCGTCCGAAATATTCGTTAAAAAAATTGCATGTATCTAGACATATTTTAGTTCTAGATACACTCATTTCTATCCATTTCTCCGACAAGTATTTTCGAACAAAGAGAGTATATAAATGTATGTTTCTTCTCTCGTGTAAACTAATTAGTGACTCTCCTAGAAAATCATCTTGAAACTTGGCACGATGGTGTAGAATGCCACAGTTCAGAGAATTTGTCTTTGCCGTCAGATTCGACGTATTTATGTTTTGAAGAAAATTCATGGTTTGGACTTTGCAAACGGGTCATGTTCAACTCTAATCGAACGCAATTAACTTTACAAACGTGTTTGATCCGGAACTTGCTCCGGAAAAAAATGAAACACTTTATCCATTTTTTTCGAAACACTTTAACCTTTTTTTTTGCGAAAAACGAAACACTTTATCCTGATGTTAAGCAAAGATGCACTGTCAAAACCATTGACCAACAGTAGATGATCAGCTCAAACACCTTGCTGCTGACATAATTTATACGCCACAAGTCAACTCTGAGGAAATCCAGACCATTGGAAAATTAAATATGCTTGATTTGTGACTTGCTCCTCGTTCACGAAAAGATGCTCTGTCAAAGATTTGACCAAGTAGTGGTGGCACCTAACCTGGCACGTGTTCGACGGGCCGCCGGAGACGCCATATTTGTTACAACTTTTCTTTATCCCACTCTGTTTACTTAACTAGTAGGAGGTATGGTTCTATTTCTTTGATTAACTTGATCGACTTTGTAATGGCTTCATTGACCTGTTCTTACGGCTGGTTGAGCACGTTTTAGAGCCGTTAGGAGTCTTGTCTTTTCCTACTTCTATGGGGAGGCAGAGGCTTGACCGGTGCAGGTGCCGGACCGCGGCTCTCTCGGAATTTCACAATCCTAATTCTTCACATTTGTTAGTCTGTCCATAAGTAGTTCTACTTAGAGCATCTCCACTCGTTCGCCCCCCCAGCATACCGGTCGGCGCTATTTTGGCCCTTCGACCGGCACTTTTTCGGCCCTGGGTGCGATCTAGTTTCCAGCCACGCCCACAGGTGTCGGCTCCAAGACGTTGTAATTTCAAACTTGACATTTTCTGCTACCAAAAAAACGCCACAAGTTCGGCGATCAGCGGAGGGCACATAGTTCGGCGATCAGCGGCTGCCACATAGTTCAGCGATCACCATGCCACGGTTCGACGATCAATCACTCGAAGTTCGGCATTCAAAAGGAAGGAGGCGTAGGCAATGCATCAAACGGCGACATTGTCATCATTCGACATCGGACTGGCGGGAGTAGGCGTGCGTGGGCTAGTCGGCGTCGGCGCGGCTTCTGTGCTGGGCGTCGTGGAGGCATCATCGCTCAGGCTTGGCGGCGGCATTGGGGTCGACGTGGGAGATGGCGTGGTCGTCGATGACATCTGGTTCAAGATGAGGCCGCGCTCCGCCAGGTACCACCCCTTTGCCTGCTCGTCCATCGTCGACATGTCCGCCCCCATTAGGAATGCTAGGTCGGTGTTCCTCTTCTTCGCGACGACGTTGGTCCGGAGTAGGTCGAGCTTGACGGCGTTGTTCGTCATCAACGACGACCATCACGCCTCGGATTTCTCTTTCCTCTGGGCGGCGTGGTTCTTGGTGTCGGCGATGCACTGCTTAATGGACACTTGCAGCCGCGCGGTAGCCGGTGTGGCATCCTTTGCCGTCTTGGCTCGTTTGTTCCCGTCTGGGCGCCCATCCGTGGCGCCCGGCGTCGGCGCTTCCGGCTTGTACGTCACCTTGGCCTTGGCGAGGGTTCGCCGGACATCCGCCCACTTCTCGCACTTCTCGATCCAGGAGAACACGTGGAGGTACTTGAACTCTTGGTCGGTGTTGCTGTCCTGGCGGTACATGGCGAACATCCGAACCATCTGCGCCGAAGAACAAGTGTCGGCGACGCACACGGCAAAAAGGAGAGAGAATTGCGTCTGTGCATACCTGACCCTCGACGTTGGCGCCACTTCCCGGGCAAGCTGCGACCTCCTCGACGATCCCATGCCATTTGTTGCGGGCCGTTTAGATGAGTGCCCAATGGTTCACCATGGCCTCCGAGCCGCGCTGCATGTGGATGCCGCTGAAGTAGGAGTCGACCAACTTGTGCTCATCGAACTCCGACTTGATGCACTCTTAGTACGTGTCAGCGTTCTGGTTCGTGCCGGTGATCGGGTCGAGGCAGACGGCATTCCATGCTTCTGCGAGGCACTCGTCCTTTTTGGACGCCCACTTGACGCGCGGCTCGCCGGTCCTGGCGGTCCGCTTCTTCTTGTTCCCTTTCCTCGCCGGAGCAGGCGTCGGCTCCTCCTCCTCCTCCTCCTCCTTCTCGCTGTAGTCAACCTCGTCGTCCATGTCGCCGACGAGGTCCACTGTATCGTCTTCGCATGGAACCCGAGGGAGGCGGCGGCGGCGACCGAGCCGCTCGTGTTGATGTCATCCATGTCGGCTTCCGTCGCGTCGGGGTTGTCGAAATGCGACGAAGAGGCTTGCCGGCGTTCATGTCCGGTGGTTTTGCCGGCGACGCCCTCGGCTTCCTCTGCTTCGGCTGGGTGGCGTCGGCGCCGGCAGTGACGCGAGGGGCCGTGTGCTTCTTTGACGGCATGGCGGCCGGATGGATGGGAGAGGGAGGAGAATGACATGAGAAGAGGGTCAGAAGGGGAGAATGGAGGAAAAGTGGGGGAGGGAGGGGAAAGCGGGGGCTTGGGTTCGGCTCGGATTCGCCGGCTGTTATTTCGACCCAAACCGGCGATAAACAAGGACCTGAGGATGCGACTGGGCCGATTTCTTGGCGCCGTCGCGAAAAAAAGGGCTCTGGGGCGGGGCGCGACTGGAGATGCTCTTAGGCCTATCATTACTTGGGTGTAGAGGGAAGACCGAGCGAAACTTTGAACTAGTTTGGCATATTGTGCCATTTTGATAGTATGGAAGTTTTCTCAGGTTTATTTCTTTGCGGGTGGAGAAAAAAATTGAATCTGAAAACGCATTTACTGAGTCTCATCTAACTCCTTCACTATTTGATGATTCCTACTGCAACCAAGTGTTACTGTTGCCGAAAAAGGGTTTTCCCCGCTTTGTATACAAAGCAACCAACCGAACATCCAACTATAGGTGCTGGGGCGGAAGCAGCACAGTCACGCCCAAAAGAAAAGAAAGAGAAAATACAGGAGAAACTAATGCCAACAACGGCGGATCGACAAAAAAACGAAGAAGCCTCGTGGCCGCTGCACCCACCGGAGATCGCCCACCAAGCGCCGAGCCTCCGAAGCACCGGTACCAATCAGCACCTCCAAGAAGGGACGCGACGATGACGACGCTGCTGCCAAGGGTTTCCCCCGGTACGCTATGAGGAGAGAGGAAGGGTAGGCCCGACGCCCTTCAGGAAGGTCAGGCGGTACCCACAAGCGCCACCGCGTCGGTGTCGGCCAAGCCAACAGGGATTTCTCCCGATCCCAACCTCCACCTCAGGCACTCCAGAGCTCGCCACCAAACAGACCCTCACCCAGCGCCAACTCGGTCACGAAGCTTCCCACGCCGTCTCACCACGGCACCGTGAAGCATGGTCCGCACAAAGAGGGAGAGGAGCCGGGACTAGGGCAGCAGCACCGTCGGCACGCGGGAGGGCCCCATCTCCACCGTTGAAGACGGTAGCTGACCGGACGCAATAGCAGGAACATACCAGGCCCGTGGCCGCACAGGCCTGGCCGGGACCTCCGAGGCCCGTAAAGTTCCCGCCTTTGCCGGCACGTCGCCGCCCCTGACCAAGCCGCTCCCCTGCCTCCCTGCATAGAAAGCCGCCAAGTGGAAGCACCACCACCACGCGCACCGTCGGCCACCACCACCAGGTCGCCGGACCGCCACCGGCCGAGCTGCACCACCACCGCACGCCCGCAACGGAGAGGAACCAACGCAGCCGCCGGGGGCCCGACGCCGGACCCCAGCCGCCGCCCACGCCGCCCGCAGCTCGCGCCGCCTGCCGGACGGATCCGGCCGCCACGGCGAGGCGCGCACCACCGCGCAGCCGGCCACGCCGCGCCACGCCCGCCAAGAGGCCGTGCGCCGCCACGCCGCGGTGCCCCGCGTCCGCACCGCGCCCGCACCCGAAGAAGCAGCCCGCGCCGCCCCGTCGCGCGGGGGGGAGAACAGGCCCTGCCGCCGCCAGCGACGGTCGGGCTTTGCCCGGCCGTGCCCCTGGCAGCGGCGAGGGAGGAGGGAGGAGGAGTGGAGGCTCGCGGCGAGCGGGTCTGGGGGCCCTCGCCGGCCGCCTCACGGGTGGCGGCGCGGGGAGGGAAGGGTTTCGGGGGGTAAAATTTCTTTGACTCTTCTTTTCTTTTCAGTGTTACTGTTACAGTATTACCCAAATTGTTGAGTTAAGTGTTGAAAATCAAAGAGCATGTTTGTACTGTTTGTACATGTCCTGCATTGTGCAATTATACATCACACTCACTGAAAACCAGTATATCTGTTTTCAAACATGTGTAACCAGTAAAGTTCTCCATTTGAAATTCGTCATTGGTCCGTGCATACTCTTGACAACAATTCGAGTAGTAACGTGTCAAATATTGCAGGAGCAAACTCGTTCCTTTTCACCCAGTACAAATACCTGGCGGCCTTCACGGTGATCTTCGCCGTGGTCATCTTCCTCTTCCTGGGGTCCGTGCACCGCTTCAGCACCGCCAGCCAGCCGTGCCAGTACACCAAGGGCAAGACGTGCAAGCCGGCGCTGGCCAACGCAGTCTTCACCACCATGGCCTTCCTCCTGGGCGCCGTCACCTCCGTCGTGTCGGGCTTCCTCGGCATGCGGATTGCCACGTTCGCCAACGCGAGAACCACACTGGAGGCGCGCCGCGGCATCGGCGCGGCCTTCGCTACGGCGTTCCGGTCCGGTGCCGTCATGGGGTTCCTCCTGTCGTCCCTGGGCCTCCTGGTGCTCTACGTCGCCATCAAGCTCTTCGGGCTCTACTACCACGACGACTGGGAGGGCCTGTACGAGTCCATCACCGGCTATGGGCTGGGCGGCTCGTCCATGGCGCTGTTCGGGAGGGTCGGCGGCGGCATCTACACCAAGGCGGCGGACGTCGGCGCCGACCTCGTCGGGAAGGTGGAGCGGAACATCCCCGAGGACGACCCGCGGAACCCCGCGGTGATCGCAGACAATGTGGGCGACAACGTCGGCGACATCGCCGGGATGGGCTCCGACCTTTTCGGGTCCTACGCCGAGTCCACCTGCGCGGCGCTGTTCGTGGCATCGATCTCGTCGTTCGGCGCCGACCACGACTTTGCGGCTGTGTGCTACCCCCTGCTGATAAGCTCGGCTGGGCTTGTGGTCTGCCTGGTCACCACGCTCTTCGCCACCAATTTCTTCAAGGTCAAGACCGTCCGCGGGGTCGCGCCAGCGCTGAAGCTTCAGCTCATCATCTCCACCGCGCTGATGACCGTCGCGGCCCTCGTCGTCACCTTCGCCGCGCTCCCCGCCAAGTTCACCATGTTCGATTTCGGGGAGCAGAAACAGGTCAAGAACTGGTAAGCCCTCGCCGCCGAGTCTCACTCTGCATGCATTTTGCCACTGATGGATCATGTTAAGGTAACCAATGGCCGGCGTTGGCAATGGCAGGCACGTGTTCTTCTGCGTCGCCATTGGGTTATGGGCAGGTCTGGCCATCGGCTTCACCACAGAGTACTTCACCAGTAATGCTTACAGGTAATTAGTTCTACTATTCGTTTGTCTCAGTGAGATAGTTTTGTGCTCATTCGGAAACTTTCGGGTTCGGAGTGATCAACTTTGTGGGTTGCGCAGCCCTGTTCGGGACGTGGCCGACTCTTGCAGGACCGGCGCGGCGACCAACGTCATCTTCGGGCTGGCGCTCGGCTACAAATCCGTCATCGTGCCCGTGCTAGCCATCGCCCTATCAATCTACATCAGCTTCACCCTGGCATCGATCTACGGCATCGCCATCGCCGCGCTCGGGATGCTCAGCACAGTGGCCACCGGGCTGGCCATCGACGCCTACGGCCCGATCAGCGACAACGCCGGAGGCATCGCGGAGATGGCCGGCATGAGCCGCAGGATCCGGCAGCGGACGGACGCCCTCGACGCCGCGGGCAACACCACCGCGGCCATCGGCAAGGGGTTCGCCATCGGCTCGGCGGCGCTGGTGTCGCTGGCGCTGTTCGGCGCTTTCGTGAGCCGCGCGGGCGTCACTGTGATCAACGTGCTGAGCCCCAAGGTGTTCGCCGGGATGCTCGCCGGCGGGATGCTCCCGTACTGGTTCTCGGCGATGACGATGAAGAGCGTGGGCAGCGCGGCGCTGAAGATGGTGGAGGAGGTGCGGCGGCAGTTCAGCACCATCCCGGGGCTGATGGAGGGGCGCGCCACGCCGGACTACGCCAGCTGCGTGAGGATCTCGACGGACGCGTCCCTGAGGGAGATGATGCCCCCCGGGGCGCTGGTGCTGCTGGCGCCCCTCGTCGTCGGCACTTTCTTCGGCGTCCACACGCTCGCCGGCCTGCTCGCCGGTGCGCTCGTCTCGGGTGTGCAGGTGGCCATATCCGCTTCCAACAGCGGGGGAGCCTGGGACAACGCCAAGAAGTACATCGAGGCCGGTGCGTCGGAGCACGCCAAGTCCCTGGGTCCCAAGGGTTCGGAGGCGCACAAGGCCGCCGTGATCGGTGACACCATCGGGGACCCGCTCAAGGATACGTCCGGGCCGTCGCTCAACATCCTCATCAAGCTCATGGCCGTCGAGTCCCTAGTCTTCGCGCCATTCTTCGCGGCTCATGGAGGCCTCATAATCGACTGATTCACACATTGCAGGGATATATACAAGAACGTCTAGTCTGAGAATATTATGATAGGATTGATATGGAATATTAGAGGCTTAGGTCGACCCCGAAAAATGTTGTGACATTATTGCTTAGTGAATTGTTTCTAACTGAATTGTCTCAAGTGGTTAGCTTGGTTGGCCTAGAGAGGATATTAGTTTATTTCACTCAATGACAGATGGGTCCCACAAGCCAGAGAGAGGAGATGCCACGCAGTCTATTGGGCTAGTCAACGAAGTGCCATGCAGATAGAATACGGAGCTCTACTGTGAACCAATGACAAATCACCGCTATATGTATCCAATGATCGTAATGAGCGTATTCTGAAGTGCAGTCATTGTAGTGTGCTTCGACCTTACTTTAGTGATCACCAGTGTATTTATCTTTTCAAGAAACTAAGGGCAACTTCAACACAGTCCACCAAATTGTTTATAAATGTTTGGACTGGACGGGCCATACAACCTTTGTCATCTAACGACGGTCACTAAATTTGTCCGGAGCGATAAGGACGTCTGATATCCTACAAACTGGATTCAAACATATGGGAAGTTTGCGGGTTGTCCGGACCTTCACCACATATGCATGGCACGGCCGACCCACCCAAAACCCTTGGTCTATGTGTTCTCGAACTCTCCCCTGCATTAATGATGCTGAGTGCGGACGCAACTAGACGATCGCCAACCCACATTGATGCCGATCATACAGAGGTGACCGGAGTGCTGACAGCACCACTCGGCGACATGGCGACCGTGGATGGCTTGTTTTGTAGTAGTGTACTGTGTAGATCATAAATTCAGCACACATGTAAGAAGTAGCTATAAAGGATGGCTTTTTAGGGGAGCTATAAATGATGTAGAGGGGGCATTTGAAGTGCTCTAGGCCCGTTTTGCAGTTGTTCTGTGGACGTTTTAAACAACAGGATCCAGAAACTTGTGGGAGGTGATGAAATGATCGTGGAGAATGAGGGTGAGGATGCTACTGCAGGTCTAGAATTCGAGAACATGGGCGATCATGTTCAATTTTCACATCAGAATCTGGCCATGTTTGATGAGTTTGTTCAAATGCATCAACAAATTCGGCATCGAACTTTTTTTGCGAAAAAAAATCAGCATCGAACACTCATGAACAACTCAAGGAAGATTTGACCGAGCATTTGTGGGCTGTTAGGGGGGACAACTAGAACATATATGCTAGTTGAATTCAAGCTTAAACGACCTTAATTTGAAAACTTAGTTGCGTTAGTAATATTTAAATTAGAACTATGGTCGCATTTGAATATTTTCAATCATCTATGATATGATATGTTGTTATTTTGAGCCGGCGGACTTAAAAGAAAGAGACGGAAGTTTTAGTAGACATGGTTGGACGGCTGGCTCCCACATCATTGTCTACGGACTGGCATGGATCAGTCCACGAACGAATACCGGGTCCGGCTTAGGGGCAATGTTTTAAATAGCGGGCTATGGAAAAATAGCGGCGGGCATCCAAATCAGCCATAGCGGAGTTATAGCAGGCTATAGCGGGCTATTTGTGAAGGCGACCATTTGACGGCACCCTGCTGAAAAGGCTATATAGCGGGCTATTTATGTCAGGACCCCGACTCAATGCCACATCGATCTAGCATGTAACACCTCATATCACTTTGCGGCCTCACGCACGGTATTCCCACGGGTGTCGCCTTACCTTTGCCCGGGACCGTTTGCGCCTTTTGGCACACGTATACGATAGTGTCGCTAGCATCCATATGATAAGGAGCCCGGGCTGACATGGCTAGTCGTAAACCCAAAGTGGCACAAACTTACAGGGACAGGCATCCATGACCCAGCATCGAACGTGTCGGTCATCAGCGAGTGAATCCAGGCTGTAGCACTGGGCTAGCAGGACTCCGGTGAACCGGGCTGTAGCGGGCTAACAGGACTCCGGTATTCATCGCGTGACATTTCCCCGAAGGGACAGACACAGGAACGAAGAAGGACACATGCCGGCCAGCCTAAGTGTTCTGGAGCAGTAGCAAGCTACCATGGCTCGGTGGAAACACTAGGAGACATTTCCCGGTAAGAGGGGCTACTAAGGATAAACAACTAGATAGTCAGATCCCACACATACCAAGCATTTCAATAACATACACACAATATGCTCGATATGTGCAAATACAACATGGCATCACAACATGACTCTACGACTCAAGTATTTATTCATTAGGCTCCGAGGAGCGAGATATTACAAACATGGGTCTCTCGACCCAGCATTCAGAGCATACAAGTCAAAGCACAAGCGGAAGCTCAACATGTCTGAGTACAGACATCTACAAATGAAAAAGGCTGAGAAGCCTGACTATCTACTAGATCCTGCCGAGGGCACAAGATCGTAGCTGAGGTAACAAGCTAAACGTCGAAGTCCAAGCGGAACTACTAGCGAGACTGAAGTCTCTCTGCAAAAACATAAAATAGGCAAACGTGAGTACAAATGTACCCAGCAAGACTTACATCAGAACTATCTACATATGCATCATTATCAACAAAGGGGATGGTGGAGTTTAACAGCAGCAAGCCAGCTTTGACTCGGTGGCTATCCTAAACTACGACTGCAAGTAACTCTTTTGAGGTGGCGCACACGAGTCCACATATTCACCATACCAATACACCACTATGGATCCGCTCCCGTCTCCCTACGAGAACGCCATCCATAGCACTCACACTTATCTTGCGTATTTTAGAGTATCCACTTTCACTTGTCTATGAACTATGCAAGGGGTCCAAGTTTCCATATCCGAGGAATCCGGCTATTCGAATAGATAATGATAACCCTGCAAGGGTGTACTTCTTCACACACGCTCTCGCCATTTATCGCCCTGTACACGTCATGTACCTCGGCAACCTTCAAGCGGAAGCCGGGCGAGGGAGTCGGCCACGACCTGACTAACCACACAAGTCTCTCGTCCAGGTTTATCGCCTATTCGGGTTCCATCCGCAAGGAGATCCGGCCGGGGTGTCGCTCACGGCCCCAAATGATGTGAGCAGGGTTCCCAAGCCCACCATCCGGGTGCCACTTGGTACACCGTGCCACTGTGCCTAGTCTGTCCCAAGCCCACCTGTACCGGGTGCCACTTGGTAGACTACTAACACTACCTACAAACACCAGAAACTAGTTGCAACTCCTGGACAGAGATCAAGTTGATTAATAAGTCGAGAGAGCTTGGAGTGCCCGGAGCCCAATGTGTGGTAGTAACTGTTCATGGATCACAAACACAGAACTCAGTTCCTAAGGACGGCTTCAATGAGACAACCCACCATGTACTCCTACATGGCCTCTCACCGCTACCTTTACCAAATCGTGTTCACACACTTAGCTCTCAGCAGTAGGACATGTTCACACACCTCCAATTCATTCCCGATGAATCAGACCTGACACAACTCTAAGCAATAGCAGGCATGACAAACAAGCATGAATGAGTAGGCACATCAGGGCTCAAACAATTCCAACTCATGCTAGTGGGTTTCATCTATTTACTGTGGCAATGACAGGTCATGCAGAGGAAAGGGGTTCAACTACCGCAGCATGTAACAGTTGAATCGTTGTTGTCCTAATGTAGTAAAAGAGAGCAGAAACGAGAGAGTGGGATTGTATCGGAATGAACAAGGGGGTTTTGCTTGCCTGGCACTTCTGAAGATAATATAGCTCTTCATCAGTGTCATCGAACTCATCGTCGGAACCACGTCTATCGAGAGGGGACAAACACCGGCAAACAAAGAAGAACACAATCAATGCAATGCACAATATGATGCATGCTATGACATGGCAATATGAATGTGTTTTGAGCTAATGCAACTAGCAACATGTTAAATGGAGTTGGTTTGAACCCTAGGTTCAAATTCCAACTCCACATGTGATTATTTAAATGCCATTCATTTCATTTGTCCTAAACAGTAGTGATAAGTTGTTCTAACATGCATGAAAATTGTACAGATGGGTAGATTGGATTTTTCTGATCATTTTTCATATATAATTTATCTCATTTAGAGTTACGGTTGAATTACTATGATTTATTGAAGTTTAAAGCATTTTCTGGAATTTCTAAACCTTTCCTGATTTATTTTAATTCCAGAAAGGCTTTAATGCGTCAGCTTGACATCACGGTGACGTCAGCAAGTCAACAGGTGCTCTCCAGGTCAAATCTGACCAGTGGGACCCGCTGGCCAGTCTCACAGTGATGGCTAGGGTCACAGACATGTGGGCCCAGTCAACAGCCACGTCAGCATGGTCAAGCTGACGTGTGGGCCCACTGGGGTTAGCTTAAAACTAAGCTGGGGTTACCCCGTGGTTAATTAGAGTGGTGGGGCTGGTCTGTCAGTGACACAGGGCGAGGTTAACGCGGTAATTAGCCTCAAGCTAATGACGCCACGTCATCTCACCGGAGTTGGACGCCGGCGGGCACATCCGACGACGGATGTTCATCGGGATCGAGCTACGGGCAACCATTTGCCTCGCCGTTTGCTCCTACGGGTTCCTCGTGTTCGCGCGCATCCAAAGGAGCAAGCAAAAGGAGCTGGGGTGAGCTGTAGCATCGGCGGTGGCGAGCGAGGCGGCGGCCGGAGTTCGGGAGCAGATGGTTTCGGGGCTAGAGAGCGTGGGAGGGGGCTGCTGGTGGCTACGGGTTCGCGGAGACGCGCTGAGCACGCTGGTGTTCTCGGACAAGGCTGCAGTGCCCATGGCTGCGTCTGCATCATCGCCGGCGGCGAGGAGCTCACGGCTTCGGTGGAAGATGCGGCTAGAGGACGGAAATGAGCTCAGGGAGGAGGGGAAAAGGCGGCGGAGCTCACAGCAATCTCGAGGGCGTCGTCAGCGGCTCGGGGAAGACCTGGTGTGGTCGGAACGACGACGGCGATCTCTGGCGGCCGGAGCTTCAAGATGAGGTCGGGGACGACGATACGGGGCTTCCGGCGTCGTATTCGTTGGCGGAGAGCTTCAGGGCGACGCAGCGGAGCCGGTGGATGCGTCGGGGAGACGAGGGGGTGGCTCAGGGTGCGACAGCGGCGAGCGGCGGCGACGGTGGCGCTCGGATGTGCGAGAGAGAGAGGGTCAGAGGGGGATGAGAGAGAGAGGAGAGAGGCAGAGGGAAACGAGGGCATCTCCGTGGCGCGGCTAGAAGCGCCGAGACGCCGTGAGGTGGCAAGCAGGGGCTGGCGTGGCTCGGCTGTGTGCCAGGCACGCAGCTGCTTCTCCTCCTGGCAGGAGGAAGAAGACAGTGCTGCCCCTGGTGGGCTGGGCTGGTCAAGCTGGGCCGGCTACAGGTAAGTGGGCCAGGTAGGTTCCTTTCTCTCTCTCTTTTATTTAAGTTTTTTCCTATTACTCTGTAATCTTTGTGGCTTCCTAAAAATACTAAATCAATCCCAAAAATCATGCAACTGCTCATGACCACGGTTGGACATATATCCTATAGTAAACATTTCAGTTTGGGATTATTTGCGCATTTAAAATATTTTATAGTATTTAAATGCCCAAATGCAAATAAGTAATGATTTAATTCAAAAATCCAGAATGGCCTAGGGAAATGTGCACCATTTTTGGGAGAGGTTCTAGACCAATTCAAAAATGATGAACTTTTGTGAAGGGCATTCTGGGTTCATTGAAAATATTTCTGGTTGACCCTATTTGATTTAATTTGGTGCTAGGGTTTAACATCCCCATTTCAAATTCTTTTGAATTTAAACATGATGCACATATGAAGTTAGCCTAGTGCAATGCCAAAAGCTAGGGATGTGACAACTCACCCCTACTAAACAAAAATCTCGTCCCGAGATTCAGGCGCAGGGTAAGATGAAGGGGAAACGCAACTAACGTAATCTTCACGATCCAGGAAGCACTTCAAAGAACATTGACTCGATCACCATCATTGTCTCGATGTCTTGCCCCAAGATCTCCAACTAACATGACAATGAGAGGGAAAGGAAAACTCTAGAGGGATCGATCTTATCGAAGGTCGAACAACTCATGGCAACGTGAGTTGTCATGATACCATAACGATGCACCTTAGGGAAGGTGACTCGTAGAATATCCCCTTAAGTGGCAAAAAGAATTACCTTTGATTTAGAGATCATTGAAACTCTTTATACCAGCCTAAGGCAATTCTCGAGCGATCGTTTGAAGGAGTTCGGTAGAATGACATACTCAGACCAGTATGGATGATGTGGATTACCTTGTTGAAGACAACGCAATGGATGACTTTTACTTATCACCGGAAATGGATGGGACCCATGGTAGGTCCACTTTTGAAGATGATCTTGGATAGCAACTGTTGAGAAGGCAGCCCATGGGAAATTGGCACAATGGCGGTGCAAGCTGGGAACAAAATGCAACTATTGGGAATGTTCCAACCATCATATCTGCCTGAGATTCAGATCTGGTTGGTGTCAGGATATTCCAGACTCATCAAGTCTAGGGAGAAAAAAGAAAGTTTGCAACACAAATCGACAAGATGACGTTGCAAGATTCTCGGGAAATGTACTACAATAGCAAGCCCCAAAACATGAGCTGGTTCTGCTACAACATGTGAACACGTTGTCCGAGACAAGCATGGCCACATAGTAGTCTTATAATAAAACACTACCGAGTTCAGGTGGGGAACCATCATCGAGGATATCAAAGTCTTTACGCAAGTCCATGGATTAGATCCCAAGCATAGACTTCTCTTCCTTGAACAAGTCAATCAGTGGCTTGGTGTGCTAGGGACACATATAGAATGAAGGTTGCAAGTCTCCAAACAACATAATACTTCGCACATATGCATGACTGACTTGGGATGATTCCAGGGAAATAAAACAAGCTTTCTCAAATTCATGGCGGCAACTTACATCAATTGCACATGAATTAGGGAAAATCACTTCTTTCGTCCAAACATATGCTTCATGAACGGGACATGAAGATAATGCTTATAAAGTTTCCAATACTAACTAGATGTTCAACAAAATCATGGAGGAGATAAGGATGTTGTCGATGGGCTCAACAACAATTCATCCAGGTTTCCATATAAAAGGAATTCCATAGTTAAGTGAACACGGTGATGGCATTGGTCAGACCAAAGAATATAATGGTGTATGCTCGAGGAAAATCCACGAGTAAGACAACATTACGAACATCGTTGGTTCTGATTTGATTTGAGAATAGCCCACACTCAAATCAAAGTTTTGATAAGATAATAGGTTCAACAACTGATCACCGGGACCAATCGTTGAAGATATCATCTTTCTTCAACATACACACACAAAGATGTCCCTTTAAATGAACTAAGTTGGCAAGCTTCTATCTTCCAACTCTCCAAGTTGTTGTTTAGCTTAACCAACTAGCTCAGGGGTATCCAACACAGATTCTTGGAGAAGGGGGTGGTTACAAGGAACCAACTTGATCATGAAATCAACATAGCGGTCAGGTGACAACCTGGTGATACCTCCGAGAAGATATTTGGAAAATCACGAACCACCGATATGTTACTAAGCTAGAGAACAATCTTGCTTTTCAGGGCAAGACGATATGATCAACAGAGCAAGGGTTTGACAAAATCCTAACTCATTGATCAGGAGTGCACCAGAAATAAGGACTAGGTGACACAATCTATCTTAGAATGATGATTCAAGAACCAACACGCTAAGAATGAAATTATTGTCCTTTAAATACCAAGCAACAAAGTTGCTAGGAGTATTGAATTCACACATCACGATTCACTTGTCGGCATTCCGGTTGCGACAACACGGAACCGAGGGATGAATAATGATGGCGAGAAGTATCACTACGTCAAGAATTCACAAGAGCCGGTGCAATTCTCATGAAAATCCTGACATAAAGACGGTAATACTTTAGGGTAGAACAGAATCAAAAGCTGGGATAGTATTTGATCTGTGGAGTACAACTACTTTGACCCAATCCTGGATATGGATGAGGTACTGGAGTTTGTTTCTCCTAGTCATCCTAGAATAGAATGGCTTGACGGACCACAAGGGTAATAGGCATCGATGAACGAATGCACGCATACTCTTGACTATCAATTGATAGACGAGGGTCGGAATACAATTAAAGAGGGACAACCCAAGAGAACATATGATTTTTTGAGTTGTGGATACATAGGTTAGTATGTCGAACCAAGTTCAACATTTCTTCCGGATAACCCATGCGGAAAGGTAGGACTGGCAGATTCACAATTCAGAATGGAGAACTCATCAAGAGCACTCTGGTTGAGATCTTTTGGTTCACGAGGAACTGCTGCCATAAGTAGTTCATGGTATTTGGAAGAACGATATACCACGAACCTCGAGGCTATCACAAGGTTACTAATATCCTGAAGGGACTAGCAAACACTATCAACATGGAGTAGGTGGAGTGAATCTCGGGTTCAAAACCCAGGACTAGAATACCTACTAACTAATAACATCACGAGATGCTTTCGAGAACGATGGCCAGAATCATCACACTAGGAACACAAAACATGGCTAGCTTACTAGGTGATACTTTAGACACCTAGGGTCATAATAATAGCTCCAATATATACGTCAAGGAAATAGAGTACCTCAACTCACCGATTAATGTGGTTAATCTGGCCCAAAGGGACATCGGAACGGGAGGAAGGGATTTTGCAAATGCTTCAAACTATTTAGAAACCTGGGATGACTCGGACAGCATAACGGCTGTAAATGCTCAAAAGAATTTGAGACATGCTACAAAAATGGTGGCATAACCACTCAGAACCACAATATCAAGGTTTCGAGATCAATAGTTAACATACGGAGGTAGAAATGAACTGAGGCTTAAATCCAACAATCTTATGAGTCTACTGATTAGTAACACGTGATCCTAATAGACAGAAGAGAAAGCCTAGTTCCTTAACCCCGTAGGAAAGATAAGATGACTCGGATCAGAAGGGCATAAGGTATAAGGAGTAAAAAGAGCCTTACATTCCATCCCACAATCAATTCCCCTACATATAACTAAAGCATTTCTAGACTCAACTTCGACCAGTTTGGCTTGATAATCTTACAGGCAGTCAAGCTCTGATACCAAAGCTGTCAGGATCCCGACTCAATGCCACATCGATCTAGCATGTAACACCTCATATCACTTTGCGGCCTCACGCACGGTATTCCCACGGGTGTCTCCTTACCTTTGCCCGGGACCGTTTGCGCCTTTTGGCACACGTATATGATAGTGTCGCTAGCATCCATATGATAAGGAGCCCGGGCTGACATGGCTAGTCGTAAACCCAAAGTGGCACAAACTTACAGGGACAGGCATCCATGACCCAGCATCAAACGTGTCGGTCATCAGCGAGTGAATCCAAGCTGTAGCACTGGGCTAGCAGGACTCCGGTGAACCGGGCTGTAGCAGGCTAACAGGACTCCGGTATTCATTGCGTGACATTTCCCCGAAGGGACAGACACAGGAACGAAGAAGGACACATGCCGGCCAGCCTAAGTGTTCCGGAGCAGTAGCAAGCTACCATGGCTCGGTGGAAACACTAGGAGACATTTCCCGGTAAGAGGGGCTACTAAGGATAAACAACTAGATAGTCAGATCCCACACATACCAAGCATTTCAATAACATACACACAATATGCTCGATATGTGCAAATACAACATGGCATCACAACATGACTCTATGACTCAAGTATTTATTCATTAGGCTCCGAGGAGCGAGATATTACAAACATGGGTCTCTCGACCCAGCATTCAGAGCATACAAGTCAAAGCACAAGCGGAAGCTCAACATGTCTGAGTACAGACATCTACAAATGAAAAAGGCTGAGAAGCCTGACTATCTACTAGATCCTGCCGAGGGCACAAGATCGTAGCTGAGGTAACAAGCTAAACGTCGAAGTCCAAGCGGAACTACTAGCGAGACTGAAGTCTCTCTGCAAAAACATAAAATAGGCAAACGTGAGTACAAATGTACCCAGCAAGACTTACATCAGAACTATCTACATATGCATCATTATCAACAAAGGGGATGGTGGAGTTTAACAGCAGCAAGCCAGCTTTGACTCGGTGGCTATCCTAAACTACGACTGCAAGTAACTCTTTTGAGGTGGCGCACACGAGTCCACATATTCACCATACCAATACACCACTATGGATCCGCTCCCGTCTCCCTACGAGAACGCCATCCATAGCACTCACACTTATCTTGCGTATTTTAGAGTATCCACTTTCACTTGTCTATGAACTATGCAAGGGGTCCAAGTTTCCATATCCGAGGAATCCGGCTATTCGAATAGATAATGATAACCCTGCAGGGGTGTACTTCTTCACACACGCTCTCGCCACTTATCGCCCTGTACACGTCATGTACCTCGGCAACCTTCAAGCGGAAGTCGGGCGAGGGAGTCGGCCACGACCTGACTAACCACACAAGTCTCTCGTCCAGGTTTATCGCCTATTCGGGTTCCATCCGCAAGGAGATCCGGCCGGGGTGTCGCTCACGGCCCCAAACGATGTGAGCAGGGTTCCCAAGCCCACCATCCGGGTGCCACTTGGTACACCGTGCCACTGTGCCTAGTCTGTCCCAAGCCCACCTGTACCGGGTGCCACTTGGTAGACTACTAACACTACCTACAAACACCAGAAACTAGTTGCAACTCCTGGGCAGAGATCAAGTTGATTAATAAGTCGAGAGAGCTTGGAGTGCCCGGAGCCCAATGTGTGGTAGTAACTGTTCATGGATCACAAACACAGAACTCAGTTCCTAAGGACGCTTCAATGAGACAACCCACCATGTACTCCTACATGGCCTCTCACCGCTACCTTTACCAAATCGTGTTCACACACTTAGCTCTCAGCAGTAGGACATGTTCACACACCTCCAATTCATTCCCGATGAATCAGACCTGACACAACTCTAAGCAATAGCAGGCATGACAAACAAGCATGAATGAGTAGGCACATCAGGGCTCAAACAACTCCTACTCATGCTAGTGGGTTTCATCTATTTACTGTGGCAATGACAGGTCATGCCGAGGAAAGGGGTTCAACTACCGCAGCATGTAACAGTTGAATCATTGTTGTCCTAATGTAGTAAAAGAGAGCAGAAGCGAGAGAGTGGGATTGTATCGGAATGAACAAGGGGGTTTTGCTTGTCTGGCACTTCTGAAGATAATATAGCTCTTCATCGGTGTCATCGAACTCATCGTCGGAACCACGTCTATCGAGAGGGGACAAACACCGGCAAACAAAGAAGAACACAATCAATGCAATGCACAATATGATGCATGCTATGACATGGCAATATGAATGTGTTTTGAGCTAATGCAACTAGCAACATGTTAAATGGAGTTGGTTTGAATCCTAGGTTCAAATTCCAACTCCACATGTGATTATTTAAATGCCATTCATTTCATTTGTCCTAAACAGTAGTGATAAGTAGTTCTAACATGCATGAAAATGGTACAGATGGGTAGATTGGATTTTTCTGATCATTTTTCATATATAATTTATCTCATTTGGAGTTACGGTTGAATTACTATG
The DNA here is from genome assembly GCA_963921465.1 of Triticum timopheevii. Taxonomy (NCBI): domain Eukaryota; kingdom Viridiplantae; phylum Streptophyta; class Magnoliopsida; order Poales; family Poaceae; genus Triticum; species Triticum timopheevii. The sequence goes on along the minus strand of OY997262.1, from coordinate 311,828,634 downwards.
ATTTATTGAAGTTTAAAGCATTTTCTGGAATTTCTAAACCTTTCCTGATTTATTTTAATTCCAGAAAGGCTTTAATGCATCAGCTTGACATCACGGTGACGTCAGCAAGTCAACAGGTGCTCTCCAGGTCAAATCTGACCAGTGGGACCCGCTGGCCAGTCTCACAGTGATGGCTAGGGTCACAGACATGTGGGCCCAGTCAACAGCCACGTCAGCATGGTCAAGCTGACGTGTGGGCCCACTGGGGTTAGCTTAAAACTAAGCTGGGGTTACCCCGTGGTTAATTAGAGTGGTGGGGCTGGTCTGTCAGTGACACAGGGCGAGGTTAACGCGGTAATTAGCCTCAAGCTAATGACGCCACGTCATCTCACCGGAGTTGGACGCCGGCGGGCACATCCGACGACGGATGTTCATCGGGATCGAGCTACGGGCAACCATTTGCCTCGCCGTTTGCTCCTACGGGTTCCTCGTGTTCGCGCACATCCAAAGGAGCAAGCAAAAGGAGCTGGGGTGAGCTGTAGCATCGGCGGTGGCGAGCGAGGCGGCAGACGGAGTTCGGGAGCAGATGGTTTCAGGGCTAGAGAGCGTGGGAGGGGGCTGCTGGTGGCTACGGGTTCGCGGAGACGCGCTGAGCACGCTGGTGTTCTAGGACAAGGCTGCAGTGCCCATGGCTGCGTCTGTGTCATCGCCGGCGGCGAGGAGCTCACGGCTTCGGTGGAAGATGCGGCTAGAGGACGGAAGCGAGCTCAGGGAGGAGGGGAAAAGGCGGCGGAGCTCACAGCGATCTCGAGGGCGTCGTCAGCGGCTCGGGGAAGACCTGGTGTGGCCGGAACGACGACGGCGATCTCTGGCGGCCGGAGCTTCAAGACGAGGTCGGGGACGACGATACGGGGCTTCCGGCGTCGTATTCGTTGGCGGAGAGCTTCAGGGCGACGCAGCGGAGCCGGTGGATGCGTCGGGGAGACGAGGGGGTGGCTCAGGGTGCGACAGCGGCGAGCGGCGGCGACGGTGGCGCTCGGATGTGCGAGAGAGAGGGTCAGAGGGGGATGAGAGAGAGAGAGGAGAGAGGCAGAGGGAAACGAGGGCATCTCCGTGGCGCGGCTAGAAGCGCTGAGACGCCGTGAGGTGGCAAGCAGGGGCTGGCGTGGCTCGGCTGTGTGCCAGGCACGCAGCTGCTTCTCCTCCTGGCAGGAGGAAGAAGACAGTGCTGCCCCTGGTGGGCTGGGCTGGTCAAGCTGGGCCGGCTACAGGTAAGTGGGCCAGGTAGGTTCCTTTCTCTCTCTCTTTTATTTAAGTTTTTTTCTATTACTCTGTAATCTTTGTGGCTTCCTAAAAATACTAAATCAATCCCAAAAATCATGCAACTGCTCATGACCACGGTTGGACATATATCCTACAGTAAACATTTCAGTTTGGGATTATTTGCGCATTTAAAATATTTTATAGTATTTAAATGCCCAAATGCAAATAAGTAATAATTTAATTCAAAAATCCAGAATGGCCTAGGGAAATGTGCACCATTTTTGGGAGAGGTTCTAGACCAATTCAAAAATGATGAACTTTTGTGAAGGGCATTCTGGGTTCATTGAAAATATTTCTGGTTGACCCTATTTGATTTAATTTGGTGCTAGGGTTTAACATCCCCATTTCAAATTCTTTTGAATTTAAACATGATGCACACATGAAGTTAGCCTAGTGCAATGCCAGAAGCTAGAGATGTGACAATTTAAAACTATGCTTAGGGGCCCGTATTGACAGGCAGAGCGTGATCGTCACTGTTGAACAATTACCACAGACGGCGCGGTTGGCGGCAGTCCGTGGATAACTTGTTTTGTACTCCAGTTCTGCACGAGCAAATGCTCAGTATTGTCATAAATCTCCAGTTCTGCACAAGCAAATGCTCATTGTCGGCGCTCCAAACTGAAAAGAAATTCAATCAAAACGAACGCAGCACAAACACGCCACTCTTCGCTTTTGCACAGTGCACACAACCCAAAAGCTTCGCAACGACCCAGCAACAAGGACTCGGAAAGCAAAACCAATTCACGCACGCAGACGCAGGTATACGTTGTTGCGGCCGGCCGGATCACATCGGAGATGGAGCCGACGGCGGGCTTTTGCTGTCCGGCTTGTAGAACGGCAGCACCGTGTAGACGGTCTGCATGATGGTCATGACGAGGAGGAAGACGGCGGCGGCGAGGGAGAGGAACGCCCACGGGCTCCTGAAGTAGGTGTGGATGAGGTTGGCGCGCCACATGTTCCACGGCTGCCTGAAGTAGCCGTTCACCTGCCTCTGCACGGCGTCGAGCGCGCTGTCCGGCTCCAGCACCACGTCCCTAGAGATGCTGTTGAAGAGCTTGGCCACGGCCTTGTCGCTGCCCACGGCGTTCTGGATGATCCCCTTGGAGCTCAGCAGCGCCACGTCCTTGGCCGAGTCGATGATGTTGTCCATGAAGAAGACGTAGGCCGTCACGTCGTTGCCGGCGCCGACGTGCAGCCGCTCGAACGCCATCATGTTGAGGAACATGTACTCGGTGGAGTCGTCCACGGGCACCGTCGGCATGCTCAGCACGCCGTGCTTGAACCGGATGTTGTGCAGGCTGCTTGACTTGCTCGTCTTGAACTGGATCCCGGCTTCGTAGAGCTCCACCGCCGACCGGATGATGTCGTTGTCCTGCGTGTTGTCCTCGGAGCTCCGGATTTTCTGGTATTCGCCGAAGAGCATGCTCCGGCGGAAGACGTCGAGTGGGTGGAGCCCTAGGCGACCGCCTGGTTGCAGTGGCCGTGAGAATGGCGCCAGAAACCTTAGCACCATTCTGTTGATGAAGTCGTCGTTCTGGCCGTCAACCATGCATGCGTTAGTATTCAAAATGTTTTTTGTTTAATTGACGAAAATAGTAAAGTTTGATGTGGTAGCTTGTAGTTACCGGAGACTTTCCAGTCTCGACGGCGTCGAACCTTTGGAGCACGAGCAGCGGCAGCTGGTTCTCGAGCATGAGCATGTCTCGCTTGATGTAGGGCACCATGTAGAGTATCCCGTGGCGGCTGAAGATGGGGTCGTTGCCGGCGTAGTCGTCGACCTGCTTCGAGTTCCCGGCGGCCGTCCTCCTCATCACCTCGAGCAGGAAGCAGCCGTCGACGATCATCATCTCCAGGAACCGCTCCCTGCCCTTGCCGTCGATGCCGGCGCGCCACTCGCCGCCGAGGTCCATGTACGCGCTCTCCAGCTGCTCCGCGATGTCCTCGACGGCGGCGACGAAGTCGTTGAGAGGCCGGCCCGCACGCCGGAGCAGGTGGCGCAGCGCCCGGCGCTTGTGCTCCTCCATGGGCAGCAGGTTTGGGTCGCCGTGGTGGAACGGGCCCAGCGAAACCACCTGCGGCTGGTACGCCTTGCTCTTGATGTCCTTGATGCACGCCGGCACGCGGTAGATGCAGTGCCGTTCCCACTGCGCCACCTCCACCGTCTTGTCCGCCTCATTCAGCGTCTTCTCCACGTCCGACACCCACGTCCTCTTGCCACTGCCGCCGGCCGCCGCCACCTCGATCGATGTCATCGATCTATAAGATGTATGATCGCTATAGGCTATGGCTAGATCCTAGATATGGTAGTACTCCACTAGTAGGTGATCTACACATACATATGCATGCCGATGAAGGAAAGGTGTCAGCTATCAGCTTGCTATATGTAGAGAAAGAGATGATGCTAGGGAAAATGACGTTGCATGTGCATGCATATAAGGTTACTTGCATTGCATGCCACATTTCGCGTGCTGGACAGGTGTGTACTGTGTGGAGCGTACAAAAAGAGGCCATGCATGTCATGTGCATGCACGCACGGCTAATCCTTGTCTCCTTGTTTCACTCCGTGTCTCCATGTAACATGCATTGAGATGCGGTTCGATCCCCGCTAGCTTCTCGAAGTAAAGCTGGCCGATCCACCGAAAGTTGAATGTTAGGAGGAAGGAAGTACAGGGAAAGCATCATGGTCAATGGGTCGTTCAAATTGTGATCTCTTCTCTAATTCTCTTTACAGCTAGCTGCAGAATGATCAGGAGTAGTGCATTTAACCTAGCTAGCTAGCTAGCTACCCCACGTCGTTCTAGCTTTAAGAAAGGGAGATCGAGATGCTATATACGGGCCAAGGAACGTACGACGTGCCTAAACTATGGGGTGGGGAGTAGCTGGCCGGAGCCATGAGGAAGCGAGGAATATGTGAAAGGTTGCCATTGTTGGGAATGGCGCATGCAAGAGATCGTTTGGTTCGAGATGGAGTAGAGAGTAGGGAAGGCATCGCACGCACCCTTTTTTTTCACACTTGCTTAAGCGTCGCATGCACCTAATAACAATGGATGGAAGGGGTCGAACTGTCGAAGCCTCCAAGGAAGGAACAAAACTGATGAATTTCTTTTTCTAGCGGTTCGTGTATGTACCCGTAAAGCATCCGCCATTCATGACCACATCGAGATCATGTCACGTGTGTCAACTTTATACCAGGAGAGGGTAAGAGATTGGGAAAGACCATTGCATGCACTCTCTCTCTCCCATATGAAAGACATGATTTAATTTCATTGACATTTTTTGAATGATTGATATCTTTTGAATCAAATATCTGATTTTGAAACATTTTATATATTTGAATTTGTATCAAGAAGACCTTTAGAACAAGATCATCTCGAATATATTGGAAGGTTTTTTATTTTCGTATTTATTTCATAAAATGTTACATTCATCCAAATGAAATGTTTTCAACATAACATTATGCGAAAACTATTTTGATCATTATCTACTCATTTTCATTGTTATGCATATTCAGTGATTTCATCAATTTCACTATTTCTAAAGATTGACGTCAATTTTTCTAACTATTTTAAAGTGGTTTCAATTGTTTGTTTCACAATTTCAAAAATTGAAAGTAAAACAGAATGAAAAATTATTTCAAAATTTCCCTGATTTCAACAATTTACCTATTTCAAATATTTCATTATTTCACAATAAATTCAACTATTCCACCAATTCAAATGGTAAAACTAAAAATCACCAAAAAACTTATTTCAATTCTTCATAATTTAAGAAAAATTGATTTCAATTGTTCACTATTTTTTAAAAGGTGATTTCAATTGTTTCACTATTCCAAGAAACAGTTTAACTTGAGTCAAAAGAAAATGTACTCATTTCCAACAAAAAGGTGATTCCACTCGTATAAACACCATTTTCAAAATAGTTGATTTGACTCAAAATAATTTCACTCATTCTAGAACACACATTCCACTCATCTCAAAAAGTTGGTTTCACTTATTCCGGGAAAGAAGATTAAATTCGTTCCAAACATAAATTGCACTCATTTAGAAAAAATAGATTTCACTCATTTTGGAAAATAGATTTCACTCATTTTGGAAAATAGATTTCACTCATTTCAAAAATCTAATTTCATTTTATTCAAGAAAAAATCTCATTAGAAATTAAATTTCACTCTATTTTGCAAAAAAAATATTTGACTTTATAATTTAGGAAAACATATCACTCATTTCAAAAAAAATTATCCATTAATTTGACTCATTAAAATTTTTTTACTCATTTCAAAAAAATGTTTCACTCATTAAAAAACTAATCTCAGTCAATTCATATTAATATTTTCATTAAATTTAAAAAAACTTGTTGCAGCAGTTTAGATTTTCTTTACTCATTTGAAAAAAAAATGTTTTCACCCAATTCAAGAAAAACTGGTATCATTCATTTGAAGAAACTGGATTTCACTCATTTCAAAAAAGTGATTTCACTTATTTCAAAAGAATATTCATCAATTACAAAATATAATTTTTATCGTTAAAATAAATAAATTTCACTCATTTCAGAAAACAAATTCACTCAATCTAAAAATTGGTCATTCCAAAAAAGTGATTTTTCTTATTTCACCAAAAGGGTTCACTCATTTTTAAAACCTAATATAACTCTATTCGAAAAAAAAACTAGTTCCACTCGGTCACGAATTTTTTTCACCCATTTTGAGTGAGAAAGTTTTATGAAACAAGTTAAGTATATTGTAATTTTGATTGATTTGACATATTTCGTTTTCACCACAAATTTGTTTTAGTAACTATTCTAATACTTCAATCGAGATCGTGTTGAAATAAGAAGCTTCACAAATTGTGAATTAGTTCAAATTTTTAAAATGACCTTAAATAACCAGTTTCACATATTTGAAAAACAAAGGGTCACAAGACATAAAAGAATAGTTTCACATACTTGAATAATCTATTTCACATATTTGAAAGAAATCAATTTCGTGTTTTGACAATAGTAGTTCACACACTGAAATAACAACTTAACAAATTGTAAATATGTTTCACTCACTGAAATTTAAACTATTTTAAAATATATCCAAGTTTGATCTTGTTCTAAAGATCTTGATGCGGGGGGGGGGGGGGGGGGGTCAAATATATCAAAATTTAGAAAAAATATATTTTTGGTTTAAATATACTAATGATTTAAATTAGCAAAGGTGGCGATGTATTTGTTGAGTGAGAGAAGCGAGAGAGTGGATTTGTACTATTCGAGTCATGCATTCATGTGAAGGAGAAAGATGACGAGGGGCCTTCACTCGAGCTTCGATGCGATGGCCTGGCAGTGAGAGGGGGTGTGTAAGCTAAGGAATTGGGAGAGGGAAGCCGACGGGGCTCGGGTATGACTTGTCGGCGTCGTGCTGGCGACTGCTGAGGTCATGCGTTGTGTGCGCATTGGGAGGTTATGGACACCCCCAACAGGTGGGGTCAACATGTCATAGGGAGAGAAGGGCGAGGCTCTTTGAGATCGTGTATGTACCGGTAAAGCATCCACCACTCATTACCACATCGAAATCGTGCCACGTGTGTCAACTTTATACAAGGAGACAGAGGGTAGGAGATTGGGAAAGACCATTGCGTGCACTCTCTCTCCCCATATGAAAGACATGATTTAATTTCATCGTCATTTTTGAATGATTATCTTTTGAATCAAATATCTGCTTCTGAAACATTTTATATATTTGAATTAGTATTGGGAAGACCTTTAGAACAAAATCATCTCGAATATATTGGAAGGTTTCTATTTTCCATAAAAAATTACATTGATCCAAATGAAATGTTTTCAACATAATCTTACGCGAAAACTATTTTGATCATTATCTACTTCACTTTCATTATTATGCATATTCAGTGATTTTAAGAATTTTACTATTTCTAAAGATTGACGTCAATTTTCTAATTATTTTAAAGTAATTTCAATTGTTTGTTTCACAATTTTAAAAACTGAAGTGAAACAAAATGAAAAGTTATTTTGAAATTTCCACTAATTTAAAACGGGAGGTTAAGGACACCCCTAACAGGTGGGGTCGACATGTCATATGGAGATGATATGTCCATTTTGCATCATAATTTCCTACTGTTATTTATAATGTTTTATGTATAATAATGCTCTTTGGAGTATTTCTAGTGCCTTTTCTCTCTAATATGTAAGGTTTACACAAAGAGGGAGAATACCGACACCTGGAATTCTGAACCTAAAAAGCACGTCAGAGCTACCTATTTTGCACATCTCCAAATAAGCCGAAACTTCATGAAGAACTTTTATGGAATATTTAAGAATTATTGAAGCAAATAACTACTAGAGGGGCCCACCAGGTGGGCACAACCCACCTAGGCGCGTCAGGGCCCCCAGGCGCGCCCAGGTGGGTTGTGCCCTCCTAGGCCCACCTCTGGTGCCCATCTTCTGGTATATAAGTCATTTTGACCTTAAAAAATAAGGAGAGGACTTTCAGGATGAAGCTCCGCCGTCTCGAGGCGGAGCTTGGGCAGGAGCACTTTTGCCCTCCGGTGGAGCATTCCATCGGGGGTACTTCCCTCCCGGAGGGGGAAATCATCGTCATCGTCATCACCAACAACCCTCTCATATTTGGGAGGGCAATCTCCATCAACATCTTCAACAACACCATCTCCTCTCAAACCCTAGTTTATCTCTTGTGTTCAATCTTTGTACCGGAACATTAGATTGATACTTGTGGGTGACTAGTAGTGTTGATTACATCTTGTAGTTGATTTCTATATTGTTTATTTGGTGGAAGACTATATGTTCTGATCCATTATGCTATTTAATACCCCTATGATATTGAGCATGATTATCTCGTGAGTAGTTACTTTTGTTCTTGAGGTCACGGGAGAAGTCATGTTGCAAGTAATCATGTGAACTTGATATGTGTTCGATATTTTGATGATATGAATGTTGTGATTCCCTTAATGGTGTCATGTGAACGTCGACTACATGACACTTCACCTTATTAGGGCCTAAGGGAATGCATTATGGAGTAGTTATTAGATGATGGGTTGGTAGTGCGACAGAAGCTTAAACCCTAGTTTATGCGATACTTCATAAGGGACCGATTTGGATCCAAAAGTTTAATGTTATGGTTAGATTTTATCTTAATACTTTTCTCATTGTTGCAGATGCTTGCGAGAGGGTTAATCATAAGTAGGAGGTTTGTTCAAGTAAGAACAGCACCTAAGCATCGATCCACCCACATATCAAATTATCAAGGTAGCGAACATGAACCAAACCAACATGATGAAAGTGATATGGTGAAATTCTCGTGTACCCTCAAGAACGCATTGCTTATTATAAGAGACCTTTTGGCATGTCCTTTGCCTCAAAAGGATTGGGCTACCTTGTGATACGTCTCCATCGTATCTATAATTTTTGATTGTTCCATGCCAATATTATTCACTTTCATATACTTTTTGGCAACTTTTTATACTATTTTTGGGACTAACATATTGATCCAGTGCCCAGTGCCAGTTCCTGTCTGTTGCAGGTTTTTTGTTTCGCAGAATCCCAATATCAAACGGAGTCCAAACGGGATAAAAACGGACGGAGATTTTTTTTGGAATATTGATGATTTTCTGGAAGAAAAATTAACGCGAAACAGTGTCCAGGGTGGTCACGAGGTAGGGGGGCGCGCCCTACCCCCCCAGGCGCGCCCCTGACCCTCGTGGTCCACCCGTAAGGCGGTTGATGCTCTCCTTCTGGCGCAAGAAAGCTAATTTTACAAGGAAGATCTGAGTGAAAGATTCACCCCAATCGGAGTTACGGATCTCCAGATATAAAGGAAACGTTGAAGGGGTAGAATCTGCCAACGCAGAGAACGCAGAAATAGAGAGATAGATTCAATCTCGGAGGGGCTCTCGCCCCTCCCAAGCCATGGGAGCCAAGGACCAGAGGGGAAACCCTTCTCCCATCTAATGAGAAGGTCAAGGAAGAAGAAGAAGAAGGGGGGCTCTCTCCCCCTTGCTTCCGGTGGCGCTGGAACGCCGCCGGGGGCCATCATCATCACCGCGATCTTCACCAACACCTCCGCCACCTTCACCAACATCTCCATCACCTTCCCCCTTCTCTATGCAGCGGTGTAACCTCTCTCTTACCTGCTGTAATCTCTACTTAAACATGGTGCTCAACGCTATATACTATTTGCCAATGATGTATGGCTATCCTATGATGTTTGAGTAGATCCGTTTTGTCCTAATGGCTATTTGATGATCATGATTGGTTTGAGTTGTATGTTTTATTAGTGGTGCTGTCCTATGGTGCCCTCCGTGTCGCGCAAGCGTGAGGGATTCCCGCTGTAGGGTGTTGCAATACGTTCATGATTCACTTATAGTGGGTTGGTGAGTGACTGAAACACAAACCCGAGTAAGAGGGATTATTGCATATGGGATAAAGGGGACTTGATGCTTTAATGCTATGGTTGGAGTTTACCTTAATGAATCTTTAGTAGTTGCGGATGCTTGCTAGAGTTCCAATCATAAGTGCATATGATCCAAGTAGAGAAAGTATGTTAGCTTATGCCTCTCCCTCAAATGGAATTGCAATAATGATTACCGGTCTAGTTATCGATTGCCTAGGGACAAATAACTTTCTCGTGACAACAAGCTCTTTACTTTTACTAATTTAGTTGTGTCTTTATCGAAACAGCCCTTAGTTTATATTTACGTGTTCTTTATTATCTTGCAATCCTATCCTATCACACCTACAAAGTACTTCTAGTTTCATACTTGTTCTAGGTAAAGCGAACGTCAAGCGTGCGTAGAGTTGTATCGGTGGTCGATAGAACTTGAGAGAATATTTATTCTACATTTAGCTCCTCATTGGGTTCGACACTCTTACTTATCGAAAACTGTTGTGATCCCCTATACTTGTGGGTTATCAAGACCTTTTTCTGGCGCCGTTGCCGGGGAGTCATAGCGTGGGCTGAATATTCTCGTGTGTGCTTGTTTGCTTTATCACTAAGTAATTTTTATTTGCTGTTCTTAGTTGTTCTCTATCTTTAGTTATGGATATGGAACGCAAAATACCAAAAAAATTAGCTGTACTTGCTACTCATAAGGATGGGGTAACTCCTAAAACCCTCGATTCTCATCATGAGAAAAATATTTTGTACTACTTTGATAATCCTGAGAAAACCCCATTCAACTTTATAATGGGAGTAACATTGGACCAATGTGAATACTTTAGGGATTATCGCTCGACACAAAAATGGAAACTATTATGGGATCAAATTAATATGTTGAAGTGGTATGCTAGACAACTATGCTCGGAATATGATTATACTTGTTGCTCTAGGATGAATGCTCTACATCTCCCCTTTTCATGCAAATTTAATGTTAATGAAACCTTAGCTTCTTATGCTAATGGTATATATGATTACTATGATGTGGAACAAATAGAAGAATTTGTTGCTTTTAAGGCTCCTTATGAAATTGAAGCTTTGTTTGAAAAGTATGAAGCTTTAGATGATGATGTTTATAGGCCTGAAAATCTTGCTATACTTAGATATTGCTATGCAAACTATGAATACAATTACTACATTAATGCATTTATTAAGAAAGTCTCCGCTGTCCAAGAAGAGACTAATATTTTTCAGGAAGCTACGGAAAAAGAAATTGATGAAACTGTGAGCTCATTGGATGAAAAAGATGATGAGGAGAGCGAAGAACAAAAGGAGGAAGAGCGGATTAGCTACCCGTACCCACCTTCTAATGAGAGTAACCCTCCAACTCATACATTATTTAATTCCCCTTCGTGCTTACCGAAGGATGGTTGCTATGATGATTGCCATGATGATTGCTATGATGATTGTTATGATCCCGTTGGTTCTCTTGAAATATCCCTTTTTGATGATGCTTGCTATGCTTGTGGCCAAGATGCCAATATGAATTATGCTTATGGAGATGAACTTGCTATAGTTCCTTATGTTAAACATGAAATTGTTGCTATTGCACCCACGCATGATAGTCCTATTATCTTTTTGAATTCTCCCGACTACACTATATCGGAGAAGTTTGCACTTATTAAGGATTATATTGATGGGTTGCCTTTTACTACTACACATGATGATTTTGATGAATATAATATGCATGTGCTTGCTGCTCCTACTTGCAATTATTATGAGGGAGGAACTATATCTCCACCTCTTTATGTTTCCAATATGATAGAATTGCAAGAAACTGCTTATACTATGCATTGGCCTTACTATGTGTGCATGAATTGTTCTTTTATGACATGCCGATGCATAGGAAGAGAGTTAGACTTCGTCATTACATGATTTATGATACTTTGTGCTCACTGCTAAATTACAAATCATTGTTAATTAAAATTTTCTTTGATATACCTTGGGATCCGGGTGGATTCACTACTTGAGCACTATATGCCTAGCTTAATGGCTTTAAAGAAAGCTCTTCCAGGGAGACAACACGGAAGTTTTAGAGAGTCATTTATTTCTGTTGAGTGCTTTCATATAGTTTAAAAACAAAAAAATAAAGAGGGGAACCTAAAATCTTTTCAAAAAGGAAAGTGAAAGTAAGAAAGACAAGCATTGTTGAAGTGGGAGAGCTCCTTGAACTTTGTTCATGCTCACGAAAACTTTGTGAATCTTGATTACAGAAACTTTTCAACGAAAATAATTATCCCCTTGTACAATTCCATTGTATCATAAAAATAATGTGCCAAGGTTTGCCTTTAGGATGTTTACAATGCTTGTTGGTTTGTACGGTGCAGGACAGAAACTTTGGATGTAGTGCGCGATTTTACATTTTTAACTGGAACGTCAAATGGTTCTGATTCCTTTTGCACTGTCTTTATATACAACTTGTTTATTTTCCTAATTTTGGTAGAATTTTTGGGGTACCATAAGTATTGTAATTGTTCAGATTGCTATAGACTTTTCTGTTTTTGACAGATTCTGTTTTTGATGCATAGTTTGCTTGTTTTGATGAATCTATCAATTTTTATCAGTGGATTAAGCCATGAAAAAGTTATATTACAGTAGACACAATGCAAAAACAAAATATGAATTGGTTTGCAACAGTACTTAGAGTGGTGATTTGCTTTATTATACTAACGGATCTTACCGAATTTTCTGTTGAAGTTTTGTGTGGATGTAGTGTCTAATCGAGGATGTTTCGATGTGAGAATGAAGAGAGGCAAGAGCTCAAGCTTGAGGATGCCCGAGGCACCCCAAGTAAATATACAGGGAGACTCAAGCGTCTAAGCTTGGGGATGCTGGGGAGGCATCCCCTCTTTCTTCAACAAGTATCGATATGTTTCGGATTCGTTTCGTTCATGCATTATGTGCAAGTCTTGGAGCGTCTTTTGCAATTAGGTTTTTATTTTTCTTTTATGCACCATGCTGGTATGAGATAGTCCTTGGTTGATTTATAGAATGCTCATTGCACTTCACTTAAATCTTTTGAGTGTGGCTTATAGAATGCTTCATGTGCTTCACTTATATCATTTGAAGTTGGATTGCCCGTTTCTCTTTACATAGAAAACCGCCATTTGTAGAATGCTCTTTTGCTTCTCTTATATTTGTTAGAGCGTGGGCATATGTTTTGTAGAAAGAATTAAACTCTCTTGCTTCAATTATATCTTTTTAGAGAGATGACAGGAATTCATCATTCACATGGTTTGTCATAAAATCCTACATAAACTTGTAGATCGCTGAATATAATATGTTTGATTCCTTGCAATAGTTTTGCGATATAAAGATGGTGACATTAGAGTCATGCTAGTGGGTGGTTGTGGATTGTAGAGACACTTGTGTTGAGGTTTGCAAGTCCCGTAGCATGCACGTATGGTAACCATTGTGTGACAAATTTGAAGCATGGGGTGTTTCTTTGATTGTCTTCCTTATGAGTGGCGGTCGGGGACGAGCGATGGTCTTTTCCTACCAATCTATCCCCCTAGGGGCATGCGTAGTAGTACTTTGCTTCGAGGGCTAATAAACTTTTGCAATAAGTACATGAGTTCTTTATGACTAATGTGAGTCCATGGATTATACGCACTTTTACCTTTCCATCATTGCTAGCCTCTTCGGTACCGTGCATTGCCCTTTCTCACCTCGAGAGTTGGTGCAAACTTCGCCGGTGCATCCAAACCCCGTGATACAATACGCTCTATCACACATAAGCCTCATTATATCTTCCTCAAAACAGCCACCATACCTACCTATCATGGCATTTCCATAGCCATTCCGAGATATATTGCCATGCAACTTCTATCATCATCATATACATGACTTGAGCATTCATTGTCATATTGCTTTGCATGATCGTAAGATAGCTAGCACGATGTTTTCATGGCTTGTCCGTTTTTTATGTCATTGCTACGCTAGATCATTGCACATCCCGGTACACCGCCGGAAGCATTCATATAGAGTCATATCTTTGTTCCAGTATCGAGTTGTAATATCGAGTTGTAAGTATAAAAGTGTGATTATCATCATTATAGAACATTGCCCCATAAAAAAAGGGAAAGGCCAAAGAAGCCTAAATAAAAAAGGGGCCCAAAGAAGCCCACCAAAAAAAAGAAAAAAGAAAAGAAAAGGGGAAATGTTACTATCTCTTTTTCCACACTTGTGCTTCAGAGTAGCACCTTGTTCTTCATGTAGTGATTCTCATATCTTGTGCTTCAAAGTAGCACCATGTTCTTCATATAGATTGTCTCCTATGTTGTCACTTTCATATACTAGTGGGAATTTTCATTATAGAACTTGGCTTGTATATTCGAACGATGGGCTTCCTCAAATGCCCTAGGTCTTCATGAGCAAGCAAGTTGGATGCACACCCACTTAGTTTCTTTTGTTGAGCTTTCATACACTTATAGCTCTTAGTGCATCCGTTGCATGGCAATCCCTACTCCTCGCATTGACATCAATTGATGGGCATCTCCATAGCCCGTTGATTAGCCACGTCGATGTGAGACTTTCTCCTTTTTTTGTCTTCTCCACATAACCTCCATCATTATATTCTATTCCACCTATAGTGCTATATCCATGGCTTGCGCTCATGTATTGTGTGAGGGTTGAAAAAGCTGAAGCACGTTAAAAACTATGAACCAATTGCTCAGCTTGTCATCGGGGTTGTGCATGATGGGGGCATTTTGTGTGACGAAAATGAAGCATGGCCAAACTATATGATTTTGTAGGGATAAGCTTGCTTTTGCCTTGTTGTTTTGAAAAGACATGATTGCTTTATTGGTATGCTCGAAGTATTCCTGTTTTTATGTCAAATGATAGACTATTGCTTTGAATCACTTGTGTCTTAATATTCATGCCATGATTAGACATATGATCAAGATTATGCTAGGTAGCATTCCACATCAAAAATTATTCTTTTTTATCATTTACCTACTCGAGGACGAGCAGGAATTAAGCTTGGGGATGCTGATACGTCTCCATCGTATCTATAATTTTTGATTGTTCCATGCCAATATTATTCACTTTCATATACTTTTTGGTAACTTTTTATACTATTTTTGGGACTAACATATTGATCCAGTGCCCAGTGCCAGTTCCTGTTTGTTGCATGTTTTTTGTTTCGCAGAAACCTAATATCAAACGGAGTCCAAACGGGATAAAAACGGATGGAGATTTTTTTGGAAATATTGATGATTTTATGGAAGTAAAATCAATGGGAAACGGTGTCCAGGGTGGTCACGAGGTAGGGGGGCGCGCCCCACCCCCAGGAGCGCCCCTGACCCTTGTGGTCCACCCGTAAGGCGGTTGATGCTCTCCTTCTGGCGCAAGAAAGCTAATTTTACAAGGAAGATCTGAGCGAAAGATTCACCCCAATCGGAGTTACGGATCTCCAGATATAAAGGAAACGGTGAAGGGGTAGAATCTGCCAACACAGAGAACGCAGAAACAGAGAGATAGATCCAATCTCGGAGGGGCTCTCGCCCATCCTAAGCCATGGGAGCCAAGGACCAGAGGGGAAACCC
This sequence comes from Triticum timopheevii, assembly GCA_963921465.1. Taxonomy (NCBI): domain Eukaryota; kingdom Viridiplantae; phylum Streptophyta; class Magnoliopsida; order Poales; family Poaceae; genus Triticum; species Triticum timopheevii. The sequence goes on along the minus strand of OY997262.1, from coordinate 311,813,334 downwards.
TTCTCCCATCTAGGGAGAAGGTCAAGGAAGAATAAGAAGAAGGGGGGCTCTCTTCCCCTTGCTTCCAGTGGCGCCGGAACGCTGCCGGGGGCCATCATCATCACCGCGATCTTCACCAACACCTCCGCCATCTTCACCAACATCTCCATCACCTTCCCCATTCTCTATGCAGCGGTGTAACCTCTCTCTTACCCGCTATAATCTCCACTTAAACATGGTGCTCAACGCTATATATTATTTCCCAATGATGTATGGCTATCCTATGATGTTTGAGTAGATCTGTTTTGTCCTAATGGCTATTTGATGATCATGATTGGTTTGAGCTGTATGTTTTATTATTAGTGCTGTCCTATGGTGCCCTCCGTGTCGCGCAAGCGTGAGGGATTCCTGCTGTAGGGTGTTGCAATATGTTCATGATTCGCTTATAGTGGGTTGGTGAGTGACTGAAACACAAACCCGAGTAAGAGGGATTGTTGCGTATGGGATAAAGGGGACTTGATGCTTTAATGCTATGGTTGGGTTTTACCTTAATGAATCTTTAGTAGTTGCGGATGCTTGCTAGAGTTCCAATCATAAGTGCATATGATCCAAGTAGAGAAAGTATGTTAGCTTATGCCTCTCCCTCAAATGGATCTGCAATAATGATTACCGGTCTAGTTATCAATTGCCTAGGGACAAATAACTTTCTCATGACAACAAGCTCTTTACTTTTACTAATTTAGTTATGTATTTATCTAAACAGCCCTTAGTTTATATTTACGTGTTCTTTATTATCTTGGAATCCTATCCTATCACACCTACAAAGTACTTCTAGTTTCATAATTGTTCTAGGTAGAGCGAACGTCAAGCGTGCGTAGAGTTGTATCAGTGGTCGATAGAACTTGAGAGAATATTTATTCTACCTTTAGCTCCTCGTTGGGTTTGACACTCTTACTTATCGAAAACTGTTGCGATCCCCTATACTTGTGGGTTATCACCTTGCTGCACTTTATTTACCGTTACCATTACTTTCTTGTTATAAATTATCTTGCTATCAACCAACATGTTGCCAACAATTTTAGTGCTTGCAGGCATTACCTTGCTGAAAACCACTTGTCATTTCCTTCTGCTCCTCGTTGGGTTTGACACTCTTACTTATCAAAAGGACTATTATTGATCCCCTATACTTGTGGGTCATCAAGGCTCTTTTCTGGTGCCGTTTCCGGGGAGTGAAGCTCTCTTGGTAAGTGAAAATTGGTAAGGAAAAATTTATATAGTGTGCTGAAATTTATTGTCACTTGTTACTATGGAAAACAATCCTTTGAAGGGGTTTGTTCGGGGTAACTTCACCTTGACAGGAACCATAATTGGTTGCCCCTCAACCTACCGCACCTACTGAAAATATTGGTTATGAAATTCCTTCGGGTATGATAGAACAACTGCTAGCTAATCCTTGTGTATGAGATGGAATCGAACATCCTGATATGCACTTAATCTATGTAGATGAAATTTGTGGATTATTTAAGCTTGTAGGTTTACCCGAAGATGAAGCTAAGAAGAAGGTTTTCCCTTTATCTTTGAAGTTAAAAGCATTGACATGTTATAGGATATGTGATGATATTGGATCTTGGAACTAGAATCAATTGAAATTGGATTTTCACCAAAAAAATTACCCTATGCATCTTGTTCATCGTGATCGGAATTATATATATAATTTTTAGCCTCATGAAGGAGAAAGTATCGCTCTATCTTGGGGGTGGTTTAAGTCAACGTTATATTTATGCCCCAATCATGAGCTCTCAAGAGAAATTATCATTCAGAGTTTTTATATTCGGCTTTCTCGTGATGATCAATCCATGCTCGATACTTCTTGTACTGGTTATTTTATGAAGAACACTATGGAATTCAGGTGGGATCTTTTAGAAAGAATTAAATGCAACTCTGAAGATTGGGAACTCGATGAAGGTAAAGAGTCAGGTATTAAGCTTAAGTTTGATGTGTTAAACCTTTTTATGAATACATATGCTTTTCAGAAGTTTAGCACTAAATATGGACTTGACTCTGAGATAGTAGCCTCTTTCTGTGAATCATTTGCTACTCATGTTGATCTCCCTAAGGAGAAGTGGTTTAAATATTGCCCACCTATTTAAGAGGAAATTAAGGAATCGGTCGTAGTTAAAGATGAAACTATTATTTACAATGTTGATCCAGTTGTGCCAGCTACTTATATTGAAAAGCCACCTTTCCCTATTAGGATAAAGGAACATGCTAAGGTTTCAACTGTGCTTCGCTAAAGTAATATTAGAGCACCTAAACTTGCTGAACAAATTAAAGTAGAACCTAGTGTTGCTATGGTTAAGTATCTCCTAGTAGAAAATATTGATGGGCATGTTATTTAGTTATGTGATGAAATTGCTAGAATTGCCAAGCCTGATGAAAAAGATAAACATAGGCCAGTTGTTGGCATGCCTGTTGTCTCAATTAAAATAGGAGATCACTGTTATCATGGTTTATGTGATTTAGGTGCTAGCGTGAGGGCTATTCCTTTTACCTTATACCAAGGAATTATGAATGACATAGCACCCGCTGAAATAGAAGACATATACATTACTATTAAACTTGCTAATAGAGACACCATCACACCACTTGGGATTGTTAGAGATGTTGAAGTCTTGTGTGGGAAAATAAAATACCCTATTGATTTTCTAGTTCTTGGTTCCCCACAAGATGACTTTTGTCCCATTATCTTTGGTAGGCCGTTCTTGAACACTGTCAATGCTACTATAGATTGTCATAAACAGACTGTCAGTGTTCGTTTTGGTGATGAGTCTCATAAATTTAATTTTTCCAAGTTTAATAGACAACCCCATAAGAAACAATTACCTAGCAAGGATGAAATAATTGGTCTTGCTTCTATTGTCGAACCCCTACAGATCCACTAGAACAGTATTTGCTAAACCATGGAAATGATATGCATGTGCATGAAAGAAATGAAATAGATACAAATTTCTTTGAACAACGATGTCTACTCAAACACAATTTGCCTATTGAAACTCTAGGAGCTCCTCCTCCACCTAAACGTGATCCTGTGTTTGGATTGAAATAGTTGCCAGACACTTTGAAATATGATTCTCTCGATGAGAAAAAGATATATCATGTTATTATTAGTGCTAACCTTTCAGAACATGAAGAAGAAAGATTACTGAAAATTCTGAAGAAGCACCGTGCTGCTATTGGATATACTCTTGATGATCTTAAGGGCATTAGTCCCACTCTCTGTCAGCACAAGATTAATGTGGAACCTGATGCTAAATCCGTTGTTGATCATCAACGATGAATGAATCCTAAGATGAAAGAAGTGGTAAGAACTGAAAGAAGTGGTAAGAATTGATGGTGGTTCACACTTTATTCATGGTGCTTTCCGTAAAATGCTTGCTAAATATGATGTTAACCGAAGCATCTCCATCACCGAAGCATCGCCATGATATCCATCATCACCGGCGTGACACCTTGATCTCCATCATAGCATCGTTGTCGTCTCGCCAACTATTGTTACTACGACTATCGCTACCGCTTAGTGATAAAGTAAAACAATTACATGGCGATTGTGCATACAATAAAGCGACAACCATATGGCTCTTGCTAGTTGCCGATAACTTTGTTACAAAACATGATCATCTCATACAACAAATTATACCACATCATGTCTTGACCATATCACATCACAACAATCCCTGCAAAAGCAAGTTAGATGTCCTCTACTTTGTTGTTGCAAGTTGTACGTGGCTACCACGGGCTTCTAGCAAGAACCGTTCTTACCTATGCATCAATAACCACAACGATTTTTTTGTCGAGTGTGCTGTTTTAACCTTCAACATGGACCGGCTGCAGTTAAACTCGATTCACCTAAAGTTGGAGAAACAGACACCCGCCAGCCACCTATGAGAAAAAGCACGTCGGTAGAACCAGTCTCACGAACACAGTCGTGTAATGTCGGTCCGGGTCACTTCATCCAACAATACCGCCGAATCAAAGTAAGACGTTGGTGGTAAGCAGTATGAGTCTTATCACCCACAACTCTTTGTGTTCTACTCGCGCATAAAACATCTACGCATAAACTTGGCTCGGATACCACTGCTGGGGAACGCGGTAATTTCAAAAAAAATCCTACGATCACGCAAGATCTATCTAGGTGATGCATAGCAACAAGAGGGGAGAGTTTGTCCACGTACCCTCGCAGACCGAAAGCGGAAGCATTTCAATAACGCGGTTGATGTAGTCGAACGTCTTCGCGATCCAATCGATCCAAGTACCGAACATACGGCACCTCCGTGTTCAGCAGACGTTCAGCTCGATGACATCCCTCGTGCTCTTGATCCAGTTGAGGTCGAGGGTGAGTTCCATCAGCACGACGGTGTGGCGACGCTGATGATGATGCTACCGGCGCATGGCTTCGCCTAAACACTACGATGATATGATCGAGGTGTGTAACTGTGGAGGGGGCACCGCACACGGTTAAGGGAAACTTGTGTGTCTTTGGGTTGCCCCCTGCCCACGTATATAAAGGAGGGAGGGAGAGAGGCCGGCCCTCCTAGGGGCGTGCTGATACGTCTCCAATGTATCTATAATTTCTGATTGTTCCATGCTATTATGTTACCCGTTTTGGATGTTTATGGGCTTTACTTTACACTATTATATCATATTTGGGACTAACCTACTAACTGGAGGCCCCACCCGAATTGCTGTTTTTTTGCCTATTTCAGTGTTTCGAAGAAAAGGAATATCAAAAGGAGTCCAAACGGAATGAAACCTTCAGGAGCGATCTTTTTGGAACAAATGCAATCCAGGAGACTTGGAGTGGACGTCAAGAAGCAGCCGAGGCGGCAACGAGGGTGCCAGGCGTGCCCTAGGGGGGTGGGCGCGCCCCCCACCCTTGTGGGCCCCTCGTGGCTCCGTTGACCGACTTCCTTCGCCTATACTTGCATACCCTGAAAAAGTCGAGGAGCACCACGAAACCCTATTTTCACCGTCGCAACCTTCTGTATCCACAAGATCCCATCTTGGGGCCTTCGTCGGTGCTCCGCCGGAGGGGGAATCGATCACGGAGGGCTTCTACATCAACACCATAGCCTCTCCGATGAGTTGTGAGTAGTTTACCACAGACCTTCTGGTCCATAGTTCTTAGCTAGATGGCTTCTCCTCTCTCTTTGAATCTCAATACAAAGTTCTCCTCGATCTTCTTGGAGATCTATTTGATGTAACTCTTTTTGCGGTGTGTTTGTTGAGATCCGATGAATTGTGGGTTTATGATCAAGTTTATCTATGAGAAATATTTGAATCTCCCTCTGAATTCTTTTATGTATGATTGGTTATCTTTGCAAGTCTCTTCGAATTATCAGTTTGGTTTGGCCTAGTAGATTGATCTTTCTTGCAATGGGAGAAGTGCTTAGCTTTGGGTTCAATCTTGCGGTGTCCTTTCCCAGTGACAGCAGGGGCAGCAAGGCACATATTGTATTGTTGCCATCAAGGATAAAAAGATGGGGTTTATATCATATTGCTTGAGTTTATCCCTCTACATCATGTCATGTTGCTTAATGCGTTACTCTGTTCTTATGAACTTAATACTCTAGATGCATGCTGGATAGCGGTCGATGTGTGGAGTAATAGTAGTAGATGCAGGCAGGAATCGGTCTACTTGTCGCGGACGTGATGCCTATATACATGATCATGCCTAGATATTCTCACAACTATGCACTTTTCTATCAATTGCTCGACAGTAATTTGTTCACCCACCATAATACTTATGCTATCTTGAGAGAACTCACTAGTGAAACCTATGGCCCCGGGTCTATCTGTTATCATATAAGTTTCCGATCTACTTTGTTTTGCAATCTTTACTCTCCAATCTATATCATAAAAATACCAAAAATATTTATCTTATCTTATTATCTCTATCAGATCTCACTTTCACAAGTTACCGTGAAGGGATTGACAATCCCTTTATCACGTTGGTTGCGAGGTTATTGTTTGTTTGTGTAGGTACGAGGGACTTGCGTGGAGCCTCATACTGGATTGATACCTTGGTTCTCAAAAACTGAGGGAAATACTTATGCTACTTTGCTGCATCAACCTTTCCTCTTCAAGGGAAAACCAACACATTGCTCAAGAGGTAGCAAGAAGGATTTCTTTCGCCGTTGCCGGGGAGGTCTTCACACAAGTCAATACATACCAAGTACCCATCACAAACTCATCTCCCTCGCATTACATTATTTGCCATTTGCCTCTCTTTTTCCTCTCCCCCACTTCACCCTTGCCGTTTTATTCGCCCTCTCTTTTCCGTTCGCCTCTCTCTTTTCGCTTGCCTCTTGTGTGCTTGTGTGTTGGATTGCTTGTCACGATGGCTCAAGATAATACTAAATTGTGTGACTTTTCCAATACCAATAATAATGATTTCCTTAGAACTCTGATTGCTCCTCTTAATGATGCTGAATCTTATGAAATCAATGCTGCTTTGTTGAATCTTGTCATGAAAGATCAATTCTCTGGCCTTCCTAGTGAAGATGCCGCTACTCATCTAAACAACTTTGTTGATTTGTGTGATATGCAAAAGAAGAAAGACATGGATAATGATATTGTTAAATGGAAGTTATTTCCGTTTTCACTTAGAGATCGTGCTAAAACTTGGTTTTCGTCTTTGCCTAAAAATAGTATTGATTCATGGAATAAGTGAAAAGATGCTGTTATCTCTAAGTATTTTCCTCCCGCTAAGATCATCTCTCTTAGAAACGATATTATGAATTTTAACCAACTTGATCATGAGCATGTTGCACAATCTTGGGAGAGGATGAAATTAATGATTCACAATTGCCTTACTCATGGATTAAATTTATGGATGATCATACAAAAATTTATGCCGGATTTAATTTTGCTTCTAGAAATCTTTTAGATTCGGCCGCGGGAGGTACTTTTATGGAAATCAATTTAGGAGAAGCTACTAAACTCCTAGATAATATTATGGTTAATTATTCTCAATGGCACACCGAAAGATCTACTATTAAAAAAGTTCATGCGATAGAAGAGATTAATGTTTTGAGTGGAAAGATGGATGAACTTATGGAATTGTTTGCTACTAAGAGTGCTCCTATTGATCCTAATGATATGCCTTTGTCTACTTTGATTGAGAATAATAATGAATCTATGGAAGTGAATTTTGTTGGTAGGAATAATTTTGGTAACGATGCTTATAGAGGAAACTTTAATCCTAGGCTGTTTCCTAGTAATTCCTCTAATAATTATGGTAATTCCTACAACAACTCTTATGGAAATTTTAATAAGATACCCTCTGCTTTTGAGAATAGTGTTAAAGAATTTATGATCTCTCAAAAGAATTTCAATGCTTTGCTTGAGGAAAAATTGCTTAAAGTTGATGAATTGGCTAGGAACGTGGATATAATTTCTCTTGATGTTGATTCTTTGAAACTTAGATCTATTCCACCTAAGCATGATATCAATGAGTCTCTCAAAGCTATGAGAATTTCCATTGATGAGTGCAAAGAAAGAACCGCCAGGATGCGTGCTAAGAAAGATTGCTTTGTAAAAGCGTGTTCTTCTAGTTTTCATGATAATAATGATGAAGATCTAAAAGTGATTGATGTGTCTCCTATTAAATCTTTGTTTTGCAATATGAATCTTGATAATGATGGGACTGGAGATGAGTTAACTTTAGTTAAAAGGTGTCCCAATGATTCGAAGTTTTTAGATCTTGATGCTAAATTTGGTAAAAGTAGGATTGGAGAGGTCAAAACTTTACATAGCAATGAACCGACTATTTTGGATTTCAAGGAATTTAATTATGACAATTGTTCTTTAATAGATTGTATTTCCTTGTTGCAATCCGTGTTGAATTCTCCTCATGCTTATAGTCAAAATAAAGCTTTTACCAAACATATCGTTCATGCTTTGATGCAATCTTATGAGGAAAAACTTGAATTGGAAGTTTCTATCCCTAGAAAACTTTATGATGAGTGGGAACCTACTATTAAAATTAAAATTAAAGATAATGAATGCTATGCTTTGTGTTATTTGGGTGCTAGTGTTTCCATGATTCCAAAAACTTTATGTGATGTGCTAGGTTTCCGTGATTTTGATGATTGCTCTTTAAACTAGCACCTTGCGGATTCCACCATTAAGAAACCTATGGGAAGGACTAATGACATTCTTAGAGCAACTCTAGCAGACCCCGCATTTTGCCGACCTGTAAACTGTGTTTGCAGGTCGCACGGGGGCGCTTATGCGGGCTGAAAATTGCGGCGGCAGACTAGAAACCGCAAACAAACCCGTAATTTAAAAAAAAGTTGTTTCGCGCGAGAAATTTAAGTAGTTGCTCGCCGGAGCTCGCTCGCATAGATGGTTCTTCTTTGCATAATAAGTTCGTACACGTCACATACATACGTAAAGGTCAGAGATGCTAGACAGGGCCTATGCTACCACACCACTACAACAAAATTGATCTCACCGGAGCTCCTACGGTAGCTGCCCACCGGCGGCGATCAGTCGGAGTCGGAGGAGTCAGACGCAAGGTCGATGTAGAGCTTCGCCTGCTCCGCCTTCGTCACGCGTAGGTCAGCCTCCTTCGATGCATGCGCCTGCGATGCCATGACGCCCGTCTCGAAGAAGAGCCCCTCATACTTGAGCTCGCGCCGGATGCGCTCTTCCATCTCTTCCTGATCCCTCGCCGACCGCTCGAGGACGACGCGCTCGAGGAGCTCCTCCTGCCCCGGGAGGAGGTAGTCCTCAGGCCCGATGATGCCTCGGTGCGGCAGCGCATCGGGCACGGCCTCCTCCGGCTCCCTCTTCACTGAAACGAGCCGCGAGCTCGATGCGCCCGCGGATAAGCACCCCGCGGACCCGTGGCCGGATGACCTCCCCGCGGACCAGTTGCCGGAGGAGGCGCTTCGGCGACGGGCGAGCTCGAGATCGAAGTCCTCGAGCTCGCGGCGGTTGAATGCCGGCAGCGGCCGGGCACCATGGTTGAGCCACCGATGCGCCCCCCGCTTGCGCGCGCTGTCAGATCTAGCGTGGCGGCGGCGCTCCGCCTCATCCCCCGAGTCGTCCATGGCGGTCGAAGGCTCGCCGGCGGCGACAAATCGATCGGCGCGGTGGGGAATTGAAGGGAACGCGGCTGCGAGGGGATAGGGTTTCGACCCACATCTGGCCCGCAAACCCGCAGTTATACTGGCTCGGGGGTTGCGTTTGCGGGCTGCGGCAAACATATTTACGGGCCGGACACTGATGCGGGCTCTGGTCTGGCCAGGAAAATGGGTCAAGCCCGTATAATCGCTGAAATTATGCGGGTTTTCACCGAATGCGGGGTCTGCTAGAGTTGCTCTTATTCTTGCAAATAGGAATTATGTGCCCGTAGATTTTATTGTTTTTGATATAGGTTGCAATCTTTCATGTCCTATTATTCTTGGTAGGCCTTTCCTTAGAACGATTGGTTCAATTATGGATATGAAGGAAGGAAATATTAGATTCCAATTTCCATTAAGGAAAGGCATGGAACACTTTCCTAGAAATAAAATCAAATTACCTTCTGAATCTATTATGCGAGCTGCTACGTCTTGAGCTTGCGTTGGTTTTCCTTGAAGAGGAAAGGGTGATGCAGCAAAGTAGCACAAGTATTTCCCTCAGTTTTTGAGAAGCAAGGTATCAATCCAGTAGGAGGCTCCTCAAAAGTACCACGCACCTACAAAAACAAACAAGAACCTCGCAACCAATGCAATAAAGGGGTTGTCAATCCCTTCACGGCCACTTGCAAAAGTGAGATCTGATAGAGATAATATGACAAGATAAATATTTTTGGTATTTTTACGATATAGATTGGAAAGGTAAAGATGCAAATAAAAGTAGATGGAAAACTTATATGATAAAAGATAGACCCGGGGGCCATAGGTTTCACTAGTGGCTTCTCTCAAGATAGCATAAGTATTACGATGGGTGAACAAATTACTGTCGAGCAATTGATAGAAAAGCGCATAGTTATGAGATTATCTAGGCATGATCATGTATATAGGCATCACATCCGTGACAAGTAGACCGACTCTTGCCTGCATCTACTACTATTACTCCACACATCGACCGACTCCTTCCTGCATATAGAGTATTAAGTTCATGAAGAACAGAGTAACGCATTAAGAAAGATGATGTGATGTAGAGGAATAAACTCATGTAATATGATATAAACCCCATCTTTTTATCCTCGATGGCAACAATACAATACGTGCCTTGCTACCCCTGCTGTCATTGGGAAAGGACACCGCAAGATTGAACCCAAAGCTAAGCACTTCTCCCATTGCAAGAAAGATCAATCTAGTAGGCCAAACCAAACTGATAATTCGAAGAGACTTGCAAAGATAACTTAATCATACATAAAAGAATTCAGAGGAGATTCAAATATTTCTCATAGATAAACTTGATCATAAACCCACAATTCATTGGATCTTGACAAATACACCGCAAAAAGAGTTATATCGAATAGATCTCCAAGAAGATCGAGGAGAACTTTGTATTGAGATTTAAAGAGAGAGAAGAAGCCATCTAGCTAATAACTATGGACCCGAAGGTCTATGGTAAACTACTCACAACTCATACACTACTAGGGAAAAGCCTATACACAGAATCTTAGCTGCAGTGCGGTTCAAAAAGGAGCGCTGCTGCTAACTAGTAGTAGCGCGTGTTCTGTAAACTCGCTGCTGATAAGGATTTAGCAGTAGCGCGCTCGGCCTAAAACGCGCTGCTACAAATATCGACCGGCGGTGTTCCCCTAATTCTAAGTAGGAGTAGCACGGTCGCAACAACCGCGCTACTGCTAAGTATGTAGTAGTAGCGCGCTTTTTCCGAGATCGCTGCTGGTAAATTTCAAATTGCCACACTTTTTTGTCCCAGTTAGCAGTAGCGCCGCATCCCAAAGCGCGCTGCTGCTAAATTCTTAGCAGCAGCGCATTTTAGGTCCCGCGCTACTGCTAACCCGCACCAGCCCAACACCTTTCCCCACCCGTCCCTCCCCTCCCCCTCCTCTTTTCCCTTCCCCCTACCTCCCCCTCCTCTCTTCCCTTCCCCCTACCTCCACCACATGCTCCCACTCTCACTCTTCTTCTTCTCCTCAATACTTCTCCCCCATTACTCTCTCTCTTCTATCCAGCTTTCTCTCTCTTCATTACTCCTACATAACTACACCACCTCCATTAATGCATCTCCTTTCTCTTTTTCCTTCCCCCTCCACTAGTTGAAGTTGTCTCCTCCCAAATTAGGTAGCTAGGTAGATGTAGGATTTAGTTAAGTGACCTATTTGCCCCCTAACTAGATCTATCTTTGTCAAGAAGAGCTTTGTGCACTTTTGATCTCCCTACAATATCATCTCCACCGTGTGCTCGATCTCGATCGAGATAGAGGTGATGAAAATTTCATGCTTTTGCAAAATGGAAATATGTTTATGTGTGTGTGGTATGTTTGTGGAAATTGTGTGTGTGGCATGAGTTGACGCTGCCAAAATGTGCTTTTGAGTTGCCTATGTTTTGCCGAAATGTCGATTTATTTCCGTTTCGGCGAATTCCGGGCAAACTCTAGATCCATATATGTCCTATTTTTAGGGAAGGTCATGCCAAATTTTTTTATGACTTTGATGCATGCATGGATATTTATAATCAATTTGTTTATTATTACCGTGCAGAGTTGACGATGGTCAGTGGAACGATGGTGGACAGGTGGTTGCGGTCGGCGGTGCAGGACATGAAAGAAAATAACCGGACAGAGGTTTTATGTCCGTGTCGAAAATGCAAAGGAATAGTTTGGCTCGACCCCCATGACGATGGTCGTGTCGAAGCACCTGCTCTTGACTGGTTTCATGGATGGCTATACTCGGTGGATAATTGAAGATGAGGATGACGATGTTGAGGATGCCGACAGGGCAGGCAATGATGACACGGGGCAAGACGAAGAGATGATCGATAATGGCGGCGGGGAAGAGGCCGGACATGGCGGCAGAGAAGGGGCCGGACATGGCGGAGGAGAAGGGGCCGGACATGGCAGGCCAGGTGTGCCATGGATATTGCGGATGCACGCGGTGCATGGATGATACAACGTCTCAGCAGCTAACGTCAAGGAAAGATGGCGGGTCTGGGAAAATCATGTACATGGGGCATCGAAGATGGCTTGAACAAGACGACCCATGGAGAAACCATGGAGATCTATTCAATGGTCACGCTGAGCATCAAGGACCTCCACGTAAGCGGAGCGGTGCCGAAATCGATGAGCTGTTGAAAAACTGGAAGGAGTGCCCCGCGCCGGGAAAGACGATGAGAAAGGCGCCGAAGCCACTGCTGAAGGTATGGAAGACGAGGTCTGTGTTCTGGGACTTGGAGTACTGGCACAAACTCGATACACCTCATTGCCTTGATCAAATGCATATCTGTAAGAATGTCCTTGAGAGCTTGCTCGCAACACTGATGAACATGTCGGATAAGACCAAGGATGGGCCGAAGGCAAGAAAAGACTTGCAAGATTTGAAAATCATGGAAGATCTGCACATGCCGCCCCGTAAAATGTCAGACGAGACAGAGACGGAGACAGAGGCACGGGAGAAGAAGGGCAAGAAAATAAAGAAAGAGGATTATTGCCCCCCTTCTTGCTTCACCTTAAGTCAGGCTGAGATCAATCAATTCTTTAAGTGCCTTACCGGAGTCAAAGTTAGTTCCGGTTACTGTGGCAAGATAAGCAGATATCTAGACACGGACCAGAAAAGGTTCAGCGAGATGAAGTCTCATGACTGTCATGTGATGATGACGCATATACTACCTGTTGCCCTTAGAGGGATAATGGACAAGCACGTCCGTGACACGCTTATTGGTCTCTGCAACTTTTTCGACGTCATCTCTCGAAAGTCGATCAGTGTGAAGCAGCTCCAAAGGCTATAGGAAGAGATCGTTGTGATACTGAATGAGCTTGAGATGTACTTCCCGCCCGCGTTCTTCGACATGATGGTGCATCTGTGTGTCCATATTGTGGATGACATAATAGACCTGGGGCCGTCATTCCTGCACAACATGATGCCGTTTGAGAGGATGAATGGGATCATCAAAGGATTCGTTTGTAACATGTCCCGTCCGGATGGAAGCATCGTCCAGGGCTATTTGGCACAAGAGTGCATCTCTTTCTGTGAGAATTTTCTATATGGCGCAGACCAGCCGCCTGGTGTTAGTGTTGGTTTACCGGTTAACAAGCACGATGGGAGGCTCGGAGGAGATGGTCACTGCAACGGTCACAGGGAACTGCACGTGGCATACTCAGATCGACGCAGCGACTTTGACAGAGCAAACTTGGTAGTGCTACAACACCTAGACGAGGTAGATCCTTTCGTGGCACTGCACAAAGAAATTATCGCAAAGAAGTATCGTGACCGGGGGTATGCAGGACGGACGCCGAAGTTACTAGAGAGCACAACTCCACTTTCCTGCATTGGTTCAAAGAGCATATTATTGCTAATCCCCCGGAGGAGGGCTCTAAGGACGGATTGCTCATATAGGCCTTAGCACATGGCCCCTCGCCCAACCTCGTAACCTATCAGGCATATGATATCAACGGATACACGTTCTACACGGAGGCAAAAGATATGGACAGTGATGATCAGAACTCAGGGGTGACGATGGAATGCATGACCGGCAGCGACAATGGCACAACTGAACGATTTTATGGAAGGGTCGAGGAGATCTGGGAGCTTGACTACTCTGGACTTCACAACACGACGATGTTCTGTGTCAGATGGGCTAAGAATGTCGAAAGAGAAAGCCGGATGTTCACTACCATGACTATACCCGACGCCAAGAGCGCTACCGTGAACGCTATCGCAAAAAACGAGCCATGGGTACACGCTAAGCACGTGACACCATGCTTCTTCATAACTGACCCGCGCAATCCCAGCCGTGTTATCGTGAGGAGAGGCAAAAGGAACATCATTGGAATGGATGGAGTCGCCAACGAGGAAGACTATGATCAGTACGGCAACCCAATGAGGGAAGATGACGATGATGATGAAGTATACGTCAAAAGAAGAATCAATACTACATTACCTAAGAAAAATCGTACTCCATGGAAAAGGAAAAGTCACAATGAGGGGCTCAATTATTCTTCGATGAACAAGAAGGGAAAGAAGCTGACTCAAAAACGAAAACGTCAGCACTGAGGAAACGTATGTTATGGGTCCAATGTTGTGTAATATATATATGTTCCTATTTTGTATACACACTTAGCCATTATTATGCATGGGTCCAATGATGTGTAACATATATGTTCCTATTTTGCATACATATTTAACCGTCAAATGATGCAATATATATCGCCCTCCCTTTGTTCACTGCCCTCGGGAAATAAAAGTGGGATAAAATAAAGGAAAAGAAAAAGGAAAACTGGCAGTAGCGATGGTAGTAGCAGCGCGTTTTGGATAAAACGCTGCAGCTACTGAATTTAGTAGTAGCGCATTTCTCCTAAACCCCTGCAGCTACTGATGTTAGTAGCAGCGCGTTTTGACATAACGCGCTACTGCTACGTCCACTTAACCCAAAATTCTCACTCGCCCTGCTTCATCCCGCCATTTCCCCCCAAATCCCCACTCTCTCTCCCCCATCGCACCGCCGCGCCCGACCCGGCCCCGGCGCTCGCCCCCGACTCTGCCGGCGCCGGCGCTAGCCCCCGACCCCGGCGCTCGCCCCCGTCCCGGCCCTCGACCCCGACCCCGGCGCCGGCGCTAGCCCCCGACCCCGCCGCTCACCCCCGACCCCGCCGCTCGCCCCCGACTCCGGCGCCGGCGCTCGCCCCCGACCCCGGCACGCTCGCCCCCGACCCGTCGGCCCTCACCTCCTTCCTCTCCCCTGCCGGCCGTCGTCGGGCCTGCCTCCACGCCCCTACACTCTCTGTAAACCCCCCCTCTCTGCTAGGGTTCTTCGGTTATGTTAATTAATTAGGTTATCTCTTTAGTTATGAATTTAGCTAGGTTTCAAAATTAGCTGAATTTATATGCAAATTTGAACTGGACATGTGATATGTGCATATGTCATGTTTTGGACATGTCATGTTTGGAAAATGATCCGAGTGGCCTATGTTACGCCGGAATGTTGATTCATTTCCGTTTCGGTGAATTTCAGGCGCTCGATATGTCCATTTTTTAGCAAAGGTCATGCCGAAATTTCCCGTGAATAAAGGCATGATTTGTGCTACATAGTTGGCATATCGAGTGCTGGCACATAGATTTCTTTTTATGTCATTTCTCATTTATTCATACTTTTAGAAATAAATGAGGCCACTTAATCATAGGAAACATGTCGAACAACGAAGAAACTGGGCCTTCTGACCAAGATGCAGACGATATGGATTATGAGGGTGAACAAGAGTACCTCGACTATTTGACTGCTAAGCAAGGTTTGCAGGTCGGCCTCGATGATGGTACTAACGCCGACATCGACACCGACGGCGCCGGCACCGATGGCGGCACCGAGACCGGTGGGGAAGGTACCGGCGGGGAAGGTACCGGCCCCGATGCCGCTACCGAAAAGAGGAAGCATAAGAAGCAGAGGATACGAAAACCTAACAAACTAGGGATTGGACGACTTGTGATCACAAAGATGGCACCTGGCAAGTTTGAGCCGTTAGAGCTAGAAGAACCTCGCAAGTGCTATGGGAACCAAGTAGGATGCATCCTACGGGAATGCGTGAGTGTCGGTGTCAAAACCGGCGGATCTCGAGTAGGGGGTCCCGAACTGTGCGTCTAGGCGGATGGTAACAGGAGACGAGGGACACGATGTTTTACCCAGGTTCGGGCCCTCTTGATGGAGGTAAAACCCTACGTCCTGCTTGATTAATATTGATGATATGGGTAGTACAAGAGTGGATCTACCACGAGATCAAGGAGGCTAAACCCTAAAGCTAGCCTATGGTATGATTGTTGTAATGTATATTGTCCTACGGACTAAAGCCCTCCGGTTTATATAGACACCGGAGAGGGCTAGGGTTACACAGAGTCGGTTACAATGATAGGAGATCTACATATCCGTATCGCCAAGCTTGCCTTCCACGCCAAGGAAAGTCCCATCCGGACACGGGACGGAGTCTTCAATCTTGTATCTTCGTAGTCTTGGAGTCCGGCGGACGATGATAGTCTGGCTATTTGGACACCCCCTAGTCCAGGACTCCCTCAGTAGTCCCTGAACCAGGCTTCAATGACGATAAGTCCGGCGCGCATAATGTTCGGCATTGCAAGGCGGGTTCCTCCCTTGAATAATCCAGAGAAGATCATGAACACCAGGATAGTGTCCGGCTCTGCAAAATAAATTCCACATTCCACCGTAGAGAGAATAATGCACATAAATCCAATCTGCTGACGTTTCATGCGGCATGACATCACACCGCTTCCAAGCCTTTATTTGAATCATTTTTTATTATACCACCTCAGCACGTTTAGCGAAGCGGTTTCCTTGGCACGTCTTGTCGAAGCAGAGATCGTGTTCCCCTTATTCCGGGATTCTCATCAATACGTGCGTGGGTAACCCAACCGTGCCCGTCGCCACGCCTTTTCTATCGAAGGTGAATCCCGAACGGTCACGGGGATGACTCTTGGTATTTTTTTCCCATTATAAGAGGACCAAGGCTCGTTTCTTTTCTTCAATCTCGCATCGAATCTCCTCTTTGCTCCCAGTTCCAACACCCAGAGCCCCAGATTCGAGCGCTTCGGATTCTCATCCATGTCCGGCTCCGACCTCGAGGGTCGGTGGATGCCCTCCTCCGTCACGGAGGAGGACGTGTTAAAGCTTCGTGAGGCCAAGTACCTGTCCTACGAGATTTAGCACAGGTTGCCTGCCCAAGGGCAGGCCGTGCCCGCCCCCGAGCCCGGTGAGTACATTTTCTTTGTATCCCACCTCCGTCGGGGTTTAGGCTTCCCGACGGACCCCTTCGTGAGAGGGCTCATGTTCTACTACGGGCTGGACTTTGACGACTTGGCTCCGGAGTCCATCCTCCATATCTCCGCATTCATTATTGTCTGCGAAGCGTTCCTCCGTGTCACTCCCCACTTCGACCTGTGGCTGAAGACCTTTAACGTGGAGCCAAAGATGATCGGGGGGCGTCAAGCGGAGTGCGGCGGGGCGGCCATAAGCAGAAAGGCCGATGCCCCGTGACCCGAGGGTTCCTTCCAAGAGGGACTCGGACTGTGGCAGCAGGAGTGGTTCTATATCACCGCTCCGAAGGGCAGCAAGCAAAAGCCGCCGCCTTCATTCCGCCCGGGACCTCCATGCCGACTGATGTCGTGGGTCAACCAAGGGCTCAATTGGGGGCCATCCGAAGACGTCGCCTCTTTGCAGGGCCTTATTCGAGACCTCCAAGCGAGGGAGATCAATCTGGTTGTAGTGATGCAGGTTATGCTAATCAGGCGTCTTCTGCCCTGCAAACGCCGTCCTCTCCGTCTATGGGAGTTCAATCCGGAGGGACCTCGGATTCTCCAACACTTCATGGGTGCAACACCCGTGGAGATGTACAAGTTGTTCTTTGGACCGCAGGTAGCGTGTCCGGAAGACCGAGGACGCAGACCTAAGCTGCAATCGCCCGGATACTCAGGTAAAGAGCTCAAAGTTCGGACGTTCTGTTTATCTGCTTTTCTAGAGTTTGCCTCCTGACCCATTACTTTTATCAGGAGTGGGTAGCGCGATCGAAGCTGATAAGGTGTCTGGCTCCCCTCCCAGAGACCGCACTGGAGCCCGTGCTGGTCAGAATGTTGGAGGTCGCGCCCATAGAAGGGAGCGATGGGGAAAATAGAGGAGCTATTATTTCGCCCCGAGGGGCGTCTGAAGAGAGGGGAATCAAAAACCCCTCCTTCCAGGGGGAGAAGAGGACCGCCTCCGAAGATCCGGAGGCCAAGGCCCCTAAACGAGGGAAGAAATCTTCACCGGGGGGTCCGGCGTCCGGGGAGAACCCGGACGTACAATCGTCTCTAAAGGATCTGCCCTCCAACGAGCCGTGAGTAGGAAAAGGGGAGTTCACTAGTAAGAAAATACCTCCATTTGTGCTTCTGTGGATAACCGAAATTTTTATCTTGCAGTTCGGACTTGCAGCCTTCTCAGATGAGTTCATCTTCGGGGGATCTTCTTCCGGAGATGATGGAGAGCGAAATGCCTCCGTCTGCTGCGCCGTCGGATAGGGCAGACGAGCCTGAAGTATCGTCACGGAGGGTATCCCAGAGTCCGGAGGGGCCGGAGAGTTCGGCGCCTACTAGTATCCGGCCGGGAGAACTAAAGAATCTGCTTGAGAGGGCGTCCATCTCAGAAGATCACCGTGCTTTGATGCGTATGGTGATTAGAAGGATTTCGTCTGCCGAGAGCGGATTGCGTAATGCCGCTAAGAGTTTGCTGGCGGGATTTGAGGTACGCAAAAATGACGCGCCTTTTTTTTGACAGTTTTGCACATAAAAGTGCGCCCTGTATGGATAGTAGCCCCTGAGACTCGGTAGGTTGTCGAAACGACAGCGTGCCGAGGATCAAAATCGCAAATAATGAATGTCGCCGTTTCTATGCAGGTGGCGGATAGTCCGAGGGCTAGCCGGACTAGTGGAGTTGCCGAGTTAATGCGGCAACTTTACGTGGCGGATGCGGACATCGCACTTGTCAACCGACGACTTGACGAGTCGCAAGGTAAATGAGTTCTCCACAGTCGCTTTATATAAGGGGGTCAAAGCCCTCCTCTGATAAATTATATGCTGTGATACAGACGGTTCTGCTGCTGTGGAGAGCCTTCGGGCCGAACTTGCTCAAGCTAAGGAGCAATCCCAAAGGAGTGATGCGGCTGCCTCGAGGGCGGCCGAGGAGTTGAAAGCCGAAAAGGCTGCACACTGCCTAAGCAGGGAAGAGGTGGCCGAATTGGCCGTGAAATTAAGAGATGCTACCGACCGCAATGAGGCTCTTGAAAAGGAGCGCTTATCGGAGCGAGAAGACCTGGGGAAGGCCACCGCCGAGGCCAAGGATGCCCGTTCTGCAATGCGGGCTATGAAGGAGGAGCTGCGCCAGGCCGGAGATATTGTGGCTGACAAGCCTTTTCTGTTGCGTCGCCGGTTTATGGATCAAAAGTATGCTCAACTTGGCCAGCTGTGGGGTCCGGAGGTTCCGTATATGGACTTAGCGGCAAGTGCGGCTGATGCCGTTGAGCACTTCCGGAGCCAGAAGGATCACAAGACGGAAGAGCTATTTTGGTCTCAATTCCATAGTCCGGATCGTTCACTTCCGTTGACCGATCGGTTGGCCGAATGGGCTGAGCTAAATAGATTGTCCGGACTTGCCATGACTGACATCGTGGCTCATGTCTGGCCAGAGAGGCCCAAGGCGACGAGCTATTTCGGCTTATTGCAGCAATTCCTTGGAGCAGTGCCGCATATCAAGGAGATGAAGCGGTCGGCCTGCATCGAAGGCGCGCGGATGGCTCTTGCCCGTGTGAAGACACATTGGACCGAGATGGATGCCACCGCTATTGCCGCCCAGGGTTCGGACGAAAGCCGGTTACCCGCCGAGCACTATTTTGGGGAAGTTATGCGTGGCGCTCGTGTAATAGAGTCGCAGTGCTCAAAAAATGTCACGTTCAAATGAACGTTTTAGTGTGTAAAACAATGATTATGCTATAACTGCTTTTTATACTTGTGCATTCCAAGTAGTAAAATATCTCCGATGCGGCCGTTTACGTATACATTTGTATAACCTGAAAGATTGCAGTCTTCGGCTTCAGCCCCCACGCACAAGGTGCGGGGGAGTTCGCAAAAATAGCGCGTTTTCACACTTAATCCGACGTCTCGGTCCTTTTAAGGAGGTGGTAGCGTAGCAAACGAGGCAATCTGGACTATAATGCTTTATCACTTTCACTTAGCCAGTGGAGTTCGAGGGTGGGGCTACGATATAGCCCCTTGGGGCACCGCGCTTCTTCGAATTCGGGGCGCGTGTGTGCCTGACCGGGAAACGGTCCTTCGTCAAAGCGGGGAATTCTAAACATTCCGGTAGTCGATCGAGTGGTTGACTAGTCTCTCGCTATATCATGACAGTCAGTTTTCGGCTTTCTCTACTGAGGTGCTCGCCCAGCCGAACTGGGGCACAATCGCAGTAGTTCTCCTGGTGCCGCATTAGCCGATGATACGGAACGTAAGGCAGCAAAACACAGGAGCCAGACAAACCCAACATTTGACCAAAGACATGATTCGGAGCTGATGCATATAATGCCTAACTCGAGACGCCGAACACTCCCTAAGGTGTT
This sequence comes from Triticum timopheevii, assembly GCA_963921465.1. Lineage (NCBI taxonomy): Eukaryota > Viridiplantae > Streptophyta > Magnoliopsida > Poales > Poaceae > Triticum > Triticum timopheevii. Next base: position 311,793,030 of record OY997262.1, on the reverse strand, counting down.
CGGTCTTTATAATAATGGGCAGAACGATGCCCTAAGCCCCTAGTGTCCAGGTACGGGCATGGTCCTCTGACGCGGCCGATGCCAAAACGTCAGGCTTCGCTTTTGGTTATAGGAAGAAACCAAGGAAGAATAACAACAAGAGACAGTAAAAAAGGTTTACGCAAGGTCTTACTCTGAAAAGAATCCTCGCAACGGGTCCCTACTACACGTCTGCGCCTGTGTCTCCGTTGTGCCGTTATCCTGGACGGGTGTGCACGTTGTTCATCTGTAAAAAGAGAGGAACTTAGTATGAAAGCAACTCGTGCGAAAAAGGTATATGTGAAAGAAGAAATATAAATGAGTAAAGCGGGGCCTGTATGAGCTCGCAGTTGTTTGTGCGTGCAGCCCCTTGTGCGGCTAGGGAGCCCCTAGCCTACTTATGCCGGACTCGTCTATCCGTGTCTGGGGTCTTTAAGTGACCCTCGCACTGAAATGGTGCCGCGTGGACCGGGCATTTTGAGTGTAAGAGACGCGTAATGTGGTATGGCGTTGAAACGGACAAAAGCCTCTCGTCCCAAGAGTGCTTGATATCCACTTTTAAATGGGACGATATGAAAAATTAGTTTTTCGCGTTGGAAGTTGTTCGGTGATCCGAACACAACTTCTAATAACAGGGAGCCTGTGCACTTGTCGTAAGGGCCTGGCGTCACTCCTTTGAAGGAAGTGCGGCTGTGTCGGATTTTAGTAGGGTCTATCCCCATCTTGCGGATTGTGTTTGAATACAGCAGGTTTAAGTCGCTGCCTCCGTCCATCAGGACTTTAGTAAATTGTAGTCCGTCGATTATGGAATCCAATAGCAGGGCAGTCTGTCTTGCGTTTCGAACGCTTCTGGAATAATCCAGGTGGTCGAAAGTGATTGGTTTTGATATCCAATCTCTATGGTCTGCTGGGTTGGACCGTGTGGGGCTCCTTTTAGAAGGTGCCGCACTACTTTTCCATGTTATCACATGAAGTGAGTTTACTGCTTTGACCTCTTGTGGGAAAGTCTTTTGCTTTCCGGAGCTCTGCTGGTGGGGTTTATCATCTTCGCTTTACGCGTCGAGCCCCTTGTGTTCGACGTTTAATCGGCCGGACTGTTTGAAAACCCAACAATCTCGATGGGTGTGATTTGCAGGCCTTCCGGGGGTACTGTGGATTTGACATATCCGACCCAAAATCTTGTTTAAGTTGGACAGCTCATCGCTGTCATCCTTGAGAGGCAGTGTTTTGTTGTTTGGCCACAAGCTTTTGAATCCGGCGTTGACTGCCGTGCTCTTTGGGCTTTTCTCTTTATTCCGGCGCTGCTCTTTTCTGCGCCGTGATTTTCCGTTTCCATCTCTTGTCTCGGATGTACTTGGGTCGCTGGTGTTGCATCTTGCTAACCAGCTATCCTCTCCCGCACAGAAGCGAGTCATGAGGCTTGTTAGCGCGGACATTGTCCTCGGTTTCTCTTGGCCGAGGTGTCTGGCAAGCCATTCGTCTCGGACGTTATGTTTAAAAGCTGCTAACGCTTCGGCGTCCGGACAGTCGACTATTTGGTTCTTTTTGGTAAGGAACCTGTTCCAGAATTTGCGCGCTGACTCTCCGGGCTGTTGGGTTATATGACTTAGATCGTCTGCATCCGGAGGGCGGACATAAGTCCCTTGAAAATTTGCTCTAAACGCGTCCTCGAGCTCTTCCCAACTTCCAACAGTGTTTTCTGGGAGGCTTTTAAGCCAATGACGGGCTGGCCCTTTGAGCTTGAGGGGTAGGTATTTTATGGCGTGGAGATCATCTCCTCTAGCCATGTGTATGTGTAGTATATAATCTTCTATCCAGACTCCAGGGTCTGTTGTTCCATCGTAGGCCTCTATGTTTATGGGTTTAAATCCTGCTGGGAATTCATGGTCCAGCACCTCATTGGTGAAACATAGTGGGTGTGCGGCGCCCCTGTATTTAGGTGTGCCGCTATCTTCGAACACTTGACGTGTTGCCTTGCTTCCTGGGGCCTTCTTCTTTGGCCCGTAGATGGACCTGGCTGGGCCATCTGTCTTTCCAGGTTCATTAGTCGGTTTATGTGCGGTGCCGCTTTCTGAATTTGACCTATCATCTGGCCGTCTATCCAACCAGGCGGCCTTTTCATGTTTTGACTGTGGGGGCTCTATGGCCTCCTCGTCAAATTCTGGTAACAGCTTGCGCTTCGGGTAGCTCTTGGATTGGTGGCTATTGCCGTATTTATCCGCGGTTTTGAGCACTTTGCTCCACCTCATCCTGAGTGTGTCTTCTGCTGTTTTGAGCTTCCGTTTTTCCTTCTTCAAGCTTCTTGCAGTGTTGACGAGCCTTTTCCGAAGGTTTTTACTATCCGGCGGCGTGTCCGACATGAGATCGTCCGGACTGTCGTTTTCGCCGGGTCTGGACTGATTATCTGACTCGTCCTATTCGGACGGTTGCTTATCTGCGTGTTCGTCTTCCACTTGTGTGCCCTGCTGTATTGCGGGGTCCTTAGGAGCGTTGTTGTTGTCGAGGCGGGATTTAGGGCGGCGTCTGCGCCGCCGTTTAGGTTGTTTGTCGGCTGGGTTATCTTCTGCCGCGGCCCGTTGGTCCTCGTTATCGCTCTCTTTTGGGGTATCCACCATATATACGTCATATGACGAGGTGGTCCTCCCGTGCCCTGTAGGCGCTGGTTCTTGTTCGTCTCCGGCATCGTCGTATATACCGTCGATGTCTTCGGAGTCATAGTCTAGCATGTCGGTTAGATCGTCGACAGTGGCTACAAAGTGGGTGGTGGGTGGGCGCTGAATTTCTTCGTCGTCCGTATCCCAACCATCCTGACCATAATCCGGCCAGGACTCTCCCGATAACGAGAGATGCTTTAGCGAATTTAGGATGTCGCCAAAGGGCGAGTATTGGAAGATGTCCGTGGCGGTGAATTCCATAACCGGCGCCCAATCCGGTCCGATTGGTAGGGGCATGGGAGGTCCGGAGTCCGGCAAGGAGTCCGGCACCTCGGAATCACGAGTTTCGCGAGGGACAAGATTAGCGTTCGGCTCCATTGCCGTGGAAGTTGAAGCCCCCGAGGTGGTGTCCATCCACCGATCCTCGATCTGGGTGATCGGCTTCGGACTAAAGGCCGAAGCGGATTCGTGTGCGGCCACCAAGGCACTGTTCGGCGGCAGAGCTAGATCATGCCTATCGCAATAGTGCGGCGCGCTCGGCTTTGGCTCGAGCCCGTCAAAGATCAAGTCTCCGCAGATGTCGGCCGTGAAGTTTAGGCTTCCGAATCTGACCTGATGGCCAGGGGCGTAGCTTTCGATCTTCTCTAGATGGCCAAGAGAATTAGCCCGCAGTGCGAAGTTGCCGAATACGAAGATCTGTCCAGGGAGAAAAGTCTCAACCTGGACAGTGTTGTTGACTGAAGATGCCATCGAGCCTATCGGTGATGACACAGAGGAACTCTCAACGAAAGCACCAATGTCGGTGTCAAAACCGGCGGATCTCGGGTAGGGGGTCCCGAACTGTGCGTCTAGGCGGATGGTAACAGGAGACGAGGGACACGATGTTTTACCCAGGTTCGGGACCTCTTGATGGAGGTAAAACCCTACGTCCTGCTTGATTAATATTGATGATATGGGTAGTACAAGAGTGGATCTACCACGAGATCAAGGAGGCTAAACCCTAAAGCTAGCCTATGGTATGATTGTTGTAATGTATATTGTCCTACGGACTAAAGCCCTCCGGTTTATATAGACACCGGAGGAGGCTAGGGTTACACAGAGTCGGTTACAATGATAGGAGATCTACATATCCGTATCGCCAAGCTTGCCTTCCACGCCAAGGAAAGTCCCATCCGGACACGGGACGGAGTCTTCAATCTTGTATCTTCGTAGTCTTGGAGTCCGGCGGACGATGATAGTCCGGCTATCCGGACACCCCCTAGTCCAGGACTCCCTCAGCGAGCATCAACGACGATGACTTAAGGAGTAAAGAACATTTGACGCAGTTGATCCTAACGAAGTTACACAAGAGATTCAAGTTCCCCGACCTGGATGATAACATAGAACAACCGTGGGATGATCCAAAGATGAAAAAGATTAACAATCACGCCATGGGCATGTTCAGCAATGATTTGGCCTCCTGGAAAGGGAGGGTGAAACGAGCTATTGAGGCTGATGAACCCCTGTCCAAGATTCTGGAGGAAAATCCGACACTTACGGAAGAGGAGTTTGAAAAGTTCAAGGACACATGCGCTACCGAGGCAGCCAAGGCCAAGGCTGCGAAATTCAAAAGCCTTCAGCAAAGGAACACGGGGAAGCATCGCCTCGGAACCCGTGGCTACCTCGGTAAAAGGCCCATATGGGATAAGGAGGACGCGGAATGTGAAGCCGCGGGTCTCCCAGACCCCTTCGCGAAGTTCACCAACCCCTTGGAGCATGACTTCATCAGGGCCCGCTGTCGGTGTCAAAACTGGCGGATCTCGGGTAGGGGGTCCCGAACTGTGCGTCTAGGCGGATGGTAACAAGAGACGAGGGACACAATGTTTTTACCCAGGTTCGGGCCCTCTCGATGGAGGTAAAACCCTACGTCCTGCTTGATTAATATTGATGATATGGGTAGTACAAGAGTAGATCTACCACGAGATCAAGGAGGCTAAACCCTAGAAGCTAGCCTATGGTATGATTGTTGAGATGTATGTTGTCCTACGGACTAAAGCCCTCCGGTTTATATAGACACTGGAGGAGGCTAGGGTTACACAGAGTCGGTTACAATGGTAGGAGATCTACATATCCGTATTGCCAAGCTTGCCTTCCACGCCAAGGAAAGTACCATCCGGACACGAGCCGGAGTCTTCAATCTTGTATCTTCGTAGTCTTGGAGTCCGGCGGATATTGATAGTCCGGCTATCCGGACACCCCCTAGTCCAGGACTCCCTCAATAGCCCCCGAACCAGGCTTTAATGACGATAAGTCCAGCGTGTTTGTAGTCTTCGGCGTTGCAAGGCGGGTTCTCCCTTCAAATTCCATGTACCTGCCGAATAGTGTCCGGCTTCATCTTGAATACTGTGCTCCTCGGCTTCTACGCCGAATAATGGCCCTCTTCCACGCGTTGCACGAATGCGAAAAGCCGGGGTGTCTTTTGCATTTCACCCCCTAATTGTGCGAGTCGTCCGCCTATAAAAGAGGCAAGGATCGAGATCCAAACCGCACCGTCTTCCTCCCGCGTATACTCCATCGAAGCGCCTCCGACCTAGAAATCCATTCCACCATGGATCGTTAACGCGGCTCTTCTTCACGCGCTCCTAGCCCACCACCAGGGAATTGGAGGAGGTGCTCTATTTCGTAAAATGAGCTAGTGAAGCTCCAAACGGAGGGGCTTCTCCCTCCGGCCTTCATGGTTCCAGTCCGGGCCGGACTGGTTACTTATCAAGGTGGGAGGCAGGCGGAGGACACTCCAAGCCCCAATAAGGAGGAGCGAGTGTGCTTTGTCCCCTATCTGATAAGGGGGCTCGGATTTCCAATACATCCGTTCCTCCGCGGGCTCCTGAAGTTCTACGGACTCCAGCTCCACCACCTCACGCCCGCCTCTGTGTTGCACATCGCGGGCTACGTAGCTCTTTGTGAGCTATTTCTGGGCATCGAGCCCCATTTTGCATTGTGGAAGAGGCTGTTTTGCCTCGTACCCCGTTCTCACCAGGGGTCCATATATCAAGTGGGCGGCGCCGAAATATGGCGCATCGCCGGGACCGGATACCTACCCGGTACTCCCAAGAAGGCGTTCGAAGACTGGCCCTCAGAGTGGTTTTACATAGGAGACGCCCCGCTGCCAGATCCAGTTCGGATCGGCCTCCCGGAGTTTAGTGCTGCTCCCTTGAAGAAACGCCTCAGTTGGCGCCCCGGAGCCCCCGATTGGAGGAAGACAAGAGCGTCCAGTACTTGATGGGCCGGATAAGAATAATGGCTCATTCCGGCTTGACCATGATCGGAGTCATGGCAACATGCATCAAGCGAGGGGTACAGCCACTGCAGTACAGAAGCCACCCTATGTGGGATTTCAACGGGGAAGACGACGCTACCCGGCACGGCCGCAAAGGGCCGGATTCGACCGAGGATCTGGCGAAGATCCTGTCCGGCCTGTACAAGGGGGAGAAGGAGGATTTCCTCCGAACGAACCCTTTGAATGGGTTTTCCATGATCAACCCCAGAGGATGGGTAAGTGAACACCTTGAAGGGCTCAACCCATACTTTCGAAGTTTAAGCTTCTTATATTATGTCTTCGGCGCAGGATCTACGCCGGACTGTGGAGGACATGGTGAGTCCTGCTCCGCAACCCGAGGATCCAGAAGGATCCCTGGGTCCGGCCTCCGAAGAGGACCCGGACATCGAGGTGGAGCTGATCGACGGGGTGTATCACCAGCTCAGTATAGACAATGCTTTGGTCGCCATTACGGCAGACTACCCCGGACTAAGTCCGGCTTCCCAGGTGACCGCGACCGAAGTCCGGACACCGGTATCTCTTCCCTGCCCATCTCTAACCTTCGCGATCGATGGTATTTTGCAGGAAGCGCCTTTACGGCAGGAACCCGAGCCCACAGCAGCTGACCAACAGAGGCCAGTCCGCACCAGCAGGCGGAAGAGGAGCGTCATGCGGACGGAAACGTCGCCGCAAAGGTATAGCTCGTATTTGAATTTGTAGAGCGTCGTTCCAAGGAAACGTCTGAGTGCTCATAATCTTTGTAGGAGAAAAAGCGCCCGCCGGACTGCGAGCGCAGGAATTGCCAATCCGACCAACATCGGCGAGGCTCCAGCGCCCGGCCTGGAGGGGGAGGCAAACGCAAGACGCGAGCCGGATCCTTCTCCAACGGAGGATACCGACAGACTGTCCGCCACCAAGTCTGAGGTGGAGAGCGCCATGAACCATAGGCGCCGCCGAACAGCATTTCAAGAAGCGTGCTTTTCCCCTGAGGCAATGGACACCTTTAACGCAGGGGACGCGCATCTCCGTGCCGCTCAAAATGGTTTTACCAGAGCCACGGAGTAGTATGTGAAAGACACACGGGTAAGGGAATTTTAACGGTTGTATATACCAGTAGCCCCCGAGACTTAAAGTAGTTATGCTAACTGATTTAAGGATCATTGGAAAATTCGGGCACTTAACGAGAAGAATGCCCAGTTGTCTCGGGAGCTGCAAGATTGCAAGGCCCAACTTGAGGCCGCACTTGCTGCCGCAGGAGGAGACGGAAAGACCCCTCCTGGTAACACATTTTTATTAATAAATATAAGCGCTGTGCGGCGTGCGCGCGAGTCTAATAATGACATTGCAGGTACCGCCGGACAAGATCCGGACAGGCAAGCATTGCTGCGCCAGCTAAAGGCCGGCGAGACTGTGCTGAATAGGGTTCAGCAGGAAAGGAACAAGCTCCAGGATGCCAACGCCAAGCTCGGAGAAGAGTTGAAAGGCGCTCAGGCCGAGCTGTCCGGCTCCGTTAAGGAGAATCAGCGGCTTCATCGCGGCATTTGTAGTAAGTGCTTGAGCGAACTCCTTTGAAAAGAAGAGTTCGGCGAGGAAGTATTTTGACATGATGTGTCTTGTAGGTATACTCACGGGTCGTCCTGCAGAGGAGATGCCCATATCAATGGGTGATCAGCTTCCCGAACTGTTGCAGCTACTCAAACGAGTTCGGCAGGGAATGAGCGGCGTCGTTCAGGCTTTATGGCCAGCCCTCGCCCTACCCGAGGGCCTCGGGGAGCTTGCGGAGAAGCTACAGGGAGTGCGGCAGCACTTCCGTTTGTGGAAGATTTCGGCTTGTCGTCAAGGTGCCAGGGAGGCTTGGGCCATGGTGAAGACGCGGTACAAAAAGGCGGACCCCAACCACATGGCCGAAGTTGGACCGGTGGGGCCCGATGGGAAGGAGATCCCTGTGAGTTTAGTGTATAGCCAAGTAGAGTTGGCTGCTAAATTTTCCCAACGGGACTGTAAACTAGACAGCCTGTTAGACGGGATTGAGGAGGAATACAATCAATAAATTTGACAATGTATGTTATCCTTTAAAGTGACATGTCAAATGCCTTCTAGCCGGATTGTAGATCGTTTGTCTTTGCCGACCTTTTTGCTTCGAACTCAGGACCCTAGAGTCCGGAGTGTGTCCGAATACCTTTTTGGTTAAGAAACAACCATGGTATGCATGGAGACCAGGCGTAGGGGTCATTAGTGCTTTATCAGACAAGTGCCCAACTAGTTATGTTATATTACATGGTTAGTAAGAAACATCTTCCAGGGAGAATAGTTCCGTTAAGGGTTCCTTTCGCTGGGAGGCATGCCCTAAAGTGCATGTCCAGACTGCAAAGAAAGCAGTAAAACATCTGGGGGCAAATAGATAAGTAGGTAAAAAGTCATCTTTTAAGTCACCGACCGAATATTCCCTTAAGAACGCTAGCTTTCGGCTTCACCCAGTCTGAGGTACACATCCGGCTGACCCGATAGTAACAATCGCAGAGGTGCTCCCTTTACCTCCTAGCCGAACAATCGGGAACGTAGGGGTAAGCACAGGAGCCAGGCAACCCAGCTTGGCCAAAACTTAAGTCATATCGATGTATATAATGGCGAGTAAAAGGTACATGTGGAAGCTTGACACATGTGTTGGGTATGAAACCCATATAATTGAGCTTCTGTAAAAGAAGCCCCCAGGAATAATGAGTGCGGATGGCACGTCATGCATGTGCAAAAAAATGCAAAAATAGGCCCTGAAGGGCTTTCAAGTGAAAAGGATAAAAAGAGAAAAAAAAGACAGCCGAAGTGTAAAAGTTTGGACGGGGGAAGGGGACGAACTCTTAGTCCGGCGCTACGTGTAGAATCGTCAGAGGCGGGCTGCGTTCCATGGGTTCGGCTCGAGTCGGTTATCCGACGCATTTCGTAGACGGTATGCTCCGCCGGTCAGTACTTGATCGATAATGAAGGGGCCCTCCCATCTGGGCTTGAGCTTGTCCTTTTTCTTGTCCGGCAGGCGTAGAACTAGTTCACCAACGTTGTAAGTCTTGGCCCGTACTTCTCTGCTTTGATATCTTCGGGCCTGCTGCTGATAGAATGCGGAACGAGCCTTCGCGACGTCACGTTCTTCCTCCAATGTGTCCAAGCTGTCCTGCTGATCAAGCTCGGCCTCTCTTTCCTCATTCATGCGCACTCGAGGTGAGTCATGAATAATGTCACAGGGCAAAACTGCCTCTGCGCCGTATACCATAAAAAATGGTGTGAATCCGGTAGTACGGTTAGGCGTTGTCCGCAGCCCCCAGAGTACGGAGTCGAGCTCCTCGACCCATTGTGCGTCGGATTTAGTGAGTGACCTCACTAGTCTGGGTTTAATGCCGCTCATTATTAGACCATTTGCTCTTTCCACTTGACCGTTGGTTTGAGGGTGATAGACTGACGCATAGCCGAGCTTGATGCCCATATTTTTGCACCATGACTTAACCTCGTCGGCTGTGAAGTTCGTGCCGTTGTCGGTGATGATGCTGTGGGGGACTCCGTAACAGTGTACCACCCCTGATATAAAGTCTATCACTGGTCCGGACTCTGTCGTTTTGACCGGTTTGGCCTCTATCCATTTGGTGAACTTATCCACCATGACCAATAGGTACTTTTTCTTGTGGGTTCCCCCTTTAAGGGGTCCAACCATGTCAAGCCCCCAGACCGCGAACGGCCAGGTAATGGGTATGGTTTTGAGGGCGGTGGGTGGCATATGGCTCTGATTAGCAAAGAGCTGACAACCAACGCATCGCTGGACCAAGTCCTATGCGTCTGCCCGAGCCGTCGGCCAATAAAATCCTGTACGGAATGCCTTTCCTACAAGGGCCTGGGCTGCTGCGTGGTGTCCGCCTAGTCCGGCATGAATTTCAGCCAGGAGGTTTCGCCCTTCTTCTTCGGAGATACACCTTTGAAGGACTCCGGTGGTACTTTTCTTATAAAGTTCTCCCTCGTGGACCTTGTAGGCCTTCGATCGCCGGACTATGCAGCGGGCCTCATTTTGGTCTTCGGGAAGTTCCTGCCTAAGTAAGTAGGCTAGGAAAGGTTCTGTCCACGTGGCAATTACTGCCATTATGACGTGGGCGGAGGGTGTTATGTCATCTGCCGAATCATCGGTTGGTGCGGTTTTCTCCGGTTTATCGGTACCGGACTCCTCTTCCCATAGTACGGATGGCTTGAAGAGCCGTTCCAGGAAGATATTTGGAGGGACATCATCACGTTTCGCACCGATGCGTGCTAGGACATCGGCCGCTTGGTTATTATCTCGGGCTATGTGATGGAATTCGAGTCCTTCAAACCGGGCCGACATTTTTAGGACAGTGTTGCGATATGCTGCCATTTTCGGATCCTTGGCGTCGAAGTCTCCGTTTATTTGGGATATTGCAAGGTTTGAGTCCCCGCGCACCTCTAGGCGTTGAATGCCCATGGAGACCGCCATCCGGAGACCATGTAACAGGGCCTCGTATTCGGCTGCATTGTTGGAGTCCGTGTACATTATTTGAAGTACATACTGGACTGTGTCTCCGGTGGGGGACGTCAGGACGACGCCAGCCCCCAGTCCGGCAAACATTTTGGAGCCGTCGAAATGCATAGTCCAATTGGAGTATGCGTCGTACTCTTTAGGGAGTTCGGCTTCAGTCCATTCGGCGATGAAGTCAGCCAAAACTTGTGACTTTATAGCTCGTCGAGGTTTGTAAGTGATGTCGAATGGTAAGAGCTCAATGGCCCATTTTGCTATCCTGCCCGTCGCGTCGCGGTTGTTTATAATGTCATTGAGTGGTACTTCAGAGGCCACTGTTATCGAGTACTCTTGAAAGTAGTGCCGAAGCTTTTGAGACGCCATGAACACCGCATATGCTATCTCTTGATAGTGCGGGTAACGGGATTTGCAGGGAGTTAACACAGTGGATACATAATACACTGGTTTTTGAAGAGGGAATTTATGCCCTTCTGTCGCTCGTTCGACGACGAAGGCTGTGCTTACAACTTGATGTGTTGCTGCGATGTATAACAACATTGGTTCGTCCAGAGTGGGCGCAGCCAGGACAGGATTTGTTGCTAGTATGGCCTTTATTTCTTCGAGTCCGGCGGTGGCAGCATCCGTCCACTCGAAGTGTTCGGTGCGCCTTAGGAGGCGATAGAGGGGCAACGCCTTTTCTCCTAAACGGGAGATAAAGCGGCTTAAGGCTGCCACGCATCCTGTTAATTTTTGTATTTGCTTGAGGTCTTTTGGAATATCCAACTGTGACAGAGCTCGGATTTTAGCCAGATTTGCTTCAATTCCTCTACCGGATACGATGAAGCCCAGCAGCTTTCCGGCTGGTACGCTGAAAACGCATTTTTCCGGATTCAGCTTGATGTCATATGCTCTGAGGTTGTCGAATGTTAGCCTCAAATCGTCTACTAAAGTTTCGACGTGTTTTGTTTTGACGACTACGTCGTCTACGTATGCCTCGACTGTTTTGCCGATCTGGGTGGCCAGACATGTTTGAATCATGCGCTGATATGTTGCGCCGGCGTTTTTAAGTCCGAAGGGCATCGTGTTGAAGCAGAATGGTCCATATGGAGTGATAAATGCCGTTGCGGCTTGGTCTGCTTCCGCCATCTTGATTTGATGATAGCCAGAGTATGCGTCCAGGAAGCACAACGAATCGTGCCCTGCTGTGGCATCAATAATTTGATCGATGCGGGGGAGAGGGAAGGGATCCTTTGGGCAAGCTTTATTGAGGTCTTTAAAATCGACGCAGAGGCGCCAGGATTTATCCTTCTTTGGTACCATCACCAAATTCGCTAGCCAGTCCGGATGTTTGATATCTCTAATGAATCTGGCTTCCAATAGTTTGGCTAGCTCTTCTCCCATTGCCTATCTTTTGGGCTCGAAAAATCGCCGAAGAGCCTGTTTGACTGGCTTGAATCCTTTTAGGATGTTTAGGCTGTGTTCTGCCAACCTGCGAGGGATTCCGGGCATGTCCGAAGGATGCCAGGCGAAGATATCCCAATTTTCCCGAAGGAATTCGTGCAGTGCGGCGTCTACTTCGGGGTTCAACTGTGCCCCGATGGAGGCCGTCTTTGTTGGGTCCGTTGGATGGACCTGGAATTTTATTATCCCATCTGCTGGTTTGAAGGAGGTGGACTTGGATCTTTTATCGAGTATCACATCGTCCATGTTCACCGTAGAGCGCAGCGCGGTGAGTTCCTCTGCCGCTAAGGCTTCGGATAGTGCCTCGAAGGCTAGTGCGGCTGTCTTGTTTTCGGCGCGGAGTGCTATGTCCGGATCACTAGCGAGAGTGATTATTTCGCTGGGCCCAGGCATTTTGAGCTTCATGTACCCGTAATGAGGTATTGCTTGAAAAATTGTGAATGCCTCTCGTCCCAATATGGCGTGATACCCACTGCTGAACGGGGCCACCTGGAACGTAACTTCTTCGGATCTGTAATTGTTCGGAGAGCCGAACACCACATCGAGTGTGATTTTTCCGGTGCAAAGCGCTTCCCGGCTAGGGATTATTCCTCTAAAGGTTGTGCTGCTTCGCTCAATGCGGCTCCAATCGATTTCCATTTTTCGCAGAGTTTCCTCATAAATAAGATTTAGTCCGCTGCCGCCATCCATGAGGACTTTTGTCAGTCGAAAGCCGTCCACTATGGGACTAAGTACCAGTGCAGCTGTGGCTCTGGTGGTTCAGAATGTGGGCTCGTCGCTGGCATTGAAAGTAATAGCTGTGTCGCTCCATGGATTTGCTATTGCTACTTGGTAGACTTCGGCGAGTTCGCGGATTGTTCGTTTTCGCATATTATTTGATGCGAAAGTCTCGAAGACTGTTGATACCGTGCTGGTATTGTTGGAGTGGTTTCCCGGAGCTAGAAGCTCTTCGCCACTTTTGGCAACCTGCCGCAATATCCAACATGCTTGAAGGCTATGTGTTGGGACGGCTCCCTCTGTACAATGAAGTTTACAGGGTTCATTGAGCCATCCCTCCAGTACGGTTCCGTTTCCCTTATTGGGTTTTTCTTTTTTCTTTTTTGCATCTGGGGCCTGAGTGTAAGGCACCCTTTTACTGCGGACTGGGTTTGGGGCCGGATTGTCCCAAAATTGATTTTCGGTTTTCCGGAAACTCTCCATCGCACAGTACTTTCGTACAATGGATGCCAGATCGGTGAAGCGCGTAATTTTGCGACGATCAATGGCGTTTAGTATTCCCTTGTCCGTGCAGTTATTGCAGAAGATTGATATTGCGTTTTCCTCTCGGCAGTCCTTTACCCTGTCCATGACCAGGAGGAATCTGGCCCAGTAGTGATGTAATGTTTCAGTAGGCTCTTGCCGTATTAGAGATAGATCGCATATGTCTGGGCGGGTGGGTGGAATAAAATCCGGATCCCTGCCCATCTTGAGGCTCAAAGGCCAAGGGGTTTCCGAATTCGGAAGTTTGGTTTGCTGGTGACAATCCAGCGAGTCCGGGGCGATGCATGATTTTAAGTTCAATGCTCGATCGAAGTCCGTCCCCCCGTGGGAATCCGGCATGGGGAGTTCGGGAATCCGGACATGAATTGTTTTCAATACTGGCAAAGAGTTGCCGTATTGCTCTTCTACCACTGCGACGTGGTGGGTGGCCTAGGGAGAGTTAATCTCTCTCAGATCGGTTTTAGGCCCAATCTGGCTGTAGTCCGTAGCGACTCCCAGGGCGGCGATGCGATCCAAGAGCTCGTTGACAGACGAGAGCTCTTTCGGATCTAACTGTTCGGCAGCTTTAGGGCTGACGCGAAGATTGCTTCCGACGACTTGAGAAGTCATTGCCGAAGCGGCGGCCGGACAGGCGGTCATGAGAAAACCACCAAGCTGGATAGTTTGGCCGGCGGCCAAGGCCCCTCCGGCGAAAACGCCATCTTTGAAGACGGGTGGAGGCATCCGCTCTATCGGTGATGACACAGAGGAACTCTCAATGAAAGCACCAATGTCGGTGTCAAAACTGGCGGATCTCGGGTAGGGGGTCCAGAACTGTGCGTCTAGGCGGATGGTAACAAGAGACGAGGGACACAATGTTTTTACCCAGGTTCGGGCCCTCTCGATGGAGGTAAAACCCTATGTCCTGCTTGATTAATATTGATGATATGGGTAGTACAAGAGTAGATCTACCACGAGATCAAGGAGGCTAAACCCTAGAAGCTAGCCTATGGTATGATTGTTGAGATGTATGTTGTCCTACGGACTAAAGCCCTCCGGTTTATATAGACACTGGAGGACGCTAGGGTTACACAGAGTCGGTTACAATGGTAGGAGATCTACATATCCGTATTGCCAAGCTTGCCTTCCACGCCAAGGAAAGTACCATCCGGACACGAGCCGGAGTCTTCAATCTTGTATCTTCGTAGTCTTGGAGTCCGGCGGATATTGATAGTCCGGCTATCCGGACACCCCCTAGTCCAGGACTCCCTCACCCACTACAAGTGGGACAAGGAGAAAAAGGTTTTTTACACGGACAAGATCATGAGGAAATTGATTAGACTACTGGAGAAGCAACACCGGCTTGCAGCCGAAAGCCCTACTTCTCCGATGAGGCCCAAGTGGGATACCCCTCTCAACCGGGCCTTGAACGAACTTAAGGGACTCCCGTTGGACCAGCGGCCGCAATATGGTCGGGTGCACGGCGCTGGAGACGGCGCCACATGGAAGGTGTTTTACAACGACGGCCCGGAGGCCAAGAAGCAGAAAAAGAAGTTTAGTCAGGTGGACATCGACGCAAAGGTGAAGCTTGCGGTCGAGAAAAAGCAGCTGAGGACGCGAAAAAAGCAGCCGAGGACAAATATGAGTTGCTACAGCAGGCAGTCAATGCAGCTGTAACTGCCTGCAGAAATGATTTTGCTACTAACTTGGTTCCAGTTATCATCAACTGGGCGAAGGAAAATCCAGACAAGACGATACATGATTTCTCGATGCCCAGTTTCATCGCGAGCAACTCCATGAACAACAAGACCACCGCACCATCACTTGCTCAAGCAACCGGGCCTCCTCTCGTAGCCGCTCCCACTCATAGCAGCCCATCCTCAGTCTCAGGCGCGCTAGGTGGGCCTTCGTCTTTGGCTGAGCTCGACGCCGTCACGGTAATTACATGTCGCACCAACATATATATATATAGATAATATTCCATTTTTGTTGTCTTTCGGTTGTTTTACGCCACAGACATATGTGTTTGCAGGCGAAAGAAACCCCGTGGACCATACTCTACTTGATCAAAGGCCAAAAGGTGGACGTGGGAAAGGGGATGATAATGGACCCCTCTCAACACACATTCCACAACCAGCCGATCCCCGCTGGGCACTTCAGGGTTAGCTTGACCAGTGTGAAATCGGGGCACGAGGATTTGCCTCCTCCAGTACAGCATGTGGGAGCGGACGACGAGACCCCGCCGCGGATTGGAAGCTGCAAGGGTTGGGTGCTGCTATGGCCGAAGAATCTTATTCGTCTGGAGCCGGCCGAGAGCACACCAATAACTACCACACATCAACAAGCATGTGCGGAGACCACCACCCCGCCTACGCAATTACCAGCTCCCGTAGTGCTGGGTGAGAGCGGCGGACGACATGATGAAGGGGGTGCAATAGTACTGGCTGATGTAATTTCTCCTGTAGAACAGAGAATGGATGATGAGACGGAGGTCGACCCTATGGATTACCTCAATACAAACGCGTATGACTGTGACATAGATATGATGAGTCAACCATATGATGAATCAGGCTATCAGCTTGCTAATGAGGATATGGATGATATGCCTGGGCAGGGTCGTACCATGGATTGCAAAAAGTCTCTCTTCATGAAATCCTCACAGGACACGGCTGAAGATGCCGCCTCAACACAGGCCCAACTAGACGGGCGCGAGGGTCGTACAGTACTTAGCCCGGGAACACTTGGGCAGGGGTTAAGGAAGGGTCTGGAAGGTGTGCCCAAGAAAAAGGAGAGGAAGAGATCGGGGAAGGTAACTGCCTCCAAACAAACCAGAGCACACAGCAGCCAGATGATGCATTCTGAAGAGCGTGTACCCGTGAAAGGTGCGGTCATGTTCCATCTCACGGGCGAGCCGATGCTACCGCCAAAACCGCTGGAGGCACCAGGGGATCTCAGGAGACTGCACGGCCATGTGCTGTCGACTGAGAAAAGCCTACTAGCCTCAAAGATCCAGGATATCCGACATACGCGGCTCGTGTGCCTGAGGGGAAGTGCTACGTCAACACTCGGCCCGCAGAGGTGTTCTTCCTGCGGTTTGACCATATCTTTGAGATGTTTCTAACAAGGCGGCTTGATTTTACTATCGTCCGCCTTTTTGCGCTACATATGAGCTCCGTCATGAAGAGGGAAGAAGTCTTGCAAATCTGTGTGGCGGATCCGTACTACATGCACGAGTCTTTCTTGAGTCTCGGCGACTTTGAGCGTGAAACTGCTAGGGAGTACCTCCAAAACTTCATGGTACAGAATAAGGACCGGGAAATTATCCTCGTGCCTTTTATCATCCAAAGTAAGTCAGTTCCGGACAACCCTTTCGTACATTTCAATCATTCCTTCTCTCTCATATGGGGAATAATTTGAGGTGTCTCTTCCCCGCAGCAACGGGCGCACCGTCCTTATCATTCTTTACCCGCAAGTCTGCCACGCCGTGTATTTTGACCCTTCCAGAGACTACGAGAAAAAGGACTACACCCACATAATGAATATTCTAGATGATGCTCTCCAAGGATTCAGCTTTAGAGGTGGCCACGTGCATATCAAGAAACAAAGGAACAAGAAGATGGGTTTCGCGCATAAAACTAACTTCTCCTGCATCCATGTCCCAAAACCAAGGAGGAAGGATGGATTCTACATCGTCCATCTCATGATTAAGTTCAACACGGATCACCAAAAGCTTTGCATTAACAGCAGAAATGATGATCATATCCACAAGTGGCTAGAATCTCATGGAGAAGCGAATTATAAACTTAGAGATGACTTCTTTCGCATCCAAAGCGACATTGCGACGATCATCATGAAAGAAGTCGTCGATGAGAAGGGGATGTTCCACCACGGCCCTATATCGCGAGCTGACGTCCGAACTCGCATAGGCATGCAACGTCTAGACCTCACGCCATTCAAGAAGCTAGGGTTCGTCCTAGATGATATGGAAGGATGGAACTTCTAGTGATTTATGATGCCGATGATGATGATATGTGTCGGTTGAACTTGTATACTTTTTGTAGCGATGAAACTTTGTGATGTCCACGGTCCCTACCGAACTTGCGCAATGCTACTTTGTTAGTTTGCGTACGATGATCTGCGTACCTCTAGTTAATTAATTTTCGTACTGTATATGTTGCATCTAGTTGCTAACCCTTTCTTTTTCGGTGTTGCTCTAGTATATTTTGTTGCATATATATGATTGTACATCCTCTTAATGAACATCCATCTCTAACAAGTACCTAGTTTCTTGATGGCGAGATGGAAATGCTATGTCGTGTACAAAGGGAAGGTTCCGGGGGTGTGCAACGAGTGGCATTAGTGTCAGGCGCAAGTGAATGGGTTCACGGGCGCCAGCCATAAAGGCTTCAAAAGCAGACAAGAAGGAGAAGCTAGTTACTTGAGGTTCACGCTAGCGCGAGAGAGGACTCATAACCGCCACCTCATGTACTGCATAGTTCCGCTCTCACTCATAGTGATAGCACTTCTTGTGTATACCTTTGTTTAGATGGATGACGTTGTTGTAGTTGCAAGTATTCGAGACTTGCATGTATTGCTATTTTCGAGATGATGACAAGATATCACTTTGTGTTGGATGATGATTATGATGAGACTATTTGTATGTACATGCTATGATTACATTTGTGGTCTCGCAGGCATTTGTATGTGTATCATGATGACATTTCTATGTGCTAAAGATTCTTCTACAAAGCCTGTTCAAATACAAAACAAATATGCCAAAAAAACTACTTAAATTAGCAGTAGCGAGTGTATAAAAGTTAGCAGCAGCGCCTCAATAGCAGTAGCGCGTCCAGCCAAAGAGCGCTAGCGCTACTATCAGTAGTGAGCTTCTTCTAACCGCGCTGCTGCTACACTTGTGTAGCAGTAGCGCGGGTGCGCACGCGCTACTGCTATGAGTTAGCTATAGCGCCTTATTAGTAGCGCGGGTACCCGTGCTACTGATACATCTAAAACCCGCGCTGCTGCTAGCCTTTTCCCTAGTAGTGATAGGAGAGGCCTTGGAGATGATGTAGAGGCCCTTCGTGGATGATTCCCCCTCCGACAGAGCGCCGGCGAAGGCTCCAAGATGGGATCTCGCGGATACAGAAGGTTGCGGCAGTGGAATTAGGTTTTCATGGTCTGTTCTGATGGTTTCAGGGTACGTGGGTATATATAGGAAGAAGAACTAGGTCGGTGGACACTCGAGGGGCCCACAAGGGTGGGGGGCGCACACACCCCCAGGGGCCCGCCGGGCACCCTCGTGGCCGCCTCCTATGTTGCTTGACGTCCACTCCAAGTCCCCTAGATCACGTTTGTTCCAAAAAGATCGCTCCCGAAGGTTTCATTCCGTTTGGACTCCGTTTGATATTCCTTTCCTTCGAAACATTGAAATAGGCAAAAAAATAGCAATTCGTGCTGGGCCTCCGGTTAGTAGGTTAGTCCCAAAAATGATATAGAAGTGTAAAGTAAAGCCCATAAACATCCAAAACGGGTAATATAATAGCATGGAACAATCAAAAATTATAGATACGTTCGAGACGTATCAAGCATCCCCAAGCTTAATTCCTGCTCGTCCTCGAGTAGGTAAATGATAAAAACAGAATTTTTGATGTGGAATGCTACCTAGCATAATTCTCAATGTAATTTTCTTTATTCTGGCATGAATGTTCAGATCCAAATGATTCAAAATAAAAGTTCATATTGACATAAGAAATAGTAATACTTCAAGCATACTAATAAAGCAATCATGTCTTCTCAAAATAGCATGGCTAAAGAAAGTTACCCCTACAAACTCATATAGTCTAGCTGTTGCTCTATCTTCATCACACAAAGTATTTAATCATGCACAACCCCGATGACAAGCCAAGCAATTGTTTCATACTTTAGTAATCTCAAACTTTTTCAACTTTCACGCAATATATGAGTGTGAGCCATGGACATAGCACTATATGTGGAATAGAATGGTGGTTGTGGAGAAGACAAAAAAGGAGGAAGATAGTCTCACATCAACTAGGCATATCAACGGGCTATGGATATGCCCATTAATAGATATCAATGTGAGTGAGTAGGGATTACCATGCAACGGATGCACTAGAGCTATGAATGTATGAAAGCTCAACAAAAGAAACTAAGTGGGTGTGCATCCAACTTGCTTGCTCACGAAGACCTATGGGATCTTGAGGAAGCCCATCATTGGAATATACAAGCCAAGTTCTATAATGAAAAATTCCCACTAGTATATGAAAGTGACAACATAGGAGACTCTCTATCATAAAGATCATGGTGCTACTTTGACGAACAAGTGTGGTAAAAAGGATAGTAGCATTGTCCCTTCTCTCTTTTTCTCTCATTTTTTTATTTGGCCTTTTTTTATTTGGCCTTTTTTAGTTTGGACTTTTTTTATTTGGTGGGCTCTTTGGCCTCTCTTTTTTGTAAAGTCCGAAGTCTCATCCCGACTTGTGGGGGAATCATAGTCTCCATCATCCTTTCCTCATTGGGACAATGCTCTAATAATGAAGATCATCACATTTTTATTTACTTACAACTCAAGATTACAACTCGATACTTAGAATAAGATATGACTCTATATGAATGCCTCCGGCGGTGTACTGGGATATGTAATGAATCGAGAGTGACATGTATGAAAATTATGAAGGTGGCCTTGCCACAAATACAATGTCAACTACATGATCATGCAAAGAGCAATATGAAAATGATGATACGTGTCATAATAAACGGAACGGTGGAAAGTTGCATGGCAACATATCTCGGAATGGCTATGGAAATGCCATAATAGGTAGGTATGGTGGCGAAAGTTGCACGGCACAAGAGAGGCTAGCAATGGTGGAAGGGTGAGAGTGTGTATAATCCATGGAATTAACATTAGTCATAAAGAACGCATATACTTATTGCAAAAATCTACAAGTCATTGAAAACGAAGTACTACGCGCATGCTCCTAGGGGGATAGATTGGTAGGAAAAGACCATCGCTCATCCCCGACCGCCACTCATAAGGAAGACAATCAATAAATAAAATTGTGCTCCAAGTTCATCACAAAGCGATTCACCATACGTGCATGCTACGGGAATCACAAACTTCAACACAAGTATTCTTTAAATTCATAATCACCCAACTAGCATGACTCTAATATTACCACCTCTATATCTCAAAACAATTATCAAGCATCAAATTGATCGTAGCATCCAATTCACTTTCTATGATAAAACAAAAGGTTGCGGCAGTGGAATTCGATTTTCGTGGTTTTTTTATGGTTTCAGGGTACGTGGGTATATATCGGAGGAAGAAGTAGGTTGGTGGACGCTCGAGGGGCCCACAAGGGTGGGGGGGCACGCCCACCCCCAGGGGGCACGCCGGGCACCCTTGTGGACGCCTCCTCTGTTGCTTGACGTCCACTCCAAGTCCCCTAGATCATGTTTGTTCCAAAAAGATCGCTCCCAAAGGTTTCATTCCGTTTGGACTCCGTTTGATATTCCTTTCCTTCGAAACACTAAAATAGGCAAAAAAAACAGCAATTCGGGTTGGGCCTCCGGTTAGTAGGTTAGTCCAAAAAATGGTATAAAGGTGTAAAGTAAAGCTCATAAACATCCAAAATGGGTAATATAATAGTATGGAAAAATTAAAAATTATAGATACGTTGGAGACGTATCACGAGCCACTTATGAATTGAATACCAAAGATGGCAATACTTAGATCTGTTCTCGCTTTTATGCCTCGCTAGGGGCGTTAAACGATAGCGCTTGTTGGGAGGCAACCCAATTTTATTTTTGTTCCTTGCTTTTTGTTACTGTTTAGTAATAAATATTTCATCTAGCCTCTGTTTAGATGTGGTTTTATGTTTTAATTAGTGTTTGTGCCAAGTAGAACCTATAGGATCATCTTGGGTGAAAGTTAATTTGATCTTGCTGAAAAAAAGAAACTTTTGCACGCACGAGAATAATTTTGATAAATCACGTAAACGTGATTTTTAGTTGATTCTTTTTTAAATAGATCAATAGCCAAATTGCCTAGGACTTCCTATTTTGGTAGGATTTTTAGAGTTCCAGAAGTATTTGAAAGTTATAGATTACTACATACTGTTCTGTTTTTGACAGATTCTGTTTTTCGTGTGTTGTTTGCTTATTTTGATGAATCTATGGCTAGTATCGGGGGGTATGAACCATAGAGAAGTTGGAATACAGTAGGTTTAACACCAATATAAATAAAGAATGAGTTCATTACAGTACCTTAAGTGGTGGTTTTTCTTTCTTGCACTAATGTACCTCATGAGATTTCCAGTTGAGTTTTGTGTTGTGAAGTTTTCAAGTTTTGGGTAAAGATTTGATGGACTATGGAATAAGGAGTGGCAAGAGCCTAAGATTGGGGATGCCCATGTAACCCCAAGATAATTCAAGGACAGCCAAAATCCTAAGATTGGGGATGCCCCAGAAGGCATCCCCTCTTTCGTCTTCGTCTATCGGTAACTTTACTTGGAGCTATATTTTTATTCACCACATGATATGTGTTTTGCTTGGAGCGTCTTGTATGATATGAGTCTTTGATTTTTAGTTTACCACAATCATCCTTGCTGTACACACCTTCTGGGAGAGATACACATGATTTGGAATTTATTAGAATACTCTGTGTGCTTTACTTATATCTTTTGAGCTAGATAATTGCTCTAGTGCTTCACTTGTATCTTTTTAGAGCACGACGGTGGTTTTATTTTGTAGAAATTATTGATCTTTCATGCTTCACTTATATTCTTTTGAGAGTCTTTTAGAACAACATGGTATTTGCTATGGTTATAAAATTGGTCCTAGAATGATGTGCATCCAAGTTGGGTATAATAAAAACTATCATAGGAAGTGAATTGGATGCTATGATCAATTTGATGCTTGATAATTGTTTTGAGATATAAAGGTGGTAATGTTAGAGTCATGCTAGTTGGGTAATTATGAAATTGAGAAATACTTGTGTTGAAGTTGGCAAGTCCCGTAGCATGTACGTATGGTAAAAGTTGTGTAACAAATTTGTTGCATGGGGTGCTCTTTTGATTGCCTTCCTTATGTGTGGAGGTCGGGGGCGCGCGATGGTTAACTGCTACCAACCTCCCCCTAGGAGCATGCGTAGTAGTACTTTGCTTCGAGGGCTAATAAAACTTTTGCAATAAGTATATGAGTTCTTTATGACTAATGTGAGTCCATGGATTATACGCACTCTTACCCTTCCATCATTGTTAGCCTCTACGGTACCATGCATTGCCCTTTCTCACCTTGAGAGTTGGTGCAAACTTTGCCGGTGCATCCAAACCCCGTGATATGATAAGCTCTATCACACATAAACCTCCTTATATCTTCCTCAAAACAGCCACCATACCTATCTATTATGGCATTTCCATAGCCATTCCGAGATATATTGCCATGCAACTTTCCACCATTCCGTTTATCATGACACGCATCATCATTGTCATATTGCCTTGCATGATCATGTAGTTGACATCGTATTTGTGGCAAAGCCACCATGCATAATTTTTCATACATGTCACTCTTGATTCATTGCCCATCCCGCTACACCGCCGGAGGCATTCATATAGAGTCATATCTTGTTCTAGTATCGAGTTGTAATTCTTGAGTTGTAAATAAATAGAAGTGTGATGATCATCATTATTAGAGCATTATCCCTTATAAAAAAAGAAAGGCCAACTAAAAAAAAGAGAATGTCCAATAAAAAAAGCCAGAAAAAGAAAAGCCCAAAAAAGGGGGGACAATGTTACTATCCTTTTCCACACTTGTGCTTCAAAGTAGCACCATGATATTCATGATAGAGAGTCTCTATTGTTGTCACTTTCATATACTAGTGGGAATTTTTTATTATAGAACTTGGCTTGTATATTCCAACGATGGGCTTCCTCAAAATGCCCTAAGTATTCATGAGCAAGCAAGTTGGATGCACAACTAGTTAGTTTCTTTTGTTGAGCTTTCATACCTTTATAGCTCTAGTGCATCTGTTGCATGGCAATCCCTACTCCTCATGTTGACATCAATTGATGGGAATCTCCATAGCCCATTGATTAGCCTCGTCAATGTGATACTTTCTCCTTTTTTGTCTTCTCCACACAACCTCCATCATCATATTCTATTCCACCCATAGTGCTATATCCATGGCTCACGCTCATGTATTGCGTGAGAGTTGAAAAAGCTGAAGCGCGTTGAAAAGTATGAATCAATTGCTTGGCTGAAACCAGGGTTCTGCATGATGAGAGTATTTTGTGTGATGAAAATGAAACATAGCCTAACTATATGATTTTGTAGGGATAAACTTTCTTTAGCCATGTTATTTTGAAAATACATGTTTACCTTGTTAGTATGCTTGAGGTATTATTACTCTTATGTCAATCAATATTGAACTTTTGTCTTGAATCATTTGGATCTGAACATCCATGCCACAATAAAGAAAATTACATTGAGAAATATGCTAGGTAGCATTCCACATCAAAAGTGTTGTTTTTATTATTTACCTACTCGAGGACGAGCAGGAATTAAGCTTGGGGATGCTTGATACGTCTCCAACGTATCTACAATTTTTGATTGTTCCATGCTATTATATTACCCGTTTTGGATGTTTATGGGCTTTACTTTAAACTTTTATATCATTTTTGGGACTAACCTACTAAGCGGAGGCCCAACCCGAATTGCTGTTTTTTTGCCTATTTCGGTGTTTCAAAGAAAAGGAATATCAAACGGAGTCCAAACGGAATGAAACCTTCGGGAGCGATCTTTTTGGAACAAACGCAATCCAGGAGACTTGGAGTGGACGTCAAGAAGCAGCCGAGGCGGCCACGAGGGTGCCAAGTGTGCCCCCCACCCTCGTGGGTCCCTCGTGGCTCCCCTGACCGAGTTCCTTCGCCTATATATACTTGCATACCCTGAAAACATCCAGGAGCACCACGAAACCCTATTTCCACTACCGCAACCTTCTATATTCGCAAGATCCCATCTTGGGGCCTTCACCGGTGCTCCGCCAGAGGGGGAATTGATCATGCAGGGCTTCTACATCAACACCATAGCCTCTCCGATGAGTTGTGAGTAGTTTACCACAGACCTTCGGGTCCATAGTTATTAGCTAGATGGCTTCTTCTCTCTCTTTGAATCTCAATACAAAGTCTGATCGGTCTTCTTGGAGATCTATTCGATGTAACTACTTTTGCGGTGTGATTGTTGAGATCCGATGAATTGTTTGTTTATGATCAAGTTTATCTATGAGAAATATTTGAATCTCATCTGAATTCTTTTATGTATTATTGGTTATTTTTTCAAGTCTCTTTGAATTATCAGTTTGGTTTGGCCTACTAGATTGATCTTTCTTGCATTGGGAGAAGTGCTTAGCTTTGGGTTCAATCTTGCGGCGTCCTTTCCCAGTGACAGCAGGGGCAGCAAGGCACGTATTGTATCGTTGCCATCGAGGATAAAAATATGTGGTTTATATCATATTGCTTGAGTTTATCCCTCTACATCATGTCATCTAGCTTAACGCGTTACTCTGTTCTTATGAACTTAATACTCTAGATGCCTGCTGGATAGCGGTCGATGTGTGGAGTAATAGTAGTAGATGCAGAATCGTTTCGATCTACTTGTCACGGACGAGATGCCTATATACATGATCATGCCTAGATACTCTCATAACTATGCACTTTTCTATCAATTGCTCGACAGTAATTTGTTCACCCACCGTAATACTTATGCTATCTTGAGAGAAGCCACTAGTGAAACCTATGGCCCCCGGGGTCTATCTTTTATCATATAAGTTTCCGATCTACTTTATTTTGCAACCTTTACTTTCCAATCTATATCATAAAAATACCAAAAATATTTATCTTATCTTATTATCTCTATCAGATCTCACTTTTGCAAGTTACCTGAAGGGATTGACAACCCCTTTATCGCGTTGGTTGCAAGTTCTTGTTTGTTTGTGTAGGTACGAGGGACTTTTGAGGAGCCTCCTACTGGATTGATACCTTGGTTGTCAAAAACTGAGGGAAATACTTACGCTACTTTGCTGCATCACCCTTTCCTCTTCAAGGGAAAACCAACGCAGTGCTCAAGAGGTAGCACGTGCCATGTGTAGGGAGTCCTACCAGTACACCCAAGTCCTAGTAGGATTCCCTTTCTTTTTCGGAGTAGGAAAGAAGGAAAGGAGGGAGAGGGAGAAGGAAAGGGGGGGTGCCCCTACCCTTGTCCAATTCGGTTTGGGCAGCGGGAGGCGTGCGCCAGCTCGTGGCCCTTCTTCCCTCTCTCCACTAAAGCCCAATAAGGCCCATTAACTTCCTCCGGCAAATTCCCATAACTCTCCGGTACTCCGAAAAATACTCGAATCACTCGGAACCATTCTGGTGTCCGAATATAGCATTCCAATATATCGATATTTACCTCTCGACCATTTTGAGACTCCTCGTCATGTCCGTGATCTCATCCGGGACTCCGAACAAACTTCGGTCATCAAATCACATACTCATAATACAAATCATCATCGAATGTTAAGCATGCGGACCCTACGAGTTCGAGAACTATGTAGACATGACCGAGACACATCTCCGGTCAATAACCAATAGTGGAACCTGGATGCTCATATTGGCTCCTACATATTCTACGAAGATCTTTATCGGTCAAACCGCATAACAACATACATTGTTCCCTTTGTCATCGGTATGTTACTTGCCCGAGATTCGATCGTCGGTATCTTCATACCTAGTTCAATCTTGTTACCGGCAAGTCCTCTTTACTTGTTGCGTAATGTATCATCCCGTAACTAACTCATTAGTCACATTGCTTGCAAGGCTCATAGTGATGTGCATTACCGAGAGGGCCCAGAGATACCTCTCCGATACACGGAGTGACAAATCCTAATCTCGATCTATGCCAACCCAACAAACACCTTCGGAGACACATGTAGAGCATCTTTATAATCACCCATTTACGTTGTGACATTTGATAGCACACAAGGTGTTCCTCCGGTATTCGGGAGTTGCATAATCTCATAGTCTGAGGAACATGTATAAGCCATGAAGAAAGCAGTAGCAATGAAATTGTAACGATCATAATGCTAAGCTAATGGATGGGTCATGTCCATCACATCATTATCCTAATGATGTGATCCCATTCATCAAATGACAACACATGTCTATGGTTAGGAAACTTAACCATCTTTGATTAACGAGCTAGTCAAGTAGTGGCATACTAGGGACAATATGTTTTGTCTATGTATTCACACATGTACTAAGTTTCCGGTTAATACAATTCTAGCATGAATAATAAAAATTTATCATGATATAAGGAAATAAATAATAACTTTATTATTGCCTCTAGGGCATATTTTCTTCAGTCTCCCACTTGCACTAGAGTTAATAATCTAGTTCACATCGCCATGTGGTTTAACACCAATAGTTCACATCTATATGTGATTAACACCCATAGTTCACATCGCCATGTGACCTACACCAAAAGGGTTTACTAGAGTCAATAATCTAGTTCACGTCGCTATGTGATTAACAACGAAAGAGTACTAAGGTGTGATCATGTTTTGCTCATGAGAGAAGTATAGTCAACGGCTCTGTCACATTCAGATCCGTATGTATTTTGCAAATATTCTATGTCTACAATGCTCTGCATAGAGCTACTCTAGCTAATTGTTCCCACTTGCATTAGTATCCAGATTGAGACTTAGAGTCATCTGGATCGGTGTAAAAGCTTACATCGACGTAACTCTTTACGATGAACTCTTTATCACCCCCATCACCGAGAAACATTTCCTTAATCCTCACTAAGGATAATTTTGACCGCTGTTCACTGATCTACTCTTAGATCACTATTGTACCCCCTTGCCAAACTCATGGCAAGATACACAATAGGTCTGGTACATAGCACAACATACTTTGTAGAACCTATGACTGTGGCATAGGGAATGAGTTTCATTCTCTTTCTATCTTCTGCCGTGATTGGGCTTTGAGTCTTACTCAACTTCACACCTTGTAGTATAGACAAAACTCCTTCTTTGACTGATCCATTTTGAACTCTTTCAAAAACTTGTCAAGGTATTTACTCATTGAAAAATCTTATCAAGCGTCTTGATCTATCTCTATAGATCTTGATGCCCAATATGTAAGCAGCTTCGCCGAGGTCTTTCATTGAAAAACTCTTATTCAAGTATCCCTTTATGCTATCTAGAAATTCTATATCATTTCCAATCAACAATATGTCATCCACATATAATATTAGAAATGCTACAGAGCTCCCACTCACTTTCTTGTAAATACAGGCTTCTCCAAAAGTCTGTATAAAACCATATGCTTTGATCACACTATCAAAGTGTTTATTCCAACTCTGAGAGGCTTGCACCAGTCCATAAATGGATCGCTGGAGCTTGCACACTTTGTTAGCACCCTTTGGTTCGACAAAACCTTGTGGTTGTATCATATACAACTCTTCTTCCACAAATCCCTTCAGGAATGTAGTTTTGACATCCATCTGCCAAATTTCATAATCATAAAATGCAGCATATGCTAACATGATTCAGACAGACTTAAACATCGCTATGGGTGAGAAAGTCTCATCGTAGTCAACTCCTTAAACTTGTCGACAAGTCGAGCTTTGTAGATAGTAACACTACTATCAGTGTCCGTCTTCCTCTTGAAGATCCATTTATTCTTAATGGCTTGCCAATCATCGGGCAAGTCCACCAAAGTCCATACTTTGTCCTCATACATGGATCCCATCTCAGATTTCATGGCCTCAAGCCATTTCGCGGAATCTGAGCTCATCATCGCGTCCTCATAGTTCGTAGGTTCATCATGGTCTAGTAACATGACTTCCAGAATAGGATTACCGTACCACTCTGGTGCGGATTGTACTCTGGTTGACCTACGAGGTTCAGTAGTAACTTGATCTGAAGTTTCATGATCATCATCATTAGCTTCCTCACAAATTGGTGTAGGAATCACTGGAACTAATTTCTATGATGAACTACTTTCCAATTCGGGAGAAGGCACAATTACCTCATCAAGTTCTACTTTCCTCTCACTCACTTGTTTCGAGAGAAACTCCTTCTCTAGAAAGGATCCATTTTTAGCAACAAAGATTTTGCCTTCGGATTTGTGATAGAAGGTGTACCCAAAAGTTTCCTTTGGGTATCCTATGAAGAGCACTTCTCCGATTTGGGTTCGAGCTCATCAGGTTGAAGCCTTTTCACATAAGCATCGCATCCCCAAACTTTAAGAAACGACAATTTTGGTTTCTTGCCAAACCACAGTTCATAAGGCGTCGTCTCAACGGATCTTGATTGTGCCCTGTTTAATGTGAATGCAGTTGTCTCTAATGCATAACCCCAAAACGACAGGGGTAAATCGGTAAGAGACATCATAGATCGCACCATATCCAATAAAGTGTGGTTACGACGTTCGGACACACCATTACGCTGTGGTGTTCCAGGTGGCGTGAGCTGTGAAACTATTCCACATTGTTTTAAATGAAGGCCAAACTCGTAACTCAAACATTCTCCTCCATGATCAGATCATAGAAACTTTATTTTCTTGTTACGATGATTCTCCACTTCGCTCTGAAATTCTTTGAACTTTTCAAATGTTTCAGACTTGTGTTTCATTAAGTAGATATACCCATATCTGCTCCAATCATTGATGAAGGTCAGAAAATAACGATACCCGCCACGAGCGTTAACACTCATTGGACCGCATACATCTGTATGTATTATTTCCAATAAGTCACTAGCTCGTTCCATTGTTCCGGAGAACGGAGTTTTAGTCATTTTGCCCACAAGGCACGGTTCGCAAGCATCAAATGATTCATAATCAAGTGATTCCAAAAGTCCATTTTTATGGAGTTTCTTATGCGCTTTACACCGATATGACCCAAATGGCAGTGCCACAAATAAGTGGCACTATCATTATCAACTTTGCATCTTTTGGCATCAATACTATGTATATGTATATTACCACGATCGAGATTCAATAAACCATCAACATTGGGTGTATGACCATAGAAGTTTTTATTCATGTAAATAGAATAACAATTATTCTCTGTCTTAAATGAATGGCCGTATTGCAATTAACATGATCTAATCATATTCATGCTCAATGCAAACACCAAATAACATTTATTTAGATTCAACACTAATCCCGAAAGTATTGGGAGTGCTCGATGATGATCATATCAATCTTGGAACCACTTCCAACACACATCGTCACTTCATCCTCAACTAGTCTCTATTTATTCCGCAACTCCTATTTCGAGTTACTAATCTTAGCAACCGAACAAGTATCAAATACCCAGGGATTACTACGAGCACTAGTAAGGTACACGTCAATAATATGTATATGAAATATACCTTTTTTCACTTTGCCATCCTTCTTATCCGCCAAGTATTTGGGGCAGTTCCACTTCCAGTGACCATTTTCTTTGCAGTAGAAGCACTCAGTTTCAGCTTAGGTCCAGCTTTGGGCTTCTTCACGGGAGTGACAACTTGCTTGCCATTTTCTTGAAGTTCCCTTTCTTTCCTGTTGCCCTTTTCTTGAAACTAGTGGTCTTGTTTAATCATCAACAATGATGCTCTTTCTTGATTTCTACCTTCGTCGATTTCAGCATCACGAAGAGCTCGTGAATCATTTTCGTCATCCCTTGCATACTATAGTTCATCACGAAGTTCCAGTAACTTGGTGATGGTGTCTAGAGAACTCTGTCAATCACTATCTTATCTGGAAGATTAACTCCCACTTGATTCAAGTGATTGTAGTACCCAGACATTCTGAGCACATTCTCACTAGTTGAGCAATTCTCCTCCATCTTTTAGGCAAAGTACTTGTCAGAGGTCTCATACCTCTTGACACAGGCATGAGTGTGAAATACCAATTTTTGTTCTTGGAACATCTCATATGCTTCGTGACGTTTCAAAAACATTTTTGAAGTCCCGGTTCTAAGCCATGGTGCACTAAACTATCAAGTAGTCATCATATTGAGCTAGCCAAACATTCATAACGTCTGCATCTGCTCCTGCAATAGGTCTGTCACCTAGCGGTGCATCAAGGACATAATTCTTATGTGCAGCAATGAGGATACTCCTTAGATCACGGACCCAGTCCGCATCATTGCTACTATCATCTTTCAACTTAGTTTTCTCTAGGAACATATAAAAACATAGGGAAGCTATAACGCGAGCTATTGATCTACAACACAATTTGCAAAAGACTATCAGGACTAAGTTCCTGATAAATTAAAGTTCAATTAATCATATTACTTAAGAACTCCCACTTAGATAGACATCCCTCTAGTCATCTAAATGATCACGTGATCCAAATCAACTAAACCATGTCCAATCATCACGTGAGATGGAGTAGTTTTCAATGGTGAACATCACTCTGTTGATCATATCTACTATATGATTCACGCTCGACCTTTCGGTCTCCAGTGTTCCGAGGCCATATCTGCATATGCTAGGCTCGTCAAGTTTAACCCGGGTATTCTGCGTGTGCAAAACTGGCTTGCACCCGTTATATGTGAACGTAGAGCTTATCACACCCGATCATCACGTGGTGTCTCGACATGACGAACTGTAGCAACGGTGGATTCTTAGGGAGAACACTTATACCTTGAAATTTAGTAAGGGATCATCTTGTAATGCTACCGCCATACTAAGGAAAATAAGATGCATAAAAGACAAACATCACATGCAATCAAAATATGTGACATGATATGGTCATCATCATCTTGTGCTCATGATCTCCATCACCGAAGCATCGTCATGATCTCCATCATCATCGACGCGACACCGTGATCTCCATCATAGCGTCATTGTCGTCTCGCCAACTATTGTTACTACGACTGTCGCTACCGCTTAGTGATAAACTAAAACAATTACATGGCGATTGCATTGCATCCAATAAAGCGACAACAATATGGCTCCTGCCAGTTGCCGATTGATACGTCTCCAATGTATCTATAATTTTTAACTGTTCCATGCTATTATATTATCCATTTTGGATGTTTATGGGCTTTACTATACATTTTATATCATTTTTGGGACTAACCTACTAACCGGAGGCCCAGCCCGAATAGCTGTTTTTTTTTGCCTATTTCAGTGTTTTGAAGAAAAGGAATATCAAACGGAGTCCAAACGGAATGAAACCTTCGGGAGCGATATTTTTGGAACAAACGCACACTACAAGAAATATGTCAACTAGTGACCTTTTGTCAGTGACCCTGGAAGAATTGGTCATAGATCTATGACCATTTGAGACCAATTGGTCAAAAGTTGTTCGGGGGGCTCCAAACACTAAACCATTGCGACCATTTTGGTCAGAAAGGTCATAATTTCCTTACACAAAATGGTCATAAAGTAGATAACACTGGTTCACTGCCGTATTTCTAGATGATCATGACTAATATAGATGGTCATAACCTTGTAAATTGTGGTGGGTTGCTATGACTAGGCGCCATCTCATCAGTTTTGCCTCTGTGTCATGTCCATGTGGCAGTTTTTGCCCTAGGTTGTGAAGCAACCTATATTTCTGTCATTCCCAAAATTCCCCAAAAAATCTCATAAATTCTTTGGGTCATATCTTCGTCAAATATGTAAAAAAAACCTTCCTTGCCTAGTCCAAAAATAATTCAAAAATATTCATTTTCCTATTCTGTTAAAAAAAACACTTTGTGAAGGAAGTACCACTTTGGCATGTCCAAATGGTATCCATTTTCTACAGTGTTTTCCTATGCCCAAATAACCATCCTCCACCAAATACCAGCTCAAGCCATTCATTATTTTGAGCCCAGCTTCAACATTCGTATTTATGTCCAGTGTGGTACTTTGCAAAGCAAGTACCACCTAGGTTCCTCCTTTTGAGCTGAAAATTTGTGAAGACGGTCTTCTTAGTAACTAATCATCCTCAGCCAAAAGTCACACCCATTAGCCATGTGCATTTTCCGTACCGCTAATCACACACTTGGCTGCTTATTCATGTTTGAGCATCGATCGGTCTCCTCGTGAGAATCTTATGTTGTGATTTTCTTCCTAGCACCTACCTAGGGAGTACCCAACCCACTAGACATGCCTAGGCCACCCAGAACACATGGCAACACCACGGTCATGCGATGACCACGCGGCGGGCATGCGAGTTTACGCGCTCTAGAGTTGGGGCCCTCGGCCATCGTCCAAACCTCGACGTATCGCCACCAAACCATGTATTTATGATTAAATGGGTACTTATGTAACTAGAAATGATTTTTGGAAAAAATAAATAGCAAACTATGAGGTAGATGCAGTTCAAATTTGACCTGCTTCCTACTGAATCGGCGGGAATTTGTCTTTTTCACCAGAGGTGGATCAAAACTTTTGACACCCAACCATTTTGTCAATTGTGCATTATATATGGCCTAGTATTTTATAAAATTGATTAGGTCCAATTTTGCAACAAATACTCCCTACGTTCCATAATGTAGCGCCTATAGATTTTTACAAAAGTCAAACATTACAAACTTTGACCATGTTTATAGAGAGAAGTAGGTACTTCTAGAATACCAAATGCACATCATTGGATACATCGTGAGTTATATTTTCAAAATGTACATCTCTGGTATTGTAGATGTAGATAGTTTTCTCTATACACTTGGTCAAAGTTGGCAAAGTTTGACTTTCACAAAAATCTATAGGCACTACATTGTGGAATGGAGGGAGTATATGGTAGGTCCTTCATAAAAAAACTCATTTTGGGTACTCGAAAAAATGGAAAATGAATTTTCCGTGCAAAGAAAATGAAAACTTCCTTAGGCAACATTGTTTGTCATTCCAAGATGCACCCTTTTCCACGATATGAGGTCATTTGAACAAACTATGCCATGAATGTGGCCACAAGATTGATCATTTGGCTTGAAAGCCATGAAT
The DNA here is from genome assembly GCA_963921465.1 of Triticum timopheevii. NCBI lineage: Eukaryota > Viridiplantae > Streptophyta > Magnoliopsida > Poales > Poaceae > Triticum > Triticum timopheevii. The sequence goes on along the minus strand of OY997262.1, from coordinate 311,759,881 downwards.
CTTCACACATGATAGCTCATTTTTGAGAATACTTTTTTAAAATAATTATCGTATTACAAGTTTATTATTTTTTCTGGAAACTTGGTCACATATAATGACACAATGCAGAGGTTTTCCAATTTTTTGATTTTTTTGAATTTTTTATGCCTGTTTCAAAATGCGGTCAAAACGGCGGGAATGACCGTTCCTAGCTAGTGGTTGAATCTTGGAATTTTTTTGGTGTTTCTATGATTAAATAGATACTTATGTACCTAGAAATGATTTTCGGAAAAAATAAAGAGGAAACTACGAGGCAGCCACAGTTCAAATTTAACCCGCTTCCTACTGAATCGGCGGGAATTTGTCTTTTTCACCAAAGGTTGATCGAAACTTTTGAAACCCAACCATTTGGTCAATTGTGCATTAAATATGGCCTAGTATTTTAGAAAATTGATTTGGTCCAATTTTGCAACAATTATTTGGTAGGTCCTTCACAAAAAAACTCATTTTGGGTACTCGAAAAAATGGAAAATGAATTTTCCGTGCAAAGAAAATGAAAACTTCCTTAGGCAACACTGTTTGTCATTCCAAGATGCACCCTTTTGCACGATATGAGGTCATTTGAACAAACTATGCCATGAATGTGGCCATAAGATTGATCATTTGGCTTGAAAGCCATGAATCTTCACGCATGATAGCTCATTTCTAAGAACACTTTTTTAAATAATTACCGTATTACAAGTTTATTATTTTTTCTGGAAACTTGGTCACATATAATGACACAATGCGGAGGTTTTCCAATTTTTTGATTTTTTTGAATTTTTTATGCCCGTTTCAAAATGCGGTCAAAACGGCAGGCTTGACCGTTCCTAGCTAGTGGTTGAATCTTGGAAAACTTTTGATGTTTCTCTGATTAAATAGATAATTATGTACCTAGAAATGATTTTTGGAAAAAATAAGGAGGAAACTATGAGGCAGCCACAGTTCAAATTTGAAACCCAACCATTTGGTCAATTGTGCATTAAATATGGCCTACTATTTTATAAAATTGATTTGGTCCAATTTTGCAACAATTATTTGGTAGGCCCTTCGCAAAAAAAACTCATTTCAGGCACTCGAAAAATGGAAAATGTTTTTTTTGCAAAAAACTCATTTCCGATGACACCTTTTTAAATATATTTATCTTATTCCATGTTGTTATTTTTTCTAAAAACTTGCTGAGAAGGTTTTCCATTTTCTTTTAGAATTTCTCGGATCATAAACTAGCTTAAATGATTTTAACACATTATTTTAAGTCAACTACGACCAATTTAGATGGTCATAACATCATACTGCACTCTGATTTGGTCCGGGCACATATCACGCGGATCGTGCATCAAACACCGTTGGATGCTCGGGGATCCAACGGTAGTCCTTGACCCATCCACACCAACCCCGAAACCCTAGATATGTCCTCCGGGCCAATTTCCATCCACCCCCGCCTCCTTTCTTTCCCTTGCTCCCCGATCCCCTCCCTTCCTCACCCGCGCAAACCCTAGCTCCTCCCCGCCAGCTCCCTTCTCCACCGTCGCCTACCCCCACCGCCGCCTACTCCCATCGTCGACGACCCTCACTGCTGACCCTAGCTCCTCCCCGCCAGCTCCGTTCTCCCATCGATCCCCTCCTCCCATTGCACCCCTCCTTCCCCATCTCCTCGCCGCCGCTGACTACCATGCCACCTCCTCCCTTCCAGATCGCGGCCGCCACCTCCCTCCGGTGGAGCACGCCGCCGTCCATGGCATCCCCCACGCCCTACTCCTCTCGCCCTTCCCCTTCCCCCATATAACCAAACCAACCAGCCCACCCGGCACCCTTCCTCCTCCAAGAAAGCAAATCCGCACCATCTCCCCTCGGATCCACGGCATTGCTCAGCGCCGGCGGCCGCGGGCTCTCTCCCATCGGCGCACCGCTGCCTCCCCCACCCTCTCCCCTTCCCGAGCTACTCAGGCGGAGCCCAGATCCGGCTCAGCAGCGGGCTGGAGGCTCTCTCCCATCGGTTCACGCAGCGGTTCGAGCTCCTCGGGCCAGTCCAGTTCGGGATGGAGGTGGTGGGCGTCCGCCGCAGCAGGGACGACGACGTGGGCTGGAGGTTGAGGCTCGCCTGCGCTGGCAGCGAGCCGGAGGAGATGGTAGCAACAAGTTCGTGCTCGTCTCCGCTCCCTCGGCCTCCTCTGCTTCCACTCCAAGGACGCCGATGCCCTCCTCTCTGTGGAAGGACTCCAAGGAGATGACGACGACCCCGACAAGCCCTCCAAGGCCAGGGAGAAGGCCGCCGCCAAGGGCGACCAGCCGCCCTAGCACCAGCAGCAGCAGTACCTCCAGGGTATTGCGCACCCCCCCCCCGATCCCACCACCTCTGTATATTGCTTGGTCCCGATCTCGGCCATCTTGTTGATTGCCTGTGAACCTGAATGAACAGCCTTGGCTCGTTCAGTTTTGTAATCACTAGTATGTTCAGCCTTGACATTGAATCTGAATTAACAGCCTTGCTGTTTTATTCTGTAATTCCTTTTGATCCCTGTGACTGCTTCACTAAGCTCTCACCTGTACCATGGTGCTAAACAACTGGTAAATTAGGATATATACAAGAGATGTTTCTATTTTGCACTGCTCATACTGTACATACTGTCTTCAATAAAAAATAAGTTCTGATGGATTTCTTGCACGTGCAAACCTTGATGTATAATTACACACTTTGATAAATCGAATACCTTATTACAAATCCATTCGGCCAGTTAGATCCAATACCTTACTAAATCCTTCTGTTACTTCCATTTGTGTTTTATGATAAACTGATGTGTAACATTCTGCATAGAAGCAATTATCTTTCTCTGTATTCAACAGTGAATTATATAACTGAGATTTATTTTGGCAGGTCAATGCTGCTAATGAACGAATGCTACGAGGGCGAGGTGTTGATGGAGGTATAAACTAGCTTCCCGTCCCATTTTGATCTCTTCGCATCAATTCTGCTACACATCCTAGTAATCCCAGATTAATTTGGTTCTTTTGTTTTACTTATTGCAGGTGACACTCCTCTGGCCATTTCTGCGGCTTATGGGATGCCTGCTATCACGAGATATCTCCTGGGTCGTGGTGCTGATCCAACTTGGATGGTGGAACAAAGAAACAATGAGTTTCTATGCGACAACTTTGAGGATTGGATTATAACGTGAATTGGTTTCTGATACTCTGTCGCTCAAGTGTTAGTTCTAGTCTTGTTTGCTCATAAATCGATGACTTTTTCTATTATTACAGTAGGCGCAATCAACATTACTTCTTATGTGTTTCTTTTGCTATTATTATAGTAGGAGGTTGCTATTTTTTTATTAGAACAAACATGAAATTGGTTGCTCTATTAAGCAACTCATTTTTTGTGTGCTATTTCCTGGAGCTTTGAGTGAAGAGTAGGCTTGCAATGCCTACCTTTTTGTGTTCTATTTTTCTATGTGCTATTCCCTAGTTTGGGATTTTCTCCCAATTCCTAGGCATCTAGTTCCTATACTAATATACTTGTACTGCTCATCCAGCTCTACTGATACATGTTTACACTGTTAATTAGGACCAAACCATTGTGTAGCTTGTGCTATTTGTTGGACCTGATGATCTGTTTGTTGGAGAAACCTGTATGTTTGATCTTAATTATCTTAATTAATACTCCTCGTTACTAGGAGGAGGTGGCCCAGCAGTAAAAAATACACATGAGAGAATTGTGTGTGACTACTGCTGCTGTGTACAACGTGGCCCAACGCCAGCCTTGTGTGGCCGTTACATTTGACCATCGGAGATATTCTTCAAAAGTGCCAACAAACAGCTTTCCCTTCATGAGTATACTTAGCATTTTTTAGGAACGCCACATTAGCTCCTTGAAGGCATTTTCTTATCATTACAAGGCATTTTAAAATGCCTCCTAATGTCTATCGTGCTGTCACAGGCAAGACTAACTGTATGTGAGGCTTGTGAGCTCGCTTTAGTGTTTTTTCCTGTAATACTGTAAGCGAGATGGATGCATCTTTTAGTGCATGTAGTGTTCTTGCCTATACTTATGTAGTGCCTGGAGTAGTTATATATGTCCTTTCCAGCGTGATAGTTGTCCTACCCGTAGTACTCCTCTAGGAGTAGTTGTGTACTCTTGTGGTTTGTCCTGCCTGTACTGCAGAGATGGAGTACTTTGTCCTGTCTGTGTATTCCTGTAGTTTTTTGCAATTAAATTTTCACAAATGGCCAAACCTTTCCACTGTTCATATTTCATGAAAAAGAAACCATAAGCTCTTAAATTACTCATATTGTTCCACTGTTCATATTTCACTAAACCATATTGTTCCACTGTTTGTATCATGGATCACACATAGTCCTGTTCATGATTTTTGAAAATTGTTTTGAGTACCATGGAGTACTATCTGATCATGAGCTAACTTTTCATGTCAACCATTTTTTCACTGCAGCAAGTATACTGAAACTAAAATTGAGCTGAAAGTTTGAGTACCTCAAAAATTGAGCTGCTGTTGTTCCTTTTAGGTACTGCTACTGCTGTTGTTTCTTTCAGTATTGTTGCTATTGTTGCTTCTCAGTATGGCTGTTGTTGTTGCTTCTCAATAATGCTGCTGCTGTTGCTTCTCCATTCAAGTCAAAACTAATGTTGTTGTTGCTTCTTAGTACTGTTGTTGTTTCCCTACTATTGTTCCATCCACTGCTGCTTCCCTCCTGCTGTTTGAAATTGCTGCTACTGCTGTTTAAGTCAAAACTTAGAGCCCCTGTAGCTTTTTCTCAACCCCTAAATTGCTGCTGCTATTTCAAATTGCTCAATTATTTGAATTGTTGCTGCTGCTATCTCATTTTAACTAGCTGGAGGACAAAAAGCATGGTACTAGCTGAACTTGTGTTGTCATTCTAATCTAAATAAGTGTCATTTTTTAATGGTCTCTTATTGGTATATTGGTTCCAGTTTTTCTAACTTCTCTGTTGATTTTTTAACGCTAATTCTTCTCTGTTGATACATGTAACAGGGAAACCGTGGAAGGCATATCACCGTTCTGACAGGAGCAAGTGCCGTTTATGATCGCTATCGAAAGAGCTCCATGCTGAAGAACATAGCTCGTAACTGTACACATGTGGAGCTTGTAATCGTGATTGCCGTACTTTTAGAGCTTGTAGCTAATTATTACACTTGTAGAGCTTCTGGTAGAGCTTCTATATGTTGGAGCTTGGTTACGGCGCGTAAAGCTTGGTTACGTGTAGAGCTTGTTGATCATGTAAAGTATTGTATATGTTAGAGCTTGTTGATCTTGTAAATTATTTGTACATCAAGAGCCCTGTACTGAATCTGAAGTATTACGTGTGTTTTTTGTTTGTGCCAATTTAAATACTGGTTATTTATTTACTATTCAATTGAAATATGAAGAATATAACCTTGCTAGCTGGGACCCACTTACCAGAACCTGACAACTGGGACCCATTTGACTAGTGGAAAAAAACTGAAGCTGTTGAGGCAAAAAGGCCATGGCCCAGAAATTAAAAAGCCCAAATAGTTGGGCCTGGCCCATATAGCTGACCGAAATTAATAAGAAAAAATATATAAAAGGCTGAATTGTTGGGCTTGGGCTTGGCCCATGTAAAACATCAAATTGGACCGGGCCGATTCTAATTTACGACCTTTTCATTTGGTCGTAATTCTGCCACGTCATCTTGCCACGGTGGATCTGACGTGGTGTGGGCGGATTGCTAGTGACCTAAATAATTGGTCGTTGAATCTACGACATTTTTTTTGGTCATAAACATCTACGACCATTCCAGAAGAAAGGTCGTTAATTTCAGTTTACGATGGCCAGCTTTTGACCATTTGTTTTTGGTCACAAAAAGGTCACAAATGAAAAACAATGACCATTCGGTGACCAATATTCAAGGTCACAAGTTGAGATATTTCTTGTAGTGGCAGTCTAGGAGACTTGGAGTGGACGTCAAGAAGCAGACGAGGCGGCCACGAGGCAGGAGGGCGCGCCCTAGGGGGGTAGGCGCGCCCCCCACCCTCATGGGCCCCTCGTGGCTCCCCTGACCTACCTCCTTCGCCTATATATATCTACGTACCCCGAAAACATCCAGGAGCACCACAAAAAACTATTTCCACCGCTGCAACCTTCTGTATCCGTGAGATCCCATCTTGGAGCCATCTTGGAGCCTCATGGGAATCGACCATGGAGGGCTTCTACATCAATACCAAAGCCCTTCCTATGAGTTGTTAGTAGTTTACCACAGACCTTCGGGTCCATAGTTATTAGCTAGATGACTTCTTCTTTCTCTTTGAATCTCAATACAAAGTTCTCCTCGATCTTCTTGGAGATCTATTCGATGTAACGCTTTTTGCGGTGTGTTTGTCGAGATCCGATGAATTGTGGGTTTATGATCAAGTTTATCTATGAGAAATATTTGAATCTCCTCTGAATTCTTTTATGTATGATTGGTTATCTTTGCAAGTCTCTTCGAATTATCAGTTTGGTTTGGCCTACTAGATTGATCTTTCTTGCAATGGGAGAAGTGCTTAGCTTTGGGTTGAATCTTGCGGTGTCCTGTCCCAGTGACAGCAGGGGCAGCAAGGCACGTATTGTATTGTTGCCATCGAGGATGAAAAGATGGGGTTTATATCATATTGCTTGAGTTTATCCCTCTACATCATGTCATCTTACTTAATGTGTTACTCTGTTCTTTATGAACTTAATACTCTAGATGCAGGCAGGAGTTGGTCGATGTGTGGAGTAATAGTAGTAGATGCAAAATCATTTTGTTCTACTTGATGTGACGTGATGCCTATATACATGATCATGCCTAGATAATCTCATAACTATGCACTTTTCTATCAATTGCTCGACAGTAATTTGTTCACCCGCTGTAATACTTATGCTACCTTGAGAGAAGCCACTAGTGAAACCAATGGCCCCCGGGTCTATCTTTTATCATATAAGTTTCCGATCTACTTTTATTTGCATCTTTACTTTCCAATCTATATCATAAAAATACCAAAAATATTTATCTTATCATATTATCTCAATCAGATCTCACTTTCGCAAGTTACCATGAAGGGATTGACAACAACTTTATTGCGTTGGTTGCGAGGTTCTTGTTTGTTTGTGTAGGTACAAGGGTCTTTTGAGGAGCCTCCTACTAGATTGATACCTTGGTTCTCAAAAACTGAGGGAAATACTTACACTACTTTGCTGCATCACCCTTTCCACTTCTAGGGAAAACCAATGCAGTGCTAAAGAGGTAGCAAGAAGGATTTCTGGCGCCGTTGCCGGGGAGGCCTTCGCTCAAGTCAAGACATACCAAGTACCCATTACAAACTTCATCTCCCTCGCATTACATTATTTTCCATTTGCCTCTCGTTTTCCTCTCCCCCACTTCACCCTTGTCGTTTTATTCATCCTCTCTTTTTTGTTCGCCTCTCTTTTCCGCTTGCTCCTCGTATTTACTACCCTATGTCTGAAACTCGGGAGATTATCGTTGATAAGAACAATAGTAATAACATGGAAGATTTCGATGCTTTTGATGCTCCTGCTGAAGAACCCACTATCTTACATACTAAAAAGTTTTGAATCGGTAGTGGTAATATTATTGGAAAAGGTGATATACAAGAATTCTTTACTTGTGCCGGTGCTTTACCTTCTATGGGTGGTTCTATTCTTCATACAACTAGAAGTCTTGCGGATGCTATCGCCATGCTTATAGTTGAACTTGAAAGGTAGTTTATGCACATGCATCCTTGCATACAAAGGATTTTTCTAGAATTTTCTAATATTGAGCATTCTTCTGTTAAGCGCGCAGCTACTATCTTTTTGGCACATGAGTTTAGATTTATAATAAAAGAAGCCAAAGAAATTTTTCCGCACTATAGGGTGGACGCTGGCCATCCTCCCATAGAGGCAATCCTCTTTGATCAAGAGGACATAATGCGTTTTCCATCTTTAGATTATGTTGCTTTTAATGAAAACCTTAGAAAAAAGGTTCCTACCAATGTTTGTGTTGATAGAATTTCCGAACTTAATAATGATTTTGCTATTCGAAATAATGAGTTAGGATATTCTCTCGAGTATAGGCTCATGAAGTTCTGCCAAAAGAATGCTTATAATGATGAATTGGTTGTGCAATATGAAGGGCCAAAGGAGGAACCCATACCTCCCGAGATTGATCTTGGGGACATCTGTCCCACTAAATTTAGCCGTTTTAATTACTTTTGCTTGCCTCAAAGAAAACTTGCTGCTGAACATAGGGAATATGAAATGAGTTTTCGTGATCTATCTTATTATTATGGCAATACTTAGATCTATCCTCGCTTTTATGCCTAGCTAGGAGCATTGAACGATAGCGCTTGTTGGGAGGCAACCCAATTTTATTTTTGTTTCTTGATTTTTTGCTTCTATTTAGTAATAAATATTTCATCTAGCGTCTGTTTGGATGTGGTTTTATGTTTTAATTAGTGTTTGTGCCAAGTAGAACCTATAGGATCATCTTGGGTGATAGTTAATTTGATTCTGCTGAAAAAAAAAACTTTTACACGCACGAGAATAATTTTAATAAATCACAGAAACGTGCTTTTGAGTTTATTCTTTACCAGTAGATCAATAGACAAATTTCCTAGTACTTCCTGTTTTGGTAGGATTTTTAGAGTTCCAAAAGTATTCGAAAGTTACAGATTCCTACAGACTGTTCTGTTCTTGACAGATTCTATTTTTCGTGTGTTATTTGCTTATTTTGATGCATCTATGGCTAGTATGGGGGGGTATGAACCATAGAGAATTTGAAATACAGCAGGTTTAACACCAATATAAATTAAGAATGAGTTCATTACAGTACCTTATGTGGTGGTTTTTCTTTCTTGCACTAACGGAGCTTATGAGATTTCCTGTTGAGTTTTGTGTTGTGAAGTTTTCAAGTTTTGGGTACAGATTTGATGGACTATGGAATAAGGAGTGGCAAGATCCTAAGCTTGGGGATGCCCATGGCACCCCAAGATAATCCAAGGACAACCAAAAGCCTAAGCTTGGGGATGCCCCGGAAGGCATCCCCTCTTTCGTCTTCGTCTATCGGTAACTTTACTTGGAGCTATATTTTTATTCGCCACATGATATGCGTTTTGTTTGGAGCGTCTTGTATGATATGAGTATTTGCTTTTTAGTCTACCACAATCATCCTTGATGTACACACCTTTTGGGAGAGACACACATGATTTGGAATTTATTAGAATACTCTATGTGCTTCATTTATATCTTTTGAGCTAGACAATCTTTGCTCTAGTGCTTCAGTTATATCTTTTTAGAGCACGGCGGTGGCTTAATTTTGTAGAAATTTTTTATTTCTCATGCTTCACGTATATTATTTTGAGAGTCTTTTGGAACAGCATGGTATTTAATATGGTTATAAAATTGGTCCTAGAATGATGGGCATCCAAGTTGGGTATAATAAAAACTAGGGTCTTTTACATCTGTGTCCCTAACTCGAACCCACTACTCACATTTGCCCCTAATTCAAAAGTCTACTAAAAATGCCCCTCCGCCGTTAGGTGCCCTTACAGAAATACCCTTCCCCTCCGTTTCCGTCTGATCAAAGGGGTTTGAACGTTTACGGGGTGTTTACTGGACATTTTGCCCCTCTATTCACTTGTCACTTACACATGGGCCCTACCCTAGGAAAAAAACTCTGGCTTATCCCCTCTCTCTCACTTACTAAAAAAACTCTCTCACTCCTTGACATGTGGGCCAGGGACCCACTTGCATGGTCAACACCAGTCCACACGCTCCAAAGCGAGGCTAGGCTCGGCTCGCATGGATCAGCCGGTGGCCGTTGCCGGCGAGAGGCGGCGCGCCTGCAGGTGAAGACCAAGGGGATGGGCTCCGGGTGTTCTGTCGAAGGATTTGCAAGTGGTGGTCAAGGTGGATGTCGGCGGACAGTGATGGCATGCACGGGGAGCGCTTGAGACATTCTGCGGAGGCCGCCGTTTCCGCCGTCGCGGTCGGAGGCTAGATCGAGACCAAAGAGCATGCCCTTGAGCCCTTCTGGATGCCTCGCCTCCGCCCAGCATGGTGAATCGGGCCTATGGCCGCATGTAGACGATGGCAGAGACTCCGATCTCTGCCACAGATGTGCATTTGGCCTCCTAAATCTGGCTGCCCCGAGCCACCATTGACCTTCCCGACCTTCGTGTCGTTGTCCCTGAAATCACGCGGCCCTACTCCTCTCTTCCCCCGCTCGATTCTGTTCCCGGAGCGCCCTGCCCGAAGCCAGCCGCCATGACCGACCTTGACTGGCTCGGGCATGTGCACGCGCCCACCTACCTACCTATGCAGCGGTTCCACCCCTCCGTCGGACGACCCCGAGCCTCCCACCATGGCCCTCACACGCAGGCACGCTATCCTTCGCCGGCGGCGACCACCGGCCGAGCCGCCAAGCCTCCCCGTGACCACGTGCGAACAAGAGTTGACCCTGACAGTGGGTCGAATAGCCCACATGTCAGGGAGAGAGAGGGGGGTTATGAGAGAGGTAGACAATTTTTTTAATATTGGTGGGCTCCACATGTAAGTCAGAGATGGGATGAGAGAGAGGGATTTTTTTCTTTTCTTTTCCTAGGTAGGTGCCACATGTAACTGGGATGTGCACAGAGGGGAAAAAATGTCGAGAAAACATGAGGAAAATGGTCAAAGGCCTTTGACCTGACGGAAACGGCATGGAGGGGCATTTTTGTAAGGGCACATAACGGCGGAGGGGCAAATTTGAGCAGACTTTGAAATTAGGGGCAAATCTGAGTAGGTGGTTCGAGTTAGGGACAGAAATGCAAATGGCCCTAAAAACTATCATAGAAAGTGCATTAAACACTATGATCAATTTGATGCTTGATAATTGTTTTGAGATATAAATGTGGTAATGTTAGAGTCATGCTAGTTGGGTAATTATGAAATTGAGAAATACTTGTGTTAAGGTTGGCAAGTCCCGTAGCATGCACGTATGGTAAAAGTTGTGTGACAAATTTGTTGCATGGGGTGCTCTTTTAATTGTCTTCCTCATGTGTGGAGGTCGGGATCGCGCGGTGGTTAACTCCTACCAACCCTTCCCCTAGGAGCATGCGCAGTAGTACTTTGCTTCGAGGGCAAGTAAATTCTTGCAATAAGTATACGAGTTCTTTATGACTAATGTGAGTCCATGGATTATACGCACTCCCACCCTTCCACCATTGCTAGCCTCTATTATGTCGCACAACTTTCACCGGTATCATGCATCTAATATTTATCTTCCTCAAAACAGCCACCATACCTATCTATTATGGCATTTCCATAGCCATTCCGAGATATATTGCCATGCAACTTTCCACCGTTCCGATTATTATGACACGCTCCATCATTGTCATATTGCTCTTTGCATGATCATGTAGTTGACATCGTATTTGTGGCAAGGCCATATCCATAATTTTTCATACATGTCACTCTTGGTTCATTGCATATCCCGATACACCGTCGGAGGCATTCATGTAGAGTCATATTTTGTTCTAAGTATTGAGTTGTAAATCAATAGAAGTGTGATGATCTTCATTATTAGAGCATTGCCCCAAGTGAGGAAAGGATGATGAAGACTATGATTCCCCCACAAGTCGGGATGAGACTTCGGACTTCAAAAAAAGGAGAGGACAAAGAAGCCCAAATAAAAAAAAGAGGCCAAAGAAGCTCACAAATAAAAAAATGAGAGAAAAGAGAGAAGGGCCAATGTTACTATCTCTTTTTCCACACTAGTGCTTCAAAGTAGCACCATGATCTTCATGATAGAGAGTCTCCTATGTTTTCACTTTCATATACTAAGTGAGAATTTTTCATTATAGAACTTGGCTTGTATATTCCAATGATGGGCTTCCTCAAATGCCCTAGGTCTTCGTGAGCAAGCGAGTTGGATGCACACCCACTTAGTTTCTTTTGTTGAGCTTTCATATATTTATAGCTCTAGTGCATCCGTTGCATGACAATCCCTACTCACTCACATTGATATCTATTAATGGGCATCTCCATAGCCCGTTGATACGCCTAGTTGATGTGAGACTATCTTCTCCCTTTTTTGTCTTCACAACCACCACCCTATTCCACATATAGTGCTATGTCCATGGCTTGCACTCATGTATTGTGTAAGAGTTAAAAAAGATAAAGCGCGGTAAAAAGTATGAACCAATTGCTTGGCTGAAACCGTGGTTGTGCATGATGGGAGTATTTTGTGTGATGAAAATGAAGCATGGCCTAACTATATGATTTTGAAGGGATGAGCTTTCTTTGGCTATGCTATTTTGATAAGACATGATTACTTGTTGGTATGCTTGAAGTATTACTATTTTTATGTTTTATGAACTTTTGTCTTGAATCATTTGGATTTGAACATTCATGCCACAATAGAGAAAAATTACATTGAGAAATATGCTAGGTAGCATTCCACATTAAAAATTCTGTTTTTATCATTTACCTACTCGAGGACGAGCAGGAATTAAGCTTGGGGATGCTTGATACGTGTCCAATGTATCTATAATTTTTGATTGTTCCATGCTATTATATTATCCGTTTTGGATGTTTATGGGCTTTACTATACACTTTTATATCATTTTTGGAACTAACCTACTAACCGGAGGCCCAGCCCGAATAGCTGTTTTTTTTGCCTATTTTAGTGTTTCGAAGAAAAGGAATATCAAACAGAGTCTATCGGGGATATACCTCGCGGTATGACCCGGCCGAAGTTATAACCCGGCTAGGGCTTGGTAAACTGGTAGATGATAAACCGGCTGGCAATTAAGACAGGTGTTAAGACAAATGATAACCCGGCAGGAGTTAAGTCAGATGATAACCCGGCAGGTGTTAAGTCAATCATAACCCAGCAGAGAATCATAACCCGATAGACAATCATAAACCGGCACCAGTCATAACCCGGCAGACAGTGATAACTCGGTTACCAGGGGTTATGAAGCCCGAGATGTTATGAAGCCCAAGATGTTAAGAAGCCCATGAAGAGAAGTCAGAATAGTTTAAGTCTTAATCCGAGTTGGACTCTACATGTAACCCGCCCCTTCAACATATATAAGGAGGGGCAGGGCACCCCAAGAGGGGGGGGGGAGAGAGATCTTAAGGGTTAGACATAACTGGGAGATCCGGTTTACGGCGACTCTCTTGTGATGATAATGAGACCTAGCCATAAACAGCATGTAGGGTTGTTACCGGATGATGTTTCCTGGGGCCCGAAGTTGTCTAAATCTTTGTCTTGTGTTGCGTTTTCTCGATTCCGCTCAACCCCTCTCAAGCTACCACATAGATGAGTTGGCCTCACGATTAAGTCCTCATACTAGGACATCTAACGTGTTAATTCCACGGCAGTTGACACCCACCATGGGCCAGGCACATGGTGGTGATGATTTCTTGAAGGGACCTCTCCTAGAGATCGAGAAAAACGAGGTTGATCAGAGGAAGAAAAATGGGCACGAAACAATCGCGGTAACAATCGCGGTTGATGAGTTCTCTTGATTGGCGGTTTACCCATTGTGTAGGATAACCCGGCGCAAAAGACAACCATGGGTTGGAATTGGTCTGCCGCCCTCGTCCCACGATCTGTTGAACCAACAGGAAATTTATTCGTGTACGACGTGCAATGGAGGGACGCGGCTTGCCTGCGGCCTTGGCGTGCGACCATCGGTGCGACGCAGCCATCGCACGGTTGTGCGTGAGCCCCCTCCCGCTGCGGATTTTCTCTATCTAAAAAAACAGAATACAGATCGTGATACCAGACGTCCCGTTATACCTATTTCGTTCCGTAATACTCTCGCACTATTAAGAATAAACAAAAATAAGTAAAAAAAGACTCATCGCCTGTGTAACATATCCAGAAAATGCCCGCGAAACAGATCCGCATATGTAGAAAAGCGCGCCAAAATATACTCCTGAAGGCAAGAGAGACCTACAACCTCGGCAGAACAATCAATGGCGGCTTGACCAGGGCAAGCACAGGTAAATTCTCCTCTTGAATTGGGCAGCCAAGGAATCCCGTCCCTGATGGCTTCTTCGAGTCTCACGTCCCCGGTGGCTTCTCCAAGAAGTGGTCCAGGGAACCAGGATGCTCCTGATGATTCTCAGTCACCAAAAGTAAGAAATCGCACTCTGTTCTTCACGATGAATCACCGGCAAATTCTCCTGCTGTACCGTTTTAGAACTTGTACAGGAAACCATGACTAGCGACCACAATCTGCAGACGCAAAACAACGACAAGAAGTTAGTTCTGTTGCATTTCGAAAAACAAAGTAGGAGCATGTATAGTACCTCGATTTTCACATTTAATTGGATGAGAAGAAGTTCTTGCACAAACCGTATGATGATATGAAATAAAAATAGAACAAGGATTGCAGAGTCCATCTTGATTTCTCCTCTAAACCTTAAGACTACTACAATATTGATCCCTCAATGCACTGCATGTTTCCCAAGACGAATATGATTGCAAGACAGATAAATATGATTCATGAATCGGTTGATCAAAACTCGTGGCAGGAAAATATGATTGCCATTTGCCATGTCTGTGGATTAACTAAATTGAATCCTAATTGATACAGGATTCACAACAAACCACGGCAGATCAAAGTGATGAAAGGGTACCAAAGCTTGGCATGACATTTTTGTCTGAAGAGGAAGCTTATTTATTTTATAACAAGTATGCTGAAACTATCTGTTTCAGCATCAGAAGAAGTAATGGCCATAAAGTGAAGAACTCTTCTGTATTTCAGAAACGCACATTTACATGCTCTAGTCAATGTACATGTTACTTCTAATTTTTTTTGATTCTAACCACTTATTTATGCTCTAAGACAATTACTACAACTCACAGGCCACCGGCAAGAAGATAAAAGAGAGGACACATTCAGTTACAGTAGGCCTGAAACACGATGTGGTTGTAATGCTCATATGAAGATAAGCCTTAAAAATGGTTTTTATTATGTGTATGAATTTGAGGCATCACATAACCACACTCTTGCTCAAGGAATCATGGCCCAGTACTTGAGATCCCAGAGAAAAGTAATAGAAGCACATATAGCAAATGCCGAGGTTGCAAAGTCAGTAGGCATTTCAAATAAAGCAACATTCGATTTGATGGCCAAGGAAGCATGTGGAAGTAAAAACCTTGGCTTTATACGTGAAGATTTGAAAAATCGTTTGTACTCAAAGAGAACAATAAAAGCAAAGCATGGTGACACAGGGGGAGTATTAGAGTACATGGAGAAGAAGGTCTTAGAATATGTCAACTTCTTCTATTCAATTCAAGTTGATGAAGATGAGTTGATAACTAATATTTTTTGGACTAACTCGAAAATGGTATCAGACTATGCATTATTCGGCGATGTTATATGCTTTGACACCACATACAGGAAACTAGATGATGGACACCCATTTGGTTTGATTGTTGGGGTGAATAATCATCAAAAAACTGTTGTCTTTGGCGCCGCACTTCTCTATGATGAAACTGGTGCAAGTTTTGCTTGGCTTTTCAGAACTTCCCTAAAAGTTATGTCTGGGAAACATCCATGTACAATTGTCACCGATGAAGATGCAGCAATGGCGAAGGCAATCCGTAAAGTGTTCCCTCATTCTCACCATAGACTTTGCGTCTAGCATATGAATCAAAATGCTTGCAAGCATCTCGCTGGAGTTGTTGATGACTATAAGAAATTCAATGTTGATTTTCAACATTGTATATATGATATAGAAGAGGAAGATGAATTTGTAAGTGCATGGAATAAAATGATTGACAAGTATGGACTAGGTGACAATGCATGGTTGCAAAGGCTATTTGAGAAGAAAGAACAGTGGGCACTAGTATATGGTAAAAATACGTTCTATGCCCACATGAGCACTACCCAACAAAGTGAAAGCATGAACAATGAACTAAAGAAGTACATTAGTGTTAAATATGACATGCTTACTTTCTTTGAGCATTTTGAACGGCTAGTTTCAGATAAAAGATGTGAAGAGGTGAAGTATGACTTTAAAGCAACACAAACTACTCCAAAGTTGAAGGCTGAATCAAGCCATATGCTAACACAAGCTGCACCTACATATACTCCAGCAATATTCAAGATGTTTCAAGATCAAGTGCTTCGGACTCTGAACTACGACACATTGCTTTGTGATGAAAGTGACACAGAATTGAAGATTTATATAGTAAAATTTCATGGCACACAACGAGAGCATGTTGTTAGATTTATTCCAAAAGAAGAAAAGGTTAGTTGCAGTTGCAAAAGGTTTGAGTTTTCTGGAATCCTTTGCTCTCATTGCTTAAAAGTACTTGATATTAATAATATCAAGCATATCCCCGAAGAATATATCTTGAAAAGATGGACAATTGATGCCAAAGTTCTAGATATAACAAGCAAATGCAACCCGCATGAGAACCTAAAAGCAAGAATGTCCAATCGCTACAAGGAATTGTGCAAAATGTTCTTGAAAATAGCTGCTCGTGCCGCTGAGTCAGAAGACTCATACAATAAGGCTGCTAAATTTGCAGAGCAATTAGCACAAGATGTGGAGAAATGCTTGAAGATTAGAGCTGATCCAGATTTGGGAGACTCATGTACTAAAGAAGGTGCATATTATACTAATAATAATTTCCCAGACTATTGACAAACAAAGACTGATATTTACCATTACAGTGACAGCAGGAGTGAACATCCCCTATAGCAGAATTTCAAAACACAATGATGGGCTTGTAAAGCCAAAAGGTATGAAGATCAAGGAGAAGACTGTCAAAGGATCAAAATGGCCCGTTGGTGGATTTGAGAAAGCAACTTCAAAGAAGAAAAGGAACACAGATGATATTGTACAACTAGAGCCTCATGGCATCTCAAAGGTATTATACTTCGTAGCTTTGTGTCTTATAAAACCTTCAACATTATTGACCTTTCATATCATTATTTATAGGCCCCTTCCGAGAAAGCAACTTCAAAGAAGAAAAGGAACAAAAATGATATTGTACAACTACAACCTCATGGCCTCTCAACGGTATAATGCTGCTGCTTGTTTCTTATAAAACACTCAATTGTATTGATCTTTCTCTATCATTTTCAATAGGGTCCTTTGGAATTTTTCGATAACCAAATGGGTGCATATCAATTACACTACAACACTATCCTAAATGCTTCAATGCAACCATCAATTGATAATACCATCCCGATGCCACTGCATACCCAACAGTTGTTGGCGGGATTCCAACCATACAACACAACAGTGGTAGAAGCAGTCCACTCTTTCAAGTTTACGATTTTTTTAAACTTCATGGAAACTGAACTTTGCTACTTTGTGCACAGGGTCATCTGACAGACCACATGTCCACCTATTTACAGCAGCAGAACTCTGCTCAGCCAACACCTATCCTAAATTCTACAATGCAGCCATCAGCTGGTCCGAGCATCCCGATGCAACCACAAACCCAAGCACCACACAACAGTCTAGTGGTATAACATTCCACCCTTTCGAGTTTTCCAATTTTTAAACTTCACTAAAACTGATAGTTGCTACTTTGTGCACAGGGTCATCCGACAAACCACAAGTACACCTTTTTACAACAGCAGAACTCTGCTTTGAATCCCTGCCTGATAGAGGCCACTGGAGCCTCTAACTATAGTTCGATGACAGGAGAAAATCAAGGCTTCCTTCTTCAACCAAAGGCGACATCTATTGTAAATGCTACAATGCAGCCATCAGTTGGTGGCACCATCCTGATGCCACCACAGACCCAAGACCCACACTATACTCCAGTGGTATAACATTCCATACTTCCAAGTTTTCCAATTTCTCAACTTCCATGAAACTGAAATTGCTACCTTTCTGCCCAGGGTCATCCGACAAATCACATGCCTACCTATTTACAGCAGCAACACTCGACGCAGAATCCCTCAGTGCAAAGGACCATTGGAACCTCTACCTCTAGTATGATGACAGGACAAAACCAAGCCTTCCTCAATCAACCGAAGCCAACATGATCTATTTTGTTGTCGCGAGTTTTATCTCATGTGTGTTTTGACTTCAAAGTTGCAAATAATTTTTATTAGAACTTGTATGTACCATCAACTGAATGCTACTAAATGTCCCCAATCAAATATACTAGTTCACATATATTTTTTAATTGCGTACTAATTCATAGAATTAGCTATGAACATTTTTCCACAAGCATCGTGCTTATATGAGCCTCTAAGCTATCCTTCTCATCTTAAGTTACGATGACCGGGATCCCAATGATCCATTTCAATTATGCATAATATATGTACACTGAACCATCTATCTAAATGGCAAGCTTAGAGGCATAGAGCTAGCAGAGAACAGATTGACAAGCAGCCTGAATTTATCATGCAAGGAATCTTATTTAACTGAATGAAAGTAGAGTACCGGAATTGCTATTAGCTCTCCCTTCTCTGAATTTAACACACATCTTAACTGAATGAAAGGAGAGTAATGGAATTACTAATAGCTCTCCTTCTCTGAATTTAACACGCACGAGACAAGAATGGCACAAGAAGAAGAGGAAATTGCATGTGTTATGCGTACTGCATGTATGAGTTGCAGTCCCTTTCTTCTTCCTCTCCGAGTACCAAATTGATGGCGCTGATGCTGATTCTCGACGTCCTTCCCCTCTATACTCGGCCCCTCCTCCACAAGCCCGAGCACCCGCCAAGGACACGCCAACCTCTTGCGTGGCCGTCCCACATGCTCCCGCTAGGCTCCGCATCTCAGATCAGCGAGCACGGCGCCGCGAAGGATACCGTCCCCACCGAACTGCTGTGCGACTAGGTCGAGCAGGCGGACTACAGCGACGGCCAGCCGAGCCGGGGATGCTGATTCAGCAGGCGGACCATGGCGGCGGCCAGCCGAGCCGGGGATGCTGATTCAGTAGGCGCATGCGGGCGGCGGCCAGCCGGGAGCCGGGATGGGGTGAGATGCGTTAGTGTGCACGCCTGAGTAGAAGCTGCACGGCAGCGCGACGACATCCAGTTGATGGGCAGGAAGTGCGTGGAGGCTCGAGGAGCAGGAGCAGCAGAGGACATGGAAAGCTTAAGCTGAGCTTGAGTTCCGACCAAGGAGAGGGATGTGGATAAGGGATGTATCCATACAGACGGCAATCAGTATCACGATCTGTATTCTGTTTTTTTTTCAAGAGAAAATCCACGGCGGGAGGGGGCTCACGCACAACCGTGTGATGGCTGCGTCGCACCGATGGTCGCACGCCAAGGCCACAGGCAAGCCGTGTCCGCAATGGAGGGGGCGCGGTCAACTTTTCTCGGCGGTTTGTGAGCAGCATTTAGCAATCCATCAAGCTGTCAAATCACTATGTCGCTAAAACCGTCAACCTCTGTTGGGATCTGATTGAACACATTACAAGTTCCGGAGCATCAACTCGTAGCTGCTGGTGTTTTTTCTTCAAGGTACAACAATCCGGAGCCGGATCGATGTTTGGAACACCGCCTGCAAGAGGCTGAGACCGACCGGAATTCTGTACGTGTACAAATCGCCGAGACCGACTAGTTTTTGCTGCCGATTCAACTCGTACAACAGGATAAGGATAACTACTTGACCTAGTGCACGTGAGGTCTTCAGAGCAATCTAATGCATGCATCTGAATCAAGTGTCACGAGCCGCCGGTTCAGCCGTGCCTCGCCACTAAACCGCCATGGCCTCTCATAGCCACATCGGTGGTCAAATTGGTCCCGCAGCTCTGACGAATCACCTCTGACCTCGCCTCGCCCCAGAAATTCTCTACGCCGCTTCAAGCTGCCGTCTGCTTCCAAGTCGCTGTGCCTCGAGCCGCCCTGACCGCTACGGCTTCGCTTGCAAGACGGACGCTGTTGAGCCGACCGTCTTCACGGCCCTGCCGCCGGCCGCCGCGGACGCCTCCTCCATCGCTTCACGCCATCTTTGAGCCGCTGCGCCCATGGGTTGTTTCTGCCTTGCTGCCTGGCCCGTCGCTCCTCCGCGCGCTGCCTGGTCTTCGCTTCCAGCAGCGGCGTGAGTCGCCTTCGTCAACCCGTCGCTGCCATGGTTTGCAACATCATCGACCCTGCATCACCGGTTCGCGCCACTACCGCGGCCTCGCCACGAGCGCCTGCTGTCTTCGCCTCGCCTTCACCGCGGCCGGTTCGATACCCCATGCTGCCACGCGCTTCCGCAGCCGCGACCCGCCGTGGCTGGCCGTGAGCCGCTCGCGTCTGTTGTGAGTCGCCGTCGCCGTGCCTCGCTCCAGTCTTGAACCGCCCGCGTCAGTTGTGAGTCGCCATGGCCGCCCGTCACCGGGTTACCTCCGCCACCATGACTTTGTCTTGAAACCTTCGTTGCTACAAGTGGCCAACTGCCATGAGCCCTGCATCTCTGCCTGTCGCGCGTCAATTGACTCGCCGGGTGCCTCGAGGCTCCACTTCTAGTCGCTGCCGCGACGAACCGCTTCCGCCTTAAACCGCCGTCAACTCCTCCCGCTTTACACGCCTGCGCTGAAACCGGCCACGGCTGCGCCTCGCCAACCGCGCCTCGACTACCGGGCTGCCTCTGGTGGTCTCTGTCTTCACAAGTCGCCACCGCGCTCCGAGCCGCTCTGAGCCACCGTCGCTGGCTCGCCTCCCCGGATGCTGGCTCGCCTCCACCATCAGGCCGGTAGTGCGTCGCTCCGCCATCGGGCGTCGAGCTGCCTCTGCACCGCCCTTAAACCGCCGCGCCTTTATATAGCTCCGAGCCGTTGTCCGCTGTGGTCGGCCCTGAGCCGCCGCCCGCTTCACGCCTGGCATCCGCCTCTTCTACGGTGCTTGACCCCGGGCTGTTTAACCCGCTCAGCCTGCCCTCACCGTGAGCTGCCTCCGCTGGCGGTCTTCAAATCAGCCGCCAGCCGCCACGGTTCTGGTTGCAAACCGCCGTCACTTCGGCGTTGCCTCCAAGTCGCCACTCCAAGGACCGCTTCTACTGCAGCAGGGGCGGGCCGCAGTCGCCCGTTTCCCCGTTACATCTGAAACTCCAGTCAACTGGTGTCAGCCCCTGCCTCCGCTGCACGCACAGAACTCCGCTTGTCCCCGCCAATTGAGCGGTCGCCGTGTCGCAGTACTGTTGCTGCTGCTGCACTACGCGCTTTATGCATGGAGAAGTCTGAACATGAGAAAAGAAATAGGCGTGAGGACAGATACATGGGCAGAGGGCGTCGCAAGGGCCGCCCTTTGGGCAGTAAGATGGAGAAGAATCTTGGGAGCATGAAGAATGAGCGTATATTATAGCCCTCCAACATTTCAACTTCCGTGATGAGAGTTATTAATCTGCTAACACTTTGGAAAAAGATAAAGAGAAAGAGCTCGAGCTTGTTACGGATGGTGTAATCAGCCAAACATTGCAGATCCTTGTACAAAGGGTCATTATGGAAGAGATACTAAATTCAGATGAGGTGAAGTAAAAATGGAACGACCATGCTACCAGCTGCCGAAAATTGTTACGTACAGCAAGGGACCTGCTACATCCATCCGAGTCAGAAGAGATCAAGTACTACTGGCGGATCATCAGAGCAATTTTCAAAAAAAAAAAAAAGAAGAAAGCTCACGCTAAAAGGAGAGGAGGGTCAAACCGGATATATGTTTGACTCCCATACACATGCATGGAAGCAAAATCAGTTAGTACTACTACGACCCACGTGGAGATCAAATGAAAAAGAAGATCGGCAGCATCAACACAAATATGCAGGGTCAAAGGGAATTCAGTAACAATACTGAAAAATTATCTACAGACAGATGATCCGTCGTAGAAAAGAATCAGGTGATATCTGTCCTAGTTCTTTTATGCAAACATATTTGATTCATCCGAGCATGATTACTTGCCCCTATATTATTTCTATACGTGCAGGTTAAATTACCTAATACACAGATGAAATTATACTGCACCATGATGCCCAATGGACGTGCGCAAGACGCCGCCCTTGCGGCCCGGTCTATATCAGCTTGCTGGGATCACGCTTGATTGTTGCTCAATGGACGTGCCCAAGACGCCGCCCCTGCGGCCCAAACTACTCTGACTCACCTAAGATTGATCTCAGCTTCGCTGAAGTAATCATTAAGCTCCATGGCGGATAAATTCTGGCTTAACATATCAGGTGAAATCTATCCAATATATTTTTTATATTACATATTGCTTTCTTTAAAAGAGCAATTACTCCAGCTTACAAAGTTATTTAATGCAGGACCTTAAACCGCCATATTGGTGCAAATTTAAAGGTTGTCAGAAAATTTCCGGCTTAAAAAGAAGGATTCCGGTTTAAAATCCGGCTCAAGGGAAAGTTATCTCCCACAAAGCTTTGAAGCTCTCGATATCCGGTTCAAAATACCGGTTCAAGAAGAATTTATCTCTTGCAAAAAGTTAAAAGTTGCCGAAGAGGACTTGTTGCCCTGACGCGCGGTTCAAACATGGGTATCCTGCCTTATGGGCTCATCTTCATATGATCATTTGGGGGCTTCCCGTTCAAACATAGGTGTATTCACCAAAGAGAACATAGCGTTACTACCCTCTTGATTCCGGCTATCAAGCCAATATTATCATAAGAACGTAGCTCTGGTTACTTCGGTAATCCGGCTATCAAGCCAATATTATCATAAGGGGCCAAAGAGAGCCTGTTGCACAGCACAGTTCAAACATGGGTATCCCTTGAGCACAGCGCACAATATCACTTGGGGCTATGTTCGAACCATAGTCACACCTCTTGATAGGCATAAGGGCCACCAGGGAAATCATTTGGGGGCTTGGTCGTATCCAAACCATAGCTACACCCCTTGTTAGGCATAAGGCCACCTGGGAAATCACTTGGGAGCTATGGGTTCGAACCATAGTTACACCTCTTGATAGGCATAAAGGCGCCAGGGAAATCACTTGGGGGCTTGGTCGTATCAGAACCATAGCTACACCTCTTGATAGGCATAAGGGCACCAGAGAAATCACTTGGGGGCTTGGTCGTATTCGAACCATAGCTACACCTCTTGATCGGCGCAATGCCACAATTATGACTACTTGGGGACTCTGGTCGTATCCGAACCATAGCTTAAACCCTCTTGATCAAACACATACATCATCATATATTGCATCATCATTACATCATCATAGCATGTATCATATGTGCACGGATATACCAGTTTATATGGCAGGAATCGGTTTTCAAACCAGATTATATTATTCAAATCTTTAAATAGCCAACATGGCTGGATTTTTATCATGGTTATCAATAACCAGTATTATGATTAAGGTTTTCAAAGTCGCTTAAGCGCAATGGATATTATTTTATCGATGGTCATGATTCATTCTATAATGGAAGGAATAAGTCCTGAGTCGCTGCAGGCTTACGACCCGGCACTTGGGGGCTACATTATTCAACTTGAGATCACATCAAATATGCAAGTCTCATGTCACTGCAAGCTTGCACCATGACACTTGGGGGCTAATGCAAAGTCATTATTTGCTCACCTTATTGAAGACCCGACTCTATCACATCATAATGAGCCGGCCCTTGGGGGCTACCAATTGCACTTGTCAACAATTCAAGGTACACAAGCTTTTAATCCATTATATTGAAGGGTCCACTGCTCAGTTGGTAAAGCACAAGGCTCTTAACCTTGTGGACGTGGATTCAAGCCCCATGATGGGGGTTACATCATATGATGTTATTTCATTGAAGTATATATCAAGTCCCAGCTCAATATTATCTCACTGAGTCGGCCCTTGGGGGCTACACATTGCTGTTCAAAGTTTACATGATTATATTTACAAAGTCCCTGCTCATTATTACATGACCCGGCCCTTGGGGGCTACACTGGTTGAAGTTTTTATGAGCATCAGACAATTACAAGTCCCAGGTTGCTGTAAGCATGACAACTCGACACTTGGGGGCTACATATGTGGAATACTCGGTTTTGACTGGTGATTGAGATGAACAACCTTGATTTCTTCAAGCTTGTGACATTCATATTGAAGCAAATCTTAAGCTGTTACTACGTTACCTTCTTAAGACTTGGGGGCTACAAGTGATAGGCATATAAGAGCTATATTTTCAAGCTTGATATTAACTACAATTATGACTCGGGGCTATCAATATTTATAAACAGGCAATCTTGGCAATGATAAACCAGCAAGTTCTACATTCTTAAACCGGCAAGTTCTACATTCTTAAACCGGCAAGTTCTACATCCTTAAACCGGCTGAAGATCAGATGAGTATTTCAAGGACCAATATTTTTGTTAAGCATTGGGAGCTGAATCAAATGAGTTATTCTTTACAATATATTTTCTATGAGAAACCAATATCAGCAAGTTGATTATGAAGTTGGCCTATTAAACCGGATTTTCTAGAAGAAGGAAGTGACAAGGACTTAAGGATGATCAGGATCAGTTTAACATGGATAAATCCAAATTAAACTAGGGGCTAATGTCAGGGATATACCTCGCGGTATGACCCGGCCGGAGTTATAACCCGGCTGGGGCTTGGTAAACCGGCAGGTGATAAACCGGCTGACAGTTAAGACAGGTGTTAAGACAGATGATAACCCGGCAGGAGTCAAGTCAGATGATAACCCAGCAGGTGTTAAGTCAATCATAACCCGGCAGAGAATCATAACCCAGCAGACAATCATAAAACGGCAGATCATCATAAACCGGCACCAGTCATAACCCGACAGATAGTGAAAACTCGGTTGCCAGGGGTTATGAAGCCCGAGATGTTATGAAGCCCAAGATGTTAAGAAGCCCATGAAGAGAAATCAGAGTAGTTTAAGTCTAATCTGAGTTGGACTCTACATGTAACCCGTCCCTTCAACATATATAAGGAGGGGCAGGGCACCCCAAGAGGGGGGAGAGATCTTAAGGGTTAGACATAACTGGGAGATCCAGAGATAACTGGGAGATCCGGTTTACGGCGACTCTCTCGTGATGATAATGAGACCTAGCCACAAACATCATGTAGGGTTCTTACCGGATGATGTTTCCCGGGGCCCGAAGCTGTCTAAATCTTTGTCCTGTGTTGCGTTTTCTCGATTCCTCTCAAACCCTCTCAAGCTACCACATAGATGTGTTGGCCTCACGACTAAGTCCTCATACTAGGACATCTGACGTGTTAATTCCACGACAGAGTCCAAACGGAATGAAACCTTCGGGAGCGATCTTTTTGGAACAAACGCAATCCAGGAGACTTGGAGTGGACGTCAAGAAGCAACCGAGGCAGCCACGAGGCAGGAGGGCACGCCCTAGGGGGGTAGGCGCGCCCCCTCCCTCGTGGGCCCTTCGTGGCTCCCTGACCTACCTCCTTCGCCTATATATATCTACGTACACCGAAAACATCCAGGAGCTCCACGAAAAACTATTTACACCACCACAACCTTATGTATCCGCGAGATCCCATCTTGGAGCCTTCGTCGGTGCTCCGCTGGAGGGGGAATCGACCATGGAGGGCTTATACATCAATACCATAGCCCTTCCGATGAGTTGTGAGTAGTTTACCACAGACCTTCGGGTCCATATTTATTAGCTAGATGGCTTCTTCTCTCTCTTTGAATCTCAATACAAAGTTCTCCTCGATCTTCTTGGAGATCTATTCGATGTAACTCTTTTTGCGGTGTGTTTGTCAAGATCCGATGAATTGTGGGTTTATGATCAAGTTTATCTATGAGAAATATTTAAATCTCCTCTGAATTATTTTATGTATGATTGGTTATCTTTGCAAGTCTCTTTGAATTATCAGTTTGGTTTGGCCTACTACATTGATCTTGCTTGCAATGGGAGAAGTGCTTAGCTTTGGGTTCAATCTTGCGGTGTCCTTTCCCAGTGACAGCAGGGGCAGCAAGGCACGTATTGTATTGTTGCCATCGAGGATAAAAAGATGGGGTTTATATCATATTGCTTGAGTTTATCCCTCTACATCATGTCATCTTACTTAATGCATTACTTTGTTCTTTATGAACTTAATACTCTAGATGTAGGCAGGAGTCGGTCGATGTGTGGAGTAATAGTAGTAGATGCAGAATCGCTTCGGTCTACTTGTTGCGGACGTGATGCCTATATACATGATCATGCCTAGATAATCTCATAACTATGCACTTTTCTATCAATTGCTCGGCAGTAATTTGTTCACCCACCATAATACTTATGCTATCTTGAGAGAAGCCACTAGTGAAACCTATGGCTCCCGGGTCTATCTTTTATCATATAAGTTTCCGATCTACTTTTATTTGCATCTTTACTTTCCAATCTATATCATAAAAATACCAAAAATATTTATCTTATCATATTATCTCTCTCAGATCTCACTTTCGCAAGTTACCGTGAAGGGATTGACAACCCCTTTATCGTGTTGGTTGCGAGGTTCTTGTTTGTTTGTGTAGGTACGAGGGACTTTTGAGGAGCCTCCTACTGGATTGATACCTTGGTTGTCCAAAACTGAGGGAAATACTTATGCTACTTTCCCGCATCACCCTTTCCTCTTCAAGGGAAAACCAACGCAGTGCTCAAGAGGTAGCACCGATAACTTTGTTACAAAACATGATCATCTCATACAACAAATCATATCACATCATGTCTTGACCATATCACATCACAACAAGACCTGCAAAAACAAGTTAGACGTCCTCTACTTTGTTGTTGCAAGTTTTACGTGACTGCTACGGGCTTGTACTGTTGTGGTTATTGATGTGTAGGTAAGAAGGGTTCTTGCTAGAAGCCCGTAGCAGCCACATAAAACTTGCAACAACAAAGTAGAGGACGTCTAACTTGTTTTTGCAGGTCTTGTTGTGAAGTGATATGGTCAAGGTACACAAGCTTTTAATCCATTATATTGAAGGGTCCACTACTCAGTTGGTAAAGCACAAGGCTCTTAACCTTGTGGACGTGGATTCAAGCCCCATGACGGGGGTTACATCATATGATGTTATTTTCATTGAAGTATATATCAAGTCCCAGCTCAATATTATCTTACTGAGCCGGCCCTTGGGGGCTACACATTGCTGTTCAAAGTTTACATGATTATATTTACAAAGTCCCTGCTCATTATTACATGACCCGGCCCTTGGGGGCTACACTGGTTGAAGTTTTTATGAGCATCAGGCAATTACAAGTCCCAGGTTGCTGTAAGCATGACAACCCGACACTTGGGGGCTACATATGTGGAATACTCAGTTCTGACTGGTGATTGAGATGAACAACCTTGATTTCTTCAAGCTTGTGACATTCATATTGAAGCAAATCTTAAGCTGTTACTATGTTACCTTCTTAAGACTTGGGGGCTACAAGTGATAGGCATATAAGAGATATATTTTCAAGCTTGATGTTAACTACAATTATGACTCGGGCTATCAATATTTATAAACCGGCAATCTTGGCAATGATAAACCGGCAAGTTCTACATTCTTAAACCCACAAGTTCTACATTCTTAAACCGGCAAGTTCTACATCCTTAAACCGGCTGAAGATCAGATGAGTATTTCAAGGACCAATTTTTTTGTTAAGCATTGGGAGCTGAATCAAAGGAGTTATTCTTTACAATATATTTTCTATGAGAAACCAATATCAGCAAGTTGATTATGAAGCTGGCCTATTAAACCAGATTTTCTAGAAGAAGGAAGTGACAAGGACTTAAGGATGATCAGGATCAGTTTAACATGGATAAATCCAAATTAAACTAGGGGCTAATGTCGGGGATATACCTCGCGGTATGACCCGACCGGAGTTATAACCCGGCTGGGGCTTGGTAAACCGGCAGGTGATAAACTGGCTGACAGTTAAGATAGGTGTTAAGACAGATGATAACCCGGCAAGAGTTAAGTCAGATGATAACCCGGCAGGTGTTTAAGTCAATCATAACCCGACAGAGAATCATAACCCGGCAGACAATCATAAAACGACAGACCATCATAACAACAAAGTAGCAACCACATAAAACTTGCAACAACAAAGTAGAGGACGTCTAACTTGTTTTTGCAGGTCTTGTTGTGAAGTGATATGGTCAAGACATGATGTGATATGATTTGTTGTATGAGATAATCATGTTTTGTAACAAAGTTATCGGTGCTACCTCTTGAGCACTGCGTTGGTTTTCCTTTGAAGAGGAAAGGGTGATGCAGCAAAGTAGCATAAGTATTTCCCTCAGTTTTTGAGAACCAAGGTATCAATCTAGTAGGAGGCTCCACGCGATTCCCTCGTACCTACACAAACAAACAATAACCTCGCAACCAACGCGATAAAGGAGTTGTCAATCCCTTCACGGCCACTTGCGAAAGTGAGATCTGATAGAGATAATAAGATAAGTTAAATATTTTTGGCATTTTTATGATATAGATTGGAAAGTAAAGATCGCAAAATAAAGTAGATTGGAAACTTATATGATGGAAAATAGACCCGGGGGCCATAGGTTTCACTAGTGGCTTCTCTCAAGATAGCATAAGTATTACGGTGGGTGAACAAATTACTGTCGAGCAATTGATAGAAAAGTGCATAGTTATGAGAGTATCTAGGCATGATCATGTATATAGTCATCACGTCCATGACAAGTAGATCGAAACGATTCTGCATCTCCTACTATTACTCCACACATCGACCGCTATCCAGCATGCATCTAGAGTATTAAGTTCATAAGAATAGAGTAACACATTAAGCAAGATGACATGATGTAGAGGGATAAACTCAAGCAATATGATAAAAACCCCATATTTTTATCCTTGATGGCAACAATACAATACGTGCCTTGCTGTCCCTGCTGTCACTGGGAAAGGACACCGCAAGATTGAACCCAAAGCTAAGCACTTCTCCCATTGCAAGAAATATCAATCTAGTAGGCCAAACCAAACTGATAATTCGAAGAGACTTGCAAAGATAACCAATCATACATAAAAGAATCGGGAGGAGATTCAAAAATTTCTCATAGATAAACTTGATAATAAACCCACAATTCATCGGATCTCGACAAACACACTTGTTGGGGATATTACTACTGGGCGTGAACCGGCCAATTTGGGCCGGGTTAACTTCATTAGTAGTATAAAGGTGATTAAGCCAAATTGGCAGCTAAAGGCCCAAGGCCTGTAGTCGGTTTAGAACCTGTAGCCGTAAAGAACTTGTATTGTAAGTTAGGAATAGAGAGAGACCAACCGGGATACGAGTATGAACCGGTGTTGGGACTCTATGGACCGACGGGCGTCACCCGTGTATATAAGGGGACGGCCCGGCGGCGGTTCAAGGACAAACAACAACAACTCGAGGCCTAGGCGAAGCTTATTTGCTCCCTAGTCATCGAAACCACATCAATCCCATCACAACTAGATGTAGGCTTTTACCTTCATCGAAGGGGCCGAACTAGTATAAACCCTTGTGTCTTTGTGTCCGCTTTAACCCCTTCAAGTTAAGCCATAGCGATGGCTCCATGACTAAGTCCTTTCACAAGGACATCTGCCGTGACAAAACCATGACAGTTGGCGCCCACCGTGGGGCTATTGCACGATGGTTTGATGATCTTGGAGGGAAAATTCAAAGGACTCGAAGGCTATGCTGTGGGCCGGATGACCAAGAGTCGTCGCGACAAGCTCTACATCGACGATGCAGGATGGGGTCCCGAAGCCGGCTTGATTGAGTACGGGTACCGGGTCCCCTTTGGTGGCATACAAGTTTTTATCGGCAAGATTGGTGAGCCTGGGCCTAAGCCGGACATCTGCACCGACCTCGTCAAGACGGCTCAGCGTGCGAGATCTACCTAGGTTAAACCGGCCGTGCAGCGTGCCTTCGTGGGAGTCATCCACGGAGGAGAACATGAGGACGAGTCAGAATACGGTAGCGAGACCGTCATCTATTCTAGCAACGAGTCCTCAACCGGGGAGACCGAATCATTGTACCAGTTGCAAGACGACCAGATTAGGGGTTGTTCCGATGGCGACAGTATTCCGGACCCCCCTGATCAGATCAACCGGGTTGGAATATTCATGGCCGGCACGCAGGCGGCGAATCACTCCTCGACCGCAGCAGCAATGTTATCCGGATCAGTAGAGGCAGCGGCAGCGGGGGCAGGAGGCCTTGTGCGCCCACCGGTTCAAGTTCTGTCTGACCTGTTTGATGCACTAGCTGTACTTATGGCAGAGGCCAATCCGGCGGATCAGGAGGCCCATGATGCAGAGGTTGCAAAGGTGAGAGAGCAGATCGTACAGGCCAAGGCTGACCTGGCAGTGGAGAAGGACAGGATGGCCGGAGAGCGGGCCGCTTTGGACGCCCAGGCCTATAGGCTCATGCTCGACCAGAACGCATCACATGAGGTCTTGAGGCGGAAGCACAGATCACGCCTGCCGTTAGGGTTCGACCCTAGAAATCTCTTTCACACTCCGGAAGCTGGAACCAGTAATCCCCCGTGGCACCTGGAGGTAAAACGGGTCGAGGCACCAGGGCCAGGAGCGACGGTCCAACCCCGCCTGATGGAACCTCCTCGGCAGAACGTTGTGATTCCTCCGCCGGTCCAGACACCTCCGGGCCATTATTCTAATCCTATGGACAATCTTGTCGCAGCTGCTTCGCGATTAGAAGCTATCCCGATCGAAGGAGACTCTCCGCAAGCAATAGAGACGCGCCGGGTTAAGGAACTTCTCCGAACTGCTTTGATTCAGCAGGAGGCATATTCATACAGCCGCGATCGAATTCATTCCACACCTCGTCCAAGCCGGAGCTACAGTAGGCGCATGGATGAACCGGCCGTATCAAGCAATGCGCGGAACCGTGAAGCGGCCCGTGGCAATAATCCGGCAGGTGGTGTCCGCGACGCTCAGGATGTAGTGGACCGGGCCCGGGCACGAAGGGAAGCCCAGTTAGCAGCACAGAACGAAGCGGGTCAGCTTACACCGGTTCGTCCCACCACCTCCGCCGGGCCAGGGGTCGCCTCTAGCTTGGGAGTGCCCTGTTTAGTCCCCGCTTTACGCAATGTACGCCTGCCCAAAGACTTCAAGGGTCCGCGCAAGGTGCCGAATTACATCGCTGATTTATCTCCAGAAGCGTGGGTAGAGAGTTATGAGATGGCCATGGAGATGCTGGATGTGGATGAGACCGCGTGTGCAAAGTACTTCACCATGATGCTTGAAGGCACGACCCGTACTTGGTTGAAGAGCCTGCCGCCTAATTCTATCAGTTCATGGGCCCAGTTGCGGACCCGGTTTGTCCAGAATTTCAAAGATACGTGTAAGCAGCCTAGGTCCATAGTAGACTTGGCGGCTTGTGTTCAGGAGGACGGAGAGTCAACAACCCATTGGGTACGCCGCGTTTCGAAAGTCTTGCACTCGTCTAACAGGATCAATGCTGACTCTGCGATCTTAACCCTGGAGGGCAACTGCCGGTTTAAGCCTCTAAAGTTGAAGTTGGGGCGTATGAAGCGGTTCTGTAACGACATGGAAACTCTCATGGCTGCTTTGGTGAAGTATGCTGATTCTGATAGTACCAAGGATCCCGAGACTGACGATGACGAAGCAGGGAAGGGAAAGAAGAACAGCAACTCCAAGGGGCATCAACACAAACCGGCAGGCCATGGGAACGGAGGCAAGTGTAAAGCGGATGGCAGCATGGACTTTGTGGCTAACACTAATGCGCAGGTCAAGGGTCAGCGACGCAGGGGTAAAGCGGCGAATCGTAGTGGAGCTCCGAATCCTAACCCGGATCGCTTAATCTATTTGTTGAATCAGCCTTGTCCAAAACACGGGACGAAGGAAGCGCCGGCTAACCACCTTTGGAAGGATTGTTACATTATGCAGGAATTTAAAAACTCTAATGCCTTTCGGTATGACCATGGGTCAGGTGGTGGCTCAGGATCCGGTTTCCATGGGCCGAGCCACGATGGAGCTTCCAGTTCAGGTTTCAATCAGGGCGGTCATAACAACCAGAATAATCAGAGCAGTCAAGGAGGTTACAACCAGCAGCAGCAGCAGCAGTCGGGTTATCAGAGCCATCCAAAACAGTTGAACAATGGGCAGTATCACGTTTTCACAACCAGTTTGGATAAGCGCGACCGGAAACTTCACAAGCGAGCGGTGAACTCTGTTGAACCAGCCATACCACGTTACTTACGTTGGTCGGAACAGCCTATCGTGTGGAGCAGGGAGGATCACCCACCCCGGGTTGACAATCCGGGCCAGTTGGCGTTAGTGGTAGACCCTCAGGTGGGAGGTTATAAATTCACCAAGGTGCTCATGGATGGAGGGAGCAGTATTAACATCCTGTACTATGAGACATTCCACCGCATGGGGCTAACAGACAAAAATCTCAGACCGTCTAATACGGTGTTCCATGGTGTGGTGCCTGGCAAATCAGCATATCCTGTTGGTAAGATAGCCCTGGAGGTGGCTTTTGGGGACGAGCATGATTCCCGATCTGAAACACTAACCTTTGAGGTGGTGAAAATCCGGAGCCCGTATCACGCCTTATTTGGGCGGCCGGCTTATGCCAAATTCATGGCACGACCTTGTTACATCTATTTACAGCTCAAGATGCCGGGTCACAAAGTGACAATAACGGTTCATGGGAGCCGCAAGATTGCTTTGGAATGTGAGGAAGGTGATGCGGCCTATGCAGAGTCGGTTTGTGCCACAGAGGAGTTGAAATATTATAGGGACAACGTTGATCCGGCGGACATGACCCCTTTGAAGAAGCCGACTACGGAGCATGATTCAGATCTGAAGTTCAAATCAGCGGCTGAGACCAAGCTTGTTGACTTTGTGCCCGGCGATTCGTCCAAGCAGTTCACTGTCAGTGCCAACTTGGACCCTAAATAGGAAAGCACGCTCATCGAGTTCATCCGTGAGAATCGGGACATTTTTGCATGGAAGCCTTCTGACATGCCAGGTGTACCGAGGGAACTCGCTGAGCACACTCTTAATGTTGATCCTAAGTATAAACCGGTAAAGCAGTTTCTCCGCCGGTTTAACGAAGAAAGGTGCAAAGCTATTGGAGAGGAGGTGGCCAGGCTCTTAGCAGCTGGTTTTATCATTGGAGTGTTCCATCCAGAGTGGCTTGCTAATCCGGTGCTGGTTCTTAAGAAAAATGGCACTTGGAGTATGTGTGTGGATTACACAGATCTTAATAAGGCTTGTCCAGAGGATCCTTTTGCCCTCCCCCGCATTGACCAGATTATTGATGCCATGGCGGGTTGTGAGCGTTTGAGTTTTTTGGATGCGTATTCTGGGTACCATCAGATCAAAATGGCGGTTAAGGACCAGGAGAAGACGGCGTTTATTACTCCCTTTGGAGCCTTCTGCTATGTATCTATGCCTTTTGGGCTCAAGAGCGCCCAAGCCACTTATCAACAGTGTGTACAGAACTGCCTGCATAAACAGATCGACCGTAATGTGCACGCCTATGTGGATGATATTGTAGTCAAGTCAAGGCAGAAGGAGACACTGGTTGATGATTTAAAGGAAACCTTTGACAACTTGCGGGTTTACAAGATGATGCTTAACCCGGCCAAATGTGTCTTTGGTGTTCCGGCAGGCAAGTTACTGGGCTTTCTTGTGTCCAACAGAGGAATTGAGGCTAATCCGGAGAAGATTACGGCTATCACCTCCCTGGCTAAACCGAAGTGTATCAACGATGTTCAGCGTTTGGCGGGTCGGATTGCCACGCTGAGCCGGTTTATCAGCCGCCTCGGAGAGAAGGCCATCCCCTTATACCAGATGCTGAAAAAGACAGATCAATTCATCTGGAGTCCGGCTGCTGATGAAGCGTTGGAGGACTTGAAGCGGCAATTAGCCAATCCGCCCGTTCTCGCAGCTCCGATCGACAAGGAGCCATTACTGCTATACGTAGCAGCCAATGCTCGTGCAGTTAGCGTGGCTATTGTGGTAGAGCGCAAGGAGGCAGGCAAGGAGTATCCGGTTCAGCGGCCGGTTTACTATATCAGCGAGGTGCTTATTGAATCCAAGAAACGGTATCCGCATTGGCAGAAGCTGGTATATGGAGTTTTTATGGCAAGCCGGAAGTTGAAGCAGTATTTCCAAGGGCACCCCATCACAGTGGTTAGTTCAGCTCCCTTGGGCGATATCATACAGAACCGGGAGGCGACTGGCCGGATTGCCAAGTGGGCTATAGAACTTGGGCCGCACGGATTGAAGTACGTACCTCGGACGGCGGTGAAGTCTCAAGCACTTGTTGATTTCATCAATGATTGGACTGAGTTGCAAGCACCAGAGGAGAAGCCGGATCACACATATTGGACTATCCATTTTGATGGATCCAGGCAATTGGAGGGCTCGAGGGCTGGAGTCGTATTAACTTCCCCACGAGGTGATAAGTTTTGTTATGTTCTACGCTTAATGTTCCCTTGTACTAGTAATGCAGCTGAGTATGAAGCTTTGCTCCATGGTATCCGGATGGCTAAAGAAATGAATCTAAGTCGGGTTAAGTGCTTCGGTGACTCGGACCTCGTGGCTCAACAGGTGTCTGGCACTTGGGATTCTAAAGACCCACTTATGGCTGCATATCATCGTGAGGTGGATATTATTGCGGGTCACTTCAAGGGTTATCAGGTGGATCACGTGGATCGTCGAAAAAATGAAGCGGCGGACGCTTTAAGCCGGTTGGGCTCTCAGCGTAAACCGGTCCCGCCTAATGTCTTTCTTGATGTGTTGCACAACCCGTCAGTCAAGCTCCTGGGTGAAGCGGATTTGGCTATTCCTGATCCGGAGGCTCAATTGGTGGCAGCCCTGCATGTTATACCGGATTGGACAGTTCCTTATCTTGCGTACATGAACCGGGGAGAGTTGCTAGAGGATGAGACTCTAGCCAGGCAGATAGTCCGGCGATCCAAGTCTATGACCATTGTCAATGGCTAATTGCATCATTGCAGTGTATCAGGGGCGTTTCAACGCTGCGTCTCTCCTGAGGAAGGCTGTGAAATTTTACGCGAAATCCATGAAGGGGATTGTGGTCACCACGCCGGTTCAAAGTCTTTGGTGGCTAAGGCGTTTCGTCACGGGTTCTACTGGTTGGCAGCTCATGCTGATGCGGAGGACTTGGTTAAACGGTGTGATGGCTGTCAGAAATTTTCACTGCGTGCTCATGTGCCGGCTCAAGAGTTGAGGATGATTCCAATTACTTGGCCGTTTGCAACATGGGGGTTGGATATGGTCGGGCCTTTTAAAAGGTCCAAGGATAAGAAAACCCACCTTTTGGTGGCAGTTGACAAATTTACCAAGTGGGTTGAAGCGGAGCCTGTTAGCAAGTGTGATGCAGCTACAGCGGTGCAGTTCATTAAAAAGGTGATTTTCCGGTTTGGCTTTCCACACAGTATCATTACTGACAATGGTACCAATTTGTCCAAGGGCGCTATGAAGGAATTCTGTGAGCGTGAGCACATCCAACTTGACGTATCGTCAGTGGCTCACCCCTAGTCCAATGGGCAGGCAGAACGAGCTAATCAAGAGATCTTGCGAGGCATCAAACCCCGGCTTATGGTTCCATTGCAAAGAACACCGGGTTGTTGGGTTGAAGAGCTACCGTCTGTGCTATGGAGTATCAATACTACGCCCAACCGATCTACAGGATACACGCCGTTTTTCATGGTCTACGGAGCAGAGGCAGTTCTCCCTAGTGATATCCGGCATGATTCGCCTCGCGTAGCGACTTATGTTGAAGCGGACAATGAGACAGCACGAAAGATGCTTTGGACCTATTGGATGAGGAGCGTGACATAGCAACTGCCCGCTCAGCGATTTATCAACAGGATCTTCGTCGCTATCACAGTCGCCGGGTCAGAACCAGAGCTTTTCAAGAAGGAGATTTGGTGCTTCGACTCATCCAAGACCAGACGGATATGCACAAGTTATCCCCACCTTGGGAAGGAACTTTCGTGGTCAGCAAGAATCTGCACAACGGGTCGTACTATCTGATTTATATTCGAGAGCATAAAGACTCATGCACATCAGAGGAGGAGACCAACAGGCCGTGGAACATAGCTCATCTTCGGCCTTACTACACTTGAGCCATTGGCTCTATCTATGTACATATTATGACAGTGTATATATTATCATTGATATAATAAAACCGGAGCCTCAGCTAAAGCGGGGTCTCTGTCCTTTCATATCATGTGTGGTTACATGGAGTTGTTCTGTCTTAAAGCGGCCTCCGGTTTACCCCTTGAAATTTGCTTTTCAAAAAAAGCTTTGTGATATCACTTGGGGGCTTGGTTGTGTCCGAACCAATGCAACACCTCTTGATAGGCGAAAGCCACCAGATCACTTGGGGACATGGTCAAGTCTGAACCAGTCACGCCTCTTGATCGCCCTAAGGCCACAGAATCACTTGGGGGCTTGGTCGAACCCGAACCATTGCCATGCCTTTTGATCAGCATAAATGCCACGGTTTCATTTGGGGACCTGGCTGACTTGAACCATCGCCACACCTATTGGGGGCTTAGTCCTGTCCGACCATGGTAACACCATCTGATCAGCTCAGTAAAGCATGTTTTTACAAACGGCTTTGTCATTGCCTTTGCTTCCATATTTCTTTTATGACTATTCTTCGATTTTTGTTGTGTTTTCTTTAAACCGACAACACTTTTTAAACCGGTTCAGCTGATGAAATTCGGCTCATTTTTAATCCGGGGAAATGTGCCAGGTTTAACTTTCCTGTTAACATCATGGAGTAGCAGGGGGGCTTACAATGACCCAGCACGGTTTACATGGTAAGCCAGCATTTTAACACACGGGAGTTGTTTTTTCCCCTTTGACGGTAATGGTTTATAAAACCTCCGTTTCAAGCCTGGCTAAGCCAACTTCATGCCCAGCGATGGCAGGTATTTTGTATCGCATATTTGATTATATGTCTTAAATACATTGACGATATATATATAAAGGTCATAAACCGGTTGGCGGTATAACCACCATCGCTGTTCAAGATTTTATGATTGCAGGAAATATAAATTGAGGATTTCAAGCAAAAGCATCAGTACTTATGCACGAAGGCATATTTAAAGCAACAGTATTTGCTATTCTATTACAAGGCAATGCGGTGCAAAAATAAGATCATTGTTCTTTTGGCTGATCATAATAAAGCAGCTATTTAAACCGACTTCCAGTTCACGACTGCTCACTGCCCCGGTCTGATGGTTGTGGGTCGTCCCGCGCCGCTTCAGTTTCCTCATCTCTACCCATTGGCCGGAAATCAACAGTGGTCCAGTCGATTCCCATTAAAGCTTGAAAGACAGCCTCTTCATGGATCAGAGAAGACGGTTCAATATCAGGAGCGTAAGTATGCTTACGGATTGGAGGAATCAGATTCTCCACTTCGGGGATTTGTGCAGCCACTCATTTGCTCTGATCATTGTACTGAGCTTGATAATGCGACAAGTCTGCCTCTTCAGCCAATTGGCAAGCCAGAGGGCGCACTACACGGTTTATCGTCCTCAGATCATCTTCATTGAACTCTGAACCATCTTCCTTCAAACTGGGATAGCCTTGAGCTGCCTCAACAAGATCGAAGTCCGGCACCCATGCTTTTGCCCGAATCAAGGCATTAATGGCTCCGGTTCGAGCAGCAGATTTTTTCAGTTCTTCAATCCGAGTAGGAAGCATTGACAACCTCTTCAGAGTATCTTGAATTAAAGTGGGAGCCGGATTGTTATGAGATGCAGTGGTGATGATCCGCTGCGCTCCGGTATACAGCTGTTCAATTAAGGTGTAGGCAGCCTTCAACTTCTTCCGAACATCTGACCCTAAGTGACCAATGCGTGTACCTGCAACATTACAGGAAAGATCACAAACCGGATCTATTATAAGAAGGCCAAAGTTATCAAAGAAACCAAAAGGAGCTTACCAAAGATAGCAGCGGTCATGGCATGCACTTGCCGTTTTACGGCGGTCAGCTCATTTACCACCGGTTTAAGGGCAGCTTCAGCATTTTCAGCTCTTTTTATTAAAGCGGCCTTCTCAGTGGCCCAATCAGCCCGCTCCTTCTTGAAACCCTCCTTCAGCTGTTCCATAATGCTCAAAGTGCTGGTTAATTCTTCCCTTGCTTTGTCGGTTTCGGCTTGTTGGGTTTTCAAAGTTTCTTGCAGATCAATAATCCGGTCCTCTTTGATCCTCACTTCAGCCTGCATAAAGACAGTGCTTGGCTTTAAACAAACGGTACAAGAATTTGAAGTACCAACCACATAACAAGTTATGCGCTTGATACTCAGGGGCTAATGCATATTTAATCTTCATCTATTACTAAATCGCAAAGTCCCAAGCTCAATATAGGTATTCAACTTGGCACTTGGGGGCTAATGGCTATTTGCTCAATTATGTTCTGATATTAGAATCTCTATTGGAGTCCCGGTTTAACTATACTAAGTTGAACCGGCCCTTGGCAGCTACATTGATGGATTTCAAAGTATTGAGGACTATATTTAAAGTCCCAGCTTGAAGAAGGTTACAAACCGGCCCTTGGGGGCTAGGAGAATTAATAGAGTGGCAGTAATTAAAGAAAGAAGAAGCACAAGGAAATTACCTCAAATTTTTTCCTTCATCAGCTTTACCAGACCAGCTTGATAATCACGACTAGTATATAGCCGGTTCAAGTAACCAGAATGAAGGTCTTGGGCGTTCAGAGCAGCATACGTCGTCAGATCAACATCCCATTTGCCTTTGTTCATGGCAGAAAAATCTTCTTTGACAGTATGCTTAGCTAAAGTGACAGGATTCCCTGGTTCAAAGCGACCTACACCGGTAATTACAACGTCATCATCATTGGACTCGCCGGTTTGCACTGGCGCTATCGGTTTGTTGGCAGGTTTGGAAGGACTGCAGGATCTTTCAATCCGGATGGGGCTGGCAGGCTGGTCAACAGGGACTGAAGTATTAATAGGCCTTTTCTCAGTAATAGCATCATCTTGCAAGGGAGGATCATTGGGAACATCTTCATGAACGAACGCTTCAAGATTTGGTGCTTTATCCTGTTCAGGGGCAGCATCCTCCTCGGCCGCTTTATCCAAGCGGCCTTTCTTGCTCGGTTTAGGTTTAGCCCTGAAAGAGAAACAAAGAGTCAAGGAACAGCATAAGTTATAAAGCAATATACCGGAAGCATATGTTCAGCCTAGCTTACCCAAGAACCGTTATCAGTGGTGGCAGTTGAGTGGCCGATGATTCACCAGAGGATGAATGAGAAGTAACCTGATAATCGGAGTCGGACAGATTAAGAGGTTGATGGAAGAAACCCGCTTTAGGATGGAAATTAATAAGAAGGTTGGAGACCTCTGAGCGGCGTTTCCGAACCGGACTGTTCGGTAAACCGGCGGAGGTAACTACCTGGCCACTGTGCCGGGTTGTGCGGCGAGCTTCATGTTGCTGAGTCTTCATAAGAAATTTGGGATCCAAGTAAGCAAGAGGATGAGAAAATTTAACTTTCCGGTTTGCCTGGTGAAGTTTTGGCAAAGGCAAAGGATCTGAATCAGAAGAGAGGATAGTTACCTCGGTGGCATCAGCATTACTGGCTTCAGCATCGTCCTGACAAGTATCATCATCAATAAGGCGTGTAAAAAGTAAGCCTAGTGAGTCGAGTTCTACCTCAAGGTCCGAGTACCCACATCATCATCAGCAGCCGGATCAGATGAAGCGGTGGTCTTCCTTTTTTGGGCTGGCCTCTTGACAACTTTAGTCTTTGGCCGGGTTGATCTTTCCGTTTTCTCTGGTTTTTCTTGTGGAAGCTTCTTGCTCCAAAACGGATTATCACCCTGATTCGGCAGCAATTGATGTTATACAGAAATAGCAATAACAGGTTCAGCAAAAAATACAAGCAAAATCTTACAGCTGGCGGTTTGTTGGTAGTACAGAAGGGGAGCAGGCCGGTTTGAGCGCAGAGGTGTTCCGGTTCGTTCAACATTTTCTTCACAGCCTCCGTGACTTCGTCATCTGAGAGCTGGATCTTAGTGTGTCGGAGTGGGTCATCGACGCTACCAGTATACTTGCACATTAAACCGGAGCGCCGGCTGAGAGGCAGTATGCTCCATGATATCCAACAACGTGCGAGATCTATTCCTGTTAAACCGTTGGCCATGAAGGCTCGGAGCTTGGATAGTTGCGGAGCGTATTTACTTCTCTCTTTGGCACTTAACCTTTGTGGGAAAGGGTGTGTATTGCTGAGCCGCTCCGGATGAAAGTCAGGCAAAGGATTTTCATTATCAGGGGAAGTATCTTTGCAGTAGAACCATGTTGAATTCCACTCCTTGGGGTGACTGTGTAGTCTGGCGTGAGGATAAGTGATCTCTTTCCTTTTCTGAATTGCCATACCGCCCAATTTGGTATTGGGACCATCAGTTAATTCTGTGCGGCGGTTTAGGTGGAAACAGTCTCTAAACAGTTCAACTGTGGGTTCCTCTTAAAGGTATACCTCACTGAGCACTTGGAAGTGACATATGTTGGTAACAGAGTTGGGGCCAGTGTCTTGCGGGCGGAGTTGAAAATTGGCTAACACATCCCGGTAAAATTTAGAACCGGGCAGCTTGAAGCCCCGGGCTAAATGGTCTGCAAAGATCACAACCTCTCCCTCTTGAGGTGTGGGAGGACATTCATCACCAGGGACCCTCCAGTGAATAGTATCTTTGCTGTCTAAAGCGCCGATCAAGACTAAATTATCCAATTGAGTTTCTGTGACGCGAGAAGGAACCCAGTTACACTCATATACTTGTTTGGCCATGGTGAGATCTGCAAAAAATAAGTGATTCCGGTTCAAGAATGTGTTGGGTAATAGAATGCGCTGGTATGAACAATGTTAAGCCGGAGGCAGTGCAGTTAAACCGGATTTCTATGAGGTGACATAGTAGGGCTAAAGAATTCTGGCGGTTCAACAAGGGGACTAATGGTATATACCGGTTTACTAACTTTTCCTATATTAAGTTAAACCGCTTGATCTAAACATTGAAGGCAATTGAGGTTGTGTAAGTGCACAGAAACAGGTTTTCACATAATCTCTCTATAATAATGGATCTACAGCCAGTTCAGAAAAAAGGAAAAAATGTCTACAAACTTGAAGCAGAACAATATGGATTCAAGAAGCAGGAAGATTGATGAGATCTATGGATTTGAGTATGAATCTACAGACTGATGATAATCACAGCAGGGTTTCAAAGACCTATCCAGAATCTCGGTATGAGCATGAACAGTATGCAAGAACAGCTGCAGGAACCTGAAACCCTAGAATAGATCTAGATCTATAAAGGCAGAGATCTTACCGGAGCTCAGGGAGATGCGGAAGGGCGCCGCGGTTCTCTGGTATGGTCAGAGTGATGCAGCGTCCCAAGATGGTGCAGAGGTTGATGACGGTGGCGGAGCTTCGAGGTTGACGACGCGAGGAAGACGAAGAGAAAGAGACGAAGGGGAGAAAATGAAATGACCCTTCGGTCCTATTTATAA
Organism: Triticum timopheevii; assembly: GCA_963921465.1. Classification (NCBI taxonomy): domain Eukaryota; kingdom Viridiplantae; phylum Streptophyta; class Magnoliopsida; order Poales; family Poaceae; genus Triticum; species Triticum timopheevii. The sequence goes on along the minus strand of OY997262.1, from coordinate 311,718,439 downwards.
AGCAAAAGACGTGTGTCAGGCGCGCGAATCCAGGAACCACAAATTTCGGAAGTGGAGCTGTTGCCTTGGTTATCGCAGATCTATTAATAAAAGAAGGCGTCATAAATGTTAACCTCATGGTGGCGTCATACCGGTTTACAGCAACCAGAGATGATGACGACATGGCGGTTCACCAATTACCAGAAGATGTTGAAGACAAAGTTTTTTTTAGGAAGGATTGACATGAACCAGTTCAAATCAATCTGGGGCCTAATGTTGGGGATATTACTACTGGGCGTGAACCGGCCTATTTGGGCCGGGTTAACTTCATTAGTAGTATAAAGGTGATTAAGCCAAATTGGCAGCTAAAGGCCCAAGGCCTGTAGTGGGTTTAGAACCTGTAGCCGTAAACCGGTTTGATATGTAAACTTGTATTGTAAATTAGGAATAGAGAGAGACCAACCGGGATACGAGTATGAACCGGTGTTGGGACTCTATGAACCGACGGGCGTCACCCGTGTATATAAGGGGACGACCCGGCGGCGGTTCAAGGACAGACAACAACAACTCGAGGCCTAGGCGAAGCTTATTTGCTCCCTAGTCATCAAAACCACATCAATCCCATCACAACTAGACGTAGGCTTTTACCTTCATCGAAGGGGCCGAACTAGTATAAACCCTTGTGTCTTTGTGTCCGCTTTAACCCCTTCAAGTTAACCCGTAGCGATGGCTCCATGACTAAGTCCTTCAACAAGGACATCTACCATGACAAAACCACGACAACACTGCAAAAAGCGTTACATTGAATAGATCTCCAAGAAGATGGAGGAGAACATTGTATTGAGATTCAAAGAGAGAGAAGAAGCCATCTAGCTAATAACTATGGACCCGAAGGTCTGTGGTAAACTACTCACAACTCATCAGAGAGGCTATGGTGTTGATGTAGAAGCACTCCGTGATCGATTCCCCCTTCGGCGGAGGGCCGAAAAAGGCTCCAAGATGGGATCTCACGGGTACAGAAGGTTGTGGTGGTGGAAATAGGGTTTCGTGGTGCTCCTGGATGTTTTCAGGGTATGCAAGTATATATAGGCGAAGGAAGTCGGTCAGGGGAGCCACGAGGGGCCCACGAGGGTGGGGGCGCGCCCACCCCCGTAGGGCGCGCCCTGCACCCTCGTGGCCCCCTGGGCAGCTTCTTGATGTCCACTACAAGTCTCCTGGATTGCGTTTGTTCCAAAAAGATCGCTCCTGAAGGTTTCATTCCGTTTGGACTCCGTTTGATATTCCTTTTCTTCAAAACACTGAAATAGGCAAAAAAAACAGCAATTCGGGCTGGGCCTCCGGTTAGTAGGTTAATCCCAAAAATGACATAAAAGTGTAAATTAAAGCCCATAAACATCTAAAACAGGTAATATAATAGCATGGAACAATCAAATATTATAGATACGTTGGAGATGTATCACCACTTTATCCAACAATACCGCCGAATCAAAGTAAGATGTTGGTGGTAAGAAGTCTGACTATTATCGCCCATAATTCTTTGTGTTCTACTCGTGCATAAAACATCTACGCACAAACCTGGCTCGGATACCACCACTGGGGAACGCGGTAATTTCAAAAAAAATCCTACGATCAAGCAAGATCTATCTAGGTGATGCATAGCAACAAGAGGGGAGAGTGTGTCCATGTACCCTCGTAGACCGAAAGCGGAAGCGTTTCAATAACGCGGTTGATGTAGTCGAACGTTTTCGCGATCCAGCCGATCCAAGTACCGAACGTATAGCACCTCCGCGTTCAGCACACGTTCAGCTCGATGACGTCCCTTGTGCTCTTGATCCAGTTGAGGACGAGGGTGAGTTCCGTCAGCACGACGGCGTGGCGACGGTGATGACGATGCTACCGGCGCAGGGCTTCGCCTAAGCACTACGATGATATGATCGAGGTGTGTAACTGTGGAGGGGGGCACCGCACACAGTTAAGAGAAACTTGTATGTTTTGGGGGTGCCCCCTACCCACGTATATAAAGGCGGCAGGAAGAGAGGTCGGTCCTCCTAGGGGCGCGCCAAGTGTAGGGACTCCTACTAGGACTCCCAAGTCCTAGTAGGGTTTCCTTTCCTTTTCGAAGTAGGAAAGAAGGAAAAGAGGGAGAGGTAGAAGGAAAGGGGGCCCTACCCCTTGTCCAATTTGGTTTGGGCAGGGGGGACGCGCGCGCCACCTCGTGGCCCTTCTTCCCTCTCTCCTCTAAAGCCCAATAAGGCCCATTAACTTCCCCCCGCAAAATCCCGTAACTCTCCGGTACTCTTAAAAATACTCGAATCACTCGGAACCATTTCGATGTCCGAATATAGCCTTCCAATATATCGATCTTTACCTCTCGACCATTTAGAGACTCCTCGTCATGTCTGTGATCTCATTCGGGACTCCGAACAAACTTTGGTAATCAAATCACATAACTCATAATACAAATCATCATCAAACGTTAAGCTTGCGGACCCAACGGGTTCGAGAACTATGTAGACATGACCGAGACACATCTCCGGTCAATAACCAATAGCGGAACCTGGATGCTCATATTGGCTCCTATATATTCTATGAAGATCTTTATCGGTCAAACCGCATAACAACATACATTGTTCCCTTTGTCATCGGTATGTTACTTGCCCGAGATACGATCGTCGGTATCTTCATACCTAGTTCAATCTCATTACCGGCAAGTATCTTTACTCATTCCGTGATGCATCATCCCGTAACTAACTCATTAGTCACATTGCTTGCAAGGCTCATAGTGATGTGCATTACCGAGAGGGCCCAGAGATACCTGTCCAATACACGGAGTGACAAATCATAATCTCGATCTATGCCAACCCAACAAACACCTTCGGAGACACCTGTAGAGCACCTTTATAATCACCCATTTACGTTGTGACGTTTGATAGCACACAAGGTGTTACTCCGCTATTGAGGAGTTGCATAATCTCATAGTCTGAGGAACATGTATAAGTCATGAAGAAAGCAGTAGCAATGAAACTGTAACGATCATAATGCTAAGCTAACGGATGGGTCATGTCCATCACATCATTCTCCTAATGATGTGATCTCGTTCATCAAATGACAACACATGTCTATGGTTAGGAAACTTAACCATATTTGATTAATGAGCTAGTCAAGTAGAGGCATACTAGGGACACTATGTTTTATCTATGTATTCACACATGTACTAAGTTTCTAGTTAATACAGTTCTAGCATGAATAATAAAAATTTATCATGATATAAGGAAATAAATAATAACTTTATAATTGCTTCTAGGGCATATTTCCTTCAGAAGGTACAAAACCGAAGGTGGTCAATGGTCAAAAAATTAAACACCATATCTTAGGTACACCTATTAATGTGGAAAGCAATATTATCCAAACCATGACACCAGAGGAACACATAAAACAAACCTTCCAGAACACTCCAGAATAACTAAAAAAGAGGAGGTACGTGATATGGTAAGTAAACAGACTCCAAAAAATCCACAAAAATATTTTCTGACGTTTTGAAATATTACTAAAATTAGGAAAATAAGAAACAACCAGGAAGGCACCAGAGGGGGGAAGAAGACACCAGGGTGTGCCTGGGCCCCCTGGCGCGCCCAGGTAGGTTGTGCCCACCTCGGGAACCTTCCCGACTCCGTTTTCCTCCCATTTGCTTGTTTCCCAAGATAAAAAATCTTCATATACCCCCTGAATGTATTGACCACCGTATCATGCAGAAATCTTCTGTTCTTCTTTCTTGCTGATTTTCTGGTAGATCTGAAAATATGTCATCTCTATATTCAGAGGAAGAGAGCCTTGTTTCTTACCAGCCCCTGGACCCAAACATCTTTAAGAAGACTTTTCCCTATATGTGGCTAATAGATGAGGATGATGAAGACGAACCTGTTCCTCCTTGCTTCCTGAAGGAAAGCAAGGAAGCATTATGCAAGAGGATATTAAAGCTTGAGATGGAGAATGATGAGTTGAAGATAGATAATTTTTACCTCCGACATAAGCTGGAGAAAAAGGATAAGCCCGCTACTACATCATCACCACCATCATCATCTTCATCACCAAAGGAGACTTGAGTTCATGGTATGGGCACTCCCCTTGGCTTGTGCCTGAAGGAAATATGCCCTAGATGCAATAATAATGTTGTTATTTTATATTTCCTTATTCATGATAAATGTTTATTATTCATGCTAGAATTGTATTAATGGGAAACTTGATACATGTGTGGATACATAGAGAAAACTCCGTGTCCCTAGTATGCCTCTACTTGACTAGCTCGTTAATAAAAGATGGTTAAGTTTCCTAACCACAGACATGTGTTGTCATTTGATGAACGGGATCACATCATTATGAGAATGATGTGTTGGACAAGACCCATTCTTTACCTTAGCATTATGATCGTTCAGTTTTATTGCTACTGCTTTCTTGATGTCAAATACATATTCCTCCGACTATGAGATTATGCAACTCCCAGATACCGGAGGAATGCCTTTTGTGCTATCAAACGTCAAAATGTAACTGGTGATTATAAAGATGCTCTACAGGTATCTCCGAGGGTGTTTTTGGGGTTGGCATAGATCGAGATTAGGATTTATCACTCCGAGCATCGGAGAGGTATCTCTGGGCCCTCTCGGTAATGCACATCATAAGAAGCCTTGCAAGCAAAGTAACTAATGAGTTAGTTCTAGGATGATGCATTACGGAACGAGTAAAGAGACTTGCCAGTACTGAGATTGAACTAGGTATGAAGATAACAACGATTGATTTCGGACAAGTAACATACCGATGACAAAGGGAATAACGTATGTTGTCATAATGGTTTGACCGATAAAGATCCTCGTAGAATATGTAGGAGCTAATATGAGCATCCAGGTTCCGCTATTGGTTATTGACCAGAGAGGTGTCTCGGTCATATCTACATAGTTCACGAACCCGTAGAGTCCGCACACTTAACGTTCGATGATGATTTTGTATTATATGAGTTATGTGATTTGGTGACCGAATGTTGTTCGGAGTCCCGAATGAGATCACGGAAAATACGAGGAGTCTCAAAATGGTCGATAGGTAAAGATTGATATATTGGACAATAGTATTCGGACACCGGAAGTGTTCCTTGATGGCCTTTAATAACCCATGTGTCTTTCTCAAGATTGAGCTTCTCGAAGCGTAACTTCTCATGAGTTTTTTAAAGTTCTCAATGATCTTCTAAAGTAGTTTCATGAGCTAACTTAAGAGTGTTTAGTTCTTTAGTTAGACGCTCAATCTCCTTCTTATCATTGTCATTCGTTTCATCTTGATTATCATGATTAATAGCATTTTCATCATGGTATTCATCACTAGAGTTGTTAACAAGTAAATCATCATCACCTAGCAAGACATCTTCATCACTATTGAAATCAACATACTCGGGGTGTGTTACCTTGGGGCCTTTAGCCATGAAGCATCTCCCAATCCCTTCATTTGGTGAATCACATATGTCATAGGAGTTGGTTTACACAAGTGCTAGACCGGCAACACCTTCATCTTGAGTGTATTCGAAGTCGGAGTGATAACTTCTCTCGGTGTGGTGGTCAGAGTCGGAGCCAGATACCCATTCACCAACTTGAGCTTGATGTCTTTGTTTTGTGTAGCTCCTTGATGACTTGTCCTTCCTTTCCAATCCTTGCTTCTTCGAGAGGTTCTTCGTTCATAACGATCATCACTACTCCTTCTCTCTCTTGGAGGTGATTCTTCCCTTTTGCTTCTCCTTTTAGGTGAGTCTTCTCTTCTTTTGTAGGGAGTCATACACTCATTGGAGTATTGTCCGGGTCTTCCACCATTGTAGAAATTTCTCTCACGACTAGAAGATCTTTTGTCATTGTAGGACCTTGACTTGGAACTTCTTTCCTTGCTTCTATTCTTGTAGAATTTGTTGAAGTTCTTCACCATTAAGCTCAATTCTTCATTGAAGGCCTGTTTTTCATTTGATGATGTAGGAGCATCACATGAGACTTTGTAAGCACCACTAGACTTGTTGTGAAGCACTTCTTTATCCTTGAGTGACATCTCATGAGCAACAATTCTTCCAATGACTTCGGTTGGCTTGAGATCTTTGTAGTTTGGCATCATTTGGATCAAAGTGCACACTGTATTATATTTTCCATCTAAGGCTCTCAAGATCTTCTTGATGACGAATTTGTCGGTCATCTCTTCACTTCCTAAGCCAGCAATATCATTTTTGATGAGAGCAAGCCTAGAGTACATTTCAATGACACCTTCACCATCCTTCATTTTGAACTTGTCAAGTTGACTTTGAAGCACATCCAACTTGGATTCCTTGACGAAGTCGGTACCTTCATGCATATCAATCAAAGTATCCCAAATTTCCTTTGCATTCTCAAGACGACGGATTTTGTTGAATTCTTCGGGGCATAATCTGTTGAAGAGGATATCGCAAGCTTGAGCATTATATTATAACATCTTCAATTCTTCCGCGGTAGCTTCACGATTTGGTTCTCTCCCATCAAAGAATTCACCTTGCAAACCAATACACATAATAGCCCAAACGGCGAGGTTATGTCCAAGAATATGCATTTTCATCTTATGTTTCCAACTAGAAAAATTAGTACCATCAAAGTAAGGACCTCTACGGTGGTAATTTCCCTCGCTAGACGCCATACTCCCCTAGGTTGTGAAACCAAGGCTATGATCACTTAAGCTATGGAAATCAAGGCAAATTGGAGACCAAAGCTCTGATACCACTTGTAGGATCAAAAGTATGTCTATAGGGGGGTGCTTAGACTACTTGACCAAATAAAAGCTTAACCTTTTCCTAATTATAATTCTTGGCAGATTTTAGCAACTTAGCACAAGTCAAGCAATCTCAATACAATTCAAACAAGCATGCAAAGAGCATATGAGCAGCGGAAAGTAAAGCATGTAACTTGCAAGAAAGTAAATGGGAGGAGTTTGGAGGGAGCAAACGCAATGTTGACACGGAGATTTTTGGTGTGGTTCCGATAGGTGGTGCTATCGTACATCCATGTTGATGGAGAGTTCAACCCACAAAGGGTAATGGTTGCGCGAGTCCATGGAGGGCTCCACCCACGAAGGGTCCACGAAGAAGCAACATTGTCTATCCCACAATGGTCGTCGCCCACGAAGGACTTGCCTCACTAAGGTAGATCTTCATGAAGTAGGCAATCTCCTTGCCTTACAAACTCCTTGGTTCAACTCCACAATCTTGACGGAGGCTCCCAAGTGACACCTAACCAATCTAGGAGACACTACTCTCCAAAAGGTAATAGATGGTGTGTTGATGATGAACTCCTTGCTCTTGTGCTTCAAATGATAGTCTCCCCAACACTCAACTCTCTCTCACAGATCAGGCTATGGTGGAAAGATGATTTGAGTGGAAAGCAAGTTGGGGAAGGCTAGAGATCAAGATTCTTGTGGTTGGAATGGAATATCTTGGTCTCAACACATGAGTAGGTGGTTCTCTCTCAGAAAATGAATGCTGGAAGTGTAGGCACGTTCTGATGGCTCAAACCACAAATGAAGAGTGGGTGGAGGGGTATATATAGCCTCCACACAAAATCTAACCATTACACATAGATTCCCAAACTCGGTGAGACCGAATGGTGAAAGTCGGTCAGACCGATTCAGATCAAAATAGGAACTTTAGGCTTTTTGGTGGGACCGACACAGTCATCTTGATGGGACCGATATGCTAGGGTTAGGGCATAACATAATCTCAATGTGACCGTTACATGAACTCGGTGGGACCGATTTCAATAATAAGCACATGGAGAGTTGGTCAGGCAAACTCGATGGGACCAATCCGCTCACTTCGTCGGCACCGAAGCGTTATGAAAGGGAAACAGTGAATTTGCATTGCAGACTCGGTGGGACCGATTATCTCATTTCGGTGGGACCGAAATGTTACAAAAAGGAAACAGTGAGTTTGCAATCCCATATCTGTGAGACCGAGATCTCTGTCGATGAGACCGAAGTGACTAGGGTTTGTGGCACTGGCTATGTCAAATGAAAATCGGTGGCGCCGGATTGATCAAATCGGTGGGGCCGAATTTGACTTTTAGGTTTAGTACATATGTGGAAATGAGAAAGTGGTTGAGGGTTTTGGAGCATATCACTAAGCATTTTGATCAAGTAAGCCATAAAGCAACACCTCATCCCCTTTTAATAGTATTGGCTTCCCTTTTGACTCAATGTGATCTTAGATCACTTAAATGAAAAAATGTAGAGTCTTGAGCTTGTTGCCAATATGTGTCCTTAGCATTTTGAGGGGTCCACATCTCTATTCCATGTCATGCCGATCATTGAACTTTCTGAAATGATCATCTTGAAAGAGCATTAGTTCAATGAACTATATGTTGTTAAGAATTACCAAAACCACCCAGGGATTAGTTGCACTTTCAGTCTCCCCCTTTTTGGTAATTGATGACAACGTATAGACAAAGCTTCGACAAATGATAATAAGAATGAAATACATCGTCGCTTTGAGAAGTATGTGATAAGCAAGAGCCCCCCCCCCTAAATTTGTGCATTATTTTAAATTTGCTTTTGAATGCAAATGCACAAATAAATAGGACCATGGGTTACTCTTCCATGTCACATACATCTTGGTGGAACGCTCAAAATGATAAAAAGTAAGAACAAGCACTCATCACCAAGGCAAAGTGAATGATCATACAAGAGATAGATAATGTCATCATTCAAGCACAAGCATTAAGCATAATATGATCAAGCACATGATCATATAAAGTATCTCACACACAAGAACATAAAGTAACTTAACCAAGCAAGCAAAGCAAATGAGTAGCAAAAGAAGCAACTCTCTCTCTCTCTCTTCGAAGCCTATGATCTATACACTTTCTCCCCCTTTGGCAACAAGTTACCAAAAAGCTTGAAAATGCATAGTGTTATGCGTCTATCTAGGCTTGATCTTCAGGAGGAGGTGTTGAGATGACTCCAAGGACAAAAGCATCAGTGGAAGATGTTGGAGCTGGTGGAGTTGCCATTGGAGGGGCAATTGGAGCTGTGGGAGCTGTGGCTGCAGGTGCTGACGTTGTGGCTCTTGTATCTGGCACTGGCACTGCTGCAGACCTCTTCCTCTAGGCACTCTGTGAAACACCTGTGTAGTTGCTTTGCCCTTCCTCTCTTCTACTTCTTCCTGGAGCTCTTCAACTGCTGTCTGAATTTCAGTCACCTTCAAGTCAAGATCATAGAATTTGGTTTCGATGATCCTCTCCAAGCTTTTCTAGTTCTGAGTCAGGGTGGCAAGTCCTTTCCCAATTCTCAAGGTTGCTTGAATCATATATCCAAGTTGGTCTTGCTTTGACTTGAGGAATACTTCTGAAGCTTCTTAAGCACTAGGCATCTTTGTTGCCTTCTCTGCTTTGGCTTTCTGTCTTTTCTCTTGTGCCTCTAGGGATGTTGGATCCTCAGCTGTCATGACAACGGTGTTGTCCTCAAAGTCTGGCTACACTCCTTTGGGCATTGATACGTCTCCAACGTATCTATAATTTTTTATTGTTCCATGCTGCTATATTATCATTCTTTGATGTTTTACAATCATTTTATAGTCATTTTATGTCATTTTTTGGTACTAACCTATTGACATAGTGCCCAATGCCAGTTGTTGTTTTCTGCATGTTTTTTACATCGCAGGAAATCAATATCAAATGAAATCCAAATGCAGCACCACTCCTGGAGGAATTTTTTTGGGCCAGAAGAAAGCCAATGGGCCAAGGGGTTGCTCGAAAGGAGCAGCACCCACCAGGGTGCGCCAGGATGCCCAGGCGCGCCATGCACTACAAAAAAAGACACATCCGTGACATTTTGGGTCGAACGAATTTTTTTTGTCATACATATGACACTTCTATGACGATAATTGTGACAAAACCCGGTATCATCATAGATGTGGTGGGCTCCTACTTCTATGACAAAAATTCATGAAAAAATGGGCTTTTCGTCCTGGGTGGTTTTGGTAATTCATAACAACATATAGCTCATTGAGCTAATGCTATTCCAAGACTATTATTTCAGGAAAGCTCAATAAATGGCATGGCATGGATGATGAAAGTGGATCCCTCAAAATACTAAGGACAAAGGATTGGCTCAAGCTCAAAAGCACAAGACTCTTCATTTTATATTTTAGTGATCCAAGATCACATTGAGTCTATAGGAAAAGCCAATACTATCAAGGAGGGATGAGGTGTTGCTTAATGAGCCTCTTGCTTCATGTGCTTAGTGATATGCTCCAAAACCCTCAACTACTTTCCCACATCCACAAATGACCTACACCCAAAGCCAAAATCGATCACACCGATTCTTTCCGGCGCCACCGATTCCAAAAGTCATAGCCACTGCCACAAACCCTAAGAAAATCGGTCCTACCGATAGGGATCTCGGTCTCACCGAGATGGGGTTGTAATCTCTCTGTTTCCCTTCGTAACGTTTCGGTCTAACCGAAGTGAGCGATCGGTCCCACCGAGATTGCAATGTAAACTCTCTGTTTCCTTTTTGTAACATTTCGGTCTCACCGAAAAGAGCAAATTGGTCCCACCGAGTTTACCTGACCAACTCTTTGGAAAGCTTATTACCAAATCGGTCTCACCGAGTTTGTGTAATCGGTCTTACCGAGATTACGTTATGCCCTAACCCTAACCGAATCGGTCTCATCGAGATGCATGTCAGTCCCACTGAAAACCCTAACGGTCACTAGGTTTACTAAATTGGTCTGACCGAGTTTAACAATTCGGACTCACCGAGTTTGATAAATTGTGTGTAACGGTTAGATTTTGTGTGGAGGCTATATATACCCCTCCACCTCCTCTTCATTCGTGGAGAGAGCCATCAGAACGAACCTACACTTCCAACTTACCATTTCTGAGAGAGAACTACCTAATCATGTGTTGAGGCCAAGATATTCCATTCCTACCATATGAATCTTAATCTGTAGCCTTCCCAAGTTGCTTTCCACTAAAATCTTCTTTCCACTAGATCCAAAACCTATGAGAGAGAGTTGAGTGTTGGGGAGACTATCATTTGAAGCACAAGAGCAAGGAGTTCATCATCAACGCACCATATGTTACTTCTTGGAGAGTGGTGTCTCCTAGATTGGCTAGGTGTCACTTGGGAGCCTCCGACAAGATTGTTGAGTTGAACCAAGGAGTTTGTAAGGGCAAGGAGATCGCCTACTTCGTGAAGATCTACCGCTAGTGAGGCAAGTCCTTCGTGGGCGACGGCCATGGTGGGATAGACAAGGTTGCTTCTTCGTGGACCCTTCGTGGGTGGAGCCCTCCGTGGACTCGCGCAACCGTTACCCTTCGTGGGTTGAAGTCTCCATCAACGTGGATGTACGATAGCACCACCTATCGGAACCACGCCAAAAACATCCGTGTCTCCAATTGCCTTTGAATCCTCCAAACCCTTCCCTTTACTTTCTTGCAAGCTGCATGCTTTACTTTCCGCTGCCTATATACTCTTTGCATGCTTGCTTGAATAGTGTGATGATTGCTTGACTTGTCCTAAAATAGTCAAAATTTGCCAAACTCTAAAATTGGAAAAAGGTTAAGTTTTTATTGGTCAAGTAGTCTAATCACCCCCCCCCCTCTAGACATACTTCAAAGTCCTACAAGTGGTATCAGAGCCTTGGTCTCCATTTGCTTTGATTTCCATAGCTTTTGGTGGTCATAGCCTTGGTTTCACAACCTAGGAGAGTATGGCGTCTAGCGAGGGAAATTATCACTGTAGAGGTCCTTACTTTGATGGTACTAATTTTGCTAGTTGGAAGCATAAGATGAAAATGAATATTCTTGGACATAACCCCGCCGTTTGGGCAATTATTTGTATTGGCTTGCAAGGTGAATTCTTTGATGGGAGAGAACCGAACCGTGAAGCTAATGCAGAAGAATTGAAGATGCTGCAATACAACGCTCAAGCTTGTGATATCATCTTCAACGGATTGTGCCCGAAGAATTCAACAAAATCAGCCGTCTTGAGAATGCAAAGGAAATTTGGGATACTTTGATTGATATGCATGAAGGTACCGAGTCCGTCAAAGAATCCAAGTTGGATGTGCTCCAAAGTCAGCTTGACAAGTTCAAAATGAAGGATGGTGAAGGTGTCGCTGAAATGTACTCTAGGCTTGCTCTTATCACAAATGAGATTGTCGGCTTAGGGAGTGAAGAGATGACCGACAAATTCATCATCAAGAAGATCTTAAGAGCATTGGATGGAAAGTATGATACCGTGTGCACATTGATTCAAATGATGCCAAACTACAAAGATCTCAAGCCAACGGAAGTCATTGGAAGAATTGTTGCTCATGAGATGTCACTCAAGGATAAGGAGGAACTTCACAACAAGTCAAGTGGTGCTTACAAAGCCTCAAGGGAAGCCCCCACATCATCAAGCGAGAAACAAACCTTCAATGAAGAATTGAGCTTAATGGTGAAGAACTTCAACAAATTCTACAAGAGTAGAAGCAAAGAAAGAAGCTCCAAGTCAAGGTCTTACAATGACAAGAGATCTTCTAGTCGAGAGCGCAATTGCTACAATTGTGGGAGACCCGGACACTATTCCAATGAGTGTACGGCACCCTACAAAAGAAGAGAAGATTCTCCAATAAGAAGGAGCAAAAGAGAAGAATCACCACCAAGAGAGAGGAGGAGGAGAGATGATCGTTATGAACGAAGACCCTCACAGAGAAGCAAGGATTCGGAAAGGAAGGACAAGTCATCAAGGAGCTACACAAAATGAAGACATCAAGCTCATGTTGGTGAATGGGTATCCGGCTCCGACTCCGACAATCACTCCGAGAGAAGCTATCACTCCGACTCCGAATACACTCAAGATGAAGGTGTTGCCGGTCTAGCACTTGTGTCAACCAACTCCTACGACATATTTGATTCACCAAATGAAGGTGTTGGAAGATGCTTCATGGCCAAAGGTCCAAAGGTAACACACCCTGAGTATGTTGATTTCAATAGTGATGAAGATGACTTGCTTGTGGATGATGATTTACTTGTTGACAACTCTAGTGATGAATACTATGATGAAACGTCAATTAATCATGCTAATCAAGATAAAACGAATGACAATGATGAGGAGAAGATTGAGCTTCTAACTAAAGAACTAAACACTCTTAAGTTAGCTCATGAAACTATCTAGGAAGATCATCGAGAACTTTTAAGGGCTCATGAGAAGTTACGCTTTGAAAAACTCAATATTGAGCAAGAGCGTGAGTTCTTAAAGGAAATCAATGATGATCTTCGCAAGAAAAGTTCTTCTTACATTGCCAAGCGTTTACTCTTATCTACTTACATGCCTCAAGTCAAGTCAAGTAACAAGTACAAGAAAGATACGTCCTCTAGTAGTAACAATAATAATGTCAAATCTAATATTGTTGCTTCTAGTAGTTCTCTTGATTCCACTAATGATTCTCTTAGCCAAGTTACACTTGAGCAAGAAAATAGCTTATTGAAGGGAATTATAGAGAAAGGTGTTTACAAGAGCCTTGTCGAGAGTAAGCAATTCGAGGAAATTGTACGCAAGCAAGGAAGGCACCGGAAGAATCAAGGTGTTGGTTTTGAATGAAGGTTCAATGCCAATGGAGTTGAGTGGGAAGAAGATCAATACCCCAAGACGAAGTTTGTTCCTCAACAAGAGAAGTATGATCCTACTTCTTTCAAGGGAGCACAAGCTCAAGATGATCTTCCACCACAAGACCACAAGAACAAAGGCAAAGACAAGCTTCAAGAAGAGATTGATGCATTTGAATAAGCACCTAAAGCCTCGTTCAAGTGGGTCCCCAAGACTACGTCAAGTTCTACTTCATCAAGTACAACTACAACTCCAAGGATTCACATCAAGATGATGTGGATCCCGAATAAGAAGAACTAGAGAGTTCTTGAGGGCGACTCCGCCAACATTCTTCACTCATATCATTACGGCAAGAACAAGTGCAATCAACTTCCACATCTTGCACTAGTTCAAGGAGTCACAAACCCTCATGTTGGTAAGGCAAGGGACAAGGTAACCTAATGAGTTCATGGACATCATCTTGTGTGTGCATCACTATATGTCTATGGATATTCTTGTTTGTTCCCTGTGGGACTAACCCATGTAGGTAAGTTGAAAGTGCAACTCACTACAAAGGATTGCTCCAAATGATCTACACCAACATTGAGTATCCACATCTTCAACACCTACATGAAGTCATCATCGACGAAACCCAAGGTTAGTTCATCCCTCTAAGGGGGGATCTCACATCTAGGGGGAGCTTAACTCTAAGAATTGAGTCAAAGCAACTCTAATGGTGTGAACATATCAATGCATTATGTAAAAGTGGTAACCCCACTTGAGCTTAAACGATGAGTATGACCTATGATAAAATGTTCTCATTTGACTCCTATGTCAATATACTCATATATAGATGACCTAGTAATCGCCAACTTTTTGATAGATGCTAGAATTGGTTGTGCATGCTTTGCCGCATATTTCATTTGCCATCTTATTGTGTGAGCATGTTGGTGCATATTTTACTCATTCAAGAACATCCACTTGTTGTTTTGATTGTTTGCTCTCTTTTCTTGTTGCCAAGTGGATGGACAAGAATGCCTAAGAACCTTCTTTAGCTATCTATGCTTTTCTCATCTCAAACTCTATTCATGCTACATCACAAAATTTGATCAAGTCAGATTCGAACCACTCTGTGTGACGAGCACTCGGAGTCCCCGATTCGTCATAGACTTAAACCTCCAAAACCTCTTTGTGAATCTCGATCTGACCGATTACTCCATTTCGGTCCTACCGAGATCACTAAGTTGATCTGAGTTTTCAATCTCGGTGCAACCGATTTGAACTTTTCGGTCACACCGAGTTGTTGTAACTGTACACAGTTATGCATCTCGGTGCCACCGAGTTGTTCCACTCGGTCACACCGACAGGGTCGGGCTATATATAGCCACAGGCAAAACTTTTGGAAATTTCTCCGAAACCCTTTGCCCGCGCAATAGTTCGCTCTGCCATCGAAGGTCTCCGGATCATCTCCTCGTCGCCAGCAGCCTCCTGTCGCTGGTCTCCGCCGCCGTCAACGGAATTCGCCCCTGCCGTTGTCGCCGTAGCGAGTCCACCGCCAAGTTAGGGTATGAACTCAATCTTTGTGCTATCCACGTCTGATTCCAAGCACATTGTACTCTTAATGAATCTTGCCACGATTGAACCACTTCTATCCAGTCAAAGTGGTCTGTAGATTAGATGAGATTCAAATTTTTAGGGTTAGGTTTCCGCCGAAACCATCTCGGACCCACCGAGTTGAAAAACTCGGTCTCACCAATTTGGCTTATGCCATTGCACTAGTGACTCTCGGTCTGACCGAGAATTACTAATCGGTGCGACCGATTTGAGGATTCTGTGAAACCCTAGCAGTCTCGGTGCCACCGAACTGTGACTCGGTCCAACCGAGATCATCACCGAGTTTGAAAATTGGTTGATCCAAAATGCTTTCTGTGGAAAACTAAAACTGAACTTTTGAATCATTCTTTTGCAAGAATCTCTGCATTTTGTGATGCTCATCTATTCTATCTCATCTATAACTTTTCACAGGGTCAGCAGTCAGCTTTTTGCAGCATGTCAGACCAGAGTGACAGTCAGAACAGGTCAGAAGAGCAGATGGACTTGAGTGAGGGCACTAGTCCCTCAACTACAGATGAAGGGAGCAGAAGTACTCCTAGCAATTTGCCTAAGGCTGCTACTTGGCAAAGGAGGAAGAGGACTTCAGACTCAGAAGATGAAGATTATAAAGCTGAGGAAGATGAGGCCACTTCCAAAAAAGTGGTGCTTAAGAAGGAATATGGCTCTGCACATAGCACAAAGCCAGGTCTGAAGAAGAAAGTTCCTGCCAAGAACCACAACTGCCAAGGTCCTTGGAAAGCCCTCCATGAGAAGAGATTCTGAAGAAGAGGAAGAGGTTGCTGCACCAGCACCTAAGGCACCCAAGCTTATGGGAGATGCAATCAGATCAGGGGCTGCAACATCTAAGCCCAAGGAAGCACCCAAAGCTGCCTCCAAGGCCAAGCAAGTTCCAAAGAGGAACACTAGGAGCATTCCAGCTGCTGAGAAGAACAAGGCCCTAGCGCCAAATGTTGCTGAAGCAGAGGATGAAGAAGGACAGGTCCTAAGAAAGCTCAAGCCCAAGATACCAGACCACAATGATGCCCATCCTGTGGCTGAGGACATGAGGATAAGGAAAGATTCAGGGCTGAGACTGTGGAGGATGGAAGATCCATATGCATCAAGAATAATAACTGCTGTTGACTACAGGTTCCACACTAAGGAACAACAGGACTTCTATGAAACAATTCTGTTGGACAAGAAGCCTATAGTTTGTGACATGAGGTGGGTCGACTGGACCTACATCAAAGACAATGAAGAACACTATCCTGGAGTGCAAGAAAGCTTTGTTACTTGTGGAGTTGTTGATTTCGTTGGACAGAAGTTCACCCACTGGAATGATGAACTTATCATGCAATTCTACTCCACAGCATACTTTTACCCAGATGGAAGAATTGTTTGGATGTCTGAAGGTACAAGGTACCAATCCACTGTTAAAGAATGGGCAAGTCTGATAAATGCCCCCAAGGAAAATGAGGATGATCTGTATATCTATGCAAAGAAGAAGATGGATCACAATTCCATGGCTCACATGTACAAGGAAATTCCAGACAAGGCAGTAGAGACTCACAAGTTTGGATCAGTTCACTTTCTGCTGTCACGGTTGCCAACCATTAATTGGATTCTGAGGCATACTTTGTTGCCCAAGTCTGGTGACCATAACATGATCAGAGGGCATGCCATCAACATGTTGCATGTGTTTGATGTGCCACAAAAGTTCAAAGTCATGAGCCTGATGATTGAAACAATTAAGAGGACTGCAGCAGATCAGAACAGGAGTTGTGGATATGCACTTCAGATTCAGGAATTGATCAACTCAAAGATGGGCACAGGGAAATATCAATTGGATAAGGAACACTTTCCACTTTATCCAGACTTTGAGGACAATGAGGTTGTCATGAATGAGAATGATCCACAATCAGTTCAAGCTCAGGAGAAGAAGTAGAAGGCAAAGAAGGAGAAGGCTGCCAAGATGCCAACTCAAGAGGAGGCATCTGAATATTTCTTGAAAACCAAATAGGAGCAGCTTGGTTACTTGATAGCATCTACACTGAGGATTGAGAAGGGACTGGCCACCCTCACTCAGAATCAGGAGAGCCTTGAGAGAATCATGGAACTCAAATTCCATGACCTTGATGTCAAAGTAACTGAGATTCAGTTGGTTGTAGAGCAGCTACAGGAGGACTTGCAGGAGAAGCAGGGAAAGACAACAACAAATGTCTTTGCCAGAGTGCCCAGAGCCCAGAGGTCCGTTGCAGTGCCAGTGCCAGACACTAGAGCAACAACTTCAGCACCAACCACTGCCCCTTCAGTTCCAGTGCAACCAGCTTCAGCATCCACTCCAGCACCCTCTACTTCAACTGAAGCCTTCGTCCTTGGAGTCATCAGGACACCTCCACCAGAAGATCAAGCCTGAGAGTCGATCTAGCACTATGCATTTTCTATGAACTTTTTGGTAACTTGTTGCCAAAGGGGGAGAAAAATGTATAGATCATAGGGCTTCGAGAGAGAGAGAGTTTTGCTTTTGTTCTCTCTTTCTTTTATTTGGTGTTTTTAAAATTTGTTTGCTTTTGGTTGAGATACTATGCTTGTGAGACATTGATGATCATGTGTTTGATCATAAGCTACACCTATGCATGCTTGATATTATCCTATCTATCTTATGTGATCATTCACAATGCTTGGTGATGAGTGCATGTATTCAATATTTATTATTTTGAGCGCTCCACCAAGATGTATGTAACATGGAAGAGTAACGCATGAGCCTAATTCTTTGTGCATTTGCAGTCCAAAGCAAATCTTAAACTATGCACAAATTTAGGGGGAGCTCTTGCTTATCACATACTTCTCAAAGCGACGATGTTATTCAATCTTATTATCATTTGTCAAAGCTTTGATCTATATGTTGTCATCAATTACCAAAAAGGGGGAGATTGAAAGTGCAACTATCCCTAGGTGGTTTTGGTAATCATAACAACATATAGCTCATTGAGCTAATGCTATTCCAAGACTATTATTTCAGGAAAGCTCAATAAATGGCATGGAATGGATGATGAAAGTGGATCCCTCAAAATACTAAGGACAAAGGATTGGCTCAAGCTCAAAAGCTCAAGACTCTTCATTTTATATTTTAGTGATCCAAGATCACATTGAGTCTATAGGAAAAGCCAATACTATCAAGGAGGGATGAGGTGTTGCTTAATGAGCCTCTTGCTTCATGTGCTTAGTGATATGCTCCAAAACCCTCAACTACTTTCCCACATCCACAAATGACCTACACCCAAAGCCAAAATCGATCACACCGATTCTTTCCGGCGCCACCGATTCCAAAAGTCATAGCCACTGCCACAAACCCTAAGAAAATCGGTCCTACCGATAGGGATCTCGGTCTCACCGAGATGGGGTTGTAATCTCTCTGTTTCCCTTCGTAACGTTTCGGTCTAACCGAAGTGAGCGATCGGTCCCACCGAGATTGCAATGTAAACTCTCTGTTTCCTTTTTGTAACATTTCGGTCTCACCGAAAAGAGCAAATTGGTCCCACCGAGTTTACCTGACCAACTCTTTGGAAAGCTTATTACCAAATCGGTCTCACCGAGTTTGTGTAATCGGTCTTACCGAGATTACGTTATGCCCTAACCCTAACCGAATCGGTCTCACCGAGATGCATGTCAGTCCCACCGAAAACCCTAACGGTCACTAGGTTTACTAAATTGGTCTGACCGTGTTTAACAATTCGGACTCACCGAGTTTGATAAATTGTGTGTAACGGTTAGATTTTGTGTGGAGGCTATATATACCCCTCCACCTCCTCTTCATTCGTGGAGAGAGCCATCAGAACGAACCTACACTTCCAACTTACCATTTCTGAGAGAGAACTACCTAATCATGTGTTGAGGCCAAGATATTCCATTCCTACCATATGAATCTTAATCTGTAGCCTTCCCAAGTTGCTTTCCACTAAAATCTTCTTTCCACTAGATCCAAAACCTATGAGAGAGAGTTGAGTGTTGGGGAGACTATCATTTGAAGCACAAGAGCAAGGAGTTCATCATCAACGCACCATCTGTTACTTCTTGGAGAGTGGTGTCTCCTAGATTGGCTAGGTGTCACTTGGGAGCCTCCGACAAGATTGTGGAGTTGAACCAAGGAGTTTGTAAGGGCAAGGAGATCGCCTACTTCGTGAAGATCTACCGCTAGTGAGGCAAGTCCTTCGTGGGCGACGGCCATGGTGGGATAGACAAGGTTGCTTCTTCGTGGACCCTTCGTGGGTGGAGCCCTCCGTGGACTCGCGCAACCGTTACCCTTCGTGGGTTGAAGTCTCCATCAACGTGGATGTACGATAGCACCACCTATCGGAACCACGCCAAAAACATCCGTGTCTCCAATTGCCTTTGAATCCTCCAAACCCATCTGTGTGATCAAGTCAGATTCGAACCACCCTGTGTGACGAGCACTCGGAGTCCCCAATTCGTCATAGACTTAAACCTCCAAAACCTCTTTGTGAATGTCGATCTGACCGATTACTCCATTTCGGTCCTACTGAGATCACTAAGTTGATCTGAGTTTTCAATCTCGGTGCAACCGATTTGAACTTTTCGGTCACACCGAGTTGTTGTAACTGTACACAGTTATGCATCTCGGTGCCACCGAGTTGTTCCACTCGGTCACACCGACAGGGTCGGGCTATATATAGGCACAGGCAAAACTTTTGGAAATTTCTCCGAAACCCTTTGCCCGCGCAATAGTTCGCTCTGCCATCGAAGGTCTCCGGATCGTCTCCTCGTCGCCAGCAGCCTCCTGTCGCTGGTCTCCGCCGCCGTCAACGGAATTCGCCCCTGCCGTTGTCGCCGTAGCGAGTCCACCGCCAAGTTAGGGTATGAACTCAATCTTTGTGCTATCCACGTCTGATTCCAAGCACATTGTACTCTTAATGAATCTTGCCACGATTGAACCACTTCTATCCAGTCAAAGTGGTCTGTAGATTAGATGAGATTCAAATTTTTAGGGTTAGGTTTCCGCCGAAACCATCTCGGACCCACCGAGTTGAAAAACTCGGTCTCACCGATTTGGCTTATGCCATTGCACTAGTGACTCTCGGTCTGACCGAGAATTACTAATCGGTGCGACCGATTTGAGGATTCTGTGAAACCCTAGCAGTCTCGGTGCCACCGAACTATGACTCGGTCCAACCGAGATCATCACCGAGTTTGAAAATCGGTTGATCCGAAATGCTTTCTGTGGAAAACTAAAACTGAACTTTTGAATCATTCTTTTGCAAGAATCTCTGCATTTTGTGATGCTCATCTATTCTATCTCATCTATAACTTTTCACAGGGTCAGCAGTCAGCTTTTTGCAGCATGTCAGACCAGAGTGACAATCCGAACAGGTCAGAAGAGCAGATGGACTTGAGTGAGGGCACTAGTCCCTCAACAACAGATGAAGGGAGCAGAAGTACTCCTAGCAATTTGCCTAAGGCTGCTACTAGGCAAAGGAGGAAGAGGACTTCAGACTCAGAAGATGAAGATTATAAAGCTGAGGAAGATGAGGCCACTTCCCAGAAAGTGGTGCTCAAGAAGGAATATGGCTCTGCACATAGCACAAAGCCAGGTCTGAAGAAGAAAGTTCCTACCAAGAACCACAACTGCCAAGGTCCTTGGAAAGCCCTCCATGAGAAAAGATTCTGAAGAAGAGGAAGAGTTTGCTGCACCAGCACCTAAGGCACCCAAGCTTATGGGAGATGCAATCAGATCAGGGGCTGCAACATCTAAGCCCAAGGAAGCACCCAAAGCTGCCTCCAAGGCCAAGCAAGTTCCAAAGAGGAATACTAGGAGCATTCCAGCTGCTGAGAAGAACAAGGCCCCAGCGCCAAATGTTGCTGAAGAAGAGGATGAAGAAGGACAGGTCCTAAGAAATCTCAAGACCAAGATACCAGACCACAATGATGCCCATCCTGTGGCTGAGGACATGAGGATCAGGAAAGATTCAGGGCTGAGACTGTGGAGGATGGAAGATCCATATGCATCCAGAAGAATAACTGTTGTTGACTACAGGTTCCACACTAAGGAACAACAGGACTTCTATGAAACAATTCTGTTGGACAAGAAGCCTATAGTTTGTGACATGAGGTGGGTCAACTGGACCTACATCAAAGACAATGAAGAACACTATCCTGGAGTGCAAGAAAGCTTTGTTGCTTGTGGAGTTGCTGATTTTGTTGGACAGAAGTTCACCCACTGGAATGATGAACTTATCATGCAATTCTACTCCGTGGACTCGCGCAACCATTACCCTTCGTGGGTTGAAGTCTCCATCAACGTGGATGTACGATAGCACCACCTATCGGAACCATGCCAAAAACATCTGTGTCTCCAATTGCGTTTGAATCCTCCAAACCCTTCCCTTTACTTTCTTGCAAGTTGCATGCTTTACTTTCCGCTGCCTATATACTCTTTGCATGCTTGCTCGAATAGTGTGATGATTGCTTGACTTGTCCTAAAATAGTCAAAATCTGCCAAACTCTAAAATTGGGAAAAGGTTAAGTTTTTATTGGTCAAGTAGTCTAATCACCCCCCCCTCTAGACATACTTCAAGGTCCTACACATACATATGACACTTCTATGACGATAATTGTGACAAAACCCGGTATCATCATAGATGTGGTGGGCTCCTACTTCTATGACAAAAAATCATGAAAAAAATGGGCTTTTCGTCCTGGGCGGGCTGGAGACGCAGCTGCATGACATTCTTTGGGCCGTCCATGACAGAAAAAACCATGGTAGAAGCGAGGGGAGGAAAATTTCGGGGAGTTGCCAGTTACGGTCGGAGGTCGGGGGCCGAGCGATGCATGTTTCTCTCGTACATGTACGCACGTGTGTGTGAGGCGTTGGTTCTAACTGAACCCGAGCGAGGCGTTGGGCTCTAACTGAACCCGAGCGATTGCACTGCAGGCTATGCGTTACCGAACCCGAGCGATCGATCGATGGCTGTTAACTGAACCCGATCGAGCGATTCCTTCGCTACTGCTGCTAACTGAAGCCGATCGATTGGATGAACAGTGAGCATTGGGGGGGGGGGTTGGATGAACAGTGAGCGGTGGCGTTGCCTCTGGATGAACAGGACCCCGTGGTGTGGAGGGCTGGATGAACAGTAGACGATGGAGGGGTGGCCGTGGAGGGGTGGTTGAACAGGACCCCGTGGTGTGGAGGGCTGGATGAACAGTAGACGGTGGAGGGGTGGTTGAACAGTAGCCGGTGGAGTAGCGCGCGGTGGAGGCTGGATGAACAGGAGAACGTGGAGGTTGGAGGAGGTCAATGGTAGCCCGTGGAGGCTGGAGAAAGTCGACGGTGGAGATGAACAGTATCCCGTGGAGTCCCGTTTTGCGGTACGCCACACCCCTCCCGATGAACAGGACCCCCTTTTCGACCATAGCACTCCAATACAAGTCCGTTTCGTCTGTTTTGCGGTACGCCACACCCCTCCCGATCAACAGGACCCCCGTTTTGACCGTAGGAGGTCCGTGTCGTCCGTTTTGCGGTACGCCACACCCCTCCCAATCAACAGGACCCCCGGTTCGACCATAGGAGGTCCATTTCCTTCGTTTTGCGGTACGCCACACCCCTCCCGATCAACAGGACCCCGTTCCGAATGTAGGAGGTCCATTTCCTCCATTGTGCGGTACATCAGGCCTCGTTTACATCGCATGTTCCGTCCAAGCCCTCCCGATGAACACGACCACGCATTCCATTCCGACCCAGCCAGTTGGCTCCCCATGAACACGACGACGACGCTGTTTCTCCGTTCTAACCCAGCCATGTACGTATGCGCGAGTAGGCGTTCGAGACCCTGCCCGTATGTACGTATGTGGCCGTATTTTCTTTCTCGCACCCTCGCCGCTATATGTACATGTACATGCTACGTGCGTGCCTCTACTATGACACGTACGCGCCTCTACTACGACACGTGCGCGCCTCTACATCAACTAGTATATATGTACGCACACGTTCGCGACCAGAATGACAATGCTACGTACGCTTCGACCAGGTGGGTCCCGAATGTCAAACACTTCCTTGCATGCGAAGATGTAGCTGGTGGGTCCCAGCAGTCAGGGGGGTGAATCGTTTTTTTTTGCCCGGACGCACTTCCTTGCGTGTGAAGATGTAGCTGGTGGGTCCCAGCAGTCAGGGGGGCGAATCATTTTTTTCGACACACTTCCTTGCGTGCGAAGATGTAGCTGGTGGGTCCCAGCAGACAGGGGGAAATGTTTTTTTATGCGAAATACGGTGGCCCGTCCGGTGGGTCCCCGCTGTCAGGTGGAGGAATAATTATTTTGCGCGTAATAAGGAGGCACTTCCTTGCTGCGGCCGTGGACCCAGCTGTCAGCCACTCCACGTACAGTACTTTTCCGATGGAAGCCGGTCGTTGACCACATTGACCACGCCGCACCGAGAGCACCACGGCGGTGGATGACGGCGAGGCCTAGGAAGGGGACGACGCGGAGCCGGGGAAGACGCGGCAGTGGAAGCCCGCGCAGAGAGGAGTACGAGGGTTCACCGGTTCGGCTGCGGTGTGAGGCTGCCGTCGCTGCAGAATAACAGGGGGTGTGGGTGAGTAGAGGGTGTTGGAAATATGCCCTAGAGGCAATAATAAAATGGTTATTATTGTATTTCCTTGTTCATGATAATTGTCTATTGTTCATGCTATAATTGTATTAATTGGAAACCGTAATACATGTGTGAATACATAGACCACAATATGTCCCTAGTGAGCCTCTAGTTGACTAGCTCGTTGATCAATAGATGGTTATGGTTTCCTGACCATGGACATTGGATGTCATTGATAACGGGATCACATCATTAGGAGAATGATGTGATGGACAAGACCCAATCCTAAGCATAGCACAAGATCATGTAGTTCGTTTGCTAAGAGCTTTTCTAATGTCAAGTATCATTTGCTTAGACCATGAGATTGTGCAACTCTCCGATACCGTAGGAATGCTTTGGGTGTACCAAACGTCACAACGTAACTGGGTGGCTATAAAGGTGCACTACGGGTATCTCCGAAAGTGTCTGTTGGGTTGGCACGAATCGAGACTGGGATTTGTCACTCCATGTGACGGAGAGGTATCTCTGGGCCCACTCGGTAATGCATCATCATAATGAGCTCAATGTGACTAAGTAGTTAGTCACGGGATCATGCATTACGGAATGAGTAAAGTGACTTGCAGGTACCGAGATTGAACGAGGTATTGGGATACCGACGATCGAATCTCACGCAAGTAACATACCGATTGACAAAGGGAATTGTATACGGGATTGATTGAATCCCCGACATCGTGGTTCATCCGATGAAATCATCGTGGAACATGTGGGAGCCAATATGGGTATCCAGATTTCGCTATTGGTTATTGGCCAGAGAGGTATCTCGGTCATGTCTGCATGGTTCCCGAACCCGTAGGGTCTACACACTTAAGGTTCGTGACGCTAGAGTTGTTATGGGAAATAGTATGTGGTTACTGAAGGTTGTTTGGAGTCCCAGATGAGATCCCGGACGTGATGAGGAACACCGGAATGGTCCGGAGGTGAAGATCGATATATTGGACGAAGGGCATTGGAGACCGGAATTGTTCTGGGAGTACCGGGTGACGACCAGCGTGACCGAAAGGTGTTTCGGAGGCCCCGGCAAGCGTCGGGGGGCCTTATGGGCCAAGGGGAGGGGGCACATCAGCCCACTAAGGGGTTGTGCGCCCCTCCCACCCCATCTCACGTAACATGGAGAGGTGGGGGCGCCTCCCCTAGGGCAGCCACCCCTCCCGGCTTGGGGGGCAAGTTTCCTAGGGGTGGGGGCGCCCAAACCCATCTAGGGTTTCTCCTGTGGCCGCCACCCCTCCCCTAGGGAACCCTAGGGCGCCTCCTCCAACCCCTGCTCCCTATATATAGTGAGGGAGAGAGAGGGCAGTCGTACCCCTTCCCCTGGCGCAGCCCTCTCCTCCTCCAACACCTCCTCCTCCTCCATAGTGCTTGGCGAAGCCCTGCCGGAGAATCACGAGCTCCACCACCACCAGGCCGTCGTGCTGCCGGAGCTCTCCCTCAACTTCTCCTCTCCCCTTGCTGGATCAAGAAGGAGGAGACGTCCCCGTGCTGTACGTATGTTGAACACAGAGGCGCCGTCCGTTCGGCGCTTGGATCAGATCTTCTGCGATTTGAATCGCCGCGAGTACGACTCCATCAACCACGTTCTTGTAACGCTTCCGCTTAGAGATCTTCAAGGGTATGAAGATGCACTCATTCCCTCTCTTGTTGCTAGAATCTCCATAGATTGATCTTGGTGATGCGTAGAAAATTTTGAATTATTGCTACGTTCCCCAACAGTGGCATCATGAGCTAGGTCTATGCGTAGTTTCTATGCACGAGTAGAACACAAGTTGTTGTGGGCGTCGATTTTGTCAATTTACTTGCCGTTACTAGTCTTATCTTGATTCGGTGGCATCGTGGGATGAAGCGGCCCAGACCGACCTTACACGTACGCTTACGTGAGACAGGTTCCACCGACTGACATGCACTAGTTGCATAAGGTGGCTAGCCGGTGTCTGTCTCTCCCACTTTAGTCTGATCGGATTCGATGAAAAGGGTCCTTATGAAGGGTAAATAGCAATTGGCATATCACGTTGTGGTTTTGGCGTAGGTAAGAAAAGTTCTTGCTAGAAACCTATAGCAGCCACGTAAAAACTTGCAACAACAATTAGAGGACGTCTAACTTGTTTTTGCAGCATATGCTATGTGATGTGATATGGCCAAAAGGATGTGATGAATGATATATGTGATGTATGAGATTGATCATGTTCTTGTAATAGGAATCACGACTTGCATGTCGATGACTATGATAACCGGCAGGGGCCATAGGAGTTGTCTTAATTTATTGTACGACATGTGTGTCAATAAAAACACCATGTAATTACTTTACTTTATTGCTAACCGTTAGCCATAGTAGTAGAAGTAATAGTTGGCGAGACAACTTCATGAAGACACGATGATGGAGATCATGATGATGGAGATCATGGTGTCATGCCGGTGACGAAGGTGATCATGCCGCGCCTCAAAGATGAAGATCAAAGGCGCGAGATGATATTGGCCATATCATGTCACTCCATGATTTGCATGTGATGTTTGTCATGTTTACATCTTATTTGCTTAGAACGACGGTAGCATAAATAAGATGATCCCTCATAAAATTTCAAGAAAGTGTTCCCCCTAACTGTGCACCGTTGCGAAAGTTCATTGTTTCGAAGCACCACGTGATGATCGGGTGTGATAGATTCTAACGTTCACATACAACGGGTGTAAGCCAGATTTACACACGTAAAACACTTACGTTGACTTGACGAGACTAGCATGTACAAACATGGCCTCGGAACACAAGAGACCGAAAGGTCGAACATGAGTCGTATAGAAGATACGATCAACATGAAGATGTTCACCGATGATGACTAGTCCGTCTCACGTGATGATCGGACACGGCCTAGTTGACTCGGATCATGTATCACTTAGATGACTAGAGGGATGTCTATCTAAGTGGGAGTTCATTAAATAATCAGATGAACTTAATTATCATGAACATAGTCAAAAGGTCTTTGCAAATTATGTTGTAGCTTACGCTTTAGTTCTACTGTTTAAGAAATGTTCCTAGAGAAATTTTAGTTGAAAGTTGATAGTAGCAATTATGCGGACTGGGTCCGTAAACTGAGGATTATCCTCATTGCTGCGCAGAAGGCTTATGTCCTTAATATACCGCTCGGTGTGCTGAACCTCGAGCGTTGTCTGTGGATGTTGCGAACATCTGACATACATGTTTTTGATGACTACGTGATAGTTCAGTGCGTAATGCTAACGGTATAGAATTGAGGCGCCAAAGACGTTTTTGAAACGTCACAGAACATATGAGATGTTCCAAAGACTAAAATTGGGATTTCAGACTAGTGCCCACGTCAAGAGGTATGAGACCTCTGACAAGTTTCTTAAGCCTACAAACTAAGGGAGAAAAGCTCAATCGTTGAGCATGTGCTCAGATTGTCTGAATCGAGTGGGAGTTAATCTTCCAGATGAGATAGTGATGGTTCTCCATTAAGGACAGTATAACCGCACCTAATCCCCGCTCTCTCACACATCCACACTCCTTGCCGTCGGATTTCGTGGCTTGATCGTGGCTTAGATCGTTGATGGCCGTCCGATACATGTCCTCTCGTGCGTGGGCTGCTCCTGGGCTGACTGCTATGGGCAGCTGCTCCTGAAACCAATTCGAGGCCCACTCGTTTGCCTATACTAAGAAACGGCCGATCTCGGATGGACGGTCAAGTAACGTTTCCTCTTATTCCACCCGATCTCTCATGTCTAATCCCACCCCCGATCTGTCCTCTCTCGCCCACAACACATGTTGCGCCGCCGCCGTCATTGTTTCATTTGGCACGCACCTCCTCACGATGCAGTCCTCGGCCGCCCCGTCGGAACGCCGCCTCCATCTCCATCTAGCCACCGATAACCTCCTTCTCGTATCTTCCGTCGCAAAGGCGCAACAGGGATCATCTCTTTCACGGGCGGCCACGAGCTCCGTCCCCAGATCGGTGGTGCACTACACCCAGAAGCATGTATCCGATTTCCTTTTCTGGAGTCCCTGGGCGCACCGCAGCCAGATCCGCCACGCTCCAGACCTGTCCGGAGGTACGCGCGGACGTCGGGGCAGTTTCAGTTGGGGAGTCTCGGTTGGGAGGGGCTCAGGGCATGTACCCTTCAAGGGGCTCGATTGGCTGTTAGACAGGTTCGTTCATGTTCGCTCATCTTGATAATATACGTTTCAGTTAGATCGCAAAAATCGTGTTGTCTAGCATGCAAGTTTTTTTTCATGAATCCACGCCAGCTAATGCATACAGGGAAAAGAGGGAACATTGAAGAACCATATTCTCCTATCCACTTTGCTCTACGGTGCTGAAAGCAAAAAATAGATTTACTTATTTCTGGTGTGATTACTATTTTTTTATCCTTGTATTAAGCATAGCAGTGAATATGAATATATTAAGCCATGCTTTTTGTTTACGATTGAGTTGTTGCAACTCCATATGTAATATGCGAGCTGCCAAAGTGATGTACTGTATATCAGAGTAACTATTTATCTTTTCAACCAATCATGAAATTGATTGCAATTCTATTATCACGTTTGTTTACACAAGAGAATTTTCTTAATCGATCATGTTTTTTTGTTCTCTACAGAAACCTTTAGCCATCAAATTATTATTGCACTTGCGAGTCAAACTGTGCAAAAAGATGGATCAAAGGCCACCATGGCATCGGCACATTGACAATGATCTTGCTCCTCTCATTTTCTTTCTTTCTGAATCCCTCAATCCATCAGAGGAGCTCAAGTCCAAGTAGAGGCAGCTCATGAACTTCTGAAAAAAGACAGTGAGCAAAGAATCCCCCAAAGAGCAAAGATGTGTTTGTTAGTTTGCAACTAGCACACAAAGAATGTCAACCTTGAAACCTAAAGCACTTTCTACTTAGAGAACTATTGGCTGAAACAGAGAATTTCTGCAGCAGCAACATATATGAGAAGTGTTGTTTTTTATTGTTTACCAGGGGAATCTACATATCACTATCCAAGAATGACTTCATGTTCTCGTACTCTTTTTGGTTATATCTTGGGAGAATACACATTGAACTGTGTGGGGAGTATATATCTTTTCCAAAAGTAAAGTAAAATTCAAGGACAGAAGATTCACAATATAATCGTTCTTGAGGTGTCCACTAGACCTGAAATGGTAAGTATTTTTTGTCTGCAGTTATAACATAACACAACCACTTGCCTTTTAGAATTATAGACATCACAAAGCAATAATTCTGACATTTTCACAATAGCCGATGTCCATTCTTAGGTTTACAAATATATACTTCCTTGAAATAAATATATGGTAACTTGAAACAGGTCCATTGTAAAGGAGGCACTACACCTAGCAGTCTTATTCCCATAGATTGAAGAGATGTTTGAAAAACGTACACATACTACTTTTTCAATTGTTTCTCCTGTTTTATGTAACATTGATCCTTAGTACTTCGATAGAAATATTATTAATACCTAATATTTCATGATGAATCTAATGATACTAATTTGGTGTTCGAGATGTTGATATATTTTTCTCTAGCCTTACAAAGTTAGAAGTTCAGTTAATTTGGGACGAAGGGAGTATAGATTTGTGCCGTGGGAGTTATATTAATATAATTTTTACAAAAGTACGCTCATAGTGGTATAATTTAGTAGGTTTTGTAGATTTAATAAAATGATTCGTCAAATTTGCAGAAATTCAAGTAAAAACATAGCACTTCTTTTTGACCGCGGATAGTAATTGTTAGTTTTGCTTCATGCATATTTGTCTTGTGGGTTCTCATAGTTGGACTGAGCATTGCATTGGCTTGTTCCCCATGTTGTAATTCATAGATGACGACTAATCTTGCATTCCTCTCAAACTGAAGAAGACAATTAATTTTGTGCTATGTTTTCAGATCAGTATCCCCTGGATTTTCAATTCAGTCTGCTGATGGTGATGAGTATGGTCTCAAGCCTGCAGAAAATTCCCCGTGAGTTTGAAACTATTTATTTCATTGCATACTCTGAATTCAGTGGTCTGTCGAAGGCTCGAAGAATAACACTTTATAGTTTAATATCATCAATTTTTTATGTTCCGTAGGAGTTTAGTGGTGCACTATCTTAATTCTGAACCTGTGTGCATCATTGCACTGAGCAGAAAATAAGTTGTAGAAAACTATTTGATCGATCATAGAATTTAATATTGGAAACTAAATTTGTGGAATTTGTTGTTATAAAATATATAGTACGTAATGCTAATTTAAAAACAAAATAAAACCCCTTCACAAATTTGCATCTATTTCCAACTTTTTTGTGGGGACATCTATAACTAATATTACATTGCAAGAATGGAGGGGCGCAGCAACGCGCGCCATCAATGGTCTAGTAGTCACTGCCACCAAGCTATTAGAGCTTCGTGATGAACTATAACATATCAGGGATAGACATGACGATCCTTGAGCAATTCGTGATGTTTGACACTGCGAAAGTAGAAATCAAGTAGGAGCATCAATTGTTGATGGTTAGTAAAACCACTAGTTTCAAGAAGGGCAAGGGAAAGAAGGGATACTTCATGAAACAGCAAATCAGTTGCCGCTCTAGTGAAGAAACCCAAGGTTGAACCCAAACCCGAGACTAAGTGCTTCTGTAATAAGGGGAACAGTCACTAAAGCAGAACTACCCTAGATACTTGGTAGATGAGAAGGCTGGCAAGGTCGACATAAGAATTTTGGATATACATTATATTAATGTGTACTTTACTAGTACTCCTAGTAGCACCAGGGTAATAAATACCGGTTCGGTTGCTAAGTGTTAGTAACTCGAAATAAAAGGCTATGGAGACTAGCTAAAGGAGAGATGACGATATGTGTTGGAAGTGTTTCCAAGGTTGATGTGATCAAACATCGCACGCTCCCTCTACCATCGGGATTGGTGTTAAACCTAAATAATTGTTATTTGGTGTTTGCGTTGAGCATATATATGATTGGATTATGTTTATCACAATACTGTTTATATGAATATACCTTCAATGGTATTGCACCTAAAATGAATGGTTTATTGAATCTCGATCGTAGTGATACACATGTTCATGCCAAAAGATATAAGATAGTAATGATAGTACCACATACTTGTGGCACTGCCATTTGAGTCATATTGGTGTAAAACGCATGAAGAAGCTCCATGTTGATGGATCTTTGGACTCACTCATTTTTTGAAAAGATTGAGACATGCGAACCATGTCTATTGGTATATATGCATGAAGAAAGTCCATACAGATGGATCGTTTGGAATCACTTGATTTTGAATCACTTGAGACATGCAAATCATACCACATGGGCAAGATGACTGAAAGGCATCATTTTCAGTGAGATGGAACAAGAAAGCAACTTGTTAGTAATACATTTTGATGTGTGCAGTCCAATGAGTGCTGAGGCATGCAATGGATATCGTTATGTTCTTACTTCATAGATGATTTGAGTACATGCTAAGTATGTTTACTTGATGAAACACAAGTATGAATTATTGAAAGGTTCAAATAATTTCAGAGTGAAGTTGAAGATCTTTGTGACAAGAGGATAAAATGTCTATGATATGATCATAGAGATGAATATCTGAGTTGCGAGTTTGGTACACAATTAAGACATTGTGAAAATTGTTTCACAACTAATACCGCCTGGAACACCATAGTGTGATGGTGTGTCCGAACATCATAGCTGCACCCTATTGGATATGGTGCGTACCATGATGTCTCTTATCGAACTACCACTATCGTTTATAGGTTAGGCATTAGATACAACCGGATTCACTTTAAATAGGGCACCATGTAATTCCGTTGAGATGACACCGTATGAAATATGGTTTAGAGAAACCTAAGCTGTCATTTCTTAAAAGTTTGGGGTTGCGACGCTTATGTGAAAAGTTTTAGCCTGGTAAGCTCGAACCAAAAGCGGATAAATGCATCTTCATAGCACACCCAAAACAGTTGGGTATACCTCCTATTCAGATCCGAAAGCAAAAGTGATTGTTTCTAGAACCATGTCCTTTCTTGAGGAAAAGTTTCTCTCGAAAGAATTGAGTGGGAGGATGGTGGAGACTTGATGAGGTTATTGAACCGTCACTTCTACTAGTGTATAGCAGGGCACAGGAAGTTGTTCCTGTGGCGCCTACACCAATTGAAGTGGAAGCTAATGATATTGATCATGAAACTTCGGATCAAGTCACTACCAAAACTCATAGGTCGACAAGGATACGTACTATTTCTGAGTGGTACATAATCCTGTCTTGGAGGTCATGTTGCTAGACAACAATGAACCTACGAGCTATGGAGAAGCGATGGTGGGCCCAGATTCTGACGAATGGCTCGAGGCCATAAAATTCGAGAGGATCCATGTATGAAAACAAAGTATAGACTTTGGAAAAAACTACTTGATGGTCGTAAGGCTGTTGGGTACAAATGGATTTTAAAAGGAAGACGGACAATGATGGTAAGTATCACCATTAAGAAAGCTCGTCTTGTCGTTAAGATGTTTTCCGACTAGTTCAAGGAGTTGACTACGGTGAGACTTTCTCACTCGTAGCGATGCTAAGAGTCTGTTGGAATGGTATTAGCAGTTACTGCATTATTTATGAAATCTTGCAGATAGGATGTCAAAACATTGTTTCCTCGACAATTTTCTTGAGGAAAGGTTGTATGTGATACAACCAGAAGGTTTTGTAAATCCTAAAAGATGCTAACAAGTATGCAAATCTCCAGCAATCCTTCTAAGGACTGGAGTAAGCATCTCGGAGTTGGAATATACGCTTTGATGAGATGATCAAAGATTTTGGGTTTATACAAAGTTTATGAGAAACTTATATTTCCAAAGAAGTGAGTGGGAGCACTATAAAATTTCTGATAAGTATATGTTGTTGACATATTGTTGATCGAAAATGATGTAGAATTTCTGGAAAGCATATAGGGTTTTTTGAAAGGTGTTTTTCAATGGAAAACCTGGATTAAGCTACTTGAACATTGAGCATCAAGATCTATAAGGATAGATAAAAACGCTTAATAGTACTTCCAAACGAACACATACCGTGACAAGATTTTGAAGGAGTTCAAAATAGATCGGCAAAGAAGGAGTTCTTGGTTGTGTTATAATGTGTGAGTATTGAGTAAGACTCAAGACCTGACCACGGCAGAATAGAGAGAAAGGACGAAGGTCGTCCCCTATGCTTTAGACGTAGGCTCTATAGTATGCTATGCTGTGTACCGCACCTGAAGTGTGCCTTGCCATGAGTCAGTCAAGGGGTACAAGTGTGATCCAGGAATGGATCACAGGACAACGGTCAAGGTTATCCTTAGTAACTAGTGGACTAAGGAATTTTCTCGATTATGGAGGTGGTAAAAGAGTTCGTCGTAAGGGTTACCTCGATGCAAACTTTGACACTAATCTGGATGACTCTAAGTAGTAAACCGGATTCATATAGTAGAACAGTTATTTGGAATAGTTCCAAATAGTGCGTGGTAGCTGCATCTACAAGATGATGTAGAGATTTGTAAAGCACAGACGGATCAGAAGGGTTTAGACCCGTTGACTAATAACCTCTCTCACAAAGCAAGATATGATCAAACCCCATGGGTGTTGGATTCATTACACTCACATAGTGATGTGAACTAAATTATTGACTCTAGTGCAAGTGGGAGACTGTTGGAAATATGCCCTAGAGGCAATAATAAAATGGTTATTATTGTATTTCCTTGTTCATGATAATTGTCTATTGTTCATGCTATAATTGTATTAACAGGAAACCGTAATACATGTGTGAATACATAGACCACAATATGTCCCTAGTGAGCCTCTAGTTGACTAGCTCGTTGATCAATAGATGGTTATGGTTTCCTGACCATGGACATTGGATGTCATTGATAACGGGATCACATCATTAGGAGAATGATGTGATGGACAAGACCCAATCCTAAGCATAGCACAAGATCGTGCAGTTTGTTTGCTAAGAGCTTTTCTAATGTCCAGTATCATTTGCTTAGACCATGAGATTGTGCAACTCCTGGATACCGTAGGAATGCTTTGGGTGTACCAAACATCACAACGTAACTGGGTGGCTATAAAAGTGCACTACGGGTATCTCCGAAAGACTCTGTTGGGTTGGCACGAATCGAGACTGGGATTTATCACTCCGTGTGACGGAGAGGTATCTCTGGGCGCACTCGGTAATGCATCATCATAATGAGCTCAGTGTGACTAAGCAGTTAGTCACGGGATCATGCATTACGGAACGAGTAAAGTGACTTGCAGGTAACGAGATTGAACGAGGTATTAGGATACCGACGATCGAATCTCGGGCAAGTAACATACCGATTGACAAAGGGAATTGTATACGGGATTGATTGAATCCCCGACATCGTGGTTCATCCGATGAGATCATCGTGGAACATTTGGGAGCCACTATGGGTATCCAGATCCCGCTATTGGTTATTGGCCGGAGAGGTATCTCGGTCATGTCTGCATGGTTCCCGAACCCGTAGGGTCTACACACTTAAGGTTCGGTGACGCTAGAGTTGTTATGGGAAATAGTATGTGGTTACCGAAGGTTGTTCGGAGTCCCGGATGAGATCCCGGACATGGCGAGGAACTCCAGAATGGTCCAAGGTGAAGATCGGGTATTGGAGTCCGGAATTGTTCTGGGAGTACCGGGTGACGACTAGCGTGACCGAAAGGTGTTCGGAGGCCCCGGCAAGCGTCGGGGGGCCTTATGGGCCAAGGGGAGGGGGCACATCAGCCCACTAAGGGGCTGTGCGCCCTCCCACCCCATCTCACGTAACATGGAGAGGTGGGGGCGCCTCCCCTAGGGCAGCCACCCCTCCCGGCTTGGGGGGCAAGTTTCCTAGGGGTGGGGGCGCCCAAACCCATCTAGGGTTTCCCCTGTGGCCGCCATACCTCCCCTAGGGAACCCTAGGGCGCCTCCTCCAACCCCTTCCCCCTTTATATAGTGAGGGAGAGAGAGGGCAGCCGTACCCCTTCCGCTGGCGCAGCCCTCTCCTCCTCCAACACCTCCTCCTCCTCCATAGTGCTTGGCGAAGCCCTGCCGGAGAACCACGAGCTCCACCACCACCAGGCTGTCGTGCTGCCGGAGCTCTCCCTCAACTTCTCCTCTCCCCTTGCTGGATCAAGAAGGAGGAGACGTCCCCGGGCTGTACATGTGTTGAACGCGGAGGCGCCGTCCGTTCGGCGCTTGGATCGGATCTTCCGCGATTTGAATCGCCGCGAGTACGACTCCATCAACCGCGTTCTTGTAACGCTTCCGCTTAAGGATCTTCAGGGGTATGAAGATGCACTCATTCCCTCTCTTGTTGCTAGAATCTCCATAGATTGATCTTGGTGATGCGTAGAAAATTTTGAATTATTGCTACATTCCCCAACAGAGGGATGCCCTGGCCAGCGGTGGGAGTAGTAGGGGACGCTGAGGCCTGCGCGGCAGCACAGCCGGCCACGGGAGGCGGGAGCACGCGGTCCCACCGGCGCTACTTTGGCGGCTGGAGCAAGAAGATCAGAGATTGAAGAAACACAACGGCCGTTGGATTGACATCCAATGGTTACGTCTGCTAGAATCGTTTGTTGACGTAGTATATAATAACTAAAAAAATCTTGCATACGCGTCAACTAAGCAGGCCCACAAGTCAGACCACTCCCTCTTTTTTTAATAATTTATATATAGCTCATGGCAACTTCTTATGCAATTTATTGCAGTCTTTTTTTTGGTTGGCCAGGGCCAATTTCGCATATTTCTGTGGGTTCCAAACTATTTTTAATACCGAAATGTCGAGACAGACTTAAAGTACTTTGAAGATATATTTAAATTAGGTTAATGCCCAGTGAAATAGGAATCTTAAAATGTGAAAAAAAATCAGAAATTATAAAGTAATTGCCAATTTGTCATCTGTTTTTATATTTACAACCCATTTCATATTACTTTCAAGATTTGCAGGCGTCTTGAAAGAGTTGCAGCCCAGGAGGGCGTAGAAAAATAAGTAGGCCTTGATTGAGTATTCTTCAGAAAAAATAAACTGGGCTAATTTTCACAAAGAAAAAATAGCTGGGCTGGTCACATGGTGAACATAAAATATAAGCCTGGGCTAGATGGGCCACAGCCCAGTTCAAACCCTGCTCCGTCTCAACAATACCAAACAAGAAAAATACTGCTCGAGTAGCTACATCCCAGGTGTCAGCCGATCTTGTGTTGTTCTCTTGTCTATTGACTATATACGCTCACAATGTCGTGGGTCCCAGATGTCAGGAAAACACTAGGAGGAAGCATTTTATTTTTCCATACGCTGACGTGGTGGGCCCCTACTGTCATCCTCTCCACGTACTTCTGCCGATTCCTGCTGTTTGTTGACCATGTTGACAACGCGAGAGGGCGGCACCGCGGCGAGCGCACCAAAGCACGCGGAGGACGTCGGCGTTAATGATTTAGGAGACGGTGGGGCAGCGATGCGTGCGCTGAGGTGCAGCCAGCCGTGGGAGGCGGAAGCAGGCGCCCCCGCCTGCGCTGGTTGGGTTTTGGCGGCTGGAGGAAGACAGGACTGAAGAAACACGACAGACTGTAAAAGCAGAAGGAGTACTTAACAACCTTAACTGAAACCAGGAGGGGCACTTAACAACCAAAGTTGAAAGCAGTATGAGTACTTATACAGGTTTAACCGTACAAAGCACGCCTCGAACAATGCTACTTTGCCTACAGTTAACCAAGGGTGAGGCCGCCAAGCCTCAGGACAAGGCCCAGGCGCCACCCCGCGCATCCACAACCTTCTGAAAGTGGCTTCATCTCGCAACGTGGTCAATAAACAGGATATTTGCTTTAGAGCCATGGAAAAGCATGAACATAATCTTCTGTCCTATTCTCCAAGATGGACGGGCCTTCATTATTTGAGACCACCATGAATAAGTATGTTTTCACCTCCAAGGGGAATTGAGTAGGTCGACATAAACATCATGTTGTGACCAAGCGCAAGTCTGACCCGACCATGTTCAGGCATCTGTATAGGAACAATAGAACTCGGTAGTTCCTGTTTCAAGAAGATCACAGTTGTAAAACTGTGTATAAGCAATAGTTTATGAACAACATATATAACAGAAAACAGCTTGTACCATAAGTTTCTCGACACAGTTGGACCTGTTCAACGAGTGCAGCAGTGGCACACATATCCCACGTGGCCTTCCACCATTGAAATGCCCCACAAGGACCTCAAGATGATCAATAAAGTGTAGGAACTTGTGGATGTCGATCCAGTCAACTTCAGTGCCATTAGTAACAGCCGAGTTATTACAGAGTAACAAACGAGCAGACTGCTTAACTCTGAAAAGACCTACACGTGCCACCAATTATAAGAAAATATTAGTTAGAAGTAGCATCTTCGTGAGAGATTCGTTGCTACTTCTAAAGTTAAATTGTGATTAGTTAGACAGAATAGGTGGATTAAGAAGTAATCGAGGCAACAAGCAAGAACCAGATACAAAACTAACATGGATGAACAATTGGAACGACGTCGGGGTGGAAGATCGTAGTGAAGATGAGACCAGGTTCTGCTATTTCCATCAACATCTGTGTGCCAACTTTCAGTCCGTAACACTTCTTGGTTCATGGTTCATGAACCCAACTCGGAAGTAATATCCACTTTCAGTTCTGTTTATCCAAGTTCGGCCATAAAAAAGCAGCGATCTTCTTGGTTCATGAACCCAACTCGGAAGTAATATCCATGGCTTGTCTTCACTGTGACCATTAAACTAGTGTATTTAGTTATGGCAAGGCCGAGCATCTTGAGTACATGTGTTCTGGCAGAGCAAATAATACACTGCAGGAAAAATAATATGAGAACACAGCATGTTAAAAAAACCACCCTCCTGGATAAAGAAGAGGATTCTAGGAACATACTGTGCACGTTTCAAAATGTTGTGTTAGGATGAGAAGGAACAAGTGTGGCATCTCGTCGAGGGCGCAGAAATCTGTAGGGTACTCGCACTTTGGGCACTGCAACTGAAACACACTAGATTCTGTATGAAGAAAAATGCATCAACGGCGGCGGCTGCCATCCTAGGATTACCTGCGACCAAGGGACTTGAATTTATCGGGGATGGATGAAGAATTCGTACCTGGCTCTCCATGAGAAAACCCTATGCAATCGCCGAGCGGGGTTTTTCTCTGAACAAGCAGACGAGGGAGAAGAGGATTCAGGCCCAATGAAATATTGCCGCTTCGTCCGTCCAGCTTACTGCTAAAGCTGGAAAGGGGGGGTTGTGATTTGAAGGCTCATTGGGCATTACTGCGGCTCTACGACCGGGGTGTGTCTACCGTGAAGTTGTGCACTCTAATTTGTGCATATGGCACGTGGACCCCGTTGCCGGTTGCCCCACATATCAGCGAAAGGAAGTAGAAAGACAGGAGTAACTAGTTACACATAAATATATATTTTGACAGAGAGATACTCCCTCTATAAAGAAATATACAAATCTTTTATATCACAGGCTCACCTTGCCGAGAAATATACTTCCTCTACAACGCACGGGCATTATGGGGGTTCAGCTGAGAATATAATACTCAGATAGGCTCACGGTTCTAGACTTTGGGCCGCAGGCCGACCCTGCATGTTTGGGGGCCCATGTGTTCTACCTCAGCGCTTTTCATATTGCAAGCGATCGGTACTGTGCTGGTTTTAGATGCCGTCGCAAGGCGAATACACAAAATTGAATAAAGCACGACAGCTGTTGGAATGAAATCGAACGACAGTTCCTAACCAGCAATTAGAGTTGCAATTCTATCAACGATATACCATGTGATAAATAATACAGTCGTACTACTTATACACACAAGACACTTGTTTCACCATGCCAGATTATTACATCAAAATCTCTCGGAGGATAGATCAGTTCGGCAGTTGCGTGCTGCTACTGAAGAATTTCAAAGTTGATTTGGACCAGCTCTCCTTGCCAAGAAAGTTTGATTTTGACATCATCCCCTACCACAAGATATGATTTAGATTTGAACTTTGACCATCCTTTAGCATCAATCATCATGCGACCATCCTTTGTACTTACGGTATATTGAGCAGGTTCATTCACACCAAGGTTGCGCATGGTAAGAGAAACTTGGCCGCGGTCGCCCGGATTGTTGAACGACTCCCTCGTTGCTCTAGGAATTCTCTGTTTGCAAACAAGAAGACATACCCAAACAGTTAGATCAACACACTAAATCATGAGAAACAACATGGAAAGAAAAAAGAACGAAGCACTTGGGCGGCCAATGCTTACCAAGAAGGTGGACATGTCGGTTTTTGTAAGGACTTTGGTATATGAAGTGCGAACTGCAGCCCAGTCTGTTGACGGTGCAACTGCACGGGCCGGACCAGATGCAAGTGTAAGTGTTGGTGCAGGTGCCGAAGCCGCTGCTGCTGCCGGAGATGGTGCTCCTTGTAGAGCTGGTGCCAATGTCGGAGCAGGTGCCGGTGTCGATGCCCGATCCTTAGGTAGATTAGACTGATCCGCTGACGCGGTCGGTGCCCAATCCTCAGCTGGATCAGACTGAGCCGCTGCCGTTGTCAGTGCTAGAGCAACTGCTGGTGCTCGATCTGTGCGAGACAGCGACAATCGTGTCTGGTCTGCTATGATCAGCTTTCTAACTTGACTAGGATCCGTGACCGTGATCCGGTTTTTTCTTCATTTCTTTTAACCACGAGAAGGACTAATTGTGTCATTTTTGTTAAACCAAACTATAGTTCATCATAGGGATTCAGCTTGTACTCACACAACAGACTGATCCAATTTTTTCCAGTAATATAAGTGATGGACAGTGCCTTCGTTACTGACACGACATAAGAAGTGAAACCTGCCAAACATAGCCATCGTAGAGCAAACCAAACGGTTTATTCTGTGATGAATGTCACATGGCAAAACCTGCATCGTAAAATTGCAGGAAAAGAAAGAAAACATGACATTAAATCAATAAGATTTAGATAGTAAATCAATAAGATTTACTTGATGTGACACGAGTGAATCCTTACCAGGAAATCACTATGTTGAAGTACTAAACAGAAGATTGATCGTCCAACTACGCGTGGCATGCATGGGCCCCGCCTACTCCCACAAGCAGGACAGTCCAAAGGTCGTGACAAATCGTATGGACCGAACATCCATGGGACTGGAAATCCTGGTGGGTGCGATAAACCCTGCAATGCATACAGATATTGGAGTGTAACCATAATTGATAAACCATCCTCACAAAAAATATGATCTGGATAGTTCAAAATGTACAGACTGAATTGAGTGGACAGACATTAACATAGACCGTTCTCAGGACTGATCACACACCAAAAGCGGCAGTACTAATAAACAATACAGGGTTCCCAAACACAAATCAAGTACTGAACAATAGTACTTACTACAGACAGGCAAAGTTGCACTAACTAAACTCTGCAGACTATTTCTTGCCACCGACCTACGGGATGAACCCCGCATAACTGACTAGGCCATGGACTTCGTGTGAGATGTTTACATGCACCATCACCATCTTGTCAACCTTGGAGAACCTAATAGAGTGGTCTTTCCACTCATAAACATGATGATGAAGACAGGCCGCATCAGATTTGTTGGGAAGCTTTACAAGAACCACACCCTTCGTAATCGAAGGCACAGTCAGGAAATTGTTGTGGTCAAGTACAGCCTCGAGAACACGCCTGACAACAATGCTACAGGAAAACACTAGTTCAGGACACGTGGCGACAAGGACACAGCAGCTGGATAGTTCAGCAGTAGAACTCATCATCAGGTCTTCCAGTTCACATGGCATGACTTTGAGAACTTCATCTCCACCGCGGACCTGGTTCTAATTCAAACAGAAACCATATATTATTACTACCTCCGTTCAGAAATATAAGAT
This sequence comes from Triticum timopheevii, assembly GCA_963921465.1. Lineage (NCBI taxonomy): Eukaryota > Viridiplantae > Streptophyta > Magnoliopsida > Poales > Poaceae > Triticum > Triticum timopheevii. Next base: position 311,677,694 of record OY997262.1, on the reverse strand, counting down.
GATTTTCGATATTATACTCCATATATGACTATATATACGCACAGAAATGAGTGAACGAAGACACTAGAACATGTCTTCAAAGGCATGAGAGCAGAGGGATTACATGCAATATCCATAACACAAGTTACCGAGGCAAATATACCCTCTTAAAAGGTAGCATTGATGTTCATAAAGTACTCCCTCCGTCCCATAATTCTTGTCTTAGATTTTTCTAGATACAGATGTATCAAGTCACATTTTAGTATTAGATACATCCGCATCTAGACAAATCTAAGACAAGAAATTTGGGACAGAGGGAGTAGTTGAAAGTAATCTATAAGAAATCAGTGTCAACCTCTCGCATGTTTTGGTCAAAAGAGGAATTTAGAACCGTCATTTGGCACACTAAAATCACATGCAAGATCACCCAGAAAGTTGTACTACCAGTACTATTACTGTGTGTTAGATGAAAAAACACGATCAAGATCGAGAAAAAGATCATCAATAAGAGACATTACCTGGACTTGCTTAATGAGGGATCCCGGAGAGGGGGCTTGGATAGGGCGATGGCTTTGAGCTTGTCTGCGGTAGTCTCGGCGGGGTGCTTGCGCTTCTTCGTACCATGAGCCTCAACGGTTTTGGCCAGAGCCATAGACATCACATCGGCCGGTGCTCCGGCGTCCATCCAAGAGAGGAAGCTGAGAGAGAAGAGTGAAAGGAGGAACGAGATGAGGGAGAAGCGAAGCAAGTGGGGGTTTTCTTCAAGAGAGGAAGCTGAGAGAGAAGAGTGAAATGATGGTTGCTTCGTCTGTCCAACTTACTGCTGGAAAGGAGGGGGTTTTGTGATTTGACGGCTCATTGGGCATTACTGCGGCGGTTCGATCGGGGTAGTCTACCGTCACTCTACTACGGAGTAATTTAGTGCATGGCTGGTGGACCCAGGTGCTGGCTATCCCACACATCGGCGAAAGTGAGTAATTTAGTGCATGGCTGGAGGAGGATCCGCACGGTAGAGCGTGTCCACTGTTTTTCATTCTGAAGAAAAAAATGGATACAGCAAGCGTTTCCACTCTTATGACGGAGGAGTGCGAAACACGGCAGCCACTTGAACATACACAGTGCTCCTACTACTAGGCATGTGCAGTGGTTCATACGTCAGTACTACACAATCTTGTTGCTAGTGTAGTAAGATATGATGATAACAAATTATGTTGTGCGCATGTCAACTACTCCTATATGTAACATAGTACCGCTTTTTCGACTGTCCGGTCTGGAATGAACGGTGAGATCAATGTTAACAGAACTAGGTCCACAGCGCACGGAGAGTATGGTGCTACAGTACTCCACGAAACATGAACCATATGAAGCACATCCAATAGTGTTAGACAGGGTGTATGAAGGGTGCGCGGGATGGGAGCAAAAGTTCCCTTCTCAGCCCACTTTTGGGTGTTTGGCAAAGTGCATGACGGGTGCATGAGTCCACACTAGTTGGTTGGAAAAAATACACGAAGAGGAAACAACTATATTGAGATGAGAATGCAACCAAACACACCCACACGCTTTGTGCTACAGTGACTGATCTGCACCGTCTGAGTTTGATCCAACGGTCATGTTGCACCGAGACATGGACATGCCCATGCAGAGGGCCCCTAAACACCACCGAAGTCCCTCTGCTTCTCGAGGCGCACGACATTGGTGATGCAGGGTGCAACCGCCCGCAGAGCCCGCTCCTGGTCGACGGGAGCCAGCTCGTCAAAGACGGCGTCCAATGGTACGAATGGATTCTGGTGACGGAACCCTGAAAGGATGCCCGGTAACGGCGACGGCAGCCCGCAACCCCTCCTTGTCCAGCTCAGCCCCCACCATCGCGCGAAGACGGCTCAGCTCCTCAGAGATATAGGTGAAGAAGGAGACCAGGTCAGGAAGCCGCAGCTCATTGAAGACAGGCCGGGTGGTCGAACGGGTTTAGCCCGACGGCTGGCATCATCGCGTTGGCACGACGGTAGGCATCGCGCAGCCGCAACACGTGCGTGGCAACTTGGTTCACCAAGTGGTTGAGGCGATCCTGGACCTCATCACGATCAGCCTGCTCGCACTCCAGCCAGCTCCCCTGATGGCCTATCGTATCTCCGGCTTTCTGCAGCAACGCCGCCGACGCCTCGAGCATCTTTGTGGTGGACGCCTGCCGCTTTTGAAGCTCCGTGAACTCCCGCACATAACGGAGGAGCATGGCACTCCTCTCCTCCTTGAGCTCACGGAGCTCCATGTCCTTGGCCCTGAGCTCCGCATCCTTGGCATGGAGCTCCTATGTCAGGCGCCTCACCTCGGACTCCGTGATCTGGTGCGCCGCCATGGCACCAGGTAGAAGCAATGGGGAGAGGAAGCAAAGGGGGTGAAACGGCTGAAAGGCAATGCAATCTACGGGAAGGCGGAGGGAGCCAGCCGAGGAGCGGGGAATCTTTTGGTTTTCACCACGGTAAAACACTAGTCGACGACTTCTCACACTAGGGAGCAGTGGGTTTTTACAGGCGGAGTCATCGTGACTAATTGCTGTCGCGCCTGCTCCCGTCAATCAAAAAATTAAAAATCCTGCTGCGCCTGCTCCCGTTAATCAAAAAATTAAAAATCATGCCGCACCCAAACACCAGAGCAACGCCGCGGTGGATATTTAAATTTACATGCCGGCAAGTAGATAAAAAAAGGGGTGAAAAAACAAATGTGGCGGTGGCCTAGCTAATCGGTTGAACTAGCCCAACTAGCTAGCCACTGTGCTTCACTGATGTACTCGGCGGGAAAGGTGGTCTTTCGTGATTTGATGACTCATTTACTTGCTTCGGTGCTAAGATCGAGGAGGACCCAGAAAACGCGCGGTAGGGCGTCCCACGTCAAGAAGAATATATGCATGCACCACCCAGGAGGACCCCGAAACCGCGCGGTAGGGTGTGCCACATCTCCGCATGGAGGAAAAATGTGTGTGTAAAAATATACTGTATCAGACGTAGTACCTATGGTTCAACCTCGGGACCCAGCCAGTCGGTCGAAAACACCCCACTAGCCACATAGCTTCATCATGCAAACGTGGCACGGTTAGCTCCGTATCAACCAGCCATAACATCTCTTGTTCTAGGCGATTCTTCTATTTTCCAAGCTTTTTTTTAGTTGTAATAACACCACGGCAAGCTAGCGCCACTCTTCGTGTGTGTGCGTGCAAAGGTTAGACGATGGAGAGAAGAGAGATGGAGATCGCAGACCTGGGACCCACCAGTAAGTGAGACAACGGTCATGCACGTGTTGACGAGGCACTCCCTCTACTCTACTCAACGCAAGTACTATATAAAATCAAGTTATGGGACAAAGCCAACAACCGTTCGTTTTTTTAGGCTATCGACTTACGCTTTGTAGGCCAGGTTGCCAGTTCGAATCTCGTCTTTTCGATTTGTTAGTTTTAGGTCCAAATTTGATTAATGACAAGTGGGACCCCCGTGTGTTGTTCCGATATTTCAGTGTAGGATGGTTTTTTTGAACAAACACTTTGCGCGGTTAGACAAGTAACGGCACGAGTTACACGTATTTTGCAAGTTTACGAACAAAAATGACAGCGGCATAGAATATCACATCCACCCCATAGCTTAGATACTATGGTGATACGAGTTTTTACACCGTTGGAAGTGAGATCCAATGGCTTGGGAGTAGTCTTTGTAATTATGCGCAATTTCCAAACTCTCGAAAGGTTTTTTTACAAATAAAACATTCAGGCCTCGTGTGTGCCACTGCATCTTCGATCCAACGGCTCCCTGGTGCTCATATTAGGTGCTCCCTGTAGCTTAATTACCCACTACGGTGATATGAGCGTCTAGGTCGTATGATCAGTGATCAGATGGCACATGCATAGTATTTGTACTTTCTGCGCATTTCCCAAACTCTATCAGCCGTATATTGCAAAAACATTCAAACCTCCTACTGTGGGCCGTTAGATCTCAGTGAACTCGTATCACCATAGAATCTATGGTGCGGGAGCACCTCATACTCTCCCGTGCGAGAAAACATAAGGTGTTATCGCAGCTTGGATGCTACGGTGATACGAGCTTGGAGGTCGTTTGATCTGAGATCCAATGGCATCTGAGCAGTCTTTGTGCTTGTAAGTAGTGGCCGAACTCTTTTGGGGCTTTTCTGCAAAAAACCATTCGAACCACCGAGGAGGTGTTGGGTCACAAATCCAACGCCTCCGAAGAGCTTGTATCACCAAAGCATCTAAGGTGTGGTAGCACATGATATTCTTACATACAGGAGAATATGATGTCCTCCTTCATCTTAGATGCTACAGTGATACGAGCGTCGAGGTTGTTGGATATGGGATCAAAGGGCATCTAAGTAGTTTTTGTACAAATTGTGTGCAATTCTCAAACTCATCAAGGTTTCCTACAAAAAAATTAAGACACATCAAGTGAGCTGCTATATCTCAGATCTACAAGCTCCAAGCAACTCGTATCGGCATATAGCATCTAAGGTATTGGGGCACATGATATTCTCCCAGGGAGGAGGGGTGGGGGTGCACAACCAATCGGTGGTTGGGAGGGTGGGGAAAAAATATAATCTAAACAACCCTAAACAGAGCTCCACAATTTTATCTAAGGTCGAGGGTTGACCCCCGACAATCATAGCTCCGCCTAAACACAACATTTGCATGTACTGTAGTACTAGACTTAATATTCATGTTTCAGTTTCATGTTCATTTTAAATATTGAACTGAGGACCATGGATGTCTTACATTTTACTCCCTTCGTTCCTAAATATTAGTCTTTTTAGAGGCTTCAAATGGACTGGCACATACGGATGTATATAGACAAATTTTAGAGTCTAGATTCACTCATTTTGCTCCGTATGTAGTCACTTGTTGAACTCTCTAAAAGACTAATATTTAGGAATAGAAGGAGTATTTTTGAATTTGTGTCATACATGCATGGTTTGGAAAAATAGATGCACTATACTTATTGGATTGTTGTTGTGTTCGTGTGTGTGTGTCTCTATGTGTGTGTGTGTGTGTGTGTGTGTGTGTGTGTGTGTGTGTGTGTGTGTGGTCATATGCTTGATACATACAAAGTTTTCTCACCTCCATATTGTTCATCTTTTAAATTTGAATTTGCATTGGAAAACTTACTAGGGATACCATGAAATGTGAAATCCACGTTGAGATCTGTAACACCCCAAAATTTTAACCATGTTTTGAATTATTAAAATTTTGCCAGGAGTTTAAATTTTTTGCTTTCTGTATTTTCTTTTGATTTCAGAACCCCTTTTCTTTAATATTGAGGAGTTTTTAACCCAAGTGGAGACTTTCCAAAAATATTATTGGACTTGTATACTCTCTCAATAAAACAATTCTTAATCAGTGGTTTTATTTGCATAATTGTTTTTCCTGAGCTTTATTCTTTTAAAATGATTTTTTCATAAGTTTTGGAGCCTATTTTGCACTGTAACCATGTGATAAATGCATCTAAAATTTTCACCAAAATTTGGGGATGACATATGATGTCCCTAAATCACTTTTATGCAAAAATATTCCTTAGTCATTTGGAGATTTTGAGTTTTACCACAAGTTTTTAAATCTGGTCCAGTTGCACTTTTGCACTACAACCTATTTAAATACTTCTTTAAAACTTCCAACAAAATTAGGGGAGGTCAGTATGAGTATATTATCCATCTCTATGCAAAAACCCAGTTATGTACTTTGAAAAATTTGAGTGAATCAACCTCATTTTCATTCTGGTCCAACTTGATGATTTGTACTGCAACCATATTTTAACGTGCTCCTTTACCCATGATTCTTTTTCCTGCTTGTAGTCCTTCCTACAAAACCCTTAAGTCCAGGAGCATGAACCCATTGGAATATTTTTGGTCCATGAAATGACAGCCTTTAGTTTCTGCCCAAAATTGATTTCCTCAAATATTTGCACTAACAAGTTTCTATGTTTGACAATCTAACCTGGCCACCCTCACCTACACCTAAAGAAACACTGATCTAGAGATTTTGGCCACTCCAAGAACTGCCTAGATGCCCCTAGCATTTTGTCGAACAGCTGGAGTGCATGAACCGTTTTGGCATAGATTCTAGTTAGCATTATAGAGTTGCTTTATTTTCCTAGCCAGCTTGTCCACTCGAGATTTAGTAACCACCCCAACCAGTCTGGTAACTTGCAGTATCATCCAAGCCCTCTGGGGTGCCATGGCATTTCGTCGAGCGGTTGGTGGGCATGCACTTGGCGCGCCCAGAGCACGCCAACTGCAGCCGCGCGCCGAGCCGCCGCGTTGCGCTTACTCCGTACCTCCTAGTCTTTTCTTGCCCGAGGGACCAAGCCATGATCTTGTCCGTTCGCCCGTGACATGCTGCCACCACTGGCTCCTCGCAGCGCCGCTACAGCGAGCCTTTTGGCGGCACGCAGGCGTCGGTAGCCCGCCCCTGCTCGGGTCGGCACCGCCCAAACCACCGCAGCACGCCAATGGTGATTTTGTTGGTTGAAATATATATTGGTTACACATATCATGCAGGGAATTTTTAAACCTCCTGAGTCGACCGAAGATCGAGTCTTGTTCCAGTAACCCCATGCTTGTTTCGTACTACCACTTGTCCCTGCCGCAGGTAGGGTACGGTTCAGTAAGTTGTCAACCCCTTCCTAGCACCCACCATACAGAGAGGCCATGGTGGAAGATACCGGATGCATCCGGTAGGAATGCCACCTGGTCCGGGGGCATGGGTGTTTCCGGTTGGGACCGAGAGGGTGGCACCCCTTAGAGCGCGCGATATAAATTTGATCCCATGCTACGCGAGGTTGTAGCCTCCCCACTTAGAGTTTTGCTTGACAGGTGTCGTGGGTGATTCCAGACACCGGTAAGTTAAGCTGGTGTGTGCAAGTCAGGTGTGTTTTCAATTAAAAGACCGTAGACGGAATTAGTCCCGATGGACTAAAGGAATCTGTTACTCGTGGGTAAAGAGTACACCCTCTGCAGAGATTATATCTATTCGAATAGCCATGTCCATGGTTAAGGACTACAGTCTGGGTTGGGTCAAGTATCGGTCTTAGTGTCGGTCTTCGGAGGAAAAACTGCTAAGTCAGAACATTGATTATGACTGGTGACATATGATAATTATGATTATTATTATTGTGGACTAACTATTTTCATTACTTGATTTATTGAGTATCCCTGGGACGGTTCTACCTCCTGGATATTCGCTGTGATTATTCTATTATAAGCCCTTTAGGGGGTGTCGCATAGACGCCCGACTGTGGCATGCTTGTTATTTATTTACCATATAAGCCCTTTATGTGGTGTCGCACAGACGCCCGACTATGGCATGTTTGTTATTTATTTACCATATAAGCCCTTTATGTGGTGTCGCTGAGACGCCCAACTGTGGCATGCTTGTTATGTATTTACTTTATAAGCCCTTTATGTGGCATCGCACAGACGCCCGACTGCGGCAGTTTGTTCCTTATTTCACTTATGAGCCCTTTCTGTGGTGTCGCTCAGACGCCCGACTGAGGCATTCTACTTCTACTCTCTAATTGCATTATTCATGTGTTACGTGAATAACTTGTTTGCGTGCATCATGGATTTTATTTCTGTGACTGACGTTGTGATCATAGAATATTTCAGAGCATGATTATCGTTTGTTATGATTATACCTGAGTTCATAATGTTTGCGAGTACATTCAAAGTACTCACTGGCTTGTCCCTGGCTATTGTCTTGGCCAGATTTCTTGCCCGGAGAGGAGCGTTGCGATGACAGCCTCGGGAACCCAATCAATGGTGATAGCAGCCTCGCGAAGATAGGAGTTATCCAGGTCAGCTGTTCCTATGGGAATTGCAGTCCCATAGACGCTGATGACCACAAACCGCTTCTGCCATCAACCACTAGAAACCTTGTGTTGTACTCATAGGCTAGAATGGTCTTGTACTACATATTATGTATTTTGCTTGGAGTTATTGTATCAAGTTTGTGTCCCGCCAGCTAACGGTAATCCTGGGGCTGGTGAGCATGAGGGCCATTTTCTGGGAAATTAATATCCCGAAATCCGGTCCTGACAAACTTGGTATCAGAGCCAGGCTGACCATTGGCTAATCCTACCTGAGTTCATAATGTTTGCGAGTACATTCAAAGTACTCACTGGCTTGTCCCTGGCTATTGTCTTGGCCAGATTTCTTGCCCGGAGAGGAGCGTTGCGATGACAGCCTCGGGAACCCAATCAATGGTGATAGCAGCCTCGCGAAGATAGGAGTTATCCAGGTCAGCTGTTCCTGTGGGAATTGGAGTCCCATAGACGTTGATGACCACAAACCGCTTCCGCCATCAACCACTAGAAACCTTGTGTTGTACTCATAGGCCAGAATGGTCTTGTACTACATATTATGTCTTTTGCTTGGAGTTATTGTATCAAGTTTGTGTCCCGCCAGCTAACAGTAATCCTGGGGCTGGTGAGCATGAGGGCCATTTTCTGGGAAATTAATATCCCAAAATCTGGTCCTGACAAGACCACTATATCACAAACTCACTCTAATTCAACAACTCGTCATAAATCAATTACCACGTTGAGATTAGTATTTGCAAGGAAAATACGGGTATTGTAATACACATAGATTCGTTCGGCAATTTAAAAGGTTCCTTTCGTATTCTCGAATGGTAGGACCCAACGGCGTACCAACCAGACCTTGGCTCGTGATGATCCTAAAAAAATGGGCTCGTGTCCTTCGGTGGCGTGCATGGTACGCACATTAGGCAACCCCCACCAGTCGAGCCTCAGCGTTTCAAGTCGAAATATCTGGCGGCCAGAATTCCAGCCCTAGGAAATTCCCCTCATGTCCCCAGTCCATAATGACTACCAATGAACAACGGAGGGATGCTTTAGTAACTAGACAATGTTACCTACCGTGCCGAGCACGATTCAATTCCCTCGATCGCCGCTCGTCAAGGTCACCCGTCAACTGCATTGCCTAGAACTACTACTACTACTACACCAGGATGAGCACAGAATTGAGCCCGTTTGTTCGTGTAGTACTTCAGTTAATATATCAGGCAATGCACTGGTACGGAGGGATTATCCTTTTACTCCCTCCTTTTCGGTTTATAGGGTTTATCTCAAAATTTTAGTTTTCCCATTTTATAAGTCTCAATTTGGTTGTTCCCCATCACATGTTCAGATTTCAAGGTGTAATAAATCATTACATGCAAGTATTAAGAGAAAATTGACCAATGCATGTACTTTATGTATGCATGCATTGCAATTAATGCATTCGTAAACACAATTTTTGAGGAAAACAAGCGCATTAATTGAGTGGTTTTGCAAACTACAACAATTGTTCCACCACTCACCATCTACCTTGGTTGGTGAGATTTTTGAATTGAGCCCTATAAACCAGAAAGGAGGTAGTACTCTGCATATATAACTTGTCTGAAGTCTAACTAAGCAAAATGTTTGACCAAATCCTTTCTTAAGAAATACAACAGGACAGATGTACGGCTTGAAAATTTATTGCATGATGCAGGTTATGATATTGTTTCGAATCCTGGATCTTAAATTTCAGAAAATCCAAAAGTGAGCATAAATTCTTGAAACTGAGCATGGTCAATATGGCACAAATATTACTTTGTAAGTTTTTTCTTCAATTCGAGACAAGCTGCTTATGACAAGTTATACAAATGAAGAGCCAAGGTATTTTGGAACAAAGACCTGTCACGTTAAGGCGAACGCTTTCACTATTGAAACTGTGGGTGTTTACGTGCCGTCACGAGTCCCCGCTTCTCATCGGCAGGTGATGTCCCAGCAAGCGTGTGAGTCGACAGGAGGCGTGCGAGCAGACCGCTGCGCCGGCTGTCAGGGAGGGGTGCGAGCAGACCGCTGTGCAGACTCACCGGGAGGCGAGCCCTTTGACCAGGCTCCGCCGCCCATCGTCGTCCCAACTGCTCCCACTTTTAATGTCGTCGGCGCTGTAGTTTAAAATCAACCCCGCACTACCCGGTATCGCTACAATCCTCTCTCTTCCTCTCCGATTCTCCTGTCGTCTACCTCCAACTAGCCTGACCTAAACGTACGCCATGCCGCATCATGATGGTCTGCCCTTAGTGTTCCAGTTTCATGAGGAAGACACCCAGCCGGAGTCTCAAGAACATAAGGCGCTTTGGGACAAGCTTGAACTGGCCATGCGGGAAGACGCCACGCCTGTCCCCGCTCCCATTCCGGCTCCCGTCGCCCCGACTGCGCCAGCACCCATCCCCGTGGCACTGATGGGCTGGGAGCCGCACATTGTCGCCGAGCTTGATGCCACGGGGTTCCACGAGGTCCCCGCCGACTTTCACGCGCCCGTGCACCTGCCAGCGCATGCGCCTGTGCGTGAACTGACGTGCGCGCCCGTGCCGGTGCCCGTGCACACGAATGTCTCCGCCGTGCCGTTAACAACGCATGTCCCCGCGCGGGTGCCAGTGCCCCCCTCAGCGGCATGGATGGCCGTCGTCGACCGCTTCCTTGCACCAACGCCAGTCGCCTCCTCCCGCCAGTTGACTCGTTCCGAAGTCCAGAACATTTTGGCCTTCCTTGAAGCTAGGCCAACATCCAGGAGTACGCCAACAACGGCGCAAGATGCCGCCGTCGCCGTCGGTCAGTGGCCCGACGACACGCAGAGCACGGCAGAGGAGCCGCTTCCCACCGCGAGACGCCCCCGCCGCCGCCACGTAATCTAAATTTGCCATAAAAAACGTTCGGATTGCCATGCTTAAAATCCGAACATTTATCATTTCCGTTTATTTTATATCGATCATCGTATAATTTAAAGTCAGAGTCAGACTAAACGAAATGTATGGTTTGATCGATTGAATGTTCTGCTAGAGCCGTATCAAATTAAATATAAAAAGTCATCAAGCTACATGTATTCCTTGTCATCCAACGACCTAGACTGCTTCAATGTCGAGCGCTCAACACGTTTAGCGTGCAGTTAATTTCATGCTAAAAATAGTGCTAATCACATGACAACACGCAAATAATATCCTAATAGTTAATGTCCGCATGCACTTAATATACTTCCAAATTAACGTGCATCGCACGTACACACTGACTAGTGCTGCTAGTACGTGAAACTGGTGCCGTGACTTGTGAACGCGTCCAGATATGGTCAACAGCAACATCGCCCGCGAGTTCTTCCTGTTTGCCCGTGCGTCTAAACGCAGAAGGGGAGGAGAGAGAGAGCACACATGGAACCCACCAGTAAGTGAAGGCGAATAGTACTAAAAATAATATTACATGTTATCCATTAATTAGGCCATGGTAATATAAAAGCATTATGTGAACAAAGGGGGTACAACAAACATTGCTATTCTACGTATATGTTGCCTATTGACGTGCGGCTTGAAGGCCCGGTCGCATGTTCGATCCTCGTCCTTTAATTTTTAATTTGTATATGGGTCCAAATTTGTTTCATGACATGTGGGCCCCTCGGTGTGTAGTTTGTAGCACTTTAATTTGTGGATCGAAATTTGTTCCATTCCAAGTGAACTATCGGTGTGTAGTTTTGTAGCTTATTTATAATAATTAAAGAGAACAACATAGTTTTTTCAATAATACCATGGTGCGATGTTGAAGGCGAGAAAAGACGTGCGAGAGAGCGATGACCGAGCCAGGGGGAAATCAACTAGGGGAGTTGCGTGGGTTGCAACGGTGTTTGGAGTAGTTGTGGGCCGAATGCTACGAAAATATAATCTAAACCGACCGGAATAAATGCCTACACAAATTAATCCAAGGTTGGAGTGCCCCTCGCAATGTAAATAGCTCCGGCTTTGCAGGGGATGGAGAGGTAGTAGCTTCAATGTGTGGAAGATACGGTGTGAGAAAGCGAGGTCAATCGAGAGACATATAGATAGAGAGACAAAGTGAGTGTGGTCCGACATTCATTGAACAAATATATATGCTCCGGAGAGATATTGTCCGATTGAGCTTTTGACAAGGGTGAGGGCTGTAAGATAGAGCTTGAGAGATGATCCAGTCACAGACGTGTAGATATATTTTGTGCGTGGGAGGAAGCAAGGTCAACCGATCACATAGGGTCGCCGTGCGATCGAAAGAGTGAGACGGGTCGGAGAGAGTGACCTAGATAGATGATGTGCGTGAGAGAGTATACAATGTGAATAGGTCGAATTGGGCTCAAACATGGTGACATATCGTTTTTGTCCGAGAAAGAGCAAGGTCAATTGAGACATACGAAGAGATAGATAGATAGAGAAAGAGAGATTGAGTGAGCATGGCCCACCATGAGGTCGAAAAAGTGGCGGCGGCTTGGATGGACTGACTAGATAGACAATCTGCGTGAGAGAGTATAGAGTGTGTCGATCGAGGCCCGAACAGGGAGATATATCATTTTTGTGTGAAAGAAAACGAGGTTAAACGAGACTCAGATAAAGAGAGTGAGATTGAGCGAGTGTGGCCCGCCGTGCGGAAGAAAGAGTGAGACAGTCTCGAGGAAGTGACCTAGATATACAACGTGCGTGCGTGTGCACGAGAGGTTGGGGGGCTAGATAGGCAATGCATGTATTTAGAACGAGAGGGTGAGAGAGAGAGGGGGGGAGAGAGAGAGAGAGCTCGGCATGGGGTGCAATGGCGGGTGTGTGAGGTAAATACATTTGGTAACAGGAGTGGAAAAAGGGGTTGTGTAGTTGAGAGACTTAGAGATCGAAACAAGCAGAGAAAGAATGAACGTGTGTTGGAAACCGATAGCTTCCTAAGGTGGTTAGGCGAGGAAGATTGACCGATACAGGAAGTATGTAGCATTTGTGCCGGGGGGGCTAAAAACAACATTTGAATGTACATAGTACGAGACTTAATATCGATGTTTCAATTCGGTGTACATTGTAAGATTTGAACCGAGGACCAGGCATACGGGTAATTATTTTGAATTCGTGCCATACTAAGTTTCAAAAAGTTGACATTGACTCAATTTGTTGTGCTATTTTGTAGGTCATATGTTTGAATCCATCCAAAAGTTTTCTCACTACCATGGTGTTCATCATATACATATGAATTTGTATTAAAAAAGTAGTGTGGATACAGTGAAATGCGAAATCCACGTTAGAATTGGAGATCGCTATGTGACACACACTCTAATTCAAATAACTAACTACGTGACACTCACTCTAATTCAAATAACTAATTATGTGACACACTCTAATCCACATTAGTGTGGGTACCGTTTCGATTTTTTTTCAAATAACTCCTCATTAATTAATTTATAGTACTCCCTCTGTTCACTTTTATAAGACCTTGAAGACATTTCAGACAATGTGCAAAACAGTTCATTTTAAGTTGTCTGAAACGACTTACAAAAGTGAACGGATGGAGTATCTGGTTCCGAATGACTAATTATTGCAAGGAAAACACGGGCATGGTAATACATACAGATTCGTTTGCAAATGAAAGAAGATTCGTTTGCATTCTCAAATGTAGGCGCACCAGGCAGACCAGGGTCGTGTCGGGGTGGACGCTGCTTCGGTGCCTTAAAGGCAACTGCCCTTGGGTGACTGACATGTGGGCCAGCCACCTGTTGGGCCCACATGTCATGGCCACAAAGGCAGGTGCCTTAAGGCACCGAAGCATTGTCCCGTCGGGGTGGTCGCATGTGTCGGACGGACGCGTAGCACCCAGCCACCGACCCCCCTCCCCCCCCAGAAAAAGGACGACAATAATATAAGTTCGCGCTTCCACGTTTCGGATTGAAATATCTGGCGGCCCCACTTCTAGCCCTGCAAAATCTCTCTTCTCCACCATCCCCTTCCGTGCCCAGATTGCTCAAATCCCTAATTCGCCGCCATCCCTCGAATCGCCCCTCGTCTCGTCTCTTTCCCCACCGTTCCCTACCTCTGTGCCGGACGACGACGACGAAGACGACGATCGCGCTTCACCACCGCACCGGAGCTACCTCATCTACGCCCTCGTCCACCGCACCGGGTGGTCCACCGACAACGTCGGCCACCGCAACCGACGTGCCTCACAGACAATGAGTTCCACCACATCAGGTGCACTTCACCGACGCCGTCTCCCAGCTCACCGGGGCTACTTCACCTAGCACATCGTCGCACCTCCGCCCCCAGAGGCCGTTGGGGCTTCACCAACGGTCTCGTCCACCGCATCGTAGCGCTCCCCTGCCACTCAAGATCTGCATCCGTGCGCAGCCAGCCAACACCAGGGCATCACCCTCAACGGCTCTGAAGTGACCCGCACTCTAGCTAGGCGAGCATGCCCAAACGCCGGCCCGAACTAGGTATCCACACATCACTCCCTTGTGCACTGTTCCGACGATGTTTGGATATCCTTTCACTGCTCTCTTAGCTTACACGCCTATGCAACTCTGACTTTAACTCTTATTTCTTTTGGAGATATCATCTGAAACAAGCAAATCCATTTTTTAGCGAAGCATGACGGCACTACGGGATCTGGTACACATCCTGCACACCCGTATAACCTTGTAAGTATCTGTCCTCCGGTACAACATCAAGGTCGATTCCTCTTATTTGATCAACCATTCGCCGTGTCAAAAATGCAGAGGAGGATGCAAGGAGCACAAGGCCTGCACATCCAAGCAAGTGGTAACATGGACTTGTACATGGAACATCCCAAGCGCAAGCAGAGCTGCAGTGAGCCTGTACAACGAGCTAGGGTAAGTCCCTGCATTTCATTTAATTCGTACTGGCATTCGTGTATGATTTGTGTGCAGTGGCTGATCCATGAATTCAAGTTACCAGGGGCGAACATTTAACTTAAAAAATACGAAGGCACTTGCACTCCGGAAATCAACATAACTTGAGAAATGTGAAGCTACGTGCACTTTGAAAACCAGCTAATGATCCAAAGTAGTTCAGATTATAAACACTAAATGATGCAAGCACCAAAAAACACAAAATGCAACATGGTGTACAAGGACTACAAACATGGTCTGTAGCTTCTTGATTTATTCGTTCTCTGGCTGAAAATATCGAAGTGTAATTGCACGTATAACCAGTGCGCAAACTGCATATCAATATATCTATTCTGCACAAGTATGCCAATAGTTTCAAACAACAGATTAGAAAAGTATTTATGCTATGTTGTCATGATACGGGGACTTTGTGGTAGATGGCCTCGACGTTTCCTCAAGCTATGAAAATGCACTATAATTTGCTTTTCATCAATGCCCGCAAATCTCTATGTCTCTCTCAACATAGCATATCATCATTAGACACTAAATCCTTCAATGAGCTTGCAAAATGCTTGCATTAGATCCCTCATTAGACACTATATGTTCATCACCAGGAGCATGTAAAATGTTTGCATCAAATCCTTCATTAGCAGTCTGTTCATTAGACACTTCAGGCTCAAGAATAATATGAGCTTGTATGTTTGCACCAAAAACTTGATTAGATACATCAGATTCAGTCAGTTCAGTATTGATTGGGGGAGTTATAAAATAAGTAGAAATTGGTTTCATTTTCTCATAGATTCCCTACAAACAAGCAGTTATACAACACCGTCAGGTTTAACTATTGCCCAGAAATTTAAGAGTTGAATTAGATATAATCAGGGATGTGATGTACCTGCTCGTTGCACATGCTACTCTTGCAAGCTGCGACTGTCCATTTGCGCAAGCTCGATGCCATGCCCGTGCTGCCACCGCTGCCTCCCACGCAGGCTACACCCAGGGTTGGATCTTCATCTTCTTGTCCTTCCGTTCGCTTGAAGCCCGACGACCGCCCTCCAACGAGGGCGCGAGGAAGTGCTGTGTCGGTCTGTCCAGTGGTGGCTAGGTTAGGAGCGAACCAGACTGGAGGCTGGAGCGAATGAATTGGAATTTTTCCTGCTGTCGATCGATATGGGAGGCGCTCGTTTGGGCCGCGAGCCTGCAATAGGGCCTGCCTTGCCCTTATGTTATTGGCCCATCCAAATTGAAACATTTTTCTTCATTTTTTACATTGCCTGCTCGTGCGTTGGGACGAACAAAACTAACATGGGCCAACCTGGACGACTAAAACTAGGTGCACACTTTCCAGCCACCTGAGGCGGCCGCCCATACCAGCCCCTATGGTGGCGTCGCCCCTTTTTGTGTGTATGTTGGATAGTGAAAAATATTCCAGTGGCGCTTTTGATTTACCCACAGAATGGTTGAATTGCTTGTTTCTATGAACTGAGTTCGCCAATAATGTGAAGGATGTCAGTCTTTTCATCCTATTGTAGATTGCTTAGATCTCGATATGCCAAAAGTAATCGCATGAAATATACAGTAAAAGCTAATGTGATGTGTTTGGCTACAACTAGTCTGACTACACGTCCTCATATAACATATCAAGGACGCACCATCTTACCAGATTAACCATTCGACTTACCCATGCAGTGTGGGAAGAAAGAAGTATTGGGACTACGTATCCAAGCAATTGATGCCATGGACTCCTTCATACAACCTTGTAAGCGAAAAAGAAGTTGCAGTGTGCCTATACAAAGAACTAGCATAAGTTCAGTTACCTGCTTCTCGGAATTTTAGTTAGCCACTTATTGCAAATTGTTCAATTACGTTGCTTGGCTTAATTTAGTTTGCTACTGATTACATAATGGCACAGCCTGTTAATCATATTGTAGACGGCGCCTATCTATGTGTTTGATACTTACTGTTAAGAATTACTTGTTTGCCTTAACTTAAATATCTACTTGTTTGTTTAACTGCTTTGCTGCTGCAACAACGGGTTACAATGATGTCAATAACTACTTTTCAGCATCCAATTGAAACTCTTTAATTCCTTGTTTGTTTAACTGGTTTGCTGTTATAACTCCTAGTTGAGATATTTTGCTAACTTCAACTTTTCTGAATCCAATCGGAACTTTAATGGCAAAATAGGTTAGCCCAAGATCAAAGGGCGAGGTACCCATGAACGTTGCATCATCCCACAGCAGTGGCACCAGCCCAATCGTGCATTATGAATTGCCAACTGCTGATTCTCTAGAGGCTAAACTAGTGGTAGAAAGAGATTCCGCTTCTGCACTTAGAGATGAAGTTGACATGTTGAGGAAGCAAACAGCACAATCACAAGCAGTACTCAAGACAACCATTAAATATTTGGTGGATTTCGAAATGAAGCAAGCTGAGACTGACCAGATTGTTAAGGTCCTGAAGGAAAAAAGGAAATTAAATTCCTACTTGGTAAATCATAGGTGAAATATTCTTTCCATAGTTGAATAACCTTTGTGTTGTCTGTTCATGTAATCAATCAAACCATTTATTTTAGAGATCATGTAATAATTGTTTTTTTTTGTTTTTGGGTTTGTAATTTTATTTGAGCACAAGTCTATATTAATTGATAAGACTCAGAGACATTTCATTTGGATTGTTGTGCCAGATCTACAAATATGCCAATCGGGTTGAATGTGCATTCAGCAATAGTAGTAGTATAGATGGACCATAAGTGGCACGCATCGGAAAGGGCCAAGATGCTGGCTAAAAAAATGATGCTGTTGTAGCCAAAAAAAAGTACAGCGGCCTGGCTTATGTATGTTAGTTGATATTATTGATCCGTATACTCCATAAGTGTTTATATGTCTGTTAGTTCTGTACATTCTTGGTTGATTGACTCGGTATTTGAATCTTGATACATCGCTTGTGTACATATCTAAATGGGAGTACACATTATGCTGCGTGTGACATTTGAGTTGGACAGGAAGTGTTCCAAATATTCGAATTCACCTTAAACTGGATTCTAGTTTCTGAATTTGAGTATCGGCATTTGTAAACCATATTCATATATGACAATGGAATACATCTTTGTCGTCCTTTTGAAAATATATAAAAACACATAGAATGATTTATAAAGATTCATATAGGAATACAAAATGGATTCGAATTTAGTTGCCAGGGTAAATGTGGATCTTATTGTCCCAAAATTTGAAAGAATCAGCAAAATGTCGACTCCCACGTCGGCTGCCCGAAGCCAAGTGTTTGGGAGATGGAAATTACTGTCTACCCATTACACGGAGAATCCATCAGCCCGATTTCCGCTGCTCTAAATAGGGGTAGGTTAGTAACTTCAATTAGACGTGACACGAGCGCCTCTGAGCCCATTCCGACACGGTGGGCGTCAAACATGGGCGGCAAAACACATTTGATTCAAGATCGTCCGAAAGACCTCTGTTTCTCCCTCCATTCCCCATTCATACACGGTGGGCGGCAAAACAAACTCGACTCGGCCGAAATCGATGTAGGCAATATTTTCAATAGGGGCAGGTTTGTAACTTCACTCAGACGTGACACAACCGCCCTACCTGTCAGCCCCGTTCATACACCATGGGCGCTAACCATGGGTACCAACCACCCTCTCCTCACTCGAAATCACTCTGGGAAAATATTGGCGAGATGCGAGATTACCGTCCTATCCCCAACCGACGAGACGTCCAAATTTTAAACCGGGGCTAAGTTCGTAACTTTCCCATATTTCAGACAGGTGCGTCCCAAAAACATGGTTCCCCGTACCTCTCCCTCCATTTTCCCGTTCATACACCGTCCGCGCTAGAACACCCCATCCCCACACCAGCCTCCGTCCGCCACCCCATCCATCGCCGCCGTCCTCCACCACATCCATCGCCACCGTCCTCCACCATGCTGGAGCGCCTACCAAGATCGCGTCATCCACTGCTAGAGATGGACGTTTCTCATCCACGGCGACGGACCAATAGCCTTGCACCGCGTCCTCTCGCTTCATCGGTGCCGTCGTCCTCTTTGTCGGGGCCGCTCACACGACCTTCTCTTTCACCGCAACGGGACTTATCCCCCGATGCACCCGTCTACCGTCGCAGATCTGCTTCAACGCCACCGACAGCCATCGCACCCCCGATTCCTACACAGCGCCACAAGAGAGGTGGTACTTCATATCTCCTCAACTTTTTGATCTCAACCAGAAAATAGATCTTAACTTGGTTACTCTACTTTCTTTTCAGCTCTTAGAATTTAGTTCTTAGTTCGAAGCAAACAATGGATGCTAAATATCATTTCTCCGGTTTGCAGCTTCAAATCTGCCATGGCACAGCCATAATACGGTTTAATTGATCATGCTTAGGGTTTAATTGATCATGTTGGTTCCGTGGTGGTTTCTTTAATAGAAATCGGAGGGGAAACCCTCTTTTGCTAAAAAAATATGCTTAGAGTTTCCCCCTTTTATGATCACTATACGATCAGAATACGTGCTTCGTGTCATAATAACACTGCTCCACGCATCAAGCTAAACAAGCTTAGATGTTAAAGTACGAATCTGATATTATTAAAACAGAGTTGTTTAATTGGTCAGCTAAATGTTCCTAAATTAGTTTCGAAAATGCATGTTCGCCGCTCGGGTGTGTATCTCTACAGGGTGCCCACGGTGGGTCGGCCCACCCTGGAATTTTGGGTCGTCCCAGGCCCCGATTCTCCTTTGTTCTGTTGCGCGCTTCCGAACTCTACTCGCCCCCAGCCGCCTGCCTCACCGGCGACTTGCCATCCCCGAACGACATGACTCTAGGAGGAGACGACGGACTAACAGGAGGCTAGGAGCCGCTCACCCAACAGCGTCACCGCTGCCCGGGCACGCCGTCGTGCCTACCTTCCCAGTCCGTTTAGGGCTCAGGTGTGCAGCACCCACCAAGCCAACCCAATTTATCCTGAGATACGTCCTCCACACTCAGCAGCCACTCCTCACCACCCATTTTCTAATTTATTCATTACTCATTAGGCAGGACTGTCATTAGGGTTTGCTGTGTGCTCAGTGCTACCTACACTTAATGGTTCAGATGTATTTCGGTAATCTTTAGTACCTCTAAAGTTCATAGGGTTTTCAAAATTCCGGCCCTCGGAACAGAAACTAGTCATTTTGGATTGTTGGTCGTAGTGACATTGACCCAGATTACTACTGCAAGCCATGTTTGTTGACAATTTTACTTGTCTTTCTTACTCATTCGATATAATATCCAATTATTCACGTCGATTAGTTGCAAACAATAAGTGCTAGACAAACTTCTTCATTCAGATTTTGGACGGTCTCTTATTGCAGTTACAATTCTGCATACTTGTCCTAATAAGCTCACAAGTAAATGATTGATTCACTACATCTATGCTTGCCTTGTCATATTTGTTGTCAATATTCTTTTAGGGTGGACCACCCTGTTTCTAAATACTGGAACCGTAGACATGAGTGAATAGTATTTCTCTATGTGATCTCTTCCATCATGTGTGGGTAACGAACACTGCATTCTATAGAAAGAAAGTGTCATTTCCAGCTTTTACATAGGTTTCGATCTTTTACATGGAATACAATCTGCCTACTTGCTTTGTGTCGCACTACCAACACTCCACCCTTGAAGCTAAACATTACGCCACTCATAATTGCTTAGTTTATTTGTTCAAATACGAATTTCATATGATTCTAATGTTCCTACTTCAGTTTTGAAATGTGTGCCTGCCTGTTATAGAGACATAAGGGGTTTGTATTTCTGTGTGTGGTCTGGTCAGCACGGTTGGGGAGGTGAACTTTGCATATGCAGGGGTTTATAGGGAGACACTCTCCGAGTTGAATCCGCAATGCATTCCATAGATAATCTGACTACTTTTTATGTTTTCATGAATCTCAGATTCTGAACAGCATCATAATGATTATGAGCTTGTGCGCATGAAAAGAATAAAGCAGAACAATGCCATGGCTGTCAAACTTGGCATTACGGGACTAAAATCAAGTCTGGATGCAATGCCATGCAAACGCTCTCCACCTACAGATTCATGATCAGAATATGATCCTAACAGTGATTCTGAGCTAGAGGGAGACCTAAGTCAATGTAGCTCCCTAGTGGAGGAGTCAGAGGAAGATGCCCTATCTTATTCACCCATCAAGGTACTTGCTCTAACTTTCCAAGGTTACATTGCTCGCACATATCTTGCAATTGATGCTTGCATTGCTTCTACTTTGTTGAACTGTCATTAGCTTAGTTTACACATTGTGTATGTGAATACGCCCTGCCTATCCATTTTCAGTACATATTCCATCTGTCATCATACCATATTTATCCATTCAAATGTTGTTCTTGTGTATCAGACATTCAAAAGGAAGAGGGAGATTGCTGATCGTGGAGGAGCACAAGCAAAGTATTTGGAAAAGGTAGTGGCACCTCATAAATCAAATAGCCCATTAGGTGTAGTTGCAATATCACCTGACCCACAAAATACCCCAACTCTAGCAGACTCTAGCCCTACTACACTGGTCATTTATGATGCCCCAACTCAGCAGATCCGAACTGTAGCAAACAGTATGATTATGCTAGTTGACATAGCACCAGCTGTACGACGCAAAACCCCCATTCCAGCAAAGACTACACCAAATCCAGTTGCCAAATCCCTTTTCGAACTAGAGAGAGCCCCAATTGCAGCAAATAGGACCCCTGTTCCATTTCTTCCCAGTTTAGAAGATGAAGCTTATGTTGTTGTCAGGAACTTTGTGCGCATCTTTCCTTCATGGAAAGATTATACCGCAGACACAGAACAATTTCCAGTCTTCCTCCGCAACTTACACGTAAGTAATGTACTAATGTTATTCATGGTCATTACTGCATATGTTTCTGCTGACAGAAGACACAAGATTTTATTCTTTTAAATAGGCAAGGAGCAAACTGGATTGTGATGACGAGCAAGAGTTGGTTGCGCTTTTCAAGCACTCGTTGATGAAGTATCGTTCCTACCTGAGGCAAGCGCACTTCAATGGCAAGCCTCTGAACGAAATTTTTGTAAAGTCTCCGGTGCTACATTTATCCGACGGTGACTGGAATAATCTTGTTACACATTGGTCTCGGTTGTAGCGTAAGATACTGTCTATGATATCACATCACAATTTGAACTACATTTCTGCATTTGCCTTAATGTCTCACTTGTACAAAAACTCTTAGCAGAAGAACATCCGTTCTCAAGGGACCACAGAATCTCGCAACTATACTGCACACTACATTGCTCTTGTGAGTACCTCTTGCCCTGTATAACCATACTTACTTTCATAGCTGTTTGATTATGTAGCATCACTGCACATGTTAGCCTCATAATAGTCCATTTGGTGGACATTATAAGATCCGTATGGACTCTTACACAAATTTAGAATCAACCCAATGCTTTTGAAGAGGTTTAGCTCTGCAGTCCTCTTGTAAGGACTGAACGTGGTCTATCACTGTACTTACATTAACAGCTACTCCCTCCGTCCCATAATATAAGAACGTTTTGTACAGTACATCAGTGTTCAAAACACTCTTGTATTATGGGAAGAGGGATTGGTTCATTTTGTAGCATTCTGCATCTTATCTTCCTCGCCCACCATTTACTAAAAAAGATCAGATCTATATTTAATCTTACCAACAAGTAGAATACACAGACAATGCCAGTGCAGAAGTGTAGCCCATTGCTCTTGTCAGTACATTTTGTCCTGTAACGCTTGTACTTCCAGGGATTGGTAGTTGATATGTAGCATCAATATGCATCTTATCTTCATTATCCTCTATCCCTTCCGGTATTATCATATCTATAATTACTCTCTACAAAACTGCGGAGAACACCAATGAGAACCTCTAGGGCATATTTCCTTCAATATATGCAAATGAACCTCTAGGGCATATCATGAATTAAGGAAATAAATAATAACTTTATTATTGCCTCTAGGGCATATTTCCTTCAATATATGCAAATGAACAATATGATGAACCTAATGGCTCTCTATCCTCATTTATCTAACATGCAAGTGTCATAAATTCTAAAAAGCCCGTGGCAATGCACGGGCAGTCTACTAGTCATTTGTGAGTAGTTACTTATGTGCTTGAGATCACGGGAGAAGTCATGTTGCAAGTAATCATGTGAACTTAGTATGTGTTCGATATTTTCATGATATGTATGTTGTGATTCCCTTAGTTGTGTCATGTGAATGTCAACTACATGACACTTAACCTTATTAGGGCCTAAGGGAATGCATTGCGGAGTAGTTATTAGATGATGGGTTGCTAGAGTGACAGAAGCTTAAACCCTGGTTTATGCGCTACTTCATAAAGGACCGATTTGGATCCAAAAGTTAAATGCTATGGTTAGATTTTATTTTAATACTTTTCTCGTAGTTGCGGATGCTTGCGAGGGGGTTAACCATAAGTAGGAGGTTTGTTCAAGTAAGAATAGCACCTAAGCACCGATCCACCCACATATCAAATTATGAAAGTAGCCAACACGAATCAAGCCAACATGATGAAAGTGATATGGTGAAATTCCCGTGTACCCTCAAGTATGCTTTGCTTATTATAAGATACTGTTTTGGCATGTCCTTTGCCTCAAAAGGATTGGGAAACCTTGCTGCACTTTATTTACCGTTACTGTTACTTGCTTATTACAAATTATCTTGCTATCAAACAACTTGTTACCGACAATTTCAGTGCTTGTAGACATTACCTTTTTGAAAACCACTTGTCAATTCCTTCTGCTCCTCGTTGGGTTTGACACTCTTACTTATCAAAAGGACTACGATTGATCCCCTATACTTGTGGGTCATCAGGAGAGAAGGGAGAGGTTGGGCCGACTGAGGCTAGCTTTGCTGCGCTTGGACTCACTCAATGGGCGTGAGACAAGAGTTGGGCAAGTCGGCCACTGGGTTGGGTTCGGTAGGTTTAGGTTTTCTGTTTTTCTCTTCTATTTTCTTTTTTTCTTTCGAATTTGGATTTGATTCAAAAATTAAACTCACTCCAGCCATTTTGGAAAATTTTCACACATTCTCATCCAATATTTGGCGCTTAAGAGAAATTATTCCCAACCCAATAATAAAATAAAATTCCACGCAATTTTTATAAGCTCCATTTTGGCATTATAAACAAACTAAAATGATTTTAGTTTTTCAAGTAATTCCACAAAATGTTTTGAGCCCCAAATGTCACTCAAATCCTACTCAAATCAAGCAATCACAAGCAAAATGCAAAAAATACTAAACTAATAATTCATATTCCAAAAAATGAATTTGTTTTCAGATGTGACACTAGCACTCATAGTACATGATGAAATATCAAGAATGTCATATGTAATAAGTACTAAATCAAAGATCGAGAATATGATTTGTTATAATCTGCTTTACTCGAAGGCTAGCTCAAAATAAAACACAACGAAAAGCATAAAAGGTAACTATGGAGTCCCATTAACGCCTCTAGGAAGTTAAGTGTAGACTCACGAGCCACCTCTTACTGGTTGTTAGATAACTCTACAATAAAACGTTCCAATCAAATATATCGATACTTTGAATGTATTGGCAAGTCACACATGAGGTGTCATAACAGACCTAACACTTATATGTGTGAATATGACAATAAAAAAGGCTTGTGATTTTCTTTTGCAGAAAGCTTGTTTTCACCTAATTCTACTCAGTAGTCAACATCTCGCTCAGGGACTATCGACTAGGCCAAAAGTGCCACCACGGCGGCTACATAGTCATACCCTCTGCCTCAAGCCATCGTCCATAGATTGCATCTCACTATCGAAGGCTGCGGAAGTGAAGAGATCCTTGTCGCTACCTTCATCGACCAATGTCGGGGCTGATATGTCTCCAACGTATCTATAATTTTTGATTGTTCCATGTTGTTATATTATCATTTTTGGATGTTTTACAATCATTTTATATCAACTTTATATCATTTTTTGGGACTAACCTATTGACATAGTGCCCAGTGCATGTTGCTGTTATTTGCTTGTTTTTTACTTCGCATGAAATCACTAACAAACGGAGTCCAAACGCAACGGAACTTTTTGGTGATTTTTTCTGG
This sequence comes from Triticum timopheevii, assembly GCA_963921465.1. Classification (NCBI taxonomy): domain Eukaryota; kingdom Viridiplantae; phylum Streptophyta; class Magnoliopsida; order Poales; family Poaceae; genus Triticum; species Triticum timopheevii. Next base: position 311,652,882 of record OY997262.1, on the reverse strand, counting down.
ACCATAAGACACACGATGAGCCAAGAAAGTACCCGAGGGGTGCTCCGAGGGGAGCACAACCCACCAGGGTGTGCCTGGGGGCCCAGGCGTGCCTAGGTGGGTTGTGCCCACCTCGGTGACCTCCCGCACTGCATCTTTACTCTATAAATACCCAAATATTCCAGAAACCCTAGGGGAGTCGACGAAAATCAATTCCAGTTGCCGCAAGTTCCAGAAACCACAGATTCAATCTAGACACCATCACAGAGGGGTTCATCATCCTCATCGGTGCCTCTCTGATGATGCGTGAGTAGTTCATTGTAGACCTACGGGTCTGTAGTTAGTAGCTAGATGGCTTCCTCTCTCTCTCTCTTTTGATTCTCAATACAATGGTCTCTTGGAGATCTATTTGATGTAACTCTTTTTCCGGTGTGTTTGTTGGGATCCGATGAACTTTGAGTTTATGATCAGATCTATGTTTTTATCCATGAAAGTTATCTAAGTCTTTTGATCTCTTATATGCATGATTATTTATAGCCTCGTATTTCTTCTTCGAATCTTTGGTTTAGTTAGGTCAACTAGATCGATTTTCTTGCCATGGGAAGAGGTGCTTTGTGATGGGTTCGATCTTACGGTGCTTGATCCTAGTGACAGAAGGGGAACCGACACGTATGTATCGTTGCTATTAAGGATAACAAGATGGGGTCTATATATACATAAATAGATCTTGTCTATATCATGTCATCATTCTTATTGCATTACTCCGTTTTTCCATGAACTTAATACACTAGATGCATGTTGGATAGCGGTCGATGTGTGGAGTAATAGTAGTAGATGCAGGCAGGAGTCGGTCTACTAATCTTGGATGTGATGCATATATAATGTTCATTGCCTGGATATCGTCATGATTATTTAAAGTTCTATTAATTGCCCAACAGTAATTTGTTTACCCATCATATGCTATTTTTCTCGAGAGAAGCCACTAGTGAAATCTACGCCCCCCGGGCCTCTTCTTTATTATATTTGCCTTCGAGTTCTATTTTTATTTGCTTTTATTTTCATATCTATTAATCCAAAAACACAAAAATACCTTGCTGCAATTTTTTTTATTTATTTTATCTCGCGTTCCCGCGAGATCTATTTATCCAATCTACTACAATTTTACCTACCTTTTTACCCGTAAGGGATTGACAACCCCTCTCTTATGTCAGGTTGCAAGTATTTGTTCTTTGTGTGCAGGAGCTGTTTACGTGGTGTTGCGTGGTTCTCCTACTGGTTCGATAACCTTGGTCTCATCACCGAGGGAAATACCTATTGTAGTTGTGCTGCAGCATCCCTTCCTCTTTGGGAAAATACCGACGTAGTTCAAGCCGCATCAGGGGCTTAGCCTAACAACTAGTCTCTAGCAGCGGCAAGGTGAAGGGATGACAGAGAGGTAGACGGCGGCGGCGGCAACAACTAGTAAGTGTAATCGGGGTGGAGGCGGCGACTCTTCTATTGGGATGAGAGAACGCGGTGCAAGCGAGGAATTTACTAGCTGAGGATACATCCCTCAAACCGGAAATTTTTGCTTTAAATATTACTTTTGGGGATCTGCTAGAGAAGCCCCTAGAGCATCTCTAGTAGAGCGGCTATAATCGCCTGGCCTGCAAAATAACCGCCGATATACCATGTTGGGCCCGGCTGCTCCGGGCAAGATTGAGCAGCCGTCGTCCGCGCGGTTCCAAGCTTGGCGATGGGAAATAGAGGAGGCAGTCGGCTATGATGGATAAGGAAAGGCTTTGGTGGCTTTGCTTTCGGTTGGTGGTGGGGGAGAAGGCGGCTTCGGCGGCTGTGTTTTCCGCCGGTGAAAGGTAAGATTTACTCCTTTTCATCGCTTTTTAGCTTCAAATCGGCTGATGGAAGAATTTTGATGTAGTTTCAATTTTATTTTCGTAGATGGATGATATTTGGGGTTCGTCCTCGTCCTCAGAGTCGGATGATTCCGACATAGAATGGATGCTTTCTGACGATGATGTCGAGCATCTTCTTTTGTTGCACCTCGTCCACAAATTTGAAGCCAGTAAGAAGAAGAGGCGCCACGGCTTGACGGTGGGCCAGATTTGCATTCCACGCAACCGAGTTCTCGGACAAAAGTTGCTCATGAAAGACTACCTTGCCGAGGCACCGACCTTTTCAGCTCATCTCTTTCACAGGCATTATCCAATGCGTAGGTTTATTTTTGTTCGCATTGTGGAAGCTTGCGAACAAATTTGTCGGTTCTTCACTCACTAGAGAAATGCTGCTGATTTGCTAGGATTTAGTGCATACCAAAAAAAAATATAGGCGGCAATGCGAGTGATAGCATATGGCATTCTGGCAGATTACACCGATGAGTATCTTCGTGCGTGCGTGTGTGTGTGTGTGTGTGTGTGTGTGTGTGTGTGTGTGTGTGTGTGTGTGTGTGTGTGTGTGTGTTTGCAAAAACAATGATTCGGGTATTTGGTCCCGAGTACCTCCGAGCCCCCAAGTAGGAAGACACAAAAAAATAATGGCGATGAACGAAGCAAGAGGATGCCCGGGCATGCTTGGGAGTGTGTATTACATGCATTGGAACTGGAAGAATTGTCCAAAGGCTTGGGCCGGACAGTACACCGGGCACTAACGCAAACCAACTATTGTGCTCGAAGCCGTGGCTTCACATGCCTTGTGGATTTGGCATTGCTTCTTTGGATTGTCTGGGTATCTCAGTGATATCAACTTATTGCACAGATGACATCTTTTTGTGCAGCTAGCTAGTGGGAATGCTCCGGCTTGCAACTACACGGTCAATGTACATAATTATACCATAGCGTATTATCTTGTCGACGATGTCTTTTATCCTTCATGGTCAACATTTGTCAAAACAATTAGCAAGTCGGTAGGCAAAAAACAAACTATTTTTCCCAAGCACAAGAAGCATGCCGAAAAGATATTGATAGGGCATTTGGTGTGATGCAAGCTCAGCTTGCCATTGTTCGAGGTCTTGCTCGCTTCTAGGATAAAAAATCCCTCTCAAACATAATGACTGCATGTGTAATTCTACACAATATGATCATCAAGGATGAGAGAAATTTAACTTGGAGTTTTTCTATGACAATATTGGTGGGAATGTATCATGTGCATCCGCACTTGTGCTGCTACCGGTGCACAGGATGCCATAGAATGGTTTGAAAAATTGAAAAAAAAAATCTAGCACGTTAACGCAACATCAATGTATGATGTCACAAAATTTCGTATAAAAATTGAAATACTTTTCGAGATACAAAAATGACAAAATTGACATCAATGTGATAATGGGCCAAATCTAAAGCCCAAATTATATTATGTACTATTCAGTGTTGAATTTGGCATTTTCTTTTTCGAGTTATGTTTAGAATCTTGACTATAAGTTTTGTGAGTGTGAGTGTGCTAAAAAAATTTAGAATTTTTTGAACATTTTAAAGACACAATGTGAGTTCGGTGCACCGGTAGCACCACAAGCCCCGGTGCACCGGATATTTTCCCTAATATTGGTAGCCATGTCAAACCTACCAGAAACCTAGATGACATTTATTAATTTGATCTATTTGTTTTCATGTGTGAGGTGAACAATTGTTTTAATTCGAGATGATTTGTTATTGTAAATTCCGAACCATTTGTTATTCCGGAGTATTTGAGATAATTATTGTGTTGTCTGATGTTAAAAACATTTAAGTTTAATATTTATTGCTGTTTTTATTTGAGTTATATGTGCCTAAAATGATGATTTACGATATGGATTTGCAGTACCGCCTGGCGTATGAAGGAATAGATGCCACACACCCGTATCGTAGACGTCACGCCGTACTACAAATTCTTTTTTTTAAGAGTATGCAAATTTCGTACCATAGCTTTATAGAAGAACAGAATTGCAAGTACAAGACGACTACCACTCGTTGCGAACAACGAGCATAGCACAACTCCACATCCGGCTAGTCCATGGACAACCACACACGACACTGCAACTACAACGTAAAAGAGCCTACCCAAAAACCAAGAGCCTCGCCGCGTCTCAACGTCAGTCACCTCCGAAGAACAGCAACTCCCGCCAAGCTTCTCTTGTCGACGCATCATCCCCCCTAAATGCCTAAGGAGGTGGCAAGAGGATGGCGGGACTCGATCCGACCCGAAGAAGGCACCGTCTTGGATTCACCGACGACGACCGTACATTACGCCGGAGCTGATCGATCAGGGCAACAGCGAACACCGGAGGAGTGCAACATAGGATCACCATGTCTCCCGGCACGATGCTCCCAACAGAGGGACGACGCGGAAGACGCCGCCATCGTGTCGATCCAGCACCGAATCAAGGCTTTTGTCCAGAGACAACTGCCAGCACCAAGGAGGCGAGAGAAATGGTGACACACTCGACGACGCCTCCAAGGAGGGGAATGACACCCACGGGTGCCATCATCGCCGGCCTAGTTAGAACCAGACAGGATTTTCATCCGTAATGCCGCGCATCTCCACATCTCCAAGGTCTCGAGCAGCATGGACCATGATTCCTCGCACTGTTGCCACCGCAGCAATTTGTTGTCGAAGCTGCGTGCCTGTGGTTCTCTCCCACCTGCACTGCCGAGAGAACACGACCCAAGCCACCACCTTCAACACAGTCGTGGAACAGCAACATCCAACCATGTCATGCAAGGCCAGATCCATCACGTTAGCCTTCACCCGCACCAAGGGACTGCCTCCAGATCGGATCTGACCCGCAACTCCGACCACTCCGGCGCCAACACCTCTAAGGCATCACCGCACGCTCATCCCACGGCGGCGGCTGGCCGCCCGCTGCCCGCCAGGATCTCCTTCCTGGCAGGGCCTCCTCGGCACTGCCGCCTCCATGGTTGAGCTCGCGCCGCCGCTGTCTTCAGAGCCGGCGCACCACCCACCTCCACTACCCTGTTGCGCACCTTGCCTGGATCCGCCACTCCGCTGCGCTTCCCGCCGTGCTCCGGCGACCACCAACGCGAAAGGCGCCGCCGACCTCCCCACCACCATGGTTGCCTTGAGGAAGTCCCACTCCACGCGAAGTGAGGAAATCGAGGGGGTGCAGGCAGCACCCGTCGGCTTCGTCGGTCGGGCGCGGCCGCCACCGCCGGCGCCGGCGGCGACAGCGGCCAGGGGGGATCAGATCTGGGGCTGCTGAACTAGGGTTAGGGGAGCCTCCAGAGTCACACGCTGGTGCGACCCGGGAGGCAGATGGCCGGGATTGTGCCGTACTACGGGGCTGTTTGGTTCCCAGCCACAGTTTGCCAAGCCAAAATTTGGCAGCCACAGTTTGCCAAGCATGTATTTGGTTTTTGCCACACTTTGGCTTGCCACACTTTATTGCTCCTATGGCCCACTTGTCAAAGAGACAATTTTTTTGCCAACTTTTGCCAAAGTTTGGCGTCCAATTTCTTAGCCACACTTGTGTGGCTTGCCATACTTGTGTGGCTAGCCACACTTTGGCTTGGCCACATTAGTCTCCAACCAAACAGACTCAATATAGGGCGAGCCGCAAAACGTTTTTACGTCCAAGATTTTAGCGGCTCTGCTAGATTATTAGGTGTAGGAATTAACCCCAATCAACCATATTCTCAATAGTGATATTTCTCACGTCACATCAGCATGTGAGAGTGGTCCTCCTACGGTCGATGCCACCACAAAAAAGGGGGGCCGTGAGGTTGATGAACTCCGGTGTTCTCCACCACTTGCCGGAACCGGGCTTCGGGAATTCCCTGGAGCCGGGGCTCTTCGCGTCTAGAGCCACTCGTGGCGACGACGCGGGGAGGCAACGGGGCCAAGGGCCGGGATAAGGTGCACCCGCCGCGACTGGCTCACATGTGACCACCGTCGCGCCACATGTCCCGGACAGTATATTCCACAGCCGCCGGATTCACCCGTTCGTCTCCACTTTCTCCGCGCGATCTCGCCTCGATCACACGCGCTGCCGCCCATACGTACTGACACACACAAACATACACAGATACATTTACCCCGGCCCTCCACGCCCACGATCCCGTGGTTCTCCGGCAGTCCCGCATCGTTGGAGCTCCACCCCGCTCCCGCCTAGCTCAGCTCAGCTCCGGTCAGGTACGTACGCCTGCCGGTGCTCCCCGCCCTGTTTCGATTCTACTCCGGTGACCGATCACGCGGTGAAGTAGCTGGCGTATGGATGAATCGGTGCAGGTGAAGGCGTGAAGGATGCCGTCTGTTTCGAGGGCCGTGTGCGTGAAGAGGCCGACCACGAGCGGCGGCGGGAGGAGCAGGGAGGCGGCCCGATCGGTGGCGGCGCCGAGAGCCCGTCACGCGAAATCGAAGGCGATGATCCACCCGGCGCGGGGCCGGCATTGCTCGCCTCCCAACGCAGTCGCGACGCCGATGCCCGCCACAAAGAAGGTAAACAGTTCGCGACTCGTGTGTGCCACTGGAGTGTTATCGTTTCCGGTTCACTTGTGCGGGCTTTTTCCTAATTCAAATGGCATCCGTATGATCGCGCGAAGCACCGCGTCAGCTTAGTCAGTCCGAAAGTGCACAACGAAACAAAACATATATACTGCGAAAGATCATCTAATTTTTTAATTTTTTAATACTATGCCATTATGTTAGTGTCAAAAGCGCTATTATATTATGGGACGGAGGTAGTGATTCGTTATTTAGAAAAAAAAACATAGTACAAAGGGAGATCTCATCTAATTACTTGTAGTTTACTAGGTACTACGTGTCTGAGGTAGATCCACAATATGAGCTCTCGATTTACCAATGATTAAGTATCTTCGAAATTACAATACGATGGAATGCATTCTCTTGTTCATGGCTTCTTGGTAACTAAAATGATCTACATTTTTCTTAACGGAAGTGTTCGGCATTTTCTTGTCTATATTGTCTCAAATTGAATTATAAGTCGCGTAGGGGATTGTATGATTCACATTCCGTGAGGTCAAAGCTATATATGTCAGATCCATATACTCATGACACGCAAAGTTTCTTTTTTTCCGATACGTTATTATGCATATAGGTAGGTTCCTTTGGTGACCAGTAACAACATAACTTCACCATAGTTTGTCCATCTTTTTCTTTCTTGATTGAAATAAGGGGATGGGGGCACATGAATAGATCTCATTTCAAAAAAACGGAGAGGAATGATCCAATTGTAAGTCAGTGTTTGCCATTGTAGACATTGACAATTGAGTTGTCTTTACATATTTAGACGTTGAGCTAAGTAATCTCGGTATAGAAAACCATGTGTGCCTAACAAGAAAAATATAAGAGAGATATTCATTTGTAGTATGTTGTTCAAATTTTTCTTTTGTAATTTAATATTTGGTTGAACTTAAATAATGCGGGTATGGTTAAATTTAATATGATTTTGGCAAACATGACAACATAGTTCTATTTGGGGGGTTTCCCGTATCATCTTACAACAAGATTTGTAATGCCCTGAGACCGGGCCTAGGCGTGACAGCTGACGCGAGTCTACTCCTGGTCTATAGCTACGCGACAGCTGTCTCGCCTAGGCCTGGTCTCAGGAAGTGACAAGTTCGCCGTAGAACGGTCGTATAACGGTTTGGCAATTGTAACTAAACTTAGATATTCAGGCACTTTTCTAGTAAACTATCCAAAAGTCAAGGTAGAGCTGATTACCCCCTCATCAAAGGAAAGGGTAGAGATGATTAGGGTTCAACTTCTCTGTTAACCCGTGAGATATAAAAATGACAGACGGAGCTTAAGATGATGTTGTTTCTTTTTAGTCTGTGATGTACGAAGTGAAAGGATAATGACTCAGTGGGATTTGCTTTAGTTTGATCCCAAGCTTCCCATGCTAAATGTAGCCAATATATTGCTCAAGGTTTTGCTTACTTATGAGTTGATCAAAGTCGACAACCAAAACAAACTAGAGTTGACAACGAAATATTGGTCCGCCAAATAATTTGCAACCATTCGTGGACTGAAATGTGTGGTCATGACAATAGTTTAGTATGGTGTATTTCGTCTGACATTCAAATATACCCGCAGTGACTGGGCCTTCCAATGGGTTGAACATCATCTTCAAAATAAGTATGTCATACTTGGCTGAGCATACCACCTAGGGAACCCATGACCCTTCATGCTCGGCCTCAGAACCTGCGCCATGGCTAAATCTCACTTATTGTGAAGTATAGAGCATTCGCCTATAAGGTTCCTCCGAGTGGGCCGACCCAATAGCTGTTGTACCCGAGCAGCGGTTTTCGGAAGCTACCATGTATGGTGGGACTGCTTTTGAGAAACTTCGACGGTTTTGGGAAGATTCAGTCCAGTTTTTTTCTATGTTTTTTCTTTAAATTTTTTTGTTTTTTTCATTTATTTTCGTTTTTCTTTCTCAAATTCATGGAACTTTTTCAATCTGCCTGGTTTACTCTAAAAACACTTTTTTTACATATCATGAATATTTTTTAAAAATTATGTGAACAAAATTTACATTTGTTAATACATATGAATTTTTTTAAGTGTTGTCGGTTTAAAAAAATGGGGCAGACATTTTTTTTATTTGTCATGAACATTTTGTTATAGTTGCATAGACATTCTTCATATTTTTATTTTCATGAACATTTGTAAGAAAGCGTCAAGAATATTTAAACGTGTGAACATATTTTAAACAACACGATCATTTTTGTATGGCATGAACAATTTTTAAAATTGTGCAAACAAATGTTTACATGCCATGAACATTCTTCTGAAATGTTCATCATCTATTTATTATATTTAGAAAAGAGAAAAATAACAAGAAAAAAGAACTAGCATACATTCTTACGTCTCAAAATAGGCTTTCGCCCTGCTTTATAGATAAAGCAACGGTTCATACAACCAGAATTCAAACTTCTGATCAAGAACGATGGACAGGACAACACAATCATACCCCCAAAAGAATAAAAGAAATAGAAAAAAAGCCACCTAAGCGGGCCCATTTCTTCGCGGGCACTCAACGTAAGGCCACGTTACATCTTGCAATAATAAGTGATACTCCCTCCGTTCCGAATTACTTGTCTTGAATTTGTCTAGATACGGATGTAACTAGACTTATTTTAGTGCTAGATACATCCGCATCTAGACAAATCTAAGACAAGTAATTCGGAACGGAGGGAGTACACATTACCTTCGGAACCGGCCCTATGGTCTATGGACCGAGTGATCAGTCTTTTCTCTATCTGACAGTCGTTGTTGCAATCAAGGAAACATTTGTTTGTCTCCACGTATTCTTTTATTTAAAAAGATGTAAGGTTCTATCCTTGGCTCGTCCTTCGTCTAGCTTTACATACACTTGCCCTTCCTCTCCTTGTTTTAATTGTTTTCCTCCGATTTTTGTTTTTTCATCAGATTTCTTTGAAAACTGCCTCAACACCTCAGATTTTATTGACCTACATTTTTTTGTTTTCTAGCCAATAAATGCTTACAAATATATATTCTCACAATCACATTAAGACGGGCAGGCAAATTATAGAGTAACCTACTAGAATGTTTATGTCATCGCTGTAACGTACAGACAATTATCCAATCTACACTGGTTAAAAAGAGAGGCAGGGCTCCCTATTCTGCTCTCCAACGCTTCGCTTTCTTTCGTTGCCCAAATACGTTTCCCCCTTTGTCTTCCTTTTTTTTTGCGGGGTTCCTATTTTGTTTCTTCCTCCATCTCTGGTTTTTTTCCATCAGATTCCCTTAAAAACTGGCTCAGTTAGTCCACCACTTATTGGCTTACGAAATAAAATTATGGGCTACCAATATACCATACTATAATATTTATACCCTGTTGAAACGCAGGACCAATTATCTCTAGTAACAGAATAAAATGTAGAAATATTTGTTCAATATCAGGGACAAAAAAAGTCCATGTAAGAAAAGCGTTTAAAACTGCAGAACCATTCCATCATTTGGAGTGTCCGAATAAGATAAACTGTTGCATTACTCAAAACCGTGAGGCTGCCATATAATAATCATAATCAAGTACAGACATTTCCCAATTTTCTTGTGCTGCATAGAGGCATATAGCTAGGCAGGTCTCTGCTATTTGGATTGCAACTCAAGCCCCTGGTTTCACCAAACCGGAGAAACAGGCACAACTTGGCCTAGGCAAAGAGCTAATTTCCTTCCATGTTCCAGCACATCGAGAATGTGGAAGGAATCGGGCCTGGAATCCACGGTAAGTCATGGCCAAACGCATTTTGGCAATCTAGCAATTTGATTAATTCCATAAGCATGACCATCAAGCAAGTGGCCAAGGCTGTGATCACGCAGGTAAAAACTAGAACCAGCTTACTTTTGGGTTTTGATTTCGCCAAGTACAACCGTACAAGAAACCACGGGTGTTTTGACAGCAGCAGCCAAGTAGCACCAGGGTAGATCAGTCCATGCATGCACCGAATGGCATTTGTTCATGTCGCGGAGGTTCATTTCACTTGGCAGCATCACGAGAAAACCACGTCCTATGTAGAGCTGTATATACGATGCACATGTTTTGAGCATCGATCTGTTCAGTGTGTGTTTATTTACTGGCAAATTGCAACGGGAGTAGCACCATAACACATCTTCAGAGTATTTTGGTCCAAAATTTAGGAAGTTTAGGAACTATTGTGCTTTTGCCTTGAATTTTTTTAAAAGAAAAAAGAGATCATGCTTCAAGTCTCTGCATCGGTTAATGCACACAACTCTTAACTAATCATTGCAAGGTTTACATGGTCTCACTTAGTTGAAAAAAAACACTCATGGCAGCTGGTGAGTATTATCTATTATTGCCATTTTCTTGCTTTGGAGACCTCGCTATTTTCACAAACTAAGAGATGAACTTTGCATCCAAACCCAGGCACCCGTGCTGCCCAGGTTGCACGCACACAAAACACTCGTGTAAAATGTTGTCTTTCGTATCCAAAATTATGTGTGAAAATCGCTTTTATATTATGGGACGGAGGGAGTAGAATATGTCGGTTCGAAGCGAGCACGTGCAGTGTATACACTTGCTTGCCTGAACTACTTTGTGATCTGTTGCACCTCGTGTGTTGTTTTTTAATATGGCTGTGGAAAACCACCGTCGTGTTTAGAAAACCAGAGGCTGAATTACCCACGGGTTCATGTACTAAACTGCAAGCCAATTCTACCGCAGGACAGTGACTTTGCTTAGCAATGTTAGCAACTGATATACAAGTAGATAATGAGAGGTGTCAGTGGATAGGTTTCCGCATATGGCCTCTATACTTCGGAGCTAGTTTTGGTTGATTGTAACCCTATTTATTTGAAATAAAATAAAACTCACATATTCCTGGCAATCCGAGCTGAGCTAATTTTATATCTTAACAAGCTATAATGATGAGTGCTTGCGTCTATACTGTGTTTAGAGAAAAAAAAACTATTCATGTAGTGCGAGAGAGAAACCGTGCACAGATCACGTAGCCGCCGCGTGCTGCTGCTGCAACTGCGCGGAGCCGCGGACCGATGGTGGTTGCGTGACAGCACGGAACAGTGTACGGCGTACGTGCCGGTACTATCCGCTCCGATTCGATCCGATCCGGCCACGGCGGGAGAAGCAATCCAAAACCACCAGGAGTGTTTTGTTCATTTTTCTTATTATTAACATTAACAAAAGTACAAAACCACCGCAAGTAGTACGTGCGCAAGTGATTTGCTCGAAGCCACCGTTCAAATGCGAAACACTCTGCTCCAGCTCCGTCGCGTCGTTCCCTGCCTTATCTTCGTTTGACCGGCGGTAGAAGATCTTCGATTCGATCCATTAGAGAAGAGGCCGCCACGCAGACTCATTTCTAAACAAAATGTCTTCGCCCGCTACCACACGCCGCCGTGCACGTTGTCAATGGACACCGATCAAGCACGTTCTTCAGGCTGAATTGATCCTTTTTCTTTAATTGAGCACGGTGAGTTTAACCTGTCACGCACACCATTTCCTCCAAGTTTCTACCCGCTGGCTACACGATTCCTCTGCAGTTTCCCGAGTTCCTACCAAAACTACATTTTATATACACGATTGATTGCATTTTCGCATGCACATCATATGCCTGATATCCTTTCCCAAAAGGTTTAGCCTGACAAGTGATGTCGTGGTCGCGAAATGGTCACTGACGGCATGTAAACTCCTCAGAAAAAAGGGATCGTATCCCTGCTGAGATTAGGGAGGGAGCGTGCGTACGTGTCGCTGAGCCTGGGCCGCGGCGCGAATCCGTCCGGCGCGCACCAACCACTTTACGCGGCCCTAACCCGTCCGGCATGCCACGACGGACGCCGCTATCTTTTTCGTTTCGTTCCGTTCCTCGACCGCGTGGCGCGGGTACTGAGCTGGTGTCACTTTGGTTCGCCGGTTCGTCCGGCTTAACGCCTTGAGCTGCCCAGCTGTGTGCCTTCCAACTGACGACGTGCACCCTAAACTGGGGATACGATGGCCGCCTGTGATTTTTTCCATGCATTTTCCATTTGCATCAAAGATAGACTTACGCACGTACATCAGCGGCACAAAAGATGCTTCAAGCTAACGGAACTCACGTAATAACCAACAAACAACCATACTTGGTGACGGCAAATAGAAAAGGTAGGGTATAGGCACATATACATGGTGCCGTAAGAGTTGGCCGCCATCCAACGCTGCACGCATATATTTCAAACACTTTTTCAACAAAGTAAAAAATATTCATGCAAACATAGCAAGCCAAACGAAATTCATTACATTTTAGACATATTTTAACTAAAATAGCTAAAACTATGCGCGCATCCGGCTGCGCGGAGCTCCAGTCCCATGACACAGATAAACTACACTAATCTTAGGGCGACCGCGGTGGATCCCTTTGTCTTCCCAAGTCCGACAGTCCGCTCGATGGACTATCGTGAGCTCCGGAAGCATATGCTTCAGTGCAAAGGGCAGCTTACTTCCCCATGTTTGGCAACGCCAATCATCAGGGTGAAACCGCCGCGATGTGCTTCAACCGGAGGGGAAGTGGAAGACGATAGCTTGCTACCGGGCACGACAACAGCTATGTACGTCGGCGTCGCCTCGGGGGTGGCCTTCATAGGACCCAAGTGGCGGCTGCCTCCCGTGTTTTACTTCTCCTCAACGATTGCAGCGGACGTGGACGTGCTGGACGCCGTGTCGCCGACCTCCACCGGCAGGGCGGGTTCACAAACACATTGACGGCGGATGGCGCGGTCGCATGCACCGAGGAGCGGTGCTACACGGTGTCGCCCACGGCAGCCACGATGCTTGTGCCGCCGTGGTCTCTGGTTTACGGGAGAAAGTGCGTCTGGACCGTCCTGCTGACCGATACAGACCTCTGTTAGGTGGTTTCCGTGGTCCGAAGTATACGGGCGGGTTGAGAATCGGCGTTGAAGATGCGTGCCACCTGGCAGGGAGCTCACCGGAGGAGCACGCGCCCACCCGGCCCCTCCCCCGGGCTGGTCCGTCCCCCGTATGCGACGATCGTGCGGTGACGTCTCACCGTGGGTCTCACCGAGCTGCCACGCCATTTCTACGTGGCCAAGGCCTCCGCGCCCTCCCCTTGCTATAAATAGAACCCGGCTCCCACTCCATGAGCATCCAACAAGCTCATTCATCAGCAACCATCGAGTTGTACTACTACTGTTCGTCCTCACTAGCATTGCGTTGCACTAATGGCTCCTGCTCAATGCGCGCGCGTGCAGAGGGTGTTCCACTTCGGCAAGGGCAAGAGCGAGGGCAACAAGGCCATGAAGGACCTGGTACGTACTAATCGTTAGATCCATCACTCTCAGTTGATGTATATATTTTCACTAATAATTCACTATGTATGCTGATTATGATGGGTGGATCGTGGATGCATGGTGTGTGCAGCTGGGCGGGAAGGGCGCCAACTTGGCGGAGATGGCGAGCATCGGGCTGTCGGTGCCGCCGGGGTTCACGGTGTCGACGGAGGCGTGCGAGCAGTACCAGGCGGCGGGGAAGGCGCTGCCGCCGGGGCTGTGGGAGGAGACCCTGGAGGGCCTGCAGTGGGTGGAGGAGTACATGGGCGCGCGCCTCGGCGACCCGGCGCGGCCGCTGCTCCTCTCCGTCCGCTCCGGCGCCGCGGTGTCCATGCCCGGGATGATGGACACAGTGCTCAACCTGGGGCTCAACGACGAGGTGGCCGCCGGGCTGGCGGCCAAGAGCGGCGACCGCTTCGCCTACGACTCGTACCGCCGCTTCCTCGACATGTTCGGCAACGTCGTGAGTATACCGAACACACCTGGCTCTGACTAAGCTAAGCCTAGCTCCATGCATGCATGTGCGTCGCTCCATCGCTTGCTTGTCGTAGTTAATTTGCGTGCGTCGGGCAGCCGTTGCTTTGGGAGGGAGCGACGTACGTGCGTCTGACGCGGGTTGCGTCGCCGAGACGTTGGCTGCTGCTGCTGCTGCATTATGATGAAGGTGACAAGGATTACGCGGGGGGTCTTGTATGCTTGCGAGGGTATCTCTGGGGTGCCCGCCACGCCCGGTGGTAGAGTTAACCGGTGAAAATGATTGTTATTTATTGAAGTAAATAAAGTACGTAGTGATCTAAAATATCTTATATAGAGGGAGTAATTTACAAGAGATCAAATCACACATAAGCTTAATAAAAATATGAAGAAATATATATATGAAATTGATTGCTTTAGAAAGAGCAGTTTTTGTTAATAAAAACATATTTTTGCATGAAGAAAGCTGAGCCGCAGCACATACTACCCGTACGTGCAAATCGCAAACACTTTCAGAAGCTTTTTTTTTCTGTTACTGTCAGCACAGTTAATCCGATTCACAAGGACAGTTTGCACGGCAACACTGCCGTATTTTGAGCGCAACTGTTTCTCTCCGAGAAAGGAATGACCGATGAAGGCGACCTCTGTCTTACGGTTTGACACTATTATTTCACCCCACTCTGAAAATAAGATAAACAGAAAAGGAGGGCAAACTTTGACACTGTTACTTCTGAAACAAGACAAAAAGCAACGAGACAAACTTTGATAAAAACAATAGGACAAGCATTCTTCCGTAGCACAAAATGTCTGATTTCATGAAAAGAGTTGTCTTGTTCTTAGAAGACAAAACAATTAAAACAGTCAGTTTGGGGTGACGAAAAACATGACAAAAAAATTCAGCTCCAACTTCATTGAGCCATGACATCTGCAATATTAATTCATATACCAAGCTGCCAAGTTGGTGTTGTCTTCTGTAGCTCTAGAGTGAAAATGCAGTCCGATGATATTACCAAGTTTTACTAGTAGGAGTCCTTCCTCTGTTCTAAAAGAAAAGAATAGAATAGAAAAAAAAGGGGCTCCACTTCACCAGTCCAATGCCCACCAACGACTCCACTGAACCAGCAAATCAAAAAAAAAGAAAAGAAAAAACACTCCACTTCAGTACTTCACCGGTTCACTTGCGAGCGCGGCAGGGCGGCGGCGGCGGCGGAGCCCGCACCGCGCGGTTGGAGGCCAGACCGCCCGGCCGCCGCTGTGCCCCTCATGGAGGCTGGAGCTCGACCCCGGCGGCTAGGTCGGCTCCGACTGCGGCGCCCTGGTAAAAGAGGAAACACCGAGTCATTACTCGTTTGGATCGAACAGATTTTGTTTCAGCACAAGAAGACTGGGTCTATGGCAGCGATTCAGCGAACGCCTAATTCCTCTTACTCGTTTGCTTGGTATATTGTTCCACAAAAAGTGGAACGTCAGCTGGATCCAGCCCAGTTAATCTGGCAACTGGATTTCCAATACTGCATTCTGGGATGTGCATTCCTCGCTAAATAGAATTGAACTAAAACCACGACGAGTAATTTGGAACGGAGGGAGTAGCAGTTTCTTTTGTACCGAAAAGTTGGGTTGACGTTTTGTTTACAGTAATTCGTACTAGCAACAGGCAGTAGTAGCAGGATCCTTGTTTCTTAGCAGGATATTTCCTCTGGCCAGGTCATGGACATTCCCCATGCGCTTTTCGAAGAGAAGCTGGAAGCCATGAAAGCAGCCAAGGGGGTGGACAACGACACCGACCTCACTGCCAATGACCTCAGGGAGCTAGTGGGTCAGTACAAGAACGTCTACGTTGAAGCCAAAGGAGAACAGTTTCCCTCAGGTTGAATTCATGAACTTCACCTTTTTATTTGTATATTCTGAAACTGACATTGTGTTTTTTGGCACCCAGTTGATATGTGTATATGTTTGTTGTTTCTTGCCTTGGCATAGACCCCAAGAGGCAGCTGCAGTTAGCGGTGTTGGCCGTGTTCGATTCATGGGACAGTCCGAGAGCGAACAAGTATAGAAGCATTAATCAGATCACCGGACTTAGGGGCACCGCCGTGAACGTGCAGTGCATGGTGTTTGGCAACATGGGGAACACCTCCGGAACAGGTGTCCTCTTCACTAGGAACCCTAGCACTGGAGAGAAGAAGCTTTATGGCGAGTTCCTAGTCAATGCTCAGGTATGGCTCGGTTCTGATCGCTCCTAGTTGCTTCTGAATTCTGGCTGCCATGCTCTACGTATGTGCGCACAGCAAAAGAGCAGTATGTTGCCCACTTTGATCAAAATAGATTATGCAATCAAGATAATACAGTCTGTGGATATTGCATATTCATTGAATGGCTGTGCATAATTTAACTGTTTTTTTTTTTTGCCTTGTGCAGGGTGAGGATGTGGTTGCTGGAATCAGAACCCCGGAGGATCTTGATGCCATGAGGGATCACATGCCGGAGGCCTATACAGAGCTTGTTGAAAACTGTGAAATACTGGAGAGCCACTATAAGGAAATGATGGTATGTTAGTTCACCAACTGTTTGCAGGAAGCTCTGCTGAGGGGCCTGTCAGTGTTGCTGTTTTATGCAACAAGGCGTTTGACCCATATCGTGATATAAAACTTATTCTGAAACATTGTGAAGAACTTAGCTATCTAATTAGTTTATGTGATCATTTTCAAGCACCATTAAAGTGCTCTCTACAATTGCCCACATGACATGAATGCTCTTTGGTCATGATCCTGCCTTAATATGTCAAAAGATTAACCTGAACCCCTATTATTTCCAATGGAGAATAACTTGCATTTTTCATGTTTAATTCAGGATATTGAATTTACAGTTCAAGAAAATAGGCTCTGGATGCTACAATGCAGATCCGGAAAGCGTACTGGCACAGGAGCTGTGAAGATTGCTGTAGACATGGTTAATGAGGCTCTTGTTGATCGCAATACAGCGATTAAGATGGTAGAACCAGGTCACTTGGACCAGCTTCTTCATCCACAGGTATAAGATAATAGAATATGCCCAGATGGTGTATAAAACTGATCCATGTAAATACATGCATGTAATTTGTTAGTGCCTCTGTTATCCCAATAAATTATCTGCTCTTTCAGGATATATTTGCATAACTTAATGATTTTACACAAGAACCACATCGTTTGCATGTTGAGAATGCGTTCTTAATTAATGAAGATAGTACTCATTCAATAGTCCTATGATTCTGATATACTACTAAAATCTGATGTATATAGATAGTTGCTTGCTTTCTTACTATACAAGTTCAAATTTAATCAGATGTATTGGTGTCTGGAACTTTATATTTTAACCCTTATATTGACATCCCTCATTTGAATTTTATTTGCAACTGGATAATGGCAATATATTGACACAGTTTTATTACCCTTATGTTATGACAACCAGTTTGCGAACCCCGAGGCTGCTTCATACAAAAGCAAAGTTATTACTACAGGCTTACCAGCATCACCTGGGGCTGCTGTGGGACAAATTGTATTTACTGCCGAGGATGCTGAAGCATGGCATGCCCAAGGGAAATCTGCTATCCTGGTCTGTACATGTCCTTATAATCCTCCTTTTTATAGCAGGATGTCTCCTTCATTTTTCTATGTCATTTTGGGTTGGACTTGTCCTATTCTTGAGTTATCCTGATATTTTTTGAACTTTCTGAATGTAAAGGTGAGGACAGAGACCAGCCCAGAAGATGTTGGTGGCATGCATGCAGCCGCTGGAATTCTTACAGCAAGAGGTGGTATGACTTCTCATGCTGCCGTTGTAGCACGTGGTTGGGGAAAATGCTGTGTGTCAGGGTGCTCAAGCATCCGCGTAAATGAAATTGAAAAGGTGATTGAACTTATTGCTGCAGATGTCTAGGAAATACATTGTTAGATGCAACACTTCGTTCCAACCTTAAAATTCATAATGAGAGTGTGATAAATCTGTGTTCATCATTTTGTATTATAAGGTGCTTACATTGATATATGGTCTATACGCATAGGTGGTAGCTATTGAGGACAAGATGCTATATGAAGGTGACTGGATATCACTCAATGGATCAACTGGTGAAGTGATCGTTGGCAAACAGCCACTTTCCCCACCAGCCCTTAGTGCTGACTTGGAAACTTTCATGTCCTGGGTTGATGAAGTTAGGCAGCTCAAGGTAAACTTCCTAGAAATAAAAACAAGAACAGAAACTGCCTCAAGTTGACTTTAACTAAAATTTACATCAGTCTTGTTAACTGCGTTAGGCCTAAGCATTACACAAGCTTCAACAAAAAATCCTTATTATGCATATGTTGTGTGTTCTAGGTTATGGCTAATGCAGACACCCCTGGGGATGCATTGGCAGCAAGGAAAAATGGGGCAGAAGGAATTGGACTCTGTCGGACAGAACACATGGTCGGTGTTAACTTCTTCTTTACTGTTTGCTTTTTTTGAGGATTTATTTTGTTATGATAGTTATTTTCTGCAGTTCAACTTTCGAAGTGTACTTTATGGACACAATTCTGCTCTTCTAGGCAAGTAAAAAAAGGCTAATGTTCTCCTTTGTATACTTTGTAGTTCTTTGCTTCTGATGAGAGGATTAAGGCTGTGAGGCAGATGATAATGGCTCCAACTGTCGAACTGAGGCAGAAAGCACTAGATCGTCTTCTGCCTTACCAGAGGTCCGACTTTGAAGGCATTTTCCGTGCCATGGATGGTATGTGGAAAATCTCTATGTATTCATATACTCCCTCCGTCTGGAATTAGATGACGCTCAAATAGATGTATCTAGACGTATTTCAGTGCTAGATACATCTGTTTGAGCGTCAACTAATTCCGGACGGAGGAAATATATTGTTCTGTCTCACTAGATGAGGTGCACTAGAGTTCAAATACCCCGAGCTGGCTTACTTTCTTAAATAAGCGAATATTGACTATTGGGTGTTAACTGTGAACACACAAAGTACAAAAAATTGCAAGATTACAGGATCTTATAAGAATTATGCTTCTAACCTTGAAGTATTTTTTTGGCACTCATCATGTAGTTTAGGGTATATAATTCTACCAGGGCTTGTTCATTCTTTCGTTGAAAGTGGTATATGTAATAACATGTCCCATGGAAACCGATATCAAATAAACACTTTCCATCGATGGCATACGACATTAGTTATAGACTGCACTTTTTGCAAGGGAATCCAAACTACATTTTTGTCACACAGAACCACCTGAGCATCAATGTTTGCATTTCAGGGCTCCCGGTGACTATTCGGTTGTTGGACCCTCCACTTCATGAGTTCCTTCCAGAAGGGCATGTGGAGGATATTGTGCGTGAGCTATGTGCTGAAACCGGAGCCGCTGAGGATGATGTCCTTGCAAGAATGGAGAAACTTTCAGAAGTAAATCCAATGCTTGGTTTCCGTGGTTGCAGGTTGGTGTTGTTTATTTGTTTAGCTATGCTGGAGATTGAACTATATCCATATGATCAACAGAATAAAGTGTAATTCATTTTCATGTTTTTAACACAACCACTCTTAAATCAAGTTTTCCTTTCCCATTCATTTACTTGCCTGTTCTCATTCACAATTCTGTTTTCTTTCCTTTACTAATGCTGGTGATGCTAATATTTCAGGCTTGGTATATCGTATCCTGAATTAACAGAAATGCAAGCCCGGGCCATCTTTGAAGCTGCTATATCCATGACCAACCAGGGTATTCAAGTATTTCCAGAGATAATGGTTCCTCTTGTTGGAACACCTCAGGTATGTCTTTCTTCACGTGTATTTTCTTTGGCTGGTATAAAGGTGTACCTTCACTTCACAGTTGGTGCAGTTGAAAAATGACATAATCCATTTGATGGGATACAACAAAACACCACCTATTTATGGAAACCTGACCATTTCATTTCTCTTCAAACCGCACTTGATTTTATTATTGCAAGTTTGATTCAGCAGTTGATTTTTCCTTCTGACAATTGACATTTGGTTTTGCCAGGAATTGGGACATCAGGTGGCTCTTATCCGCCAAATTGCTAACAATGTTTTCACCAATATGGGGAAAACCATTGATTACAAAGTTGGGACTATGATTGAAATTCCCAGGGCTGCTCTAGTGGCAGATGAGGTAAAAAGCTTGTGATAGCTCTGTTCTTTCTGTAAAACCATAAATGTTGGCCATTGACGTTCAGCATGTAAACTGAATAATACATGCATTAGTTAGCAGAACTCTTGGTCGATAGGAGTTCTCGAAATGCAAAGAATTAGTTTATCAGATATATCAAGGGAAAATACGCATGTACCTGACATCGTTGTGCTGGTTGCACATCCATTGGCAGATAGCAGAGCAGGCTGAGTTCTTCTCTTTCGGAACAAACGACCTCACGCAGATGACATTTGGTTACAGTAGGGATGATGTGGGGAAGTTCCTCCCCATCTATCTGGCTCAGGGTATCCTCCAGCATGACCCATTTGAGGTAAATTTGTTACGACTGGGACCGTACCACTTCAAGTTTGTTTGTAGTACCACCCATATTATCATCCTTCACATACGTGAGCACCTCACATATGTAGGCATTTGGCATGTTCTTCTCTTGATTTTTTTTGTACAGCCATAACCTTATCATATTGTACTTGGCAACTTACCTGTTAATGAATATGCCAGGTGCTTGATCAGAGAGGAGTGGGGGAGCTAGTAAAGATTGCTACAGAGAGGGGTCGCAAAGCGAGGCCTAACTTGAAGGTAAGTATTCCACCGAGGACACTGTATCTGTTGTGCAGAATTCATTCCTAGTTCATTCGACTGATCGATTTTGTGTTTCCAAACAGGTGGGCATCTGCGGTGAACATGGTGGAGAGCCATCTTCAGTTGCTTTTTTCGCAAAGGCTGGGCTGGATTATGTTTCATGCTCCCCGTTCAGGTTGGCTGAAATATTGAAATTTGGAGGATTAGCACTACCTTGACGCTATTTATAGCCGTTAACATCTTGATATGGAACCTTTTCGCAGGGTCCCGATTGCTAGGCTAGCTGCAGCCCAGGTCCTTGTCTGAGGACGCTGCCTCGTTGTCCACCGGATCGCCTGCTGTTGGTGCATCTGGTGAAGATAAATAAGACATAGCCATGGACTTGTGGAAATTCTGCTGCCTAACAAAGGCCGTTTCATATATGTAGTCTATGATGCGTATGCGCGTGTAAGCCTGAAATGGCGTGTTCTCTGCATTTCCCCTGAACTGCCATGGTAATGTACCAAACAGCGATGATGACGAAGATAAATCGAATAAAAGGTGGCGATTATATGTGCTATCAATTTATGTGATTCCATTTCTTCCTTTGTTCAGTGGCTGCTACGAGTTGCTTGTGAAAGTGAAGCATGTGATCCCATCCCAATTGCGTAAATCAAATATCTTTTTACTTGATTTTAGTTGGAAGTTCAGACTCTGCCATCTGTCGAGTCCAACTTCTAGAGCAATCTAACTCGGGAAACAAAATTGATGCCTGTACACAAAAACTCTGCAAACAAATGGAGCAATTATAAAATGATGTTTCCCCTACAAACTGTGAGCACATATTGTAGTTTCCTTAGAATGCCTGCCTAATCGAACAAAAGTTAAACATGACATGTTTTCAAATGTAAAGCATGTCCAGCTAAACCACAAAAATAACTACTGCTGCGAATTGTCCAAATCCTGTCAAAGGAAATTAATAGTACTCCCTCCGTTTCAGTTCACAAGTCCTACGCGTATACCTAGGTTGCCAATTTGACCACCCTAATATAAACTATATAACATAAAAATTACAACGTTTGAAAATAGAACATCTGAAGTTTATATTGGTATATTTTTTGTAATATATGACTTGTATTAGGTTGGTCAAATTGACGACCTAGGGGTACGCGCGCGCCCTGTAAACTGAGAGAGGGAGTACCAGATATGTACACTTATTGATGCCAACAAATCCTCCCAGTAACAATTATTACTGGCACATGTTTGCAGAAACAATAAATACGACCATGTATGTATCATATTTGTATGTTGTATATTCAATTCGGTGTCGAGGCTCATCTGCACCCGGTGAATAGTAAATTCAAAAAAAATTGAAAATACTAAAGCAATTCAAAAAATTCTTAATTCTTTTTTAGGTGGAAGATGTTCCAATGCGTGATGTTCGTGCCATATTTCAGCTTGTTTGGACATCTAAGGAGCTCATGGCAAAAAAATAATTCAGTCAAAACAGTATGTGAACAATGCACTTTCTTACAACCCCAAATTTGTCTTTTTTTTGCCGAGAGCTGCTGAAATGTCCAAACTCCACGAAATTTGGCATAGACTTCATGCACATGAGCATCTAGCATCACAACAACAACAACAACAACAACAACAACAACAACAAAGCCTTTAGCCCCAAACCAGTTGGGGTAGGCTAGAGGTGAAACCCATAAGATCTCGTAACCAACTCATGGTTCTGGCACATGGATAGCAAGCTTCTATGCACCCCTATACATGGCTAATTCTCTGTCGATACTCCAGTCCTTCAGATCCCTCTCTACGGACTCCTCCCATGTCAAGTTCGGTCTACCTTGACGTCTCTTGACATTATCGGCACGCTTTAGCCATCCTCTATACACTGACGCTTCTGGAGGCCTACGTTGAATATGCCCAAATCATCTCAGATGATGTTGGACAAGCTTCTCTTCAATCGGCGCTACCCCAACTCTATCCCGTATATCATCATTCCGGACTCGGTCCTTCCTTGTGTGGCCACACATCCATCTTGTTGGGGATATAACCCCATGGTATGACCCGCCCGTTTAGGGTCGGGTTATCCGGTGGCGGCCTGACGAATAAGACTTAACATGGTTTGTGGTGATCAAGACTTGAAGGCCCATGGGGCGACTCGTAGAGTGGGCCAAAGGCGACGGCTCACCGAAGGATGTCGTAATTCCCTTACTTGGGAAGCAAGACGAGTAGGAAACTAATTAGGGCATGGGTCGTAGTATGACCCGGACTCTGTTGTAAGCCCAGGGCCTCGACCTGTATATAAAGGAGAGCCCCTAAGGCAGAAAGACTTAAGTTACAAGCTCTCGAGTATAGGATAGCCAAGTCGCACCCTTGTAATTGAGATCATCATCATCAATATCAATCAAGCGGGAAGTAGGCTATTACCTCCATAGAGAGCGGCCGAACCTGGGTAAACCCTTGCCTTTCGATTCCAATCAACCCTGTTCAAGCTACTACCTCGTGACGATGGCCTCACGACTAAGTCCTTTCACGAGGACATCTACCATGACAAAACCACGACAGTTGGCGCCCACAATGGGGCTATCGCTCGGTAGTGTCGAGTTCTTGGAGGGAGCTCTCCCAGGGATCTAGGGATACACAATCGGCTGCATGACCAAGAGTCGCCGCGGCATGCTCTACATCGATTATTCAGGATGGGGCCCTGAGTCCGACTCAACCGAGTACGGGTACCGGGTCCCCTTCGGCAAGATCCACATCTTCATCGGCAAAATCAGCGAATCAGGACCCGAGCCGGACATCTGCACCGACATCGTCGAGCCGGCTCGGCGCACACAACCCGCCCGGGCCCAAGCCGGACGAAACCATGTCTTCATCGGCTTCACCCAGGGGGTTAATCTCACGGATAACTCCACGACTGGTGCGGACACCCTTGTTTACTCCGGCAGCTTGTCATCTGTCGGGGATAACAAGTCAGTCCTCCCGCTGTATGACGACAGGCTTGGGGGCTGCTCTGATGACGAGCCGGCTCCGGTTGATAATGAGCCTCCCCACTGGACCACCATCTACACGGCAGGCACTGCACCGACCCTTGACTCTACTACAGCAGGCACCATGGGAGGAACCGACGCTTCTGAAGTTGATCCAAGTGCGTCTGGCCTAGTTAAAACACCAGCTCAAGTTCTTTCAGAGCTAGTCGCCTCATTGATTATGATCCTTGAGTTGCCACTAACAATAGAGAACCAGGTGGAATGCAATGCAGAGGTAGCTAAAATTCCCGAGCAGATGGCTAAGGCTCAGGAGGATGTCAACGCTGAGAACTCTCGCATGGTGCAGCTACGAGCCCAAATCCAATAGGAAATAGAGGGCCTGAGGATGGAGGCTTGACACATGGGTTAGCGACAAATCACTTCAGATATGGTTCATAGGAGGCGACATGAGACCTGCCTGCCCGTTGATTACGAGCCTAGGCATCTGTTCAACACACCTACACCGGGGGCTGGAACAAGTACCATGGGGGCTCCGGTTATACCCCAATTGAATCGGGTCGTGCCCCAGGATGGAGACGGGCGACCACCACCAGCTCAGCCCTGACAACTGGCTCAACAACATCAGCTTGAGCCGGCCCAACACCCGCCGCCTGTTCGTATGACTCCAAACCGTTTTGTGACACCGGCGGCCACTTTTCCAATCCTGTTGATAACTTGTTGGCAGTAGCTACCAACCGCGCCGCATTTCCGTTCACAGGGAATACCCTAGTTGAGAGGGAACCTTTGCACGCCATCGAGATGTTGAAGACTGCGGTTGCACAGCAAGCAAACTACTCCTGTAGTCAGCAGCGACTCCACTCCACCCTGCATCCAAGCCGCAGCAGGAGCCGCCACACAGAGTCGCCAGCCATCTCTAGCAGTGCCTAATGAAGACGCGAGCAGCCGCGTGACCCGCCTCAGCATGGAGCCCTAGATTCCCAGAATATCGTTAACATAGCCCACGCATGGCGGGAAGGAGAAGCGGCCCACGCGGCTGCTCAACCATCACTCACTTCAACTCCTTTTGCCTCACAGGGCGTAGGATCGAGTAGCAGAACTATCAAGATTCCATTCCTGGCTCCGGCTCTACGCAATGAGCATATGCCTAAGGATTTCAAAGGCCCTCGTAAGGTTTCTAATTACACGCCTGACCTCGAACTGGCGGCTTGGATCGAGAGTTCCGAAATCACCATGGACATGTTGGACATTAGTGACGTGGTTTGCGCTAAGTATTTAACCATGATGCTGGAGGGACTAGCTCGTACTTGGCTGAAGAACTTGCCCCTAATTCCATCAACACTTGGTCAGAGTTTAAGGCGTGCTTCATCAAGCACTTCTAAGGAACCTGTAAGCGCCCAATGACAATTGTCGATTTACAACATTGTGTCCAGCGTGAGGGCGAGTCAGCTCATCACTGGTCCCGCCGGGTCGCAGATATTATCCACTCCTCTGATGGCACATTAGCTGCTCAAGATGTCTTGATCCTTGAGAAAAACTGTCATTTTGACCCCCTCGTTCAGAAGCTTGGGTGACTCAAGCGGAAGGTTCAGGACATGGGCGAACTCATGGATGTCCTGACTAGATATGCAGAGTCGGACACCACGAAAGATCCTAGCCCAGATGACGATCAGGCTAGTAAGGGAAAGAAAATGGTGGAAGCAAGGGTCAGCAGTAGGGAACTAGGGGTACAGTGGCAACCATGGTGGTCAAGGCAATGTCGGTAAACGCAAAAACCCAGAGGGCGACTCAGGTTTTGTTGCCAATACCAATACTGGTTTCAAGGGCCAGAGACGGAATAACTCCGGGAGGTCATTCAATGCAAATAAAGCTCACTATTTCGAGGAAGCCCTCAAGGTTCCATGTCCCAAGCACAGTACACAGGATAAGCCGGTGAACCACTCCTGGGAGAACTGTTATATTATCCAGCAACTTCACAATCAAGCTCCAGAATCACCAGGGTGGCGGTTGATGTCTACTACACAACCTTCTTCTTGTAGACGTTGTTGGGCCTCCAAGTGCAGAGGTTTGTAGGACAGTAGAAAATTTCCCTCAAGTGGATGACCTAAGGTTTATCAATCCGTAGAGGGCGTAGGATGAAGATGGTCTCTCTCAAGCAACCCTGCAACCAAATAACAAAGAGTCTCTTGTGTCCCCAACACACCCAATACAATGGTGAATTGTATATGTGCACTAGTTCAGCGAAGAGATGGTGATACAAGTGCAATATGGATGGTAGATATAGGTTTTTGTAATCTGAAAATATAAAAACAGTAAGGTAACTAATGATAAAAGTGAGCGTAAACGGTATTGCAATGCTAGGAAACAAGGCCTAGGGTTCATACTTTCACTAGTGCAAGTTCTCTCAACAATAATAACATAGTTGGATCATATAACTATCCCTCAACATGCAACAAAGAGTCACTCCAAAGCCACTAATAGCGGAGAATAAACGAAGAGATTATGGTAGGGTACAAAACCACCTCAAAGTTATTCTTTTGGATTGATCTATTCAAGAGTTCGTACTAGAATAACACCTTAAGACACAAATCAACCAAAACCCTAATGTCACCTAGATACTCCATTGCCACCTCAAGTATCCGTGGGCATGATTATACGATATGCATCACACAATCTCAGATTCATCTATTCAACCAACACAAAGTACTTCAAAGAGTGCCCCAAAGTTTCTACCGGAGAGTCAAGACGAAAACGTGTGCCAACCCCTATGCATAGGTTCATGGGCGGAACCCGCAAGTTGATCACCAAAACATACATCAAGTGGATCACGTGATATGCCATTGTCACCATAGATAAGCACGGTAAGACATACATCAAGTGTTCTCAAATCCTTAAAGACTCAATCCGATAAGATAACTTCAAAGGGAAAACTCAATCCATCACAAGAGAGTAGAGGGGGAGAAACATCATAAGATCCAACTATAATAGCAAAGCTCGCGATACATCAAGATCGTGCCATAGAGAGAACACGAGAGAGAGAGAGAGAGAGAGAGAGAGATCAAACACATAGCTACTGGTACATACCCTCAGCCCCGAGGGTGAACTACTCCCTCCTCGTCATGGAGAGCGCCGGGATGATGAAGATGGCCACCGGTGAGGGATCCCCCCTCCGGCAGGGTGCCGGAACAGGCTCCCGAGAGGTTTTTGGTGGCTACAGAGGCTTGCGGCGGCGGAACTCCCGATCTATCTTCGTATTCGATGGTTTTAGGGTATATGGGAATATATAGGCGAAAGAAGTCGGTCGGGGGAGCCACAAGGGGCCACGAGACAGGGGGCGCGCCCAGGGGGGTGGGCGCGCCCTCCTATCTCATGGCCTCCTCGAAGCTTCCCTGGCTTGTACTCTAAGTCTCCTGGATCATGTTCGTTCCAAAAATCACGCTCCCGAAGGTTTCATTCTGTTTGGACTCCGTTTGATATTCCTTTTCTTCGGAACACTGAAATAGGCAAGAAAACAACATTATGGGCTGGGCCTCCGGTTAGTAGGTTAGTCCCAAAAAATGATATAAATGTGTAAAATAAAGCCCATAAACTTCCAAAAGGGGTAATATAATAGCATGGAACAATAAAAAATTATAGATACGTTGGAGATGTATCAAGCATCCCCAAGCTTAATTCCTGCTCGTCCTTGAGTAGGTAAATGATAAAAACAGAATTTTTGATGTGGAATGCTACCTAGCATAATTCTCAATGTAATTTTCTTTATTGTGGCATGAATGTTCAGATCCAAATGATTCAAAATAAAAGTTCATATTGACATAAGAAATAGTAATACTTCAAGCATACTAATAAAAGCAATCATGTCTTCTCAAAATAACATGGTTAAAGAAAGTTCATCCCTACAAAATCATATAGTTAGGCTATGCTTCATTTTCGTCACACAAAAATGTTCCCAAATTCTACACCCCCGATGACAAGCCAAGCAATTGTTTCGTACTTAAATAATCTCAAACTTTTTCAACTTTCACGCAATATATGAGCGTGAGCCATGGATATAGCACCAAGGGTGGAATAGAATAAGATGATGGGGATTGTGTGGAGAAGATAAAAAAAAGAGAAAGTCTCACATTGACGAGGATAATCAACGGGCTATGGAGATGCCCATCATTTGATGTCAACATGAGGAGTAGTGATTGCCATGCAACGGATGCACTAGAGCTATAAATGAATGAAAGCTCAACAAAAGGAAACTAGTGGGTGTGCATCCAACTTGCTTGCTCACGAAGACCTAGGGCATTTTGAGGAAGCCCATCGTAGGAATATACAAGCCAAGTTCTATAATGAAAAATTCCCACTAGTGTATGAAAGTGACAACATATGAGACTCACTATATGAAAAACATGGTGCTACTTTGAAGCACAATATATGAGACTCGCTATATGAAGGACATGGTGCTACTTTGAAGCACAAGTGTGGGAAAAGAGATAGTAACATTGCCCCTTTTTATTTTATTTTTTTATTTTCTTCTTTTTTTTTCTTTTTCTTTTTCTTTTTCTTTTTTTATTTTTTTCTTTGGACTTTTTTTTCTTTTGGCCTTTCTTTTCTTTTTCTTTTTGGGGACAATGCTCTAATAAAGATGATCATCACACTTTTATTGATTTACAACATATGAATTACAACTCGAAACTAGAACAAGGTGTGACTCTATATGAATGCCTCCGGCGGTGTACCGAGATGGTGCAATGAATCAAGAGTGACATGTATGAAAAATTATGCATGGTGGCTTTGCCACAAATACGATGTCAACTACATGATCATGCAATGGCAATATGACAAAAGTAATGCGTGTCATGATGATAAACGGAACGGTGGAAAGTTGCATGGAAATATATCTCGGAATGGCTATGGAAATGCCATAATAGGTAGGTATGGTGGCTGTTTTGAGGAAGATATAAGGAGGTTTATGTGTGATAGAGCGTATCCTATCACGGGGTTTGGATGCACCGGCGAAGTTTGCACCAACTCTCAAGGTGAGAAAGGGCAATGCACGGTACCGAAGAGGCTAGCAATGATGGAAAGGTAAAAGTGCGTATAATCCATGGACTCAACATTAGTCAAAAGAACTCATATACTTATTGCAAAAATTTAGAAGTCATCAAAAACCAAGCACTACGTGCATGCTCCTAGAGGGATAGATTGGTAAGAAAAGACCATCGCTCGTCCCCGACCGCCACTCATAAGGATGCACAATCCAAGTACACCTCATGTTTCAAATTTGTTACACAACTTTAACCATACGTGCATGCTACGGGACTTGCTAACTTCAACACAAGCATTCTTTAAATTCATAATCACCCAACTAGCATGACTTTAATATCACTACCTCCATATCTCAAAACAATTATCAAGTATCAAATTGATCATAGCATCCAATTCACTTCCTATGATAGTTTTTATTATACCCAACTTGGATGCCTACCATTCTAGGAACAATTTTATAACCATAGCAAATACCATGTTGTTCTAAGAGACTCTCAAAATAATATAAGTTGAGAATGAGAGACTAGCAATTTCTACAAAATATAACCACCGCCTTGCTCTAAAAGATATAAGTGAAGCACTAGAGCAAATGACAAACTACTCCGAAAGATATAAGTGAAGATCAATGAGTAGTCGAATAATTGTGCAACTATGTGAAGACTCTCTAACATTTAAGAATTTCAGATCTTGGTAAATTATTCAAAGAGCAAGCAAGACAAAACAAAATAAAATGACGCTCCAAGCAAAACACATATCATGTGGTGAATAAAAATATAGCTCCAAGTAAAGTTACCGATGAATGAAGACGAAAGAGGGGATGCCTTCCGGGGCATCCCCAAGCTTAGGCTCTTGCCACTCCTTATTCCATAGTCCATCGAATCTTTACCCAAAACTTGAAAACTTCACAACACAAAACTCAACAGAAAACTCGTAAGCTCCGTTAGTATAAGAAAATAAAACCACCACTTAGGTACTGTAATGAACTCATTCTAAATTCATATTGATGTAATATCTACTGTATTCCAACTTATCTATGGTTCATACCCTCCGATACTACTCATAGATTGATCAAAATAAGCAAACAACACATAGAAAACAGAATCTGTCAAAAACAGAACAGTCTGTAGTAATCTGTATCAAAAGTATACCTCTGGAACTCAAAAAATCCTACCAAATTTGGAAGTCCTAAGAAATTTGTGTACCAATCCAGAGCAAAAATAATCAGATCATAAGCATGTTTCTATGAATTAACAAAACTAATTTACTGGGTGCAAAAGTTTCTGATTCTCAGCAGGATCAACACAACTATCTCCGTAAGCTATCCTAAAGGTCTTACTTGGCACTTTATTGAAACAAAATCTATAAAACATGATTACTACAGTAGCATAATCATGTGAACACACAAAAACAGTAAGGATAAGTATTGGGTTGTCTTCCAACAAGCGCTTTTCTTTAATGCCTTTTAGCTAGGCATGATGATGACAATGATGCTCACCAAAAAAGATAAGAATTGAAACATAACAGGAGCATCATCAAGCATATGACTAGCACATTTAAGCCTAACCCACTTCCTATGCATAGGTATTTTTTGAGCAAACAACTTAAGGGAACAATAATCAACTAGCATAGGAAGGCAAAACAAGCATAGCTTCAAGATTTTCAACACATAGAGAGGAAACTTGACATTACTGCAATTCCTACAAGATGTTCCTCCCTCATAATAATTTTCAGTAGCATCATGAATGAATCAACAATGCAACCAGCACCTAAAGCATCCTTTTCATGATCTACAAGCATAGAAAATTTACTACTCTCCACATAAGCAAGTTTCTTCTCATTCGGAATAGTGGGAGTATCATAAAAGATTTGAATACTATAAATTGTTTCCATATTAAAAGAGTAATGTTCAGAAAAAGGGTAATCATAATCATGACAAGATTTATAAATATAATCATCACTACTTTTTATAGCATAAGTTTAGTCACAATAATCATCATAAGTAGCAACTTTGTTCTCATCATAATCGATTGAAACCTCTCCCAAGATAGTGGAATCACTAAATAAAGTTGGCACTC
The DNA here is from genome assembly GCA_963921465.1 of Triticum timopheevii. Lineage (NCBI taxonomy): Eukaryota > Viridiplantae > Streptophyta > Magnoliopsida > Poales > Poaceae > Triticum > Triticum timopheevii. The sequence goes on along the minus strand of OY997262.1, from coordinate 311,621,813 downwards.
TTCCAAATCCACTTTCGTATTCATCACAATAAAATTCGACATCCTCCAAAATAGTGGGATCACTACTTCCTAAAGTTGACACTCTTCCAAACCCACTTTCATCAATATAATCATCATAGGTAAGAGGCATGCTATCATCATAACAACTTTGAATATCAAAACTTGGGATACTAAAAATATCATCTTCATTAAACGTAGCATCCCCAAGCTTGGGACAATCATTAATTCCAGCAAATATATTCTCAAATATGTCATCCTCACCAAACATAGCTTCCCCAAGCTTGGGCCCTTTCATATCATAAGCATAATCACTCTCATCATTAAAAATATGGATAGCACCAATAGTATAGCAATTATCATCATCACAATGAGTAGTAGGAGCAAAATCATTTGGGAGAGATACCTTTTTACCTTTGTTGCTCCTTCTTTCCTTTTTCTTATTCACATTATGTGTAGGTTCAACCTTCTTCTTTGAGCTCTTTATTAATGAGATTGGTTGAATAGAAAGCTCCTCCTCGTTACCTGATTCATCATAAGAAATAATAGGAGGAGATTGGGAAGTCTCTTCCCTTTCATTGGTATTCTCTTCATCTTCTATTTGCTTTATTTTCTTTAGGTAATTGGCAATATAAGGATTTTCAATGCAATTCACCGCACAATACAAATAAATCTTTTCTAGATCAAAATCAAGAAATCTATCAAGATTAAATTTTGGAATACCCTTAGTTATACATTTCATTTCTTCATACCCCAAAAGAAGACTAAGCTCTTTATGATGCTCAAGGGTAATCACGTTATCACAATTTTTGGACACGATTCGATCATGAAACAATTTGCATTGGAGATTTAAATGACCACGCTCATTGCAAAGTTCACAAGGGGCGCGAAAAAAATTGAATTTTTCAGCACAAACATCAAGATTTTCTTGCAACATTTTAGTTTCTAAATACTTATGCCTCTTGCAATATCTATTTTCCCTATTTGGTGTGTACTTGCAAACCCAATCTACTCCACAAAAATTGACATGCTTATAAGATATATTTTCATCATAACTAGTGCAATCATCATTAGTACTATGGATATTTAAAGAGTTCATACTAACAACATTGCAATCATGCTCATCATTCAAAGATTTAGTACCAAGACTTTTAATGCATTCTTCTTCTAGCACTTGAGCACAATTTTCCTTTCCATCATACTCACAAAAGATATTAAAAAGATGAAGCGTATGAGACAAACTCAAGTCCATTTTTGTAGTTTTTCTTTTATAAACTAAACTAGTGATAAAACAAGAAACAAAAAGATTAGATTGCAAGATCTAAAGATATACCTTCAAGCACTCACCTCCCCGGCAACGGCGCCAGAAAAGAGCTTGATGTCTACTACACAACCTTCTTCTTGTAGACGTTGTTGGGCCTCCAAGTGCAGAGGTTTGTAGGACAGTAGCAAATTTCCCTCAAGTGGATGACCTAAGGTTTATCAATCCATAGGAGGCGTAGGATGAAGATGGTCTCTCTCAAGCAACCCTGCAACCAAATAATAAAGAGTCTCTTGTGTCCCCAACACACCCAATACAATGGTAAATTGTATATGTGTACTAGTTTGGCGAAGAGATAGTGATACAAGTGCAATATGGATGGTAGATATAGGTTTTTCTAATCTGAAAATATAAAAATAGCAAGGTAACTAATGATAAAAGTGAGCGTAAACGGTATTGCAATGCTAGGAAACAAGGCCTAGGGTTCATACTTTCACTAGTGCAAGTTCTCTCAACAATAATAACATAGTTGGATCATATAACTATCCCTCAACATGCAACAAAGAGTCACTCCAAAGCCACTAATAGCGTAGAACAAACGAAGAGATTATGGTAGGGTACGAAACCACCTCAAAGTTATTCTTTCGGATCGATCTATTCAAGAGTTCATACTAGAATAACACCTTAAGACACAAATCAACCAAAACCCTAATGTCACCTAAATACTCCATTGTCACCTCAAGTATCCGTGGGCATGATTATACGATATGCATCACACAATCTCAGATTCATCTATTCAACCAACACAAAGTACTTCAAAGAGTGCCCCAAAGTTTCTACCGGAGAGTCAAGACAAAAACGTGTGCCAACCACTATGCATAGGTTCATGGGCGGAACCCGCAAGTTGATCACCAAAACATACATCAAGTGGATCACGTGATATCCCATTGTCACCATAGATAAGCACGGCAAGACATACATCAAGTGTTCTCAAATCCTTAAAGACTCAATCCGATAAGATAACTTCAAAGGGAAAACTCAAACCATCACAAGAGAGTAGAGGGGGAGAAACATCATAAGATCCAACTATAATAGCAAAACTCGCGATACATCAAGATCGTGCCATAGAGAGAACACGAGAGAGAGAGAGAGAGAGAGAGAGATCAAACACATAGCTACTGGTACATACCCTCAGCCCTGAGGGTGAACACTCCCTCCTCGTCATGGAGAGCGCCGGGATGATGAAGATGGCCACCGGTGAGGGATCCCCCCTCCGGCAGGGTGCCGGAACGGGCTCCCGAGAGGTTTTTGGTGGCTACAGAGGCTTGTGGCGGCAGAACTCCCGATCTATCTTCGTATTCGATGGTTTTAGGGTATATGGGAATATATAGGCGAAAGAAGTCAGTTGGGGGAGCCACGAGGGGCCCACGAGACAGGGGGGCGCGCCCAGGGGTGTGGGGGCGCCCTCCTATCTCCTGGCCTCCTCGAAGCTTCCCTGGCTTGTACTCCAAGTCTCCCGGATCATGTTCGTTCCAAAAATCACGCTCCCGAAGGTTTCATTCCGTCTGGACTCCGTTTGATATTCATTTTCTTCAAAACACTGAAATAGGCAAGAAAACAGCAATATGGGCTGGGCCTCTGGTTAGTAGGTTAGTCCCAAAAAATGATATAAATGTGTAAAATAAAGCCCATAAACATCCAAAAGGGGTAATATAATAGCATGGAACAATCAAAAATTATAGATACGTTGGAGACGTATCAGCAGTGGGGGAAACCCAGGCCAACCGAGTGCCTGCGGCCCAGGATCCGGTTTTCCTGGAGACGGCTCGTCCGGTAGTTTTCATGGTCCTGGCGGCTCTGGATATGGGTATGAGGGGTCTGGCAATCATGGAGGTGGAAATCAACATTCTGGCCAAGGTACTCAGCAATAGGGTAACCAGACAGGTTTTCAGAGCAATCCCAAGCAGTTAAATAGTGGGCAATATCACATCTTTACGACTAGCACCTGCAAGCAGGATAGCAAACTCCAAAAGTGTGCTGTCAACCTGGTTGAGCCGGCCATGCTTGAATATTTGAATTGGTCAGAACAACCTGTCACTTGGAGTAGGGCAGACCAACCCCCTCCCAGTTGAGAATGCTGGTTGCCTGGCCTTGGTGGTGGTGCCTCAAGTCGATGGCTATAAGCTCACTAAGGTACTGATGGATGAAGGAAGCAGTATCAACATCCTGTATTATGATACTTTCAGGCGCATGAACTTGTCAGATAAACAACTCCTGCCATCCTCAACCATTTTTCATGGGATTGTTCATGGAAAGTCTTTCTATCCCATTGGGCAGATCAAACTGGAAGTTATGTTTGGCAATGAGTATAAGTACAGAACAAATTTTCTGACATTTGAAGCCCTTATCATGCTTTGTTTGGATGGCTGGCTAATGTTTTTTCATGGACCGGCCCTGCTGTGTGTATCTCAAGCTCAAAATGCCTAGGCCAAAAGACACTATCACGATCGATGGTGACCGAAAAATTGCTTGTGAGTGTGAAGAAGGTGACGCAACTTATGCCGAGTCAGCCTACACAGCAAAGGAGTTGAAGTTTTACACATCCAATGTTGATCCAGCTGACATGACCCCTCTGAAAAAACCCACCACAGAGTCTGATCCCCTGCTCAAATTTAAGTCGGCTGACGACACAAAACAGGTTGACTTCACCCTTGGCGACTTATCTCAACAGTTCACTATTGGGAATGGCATGGATCCCAAATAGGAAAGCAAGCTCATCGAGTTCATCCGTGAGAATCAGGACATCTTCGCATGGAAACCTTCTGACATGCCTGGTGTACCGAGGGAATTCGCTGAGCACTACCTCAATGTTGGTCCTAAGATGAAACCGGTCCGGGAATACCTCCATCGTTTTAACGAGGAGAGATGCAAAGCTATCGGGGAAGAAGTAGCCTGACTCCTAGCTGCCGGGTTCATTGTGGAAGTATTTCATCCTGACTGGCTGTCCAATCCGGTACTTGTTCTCAAGAAAAAGACACTTGGCGTATGTGTGTAGATTACACAGATCCTAACAAGACTTGCCCCAAAGACCTGTTTTCCCTCCCTCGCGTCGATCAGATTATCAATTCCACTGCTGGGTGTGAGAGCTTATGTTTCCTGGATGCTTGATACGTCTCCAACTTATCTATAATTTTTGATTGTTCCATGCTATTATATTACCCGTTTTGGCTGTTTATGGGCTTTACTTTACACATTTATATCATTTTTGGGACTCAGCTACTAACCGGAGGCCCAACCCGCATTGCTGTTTTTTTTGCCTATTTCAGTGTTTCGAAGAAAAGGAATATCAAACAGAGTCCAAACGGAATGAAACCTTCGGGAGCGTGATTTTTGGAACGAAAGTGATCCAGCGGACTTGGAGTGCAAGTCAAGAAGCAGTCGAGGCGGCCATGAGGGTGGAGGGTGTGCCCCCCCTACTAGGCACGCCCCCTATCTCGTGGGCCCCTCGGGCGTCCATCGACCTACTTCTTCCTCCTATGTATACCCACGTACCCCGAGAACATCAAAGGAGACAACGAAAAACTATTTCCAACGCCGTAACCTTCTGTATCCGCGAGATCCCATCTTGGAGCCTTCGTCGGTGCTCCATCGGAGGGGGAATCGACCACGGAGGGATCAACACCATAGCCTCTCCGATGAGTTGTGAGTAGTTTACCACAGACCTTCGGGTCCATAGTTATTATCTAGATGGCTTCTTCTCTCTTTTTGGATCTCAATACCATGTTCTCCTTGATCTTCTTGGAGATCTATTCTATGTAACTCTTTTTGCGGTGTGTTTGTCGAGATCCGATGAATTGTGGGTTTATGATCAAGTTTATCTATGAGAATCTCCTCTGAATTCTTTTATGTGTGATTAAGTTATCTTTGCAAGTCTCTTCGAATTATCAGTTTGGTTTGGCCTACTAAATTGATCTTTCTTGCAATGGGGAAGTGCTTAACTTTGGGTTCAATCTTGCCGTGTCCTTTCCCAGTGACAGCAGGGGCAGCAAGGCACGTATTGTATTGTTGCCATCGAGGATAAAAAAAGATGGGGTTTATATCATATTGCATGAGTTTATCCCTCTACATCATGTCATCTTTCTTAATGCGTTACTCTATTCTTTATGAACTTAATACTCTAGATGCATGCTGGATAGCGGTCGATGTGTGGAGTAATAGTAGTAGATGCAGGCAGGAGTCGATCTACTTGTCACAGACGTGATGCCTATATACATGATCATGCCTAGATAATCTCATAATTAATTATTCGCTTTTCTATCAATTGGTCGACAGTAATTTGTTAACCCACCGTAATACTTATGCTATCTTGAGAGAAGCCACTAGTGAAACCTATGGCCCCCGGGTCTATGTTTTATCATATAAGCTTTCAATCTACTTTTATTTGCATCTTTACTTTCCCAATCTACATTATAAAATACCAAAAATATATTTATCTTATCATACTATCTCTATCAGATCTCACTTTCGCAAGTGGCCGTGAAGGGATTGACAACCCCTTTATTGCGTTGGTTGTGAGTTCTTTGTTTGTTTGTGTAGGTGCGTGGGACTTTTGAGGAGCCTCCTACTGGATTGATACCTTGGTTCTCAAAAACTGAGGGAAATACTTACGCTACTATTGCTGCATCACCCTTTCCTCTTCAAGGAAAACCAACGCAAGCTCAAGACGTAGCAAGGAGGATTTCTGGAGCCGTTGCCGGGGAGGTCTTCGCTCAAGTCAAGACATACCAAGTACCCATCACAAACTCATCTCCCTCGCATTTACATTATTTGCCATTTGCCTCTCGTTTTCCTCTCCGCCACTTCACCCTTGCCATTTTATTCGCCCTCTCTTTCCCAATCTTCTCTCTCTTTCGTTTGCCTTTTTGTTTGCTTGTGTGTTGGATTACTTGTCGCGATGACGCAAGATAATACCAAATTGTGTGATTTCTCCAATACCAATAATAATGATTTCCTTAGTACTCCGATTGCTTGTCATAATGATGTTGAGTCTTGCTTTGCTGAATCTTGTTATGAAAGATCAATTCCCCGGCCTTCCTAGTGAAGATGCTGCCACCCATCTAAACAACTTTGTTGATCTGTGTGAGATGAAAAAGAAGAAATATACGGATAATGATATTGTTAAATTGAAGTTATTTCCGTTTTCACATGGAAATCGTGCTAAAGTTTGGTTTTCGACTTTGCCTAAAAATAGTATTGATTCATGGAACAAGTGCAAAGATGCTTTTATCTGTAAGTATTTTCCTCCCGCTAAGATCATCACTCTTACCCTACTCATGGAACGATATTATGAATTTTAAACAAATTGATAATGAGCATGTTGCCCAATCTTGGGAAAGAATGAAATTGATGATTCACAATTGCCCTACTCATGGTTTGAATTTATGGATGATCATACAAAATTTATGCCGGATTGAATTTTGCTTCTAGAAATCTTTTAGATTCGGCCGCGGGAGGCACGTTTATGGAAATCACCTTAGGAGAAGCTACAAAACTTCTTGATAATATTATGGCTAATTACTCTCAATGGCACACCGAAAGATCTACTAGTAAAAAAGTGCATGATAAAGAAGCAATTAATGTTTTGAGTGGAAAGATGGATGAACTTATGAAATTTTTTGCTACTAAGAGTGCTCATATTGATCCCAATGATATGCCTTTGTCTACTTTGATTGAGAATAATAATGAATCTATGGATGTGAATTTGTTGGTAGGAACACTTTTGGAAACAATGCTTATAGACTAAACTTTAATCCTAGACCGTTCCCTAGTAATTCCTCTAATAATTATGGAAATTACTACAATAATTCTTATGGTAATTTTAATAAAATGCCCTCTGATTTTGAGAATAGTGTGAAAGAATTTATGATCTCTCGAAAGAATTTTAATGCCTTGCTTGAAGAAAAATTGCTTAAAGTTGATGATTTGGCTAGGAACGTTGATAGACTCTCGCTTGATATTGATTCTTTGAAACTTAGATCTACTCCTCCTAAGCATGATATCAATGAGTCTTTGAAATCTATGAGAATTTCCATTGCTGAGTGCAAAGAAAGAACCGCTAGATTGCGTGCTAAGAAAGATTGCTTTGTAAAGACGTGTTCTTCTAGTTTCCATGAAAATAATGATGAAGATCTTAAAGTTATTGATGTGTCCCCTATTAGATCTTTGTTTTGCAATATGAATCTTAATAATGATTGGATTGGAGATGAGTCAACTTTAGTTAAAAGGCGTCCCAATGATTCGGAGTTTTTAGATCTTGATGCTAAATTTGGTAAAAGTGGGATTGGAGAGGTTAAGACTTTAAATAGCATTAACCCACTATCTTCGATTTCAAGGAATTTAATTATGATATTTGTTCTTTAGAAGGTTGTATTTCCTTGTTGCAATCCGTTGTGAATTCTCCTCACGCTTATAGTCAAAATAAAGCTTTTACCAAACATATTGTTGATGCCTTGATGCAATCTTTTGATGAAAAACTTATTTTGGAAGTTTCTATACCTAGAAAACTTAATGATGAATGGGAACCTACTATAAAGATTAAAATTAAATATCATGAGTGTTATGCTTTATGTGATTTGGGTGCTAGTGTTTCCACGATTCCGAAAAGTTTATGTGATATTCTAGGTTTCCATGATCTTGATGATTGCTCTTTAAATTTGCACCTTGCGGATTCCACCATTAAAAATCCAATGGGAAGGATCAATGATGTTCTCATTGTTGCAAATAGAAATTTGGTGCCCGTAGATTTTATCGTTCTTGATATAGATTGCAATCTTTCTTGCCCTATTATTCTTGGTAGACCTTTTCTTAGAACGACTGGTGCGATTATTGATATGAAGGAAGGGAATATTAGATTCCAATTTCCATTAAGGAAAGGCATGGAGCACTTTCCAAGAAAGCAAGGTAAATTACCTTATGAATCTATCATGCGAGCTACTTATGAATTGAGTGCCAAAGATGGCACTACTTAGATCTATCCTCGCTTTTATGCCTAGCTAGGGGCGTTAAACGATAGTGCTAGTTGAGAGGCAACCCAATTTTATTTGTGTTTTTTGTTTTTGTTTATGTCTAGTAATAAATTCTGCATCTACCTTCTATTTAGATGTGCTTTTATGTTTTAATTAGTGTTTGTGCCAAGTAGAACCTATAGGATAACCTATGGTGATAGTTAATTTGATTATGCTGAAAAATAGAAACTTTGCACGCACGAAAATAATTTTAGTAATTCACGTAAATGTGATTTTGCGTTGATTCTTTTTGCTGTAGATCAATAGACAAATTTCCCAGGACTTCCTATTTTGGTAGGATTTTTAGAGTTCTAGAAGTATTCGGTAGTTACAGATTGCTACAGACTGTTCTGTTTTTGACAGATTCTGTTTTTCGTGTGTTGTTTGCTTATTTTGATGCATCTATGGCTACTATTAAGTGGTATGAACCATAGAGAACTTGGAATACATTAGGTTTAACACCAATATAAATAAAGAATGAGTTCATTACAGTACCTTATGTGGTGGTTTTGCTTTCTTTCACTAACGGAGCTTATGAGATTTCCTGTTGAGTTTTGTGTTGTGAAGTTTTCAAGTTTTGGGTAAAGATTTGATGGACTATGGAATAAGGAGTGGCAAGAGCCTAAGCTTGGGGATTCCCATGGAACCCCAAGATATTCAAGAATATCCAAAAGCCTAAGCTTTTGGATGCCCCGGAAGGCATCCCCTCTTTCGTCTTCGTTTATCGGTAACTTTACTTGGAGCTATATTTTTATTCGCCACATGATATGTGTTTTGCTTGGAGCGTCTTGTATGATATTAGTCTTTGCTTTTTAGTTTTCCACAATCATCCTTGCTGTACACACCTTTTGGGAGAATCCCGCTTGATTGGAATTTATTAGAATACTCTATGTGCTTCACTTATATCTTTTGAGCTAGATAGTTTTTGCTCTAGTGCTTCACTTATATCTTCTAGAGCACAGCGCTGGCTTAATTTTGAAGAAATTGTTAGTCTCTCATGCTTAACTTATATTATTTTGAGAGTCTCTTAGAACAGCATGGTATTCTCTATGGTTATAAAATTGGTCCTAGAATGGTGGGCACCCAAGTTGGGTATAATAAAAACTATCATAGGAAGTGAATTGGATGCTATGATCAGTTTGATACTTGACAATTGTTTTGAGATATGGAGGTAGTGATATCAGAGTCATGCTAGTTGGGTGATTATAAATTTAAAGAATGCTTGTGTTGAAGTTAGCAAGTCCCGTTGAGGGAGTCCTGGACTAGGGGGTGTCTGGACAGCCGGACTATCATTATCCGCCGGACTCCAAGACTACGAAGATACAAGATTGAAGACTCCGGCTCGTGTCCGGATGGTACTTTCCTTGGCGTGGAAGGCAAGCTTGGCAATACGGATATGTAGATCTCCTACCATTGTAACCGACTCTGTGTAACCCTAGCCCTCTCCGGTGTCTATATAAACCGGAGGGCTTTAGTCCGTAGGACAACATACATTACAACAATCATACCATAGGCTAGCTTCTAGGGTTTAGCCTCCTTGATCTCGTGGTAGATCTACTCTTGTACTACCCATATCATCAATATTAATCAAGCAGGACGTAGGGTTTTACCTCCATTGAGAGGGCCCGAACCTGGGTAAAACATTGTGTCCCTTGTCTCCTGTTACCATCCGCCTAGACGCACAGTTCGGGACCCCCTACCCGAGATCTGCCGGTTTTGACACCGACATTGGTGCTTTCATTGAGAGTTCCTCTGTGTCGTCACCGATAGGCTTGATGGCATCTTCAACCAGCAACGCTGTCCAGGGTGGGACTTTTCTCCCCGGACAGATCTTCGTATTCGGCCGCTTCGCCCTGCGGGCCAATTCACTTGGCCATCTAGAGCAGATCGAAAGCTACGCCCCTAGCCGTCAGGTCAGATTTGGAAGCTTGAACTTCACGGCCGATGTCCGCGGAGACTTGATCTTCGACGGACTGTGACGACGGGCATGATTTAGCTCTGCCACCGAACAGTGCCTTGGTGGCCGCACACGGGTCCGCTCCGGCCATTGGCCCGGAGCCGATCGCCCAGATCGAGGGCCGGTGGATGGACGCCGCTCTGGGGGCTCCAACATCCACGGCGATGGAGCCGAACACTAATCTTGTCCCCTGCGAAACTCGTGATTCCGAGGCGCCGGACTCCTCGCCGGACTCCGAACCTCCCGCGCCCCTACCAATCGATCCGGATTGGGCGCCGGTTATGGAATTCACCGCCGCGGACATCTTCCAATGCTCGCCTTTCGGCGATATCTTGAATTCACTAAAGCATCTCTCGTTATTAGGAGAGTCCTGGCCGGATTATGGCCAGGATGGTTGGGATACAGACGACGAAGAAATTCAGAGCCCACCCACCACCCACTTTGTAGCCACTATCGACGATCTAACCGACATGCTAGACTACGACTCCGAAGACATCGACGCTATGGACGACGATGCCGGAGACGAACAGGAACCAGCGCCCACAGGGCACTGGAAGGCCACCTCGTCATACGACGTATACATGGTGGATACCCCAAAAGATGGGGACGGCGAAGAAACAGCGGAGGCAGATCCCTTAAAGAATCAGCCCAAGCGCCGGCGTCAGCGGCGCCGCTCTAAATCTCGCCACAGCAAGAATGGAGATTCCGGCACAGGAGATAATAATACTCCAGAGAGTGCCGAAGACAATCCCCTCCAGCAAGACTCAGCGCAGGAGGATGCAGAAGCAAGCCCTCATGAGGGGGCGGCAGACGAAGAGGTTAAGGATCATAACTATATGCCTCCCTCCGAAGACGAAGCAAGCCTCAACGATGACGAAGTCGTCGTACCCGAGGATCCCGTCGAACAAGAGCGCTTCAAGCGCAGGCTTATCGCCACAGCAAACAGCCTAAAGAAAAAGCAGCAGCAGCTTCAAGCTGATCAGGACCTGCTGGCCGATCGATGGACCGAGGTCCTCGCGGACGAAGAGTATAAACTCGAACGTCCCTCCAAAAGTTACCCAAGACGCAAGCTGCTCCCCCGATTAGAGGAGGAAGCATACGTACCTCCATCACCAGCGCACTATATGGCTGACCGACCACCCCGTGGTCGTGACAGAGAGGCATCCAGGCTCCCAGCCAAGACCATACCCCGGCATCGCTCCAAAAGTACGAAGCCAAGAGGGAACGCGCCGGACTTGCGAGACATATTGGAGGACAAAGCAAGGCAACCCAGATCCATCTATGGATCACGTGGGCGCCCTACGACCCACGACGAATACCGTCGTGCCGGATACAATAACCCCGGCCGGGCCGAACACAGCAGACAGCGCTCTCTCGAGTTGCGTCGCGATATCGCTCAATACAGGGGCGCCGCACACCCGCTATGCTTCACTGACGAAGTAATGGACCATCAGATCCCCGAAGGGTTTAAACCCGCAAACATCGAATCTTACGATGGCACAACAGACCCCGCGGTCTGGATCGAAGACTATCTTCTCCACATCCATATGGCCCGCGGCGACGATCTCCACGCCATCAAGTACCTCCCACTCAAGCTTAAAGGACCAGCTCGACATTGGCTTAACAGCCTGCCCGCAGAGTCAATTGGGTGTTGGGAAGACCTGGAGGCCGCATTCCTTGATAACTTCCAAGGCACATATGTGCGACCACCAGACGCCGATGACCTAAGCCACATCATTCAGCAGCCAGACGAATCGGCCAGACAATTCTGGACACGGTTCTTGACGAAGAAAAATCAAATCGTCGATTGTCCGGACGCAGAGGCCCTTGCAGCCTTCAAACACAACATCCGGGACGAATGGCTAGCCCGGCACCTGGGGCAGGAAAAGCCGAAATCCATGGCAGCCCTCACATCGTTAATGACCCGCTTTTGTGCGGGAGAGGACAGCTGGCTAGCCCGCAGCAATAATCTCCATAAAAATTCTGGCAGTCCGGATACTAAGGACAACAACGGCAGGTCACGTCGAAACAAAAACAAGCGCCGAATTAACGGCGACGATAAGGAGGATACGACAGTCAATGCCGAATTCCGAGGCTCTAAACCCGGTCAGCGGAAGAAGCCATTTAAAAGAACCACTCCGGGTCCGTCCAATCTGGACCGAATACTCGACCGCTTATGCCAGATACATGGCACCTCTGAAAAGCCAGCTAACCACACCAATAGAGATTGCTGGGTGTTCAAGCAGGCCGGCAAGTTAATTGCCGAAAACAATGACAAGGGGCTAAATAGCGACGACGAGGAAGAGACCCGGCCGCCGAACAATAGAGGACAGAAGGGTTTTCCCCCACAAGTACGGACGGTGAATATGATATACGCGACCCACATACCCAAGAGGGAGAGGAAACGCACACTAAGGGACGTCTATGCGATGGAGCCAGTCGCCCCAAAGTTCAACCCATGGTCCTCTTGTCCGATCACTTTCGATCGAAGAGACCATCCGACCAGCATACGCCATGGCGCATTCGCCGCATTGGTCTTAGACCCAATCGTCGATGGGTTCCACCTCACGAGAGTCCTGATGGACGGCGGCAGTAGCCTGAACCTGCTTTATCAGGATACAGTGCGCAAAATGGGCATAGACCCATCAAGGATTAAACCTACAAAGACAACCTTTAAAGGTGTCATACCAGGAGTGGAAGCCAACTGCACAGGCTCAGTCACACTGGAAGTGGTCTTCGGATCCCCGGATAATTTCCGGAGCAAAGAGTTAATCTTCGACATAGTCCCGTTTCGCAGCGGCTATCACGCTCTGCTCGGGCGAACCGCGTTTGCCAAATTCAACGCGGTGCCGCACTATGCATACCTAAAGCTCAAGATGCCAGGCCCTCATGGAGTCATCACGGTCAATGGGAATACGGAACGCTCCCTCCGAACGGAGGAACATACAGCGACTCTCGCGGCAGAAGTACAGAGCAGCCTTCTAAGGCAATTCTCGAGTCCGGCCGTTAAACGGCCGGATACAGCAAAGCGCGCCCGGAGCAATGCCAACCAAGACCACCTGGCGCGATCAGAGCACGCGTAGCAATGCGGCCCCAACCCTCGCCCGCGTATGATCGCAAGAATAACACTCCGCGTACATCATTACGCTTTGGAGATACCATGGGCACAGGGGAGGGGGCACGATCACAACGGACCCAGAGCGCGGTTCGACCACACCAGGGGCTCGCAAATGTGCCCCTCTTTTTTTTTATTATTTTTCTTCTTTTTTGTACACAGGACTCTGTTAACCAGAAGCCCTGTCCGGCGGTGAACCTACCGAACTCATGATGCAACAGTCAGGGACTAAAGAAGGCCGCGCCGAACACTCAGGTGGTCTTAATTACGAGCATTAAATTCGATTATATACACCAAATCCGCAGCTCATCCCTAGAGGGGGACATGTTTATTTAGTCCAAATCCCTTGCTTACCGCACTATTTGTATCAGTCCGCTCTACTAGCAGACTTTTCTTTCATTAATAATGCAGCACCTTTATGATCGCAATTGCATCACATTTTATATATATATGCTCATTATATGACATCTGGCACCCGTATATTTTGGTACGGCATAATACACCGGGGGCTTATGTTCCCCACTCTATGGTGTGATAAAGTCCGAACACTTTCACAAGTGCGGCACCCCGAACTTATAGCATTATATGAATCGGCTCCGAATCATGTCTTGGGTCAATAGTTGGGTTTGCCCGGCTCCCACGTTTTGGTGCCTTACATTCCGTTCTGTCGGCTAAGGTGGCACTGGGAGAACCACTGCGATTGCGCCCCGGTTGAGCCGGGCTAACGCCTCAGTGGAGAAAGCTAAAACTGACTGGCATGATAAGGCGAGAGACTGGTCGCTGTTTGAGAGGTTTTTTCGGGTCCTTAAAGACTCACGCCGCTTCGAGCGAAGTTCCGGATAATGTCCGATGAAGGCGTGGATAGCGCCCCAGATTCGGTCTTCCGAATACCAGGGGCTTCGCCAAAATTTAAAATTATAGAATTCTATGGCTAAGTGAGAGTGTTCAAGCATTATAAGTCCGGTTGCCTTGTTCGTCGTGTTGAGCGCCTCCCTAGATGGACCCAAAAATGGGAACAAGAGTGCTCAAGTTTATCCCGAACACCCCAGCACTTGTGGCTTGGGGGCTGAAGCCAACGACTTGCCATCTCTCAGATTTTACAAACGGCCGCACAGAAGGTAATATTTTAAATTAAACAAGCGTTGCTCATGGCGCATATGAACGAAGTTTTCAGCGCACAGGATAAATAAACAGCGAGTTCACTCAAAGATTACATTTCGGGAGCACTCATCTGCAATATCGCAGGCTCTCTTCAGGACAATTTTATAATACTTCTCCGGCGTGCGATACTCCTTGCCCGGTGGCGGTGGGTCTGTGAGAAGCTTCTCCGCATCCAATTTGCCCCATTGCACCTTTATGCGGGCAAGGGCCCGACGAGCGCCTTCGATACAGGCGGAGCGCTTGAGTACATCCAGCCTGGGGCATGCATCCACCAGCCGCCGCACGAGGCCAAAGTAGCTACCAGGCATGGCCTGTCCAGGCCACAGCCGGACTATGAGGCCCTTCATGGCCTCCTCAGCTACCTTGTGGAGTTCGATCAGCTGCTTCAGCTGGTCGCTTGGGGGCACCGGATGGCCGGCCTCAGTATACTGAGACCAGAAGACCTTCTCCATCGAGCTCCCCTCCTCGCCGCGATAGAATGCGGCGGCATCAGACGCACTACGCGGCAGATCTGCAAATGCCCCTGGAGAGCTCCGAATGCGGGTAAGTGTCAGGTAGTTCACATTAACATGCCTGCTTTGCATGAAAAACGCCTTACCCGCCGCTATCTTCTTTATGTCCTCAACCTCCTGAAGGGCCTTACGGGCCTGGGCCTTGGCGGACTTGGCACTTTCGAGAGCCGAGGCAAGCTCGGACTCTCGAGTCTTGGAGTCACGCTCCAAACTCTCATGTTTTTCCATGAGAGCCTGGAGCTCTTGCCGAACTTCCGCCACCCGTGCCTCTTGCTTTTCTCGCTCAGCCCGTTCCGCGGCCGCACTGCGTTCGGCCGCGGACACAGCATCCTTCAGGGCTGCCACCTCGTTAGTGGCCCCTACAATACACATATTATCCTTGTTAATTTTATTTGCAACCAAAATCCTTTTCTGTAAGGTACTTATTCAAAGAGGTGTTACTCACCTTCTTTTTCCTCGAGCTGCTTCTTTGCATGGCCGAGCTCTTGCTCGGACCGCTCGAGATCCTTCTTCAGCACGTCAACCTCCGCCGTTAGTGCGGCAGAGGTCAGCAGCGCAGCCTGCAAACCCATATTGACATATTTTAGGCAACCCTGCGTATATCTTGTTAAAGATCCTTAGTCCGGCTTTTCTTTCCGAACACCGAACTAAGCATCAGGGGCTACTGTCTCTGCGGTATTACATTACATAATTTTAACTTCTTACCTCAAAGCATGTTAAAAGGCTGCTGCAGGCTTCGGTCAGCCCGCTCTTAGCGAGCTGAACCTTCTCTATCACCGCACTCATGATAGTGCGGTGTTCTTCCTCGATGGAAGCGCCTTTAAGCGCCTCCAGCAGGTTATCTGGCACCTCCGGTTGGACGGAGGCCGCCGGCGTCACGGTCCTGCCCTTCTTTCGAAGGGGCCGCTTGCCGGACTCTGGAACCACTACGGGTTCCGATGTAGAGTCCGGCACGAAGTCCGGGAGGCTGCCTGACGGCGCCTCCGGAGCCTCCTCCTGATGGGTCTCTTTCTGGGATCCCACCTCGACGTCCTCGTCGGCGCGTGGGGTGGAGGCAGTCGGGATGGAATTCACATCCGATGAGGCCAATGACCCGCTCGATGAGTCGGGGAGATCATCATTGGCCGGACTACGGGCAGAATGCGGCGTTAGAAGGATACTACGCGACATAAAAGAAATTACACATCAAGGATCCGGATACTTACGATCTTGCCGGACGCCTGGCCCTTGGAGGCCACTCATCCTCACCAACGCTGATGTTGGCGAAACTGTCCGGGGGGATAGTTCTCCCCCTCTTGGACCCTTCGGCCTCCCCGATAGGGGAAGCCTTCCTTTTCTTCTCTCCCTCCTCCGGGAGAGAGTACTCCTCCTCCTCGTCTTCGGGGGAGGAGTCCTCGTTGTCATCAGACGCCTGATTGCGGGAACTCTTTCGAGTCCCCGCGGCCACCTTCTTGGCCTTCTTCTCCGGCACCACGTGCGGTGCCGGAACCAGCAGCCCTGTTAAGCGGGCGTCCACTGGGTCTTCTGGCATGGGAGCCGGGCTGATGAGCAGCTTGGCCTTCTCCATCCATTCCTGTCAAAGGAAGAGGCAGAATGAAACCTCACTAGAGTCAATCTAATTATCACAAGTGTCCCGTAATGGGGTTGAATCACTTACCTCATCAGTTGGATACTGCGAGCTGAATCCGCGGTCTTGGTCGCGGACGCGGGGGCTTCGGCGCCCTTGAACAACACCCTCCAGGCGCCTTCGTATGTTGTATCGAAGAGCCCGCTTAGCGCCTGGTGCTGTTCCGGATTGAACTCCCACAAATTAAATGCCCGTTCTTGGCATGGGAGGATCCGCCGGATGAGCATGACTTGGACCACGTCGACGAGCCTGAGCCTATTGCTCACCATCTTCTTGATACATGCTCGGAGTCCCGTCACCTCCACCGGATTCCCCCACTGCAAGCCCTTCTCTTTCCAGGAGGTGAGCTGTGTGGGGATGCCAGATCTAAACTCGGGGGCCGCCGCCCATGTGGGTTTGCGCGGCTCGGTGATGTAAAACCACCCCGATTGCCACCCCTTGACGGAGTCCACGAAGGTCCCTTCCAGCCAAGGGACGTTGGGAAATTTGCCCAACATGGCGCCTCCGCATTCCGCTTGCGTGCCCTTCACAACCTTCGGCTTGACGTTGAAGGTCTTGAGCCACAGGCCGAAGTGGGGCTGGATGCAGAAGAAGGCCTCGCACACGATGATAAACGCCGAGATGTTGAGGATGGAGTTCGGCGCCAGATCATGGAAATCCAGGCCGTAGTAAAACATGAGCCCCCGGACAAATGGATGGAGCGGAAAGCCCAGTCCGCGGAGGAAGTGGGGGAGGAAGACGACCCTCTCATGAGGCCCGGGGGTAGGGATAAGCTGCCCCTCGTCGGGCAGCCGATGCGCGATGTCACCGGAAAGGTATCCGGCGCTGCGCAGCTTGGTGATGTCCTCCTCCTTAGCGGTGGAGGCCAACCATTTACCTCCTGCTCCGAACATATTCGGAGAAGGTCGAGGTGAGATGCGCGAGCTCGGGCGTTGGAGCTTGAGTTCGCGGGGATGGATAAGCAAAGGAGGAAGAAGGCGTAGGTGAGAAGGTGAATCCTTATCCCTTATATATAGGCGGACAAAACTATGCGTCCCCCACCGGCCTGGTAAAACTCGCTTATCTCCCAAGCGCCACCATCAATGGCACGGTTGGGTTACCCACGCACGTATTGATGAGAATCCCGGAATAAGGGGAACACGATCTCTTCTTCGACAAGACGTGCCAAGGAAACCGCTTCGCTAAACGTGCTGAGGTGGTATAGTAATTCAAACAAAGGCCTGGTGGCGGTGTGATGTCACGCCGCATAATACGTCAGCAGATTGAACTAAGTGTACATTTTATTCTCTCTACGGTGGAATGTGGAATTTATTTTGCAGAGCCGGACACTATCCTGGTGTTCATGATCTTCTCTGGATTATTCAAGGGAGGAACCCGCCTTGCAATGCCGAACATTGTGCACGCCGGACTTATCGTCATTGAAGACTGGTTCAGGGGCTACTGAGGGAGTCCTGGACTAGGGGGTGTCCGGACAGCCGGACTATCATTATCCGCCGGACTCCAAGACTATGAAGATACAAGATTGAAGACTCTGGCTCATGTTCGGATGGTACTTTCCTTGGCGTGGAAGGCAAGCTTGGCAATACGGATATGTAGATCTCCTACCATTGTAACCGACTCTGTGTAACCCTAGCCCTCTCCGGTGTCTATATAAACCGGAGGGCTTTAGTCCATAGGACAACATACATTACAACAATCATACCATAGGCTAGCTTCTAGGGTTTAGCCTCCTTGATCTTGTGGTAGATCTAGTCTTGTACTACCCATATCATCAATATTAATCAAGCAGGACGTAGGGTTTTACCTCCATCGAGAGGGCCCGAACCTGGGTAAAACATTGTGTCCCTTGTCTCCTGTTACCATCCGCCTAGACGCACAGTTCGGGACCCCCTACCCGAGATCCGCCGGTTTTGACACCGACACTCGTAGCATGCACGTATGGTTAAAGTTGTGTAACAAATTTGAAACATGAGGTGTTCTTAGATTGTGCATCCTTATGAGTGGCGGTCGGGGACGAGCGATGGTCTTTTCCTACCAATCTATCCCTCTAGGAGCATGCGCGTAGTGCTTGGTTTTTGATGACTTTTAGATTTTTGCAATAAGTATATGAGTTCTTTTGACTAATGTTGAGTCCATGGATTATACGCACTTTTACCTTTCCATCATTGCTAGCCTCTTCGGTACCGTGCATTGCCCTTTCTCACCTTGAGAGTTGGTGCAAACTTTGTCGATGCATCCCTGTGATATGATACGTTCTATCACACATAAACCTCCTTATATCTTCCTCAAAACAGCCACCATACCTACCTATTATGGCATTTCCATAGCCATGCCGAGATATATTGCCATGCAACTTTCCACCGTTCCGTTCTGTTTTTTATGACACACATTATCATTGTCATATTGCCTTGCATGAACATGTAGTTGACATCGTATTTGTGGCAAAGCCACCATGCATAATTTTTCATACATGTCACTCTTGATTCATTTCCCATCCTGGTACACCGCCGGACGCATTCATATAGAGTCATATCTTGTTCTAGTTTTGAGTTGTAATTCATGAGTTGTAAATCAATAAAAGTGTGATGATCATCATTATTAGAGCATTATCCCCAAAAAGAAAAAGAAAAAGAAAGGCCAAAAAGGGAAAAAAGAAAGGCCCGAAGAAAAAAAGAGAAAATAAAAATAAAAAGGGGGCAATGTTACTATCTCCTTTTCCACACTTGTGCTTCAAAGTAGCACCATGTTCTTCATATAGAGAGTCTCATATGTTGTCACTTTCATATACTAGTGGGAATTTTTCATTATAGAACTTGGCTTGTATATTCCTACGATGGGCTTCCTCAAAATGCCCTAGGTCTTCGTGAGCAAGCAAGTTGGATGCACACCCACTAGTTTTATTTTGTTGAGCTTTCATGCATTTATAGCTCTAGTGCATCCGTTGCATGGCAATCCCTACTCCTCATGTTGACATCAATTGATGGGCATCTCCATAGCCCGTTGGTTATCCTCGTCAATGTGAGACTTCTTTTTTTTTCTCCACACAATCCCCATCATCATATTCTATTCCACCCATAGTGCTATATCCATGGCTCACGCTCATGTATTGCGTGAAAGTTGAAAAAGTTTGAGATTATTTAAGTACGAAACAATTGCTTGGCTTGTCATCGGGGGTGTATAAGATGGGAGCATTTTTGTGTGACGAAAATGAAGCATGGCCTAACTATATGATTTTGTAGGGATGAACTTTCTTTAGCCATGTTATTTTGAGAAGACATGATTGCTTTGATTAGTATGCTTGAAGTATTACTATTTATTATGTCAATACTAACTTTTATTTTGAATCATTTGGATCTGAACATTCATGCCACAATAAAGAAAGTTGCATTGAGAATTATGCTAGGTGGCATTCCACATCAAAAATTCTGTTTTTATCATTTACCTACTCGAGGATGAGCAGGAATTAAGCTTGGGGATGCTTGATACGTCTCCAACGTATCTATAATTTTTGATTGTTCCATGCTATTATTTTACCCGTTTTGGATGTTTATGGGCTTTACTTTACACATTTATATCATTTTTGCGACTAACCTACTAACCGGAGGCCCAGCCTGTATTGCTGTTTTTTTTGCCTATTTCAATGTTTCGAAGAAAAGGAATATCAAACGGAGTCCAAACGGAATGAAACCTTTGGGAGCGTGATTTTTGGAACGAACGTGATCCAGAGGACTTGGAGTGCAAGTCAAGAAGCAGTCGAGGCGTCCACAAGGGTGGAGGGCGCCCCCCTACTGGGTGCGCCCCCCTATCTCGTGGGCCCCTCGGGCGTCCACCGACCTACTTCTTCCTCCTATATATAACCACGTACCCCGAGAACATCAGAGGAGACAACGAAAAACTATTTCCACCGCCATAACCTTCTGTATCCGCGAGATCCCATCTTGGAGCCTTCGCCGGCGCTTCGCCGGTGGGGGAATCGACCATGGAGGGCTTCTACATCAACACCGTAGCCTCTCCGATGAGTTGTGAGTAGTTTACCACAGACCTTCGGGTCCATAGTTATTAGCTAGATGGCTTCTTCTCTCTTTTTGATTCTCAATACCATGTTCTCCTCGACCTTCTTGGAGATCTATTCGATGTAACTCTTTTTGCGGTGTGTTTGTCGAGATCCGATGAATTGTGGGTTTATGATCAAGTTTATCTATGAGAAATATTTGAATCTCCTCTGAATTCTTTTATGTGTGATTAAGTTATCTTTGCAAGTCTTCGAATTATCAGTTTGGTTTGGCCTACTAGATTGATCTTTCTTGCAATGGGAGAAGTGCTTAGCTTTGGGTTCAATCTTGCCGTGTCCTTTCCCAGTGACAGCAGGGGAAGCAAGGCACGTATTGTATTGTTGCCATCGAGGATAAAAAGATGGGGTTTATATCATATTGCATGAGTTTATCCTTCTACATCATGTCATCTTTCTTAATGCGTTACTCTGTTCTTTATGAACTTAATACTCTAGATGCATGCTGGACAGCGGTCGATGTGTGGAGTAATAGTAGTAGATGCAGGCAGGAGTCGGTCTACTTGTCACTGACGTGATGCCTATATACATGATCATGCCTAGATAATCTCATAATTATTCGCTTTTCTATCAATTGCTCAACAGTAATTTGTTCACCCACCATAATACTTATGCTATCTTGAGAGAAGCCACTAGTGAAACCTATGGCCCCCGGGTCTATCTTTTATCATATAAGCTTTCAATCTACTTTTATTTGCATCTTTACTTTTCCAACCTATATTATAAAAAACCAAAAATATATTTATCTTATCATACTATCTCTATCAGATCTCACTTCCGCAAGTGGCCGTGAAGGGATCGACGACCCCTTTATTGCGTTGGTTGCGAGTTCTTTGTTTGTTTGTGTAGGTGCGTGGGACTTTTGAGGAGCCTCCTACTGGATTGATACCTTGGTTCTCAAAAACTGAGGGAAATACTTACGCTACTATTGCTGCATCACCCTTTCCTCTTCAAGGAAAATCAACGGAAGCTCAATACGTAGCAATGCTTACTCCGGCTATCATCAGATAAAGATGGCTGTTGAGGACCAGGAGAATATATCCTTCATCACACCCTTTGGGGCTTTCTGCTATGTCTCTATGCCTTTTGGGCTTAAGAGCACAGGAGACACTTATCAGCGCTGCGTGCAGAATTGTTTTCACAATTAGATCGGGTGCAATATTTATGCTTATGTTGATGATATCGTAGTCAAGTCCCAGAAGAAGGAAACACTACTGGATGTCTCAAGGAAACCTTTGATAATCTTCGGGTTTATAAGATGATGCTTAACCCATCCAAGTGTGATTTTGGGGTTCCTGCAGGCAAATTGCTAGGTTTTCTGGTGTCTAAGCGAGGCATTGAAGCTATTCCAGAGAAAATCAAGGCGGTAACCTCCCTTGCTAAGCCGGCCAACATCAATGATGTCCAATGTATGGCGGGTCATATTGCTGCTTTGAGCCAGTTCATCAGTCACCCCGATGAGAAGGCGATTCCTTTATATTAGATGTTGAAAAAGACTGACCATTTTGTCTGGAGCGATGATGCAGAGAAAGCTTTTGAAGCTCTTGAGAAGCAGTTAGCTGAGCCACCCGTCTTTGCTGCTACTATTGACAAAGAGCCTATGCTTGTGCACATTGTTGCTAATAATAAATCAGTCAGTGTTGCAGTCATCGTGGAGAGCAAGGAGGCTGGCAAAGAATATCCAGTCTAGAGGTCAATTTATTATATCAGTGAAGTTTTGACAGAGTCCAAGCAGAGGTATCTGCATTGGCAGAAACTGGTATTTGGTGTTTGATACGTATCCAACATATCTATAATTTTTGATTCTTCCATGCTGTTATATTATCATTCTTGGATGTTTTACAACCATTTTATATCATTTTTTGTACTAACCTATTGACATAGTGCCCAGTGCCAGTTGCTGTTCTCTGCTTGTTTTTTACATCGCACGAAATCAATACCAAACGGAGTCCAAACGCAGCGAAACTTTTTATGGATTTTTCCTGGACCAGAAGACAAAAGTTGGGCCTGAAGAAGTGCCATAGCGGTGCCCCGAGGGGGGGGGTACAACCCACCAGGGCGCGCCTGGGGGCCTAGGCGCGCCCAGGTGGGTTATGACCACCTCGGTGGACTCCCGCACCGCCTCTTTGCTCTATAAATACCCCAATATTCTAGAAACCCTAGGGGAGTCAATGAAAATCAATTCCATCCGCCGCAAGTTCCAGAAACACCAGATCCAATCTAGACACCATCACTGAGGGGGTCATCATGTCCATTGGTGCCTCCCCGATGATGCGTGAGTAGTTCTTTGTAGACCTATAGGTCCATAGTTAGTATCTAGATGGCTTCCTCTCTCTCTCTCTCTCTTGATTCTCAATACAATGGTCTCTTGGAGATCCATATGATGTAAGTCTTTTTGCGGTGTGTTTGTTGGGATCCAATGAACTTTGAGTTTATGATTAGATCTATGTTTTTATCCATGAAAGTTATTTGAGTCTTCTTTGATCTCTTATATGCATGATTGATTATAGCCTCCTATTTCTTCTCCGATATTTGGGTTTTGTTTGTCCAACTTGATCTATTTATCTTGCAATGGGAAGAGGTGCTTTGTGATGGGTTCGATCTTACGGTGCTTGATCCCAGTGATAGAAAGGGAAACGACACGTATGTACCATTGCTATTAAGGATAACAAGATGGGGTCTATTTCTACATAAATAGATCTTGTCTACATAATGCCATCGTTCTTATTGCATTACTCCATTTTTCCATGAACTTAATACACTAGATGCATGTTGGATAGCGGTCGATGTACGGAGTAATAGATACAGGTAGGAGTCGGTCTATTAATCTTGGACGTGATGATTATATAATGATCATTGCCTGTATATCGTCATGATTATTTGAAGTTCTATCAATTGCCCAACAGTAATTGTTTAACCACCGTTTGATATTTTTCTCGAGAGAAGCCACTAGTGAAACCTATGACCCCTCGATCTCTTCTTTGATATATTGCCATCACGATCTAGTTTTATTTGTTTTTATTTTCAGATCTATTAAACCAAAAATACAAAAAATACTTTGCTGCACTTTATTTCAATTGCAATCTATTTATCCAATCTATTACAACTTTATCCCATCTCCGTGTGAATTTCTGGCGTCGTTACGCGAAAGGGATTAACAACCCCTTTAACACGTCGGGTTGCGAGTATTTGTTATTTGTGTGCAGGAGTTGTTTACGTTGTGTTGCGTGGTTCTCATACTGGTTCGAGAACCTTGTTCTCATAATTGAGGGAAATACCTACCGTTACTGTGCGGCAGCATCCCTTCCTCTTTGGGGAAATACCAACGTAGTTCAAGCAAACATCAAAAGGAATTTCTGGCACTGTTGCCGGGGAGACATCATCAACATCAACTAGGTTCCTAATCACAAATCATCTCCTTGCAATTTACATTATTTGCAATTTTCCTCTCGTTTTCCCCTCCCCCACTTCACAAAAAATTGCCATTTTATTCGCCCTCTTTTTTGTTCGCTGTTTTCTCGTCAGATCTATTTTTGAGTGCAATCTTGTTGACCACCTTTTGTCATTATGGATAGTTCTTCCTCTATTGCATATACCGCCGAGAACGAGGTTCTTAACTTTAAAAAAGGGGGAGGGGAGAATTTAAAAGATGCTTGGTATAGGATTTGCAATGCTCACAATAGATATATCCGTAAGCAAACAACCATTGTCCTTCTTCGCTGTTTTTATGTGGGCATCACCACTTGGTATAGATTCGACCTAGATACGATTGCCAGTGGAAATTTCTTGATGTTTCCTTCTCTTGATGCTTTTAATGCTTTGGGAAATTTAGTGGGTTCACCACCACTAATGATCAATGAAACAATTGTGACTCTCGAGCATGTTATGGAAAGGCTAGATGCTATTGAAAGAAAATGCTTACCGAAGAACATATTGAAAACTTGGATAGGAAGACGCAAAATTTTGCTACTAAAATTGGGTCAAAAGCGGGAGAAGTTTTTATGTTTTTAAAGGAAAAGGGGACTGTAATTCATGAAAGAATTGAAGAAAGCCCATCTACGATTGATAAATTGGAATATTTTTTTACTAATCTAAGTACGGCTTTTGCTTCCGCTAAAACTCCCGTAAAAATTGGTAAGACTACTCAAGTTACTAAAAACTAGGGTGCAACTTCTAGTAATGATAAAGGAGATCATATGATGATTAGTATCCATCCCAATTTTATTGAAGTTATAAGAGACCCTATTTGCAAAAATGAGTTTTTCAATCTCGTGCCTAGAAGTATTGTCATTGAGTGTTTATATGCTAAATCCTTGAAAAATTCTAAGTGTTTGATCGAAGAGTAGGAGGATAAAGATGGCAAAACTTAGATCCTACGTGTTATGCCTGGCTAGGGGCGTGAAATGATAGCGCTCGTTGGGAGGAAACCCAAGTTGTATCTTTTTGCTTTTTGGTTTTCTTGTTGTTTTCAATAAAATACACAATTATGCCTCTGATTATATGTGTTATTGTGGTTTAAATTAGTGTTTCTGCCAAGCAAGGCCTTTTGAATGATTTGGGTGAGAGTTGATTTAATCTTGCTGAAAAACAGATAGTTTTGCGCTCACGAAAATAATTCCCATTTTTAACAGAAGAGTGCTTTTCAGTTGATTATTTTTGCAGAAGATTAATAAATAAATTTCTCTGTCTGTCCTAATTTTTCAGAATTTTTGGAGTTACATAAGTATTCCAAGTAGTCAGATTGCTACAGGCTGTTCTGTTTTTGACAGATTCTGTTTTCTTTGTGTTGTGTGCTTGTTTTGATGATTCTATGGTTTTCCTTGAAGAGTTTTTGCCATAGAAAAGTTGGAATACAGTAGATATAATGCAAAATATAAAATATGAATGGGTTTGCAATAGTACTTATAGTAGTGGTTTGCTTTCTTATACTAACGGATCTCACGAAAGTTTTGTTGAGTTTTGTGTGATTGAAGTTTTCATGTTTTTGGTGATATTATGATGGATGAAGGAATAAGGATTAGCAAAAGGCTAAGCTTGGGGATGCCCGAGGCACCCCAAGGTAATATTCAAGAAGTAGCAATCAACTAAGCTTGGGGATGCCCCTGAAGTGGCATCCCCTCTTTCTTCTAACAACCATCGGTATTTTACTTGGAGCTATATTTTTACTCGTCACATATTATGAGTTTTGCTTGGAGCGTCTTATATGATATGAGTATTTGCTTGTTTTGCTTTGTGTTTCAAGTCTTTAATCCTTGCTGGACACACCTTTTTGAGAGAGCCAAAAATTATGTTGTGCATGCTCCTATGCTTCACTTCAATTTTTAGAGCCTTGGAATTGCTCTATTGCTTCACTTATATCTTTTTGAGAATGGTGTGCTTTTTTATTTTTGAAGAAATGCTCTCATGCTTCACTTGGATTTATTTGGGAGTTAGTAATTTTTGAAGAAATTATCTCTTGCTTCACTTAAATTATTTGAGAGAAAGAAATAGTATGCTCATGTTCTTCACTTAAATTTGTTCGAGCCTATTAAAAGCAACATATGAAACTAGTCCCAAAGTGATAGATATCCAAGGAGGATATAATAAAAACTTTCATGAAGATCATTGGACAAAATAAATTTTGTTCTTTGTAATGGTTTTGAGATATGACGATATGATATGTGAGTCATGTTGATGAGTAATTATGCTTTAGTAAGAATATTGGTGTTAAGGTTTGTGATTCCCTATGCAAGCACGAAAGTCAATAGTTATGCAATGAAATTACATCCTACTTTTGGTGCATTATTCAGTGTTAATTATGCTTAATGCTCGCTTACGAGATTTTTCGTTTCTTGGTTGGATGCTTCTCAGTCTTTTTGCTCGCCTTCATTTGCACTAAGTATGATCACTACTTGTGCATCCAAAACCCTTTAAACCAGTTTTGCCATATGAGTCCACTATACCTACCTATATGCGGTATTTCCATGCCGTTCTAAGCAAATTTGTATGTGCCATATCTAATTTAAAAAATAAATTTCTCTTTTGTGTGCTCGTACCGCTCGCGAGGCGGTGAGGGGTGGCCGATGTTTTCCATGCTAGATGTGTTATTCTCACGATGAGTGTTTATTCACTTGTCATTGCACGAAAGTACGACAAAGGTATTAGGGATGCCCAGTCCCGAAATGAAAAAAATGAATTTACTTTATGTTGTCAAATAATAAATTTCTTGGAAAGTGTTGGTATGGAGGGCACCCATGGATACGGTTAGCCATGGAAAGTGAAAGTATGGTGGAAAAAGGAATGAACTTTATTTTCTGTTTGAGAACCGCCTATGATATATCTAGCATGGAAAGTGTTGGGAATTCTAAGTCATTTTCGTTGGTGGGAAAAGTATGCCTCCCAAAATGTTTTTATCTCTCAATTTTCGCTTTGAGCTCTGGCACCTCTACAAATCCCTACTTCCCTCTGCAAAGGGATTTGCTTTTACTTTATGCAATTTTTATTTTTAACTCGAGTCTCCATCTTCTCTTATAAAGCACCAACTAAGGGGCACTATGATCGTACTTGAGCATTGGGTATAGCTAGTATTCGAGTGTGTTTCATGAATGGATCCATGATTGAGCATAATGGGCTAGGGATAACTTGCTTTAGCGTTGATATTTTGAAAGACATGGTTGCTTGTTGATATGCTTGAGTATTAAAGTCTTCATGTCAAAACTAGACTATTGCTTTGAACCATATAAAGTACAAATGTCCATGCTACAAAGAAAAGAATATGTGATGAACATGTTAGGCAGCATTCCACATCAAAAATTCTGTTTTTATCATTTACCTACTCGAGGACGAGCAGGAATTAAGCTTGGGGATGCTGATACGTCTCCAACGTATCTATAATTTTTGATTGTTCCATGTTGTTATATTATCATTCTTGGATGTTTTACAATCATTTTATATCATTTTTTGGTACTAACCTATTGACATAGTGCCCAGTGCTAGTTGCTGTTTTCTGCTTGTTTTTTACATTGCATGAATCAATACCTAACAGAGTCCAAACACAATGAAACTTTTTATGGATTTTTTTGAACCAGAAGACAAAAGTTGGGCTGAAGAAGTGCCAGAGGGGTGCCCGAGGGGGGCACAACCCACCAGGGCGCGCCTGGGGGCCCACGCGCACCCAGGTGGGTTATGCCCACCTCGGTGGACTCTCGCATCACCTCTTTGCTCTATGAATACCCCAATATTCCAGAAATCCTAGGGGAGTCGACGAAAATCAATTCCAGCCGCCGCAAGTTCTAGAAACACCAGATCCAATCTAGACACCATCACTGAGGGGATCATCATGTCCCTTGGTGCCTCCCCAATGATACATGAGTAGTTCTTTGTAGACCTACGGGTCCGTAGTTAGTAGCTAGATGGCTTCCTCTCTCTCTCTTGATTCTCAATACAATGGTCTCTTGGAGATCCATATGATGTAAGTCTTTTTGCGGTGTGTTTGTTGTGATCCGATGAACTTTGAGTTTATGATCAGATCTATGTTTTTATCCATGAAAGTTATTTGAGTCTTCTTTGATCTCTTATATGCATGATTGATTATAGCCTCGTATTTCTTCTCTGATATTTGGGTTTTGTTTGGCTAACTTGATATATTTATTTTGCAATGGGAAGAGGTGCTTTGTGATGGGTTCGATCTTACGGTGCTTGATCCCAGTGACAGAAAGGGAAACGCCACGTATGTATCGTTGCTATTAAGGATAACAAGATGGGGTCTATTTCTACATAAATAGATCTTGTCTACATCAAGTCATCGTTCTTATTGCATTACTCCATTTTCCATGAACTTACTACACTAGATGCATGCTGGATAGCAGTCAATGTGTGGAGCAATAGTAGTAGATGCAGGCAGGAGTCGGTCTACTAATCTTGGACGTGATGCCTATATAATGATCATTGCCTGGATATTGTCATGATTATTTGAAGTTCTATCAATTACACAATAGTAATTGTTTTCCCACAGTTTGCTATTTTTCTCGAGAGAAGCCACTAGTGAAACCTACGACCCTCGGGTCTCTTCTTTGATATATTTGCCTTCGTAATCTATTTTTATTTGCTTTTATTTTCAGATCTATTAAACCAAAAATACAAAAATACTTTTCTGCACTTTATTTTATTTGTGATCTATTTGTCCAATCTATTACAACTTTTTCCCCTCTCCGTGCCAATTTCTGGCGCCGTTACCCGAAAGGGATTGACAACCCCTTTAACACGTTGGGTTGCGAGTATTTGTTATTTGTGTGTAGGAGCTGTTTACGTTGTGTTTTGCGTGGTTCTCCTACTGGTTCGATAACCTTGGTCTCATCACTGAGGGAAATACCTATCGTTGTTGTGATGCATCATCCCTTCCTCTTTGGGGAAATACCGATGTAGTTCAAGCAAACATCAACGTTGGATTGACTGGTCATCATGACAAATCGCTGTGCGTGTAGCACCTCTTCGACACATGTCTGTGCACCATTTCGGGGCCAATCCCAATGTGCCCGGCGACATGTATGGCTCAGGCCCTAGGGCTTCTGTCGGGGTACACAAGCGGGGGCGTATGTTTCCCTTTGACTTGTGCCCGGACAAGCAAGTCTCTGGCACGACAGCGACAAAGCAAGCTGCTCCAAGCATCCAAGACAAGGCCAAGTAGAAGAGATAACTCTTTGAGAAATCAAAGGGTGGATCAAAAAGACCAAGTCAAGCCAAATGGTCAAGATATCATTAAGGAAAAATCTCCCTTGCCGGGTAGGCGAGCCTGGCAAGGTCGAGGTCACCCAGTAGACAAGTCTCAAGGGCTCGCCTGCCGGGGACACCAAGGGCAGATTACCCCGCCAAAGATCCACCCCTCCACCTCATAGCAATGCAAGTCACCTATCGGTGCGGTGTCGAGCCCCCAAGTGATTAAGTGGCTGTTATTTGGCACGTGGAAGCCATCTCTGAAACGTGTCTGAAACCCAAACACAACGCTGAAACGCCCCTGAAACACTGCAATGATGTAACTCGCCATTGACAATTGTCATGGACTTGGATCGCCGAATTATCTGTCTGGCCAGAACTTCATCCTCAGGTAACTCGCCCCGGGTCATATACACTAGGTATGGCACTGTCCAATCTGGGATAGCATGAAGGACCGCCACCAATTGAACCTCCGGGTCAGGAACAGCCAGATCTTCCTCCGTTGGTATCTTGACCGACGGATTATGCAGAACGTCAAGAAAAACATTAGGTGGCACCGGTTTACGCTGGGATCTGAGCCGGCTTAAAGCGTCCGCCGCTTCATTCTTGCGTCGATCAATGTGCTCGACCTGGTAACCCTTGGAGTGACCGGCAATGATATCCACCTCACACTGATAAGCCACCATAAGTGGATCCTTGGAGTCCCACGTACCAGATACCTACTAAGCCACTAAATCGGAGTCGCCAAAGCAACATACCGGGATTAAGTTCATCTCCTTAGCCATCCGAAGACCATGGAGTAAGGCCTCATACTCAGCTGCATTGTTAGTACAGTGAAACATTAAGCGGAGAACATAAAAAAATTTGTCACCTCGAGGGGAAGTAAGAACCACTCCAGCCCCCGAGCTCTCCAATTGTCTGGATCCATCAAAATGAATAGTCCAGTATGTGTTATCCGGTTTATCCTCTGGTGCCTGCAACTCTATCCAGTCGTTGATGAAATCCACAAGCGCTTGGGACTTGATAGCAGTGGGAGGCCTATATTTTAACCCGTGAGGCCCAAGCTCAATAGCCCACTTAGCAACCCGGCCAGTCGCCTCCCTGTTCTGAATGATATCTCCCAATGGAGAGGAACTGACCACAGTGATGGGATGGCCTTGAAAGTATTGCTTAAGCTTCCGGCTCGCCATGAACACTCCATACACTAGCTTCTGCCAATCGGGATATCTCTGTTTGGACTCAATAAGTACCTCACTGATATAATAAACCGGCCTTTGAACCGGATACTCCTTACCAGCCTCTTTGCGCTCCACCACAATAGCCACACTGACAGCTCAGGCGTTAGCAGCCACGTATAACAGCAATGGTTCCTTATCAACGGGGGCAGCAAGGACGGGCGGTTCGGCCAACTTCTTCTTCAGATCCTCAAACGCCGCATTAGCAACATCACTCCAGACAAAATTGTCTATTTTCTTCATCATCTGATACAACGGGATTGCCTTCTCCCCCAACCGGCTTAGCGCTGCAATACGACCCGCCAGTCGTTGAACATCATTGATACACGCCGGTTTAGCCAGGGACGTAATAGCCTTGATCTTTTCCAGATTAGCTTCAATACCCCTGTTAGACACCAGAAAACCCAAGAGCTTGCTAGCTGGTACACCAAAAACAAATTTGGCCAGATTAAGCATCATCTTATAAACCCTCAGATTATCAAAAGTTTCCTGCAAGTCAGTTATGAGTGTTTCTGCTTTCCTGGACTTTACCACGATATCATCAACATAAGCATGGACATTGCGCCCAATCTGATTATGCAGGCAATTCTGCACACACCGCTGATAAGTCACCTGGGCACTCTTGAGTCCAAAAGGCATAGATACATAGCAAAAGGCTCCAAAGGGAGTTATAAAAGCCGTCTTCTCCTGGTCCTTAACCGCCAATTTGATCTGATGATAACCCGAATAAGCATCCAGAAAGCTCAGCCGCTCACAACCCGCCGTAGCATCAATAATCTGATCAATACGGGGGAGGGCAAAGAGATCAGCTGGGCAAGCCTTGTTCAGATCTGTGTAGTCCACACACATACGCCAAGTGACATTCTTCTTGAGTACCAGCACCGGGTTAGCCAACCACTCAGGGTGAAAGACCTCCACAATAAACCCTGCTGCCAAGAGCTGAGCTACCTCCTCACCAATGGCCTTGCATCTCTCTTCATTAAAGCGGCGAAGAAACTGCATGACCGGTTTAAACTTGGGATCAATATTAAGTGTGTGCTCAGTGAGTTCCCTCGGTACACCTGGCATGTCAGAAGGTTTCCATGCAAAGATGTCCCGGTTCTCACGGACGAACTCGATGAGCGCACTTTCCTATTTCGGATCCAAGTTAACGCTGATGCTAAACTGCTTGGATGAATCGTCAGGAACAAAATCAACCAACTTAGTCTCATCAGCCGATTTAAACTTCAAAGCCGGATCATGCTCTGTAGTGGGTTTCTTCAGAGAAGTCATATCCGCCGGATCAACATTGTCTTTATAGAATTTTAACTCCTCTGTTGTACAAACTGACTCAGCATAAGACGCATCACCTTCCTCGCACTCCAAAGCAATCTTGCGGCTGCCATGAACCGTGATGGTCCCCTTATGACCCAACATCTTGAGCTGCAGATAAACATAACACGACCTCGCCATGAACTTAGCATAGACTGGCCATCCAAACAGGGCATGGTACGGATTTCTGATTTTTACCACTTCAAAGGTCAATGTCTCTGATCTTGAATCATGATCATCTCCAAAAACAATTTCCAGAGCTATCTTACCGACCGGGTAGGCCGATTTACCAGGAACCACACCGTGAAAAAACGGTGTTCGGCGGCTTAAGATTCTTATCTGTTAATCCCATACGCCGGAAGGTTTCATAATACAAGATGTTGATACTGCTCCCTCCATCCATGAGAACCTTGGTGAACTTATAACCTCCAACCTGCGGTGCGACCACCAACGCCAGATGACCCAGATTATCAACCCGGGGCGGATGATCTTCTCGACTCCACACAATAGGATGTTCCGACCAGCGCAAATAACGGGGCACTGCCGGTTCAACGAAGTTCACTGCCCTCTCGTAATGCTTCTGATCGCGCTTGCACAGATTAGTAGTGAAGACATGATACTGTCCACCATTTAACTGATTCGGGTTACTCTGATAACCCGACAGCTGCAGTTGTTGATTATAACCACCTTGGTTTCCCTGATTGCCTTGATTGCCCTGTCCACCTTAGTTACCTTGAAAACCTGAACTGGAGTTACCTCCACCATAACCCGGCCCGTGAAACCCGGGCCCTAAACCGCCAGATGGTCCATGATCATACTGGAAGAGATCTGAGTTTTTGAACTCTCGCATAATAAAGCAATCCTTCCATAGGTGTGTAGCTGGCTTCTCTTGCGTCCCGTGCTTTGGGCAGGGCTGGTTCAACAGGCGCTCCAGATTCATACCCGACCCTCCGCCCCACGGTGGCGGTTTACCCTTAAGGCAATGATTATTACCCTGTATATTGGTGTTAGCCACAAAATCGGAACTATTGTCTACTTTGCGCTTACCGTTATTCCCATGGCTCGCCTGGTTATGCTGCTGTCCTTATGTGCTGACATTCTTCTTTCCCTTCTTCGGCTTCTCGTCGTCAGACTCGGGATCCTTGGTACTATCAGAATCGGCATATTTAACCAAAGCTGCCATAAGTGTTCCCATGTCATTGAAGTGGCACTTGAGTCGTCCAAACTTCAACTTCAGCGGCTTAAACTGGCAATTGCCCTCCAATGTTATGATTGCCGAATCAGCGTTGATGCGGTCCGATGAATGCAGGATTTCCGAAACCCGGTGCACCCAATGAGTTGTTGATTCGCCTTCTCCTTGGACACAAGCGGCCAGATCCACGATTGACATGGGTTACTTGCACGTGTCTTTGAAGTTTGCTATAAACCGGGCCTTCAACTCGTCCCATGAACCGACAGAATTAATGGGCAGACTTTTTAACCAAGTGCGAGCCATTCCGTCCAACATCATGGTGAAGTACTTTGCACACGCCACTTCGTCCACATCCAGCATCTCCATCACCATCTCATAACTCTCAACCCATGACTCGGGGGGTAAATCGGCGGTGTAATTAGGCACCTTACGCGGGCCCTTGAAATCCTTGGGTAACCGCACATTACGTAGAGCCGGGGTGAGACACGGCACCCCCCAAGAGCTGAAAGCCGGTCCTCATTCCACTGACATCGTCGGTCGAACCGGAGAGGGTTGATGATTCACGTACTGCGCTACTAACTGTGCTGCTAACTCTGCCTCCCGACACGCTCTACCATTATTACCACATCCTGAGCATTCGCACCACAGCGCGCCGAATTAGGCCCCCGAGGGGTGTCACGGTTCCACACACTGCTTGACACAGCCGGTTCATCAATGTGCCTGCTGTAACTCTTGCTAGGTCGAGGGGTTGAATGGATTCTGTCTCGGCTATATGAATAGGCCTGCTGCTGTTCCATAGCGGTTTGAAGAAGATCCTTGGCCTGCCGCATCTCAACCGCCGCTAGAGACTCGCCCTCCATTGGAATAGCTGCCAATCGGGACGCCGCAGCAATCATATTATCCAAAGGGGTGGAGAAGTGACCGAGCGGGGTCGGCATGTATTGCGGCGGGTTATCTGTTCGTCGAGGCGGGTCTGTCACCCGTGGCTGATCCGGCACTTCTGTCCCAGGTGCTTCAGTCTGGTTACCGCTGCCGGATTACGGGGTCCTGCTCCTGGTGTGTTGAAGAGATTCATTGGTTCATAAACCGGCGGTAGACGAGAACGATGCCTCCTCCTCAACACCTCGTTCGAAGCGTTCTGATCCAGCATGAGCCGGTAATTCTCTGCCTGAATCCGCTGTGACTGGGCATCTAAAGCGGCCCGTTCATCAGCCATCCTGGTTTTCTCAGCCGCCAAGTCCTCCTTGGCCTGAGTTATCTGATCCAGCAACTTTGTGACCTCCGTGTTGCCGATCTTGAGTCTCCGGGGTAACTATTGTGGTCAACAATGTCGTCCAGCCGTCCAATAAACCGGAAAGAACTTGAGCCGGCCGGCGCGCCGGGCCTCCTGCCCCGGCTGCCAATCCGGAAGTCATCGCCGCTGTAGTTGAAGATTGCAATGTGAGCTGTGTACCGGCCATGAAGATCGCAACCCGGTTTTGCGGTTCGAGGGGGTCCGGAATACTGTCGCCATTGGAACAGCCCCCAAATTGGCCATCTTGTAGCTGGTATAGTTGTCGGTGTCAAAACCGGCGGATCTCGGGTAGGGGGTCCCGATCTGTGCGTCTTAGGCTGATGGTAACAGGAAGCAAGGGACACAATGTTTACCCAGGTTCGCCGGTTTTGACACCGACATTGATGCTTTCATTGAGAGTTCCTCTGTGTCGTCGCTGCAAGGATCGATGGCTCCTTCGATCATCGTCAACAACACGGTCCAGGGTGAAACTTTTCTCCCCGGACAGATCTTTGTGTTCGGCGGCTTCGCACTGCGGGCTAATTCGCTTGGCCATCTGGAGCAGATCGACAGCTACGCCCCTGGCCACCAGATCAGGTTCGGAAATCTGAACTATACGGCGGATATTCGCGGAGACTTGATCTTCGACGGATTCGGGCCTGTGCCAGGAGCATCGGACAGTCACGATGAGCACAGTTTAGACCTGTTGTCGAACAATGCTCAGGATATCACCCCTGCAGTAGCCCCGGACCTAAATCCGGAGCAGGCTGCGTTGCCTAAGGACGGAGGGATGGGCCCCGCCCCGTAGGCCGCACACTCATCGGCGGTGGAGCCGAACACAGGTCTCACCTCTGTGGAAGCCTGTGACTCCGGACCCCCGGACTCGTATCCGGTTGTTGGTTCCAGTCCGCGCGCTCCTGAGCCAGCCGAGCCAGGTTGGGCCCCGGTAATGGAGTTTACTGCTGCGGATATCTTCCAGCACTCGCCCTTTGGCGACATGCTGAACTCGTTAAAATCTCTCTCTTTGACAGGAGACTCCTGGCCGAGCTATGTCCGGCTCGAGTGGGAAGCAGGCGACGAAGGAATTCGTTGCCCATCCACCACCCACTTCATTGCCACGGTTGATGATATAACCGACGTGCTTGACTTCGACTCCGAAGGCATCGATGGTATGGACGACGATGCAGGAGAAGATTCAGAATCTCTGGGGCGCTGGACTACTACCTCGTCACACGATATATACATGGTGGATATGCCCAAGGAGGACGACGGCGACAATCAGGAAGAAAAAATCCCCGGGCAAAAGCCAAAACGACAGCGCAGACGCCGCTCAAAGTCCAGCAACAGTAAAAATAGCGACAAGAGCGCCAGAAAGATCGACACCCCAGTCAACTCCGAAGGCAACAACGTCCATACGGACCCAGCGATGGAGCAGGACGAGCCAGGTCATGCCGAACACAGGTCGGAGCGGACTCCCGATCACAATGATCCCGAGGGACGAGTTCATCAAACTGCCCCAAGACAAGAACAAAGTCTGGATGATGACGCAGTCATCATCCCGGAAACACGCGTGGAATGAGATAACCTCCACCGAAGGCTTATGGCCACAGCGAGAAGTCTAAAGAAGCAGAAGCAACGGCTAAAGGCCACACAGGAAACGCTCAATCGCAGATAGAATAAAGTGCTAGACACTGAAGAAAGATATGGCGACGATCGCCATACAAAGAGCTATCCAAAACGCAAGCTACTGCCAGAATTCGACGACGAGGCCGTTCCACCAAAGAATAACACGACCAGGAGGCCAGACGTACCACTTCATAACTGCAACAGAGCAGCTACCGACACCGCGCATGATTTACGTGAGCACCTGGATAAGAAAGCCGGCGCGACCAGGTCCAGCTACGGATCTAAAGGACACACCCCGTCGAGGGACTATGGTCACCAAAATGATCATACCAACCAAATACCAGTTCAGAATAAACACCGGACACAACAACATTCGATGGCATGCCACAACACGTCCAGATACAGAGGGGCTGCTGACCCCCTGTGCTTCACCGAAGAAGTACTGGACCATGAATTTCCACAAGGTTTTAAACATGTGAACATAGAGGCGTACGACGGAACGACAGACCCAAGGATCTGGATCGAGGATTTTATCCTGCATATTCACATGGCTCGTGTGGATGACCTCCACGCCATCAAATACCTTCCCCTCAAGTTGAAGGGACCAGCTCGACACTGGTTGAAAAGCCTCCTCGAAAATTCAATTGGGAGTTGGGAGGAACTCGAGGATGCTTTCAGGGCCAATTTTCAAGGGGTCCGGCCTCCGGATGCGGACGATGTAAGTCACATAATCCAACAGCCCGGAGAGTCCGCCCGCAAGCTTTGGAACAGGTTCCTCACTAAGAAGAATCAGATTGTCGATTGTCCGGATGATGAAGCTTTAGCGGCATTCAAACACAGCATCTGCGATGAGTGGCTTGCCAGACACCTCGGCCAAGAAAAGCCAAGGACAATGGCAGCCTTAACAAGCCTTATGACCCGCTTTTGCGCGGCTGAAGATAGCTGGTTGGCCCATAAAGGCACCAGTGACCCAAGCACATCCGAAATAAGGGACGGCAACGGGAAGCCACGGCGTAATAAAAACAAACATCAAAACAAGGAAGAGAGCCCGGACAACACAACGGTTAACGCCGGATTCAGGGGCTCTCGACCCGATCAGCAAAAGAAGCCATTTAAAGGCAGTAAAGAGGGACTGTCTGGTCTGAACAGAGTCCTGGATAGACTGCCAAATTCATGGCACCCCCGACAAACCTGCGAACCACACACACAGAGAGTGCTGGGTCTTCAAGCAGGCCGGCAAATTAAACGCCGAACACAAGGGAAGGGAAACACCAAGTGAAGACGAGGATGAACCTCGCCAGCCGAACACCGGCGGAGAGAAAAAATTCCCACCAGAGGTTAAAACAGTAAACATGATCCACGCGACTCACACATCCACGAGAAGGCACGAACGCGCACTTAGAGATGCGTACGATATATAGCCCATCGTACCCACACCTAACTACTGGATGGCTTGTCCGATCACCTTCGATCACACGGACTGCCTAACTAGTATTCGGCGCGGAGGATCAGAGGCCTTGGTGCTTAACCCAATAATCGATGAATACCATCTCACGCACGTCCTCATGGATGGCGGTAGCAGTCTCAATTTAATATATCAGGACACTGTCCGCAGGATGGGGATAGACCCATCCAGAATTAGCCAAAGCCACACCACCTTCAAAGGGGTGATACCAGGCGTTGAAGCCTACGACAGGGTCTCCGTCGTACTGGAGGTAACATTCGGCTCCCCAGGCAACTCCAGAAGCGAAGAACTACTCTTCACCATCGCACCTTTCCAAAGCGGCTATCATGCATTGCTAGGAAGAACGGCCTTCGCCCGCTTCAACTCATTACCGCACTATGCCTACCTTACACTCAAGATGCCCGGTCCACGTGGCGTCATCACCGTTAACAGAAACATAGAGCGCTCTTCACGCGTAGAGGAACACGCGACGGCCCAAGCGGCCGGACTATAAGCCGCCTCCAATATCAGAAGGCATGACTGGTCATTAAGACCACAGACACGGTTAGACGAGTCCGGCAGCCCAGATAAAACTGGACCAGGCACCGTATATGTAATCCCATAAAGGACACCAGGGGCTATAAATATTTAATATAGCCCCACACTTGGCTCATCCTTATTGGCAGGCCAACGTCTTACACTTTTACTATCCATCGCATACTTACATTGTACTCTCCTACACGAGTTTTCTTTTTTATAGACAACATTCGCGCGATACCCTTCCAGGATACGGCACCACGGAGACAGAGGCGCAAACGTGCAGCAGGGTCCCGCTCAAAAGGTTTCTCTTTAGATTAAGCCCCTGTGTAAACCTTTTCTATTGCCTCTTGTTGTTTAAACATCCCATGGGTTCCATACCCGCAGAGGATACTGCCGTTATTGGCATTTCGCCACGACAGACTAATGCACGTACTTGGAAATACAGGGTTTATAATGAATGGGCATTCTTCAGCCCATTTTCTGTTATAAAGTCCTAATACCTTCGGGGGTGTTCGGCGTCACGAGTTTGGCCTTATATGCATCAGCTCCGAATCATGTCTTTGGTCAAATGTTGGGTTTTCCTGGCTCCTGGGTTTGCCGCCTTATGTTCCGTTCTTATCGGCTAAGGCGGCCAAAGGAGAACTACTGCGATTGTGCCCTGGTTATTCCGGATGAGCACCTCAGTAGAGAAAGCCGAAAACTGACTGTCATGATACAGCGCGAGACTGTTCAACCACTCGAAGACTTACCGGAATCTTTAGGATTCCGCCGCATTAACGAAGGGTCGTTTCCCGGCCATGTACATATGCGCCCATATCCGGATGCACGCAAAAGTACTAGGGGCTACATAGTAGCCCCACTGTCAAACTCCTATGGCTAAGTGAAAGTGTTACAGCTATATAGTCCGGTTACCTAGTTCGACGTGCGATCACCTCCTTAATGGACCAAGACGTTGGAACAAGTGTGATTATGCATATTTTTCACGAACACCCCCGCATTGTATGCGTGGGGGCTGAAGCCAATGACTGCTAACTTTCAGAATTACACATAGATATAAAAACGGCCGCACAGGAGGCACAAATAATACCTTCGGGCACAAAGTATAAATATAGCCTCATAATCAAAATAACATTGTTTTTACAATGATTACATTTGTCACTCGAACAATACATTCTTTGAGCACTACGCCCCTATTAAGCAGGCACCTTCTGTTACCTGCTCCAGGTAGTGCTCGGCCGGATACTGGCCTCCCGCCGGATTCTGGGTCGCTACAATGGTGGCCTCCATATCTGTCCAATAGGCTTTAACGCGGGAAAGAGCCATTCGTGCGCCCTCTATGCACGCCGACCTTCTCATGGCGTCGATCTGAGGCACAGCCCCAAGGAATTGTTGCACCAAACCAAAGTAACTGTCCGGCTTAGGCCCCTTCGGCCAAAGATGGTCTATTACAGACTGCATTGCATGCCTGGACAGCCTATGAAGCTCCGCTACAGCAACCATCTTCTCACTTAACGGCAGCGGGCACGCGGGAGCATTGAATTGCGACCAGAAAAGCTTCTCCACTTCTTTATCACCTTGATCCTCGAAAAACTTGGTTGCATCAGCTGTACTCTTCGCCAAGTCCGCATACGCATCTGCAGGACTCTAGCGTCCATCCAGGAGAGCATACTTCGGATCCAAAAACTTCGTCCGTAGTAAGTAGGAGCCCCCAGCCGCGATTTTACCAGCCTATTGAAGCTCCTCCCGCACACCCCTGACCTCGGTCCGCATCTCCTTGGTGGCATTAAGTGCCTTGTTCAGGTCGGCTGAACTAGCCTTATTCTCCTTTTCAAGGAGTTCATACCGGTCGGCGGCATTTTTCAACTCCACAGCCATTTTGGATATCTTTTCCTCGCTTCGGCGATGAGCAGCCTATTCGGCTCTCAATTCTTCGGCCGCCTTTAGGGCAGCCGCATTGCTAACCCGACCTTGTTCCTTGGCCTGGGCAAGTTCCGCCCTCAGGGCTTCCACGGCAGCAGCACCATCTGCAGTACAAACACATTGCATTAATATTATGCCCCTCTCATATTTTCTTATACAACATAATAAGGAAAGCAGAGCACATACCTTGTGACTCGTTCAGCCACTCGTTCACCAGCGTGATATCGGCATCAATAGATCCGATCTGCCTCCTTAGCTCGGCAACTTCAACGGACTGGTCGGCTGCCGGAACCTTAGATACCTGCGCATATGCACAACACAATCATTACTATATGATCCCCCGTTTGCAGTCTAGGGCGGGCAACCAGAGTCTCAGGGGCTACTATCCATATGGAGCACACCTAGCGCGTGCCTCACAGCCAAAAAATAGTGTATTTTTCACTACATACCTCAAAGCCTCGGAGCAGGCTCGTAAATGCTTCATTCAAACCGCTTGTGGCGAATGAAATCTTCTTGAGCACCGTGCTCATTAATGAGCGGTGCTCCTCCGAGAGCGCAGCTCACTCCAGAAGGCCTGTCAGTATGTCCGGCCGGACATCAAACTATACCGGACCCTTCTCATCGCCCCCCGTGGGAGCCAAACGCTCCGGGCTCAGGGCGACTGACGTATTAGCTTCCAGCTTCGGCAGATCCGGGCTCCTCCGTGACGACACCTCGGTGTCGCCCGCTTCATGAGGCGGAGAGGTGGGTGGGGTCTCGCTCTCCATCATCTTTGGAGGAAGATCCCCCGAAGACGAACTCTGTTGAGAAGAGCTGCTAGGCGGACTGCAAAAGACGAATCCTGGTTATTGATCTCGGAGAAACGCAGTACCTTCAAATTAATGATTAACTTACAGCTCGGTTGAGGGCTGGCCCGTTGGCTGGCATGACGTGGTGAGGACGCCCGTCGGGGCAGAGCCCCCGACGACACTTTCTTCCCTGTTTGGACATCTCCGTCTCCAAGTCTTTGGAGGCAGCCCTTTTCTTCCCGCGCGGGGAGGTGGCCTCTGATTCCCCTCCCCGACTATCCTCCCTTGGGGAGGAAGCAATTCCCCCGGTCCGGATGCGTAGTGTGTGAAGTTCGGCTTCACTATCCTTTCCTTCGTCTTTCCCTGAGGGCATTTTGCTGAGCACCCGGCCAAGCATCTTGGCAACGGTTGGACCAGGCGAGCCTTCGGGAAGTGCCGCCGGACACCTGATTCTCTCCGCCTTGCTGAGCCATTCCTGGCCACGGAGGATTTTCAGAATAATGACTATGAAAAATAAAAACAAAGTGTCCGGTTTTATGGTTACTTACTTGGGCATCTAGGCAATTGCAGCTTAGGCCCGCGATCCTCGATGGTGTCCGGACACTTTACTTGTGGTCCGAAGAATAATTTACACATCCCTTCGAGCTTCAGGCCGAAGAAGTGCTTAATAGTCCACGGACCCTCTGGATTGAACTCCCACATCCGGAGAGGCCGGCGTTTGCACGGCAACATCCGTCGGATTAGCATTACCTAAATTATGCTGACAAGGTTAATGTCCTTCTCAAGAAGCTCCCGGATACGGCTCTGCAGTAATGGAACATCATTGGCGGGCCCCCAATTCCGTCCTACGTCGGTCCACGACGCCAATTGTGATGGAGGGCCCGAGCGGAACTCGGGGGCGGCCACCCACTTTGTGCCTCTGGGAGCCGTGACATAAAACCACCTCTGTTGCCATACATCGGATACTTTTGGGAAAGAACCCTCTGGCCATGGGGCATCAACGTTCCTGCTTATTATTGCACCTCCGCACTCTGCATGTCGCCCCTCGATCATCTTCGGCTTCACATTGAAGGTCTTGAGACATAAGCCGAAGTGTAGAGTGACGTGGAGAAAAGCCTCGCACACAATGATGAACGACGAGATATGGAGGATAGCGTCCGAAGCTAGATCATGAAAATCCAACCCGTAATAGAACATGAGCCCCCTCACAGAGGGATCAAGGGTGAGGCCCAAGCCGCGAAGGAAGTGAGGAACAAACACGACGCTCTCATTGGGCTCTAGTGTAGGGATGACCTGCCCTGGAGTAGGAAGCCTGTGCTGGATGTCGGCGGTCAGATATCCGACCTCCCTAAGCCTCGCAATGTCCTCCTCTTGGATCGAGGAGGCCACCCACCGGCCTTGAGGGTTGGATCCGGACATATTGGAGGATCTGGGGTGTTTGAGCTTAGGTCTCGGGTGCTAGAACTCGAGGTGCGAAAAGGCGCAAGGGAGGTGGAAAAGAGGCATATGCCTCGGCGCCTTTATAAAGGAGGTGAATATCAAGAGTCCTCAGCGTGACCGCTTGAGGCTTATCTAAAAAACACACGGAGTCATGCCAACAGTCGTCGTGGGGTTACCCACGCCCATATTGATGGAAGATCCCGTAATAAGAGGAACACAATCTCTGCTTTGGCAGGGCGTGCCAATAAAACCACCTCGCAACGCGAGTCGAGGTGGGGCGAGAAACGCCGGTTCATGTTGGACCGGGCCATGATGCAAGGGCACGACGTACGAAGATTGCCAGCAGATCAGATTTATGCTATGTTCCCTGCAATAGTATGTGAGGGTCATCTCGCAGATCCGGACACGGTCTAAGTGTTCGATAATTACTTTGGAGTATTTGGAGATGGAACCCGCCTTGCAATGCCGAAGACAAGACAACGCATCAGACTCATCATCATTGAAGCCTGGTTCAGGGGCTACTGAGGGAGTCCTGGATTAGGGGGTATTCGGACAGCCGGACTATATACATCGTCCAGACTATTGGAGCGTGAAGATACAAGACTCAAGACTCCGTCCCGTGCCTGGATGGGACTCTCGTTTGCGTGGAAGACAAGCTTGGCGATCCGGATATTGTATTTCCTTCCTTGTAACCGACTCCGTGTAAACCCTAGCCCTCTCCGGTGTCTATATAAACCGGAGAGGTTGGTCCTTAGAAGACCGATCACAACTACAATCATAATCATCATAGGCTAGCTTCTAGGGTTTAGCCTCTACGATCTCGTGGTAGATCTACTCTTGTACTACTCATATCGTCAATATTAATCAAGCAGGAAGTAGGGTTTTACCTCCATCGAGAGGGCCCAAACCTGGGTAAACATTGTGTCCCTTGCTTCCTGTTACCATCAGCCTAAGACGCACAGATTGGGACCCCCTACCCGAGATCCGCCGGTTTTAACACGGACAACAGTGACTCGGTCTCGCCGGTGGATGATTCACCATCAGAGTAAATGACTGTCTCACCATCGGACACCGGTTCAGATTCCGCACCATGGTTGAATCCTACGAACGCACACTTCATGGCAGGCTAAACCCGGGTAGGGCTCGCATGCTGAGCCGTCTCGACGAGGTCGGTGCATATGTCCGGCTCAGGGCCCGGTTCGCCGATCTTGCCAATGAAAACGTGAATTCCGCCAAAGGGGACCCGGTACCCATACTTGATTGAGCCGGCCTCGGGGCTCCAGCCTGCGTCGTCGATGTAGAGTTTGCCGCGACGACTCTTGGTCATCTGGCCAACCTCATATCCCTTGAGTCCTTCAAAGTTGCCCTTCAAGAACTCGAAACCATTGTGCGATAACCCCACGGTGGGCGCCAACTGTCGTGGAA
Source organism: Triticum timopheevii (assembly GCA_963921465.1). Classification (NCBI taxonomy): domain Eukaryota; kingdom Viridiplantae; phylum Streptophyta; class Magnoliopsida; order Poales; family Poaceae; genus Triticum; species Triticum timopheevii. The sequence continues at coordinate 311,578,165 of OY997262.1, read as the reverse complement.
TTAACACGTCAGATTTCCTAGTGAGAGGACTTAGTCGTGGAGCCATCGCAACGAGATTAGCTTAAAGGGGTTAAACTGGACAAAGGACACGGGGAGTTTATACTGGTTCGGTCCCTTGCGGTGAAGGTAAAAGCCTACGATCCAGTTGTGGTGGAATTGATGGGGTCTCGATGAGCAGGGAGCGAATCCGCTTTACCTATCTCTCGAGTTGTTGTTTCTTGTCCCTAAACCGCCGCCGGGTCATCCCTTTATATCCACAGGTTGACGCCCGACGGTTTACAAAATACCGAGGCCAGCTCATGCTCGTGTCGGGCTCGGTTTCTACCTTTCCCTAACTTACAACTCAAGTTACATAACTCATAGCGGTTTATGTCTATGGGCCTTAATCCGCCCTTGGGCTCCAGGCCTCTAAACTTTAGTAGTAAAGCACCATACTCCTTGTCTTCATGGGCTTCAATACAGATGAACATAACTCAGCCCCTCCTGGGCTGTTTATGCTCAGTAGTTATATCCCCAACACTGAGGTTTTGAGACAGAGATTGAATACAAGAGATGAACTAGGGTTTGAGATGAGATGGTGCTGGTGAAGATGTTGATGAAAATTGGTCCTCCCATGATGATAGGGTTGTTAATGATGTCGATGGCTTCAATTTCCCCCTCCCGGAGTGAAGTCTCCCCGGCGGAATCGCTCCACTAGAGAGCAAAAGTGCTCCTGCCTAGGTTTCGCCTCGAGATGGTGGCGCTTCCTCCCGAAAGTCTTCCTCTGATTTTTCTGGGGCAAATGCCATCATATTGGAGAATATGGGCCTGGAAGGCATGCCAGGGGCCCCACAAGCTCGGGGCCGCGCCCATGGGGGTAGGGCGCGCCCCCAGGCTTGTGGCTACCTGGTAGTTCCCCTTCTGGTAATTCCTTCGCCAGTACTTTTATATATTTCAAAATAATTCTCTTTAAATTTTCAGGTCATTTGGAGTTGTGTAGAATAGCTATCTCTGTTGGACCCCTTTCTGGTCCAGAATTCCAGTTGCCAACAATATCGCCCCTCATGTGAAACTTGCAAAATAAGAGAGAAAAGGCATAAGAATAGTATCATAAAGTAAAATAACAGTCCAAAATGCAATAAATATCAATAGGAAAACATCATGCAAAATGGATGTATCACCAAGCATTGCCCACTCTCACATCGAGACTAGGTGCATCCTTTGCCGGTACATCCAAATAAAGTGGGAGAACTTTCTCTTGTTCTCCTACACATAAAACACCTATCTCCTCAAAACAACCACCATGCCTAACTATTATGGCATTTCCATAGGCATTCCGAGATATATTGAAATTTAACTTCCATTGTTACTTTACATGACTTATGTTTTCATTGTCATATAGACTTGCATGATATTTTCATGGCTTGTCTATTCTTTTGATATCTTTGCTATGCTATATCATTGCAAATACTGGTACACTGCCAAAGGCATTCATTTTGTAGTCATCATTTTTTCTGGGTTATGAGTAAATAAAAGTGTGGTGTCATCTAGAGTGTACCTCTAATTGTGAGGATAAAAAAATAGTCCAAAAAGAGCCCATGAAAAAGAGGCTAAAAATCCCAACAAAGAAGAGAGAGAATAAAGAGAGAGGGGCACACTACTATCCTGTATACACACTTGTGCTTCAAAGTAGCACCATGCACTTCATATATAGAGTTTTCATACTTTTTGTCATTATACTAGTGGGATCCTTACATTATATAATTTGGCTTGCATATTCCAATCATGAGGTTGCTCAAAATGCTCTAGGTTTTCTGAGCAAGCAATTTGGATGCACATCATACTAGTTCACTTTGAGAGCTTTCATACACTTATAGCTATAGTGTATCCATTGGGTGGCAAGCCCTACTCCTCACACCAATATTGATTGTAAGGCTTCACCATTGCCTAATGGTCAGCTGCATTGGTGTGAGCCTTTCTTAGTTTTTAACTTCTCTTAAAACCTCCATCATCATTATATGTCACATTTACGTGCGAAGATCAAGGCTTGTGACTTGGGCACTCAGAGAAGTGCTGAGTAGTTGAAAACAAAGAGTCATGGATTTGGTTACTTGATCGACGCTCTAGGTTGCGTTATGATAAGGTGTTTGGATATTATAAAGCCTTGATTAATTGGAACCATGAATTTAATACATATGAGTATTGATTGGTATGACATAAAGGCATTAAACAGTAAAAAGCAATTGTATCTTTATTTGCATATCCTGATGTTACTTGCTTGTTATTAACTATAGATTATTGCTTTGAATCACTTTTATATTGAGTTCACAACACTTTACATTATTAATCAAGATTATGCTAGGTTATTATCTTCAGTTTAACATCTACCTACATGAGGACGAGCAAGGATTAAGCTAGGGGATACTGGTACATCTCAAACATATCTATTTTTTCATGCTATTATCATACCAGTTTTACATATGTTTGGTAAAAATTATATTACTTTTATTTGGACTAACCTATTAGTCTAGTGCCAAAGGCTAGTTCCTATTTTCTAATGTTTTTGGAAATATAGGTAAAAACATTGAAGCCAGAACGAGCTCAAATTTTTGTGATTTTTTATGGAAATAAAGACACCCTAAGCCATAAGACGGAGACCGAGGGAGCCATGAGGGCACCACGCCGCCACGCGGTGTGGGTAGGACCCTACCCGCATGGGAGCTCCCTAGTTCAGTTGAGACCATTCATTTGCTACAAGAAAGCTAACTTATGGAAAATAATCTTGTTAAAATTTCAGCCCGATCGTAGATACAGATCTCCAAATATTTAAAAAAAGATGCTCGGTCTCAGATATTGTACCAAAAACAGAGTGGAAAACTAAGAAACCAAGAGAAGAGATATCCATTCTTAGAGAGGCTCTCGGCCTTCGGGAGCCTTTGGAGGCGAAGGAACTGAGGGGGAATCCTCTCCTGTTCGAGGGGAGAGGCCAAGGAAGGAGAAGGAGGGGAATTCTCTCGCCCTCTCTTTCGCTGGCGCCGGAGCACCGACCCGTGAACCATCATCATGGTGCTTGTCTCCATCGACTTGCCGCCTTCAGCAACATCTTCCCCCGTCTCTATGCAACGGTCTACTCTCCCGCAACCTGTTGTAATCTCTACTTGAACATGATATTTAATGCTATATTTAATATCCAATGATTTGGTGCATCTCTTTGATGTCTGAGTATTTCCTTTTTGTCCTATGGGTTAATTGTGATATGCTGTGTTTGATTTGAGTTGTGTTATTATGGTGATGTCCTATGGTGCCCACCATTTTTTCACTTATGTGGGATCCCCGTTGTAGGGTGTTGCTATTTGTGATTGCTTGCGAGAGTGGCAAAAATCTAAACCCTAGTTTTTTAGTTGTTGCACAGGTGATAAAACGGGACCTTAGATCTTAATACTATGGCTGGGTTTTACCTGAATGGACATGTTAGTATTTACGGATGCTTACTAATAGTTCCAATCATAAGTACTTGTAGTCAATGGGTTTTGCTATATGCTAGCATAGACCTCTCCCTCATAAAAAACTACAATAGATGATTATCATGATAGTTTCATATCCAATTGCCTAGGGACAATCCTTTACTTTATTGTTCTTTTAAAAACCAGAAAATAACTCTTATTTTTATGTTATTTATTGTCTTGCAAAGCAAATATTTTCATCCCTGCAAAGTATATTTATTTTTTGTTTCTAGATAAAGCAAACAGTTAGTGTGCTTATAGTTGTATGAGTGGTTGATAGAACATGAGAGAATACTAATCCTATGTTGATCCCCTCATTGGGTTCGACACTCATACTTATCGAAAAGGCTATAATAGATCCCCCACGCTTGTGAGTTATCACTATACAAGGTGGTGGTCACCGACTTTGGTTTATTTCATCCTCTTATATATGATTTAAATCTTGGTCTCTGATAGATGCGATTGCTAATGTCTTGAATCCACGTGCTACTGAAAATGGCGGCAGAAATGGTAAGGGCACACAAAACTATATCTTTCTTACTCTAATATGGATCAAACTACTTTATTTAGAAATAAAAAGTGATGCCGACCATTAAAAGGACGATTGAAGTTAGGAAAGTATAAAACACATCGTAGTTTCCTTTTGTAGTGCTGAGTAAAAAGTACAACCCCTTTCCACGTACCATCCAAGGGCAGACCTATCTAGTGATGAGTGGATGCTCCTACCCCTCTCAAACATTGAAATTTCTATAGCATTTCTTTGTATTTTTAATTAAAAACCTTCAATTCTTTACAATTATACAAGAAATGCTCCATTTCCACAAAATTTCTAGGTCCACCCCTAATAACAATTGCCACTTCTAATAGCAAATAGACTCATCTAGGTAACTAACCCCATAGGCTATGCCTAATGAGGTAAATCTATGATCCGGTTTTGGTTTCTTGTATTTTTTTCTCTTTCTAATTTATGTCCATGACCTCAAAAAAGTTATGTTGTATTCATTGTAGTCATAAGATACATAGTCTCAACCATGCATGTCTTTATTAACATACAATATTAAAGCATTTCTTGAGTATTTTTTATCATAAAACTTTGGAGGCATATATATCTCACCGAATAGATTACAACTAAACAGATGTCAAAATCCTCTAAAAATGTAATATCACCGTATATTATCAATAAAACCATTTCATTGAGTCCAACAAATCCATTAGTTTCTGACAAACATATATCTGATCACATACATAATGCCAATTAAATGACGAAATCCTCTCCAACGAAATTAGTGTTACAATATTCTCTCAATAAAAACAATTGATTGATGCCAATAAATCCTCTCAACAACAATTATTACTTGTGTATGTTTGCATGACCAATAAATATGGCCATGTATAGGTCATATCTCTATAGTAAATTACTTCACTTTTGATGTAAAAATTGGTGAATTCACAATTTCCTACTACTCAATCGTCTCAATAATAGGCACCATTTTTTAAATTGACCATTTTACCAACAGAGAGAGTATTTGCAATTATACTTCTTTCGTTCTTTATAAATACCACTTGATCTACCCCAACATAAGTACCACAAACTATCGTCATCCTACCACCCACATATTAACCACCACCATGGATCTAATCATGCCCTCAACGTAGTTCACCCTAGGAATGATGGCTGATGAGATAATTCCACTACTCGGTTATGGTTTCATGCTTCTTTTCAGTTTCTTCTTCTTCATAGGTCGAGATCTAAGAATATTTATGTCCAAACCTAATCATTCTATGTTGATTACTAATAGGATCACCTTTCTTTCTAAAAAATGGACCAACCATAAAAATGAATGCGACTAACTTTGGGGACAGACTTTTTGAGTTCAGACCACACTACTTGCTAGTGGATTGCCTTGGGAATTTTTTTGACTATAAACAGTAGGGTAAAAACCCCACTCCAACTTTTATAAACTGAAAGACAAATAGAGGTTATTAGTACAACTAGGAGTAAGCAAACCAAAGAATATAAAATAAAATAAAGAAAGAAATAGAAAGACAAAGAAGGGTTGAGATAAGCCAAGAAGGGAAGAAAAGAAACAAAGAAAGAAAGAAAGAAAAGACAACTAATTTAAAAAGACATAGGTTACATAAAACAAAGCAGCCACCCCTCACATTGTCCTCCCAAACAACTTTTTGGCTGCTCGGCTTTGAGTTGAATCTGGCAACTCAAGGGCGATTAGGGTTTCCCCAGCGCCGCCACACCCTCCAACCTCCCCCCCCCCTCCCCCCCCCCCCCCCCCCCCCGCCGCCCCCCATGTCGCCACCCAAGGTGGTCGCCGGGCCAGCCTGTGTGGTTGGCGATGAAGATCATGGTGAGATTTTTGCCGCTCCGTTCCCTGGCGGAGGACCTTGGACGCCAAGGCGGCGGCCTCGGACGGCGAGGAAGCGTTCGTCAGATGTGCTAGCCGGCTTCCTCGGCTACACGGGTGGAGAGAATTCGGCTGATTGTGGTCGCAACCCGGATTCCCTACCTTCTGCTCCAGATCTGAAGGTCAGGCTCATCTCCTCGTCAACTCTTTCCCCCATTGGCCTTGTCTACTTTGCGGCCTTGATCGCTGGATCTGGTTCTAGCGGGGCCTGGTGGTGTAGGCTCGATTCCGGGGAAACCCTTGTTTGGTTCTCCGGTCATGGTAACGTGCTTGTGTGTGTGTATGTGTGTGTGTGTGTGTGTGTGTGTGTGTGTGTGTGTGTGTGTGTTGATTTTCTCCCTAGAGGTGCCACTTAGGTTTCTCCTCTTGATCCTAACCCGGATTCCTAGCGATAGCCCGAAACCTGTCTCCGGTTGGGCGGAGACGGCGCCTTGTGGTTGTGACCTCCTTGGACTACCCATGGGCCTCTGGTTCTTTGGGAGAGTTGTGCTGTGGTTGATGGGTGCTCCTCGGTTCTGAGTCCGAACATTAGTTTTTCTGTGGAGATTGGCAATTCCAGCAAGTGCCGATTCTTCTTTGGATTGGTGTTCTTCGGTGGAAAGGTGTGTGCAGTGGTTCTGACCCGCCGGCTCCGCGCCTTCGAGGCGGGGGCAGAAGGGGATAGGGTTTCCCTTCCTGTTGACAGCAACACAATGAGCGTCATATATTTTGACCAATATTTATAAATTTTCACCAAGGCTAATGTGCACTATAGTTTTAAATGGAGGGGGTAAAAAATTATATGTGCTTCAATTTATCATACTATAAAAAACATGTCATTCAAAATTTAATTCGTTCAAACACCAAGCTATTGCAAGCAAATCTTGTTTGTTTCCTAATGAACCTTATGATTCGGATAATGGATAGAGTACGGGAGGACTGTCAGAAAGTAAGCGATATGGAACTTGAGAAAATTCTACGCGTGCTTGGCATTTTTTTCTTGTTTTTCCATTCTTTAGATTTCATAACCATGTACATTCATATTCTCACTTCATTCATATTCTTACTTCATTAGATAATTCTTCTGATGTCCTAACCATGTACATTCAATTTGGTACTTCATATAATCTGTTTGTCTTGCCTGATACAACCAACTACTAGTACACGTGCCACCTTAAACTAATTTTTGATGATTTGACAGACTAAGAAAGGTTTGGAGGACTCCATCGGCATGTACACGGTCCAATGCTACAAATGTAAGAAATGGCGCAAGATCCCAACGAAAGAGGAGTTCGAGACGATCCGCGAGAGCTTAGCCGAGGACCCCTGGTTCTGTGGCAGGGACCCCAGCGCCGGCCGTTCCTGCGAGCAGCCAGAGGACATTTCGTGCGACAGCAGCTGCATCTGGGTCATGGACAAGCCAGGCATCCCGCGCCCGCCACCTGCGACGGAGCGGTTGGTGATCATGCGGCGTGACCTGTCCAAGATGGACACCTACTACTTGCTACCCAACGGGAAGCGCGCGCGGTCCGGCAACGACGTGGAGAAGTTCCTCCAGGAGAACCCGGAGTATAGGGCGAACCTGCCGGCATCAAAGTTCTCCTTCGCCACGCCCAGGATCGTTCCGGCGACTATTGGAGAGAGCTCACTATGGAGGGTTGCCAAGGCCGAGAAGGAAAAGTTTGAGGAGATGGAAGATTCTGATTACTACTACTATCCGAGCGGCAGCGGCAGCGACAGCAACTAGGTACTATGGAAGTATGAACTTTATGGATGCCTCTGTGTCATGCATGGTGCTTAATAATGTGATAGTTCTGCATCACAATGTTTTATCCTTGTTTGTTTAGAGTGTGGGTTATTAATCACTCTCATGTTCCGAAGAAAATTGTTTTTTTGAAGAATAAAATTGTTCACCTTCGTTATACATGCCCGTGTGTGTGCATGCTTAGGAGCTCACTTGTATCTTCCAAAACGAAAAGGTGTGACAGCACCCCGGAGTCCCCACTATGATGGCATATAGATAAAAATGCCCCCCCAAAAAAAGGTTGAGCCATCTAAATTGATTTTTTCCCTCAACGCAAGCTACCATTAGAGCATCTCCAGCCATTGGCCTCCAAGGGGGCTCGAAAAATCGCTGCCTGGAGGCGACCAGGCGATAAAATCGGCTTGGGCCCGATCGGGTTCCCAGCCGCCGGCCCTAGGGTTGCCCCCAGGAGGCTTTTAAAAAAAAGACATTCGGCTATAATTCGGCAAACGGGCATAAACTTCGGCAACTTAAACAGTTTTTACATAGCAAACTTCAAATTTACTAAAAAAACAAAGGCCGCGACTACAGGAAGAACTCGCTGAACTCGGCGAAGTCGTCGCCGTCGTCGTCGTCCTCTCCTTCTTCACGCGGTCGCCCCTGCTGGACCCCTGCCCGGAGTCGCCCTGGTGGACCGGTGGTGGCGCGTCGTCGTCGCTGTCCTAGAGAACGACGACGTATCCCTCGTCGCGGCCACGACGACGAGCGGCGATCTCCTCTAGGGCGCAGCGCTGGCGCTCCAGCTCCAGTCGCGCCCAGTCCTCCTGCGCCCACTTCATGGCCGCCAAGTCGTCGAACCCCACCTCCATCTTCACGCCAGCGAGCCCTGGCTCCGTCTTGACGGCAGCGAGCCTCGGCTCCCTCTTCGGGTTGACGAGGCGGGGAGGAGCCAAGGAGGAGGCGCGTCCGCCCTCGTTGATGACGATGCCGGCGCTGCGGGTGCGCCGGCCGAGCGGCGTCTCCGGGGGATCGGCCCTGACGCTTTAGAGCGCCGGCGAGCCGGAGGAGTGGGAGGCGGAGTGAGAGGAGGAGGAAGAGGAGCCAGTCCTCCTCGGCATCCATTGGCCGCCGCTCCGGCGCCCGGCCGGGGCGGCAGGGTACGTGAACAGTGGCTCGTTGCCGCCCTCGAGGTGCTCGAGGACGGCGTGGAGCATGCGACTGGGAGTGCCCCATCACAGGCAGCGGCCGTCGCAGTTCTTGGTCCCCCGCACCACCGGTGTGTTATTGGTGGAGGCCAGCCGCTCCGCCTGCCAACGTTCGAAGTAGGCCGCCCACGCCTAGTGGTTGTCGGCGGCGTACTCCGGGCGGGCCCGCTGCTCCTCCGTCAGCGACGCCCGCGCGCGCTCGACCTCGGTGTTGAAGTATTCGGGGCGCGTGACATCGGGCAGCAGGGGCACAGGGAAGCCCCCAGCGACGAGCCTCCACCGCCCCGGCGCGCGCATGTCGGGAGGCGCCGGCATGTTCGCCTCGTGGAGGAGGTGGGCTTCCCACTCGGTGCAGCGAGCGGCGACCAAAGCCATTGGTCGCCGCCCCGTCGGGGAGGAACCTCTCACCCATCATCTGCAGCGGCGGAAAGAGTTCGTCGGCGGCGGCTGTGCATGGGAAAGAGGAGGGTTGTGTGCGGATGCGTCTCCAGCGAGGGAGGTGCTGCTTTATATAGCGGTTGGGGGGACGGCGTTGTGTGTACGCGTGGCGGGAGGGGGCGCGTCGCCGCATCGCGCTGCTCGTGAGGAATCAATGGAAGGCTGATCGGCGACAACCTTGGCATTGATTCCTCATGGGAAACGAGGCGTTGTGAGGACGATGAGGCGTGGGTCCCTGACTCGGCAGGTCCGCCGTTCGCTCGTGCCAAAACCAATTGCCCCGGCGCGCCGGGTTTGGCCTGGGTCCACCGGCGCTAGTTTCGGGCCAAACTGACGAAAAATGGGCTCCTGGGGACGCGACTGGGCTGGTTTTTGGGCGTCGGCGCCAAAAAAAGTCCTTAGGGGCGCAGCTGGAGATGCTGTTAGTGGGCCTCATCAAGCAATACATATGCATGTCATGCATTTTTACTCTCCTCTCCAACATTTTCAGCTTTTTACACCGGATTATACTTTTTTTCCAAGCATCCGCCTCCCGCTGAGGATCCCGCTACACCATCTGAATCTATTTCTCCTGATATCCAATCATATATGGCATACGAAACAGCAGCCTGAGGCTATGCATTGACCATGCTCTGAATGGTGTCGAATATGTCGCCCTTCGATCCACATGAGAGGCGGCAGTGGCATTCCCACTAGCTGAGAACATATCTAGTATTCCAAAGTATGGGGTACTCCGGGTGCACCAGGGACAACAGAGGCGTTGTGTCGGTGTCAAAACCGGCGGATCTCGGGTAGGGGGTCCCGAACTGTGCGTCTAGGCGGATGGTAACAGGAGACAAGGGACACGATGTTTTTACCCAGGTTCGGGCCCTCTCAATGGAGGTAAAACCCTACTCCTGCTTGATTAATATTGATGATATGGGTAGTACAAGAGTAGATCTACCACGAGATCAGAGAGGCTAAACCCTAGAAGCTAGCCTATGGTATGATTGTTGTTCGTCCTATGGACTAAAACCCTCCGGTTTATATAGGCACCGAAGAGGGTTAGGGTTACACAGAGTCGGTTACAATGGTAGGAGATCTACATATCCGTATTGCCAAGCTTGCCTTCCACGCCAAGGAAAGTCCCATCCGGACACGGGACGAAGTCTTCAATCTTGTATCTTCATAGTCCAGGAGTCCGGCCAAAGGTGATAGTTCGGCTATCCGGACACCCCCTAATCCAGAACTCCCTCACTAGCCCCTGAACCAGGCTTCAATGACGACGAGTCCGGCGCGCATATTGTCTTCGGCATTGCAAGGCGGGTTCCTCCTCCAAATACTTCATAGAAGATTTTGAACACAAGGATAGTGTCCGGCTCTGCAAAATAAGTTCCACATACCACCGTACAGAGAATAATATTTACACAAATTCAATCTGCTGACATATTCCGTGGCGTGACATCACACCACGGCCAAGCCTTTATTCGAATCGTTTTTACTGTCCCACCTCAGCGCGTTTAGCGAGGCAGTTTCCTTGGCACGTCTTGTCAAAGAAGAGATCGTGTCCCCTTATTCCGGGATTCTCATTAATACGGGCGCGGGTAACCCAGTCGTGCCGGTTGGCTCGTCTCCCCTATCGAAGGCGAGTCCCGAACGGTCACGGGGAAGGCTCTTGGTATTCAACCTCTTTATAAAGAGACCAAGGCTCCACTCCTTTCTTTCAATCTCAATCGAATCCGCCCCTCGCCTCGAGTTCCAACACCCAAAGCTCCAGAATCAGGCGCTTCGGACCTTCGATGTTGTCCGGCTCCGACCTGCAAGGCCGGTGGATGCCTTCCTCCGTTACGAAAGAAGACGTGCTAAAGCTAAGAGATGCCAGGTATCTAACCGGCGAAATTTCGCATAGGCTGCCTGCCCGAGGGCAGGTTATTCCCACTCCCAAGCCTGGTGAAAGCGTGGTATTCGCATCTCACTTCCTTTGGGGGCTAGGCTTCCCGACGGACCCCTTCGTGAGGGGGCTTATGTTTTATTATGGGTTGGAATTTCACGACTTGGATCCGGAGTCCATCCTCCACATTTCATCGTTCATTGTCGTATGCGACGCCTTCCTCCGCATTACCCCTCACTTCGGATTGTGGCTCAAGACCTTCAAAGTGGAGCCGAAGATGATCAAGGGGCAACAGGCAGAGTGCGGAGGGGCTGTTATAAGCAAGAATGCTGATGCTCCGTGGCCCGAGGGCTCTTTTCAAGAGGAGCTCAGCCTATGGCAACAAGAGTGGTTTTATATCACAGCTCCCAGGGGCACCAAATGGGTGGCGCCACCTGCCTTTCGCTCGGGTCCTCCACCGTGGCTGGCATCATGGGTCAATAAAGGAAGGACGTGCCCTTGTTGCAGGGCCGCATTCAAGACCTCCTAGAGAGAGAGATCACTCTGGTCGTAGTAGCACAGGTCATGCTGATTCGTCGCACCCTGCCCTGCAAACATCGCCCCCTCCGCCTGTGGGAATTTAACCCGGAGGGACCACGAGCTCTCCAACATTTTATGGGCGTGACGCCCGTGGAGATGTACAAGCTTTTCTTCGGATCACAAGCGATGTGTCCAGACTTGACCGAGGACGCAGGTCTGAGCTGCAATCGCCCGGATACTCAAGTAAGTAGCCCTGTATCCGGACACGCTATCCCATATTTATCGCAAACTTGCCCTTTAAAAGAGCTGTCCCTTGAACAGGAGTGGATAGCGAAAGCAAAGTTAATCAGGTGTCCGGCCCCCCTCCCTGAGACCACGCCGGATCCCGTGTTAACCAGGATGTTGGAGGTTGCGCCTTCGGAAGAAGGTGAAGGGGGGAACAAGGAAGCTACCGCCTCCGCGAAGGAGGCTGTCAGGAAAGGAGGGATCGAGAATCCCTCCATCCAAGGGAAGAAGAGGACCGCCTCTGAAGACCCGGAGACCATGGTCTCAAAGCGGGGGAAGAAATCTTCGTTAGAGGGTCCTGCGCTGAGAGATGCCTCGGCCGCATTGTGCCCCCAAGGGGATCAGCCCTCCACCGAGCCGTGAGTAAAAAGGGGAGTTTTTTTAAAATAAAGGATATCCCTGCCCTATTTATGATGAAGATAACCGAAATTTTGCCTTGTAGTTCGGATCTCAGCCCTTCTCAGCAGAGCTCATCTTCATGGGATCTTCGTCCGGAGATGATGGAGAGCGAAATGCCTCCCCCTGCCGTACCGTCTTGCGAGGCGGGCGACCCTGAGGTGTCGTCGTGGAGGGTTTCTCCGAGTCCGGTGGGGCCGGAAGGCAGTCGTATGTCCCCCCAAAGCCCTCCGCGTCCGGCCTTCGGAAAAGGCCATCGGACAAGTCCGGCACCACCTGGTGTACGGTCGGAGGAGCTGAAGGATCTGCTCAGGCGAGCGTCTATCTCAGAAGATCACCGTGCGTTAATGGGTACGGTGATTGAAAGGATTTCATCCGCTGAGAGCGGATTGCACGAAGCCGTCAGAAGTTTACTGACAGGTTTTGAGGTACGCAAAATGATATACCTTCTGACAGTTCCGCATATAAAATGCACCCTGTGTAGATAGTAGCCCCTGAGGCTCGGTGTGTTGTCAAAAAATGACAGTGCGCCGAGGATCATAATCCCAGGTATAATATGTCGCCCTTCCTATGTAGGTGGCGAAGGGTCCGGTGGCTAGCCGGCTGATGAATTTGCCAAACTAAAGCGGCAACTTGGCGTGGCGGATGCCGACTTGTCAATAAGCGACTTGACGAGTCACAAGGTATGCAATTTCTCCGTGGACACCTGGTAAGGGAGCTTGATGCACGTGCCTTACCACATGTATGCTTGATGCAGATGGTGCCGCTGCCATGGAGAACCTTTGGGCGGAGCTCGCCCGAGCCAAGGAGCAGGCCAGAAAGAGTGATGCGGCTGCCTTAAAGGCGGCCGAAGAGCTAAAAGCCGAACAGGCTGCTCACTGCCGAAGCAAGAAGGAAATGGCCGAGGTGGCCGTGAAGTTGAAGAATGCTGCCGACCGCTGCAAGCTTCTTGAAAAAGAAGATCGAGCGGTACAAGAGGACCTGAAGAAGGCCACTACCGAGGCCAAGGATTCTCGCTCTGCGATGAGAGCTATGAAGGAGGAGTTGCATCAGGCCGGAGATATCGCGGCTGGAAAGCCCTTTCTGCTGCGGAGGAAATTCGTGGATCCTAAATATGCTCAGTTGGACCGGCTGTGGAGTGCGGAGGATGCTTATCTGGACTTGGCGGCAAGTGCCACGGACGCGGCCGAACACTTCCGAGATCAAAAGGATCATGAAATGGAAAAGGTTTTTTGGTCGCAGTTCCATAATCCAGAGCGCCCACTTCCATTAACTGATCGCTTGGCCGAATGGGCGGAGCTGAATAGGTTGTCCGGACTTGCCATGAAGGATGCCGTGAGTCTTTTGTGGCCGAAAAGGCCCGAGCCGAAGAGTTATTTTGGCTTGGTGCAGCAGTTCCTTGGTGCAGTGCCGCATATCAATGCAATGAGGAGGTCGGCATGCATAGAGGGTGCGCGGATGGCACTTGCCCGTGTCAAGACATACTGGGCGGAGATGAAGGCCACCGATGTTGCATCCCAAGATTCGGACGGAAGCCGAGTACCTGTCGAGCACTATTTTCAGGAAGTTCTGCAGGGCGCTCGTTTAATAGAGATGCAGTGCTCGAAGGATATTATGTTCGAATAACATGTATTATTGTGAAACAATGTTTCGATGGAATATATAAAAGCTTTTTATACTTGTGCCTTTCAAGAATTAAAATACCTCCTGTGCGGCCGTTAATGTATATGTGTATATAACCTGAAAGATGGCAGTCTTCGGCTTCAGCCCCCACGCATATAATGCGGGGGTGTTTGCAAAAGGCACATTTTCACACTTGATCCAATGTCTTGGTCCTATAAAGGAGGTGATGGCGCGGCAAACTAGGCAACCGGACTATAATGCTTTATCACTTTCACTTAGCCAAAGGAGTTTGACAGTGGGGCTACTATATAGCCCCTAGGGGCACCACGCTCGCCCGAATTCGGGGCGCGTATGTGCCTGACCGGGAAACGGCCCTTCGTTAATGCGGAGGAATTCTAAAGATTCCGACGGGTCATCGAGTGGTTGACCAGTCTCATGCTATATCATGACAGTCAGTTTTCGGCTTTCTCTACTGAGGTGCTCGCCTGGACGAACCGGGGCACAATCGCAGTAGTTCTCCTGGTGTCGCGTTAGCCGATAGAGCGGAACGTAAGGCAGCAAAACACATAAGCCGGGCAAACCCAACATTTGACCCAAGACATGATTCGGAGCTGATGCATATAAGGCCTAACTCGAGACGCCGAACACTCCCTAAGGTATTCGGTCTTTATGAAAACGGGCCGAACAACGCCCTTTGTAATAAGCCCTTGGTGTCCAGGTACGCGCGAAATTTTGACGTGGCCCATGCCAAAACACCAGCCTCCTCCTCGGTTATAGTAAGAAACCGGGGGATGTGTATCAACAAGAGACAGTAAAAAAGGTTTACGTAGGGTCTTAATCTAAAAAGAATCCTTGCAATGGGTCCCTACTGCACGTCTGCGCCTGTGTCTCCGTTGTGCAGAGAGGAACTTGGTTGAAAAAGATCGTGCGAAAAATGCACGTTATATTAAATAAACAAAGTATGATTCAAAAAATGAATAAAATTGAGCTTTATTGTCTCTTGTTGTACATGCGCGGAGCCCCTTGTGCGGGGGTATGCGGCTAGTAAGCCCTTGTATGTTTACGCCGGACTCATCCAACCGTGTCCGGGGTCTGAATGACCTGTTTAGGTGCTTTGATTAGTGGAGCCGGTTTAGTGTGTGGTTGTCAAGGCAGTCACACAATCTTCCGCGCTCGAGGAACATTCGATATTTCCCTTTAAGGAGATGATGCCTCACGGACCGGGCATTTTAAGTGTAAGGGATGCATAATGCGGTACTGCGTTAAAGCGGGCGAAAGCTTCGCGTCCCAGTAGTGCTTGGTAGCTACTTGTAAATGGGGCGAGGTGGAAGGTTAACTTTTCACGACGGAAGTTGTCGGGTGAGCCGAACACAACTTCTAGCAGTAGAGAGCCCGTACAATGGGCATATGGGCCTGGCATTACCCCTTGAAAGGAAGTGTTGCTATGGCGAATTTTGGTTGGGTCTATCCCCATTTTGCGGATTGTGTCCTGATATAGCAGGTTTAGATCACTGCCGCCGTCCATTAGGACTTGTGTAAATTGGAGTCCGTTGATTATCGGATCTAATATCAAGGCAGTCCATCCTGCATTCCGGATACTTCTAGAGTAATCCTGATGGTCGAAGGTGATTGGTTTTGACAACCAGTGGCGGGACTCCTCTGGGATAGGTCGTATGACGCATATCTCTATGGGCGCCACTCTGTTTTCCCCTTTGTCACGTGAAGTGAGTTTACTGTTTTGACTTCTTGTGGGAAATTCTTTTGTTTTCCGGTGCTCTGCTTGTGGGGTTCGTCTTAGTCCTCGCTTGGTGTGTCGAGCCCCTTGTGTTCGGCGTTGAGTTTGCCGGACTGCTTGAAGCCCAACAATCTCTGTGGGTATGGTTTGCGGGCTTCCCGGGAGTACTGTGGATTTGGCATATCTTGTCCAAGATTTTGTTTAAGTTAGATAGCTCATCCCTGTTATCCTTAGGGGGCAGTTTTTTATGATTCTGCCGTGAGCTTTTGAATCCGGCGTTGACTGCCGTGCTCTTCGGGCTGTTTCCCCTGGTCCGCGCTGGTCCTTGCTGCGTCGCGGTTTCCCATTTCCATCCCTTACTTCGGATGTACTTGGGTCGCTGGTACTGCATCTTGCCAGCCAGCTATCCTCTCCCGCGCAAAAGCGGGTCATGAGGCTTGTTAATGCAGCCATTGTTCTTGGCTTTTCTTGGCCGAGGTGTCTGGCGAGCCATTCGTCTCGGGCGTTGTGTTTGAAAGCTGCTAAGGCTTCGGCGTTCGGACAGTCGACTATTTGGTTCTTTTTAGTAAGGAATCTGTTCCAGAATTTTTGGGCTGACTCTCCGGGTTGTTGAGTTATGTGACTTAAATCGTCTGCATCCGGAGGTCGGACATAGGTCCCTTGAAAATTTGCCCGAAAAGCATCCTTGAGCTCTTCCCAACTTCCAATGGTGTTTGTGGGGAGGCTTTTAAGCCAATGCCGTGCTGGCCCTTTGAGCTTGAGGGGTAAGTATTTTATGGCGTGGAGGTCATCTCCTCTAGCCATGTGTATGTGGAGGATGTAATCCTCAATCCAGACTCCAGGGTCTGTTGTTCCGTCGTATGCCTCTATATTTACGGGCTTGAATCCCGCTGGAAATTCATGATCCAGCACCTCATCAGTGAAACATAGGGGGTGTGCGGCACCCCTATATTTAGGTGTACCGTGATATTCGGATACTTGATTTGCTGCATTGCTTACTAGAGCTTGCTTTCTTGGCCCGTAGATAGATCTAACTGGGCCATCTTTTGATGCGAATCCTTGTGCGGATCGCGTGCCGGCTTGTGTGCGGCGCCGTTTTCCGCTCTATGTTTGCCATGGGGTCGTCTATCCGATCGGATGGTCTCCTTGTTCTTTGACTGCGGGGGCTCTACGGCCTCCTCATCAAATTCGGGCAGTAGTTTTTGCTTCGGGTAGCTCTTTGTTCGGCGACTATCGACGTATTTGTCTGCGGTGTTGAGTACTTTGCTCCATCTGATTCTGAGCGCATCTTCCGCTGTTTTGAGCTTCCGCTTCTGCTTTTTTAGGCTACGCGCAGTGGCGACGAGCCTTTTGTGGAGGTTCTTCTGCTCCAGCAACTTGTCCGGCGTGAGATCGTCCGGACTGTTATCTTCGCCGGGGACGGATTGTTTATCCAGGTTGTCCTGTTCGGACGGTTGCTCGATAGCATGTTCATCGTCCACCGGTTCGCCCTGCTCTATGGCTGGGTCTGTATGGCTGCTGTTTTTTTCAAGGCGGGATTTTGAGCGGCGCTTACGTCGCCGTTTTGACTGCTTTTCGAGGGAATGATCCCTCATGGCGTCCTGTTGTTCCTCGTCATCGCTTCCTTTAGGTGTGTCCACCATGTATACGTCGTGAGATAAGGTGTTTGTCCAGTGCCTTATAGGTGCTGGTTCACGTTTATCTCCTACATCGTCGTCCATACCGTCGATGTCTTCGGAGTCGAAGTCGAGCACGTCGTTTAAACTTTCGACAGTGGCTACGAAGTGGGTGGTGGGTGGGTTTTGAATTTCTTCGTCGTCCGCATCCCAACCTTCCTGACCATAATCCGGCCAAGGCTCTCCTGATAAAGAGAGAGACTTTAGTGAATTCAGGATGCCGCCAAAGGGCGAGTGCTGAAAGATGTCCGCGGTAGTGAACTCCATGATCGTCGCCCAATCGGATTCTATTGGCAGGGGCGCGGAAGGTTCGGAGTCCGGAGAGGAGTCCGGCATCTTGGAGTCATGAGCTTCGCAAAGGACAGGGTTGGTGTTCGGCTCAATCGCCGTAGAGATAGCGGCCCCTGAGGCGGTGTCCAGCCACCCGACCTCGATCGGCGCAGTCGGCTCCGAGCTAAGGGTCGGAGCGGACACTGGTGCGGCCTCCAGGGCACTGTCCGGCGGCAGAGCTAGATCATGCCCATCGTGACAGTGCGGCGCGCTTGGCTGTGGCTCGAACTCGTCGAAGATCAAGTCTCCGTGGATGTCAGCCGTATAGTTCAAACTTCCAAATCTAACCTAATGGCCAGGGGCGTAGCTTTCAATCTGCTCCAGATGGCCAATCAAATAGGCCCGAGTGCAAAGCCGCCGAATACGAAGATCTGTCCGGGGAAAAAAGTCTCACCCTGGACCGCATCGTTGTTGATGATCGAAGGAGCCATCGGGCCTAAAGATGACGACATAGAGGAACTCTCGATGAAAGCACCAATGTCGGTGTCAAAATCGGCGGATCTCGGGTAGGGGGTCCCGAACTGTGCGTCTAGGCGGATGGTAACAGGAGACAAGGGACACGATATTTTTACCCAGGTTCGGGCCCTCTCAATGGAGGTAAAACCCTACTCCTGCTTGTTTAATATTGATAATATGGGTAGTACAAGAATAGATCTACCACGAGATCAAAGAGGGTAAACCCTAGAAGCTAGCCTATGGTATGATTGTTGTTCGTCCTATGGACTAAAACCCTCCGGTTTATATAGGCACCAAAGAGGGTTAGGGTTACACAGAGTCGGTTACAATGGTAGGAGATCTACATATCCGTATCGCCAAGCTTGCCTTCCACGCCAAGGAAAGTCCCATCCGAACACGTGACAAGTCTTCAATCTTGTATCTTCGTAGTCCAGGAGTCCGGCCAAAGGTGATAGTTCGGCTATCCGGACACCCCCTAATCCAGGACTCCCTCACGTTGGATGAAATATGTACGTGCATGATGGGGCCTGAATGCCTCCATCATGTGAAATTTGCAGAAAGCACCCCGTATAAGTACAAAACAACTATAACACTCTAATAGCTTTGCTCCAAAAGATTTGCTGCTCCAGTGTTGGAATGGAAAGAAATGCATCTAATGTACCTATGTACTGGTCGTTTCATGCTTATGCTTTAAGCTTTATCCAACAGATATAAATATGACAACAGCTCTACAGTACATATACATAGGACCATGTATTTTGATAAGAAAAATACAACAAAATAACTAGCAAGCTGGTTTAACAAAGGAAAGCTAATTCAAAGAAAAATGAAATTTATTATGCCCATGAACAAAAAATTGAACTGATAAAAAAATCTGCACCAAAAATGTAAAGTCGGCAACATCAGTCAGTGTATCGACCACCTTTGTAAAATTAGAAGCCAACACATCATCATCTCAACATTTCATAGTTCATAGTACGACAGTGATATCATGAATGCTTAGTGAATAGTATGCATGACAATAGACATAAATCTACCATGAAGCACATAACTACAGTTGCAATCCAAATATTATTTACAACTCAAGGTATAACAGATTAACTGGTGTACAAGTTGTAGCAGAAGTCTAAACCAATGGAACTAGGTTCATATAGCACATGAACAAAGGCCTTTCTAATCCGGCATTTAACGCAAAGTAAATGATGTTGGCTCCCATGGGCTGTGTTGTGCCGCAAAACATCAACTAAGTTCAAGTCTCATCGCTGTTGTTGGTATGAGACTTGGAGGAATACTTGCCATTGACTCCATTCCATGGAGGAATACAGGTAGGAGTAACTAAGAGTTAGCTCATCGTGAGAGTTGTAGCACAATGAAGTCTAAAAAAGCAACAATCTCATGCTAAAGCAGCGAAGTAAGAAAATGTCTAATGCATTGACATTTAGATGTACTAAAAATGAGAGTTATGAAAATGGTGCCATTAAAAATTATTCCTTAGTACAGCAGCATATATTTAGCATGGGGTCATGCCATTATGTCATGGTACATAGTACCAAAATGCTAAATCTGTAGGAAAGCAGTGCCATTTTTTTACACTTGAATAAGGAAGGACTAAGGCAGGACTAACCAAATCAGGCATTGATATACATACAGAAGTTGAGGAAAATGAAGTACAAACATCTTTGTGTCAGCAGCTGGCAAACATGCCACTTCCCCATTACAAGCAGAGGCTATGGCCCTTCCGGTTGCTGCAGGAATAATTTCCAAATTCAAATGCAAGCATGTTATTTTCTGATGCATAATCTGACCCTGGGCAAGGCAGTGTCAAGAAATGCTATTCTTTCCCCTGGGCATTGAGAGATCAGAAACCAGCTAGCAAAATTCTTTCCTACAACAGCAAACATGTAGATACAAAAAATTATCACATACCAAGGAACCTTAACTCTGTGGCTAATCTTTGTGCTTCCAAAGTAAGTAGATTCGATAAGGTGTGGGCAAGAATATGGCATGTTGTAACTTAGCACATACATGTGACGGGTGTATTATGCCTTCAAAGTTAGGCAATCTAGTGTTAACTGTTAAGGACTGTCAAATCCTGAATATAAAATGTGCTTGTCATCGCCTCTTGTCGAAAAAAGTCCAAAGAGCTAATACATTAATTCACTAGAACGAAACTACCATCTTATTAGTTTCAATGGAAATACTGAACAGAATGATAGGCAAATCTCAGAAATTAGTGAGGGACCTATTGCAAGTGTTAATGGATCTCACTCTTGTGCCAACAAACACTTCATATTCAGGTACTTGAACAGATAGATATAATTACTTTGTAATCATCTCAGGCCATAGGTTGTTGCCATTTTTGTTTACTTATTTGCTCGAATATGTAGCATAAGCAAAATAGAACAAGTTGTTTCAGTGATTATTTTTCCTGCTCCCTGATACATAGACACATCACTGCATTTTACACATATAGGATTGGCTACATCTCATACAAACAGTGTAAAGAGGACAATGGATTAGAACCAAAATACACACATGGTTCTAACATTCAAAAGGATACCTAAAGGCAGGAGTTTCTTCTCCGGCGTCGGTGGATGCCGGATCTGGCGCCGGGTGTGGGAGAAGATGGTGCCGAGGTGGAGAATCGCGGAGGAAGGTGGCGCGGGCTGCCTTCTGAAGGTCGGAGCACCTTGGCGAGATTGATTGCCCGAGGTTGCAGCGACGCACACGGCGAGGTCCCGCCGCCGGAGCGCAGAAGCCCTATCTGTTCGTGTTCGTTTCGCTCCAAACTGTGGGAAACACATGTGAAGAAACCAGCTATTCTGTAATCGTATGGGGTTATTTTTGCAAGCTGTACTGACTCGGCATCGTGTGACTTAGGCCCTGTTTGTTTGGAATTCTGAGACCGGATTCAGCTTTGCCAGTGAAGCTGAATCTGGAATTTGAAACAAACAGCTATTTGAAATCAGCTTTGGTAGCGAAGCTGAATCTGGAATTGAGCAATTTTTAATGCAATTTCCTGAGGCACCTTAAAGTGTACTTTAATAGTGAAGCTGATTCGCAGAATCAATTTTGCCTGTAAAGCGAATCCACATGTGATTAAAATCTAAATGAAGCTGAAACAAACATGGCCTTACCATGTCCCACGCAGCCGGAGAAGCCAGGCTCGCTCTCCATGGTTTCTGGTTTCTCTCTCCGTCGGTGAAAAAACGATAGCACTGCTCTTTGATGGCGTGATTGTGTCATCCGGCGGCGCTCTAGGCCTTCTTGTTTATAGCTACGTAGCGTGCGAGGTCAACATCTTTGCAGTTAAGCACGGCGTTGTTTTGTAGGTTTTTCATAGTTTACGTAGGTCGTGAGTGGACGCCAGCATGTTAATTAGTTGGAGGTCGTATGCTTGGACAGCTACAAATCCTTAGATAACTTCGCCCATGCATGCATGTAGCACACATGGGACCGGGCTCAAAGATGCAAAACACGACGATACTTGGTGCTTTGACTAATGAACACGATGAGCCAGTTTGACATTTTCTTCTTGACGAGCAGAGGCAGCCTGACATTTGACTTGAAGATATAAGATTTCTCAAGATATACTCCCTCTGTTTCAAAATAGATGACTCAACTTTATACAAATTTTAGTACAAAGTTGAGTCATTTATTTTGAAACCGAGGGAGTACAAGAGAGCGCGGAACTCGATCAACATGGACCACGTAGGTCGAAAACTGAATAGTATGTTCGTCAGGCATCTCCAACACCCATCCTTAAACCTTCCTCATCCGTTCGGATCACCGAAGCCCATTCAATACGGTCATATATTGGTCCGCAACGCAGTCTGGACATACTTTCTCCTGCAAATCAGAGACAAATGTGAGAAGCTTTGCGGGAGTCCAGACCGCTCCCATGCCCGCTTCTGACCTTCCTGGCCCACTCAAAACCCCTCCTCTCTCCCGTGCGCGCTTCCCTACACGCGCCAGCTGCCTGCATTCATGCAGCTGTAGAGCGTGCCGCTCCACATTGAAGACGGTTCAAGGCGAACGCGGCCTCTCACTGCCTCGGTCATTGAAGTGACGCGCTGACCGAGTACGCCGCGCGCTGCAGGCCCGACTGAACACGCCTCCTCGCTGTATTCAAATGTCTCCATTAAACCCGCGTGGAAGCCGAGGAACCTACCCCGGCCACACGTCCATTCACGAGCGGGCCGGTTAAACGCAACGCCGGGCAAGTTCCTATCCGCCCTCTATTTAAACGAGGCCACAAGCCGGGCAAGAATCGCACCACTCCGCCGCTCCTCATCTACTCCTTCCACCATTTTCTCCGCCCTTTCGATGACATCCGACGAGCAAGAAGAGCAATTCTCCAGCATAAAAGCCAGTTGGGTGGCCAACCGAGCAGACCGGATACGAGCGAGGTAGCTGGCTGCTCCACCTCCCTCACCTAGCCCGATGGAACAAGTTGTCGCCCCAAGCCCGCGCGTGGTTCAGCACCTCGCCGTTCCAAGCCAGCTCGCGGAGGAATGGAGAGTTGCTCCAGGCCGGCACAGCGGGGCCCAGTAGCACGGGCATCGTCGCTGCCGTCAACGATGCCGCATCGTACCGTGCCTCCTGTGCCTGCGACCGTGCCATCCGTCGTCAACGCGTGGGTAATCGCACCCTGCCAGTAGAGAAAAAAGTTGGCTGCACGGAGATGGACGAATCGAAGGCCAGTGCGTCCGCATCCGCCACCAACATCGAGGGAAAGTAGAACACGGAAGCCCGCCGCTGCTTGGGTCCTAGGAAGGCCACCGCCGAGGCAACGCTGGCGTACACAGCCGGTGTCTTCTCCGGATCTTTATCTCGGACCATCGTCGGCCCCCGTCTGGGCTCCACATAAGCGGAGGCGCCCTCCTTCCCCTTCGACTGAAGTATCATCCGACAGTTTCACCCTAATGAGCGGTGGGAAAGCGAGCCGCCCTTGAAAAGAATTATGGTCCGAGAAGACTCCGGCTGTGCATGCCTGCGCCCGCCACCGGCTCTGGCCCACATTAGGGGCATTTGCGCCTCCAGGGGCCGTGCCATTGGCTCAGCTTATGCGGACGACATCTTGGGTGTGACTCATTTTTAAATTAGATGCCTCAATATTGGATTTACGGCTATTTTTGTCCAAGGCCGACAACAAGGAAGTTGTTTAGTTTTGTGATTTGGTTAGTCAATTTCTGCAAACAAACCCAACATAAGCCTACAATAGTCGTTCCGCCGAGGCAAAACGAAAATCCGTTAACCCATGGTGGTGTCATCTCAAAGTATAAATGAACAAAGTAAAAATAAATAAAATGAAAGGAGTGAAGTTTTCTAAAGAAGAATAAAGTAGTGGCATTAATATTACCCTTTAAGAAGAAAGAGATAAAAAATAACGACAGAATATGCGCACAATTCACATAAAAGCTGCACTTTTTATAATATACAAGAATAAGCGTATAATTTTAAAAATGCAAAAAAAAGGTGTTATAGAAGGGAATGGATTAGTGGCATTGGTATTACCCTTAATGAACAAAGAATATGAAATAGAAAGTAAAACAAATCAAAGTAATGAAGTTATCTAAGAAAGAATGAATAAGTAGCATTGGTGTTACCCTTGAAGAAAATAGCAAGTGAAAAAAATGCGCACAATTTTGCATTGAAATTGCACTTTTTGTAATATGAGAAGAATTACCATATAATAGTGTAATTTTTGCACTACATAATTTACACACATTATGTAAGTATTTGCCTCTATACTTACACACAAAAAAGAAAATAAAAAAGTTTTCTAAGAAAGAATGAATTAGTGGCAGTCATATTACTATTTAGGAAGAAAGGAAATAAAAATAAAATAAATAGTAACAAAAATTGCTCACAGTTTGCACTTAAATTAGGTTTTTTAATATGCAAAAATAAGCATATAATAGTAAATTTTGCAACAACAAAAAATCTAAGGATGAATGGATAGTGCCATTAGTATTAGCCTTAAAGAGGAAAAATCTGATATTTTTTATTTTTCTAAGAAGAATGGATAAGTAGCATTCATATTGCCCTTCAAGAAGAAAGAACTTGAAAAAAAACTTTAAAAATATTGCACAATACTTGGCACTGAAAATGTAGTTCTTGTAACATGCACTGAATAACCATGTGAGAAATGTGTGGTAGCTCTCGGGAGTCCCTGCACCCTGGTGAATAGTCAATTCAAAAAAATAGGGTAAAAAATCTGAAATTATGACACATCAAATATTGTCGACGGGTGACCTTTGATATCGGAGCTACGGTGCAACTCCTATATTATTCAGCTAGGGGTTAAAACACTCCAGGTGACATGACAAAGTAAGTTATCCTGGTTCAGGCCACAACACCCTACCTCCTACCCTCGTGTTCTTTCTATATATCCATCGGGCCGAATTTCAGCTAGCTATTACCACCTCCCTTCAAACGACCTATCTCCTCTCCTTTATATCCTTGGGCCAAAGTTGACCCTCCTTCTCCGTACGCCAAACATCATGAACCGAACAGAGATAGTTGGTAACGCTTGCGGAGGATGCCACCACCTTCTTACCAGGCGCACGTCGCCTACCATCAGCGGACAAGGTTTGGCATGGTAAAGTTGTATCGGGAGTATGGGTGTTGCCGACGTGCACGTCAGAGGAAGTGACAAGACAAGATCCCAGTGTTGTGTGTCACAATCACCCACGGGCCCCGAGCACCATGCTTTTTTGGGTCGCTCGGGATCCTCATCTGCCCGAGCACCAAGACGACGAAACACCTTTGAGGGGGAAAGCCCAACGACGTATCTATCGGTTGCTATAGACGTAAGCCCCGTCCAACGGACGGACTTTCAGGCCAGCACGTTCCCGTGTCACCGACAAATATGCTCAAACGTTTTAGGAGAACATATTTTCGTCGAGAAATATCATCTGATTAGCTCTACACATGGGAAACAAAAATCAATGCTCAAAACTTTGAGCAGTGAAATATTTTTCTTGGGTAGAGCTCCTCGAATGTTTTGTCTACACACAAATTTTGAGCATATTTGATGTCACGAAATTTCAGATTTTATGATTTTGTTTTTTGAATTTACTTTTCATGAGGGTGTAGGGACACCAAGAAGTTAAAAACCACTCTCCAAGCATATAATAGTGCAATTTTTGCACTTTAGTATAATTTCCAGACAACATATGTTATAATATTTGCGTGTATACATTTACACTTGCCCAATATCCCAATATACTCACAAAAATCAACTAAAAAGGGGAAAAAACATACACAAAGAAAAAAAATGGACAACGAGCTTCGAGCCCAATAGGAAAATCGACTAACTCCAAACAGAAGCAGTTCAAAAGTTGAGTCTAACAAGGCATGAAACAACAAACAAAGTATGAATCTTGACAAAAGAATCAACGATCAAAAAATCAACTCACACTTGCACAAATTTAGAAGTCAGCCAACTTACGTATAACTAAAGTGTTTTCGTTTTGCACTCGTAGTTGTTTGTCACTCCTACAAAAATGTAAAGCTCATCTCTATGTTAATTTTGTTGACTTCACTCACGCTGGAACCTGTTCGTTCGTTCTATACTCGATCAAGGAAGTTGCACATGAGGAGCGGGGATCTCTATGCCTGATGGAGAGGAAGGATTTAAGTTGTGCACTCAACTGGTTGTAATTTTTTTTCATTTTCGTGCACTACCATGTGTCTTAACCTTATATATACCTGTCTATATCTAAGGTCTAGTAGATAGTACAAGCAAGCTGTAGTGCAGTCATTCATTCATTCGTGAAGTCAGCGATGTCGCAAGGAGATCAAGCACAAACACGAGCAATGAAGAGCTTGGCTGCTGTTCTCCTCGTAGGGATCCTGCTCCAGCTCGCCGGCTGCAGCCCTCCACCGGACCCGGTGACCTGCACGGATGGCACGTCCAACTGCACGGTCACCAACACGTACGGCTCCTTCACGGACCGCACCATCTGCCACGCGGCCAACGTCGTCTACCCGAGCACCGAGCAGGAGCTGGTCGCGGCCGTGGCGGCCGCGGCGTTGGCCAAACGCAAGATGAAGGTGGCCACCAAGCACTCGCACAGCGGCCCCAAGCTGGCGTGCCCCGGCGGCAGCGTGGGCACGATCATTAGCACCACGCGGCTGAACCGGACGGTTTCCATCGACGCCGAGAGGCAGCTCATCACGGTGGAGAGCGGCATGGTCCTCCGGGACCTGATCCGGACCGCCGCCGCAGCAGGGCTGTCCTTGCCGCACTCGCCGTACTGGTACGGCCTGACCATCGGCGGGCTCCTCGCGACGGGCGCGCACGGGAGCGGGCTGTGGGGCAAGGGAGGCGCCGTGCACGAGTACGTGGTCGGTCTGAGGATCGTGACGCCGGCGCCGGCGTGCGATGGGTTCGCCATGGTGAGGGAGCTAGGCGCCGATCACCCGGACCTGGACGCCGCCAAGGTCTCCCTTGGGGTCCTCGGCGTCGTCTCCCAGGTGACTCTGGCCCTGCAGCCGCTGTTCAAGCGGTCGGTGACGTTCGTGGAGCACAACGAGTCGGACTTCACGGCGCGGGTGGCCGAGTGGGGCCGTCTCCACGAGTTCGCCGACATGATATGGCAGCCCCAGCACAACAAGGTCATCTATCGCCAGGACGACCGCGTCGACGTCTCGACGCCGGGCAATGGGCTCGGCGAGTTGTTCCTTTTCCGCTCCGTCCCCACCGCCCTGCTCGTGAGCGGAAGAGCCATAGAGGAGCAACTGCAGGAGAACGGCACTGACATCGCCCGGTGCGCGGCCGAGGAGGAGGGGGCCACGAGACAGCTGCCGGCCTTCGGCTTCACAAACGATGGGGTCTCCTTCACGGGGTACCCGATTGTGGGGTACCAGCACCGCATCCAGGCGTCTGGCTCATGCATCGACGGCCCAGAGGATGCCCTCCTCTCCTCCTGCGCCTGGGACCCGCGCATCCGGGGATCTTTCATGTACAACTCCGGCTTCAGCGTCGCACTCTCCAAGGCACCGGCGTTCATAGCCGACATGCTAAAGCTCCGGGACCTCAACCCGGACGCATTCTGTGCCGCCCTCGACGGCAGGGTGGGCCTGGTCCTCCGCTACGTCAAGGCATCCTCCGCGTACCTCGGCAAGCACGAGGACTCTGTCGACGTCGACATCCTCTTCTACCGGAGCCGCACCGACGGCATGCCGCACGCCCATGCCGATGTGGTGGACGAGATCGAACAGATGGCGTTGGGTAAGTACAGCGGTCTGCCACACTGGGGCAAGAACCGCAACTTCGCCTTCGACGGTGCTATCGCAAGGTACCCCAAAGCCGATAAGTTTCTTAAGGTAAAGAGCAGGTACGACCCCGACGGGCTCTTCTCAAGCGAGTGGACGGACCAGGTGCTCGGTATCAACGGAACTCCCAACATCATCAAAAATCATTGTGCCATTGAAGGACTCTGTGTCTGCTTCAACGACTCACATTGTGCGCCGGAGCAGGGCTATTTCTGCCGGCCAGGGAAGGTTTACAAGAAGGCTAAAGTTTGCTCCTCGGAGCAGGATTATTAGGGATGATGATACCACTCAGTCACCCACCTTTCCCATCATTCGTCGGACCCTGGAATAAATGATTTTCTTACAACACCAGCACCATGAAATTGTGATTGTGATTTGTTTTCTTAATACGAGCAAATGTATTATTTTTCATCCGCAAAAAAGATATGTATTATTTTAGTGATTTACAGTGTACTACTAGCAAATATGCCCGTGCGTTGCAACATGAGGAAAACAATCAGATTATGCAGATGTGGCAGAGATACAAAAAGTATGAATCAAATGTCAGGATGAGATAAGAGTTTTCAATATGTCATTTCACAAACTACGTTTGAGTGATATCATGATGAGAAGGGTTTTTAAAAAGTGATTTCAAAAACTAAAAATATGACGGTCTCATCACGACTTTATTTCCTAAGGCACCACAGCGGAATATATTTTGCTAAGAAAACTACATTGATGGACCCCTGCTGAGCTAGATGGTGCGTTACGTGTCTTGCCTTGACCTAGCATAGTGTTGTTTTCCATAACCAAGAGAACTGTGGTACCAGAATAGTTGTGTATGGAGGCAAAATAGACATTTAGTGATTTTCATATAGCTTACAAAAACCGACCCGTAGGAAGTTGTGTCAATTTTTTGGGGGGCTCAGCGATATACAGAACATGAAAACCCTTTTTTACCCGACGCACGATGAATTAAATAAAATCATAAAATGACATCCACAGATCCCCTAATTAAACCTCTACCTAACCGATGGGTCATTTTGTTTGTTACTTACGAATCAGTTTTATTTTTTGTGAACACTTTCTAAAATTTCATGGATCTTGTTTTGAAATTCTCAAATATGTTCCGAATACATTATCATATTTTAGAAATCATGAACATTTTTTATTTCATGATCGTTTTTTAATTCGTGATTTTTTTAAATATGCGAACATTTTTTTGAAATCACAAACATTTTATGGTTTCCCGAATGTTTTTGAATTCACAAACATGTTATGATTTATCTATATTTTTTTCAGTACTCGCAACTTTTTGAAATTTAGATTTTCCGAAAACCCTGGGTTAATTTAAAGAAGGAAAACGGAGACAAAAGTGGGAAAGGAAAAGGAAAAAAAGGAAAGAAAATAGGGCGTCCCGACCGGCCCATTACCACACTTCAGAGAGAAAAAGGCTTGCTATATTTGAGAAAAGGGGACAAAAACGGCTTCGACCAGGGGATAAAATTTCATGGATATTGTTTTGAAATTCTCAAATATGTTTCGAATACATTATCATATTTTAGAAATCATGAACATTTTTTATTTCGTGATCGTTTTTTAATTCGTGACTTTTTTTAAATATGCGAACATTTTTTTGAAATCACAAACATTTTATGGTTTCCCGAATGTTTTTGAATTCACAAACATGTTATGATTTATCTATATTTTTTTCAGTACTCGCAACTTTTTGAAATTTAGATTTTCCAAAAAAACCCTGGGTTAATTTAAAGAAGGAAAAACGGAGACAAAAGTGGGAAAGGAAAAGGGGAAAAAGGAAAGAAAATAGGGCGTCCCGACCGGCCCATTACCACACTTCAGGGAGAAAAAGGCTTGCTATATTTGAGAAAGGCCAGCGCTAGGCGCCGGCGCGCCGGCCGAAACATTCGGCCGGTCTAGCCCAGACCGTTAGATTTGGGCCGTGCGACCGTTGGATTCGGGCAAAAAAAAAATCGCGCATCTTCTTCTTCCTTCCTCTGTGTACGCATCTAGCCGCCATGGATGAGCGAGGCCCCCGAACCCGAAGCACCACCCGGCTTGGCGGCCCCCGACGCCGGTCACCACCCTCGCCACCGGTTGCTGCCCTCGCCGTCGGTTGCCTCCTTCGCCGCGCGTCAGCTCCTCCCAACCATCTCACTCGTTCGCAGATCCCGTCGTGGTCAGATCCCCCACCAAACTTGGCCATGGCTGACATGGAGCCTCCGTCGGCAGCGGTTGAAGCTCCCCGCCCCCGCGGTTGCAGCATCTGGTGCACCACCCCCCTCCGTCCTCGCCGTCGAGCTCGCCGCAGGCGTCGCCGTCTCTGCTGGCCTCCATCGACATGCATCGTACCTACATAATTCCAGTGGTCAATTGAAGCAAAATCAAATAACGCTTCCAGCAAACTAAACTTAGGTTCCAGCAAAAACGACATGAAACATTTGAGAGCTCTACAGCCGATGAAGCAAAAAATTACATCTGTTCCAGCAAAAAACAAAAATTTTGGTTCTGTAAAAAAGAAAAAACATCAGCAAAAACCGCCACCCCCTTCTTGCAGCTCCCCTGGTCACCGGTTGTAGCTCCGGCGTACATGGTTGCAACTCCTGGCGTTTGACCGACGTTGGATGCAGCCCTCCTCGCCACTGGATGCAGCTTCCTCCGGCGAGGTGTGACCTTGAAGCACATCCACCAGCTGGTTCCAGCAAATCGGGACACCGCTTCCAGCAAAAATGAAAAAAGTTCATCAAATCAAATGAGGATGGTAGCAAAAAAGAAAAGGGTTGTAGCAAAATAGGATGTGGTTGTAGCAAAAATGCACTACATTCCCCGCGGTCATCGTGGTCACCATGGTCACCATTGAGGCAAGAAAAAAGCCGGTTCCAGCAAATTGCGACAAAGGTTCCAGCAAATCATCACGCTGGTTGCAGCATTTCATTGATCTTGCGATGAGGCCGATGCGGGGGTAGATGACGGCCTTACCGACGAAATTGGGCCGCAATGGGTGGGGGGTGGGGGCGGGGGCGGGGTGGGGGGAGGGGGGGAGGGGCTGTGGGGGGACGGGATGGGAGGGGCGATGCGGGGGTAGGGAGCGGCCTCGTCGGCGAGATTTGCGTGCAGCGGGCTGGGCGATTTCCTGGGCTCGTGAAAACATGAGCGTGTGGTAGCGGGCGACCGGCCGAAGCTTCGGCCGGTGCGCCGTTTCCAAAGGGGCTTCGACCAGGGATCGAACACTGGTCTACTGTGCGAAACGCAAAAGCCATAGGCATTGGGCTGGTTTAATGGTTGTGACATGTGGGTGTATTAGGTTATACAAGAACCATACTCCACGGCGAATGCAATCATTTTTCTTGACTTATGGATGGCATAGCAGGTAATCGTTTTTCGTGACGTACCGTCAGAAGCAATAGATGCTTTATTAGTAGGTATAGGTGTATATATATATATATACAGGCCGTATGGGAGACATGTGCAGGGTGTTCTACTGCACAGGGCCCCCAAATTACTAGGGCCCCCGATTTTGCATGTGATAGCAACACTACTAATCAATACAATTGACCAACTACTGGTGGGTAGTACTAGTACTACTGCTCGCTTGGGGACCTGTACCGAGAGTAATTCCCAGCCCATCTCAGGCACGACTCCTCCTTCCCAAAGGACTCTCTTCTTCATTTTCTCTTCAACTTCCAGCTCAAATGCTTAACGGCTTCAGCATACATCCCTTCCTCTTCCAGTAATCCAAGCTGCTGATGTTACTCCGTGGATTAATTCCTTGGCACTTTCTGAAAACAAATCTGTTCATCTAGTGAATCTGAAGTTCTGAACAGGGTATGTTCCACCCTCAACACACCATCTGTTTATTCGATGTTTTCTTCTGGAATTCTCATATCTCTTCTCTGCTTCTGCTTGCCTGCCCAGTAATTTGGGTGCCCCGATTGGAGTTCCTAACCTAGGACCTGAACTGGACTATCAGAGTGACACGCGCTGCAAATCCCAAATAGATCAAAGGTTGTTTATCCTTCTTTTTTCCAATGTTCTGTTTTTAATACTACTCCCAAACAGTACATAGTATTGCCTCTTAGTTTTCTTATGAGATGTAGTTCATCAAACGTTTGTACTGCCAACATGTAATATATTATAATTTTTTGTAATATGTGTTTACCTAAATTCCTTTCTTAATAATAATTTTTTCCTAATTTCCAATGCTATCGAGGGCCTAATATTTGATTTCGTACCGGGCCCCAGTTTTCATGGGTACGGCCCTGTATATATATATATATATATATATATATATATATATATATATATATATATATATATTCAATAGTCATGTTTTTATAGCTTGTTTGTGAGACGACTCAAAGCTTGGATTGCAAAAAAAAGAAGGTAAAAGTGACATGCTACCATTTGGTTTGCAACCTGCGAGGCTGCAGCTTCGTCCATTAATACTTGCTTTGGAGTGAGCCAATCTTTTTGGCCACGATCAAAACACCAGCCAAATGTGAAGGATAGCCAAATTTGCTGGATGTAATGGCATTTCAGTTGTCCTATGTACGACAGTTCTTATCTCCCCTGGCACGGAAAAAGGTAGACCAAGCCTGGAAACAGTGCCACTAGTTAGGCAAAATGTTCAGGATCACAATTGCTTGAGCTGCCAATTCGAGGAGAATGCTTCATCCAAACGCATAGGTAAAACTGCATAACTTGGGACGCAAGCGAGGTAAAATGTTTTTTTTTGAAAGATCCAGCAATTGCTGGCGTTTCATTTCATTAGCAGGAAGCAGTGGGAGAAAAACATGGGGTGGTGGGGATCAAGCCCTAGGGCCAAGTACAGGAAAGGTGTACATCATACAACGGCGAACCAAAAATCCAGCCGTTTTGAAATAGTGCAAAAAACTACTTCCTCACGGTGGATCCCAGAAGGGGCTCTGCAGGGCGATGGCACCTGCCTGGCACCATAGTTGGACAGAGTTGTCGATGGCCCGGAAGATGGCATCCGTCACTGGTTGCTTGCCATTGAAGGTGCACTCGTTTCGCTCTTTCCAGATTTCCCAGCAAGTCAGAAGGATGATTGTTTTTGCCCCTTTTCTGGAAGCCATTGGCGTTGCCTGAACCATGTTCTGCATGATCTGCATGGGGTTGGAGGCCATCCATGAGTCGCACGGGAGGAGGCTTGAGCATCCTTTCCGGCATCCCACCGATCGCCAGACGGCGAGGGCGGCTGGGCAATCCCATATGAGATGGTGCACTGACTCAAGGCTGCGAACACACAGTTGGCAGAAATAGCTGTTTGGCCAGCTCCTTCGTTGGAGGCGATCATTTGTCCACAAGCGATCCATCAGCAGCAGCCAGGCAAAAAAATTGATGTTTCCGGGTGCCCATGTCTTCCAGACTAGGTCATCCATGGTTGATCGCAGTCTGCCCTGGAATTGCATCGCGTATGCTGATTTTGCTGTGTATTGCCCCTTTGCCTCCTGGTTCCAGTGGATGGTGTCCTGGGTTTCCTCGCTGAACTCAATTGCAGTTGTGGCAATCTGGCGGTGCAGCCTAATGAACTCTGGCAGCAGAGGCAAGGTGTCCCCGTGCCTAAGGTCCTTTATCCAGTTTTCATCCCTGATCGCATCGCGCACTGTCCGCTTCTTTCTCTTGGAGTGGTTGTAGAGGCTTGGGAATGCTGCTGCAAGGGTGCAGGTTCCAAGCCACCTGGAGTGCCAGAACATTGCCGTCAAACCATCACCAATTGTCACTGTGGTTGCCGCTGCGAACAGGGCCATGTCCTCGGCGTTGCATGGCGGCGGGGTACCGCACCAAGGCCGGGCAGGGTCTGTCCAGGCAATCCAAAGCCATCTGAGCCTCAAGGCGCGACCAAAACGCTCAAGATCAGGGATTCCCAGGCCTCCATGCATGGTCGGCGAGCAAACCGTTGACCAGTTCACCTTGCAACTAGCTCCGGTGATCTCCTCCTCCTGCTTCCACAAAAATTTCCTTCTGCACTTATCAATGTCTTTCAGTAGCTTCTTGGGTATCCGCAGGACTGTTAGTGCAAAAGTTGGCATGGCACTGAGCACACATCTAACAAGAATCCTTCTGCTAGCAATAGGCAGCAGTCTGCCTTTCCATCCCGCTAGCCTTGCCCTAAGCCTATCAATGATGAATTGTAGATGTACTAGCCTTAATCTAGAAGTGGTAATGGGCAGACCAAGGTAGGTGGCTGGGAAGGTGCCTATTGCACCTCCAAAATTCTGTAGCACGCCCTCGAGGTCGACGTTGTCACATCTGATAGGAAGGGCTGATGACTTTGAGGGGTTTATATGAAGGCCCATGGATTCGCCGAAGTTCTGAAGAATGTCGAGTAGCGCATCGATCTCCTGTTGTATTGGGTTTGCAAAGATTACAGCGTCGTCAGCATAGAGACTGACTCTAAGCTCTCTGCCAGGCAAGGGGGCAAGGAGCTGTCGGTGTGTGGCTTCTTCTAAGAGATGATGGAGCGGGTCAATCGCCAATATGAACAGGAAGGGCGATAGGGGGTCTCCTTGCCGTAGTCCTCGGCGGTGCCTGATCTTGCATCCCGGCGAGCCGTTGAGGAGGAAGGATGAGGATGAGGTGGCAAGGAGTAGAGCTATCCAGTCTCTCCACCGGGCACTGAATCCCAACTTTTGCATCAGTTCAAGGATGAGGATGAGGTAAAATGTGATAGGGAAATCTTTTGGGACAATCGCCTCATTCCACTGTATGAAATATCGACAACAATTTGACCAGTTCCATCTGCAATAACCAAATCGAAATACAATCGCAAGAAGCACAGACCCATACAGAAATTCATGACGGCAAAGGGAACGCATGCATGTGGCCAGCAATTTGCTTTGATATTGGTGCATTAGTTTATGTCACTCGGTCCATGCATGCCCTCTTTTGGTAGAGTTGCATGCCCCATCCACCCCACCTTCTATGTTTTTAAATTTTATCATCAAATTTGAATCTATTGTATCTCTTGAATCAAAAGTCTAAATTAAGTTTCATTTGCATATTTGCATTCGTTGCGACAAGTACTTTACCAAGTTTCATATATTAAAAGTTGATAGCCGGAATATTAAGTATTACCGAGTTTTAAATTTTAGGATTTTAGGGTTTAGGCTTAGAGCTTCAGCCTTATGTTTCAGGTTTAGGATCGAGGGTGTCGGGTTGAAACTTTGGTATTAGAAATTTGTTGAATTTATCATTTGTTGTATCAAGTTTTAATAGTTGAAACTTCCTGAAATTTTTAAAACTTTTCGGAAGGTATTCTAAAGTGATGTTCTTTCAAAGCCTTCGTCGTAAGGAATAAGAATATGTAAACGAAACATAAATTGGACTTTTGGTTCACAAGATATATTAGATTCAAATTTCAAAGTCAAAAGAAAAAGTATGCGAGGTTGGATAGATGGAGATGTCAAAAACTACCATGCATGAACCATGTCCAAGATAATTAAGGGCTAAAGCACATGTAAAGGCCAAACCAATTTCAATTGCACGGTCCATAATCTGCATGCCCCCGCCCCTGTGTGCCACAAATCCTTTTTGCGGAGCAGTATGTGGTTTTCATGAGATCATGTACCTTGCATTGAACATATCAACATTAGCAAAATAAAAAGATATAGAGACCAGATTCAAATTAGCTCATGTAACATGATGATTCAGATGTAGATGTGATGACCCAAGTGCCAAATGAGCACTCTCGACTCAGGACTACTCAACGTGTTGTCCAACTATGCTGCGACACCCCCTTGTGACATATTTGAAGTACAAGTTATAACGAAGCACAATTTGCCCACCCAACGCGGTTCTCGAATCTATTATGAAATGAAAAACACCCATTTTACCCTCCCGTGTCGCTCCTACGAGCAACGAGGAGGACTAACCATAGCCAATGGTCCTCAACTCCTTCTCCCCCTTCCCTTTCCACGGCGGCGACAAGGCTTCCTCTCTCCCCGCTCGATGGTGGCAGGTGCGAGCTGCATAGGGCGGTGGCGCTGGCGTGGGTAGTGGTGGTGCTGGCGGGCGCTGGCAGCAGGGTCGCGGGTGTTTCTCGATAGTGTGGTCGGCTATGGGCGGCGGCTCGATCTCGATCAGCTAGATTATGATCCTCGATGGTTGCGGGCGGCCGAGGCTCCTCACTGGCAGCGCCCTATTGGGCTTGGTGCGGATGTTTCCTGGTGGAATCTTGTGGGCTGATGGCCAGAGTTCGACGCGACTTCTCCTCTATATACAGGCGTGCTCCATCTTGGATGGCGGCTTGAAGGTGACCCTCGATCGGTTACAATGGAGGTTGGTGAATCATGTTGGGGTCAGAGGTGGATGCGACCGACACAGTTGAGGTTGCCTATCGGCTAGAGTTGCTGGTGTTGAAAATATGCCCTAGAGGCAATAATATTGTATTATTATATTTCCATATTCATAGTTAAGTGTTTATATTTCATGCTATAACTGCTATAATCCTGGAATATGCGATTTAGTGGAAAACTCATATTCACGTGTGAAATGATAGATGGATAAAATCAAGGTTCCTAGTCTCACCTCTAAGACTAGCTGAAGTGTTGTTGGTGATCACATTTTTCGGATCTTGGGATATCGTTTAGTGTAACTATAGTCCTAAAACAACACTGATATTATGACGTTGGAATAACAATCATATTGAATCAACTGAAACATTGATTGTTATGAATTGAGATAATATCGTCTGTAGTCAATTGTAATAACACGGCGTGTTAATGTGATTTTCTCCTTAGACCATGAGAGTACCATAGTCACTTCTTACCGTACGGTGAACTTTGGGGTTTCTTAAATGTCACCTGTAACACGATGATCATAACGACAACTTACAGGTTCATCAAAAAGTTTGACAAGTGACTAAGATAGCTCGAGAGTGGGATTTGCTCCTACGATGATGGAGAGATATTCTTAGGGCCCTCTCGGTGTGATGGCATCCATCATTGTCTATCAAGACACAAGTGACTCTGTCATGGAGATGCCGGAACATAATAACAAAATATAAGGACAAAACTGGTCACGAGGATAACGGTATAGTGAGCATGTGATAACTCAGGAGGATACCGATACATCTCGGGTTTTGTGAAGTATCATGAAGCAATATCACATGATAACCAAAGATTCACTCAATATCATTTTTGTATTCATAGGGATCGATATGGACGTCCACAGCTCCGCTGTCAGTCATTGAACGAACGGTTTAGTTCATGTCTATGAGTTACCGAATCTACGTGTTCACAAGCTTAAGGCGATCACGATCTGCTGACTGTTATTGGAACGGGAGTGATGAGAATATATTTGTGAAATTGTTTCGTAAATATTTGTAGTAGTTCCGAGAGGATCTGGAAGCGTTTCAGGGTTACTGGAAGGGTTTCAGAGTTTATCAGGCAATACCGGGTATTCCCAATAATTAATATATAGGTGGGAAATGTTTCTGGTGATGTTAAATTATATATAAAAGGGTCTAGCAAACATTAGAAGGCTTCTACAAGGGCCCAAGTGGAGGAGCCACCCCCCCCCCCCCCCCCCGTTTCCTTGTTGGGGGGAGGGGGCGGATCCTACTACGGGAGGAGCTCCTCCCCACTTTGTCTGGCACCCCAAGGAGGCTTTTCCCTCTTTGGTGGTTGCCTCTACCTCCCTCTCTAACCTATATATACTTGAGGTATTGGCCACAATTGAACACACAAGTTTGGAGCCTCCTCTAGTCCCTCTAGTTCTAGTTGATCTAATTAGAGCTTGACCAATCCTCTAATCCTGATATCAGAAGTCATGTGTGGTTTATAATCTCCTCCCTCTAATTCTCCACCAACATTAGCTCTAGACAGTGAAGCGTTGCCGGATCATGAAGGTTGCATGCTTGCAACCAGGTAGGGAGGCCATCCTTTCGGTATGTTGTTCGAGGAGTTGTTCGTAAGCGGTTCGCGGGGTCGTTAACCGATGGTTTGAGGGACTTCAAGTACGATCTACACCGACACTATCTTCTTCTGCTCCAACTCGATGACGGTAACGATCGTGATCACAACCCGTTATGCATCTTCATTTTGATCCTAGTTGTGTGCATGTGGGATTTTTTTGTTTTCTACTACGTTTCCCAATAGTGGCATCATGAGCAGTTATATGAGTAGGTGCAGGTTGTGATCTAGATCACATGTGGATGTGAGGGTTGATGTTCTTGATATGTTTCCAACTAGTGTCTCTTCGGTTTCGTTCATTGACAGCATGGTGTCGCTTTTTCACAAGGTTCTGACAATCGTTGGGCTCTGGCTGTTGGCGATCTGCTAACAGTTCCTTGGGCTTCACCGTAGTCAAAATAGTGAACCGTCACATACACAAGAGGGCGATGAAGATGAACGATCTTCTAGGGGTTCACACGTATTTGATGAAGTTTAGTGTGAGGGACAAGATTTTTTTAAGTCTCTTCTTTCACACACCCCGAAACTTAATCTAGTATCAAGAATTATCACCTATGTCGTGAACGTAGGTAGCTAGTATTATTTATCAAAATTGGATAACCACATAACTAAATTTTTGCTAAAACCAATTAGAGGCCTTCTAAATTGGTTTTGCGGAGTATGCATATGATGTGGTATAGCCTTCGTCATGATAATAAGTTCATGTATGAGTTGGTTATATGTTGTAATGTTAAGTGGCTTGCGTGTCACACCATGATGGCTAGAGCCACGAGATTGCCACGTTAATGTAAATCTCATAGAGGTAGCCTACAAGTTACATGTGACGATGACAAACGTACACGAGGAGCTATAATTTCGTGCCACGACGGATTTTCTGAATTTGGTGCCATAACGACATTTTCTGAAACGGTCGCCACGACAATGTTTTTGAAACAGTTTCCACGACAACTAAATATTGGTCATCATGATGCTTCAATAGAAGATTGAAGATGGTCACGCAGGATCCCCGACGCCAAGGGCCATACCATATCATGATTTTATGAATTGCCTGGGATGTTTACCCCTTTGTTGTTTACACCCTTTGATTGCGCAATAATCAATTATTAGGACGATCTCTCATAGATAAAATCAAGATTAAAAGGTGCTCTTCCCAGTGTTGCAACCGTCCATGATATTCTAGCATCTCGGAGCACGCCATGTCCACATGAGTACAAACAAGATATGAGGTGTAAGACGGGGATGGTCAGACCATGCATGCAGATAACACTCAGTTGTCTTGAAGTTCTAGCAGAATCGTTCTAAGCTTGGAGCACGAAGAATCAAAAGATGAACAAGAGTCACACGGAGATATGATTGGCAAAAGTTTGCCTACAGGTCAAAACTCTCGTCATCAGTGATGTCCACATCAATGACTGAGAATAAGATTTGGGTCTTGAATCACTCGCTATCAAATATGTGAGGTATTGATTTGAGTGGGAGCACAATTATGTATTAATTAAGTTTAATCACTAGTGCATTAATTATGAACTATGTCTATTTGTAGTTTGCATTATAATTGTAGAAATATGGCTCACGATTCCACATTTGCTGTTGAAATTGATTGTCTGTTATTTACCTGGTTGAATCTTTTATGATTGAGAGGGTTGTCCTCTAAGGGTGCCAAGAAGGATTTTGTCCAACTGCATGCTTGCAATGCTCTCCTGCTAATGCTATGGATGATGAGACTTACGTCTTTCGATCCAAAAGGCTAAGAATTACATTACGGTCTGCTTGATTCCGAGAAACCCGAACTTCAAAATGTTTGGGATAGTTATGTGATATTCTTGGAACTGAAATTTACTTTTAGAAACAAACAAAGGCTAATATATATATGATATCTAAAGAAGTGTTTTGTTCGCAAGTTCTAGTGAAGCATTCAACTATGTTTGAGACTAAAATGTGTAAGATCCGGAAGAACACCGGTCAGTAATTGATGGTGAGAACTTAAAGATAAAGAACAAAACCAAAGGATGTAATTGCAGTCGAGGTAGCCCCCTCGGAGAAACACCTCTTAGTTGTGAGGTCAACACTTGCAGTTATGTTCCTAGTGACACACATGCAACTGGCCCCCCTCCCCTCTAACGAAACACAACTAAGTTGCAATTGTAAAATCATGGGTGACACTTGCAGTTGCATGCTTAGTGATAGACATGCAACTGCCTTCCTCAACAAAACATCTTTAAATTGTAGCCTCATTGAATACATGTAGTTATAGACGGGGGCCACACTTATAGTTGTGTGCTTAGTGCCAGACATGGAACTACCCTCCATCCTCCCCCCGACAAACACCACAAAATTGCAGCAGCATTAAAGACATGAAGTAGCACGGGGTGGGGGGACACTTGCAGTTACGTGCCTAGTGGCAGACATGCAACTACCCAACTACCGTCCCCTCAACAAAACACCACTAAGTTGCAGTCACGTTGAAATAAATGGAGTTGAAGTGAGCGGGCAACACTTACAGTTGCATTCCTAGTGTTAGACATGCAACTTTCCCCTCCCTCAACAAAACAACACTAAGTTGCAGTCACGTTTAAGACATGCAGTTCAGGCGACACTTGCAGTTGTGTCCCTAGTGTCAGACATGCAAATTCCAACTTCCCCGACAAAACACAACTACCCCCAACCACCAAGTTGCAGTCGCATCGAAGACATGCAGTTGCATCCGGTGGAACACTTGCAGTTGCATGCCTATGGCAGACATGCAACCACTAGCGGAGCTACCCAAAATCAGCTGGGCAGGCTAGAGGGAACAAGGCCAAAGGAAATCACAAAACAATTGTTCTCAAAGCCCAGCTTCCTGTCCACTCTTCACTGTTTTTCTCTTGGATAGGGCAGGCCAAGGCACAGTTTTGCCTGCATGTAGCTCCGCCCCTGCATGCAACTACCACCTTCCTCGACAAAACACCACCATGTTGTCGTTACAGTTGGGATGGCACTTGCAGTTGCATGCCTAGTGGTAGACATGTACATCCCCCTCCGAACAAAATACAACTTCCGCTCCTGTCGTACTTCCAACAAAACACATCCCGTGCCCAATGACAGACATGTAGTCATAGTCGCGTTGAAGACATGCAGTTGCGATCCCAGGTTGTACCTGCAACTGCTGCTTAGTAACGGACATGCAATTGCCCCCTCCCTCGACTAAAACAACACTAAGTTGTAGTGACGTTAAAGACACGCAATTGATTTAAATAATAATAATGTACATAAAAATAAACTATAATGAAGGAGGAAAACAACGGAAAAATAAAAATGCCCTCGTTTTCATTTTTAATCTAATGTTAAAAAATAACAACCTAGTTGCACATGGGGCATGGGGCATGCAGTCGCATATGAATGAGTTGACATGCAACTGGTAGTCTCATTTTATTTTATTTTGAGGCCAGCGAAAAGCAACAGGATGTCCACAAGGGCATTTCGTGTTTTAAGTGTTTTGGTGTCGATGACAATGCAATTTGCTAAATAATTGTGTAACTAAGCTACTCAGATATACACTATATGGCACAAGGCGGTTGGGTAACCCCTCTGGATGCAAAAGAGCGAAGACAACATTATTTATTTCTTTGGTCGTAGAAATCCATACTATTAAGAGGGGGTTTGCATTAGAAGGTACGGGTGGAATCAAACATGTACAGAAATACATATTGCACCCATGATATAGCTTTCCATTTCGAGGAGAGAGACCCTCATCTTACCTATGTAGGAAAACATGTTCAGAATGGTTGGACCGCATGTGCTAGCAGTTGCACCGCTCCCTTGTGGAGTGATCACGCTGACACTTCCACGACGGTTGAACCGCGGGCAAGGGCGGTTGTATCGCTCCACTTGGGACGGTACTACAGGCTGTTGCACCAGCTCGATTACCGTCGAGGGGTGATTCCCTCGGGTATGACAACGGTACCTGAGCAGTGCCCACACGGTTATTCTGCTTAATTCCCTATTTAGTGGTACTACCTGGGTGAGGAGTAGTTGCATCGCCTTAGACTTTTAGAGACCACTCGCAAGGGCATTCTCGACGGTTGTACCAGTACATGTACTGCCCTAACCACCGCTCTGCAGGTGATTCCGCGCAGTTTTTAGGTGCGGTCAATCGTGAGTACCTCTCTCTCTCTCTCTCTCTCTCCCTCCCTCCCTCTCTCCCTCTCTGCTTGAAGCTCTTTCTTACCCTATCTTCTTCTCTAGCCAACCAAACTTGTTGATTTGCTAGAGATTGAGGGAGGAGACCTAGATCTACACTCCTACCAAAGGAAATTTGATTCCCCGTACTTTTTTGGTGGATCTTATTACTCTTGGGTGTTTGGGCACCCTCGACGGAAGAGGTCACCCAAAGCCACATTCCATTGTAGATGAAGCTCTGTGATGGTGGTGGGAGCCTCCTTGTGGAGAGAGCCCCAACCTTGTTTGTAAAGGTCCCGGTTGGCGCCTTCAATGGCACCGCTAGTGGATTCATCACATCTTGCATTGTGCGAGGGCGTGAGGAGAATAGGGTGAGTCCTTGGGACACTTGGGGAGCATTGTGCCTCCACACCCCTCCAATGGAGACGTACCTCCCTCAAAGTAGGGAATTTCGAAAACACATCCTCGTCTCCATCGACTCCACTTGCAATTATTTCGATCCTTTACTTTGTGCAAGTTTATATCGTGTGTTTACTCTTGCTTGCACTTGTTATTTGTGTTGTTTGTCATATAGGTTTTCCACCTAGTTGCATATCTAAACAACCTACTTTATTTTTTAGCATAAAATTTGCAAAAGAGATTAAAAATTTGTTAGTCGCCTAATCACCCTCTCTAGTTGACATTGCCTATCCTTTTCAGTGGCAGTGTATATACAATTAGGGGATACCACAAATGCAGATGGCGTTTGTGCAAACTGGAGTGATATTTAATAGAAAGTTAATAAATTGGCAAATGTTTTTTTAAACACAATACTAGTAGCTGCATTTTTTCAAAATTGAGATGCAAGAAATTTGCAACTAGGATGATGAAAAAACTTCCTAAAAAGGAGAAGATAGAAAAAGGGACAAACACAAAATAGTAATAAAAACAAAAAAGATGAAAGGAAAAATAGGAAAGTAAAAAACATACTAGTGATAGATAAAAAGGAAAAAAAGAAATGAGAACAAAGGAAAAGACAAAGAACAAGACAACAACAACCCAAAAAGACATGAAACAAAATGAAAAAGGCCTAATTGAGACATGTTCTAAATTTTAGCAAAACTAAAATCAATTGTTTATAAACAATTTATATCAAAAACTACAACTAAAAGTGAACGGATGAAATAAAAAATGTAAGTAAAAATTGGTATTAGAAGAAAAAACCTCACAAGCCCTCAGTCGACTGAGTTATAGCAAAACGATAATTTATTTATTTCTAAATACTTATTAGTGCAGCTATGCTATTTGGTTGCAGCGAGCGCATGAGTCCTAGCCGTCCAATCCGTGCGATTGCCTTGCTACTAGTCTCCCGTATTTCAAAACAGAATACCTAACGAAATAGGAAAAACACCTGGTCGGCTGGTCCCCTCGCGTCTCCATGTTCTTCTCCGCCCCTCTATTTCTCACCAACATCAAACGTGCATGCATTTATTTAGGGCTTCAAAATTTTCTAAAATCCGTAACTTTTGACTCGAGCGTCGAATTTCAAATCCGTTTTCATCATTGTGTTTGTCGCGATGCGTTCTTCAAAACTAGATCCCATATGGGTACGTTTCGACGAACTATTTTTTAGAGCAACTTTGGATGCTACAGAGGCAACTTTAGTGCTATAAAAAAGCAACTTCTTATTATTCTGCGTAGTATGATCGTCTATCAACGAAAATCCCTTTGAAGTTGACTACCATGACTATCAAGTTAACTAGATTCACCTTTTAATTTTCCTACCATAACTAACAAGTATTCTATCATAACTAGTTTCGCCTTCAAGTTCATAGTATTGTAGGCAACTTAGTTTTCAAGGCAGGCTAACAGTATCCTAAGTTGGCTACCATGATTAGCTAGTAGTTTAACATCATCCTTAGTTGCATACAATACTTTTTGGTATGGTAAGAAACTTAGTTTCATAGATAGGTGACTTAGCAACATTGATGGGCAAATTTTCATTGTGTTGTAGGCAACTAAAATAGTAATGACAGGCAACTAAGCATCACGTGTAGGCAACTTCATAATGTTTGTACACAACTTACGTAATCCATTGATAAGCAACTTCACAATATCTGAAGCAACTAATCGCAAAGTTATGCAACTGACCAGCAATAATGGGCAACTAAGCCTCAATCATAGGCAACTGACCATCAACAATAGGCAACTGAGCATCCATGATAGACAAGTTGCGATAATATGAACAAAATTCAGATGTACACATAGCACAATGAAGTTGCTTTTATATGTAACACTAAAGGTGCATCATGTTTTGTGTGATTTTTCTCGTTTTTACACAAACTAACCTGATAAACTAAACTTCGTGATGTTTTTAGGCAACTAAACTTCGTAATGTTTTAGGCAACTTAGAAAAATAATGATAAGCAACTTCACAATATTTGTAGGCAATTAATTTGCAAAGTTAGGCAACCGAGCAACAATGGTAGGCAACTAATTACCACTAGCAAGAACCTGATCATCAATGATAGGCAATTTCATAGTATTTGTATGCAACTGAGACTCAACTACAGGCAATTGACAATCAACGAGAGGCAACTGAGCAACCACGATAGGCAAGTTGGGATAATGTTAGCAAAATTCATAGGTACACATAACACACTTAAGTTGCTTGCATGTAGCACTAAAGGTGCCTCATGTTTGGTGTGATTTTCTCGTTTTTTACACAAACGAACCTACTACCTCCGTCTCAGTTTACAAGTCCTGTGCGTATACCTAGGTTGCCAATTTTATCACCCTAATATAAAC
Organism: Triticum timopheevii; assembly: GCA_963921465.1. Classification (NCBI taxonomy): domain Eukaryota; kingdom Viridiplantae; phylum Streptophyta; class Magnoliopsida; order Poales; family Poaceae; genus Triticum; species Triticum timopheevii. The sequence continues at coordinate 311,533,845 of OY997262.1, read as the reverse complement.
TATATAACACAAAAATTATACCTTTTGAAAGTAGAAACTGCATAGTTTATGTTGGTATATTTTTTGTAATATATGACTTGTATTAGGTTGGTCAAATTGACAACCTAGGGGTACGCGCACGCCTTGTAAACTGAGAGAGAGGTAGTAATAGGCATTTGTACTAAGCCAAAAAGGAGTTGCTTCCATTTATTACTAAAGTTGCCTTCATTGCACCCAAAGTTGCCCATGAAAAAAAAATCATCGAAACCCACCCATATGGGATCTAGTTTCGAAGAATTCGTCGCGAGAAACCCAAGGGTGAAAACGGTTCTGAATTCCGACACTCAAATCAATAGTTATGGCTTTACAAAAAATTAAACCCCAAATAAATGTGTGCATGCACAGTATTCCCAAGTAATCACGGGGCATAAGAGTGTGAGTAGGGCTGCAAGAAAAGCTCGAGGCTCGTGAGCCACTCGAGATTGACTCGTAATTTAGCTCGACTCGAGATTGACTGGAAGAAAAAAAATGAGCAGAGTATGAGCACTCTATGTAGCTCGATCGAGAAACGAGCCGGTCTTGAGCCAGCATTAGCTCGCTCGATTTTAGCTCGATGGCTTGATATCATATAAATATATAAAATAATCTTCAGGTCTATTACAAACAATTAGGATTATCCATTGCCATATATGTTTTGTATGATTTTTTTCTTCATTTTACCTACTAGGAAACATGAAAATTAAGCATGGAGAAAGTGTAACCTCAATATGACACGAGGCCAACTGTGTGTTCAATATCTTATTATTTCGGCCAAATTTTGAAAGCTGGCGCTCCTTTGTTGTCTTCTATCCACGATCTCTTGTTATTAAATATTATTCTTCAGTTGAGAAAGAATAAATCAAATTTTATCGTGACTTTTTCTGTTGTGTCCTATCTTATTTTAAAATTTACCTTAAAATAATTTAAAAAATCATTTTATTTAGGTTGAAACTAGCTCGAGATCGACTGGAGATCGTTACAAGCTGAGTATGAGCCACATTCTACAGCTCGATCTTGAGCTTCGCATATTTTGAGCTCGCTGAAATTTTAGTATGAGTTGAGCTGGGCCTAGACCAACTCGCTCGAACTCCACTCGTTTGCAGCCTTAAGTGTGAGCAGACAGGGGTGCGGGGCAAATGCTTTTCCTTTTTTAGTACAGTATATGTAACACGTGTGCTAGCGCGGCGCTGCCTAGCCACGTCCTTATTTATTTTTGACACGGAGAGTGTATCAATTTCGGTGAGCATGGACAATCCTGTCCGTATATCCCTGTAACCCCTGCCCTGAGATCCACTCTCCCCTCTTCCGTCCCCAACCTTGGTTCCGTCCTCTCGCATCCGCCCGCCTACTACCGTCGCCGTCGCCGGTGGCCTCTCCAGCGGGGCGCCTCCGAGTTCCCGACGCAGGCCACCTCACTGTCGAACATGACCTCGCCGGCGCCGGTTCCGGCCTCGCCGGGGTCCTCCTCTCAGGTCCCTTTACCCTTCTTTGATCTTCCCCGCCTTGGTTGATTAATGTTTCCGCAGCTTTAATTTCGTCCCCTGTGCAATCTCCTTGGTGATGGACTGATGGTTGTGTAATGCTATGAGGTCAATTTCGGCGTGGTGGGCGCTGGTGTAATGCTCAGAGGCTGATTTCGTTGCTATTGTGGGGGTAGGTTTGGTTGCATCTGGCTGCTTTGTTTGGTAGGGATGGGTGGATTGTGATTAGTATCTACATGCCGGATCCCTGAACAAAAAGGTTGAGCCTTGTTCTAGAAGAACATCAATGTTTGCTGCATATTTGTTTGGATGGCCTCAGAATAGGATTTGGTGATCGATCCTGCACACATGCCTTTGGTTCGGGACCGGATACATGAGAAATTTTGTTCCTTTATTCATCTGTTAGGCTGGATTTATGTGCATTACTGTTAGTACCGAAGTTATAGACATGTCGATTTGGACTATTGTCTATATATGGTGAGCTCAGGTATGTGAAGATTGTTTAACCAGTTGCAGGGAGGTTAGGAGCTTCAAACAACAACACATAACTGTGGGTTATTCTCTAAAGTCATAGTTGGGAACTTGGAATCAAGAGAATATGTAGTAGAGAATGAAGAAAAGTGTGAAATTTGTGCAATTATTAAAGGGGTTACACAGTTCCCATCTCCTGTCGAGTAAGCTAATTGATATAGAATTCAGATCAGTGTAAGCTTGTTATTGATCGATATTTCCATGGCAATTGGCAATGCAGCAGTGTTAACCTATTTGCGGTTCTTAAGATTTCAGACAATGTGTTCTCAATCTACACTGTTACATAGCTAACAAATAGTGATTAATGGGTCCAAAATAAAAGTTGTTTTTGTTTTTGCTGTATATCCCAGTAATATAATGGAACGCAATTATGGCAACTCGCCAGCAAAACAATTGTCTTGGCCAATCTCCTCTTTAGGCTCTGTTGAGGACAACAGTATAAGAAATAGCTGTGTTGTTGTGACATTGTTTAACCAAAGACAACTGCCAGCATGGAAAGCAAATATATTGTGCAAACCATTAGATATTTCTTTTGTATTCATGTTTATAATCTGGAATGGCTGTGCATTTTTCTCTAGATTGTAGGAATGGTTGTGTTAGATGTGTTCAGGCTTCCGCAGTTTACAAACACCACCTTTTGCACTATCCACTAATCATCCTACAGGTAAAGGGAGAGTGGAAAAGGTTGTTTGACTTACATTTGTGTTTTCCTGATAAGAGTTAAATTTCATGTTTTCAAATTGAAATGCTTATTTCAGATAACTTGCTTGCCTTGCCTGATATAATAAAATACTAAAAAGAAACCTTCTGATGTTGGCAGAAAAAACGAGGTGCAACGGAATCAATTGGCCTGTATGCTGTCCAGTGTTGTGAATGTCATAAATGGCGTACAGTATCAACGAAAGATGAATTTGAGACAATTCGTGAGAACTTCACTGAAGACCCATGGTTCTGCAGTAAAAGACCTGAGTGCTCGTGTGAAGACCCTCCAGACATTGAGTACGACAGCAGCCGCATCTGGGTCATCGACAAGCCCAACATACCAAAGCCTCCGCCCAAGACCGAGAGACTTGTGATCATGAGAGGTGATCTGTCTAAAATGGACATCTACTATGTCCTGCCAAACGGGAAGCGTGCAAGGGGCATCGGGGATGTGCAGAAGTTCCTCGACACAAACCCAGAGTACAAAGACCGCATATCAGCTGAAAGCTTCAGTTTTACGGTGCCCAAGATTGTTGAGGAGACCGTTTCGCAGAGCTCTTTGTGGAAGACTAAAAAGGCTAAAAAGCAGGACAAGATAAATGCTTCAAGCAGCAAGAAGGACAAGGCAAATGCTTCAAGCAGCGAGAACTAGCCATGGCAGCAAATGCAAAACTGTCGCCTGTTGCTTGGATGATCCTACCTCATCTACCTTGAAGTTAGTCATCAAGTCGGTTCTCTCTCTCTGCGATGTTACTCTGAGCGCTCCAATGCACTGAATCTCTTCGTTTTTATGCATGAGTTTCTGGTAAAATTCTGAGATGCTCGAGAAGGGCTGTAGCTTTTTCTCTTCTAATAAAAATATCTAGTTACAGATGTCCTTGAGTTTACCATCCGCCCTGATACATTGTTTTACCAGATGACCATATGCGTAGAGATCTCATTAGAAATCAGCCGAATTGGTCAATACTGTCCTAAGCTAGGGTGTTAATTCTGCCATCGTTTGATTTGATTTACATTCTGCACTGCGAAACATATATATGACAATTGCTATCCATCAGTCATCAACCACAAATTCTGGCAAGGCCACATAGGTAGCAGAAACCTAACGCCAGATGAAGGCTCAGACATTGCAAGATTCTGTGTTTTGAAATCCTCGGAGCAACTCTAACGCGTCGACCCGAACAGACGCGTGTTTGTTCCGGCTTTTGTCCGTTTGGGTCGGCTTGTCCGCCCGTTATGTGTTTGGGTCGGCAATGCGCGGATGCATTTTTGTCCTCACGTCCGGTTTGCGGCCATTTTTAGCTCTTTTTGCGACATATCAATACATTTTGGCCCAAGTTCACATAATTTGAACTAAAATACAAATATCTCATAGTTTCACAACCAAATAAATATCTCATTGTTTATAAGCCAAATAAAAATTAAATTACCTCAAATACATTTGAAAGAAAAAATAGTCGATACATCTATTGATTGCCAACGTGAGCCCACATGCTCAACCAAATAATCTTGCAGTTGAATGTAAGTTTTCCAATCACGCATTTGATGATGAAATTCGGTGAACTGTGCAAACGCTCCTCCATGCTCAGGCACAACATAACATTGTCACCCTAAAATTGAAACCTTGATTGTAGATTTCATCCGGACGCTCATCCTCTACGATCATGTTGTGCATGATTGCACAAGCAGTCATCACCTCCTACAACTTCTTGGTGCTCCAATTTCTAACAGGATACCAAATGATGCCCCATCGAAATTGAAGAACACCAAAGGCACGCTCCACATCCTTCCTAGCACTCGCTTGTGGTTGGACAAATCTTTTCCTCTTCTCTTCTACAGGGTTGGTGATTGTCTTCACAAGAGTAGTCAGCTATGCGGTATCTTTCGTTGTAGTGGTGGCCATTGATCTCAACATTGACCAGGCAGTTGCCTTCTGCAAGCCTTTCAAACACAGGAGAACGTTGAAGCAGGTTGAGGTCATTGTGAGATCCAACCATGCCGAAGAAAGAGTGCCAAATCTAGAGATCTTGTAGAGCCACAACCTCAAGTATGACAGTGCAAGCTTTGACATGGCCCCTATACTGCCCCTGCCAAGCAGAAGGATAGTTCTTCCACTCCCAGCGCATACAATCTATTCTGCCAAGCATCCCTGGAAAGCCCCTACTGCATTGATCGCCAACAAGCGGGCTGTATCTGCAGCAATTGGCTCTCTCAAGTACTCCGGGCGAAACACTGCTCCCACAACCGTGCAGAACTTTTACATGGAGTCTAGGCACGTGGACTCAATCATTCAAACATACTCATCAATGAGATCATCGGGAACTCCCTATGCAAGCATCTGAATAGCTGCAGTGCATTTCTGATAAGAGGAGAAGCCAAGCTTTCCAAAGGATCCTCCTTGTAGTCAGTATAGTTGTCGGACATCACCACCCCCTCCCGGATAATGTTGAACACATGTCTAGCCATATGAAAACGGTGCCAGAATAGGTGGTGCTTGAAGAGTGGGTTAGGGGACTTGAAGTAGTCCTGCCAGAGTAGCCGCTCTCTCGGTTGCGATTCAACGACGGAGGTGCCCCAGGATCGAGCCCCTGAATATCGGCCGCTGCCTACTAATGTGGTCATGGACGACCAAAGCAACAGACACAGTCTCTTCATCATCGGATGAAGAGCATCCGAATCGCAAATGAAACTGTGGAAAAAGTACTCGTCGCCTCGAGTCCATTTGTACCTTGCGGGAAAACCTTCGAACACCTTGCGGGCGTCGTGGAAGAAGCTGGTCGGTGAAGAGCCTCGTGCCTCTATGATACCAGGTATCAGTCTTGGAGATGTGGAGGCGAACGTAACGGCGCTCGGCAAGCGAGGTAGTCGTGCTTCCGTGTTGCCGGAAGAGGGGGCGAGGGTGTAGTGGCGCCAACGTCGGGGGTGTTGCGACGGCGGCGAAAATGGTCCACCAAACGCAGGAGTAGGGGTCATCGGGGGGTGGCGTGCTTCTAGGGTGGTGTGGGTGCGGGCGTTCGGCTTGGGCACTTGAACAGGGTGGTGGCGGCAACGGGTGGGGCGGTCAGGTGTGTTGGCTGTCGATGGAGAAAGGGGAATGGCCAATGTGCCACCAGCTGGCGGGCTAGGGGGCGGACAAGGGCGGGCGTCGCGCGCGTCCGCTGCGTGTCCGTGCCGAAGCCAACCCGGCCCAAATTTGGGTCCAAAATGGGTCGCGTGCAGACAAAAAGCGAACGCTCGTCCGTTTGGGTCGCCGCGTTGGGCCGATTTTTGTGTCCGTTTCGATCCAAACAGACACGCGCGAACAGTTTGGGTGGGCGTGTTAAAGTTGCTCTAATTAAGTGTTTTTCATATTCCTATGTTTTAATTAAACAGTCAACAATCCAAAGAGGGTCTAGCAAGGCCATGCATATAAATAGCAGAAGCTAATGGCAGATGAGGAATATTCAAATAGCAAATTGTACGTACATGAGGACTGAGTGCACTCGAATACCTAGGCAACGTAGATGGTTCAACCGCCGCCTTCTGACGCCGTTGTCCCGGCAGCGCCTCCAAGTCGAAATCATGTTGCAGCTGTTCATTTGCGTTGTTGCTGTCTAAGTTGCCCTGATATGGCGCTATGAGGTTTTTCGATAAAAGGTAGATTTTATTGGCTTAAAATAGAGCATCAAGAAGATATAAACACAATGAGCATATACCTGACCTTTACATAACTAGGATGCACACAATCAATACCAACTCAATCAAACACAAAAACACGTTGACAACAAGCAAAGTCATGTAAGACCAAAGCTATGCCTCGGCGAAAAGAACCCCCCCTCCCCCCCCCCCCCCAAAAAAAAAGCGATCAGATCTACGATCGACAAATTAGAACAATGACCATATCCGCACCAATCATCTCATGACACACGTTGACGACAAGGTTCTTCAACAGCAACGCCTTCAGGAAGGGAGTGACACTCAAGTGTCGCCGTCGATGGATCCAACCACAACGCCAGAATCTAGATTTTCATCCTGAAGAATCTGTCTAAACATACCCAAGCAATACCTTCAACAAGGTAACGACATAAAAAATACATCGCCATTGCAAGATATAACCACTCGGGTCTGACCTAGACGAGGTTATATTTAGTATTTCCTCCAATCCATATTAATTGCCGTTGATTTAGTAGTACAAAGTTTTTTTTACGAGGGTTAGTAGTACAAAGTTATACATGAATCGAATAATACGACTCATACTCCCTCCGTTCCGATTTACTCGTCGTGGTTTTAGTTCAAATTTGAACTAAAACCACGACGAGTAAATCTAATTTGAACTAAAACCACGACGAGTAAATCGGAACGGAGGGAGTACATATGATGGGAGAGAAGATTAGTGATAGCGGAAGGTTACCTTTGATGAAAATCTATCTGGTGACGGATGCACTCCTGGGCACTATGCAAATATGTACATCACGCGAGACACCGTATGCACTAAGGGGGCGTTTGGTTCACAGGCGAGGTCGGCTTGGCTGAGGATATACCTAACCACGTGGTTGGGGATATCCTCACGCTTGTGTTTGGTTGTAAACTGGAAGGTGGTTATGGATAGCCAATTTTATGTTTGGTAAGAAGGATGAGAGAAGGATATCACGTTGTCGACTGATTATACAAAATATATATCATGTGGAATAGGTCAATAACACCTTCACAAAAATGTATTGTAATCCCATGATCCAAACACATCCATGCGTACAGTCAAATGAGCATAATTTAATCTGTCAAAAAAAGTGTCTAAAACACGTCACATGCATTAGCAGATTAGATGATTCATCAGATGGTGAGTCGAAGCCAATCTTGCTGTCTGATGCAAATATGCTAGTCTGAAGAATGTATAATCAGGCAGTTGGAGAATATGCTACGTGCGTACGAGTTTGCTACGTGCTTACGTGCGTGTTGACCGGGCGTGGGACGGAGGACCCGGACGTTCTGGTAAACCTGGAGTCGCGGTAGACGACGTCTTCCAACGCAGGCCAGCCTCGACGTGTTCATGAACTTGGGATCGCCGGAGGTGTGGAGGCAGTTGCCCCGGCGTCCGCACTGCATAGGACATCAGCAGCCGCGGCCGGCGAGCGTGCGTGTTCGGCATAGGCGCAACTCGACGCGCACCACCGGACACTGGACCTTTCTTGCCCGAAGCCATACACCCGCCGCCGCCGTGCACACTTCGACCGCGCCGCCGCCCTTGCTCCGCTCAAACGGCCGCCGCCGATCCAAATCATAGCTGCCGCCGCTGCCTTGTCCGTGTGGATAGGGTGTTCTGTTCTTTCGAGAGGAGTGAGAGAAGAAAATAAAACGTTTCGCAGCGTCAGGAGGTCACCGAGCGTGGGTGGCTGCCATCGTCCGCGAGAATTTCGCGGCTCCCCATAGCCAGGTTTTGGAGGAATATTCCTTAGTATCTGGTTATCCCCAGCCTTCTTCACCACCAAACCAAACGAGTGTTATCCCTTTCAAAACTGGCTATCCCTATCCACTGGTTGGTTATCCCTCCAACCAAACGCCACCTAAGATGATGTATACCACTGGATGGCTCCCCCTCGCCGCGTAGCACCTTGAGGTATGATCTGGACCGGTTTGTGCCTAGCAGATTCTCCAGGCGGGCGCGGCAAAGGTAGAAGAACTTGGGGATGGGCATGGAGTGCCTGCCGTTACCGGGTGGAGAGCTCGGGACTTCACTTTGAGCCGCCGGAAGACGAACGACGGTCGGGGCTTCTGGAGAATTACTGAAAGGGTTCATTTTTATTTAAAGGTATGATAGGATTTGAAGGGTTTGGGCAGCCAATTAATCCTCTGTACGATTCCTTCCTTGTCTCACGGGATTGAGCGTGTTGTCATTTCCCCCTTTTTAGAAAACAAATCGTTTACTCTTTCCATTACCTTTTTTTTCGTGCCTTTGCCAAAGATTGGTTCGGCCTATATGTTCACCTCAACTGTGCTTATTGAAAGCTGAACAAACTATGGGCAGGACCACACACGGTTCACTTAAAGCATGCCCACATTTCATTTTGATGTTGACACACCTCAAGTTCTTCATACTTGCAAAAGAAAACACCTCAACGGAGGGTTTTTTTTTTGGAAAAGGAGGATAAACCCCCGGCCTCTGCATCTGGACGATGCATACAGCCATTTTATTAAATTATTCACAAAAACCTTACAAAGTAGTACATCAGTAAGCCCGAAGCCACCATCTAGACAACACATGTCGTTACTCCTATCCCCGTGATGAAGGGGTGCCGACTATCCGAGCCGAATACCAAACAGACAACGCACCAAAGCCTAGCATCTAAAGTCGGATGCCCCAACCCAACCACATACCGGGACTGGGTCACACACCGGTTTGGCGCACTCTGAGAGGCCGCCGCCGCCGTCTTCCACCGATCCGTCTCCAGAACAAGTACCGACGCATCGACCTTGCCAGGCCTGCCATCGACGCCGCCACGACACTAGACAACACCACTTCCCTGCGCGCGTCCAATCACGCATCTGTTGTCGAGACCCCGCAGCGCCACGCTGCCGAGACCCGCCGCCGTTGATGCGGTATATGTCACGCCGCATCACCTCATAGCCCCTCCAGTCAGCACTTGCTCCAAAACAATGCCCTCAAGAGGGAGAACATTTGTCATTGTTCGATCCAGGAGACCCAGATCTAGGGTTTCCCCAGGAGCAGCACGAGCGATGTGGCGCACACCGCAACGACGATGCCTCGACAAGGAAACAACGTCAAAGACGCCACCATCGTCCGCCAAGACCGAAGTCGGCGCGATTTTCATCGGCGGTTGTACCAACCCGACCCGTAGCAGACTGGAAGGTGAGAGAATTAGATGTAAGTACATATGATACATACATCGACATGTTAGAGAATTAGAGGTAAGTACATATGATACATTTTCATGTCTAGGTTCGACCAATAGCATAAGTTGTTAGACCAATAGCATAAGTTGTTGCCTGCGGGGGCGACGTGGGAGTCTGTGTTCTTCTAATTCTCTATACATACATCGACATGTTGTGGAAGGTGAGAGGCTCGGCAAGCGGCAGGTTATGCCGGTTTTAGGGGGTTTCTAGGAATAACTAGGTCGACTTTAGGGTGCTATTAGGAGTAACTTCATCCATGCACACGGTGGTACCAAAGCCAGACCTGATAGTCGCCATCAACATTAATAAACCAAGGGCATTGTTTCGTGCTCGATACTGTAGAATCAAAATTGTGACCATCACTACACTCAATCTGGCACACGATGAGCTCTGGTGAAATTCCTTCCATGCACCTGCTCTGCTCATCGTTCCCTCAATCAACTTCAAGATTCCATTCACATGGCTACATGCTTGTGTGTGATCACCACCATCAGCATGAGACCAGGCGATAAGGACATCATCATCAGACTTGCACAATGCCGAAAATTGAATTAGAGGACTTTTAGTGCCCTATAGTGACAGCTAGGATGAACTTTAGTGATACGTCGGGTTCCTCAAACACCACTATACCAAGTGAGGAAGCAACAATGGGATCAATGACAAGGGGCACGAACTAAGGTGATACAAGAAAAATTGAATCTATTCCTAAACGAGGTTCCTTTCAATGTCCCCGAGAATTGGCTAGTACCTAAAGCATGGATAGTACATGTGCTTCGGAATGAAGGCATATAGAAAGAAAGAGATGCGGGTAAAAAGGCACGAAACGCGAAGCCAAAACTCTAGGGGGAAGGTATCCAAGGAAGCAAAGGCCCCGTGCGCTCAGAAACTCCGAATTCGTGTAGACCCTTTGGGCCGTGTTTACGAGAATGAAAATGGGACGAGCTCATGTAATTTTTCCTCCCATCTACCCCTTTGTGTGGGAACCTTTTAAGTCATCATCTCTCTATATTCAGGGTTAGCAAAGCATTTATACTACAAAGCTAGCGCTAATCTTATCATTGATGGTGAGGTATCCAAAGCCTACTTAGGGACATGTATCCAAGATCACCATTGATGGTGAGGCACAAGACCTCCATGCCCAAGGGTTGGAGAGGAACTACTAGTATGTCCCTCTTCTCTTTCTTCTTTTGGATTTGGGATCACCTTTGACCATTTGAGTGATCAAGTCTCACAAGAGTGTTGTTATTATGGGATCAATTTGTGTATTACCTCAAAGGATTCAATAGTTATCTTTTTATACTTCGTATTCTTTGTTTTCCCCGTGTTATTCCTTCCCCACCTCAGATTCATGAAGATCAAGAATCTCTAGCTGAATCGACGCATCATTTGTACCCTATCTTTATCGGCTAACCACATTATGCATTGCACAGACACCGAGCACGAGCTCCAGCCATGGCTGCCACACACATTCACCCTTATACGAGACATAATTTGGAGATTTGGACCAAGTAAAACAACATATCCCCGGGCCAGCCATGTGGCATTTTTTTCCTTTTCATCCTTTGTTTCTCTTTTGTGAAAGTTTCAAAATTTTGGAAGTTCAAAATTTTGAGAATTCAAAATATATGAAAATCTTGAAAGTTGAGTATGCTAAAAGTTTGAATTTTCAAGACTGCTTTTAAAAAAACTTTATTTTTAAGTTAAAAATCCCAAAAATCATACAAGAAAATTAAGAAAGTATGAAATTCTAAATTTTGCGGCACGGATATTTGAAAGATGTAGACACACATTTTGAAAGTTGCTGAAAAGAATATTTCCCAAAAAGTTGAAGTTTGACACGGAACTGGACTTTATAAACGACAAAAATACCCTGTCGAAACTGTTTATGCCTCCTGTGCTGCGCGATTGACCGCGAGATAGCACCACCCGATACAATTGTCAATGTGGGTTTGATATTTAATTGATTGAAAGTTCTTGAAAGTTGAGTTTTCTAAAAGTTTGAATTTTTTAGAATACATTTTTTTTAAATTTGGAACTTCCATTTTTTCCGAAGTTGAAATTCCTAAAATTCATACGAGGAAATGAAGGAAGGATGAAATTCTAATATTTGGGGCACAAATTTTGAAAGATGTGGACACACATTTTTTTAAGTTGTTGAAAAGGATATTCCCAAACAATTGAAGTTTGACACGGCATTCGACTTTATAAATGAATTGACCGTGCCTCCACCGCTGCACATCTGTTCGAGATAGCACCACACGATATAAGTACCAAAACTAATGTGTTTTTGCAGTATTTACTTACACCTTCCGATCTAATTGATGCAGCCCTAGTATAATTTTAGTATAAAGTTGTACTATAGCTATGTACTTCTTCGGATCATAACTAAATGACGAAGCTCTAGTATAACTTTAATATAAAGTTGTACTATTGCTGTGTCAATTAATTTGAATCAGAGGGAGTACTTTGTTTATTTAAATTCAAAAACAATTATAAATTTTTGGCCTAAAAACCGTTTGTGAAAAGCATGAAGCCAACGGATGGAAATACCACGGTGTTCGTGGGGCGACCACGGCCAGAAGGTGAAGGCGGGAGGACCTTCCGTTCCCCATCCCTTCGCCACCCCGGCCCTCCTCCCCCCGAAAAAAAGAACCTCAACAACGATGAATCCCCTGCTAAACAATCCGCTCAGCGGCGGCTGCGCGTTCCCCTCGGTGGCAGCCGCGCTGCGGTTGCCGGCGGCCTCCCTTTGTACAAGCGCGGGCCGGAGCAGGAGCAGGAGGCGACAGCCCAGTTTAGCGCGCGCAGGCTCGGATGGCTCTGACGGCGCCGTCGCCGGCGCAGTAACGGAAGGGGAGGCAGGCGCCGGCGGCCAGCGCGGTGCCTCGGCCGAGCCGGCGGCGGAGAAGCAGCAGCCCGTCGTCAATCCTAAGATCGAGAAGGAGCTCAAGAAGGTAGGATTGGAATTGCTAAAGCCCCGAACCCATTTGCAGTACTGCATATAAAAATTATCAATATTTATCTGACGCAGTTAGCGTCCTCCGTGAGCAGGCAGTTCAGAAGACCGCGGCGACGTTTGCGCCGAGAGCGTCCACCAAAAGCAAGAACCCCGCCGTACCCGGATCCACCCTGTACACCATCTTTGAGGTCCAGGCGTACGCCTCCATGCTTGCCGGCGGCGCCCTTTCCTTCAACCTCGTCTTCCCCTCCAGCGAGCCGGACATTTGGAGGCTCATGGGGATGTGGTCCATCTGGATGTTCAGTAAGTAAGACATGTGTTTTACAGCGAATTAGTTCTTTGTTGAAGATGATTTTTGGTGCTTATCTCTCGATGAAGTGAATATGTTGTGATTACTGCTGTTCAATTGCAAAGAATTTTGGTGCTACAGTTAGCATTTTGGTGCTACAGTTAGCAGCAAAGTCCTGGAAGAACTAGTATGTCTTAGGCCTAGGATCTGTTCTTGGCAGGCTCTGCATATAGGAACATGATGTTATCTCGTGCTCCCTCCGCCCGGAAATACTTGTCGGAGGAATGGATGTATATAGACATATTTTAGTTCTGGATACATCCATTTTTATGCATTTCTCCGACAAGTATTTCAGGACGGAGGGAGTATATCTTTTTTTGTGTGAAGGATGTATCTTGTATATCTAGTTCACTACAAATTTATAGTATGATTATCAACCAGCAGAATCAAAATATACAAGCATCCTCAAGCTGATGTTGCAACAACTTGAAACAATATGTCTAAATTATGGAGAATATGTTTTTTTGATTCAGTACTGATGCAAAGAAACATTTTCTGCAATATAGTAACGGATCACATTCTACTTCTGTAGCTATACCTTCTTTGCGGGCCCGTGACTGCTCAAACAAGGAGAAAGAGGCTCTCAATTATTTGTTCATCCTGGTCCCTTTGATCAACGTGATCATCCCGTTCTTTGTGAAATCGTTTGCGGTTGTCTGGTCAGCAGATACGGTCGCCTTTTTCGTGATGTATGCATGGAAGGTACATGTTTAATGTTGTCTTCTCCTTCGGGATTTCGCTCTTGTATATACTAGCTAAATAACCAGTGCGTTGCTGCAGATGAAAAAAAAAACTCCCAAGCTTTCATGTATATGTCTAACAGATTTTCTCTATGCAGCTTGGATGGTTGCAAAAGTCCGAGTGAAGATTATCCTGATTGAAGAGCATTCTACCTGCAATTTTTGCTGGTTTTTTCTAGGGCACAGGTTGATCAAATTTCAAGATATAGTGTCTGTATAGCCCTTTAAAGTTTTGTGTATACCTACGGAGTACGGAGAAATGTGATTTTGACATCAGATTGTTAAATAGATGTAACTGAGGGCCAACATTCATTATTAACTAGGAACCATTCAGCAATGTTAGTTATTGTTAATATGTGTGTGTTTATTCTAAAAATTGTACCTACTGTATCAGATGTACCAGGTCCAGCTACTTCAAGGCACATTTATGGTTCAAGTGGCTTGGTTTTTTTTGGGGCAACTGTGGTAGCCAAAAGCGGCCTGAACCATTTGAATTATAATTGCAAGAAATCAGGCAAAAGCCACCCATGCAAAAAGAAGTAAACAGGTTACCTTTTTGTGCACAGGTCGTAATAGGTCATATTCCTTGACCAAAATTTACGGGCGACGAAACCTATATGTATGATTGGCTACTTTGTTATCTCGTTGCATTCCTTCAGTTCCCATGTTAAAAGATAGTACCACCTTTAAGACATAGTTTTACTTTCATCATCTTCAATATATTTTCCCGGATGAAGAATGTGCAGTTCCTGTTGGTTTGATGTAGGAACCACAATGTCAATTAATCCGATAACAGTAAACTATTGTCCTTTTTTAATATCATTCCGAAATTATACTTAGAAAAAAAAACATTTTAATTCTTACTTCTACTAACATGATTCAAAATCATGCTTGTTTTTCAATCAAACATTATGTAAAACCATGTGTAACCAATGCAGATGCCATAAGATTTGTTGAGTGCTATATGAGTGTCTGTGTTGTACTGTGTTTCCTAAAAAAAACAGCGGAGCTGCCAAGAGATCAGCTGTTATTGTCGAAACCCCGGTTGTTAATGCAGGTGATGGCCAGAGCGACATCCAACTCAGGTAAATATTTATGTTCTGACTCTTCCTGCTCTTATAATTGGGAAACACCGAAACAATGTAAGAATGCTTAGAATAAGACAGTTCTTTGGACAAGGAATTTTGCAAATTTTATTGAGGTACGCGCTAAAAACTGCATTTTAGTGAAGGGTGATCTAACCAGCATCGGCTGTGCTACATATCTGTTCATGTTGGACAGTGAACCATGTGATGGCCTTCCATTTTTTGTAGTTGATCAGATGTTGTCAATTCGTTCTGTAGGCCGGTTTGGATCTAGGTTCCTATTTGCGTGCTTTCTTATGTAGCATGAGCTGATGAATGATACTCCACTTCTGCGTGCATCGATCGATGCAGAGGCTAGGGGTTGTGTCCGTGTTTCAAGAATATAGTTCACCTTGGTTTCCCATTCATGGGACAGTAGGAAGGTTCACATATCCCACTAGCGATGGATAGAAATGACCGTGGTTCAGCAGAATATTGTCGAAAGGAGCATTTGTTTTCAGTCCCGACTCGATGATGTCAGAGTTTCCTGATCCTAAATTTCTAAAACCAAAAGTAGATATATGTACTACTCCCTCCGTTCCTAAATATTTGTCTTTTTAGAGATTCAAATGGACTACCACATACGGATGTATATAGACATATTTTAGAGTGTACATTCACTCGTTTTGCTCCGTATATAGTCACTTGTTGAAAACTCTAGAAAGACAAATATTTAGGAACGGAGGGAGTACAAGCCTTGCAAATGACTTATGTTCCTCATATCTGTTCTTTGGACAACATGGTGCCAAGTTACATTTGTTTGTTGGAACCGGTTCTTACATACCTTTATTTATTTATTACGCCTTACAGCTTACTACATATATTTCTTACAAGAAGTTGATTACAGTTTCTTTGGACTCTTACAAGATCCAAGCCTACACAAATCCCTATTACCACCCCTAATTAACTTGGTCCTCTTCGCACTTTGTTCACATGTCATACACCACAGCTGCGTAGTCCTGGAGAACCGAGCTGGTTTCAGGGGCAAAGTCCCAGCAGTTCACTGGGGACTTGCCCTGATCATAGCTCCACCAGTCCACAGCCCCTTGCTGTGTGACGACGCTGTCAGTCGTCGTCGCGCTGTAGAGAAGCTCCTGAAGCTCAGCTTCGATGGTGACGATGTTCGAGTTGCCCGCGCTCGACGGGGAGGCCAGGCCGTCCGCGGCGGCTGTCGTCTCCATCTGCTGCTGTCTGCCGAGGTGCTGATCGTTCAGGGAGCTGGACTGTCCCTGCTCAGCAGCTACTGTTACATCGAAGCTGCTGCTGCGGCTGCTGTTGCTGTTGTTGTTGCTGTTGTTACTGTGAGTTGCGGCCACCTGGTGATGGCTGCTAGGCTGCCACAGGTGCAAGGGGTTGTTGTGGTTGCCGATGCTGCTCAGGGGGTTCTGCATTTCCTGCAGCTGCATGCAGAGCTGGATCCTCTCCATGGCCGACGCGCTTAGCGGCTGCTGCTCGCCGTCGTTGTTGGCGCCGTCCAGCTCGCCCTGGCGGTGCTGCTGCGTGCCGGCGCCGCGGTCCTTGCGGCGGCCGCCGAGGAGCCGCTTCTTGAGCTTGGTGTTCCAGTAGTTCTTGACGTCGTTGTCGGTCCTTCCTGGCAGCTGTGCGGCGATGATTGACCACCTGGTTGGTTAATCATGGCGCACCGGATTAGCACAAACATTTGTGTTGCGGTTTGTGGAGACTATATTAGTGGGTTAGTTTGGTGTTTGGACGTGTACCTGCTCCCGATGCTAATGTAGAGCTTGCAGATGGTGCTGTCCTCCTCTGGGGTGAAGTCCCCGTGCTTTATGTTGGGCCTCAGGTAGTTGAGCCACCTCAGCCTGCAGCTCTTGCCGCACCTCTTCAGCCCTGTTAAGTTCCCACACAGATATATAAACTTAGTTAGTTAACCACAAACGATTGATGAAAAATGCCTGGAAATTCCAAGATGAGAAAAGGCAAAGATGCTTGGATGATGAACATATATCTAGGGAGATAATTACCAATCTTGTGTGGCAGTGCAATCCAGTTGTTGCCGGTGCCACGCTCCTCAATGTAGGCCTTGAGCATCGCGTCCTCCTCCGGTGACCATGGCCCCCTCTTCACCGTCGCCTTGTCGCAGCACGGCACCCTCCCCATTGAAGTTGTGTGTGTGTGTGTGTGTGTGTGAGCCCGTGTTGTGTTGTGTTGTGTTTGCCTTGCGTTGTGAGTCGATTGGGTTGAGTTGGTTTGGGTGATGTGGTATGCGCGGGGGGAGGGATTTATAGGAGCAGATGAGAGGGACTCATAGAATATACGGATATGGTTTGACTTGGTGATATGCGCTGCTGATGACATGACACCTGCCGGCGCTTCTCGTGTAGGAGTACTACTTTGGAAGCCCTTTTGTTGTTACCTTGGCCGGCCACCTATGCTGCTCTGCTCATGCAGAAAGTGTGTGCTAGCTATGATTTCTGTTAATCGCTAAGAGGTACTGGAATCAAGGCATTGAGTCACTGAACAGAGGAGGCTAGTTTGCCACCACTTGTACGTTGAAAACCAGCTCCTGTGAACGTAATTAGATTTACTTAGGATGTAGGGTCTAGAGAGTGACCACTTTACCGCATCAACGAGACACGCCCAGGGATAAGAATGTAATGCAATCTCCTCATTTCCTGTTTGTCTCCGAGCATTCTTTAGAATCCCTTGACAAGGGGATATGCATGACTACCAATCAATCCAATTTGGATCAATCCTTGATGCAACCCTTCGCTAATGAAAGGTACTCCCTCCGTTTAAAAAATATAAGGTGTACTCCCTCCGTCCGAAAATACTTGTCATCAAATGAACAAAAAGGGATGTATCTAGAACTAAAATACATCTAGATACATCCTCTTTTATTCATTTTGATAACAAGTATTTTCGGACGGAGGGAGTATTAATTTTCGAAAGTTAACTTTTTACGATTTGACAAAGTTTATAGAGGAGATAATCAACAACCACAATACAAAATCAGTATCACTAGATCATCATGAAATGTGTTTTCATATTTTGTTTACTTCATATCGTAGATGTTCATACTTTTTCTTATAAACTTGGTCAAACATAGAAGAACGAGGCAACGTCTGGCGCGATGCGCTGGTTGTTGGCTCGACTGTGGGGAGGTTGTGCAAGATGCGGCACTCCTCCGCCTCACAACTGCAGGTGAATGCCAGCAAGGCCGAATTTGGCTCGACCGAGGGCCGGATTGGGGCCATTGTAGGATGGCATTTGGGTGGTGCGAGCACAGCTAACATCATCAAGACAACAGTGCATCAATGATGAGGAGTGATGCGATGGCGTCTTCCTTCCAATGGTTTCTTTCTTGTCGAACTAGTTCCGTGCGAGCACTTGTAAGCGGGACCCACCCGTCAGGAATAATGTCAATTGAGTCAAATAATGGATTAAAGCTAGCCGCAATGGATTACACCAACAGTTGGTGTTTTGCGTAACAAACCCAAAGAGTAGATGTTCTGTGCAAAAGCAACCCCAATAGTTGGTGGTTTGTGTAATTTCCTGATGGCGACTATGGTGGTTGACATAACTGTTGTATTATCTCCGAGTGAATACTCATGATCTAGCCTTCTAGCTTGACCAAGCAGCATCGACGTCTACGCATCATTAACTTAATGAAGGTGTTGGTTTGAAGATCTGCTTTCGGGGTGATAGCTGTTGGTCTGACGTGCGAGTGGTGATTCCTTTTTCCAGGCATTGACGTGTTGTCTTAGGTGTTACACCCTTAGTCATCTTCCCAAATGTTGGATTGGTTCGTGGGAATTTATGGTAGGATTTTGGAGATGTTGCCACGAGACATGTCCTATGTTGATGGGCAATGGCCTTGGGTTTTCTTTTCTGTGTTTTAAATGGTTTGTTGGCATTGGTTTCAATGATAAATAATATATAGATTTGTGCATCAATCGCCATGCCGAGGGTTTTCCTCCTTGTCGAAAAAAGTGCAAGGGTTAGCTTATGTCGTAAAATCTCATCTTAGACAATCTTTACTAATGCCAGTAAATTTACTGTTGTAGCATGTAGAAAATATGCGCTCAAACCTACTAATATGTAAAGAGGCGAGCTCATGGCAGTCCCAAATGGAGCCTAGTTCTCACTCTCTTTCTCAATGGTCCATGTTATAGACAAGCCAAAATTCAAAACATTTATAGCAGCTAAGATTTTCAATATATTGTGACCTCATAAAATTAGTGTGTTATCTTTGAACAAAACACTCTTGCTCCTACGTGAAACTACAGATCAAGCGCCACTCAATTATTACCATGGGAGAGAGAAGTGCATAGCGCACCAATAATGTACCTAGCAAGTAAGTACTCCTACTTGGGAAGGACAAGTGTACTCTACAACCTCTATGCCGCGTATAGAGATAACAAGCCTGTGACTCTAGACCAGTCCAAGTCCTCCATGCAGTTATTTCTGTACCACTCTCGTCTCAAGTCAAGAACCCTAACTTGGGCTGGCTGGACCATGGTGGGAAGCAGGTACATAGTACTAGGCTGACCTGCCAAAAGTCCATGGGCAGTTGTAACTGACAATGCGGCCGCATCCTTGTGGATGGTGTCATCCATTTTGACCCAGCCTCAAGAACAATACAGAAGAAATTGCCCCCTTTCTGTCATGTCAATTCTTACGTGTGCAACCAATCATGCTGTACTTCAAACTCCTTCTCTTTTGCACACCTATGTGAGATCATGGGAGGCAGTGTTAGAATATTGTGCATGGAGCATGCAACTTTGTGCTTATGTTAGTAGATCATTGACCTTGTGTGGTTTATGTCCTCCCTTTTTTGCCGGACAAAACAAATGGCCATTGCATTGCATCTTTGGGGTGGGTGGTCTTAGAGTGGTTTCTTGTTGTGTTCTGATCCAGATACAAGTAAAAGTTATCAAACCTCCGATCCTCCAGCAGCCAGCAAACAAAGTGAAAAACAAGTAACTGTTCTACTAGCTGCACTTGCCAGAGCTGAGCCACACTGTCTGATCAAGTAGCCTCGTCACTTGGAAGTATGTAAACTTGTTCTGCATGCCATCCTGTCTGAACCCTCTATCTGGTCAGAGAGAAGCAGGCCCGGGCATTAAGCGGGGGAGAGGTACGCTTTTGACCAAGTGTACGAAGTTGTTGCAGCTTCAGTGGCCATAGCAGTATACTGATCTGTATCTTGCCAGCACAACAACAACGAACAATGGTGGAAGAAAAATATCGCATGGCCAACTTGAGACTGGGCGGATCCCAGATGGAACTTAAGTTAGTAGGAAAAGATGCAGCATCACAACTCTGCCATTAGTCTCCAAGCAGAAGCAGCCCACTTCGTCTGACGACCATGGAGTAGACTCACCTAAACAACCTGCAAAAACAAGGGCATCTAAGGCCTCCACAAGATACTCTTGATTAACTAACCTGATTAACTAAGGCTATGCATGTTGCCCCTCTTGTTTAATAATCTTTCTTCCGGGATAAGGTTGAGTTGACCACATTATTCGGGGAGGTAAGATAAGCCTGAGTGGTGCTGTTGGCTGATCAAGTTAACTAAACATGAAAAGCTTTAGTGCAAATGAGCAATGGACTATTTTCTTGTCCTAGGAAAAACATTGTGTATGCATGCCTTTTGACTAGTGTGTCCTCGATCATTCTTTCTTTAGTTAAGGATTATTGGCCATGTACTTGCGTCTACGCGTGAATAGACCATGACATACTCCTGGATTTCTTCTGTCGGGGTTTCTTCACTAAATTATGTGCTGTTGGAGGCATTATAGATCGAAGAAAAGGTGCCGTTTGAGGGAAAAGTAGTACTATGCCAACTTCAATTTTGCTGCTGGCACAATGTTTGTTGTTGCAAATGAAGTGCCATCAATTTATATATAGCACACTTTCATATGTCACTATTTTTTCATAGAAATTCTATTCTGTTTCTTAATTAACCTACATGAGAAGTAGCATTAACAGCGATATTTGTTGCTTCTGAGTTCTGAAGCACCAAATGTGGATTTTCTACTCCTATGCACAGTAAATCTGAAAAAAAATCAAACAAATCTGAAATTTCAGGACATGAAACATGATCAAACATTTGATGTTTTTGCAAAGTTTCAACCACAAAAACCATTCTAGGAACCCTCACAAAAAAAAAATCAGTGCTCAAAGTTTTGTGCACTTTTGAGCTGTGATTTTTTTTTTGTGAGGGCTCCTCGAATTTTATTTGTGGCTGAAACTTTGCAAAAGCATCAAATGTTTGATGTCCTAAAATTTTAGATTTTTATTGTTTCAACCTTTTTTTTGAATTTACTGTTCACCCGGGTGCACCTACATTCGGGAGCAACCACACCTGGCAACTATCGGCAACTATCCCCAAGGATAGGGGGGAATTTATCTGTGCAAGCAACTCGCAGATCGAGATGTGCTATGACGTTCTATGAGCTTAACCAATTGCTCTTCGACATGGCTTAATACTTGCTCAGTGACAAGCTTCTAAGAAACTCAATGAATGATGGAGGAAGATCAATGGGACATGGAGTTGCGATTGTTGATGATTGCTACCATGGCTTAATACTTGCTCAGTGACAAGCTTCTGAGAAACTCAATGATGATGGAGGAAGATCAATGGGACCTGCAGCTGCGATTGTTGATGATTGCTACCATCTAGCTTGTGACTTCCCTAACACTAATTTTGTGCTTTGCTTTAGAGAATGAAATGAGGTTGCCCATGAGCTAGCGTAGATGGCCAAGGGCCCCCGTTGTAATACCTTCCGTGATGAGCCTCCTGTTGAGCTCATTCCTCACTTACTAGATGATGTAACTCTAAGGGCATCTCCAGCCGTTGGCCCCCCAAGAGGGGCAAAAAATCGCCCCCTGGGGGCGCACCGGCGCTAACGGCGCACTGGGGGCGTGATGCCCCCCAGTCGCGGCGCCCACGGTATTTTAAAAAATTTAAACAAGGCACAAACACGGCGCAAATTCATAGCAAACTTCGGCGAGTTCGTTCAAACTTAGACATATTTTACACAAAAAAAAACCGGCGGGCTACTCCCGCCGTCTCCCTCGCCGCCCGCCTCGCCGCCCTCCTCGCCGCCCGCCTCGCCGCCCGCCCAACGCGTCTACATGCCGAGGAGGCTGTAGAACCGCGTGTAGTCGCCGCCGTCGTCATCGTCGTCGTCGTCGTTGTCGTCGCCGCTGCCGCCCCCCACCTAAACCTCCGCCGTCCCTGCTGCACCCCTCCCCCGGTTGGCGCGGCGGGTTGGAAGGTCCTGGGGCGTCGTCGTCGTCGCTGTCGAGGATCACGACGCCGTGCTCGTCCTCGCGCCCGCGCTTGCGGGCGGCGATCTCCTCCAGGGCCCGGCACTGCCGGACCGTCTCCTCGCGGAGGTAGTCCTCCCGCGCCCACCGCATGGCGTCCTCGTCGGAGAAGCCGCGCCGGGCTATCTCCTCGTACTCCGTGGGGAGACCGGGCTCCTTCTTGGGCTCGACGAGGCCGGGCTCCGGCTTGGGCTCGACAAGGACAAAACGGCCGGCGGGGCTCCGGCTTGACGGGGCGCCGATACGGACGCCGGAGCTGCAGGTGCGCGCGGCCACAGGCGTGTCCTAGGGCTCCGGCTTGACGGGGCGGAGGCAGGGCGAGCCGCCGGACGAAGAGGAGGACCCCCCGGTCTCCATGCGCCTTGGGGTCCAGGAGCTTCCCCGGCGGCGTGAAAAGGACGGGGGAGCGGGGTAGTCGAGGCGCGGCGTGTTGCCGCCCTCGATGTACTCGAGGACGGCGTCCAGCGTGCGCCTTGGCACGCCCCACCATCGACGCCGGCCGGCGGAGTTCTGCCTGCCGGAGGGCACGACGCCGTTGGTGGCCTCGAGCTGCTGGGCGTGACGGCGGCGGAAGTAGGGCTCCCACAGCGGGCTGTCGGGGGCGTACCGTGGCGCCTCCCTCGCCGCAGGCGGCAGGTTCGAGCGGATGCGGGCGATCTTCGCGCGCCGCACCGCGCCGGAGGGTACCGGGGGCACCGGCACGCCGCCCGCGCTGATCCTCCACGCCCCGGGCACCCGCATGTCCGGCGGGACCGGGTACTCGGCCTCGTAGAGGAGGCGAGCCTCGTCTTCATGGAGATGGCGGCGGCCGAAGCCGTTCGCCGCCGCGCCGTCGCCTGGGAAACGTTCGGCCATTGGAAGGCGGCGAAAAGGAGGAGAGGAGAGGGAGGAAGGAGCGACGGCGGAGGAGAAGGAGCGACGGCGGAGGGGAAGTGTGACGACCGAGTGCGTCGGGGCGCGGCATATATAGTCCAACGCGCCGCCCACACGCGTGGCACCGTGCGTACGCGTGACGGGCGAGGCGAGGGCGAGGGACGCGTGTCGTCCGGCCTTCACTGCGCTGCCCGTGAAGCATCAATGGCGCAGGCTGACCGGCGCGGCAGCGCGACAGCTTTGGCATTGATTCGCCGCGGGAAACGAGGCGATGAGGACGACGAAGGGCCGAGAAGTAATCCGGTCGCTGACGCGTCGGGCCGCGGTTTCTTCGCGCCAAAAAAGTTCGCCCGACGCCCCCGAGCGCCCCCCAGCGCGCCGGGTTCGGGCTGGGTCCGCCGGCGCTGTTTTCGGCCCAAGCCGGCGAAAATCGGGCTCCTGGGGACGCGACTGAGCCATTTTTTCGGCGCCGGCGCGAAAAAATTGCCTGGGGAGGCCTTCTTGGGGGCGCGGCTGGAGATGCCCTAACTGAAGTTCAATAAAGAGAGCGACTTTTATAGAAACAACCTACATGAGAACTACCCCTTTCTAAAAAAAAGAAGCAATGCAAAAATAGTCATCCAAAGAGAAACATGACGCGGAACGATCAATAAGAAAATTGCAATGAAAATCGTACTAGTCTTCTTCTTCTGCTGATTGATTGGCGCTCGCCAGAGATTGAAAATCAGATTGAACCAACAGTAAAGGAAAGAGACACCTACAAACACCCTCGCCATACCAGACTTTAAAGACTACAATAGCCACTCGCCACTTGGAAGGAGATCTAGAAGTCGTTGAAGAAACAGTTGGAGCATCACCTCACGTAGTATGCAATCCATCACCACTGGTCCAGAGAGTTGAAGAAACCGGCCCATGTTGCAGAACAACACAGAAGAAGATGTTGAAGGGAGTCGCACCAAGAGCCAACCAATTGCTATCCTTGGTAGTACCAACTATTAAGATCCAATGAGAACTAATAGATATGATGACACAAACTCTCACAAACACTTCATCGGCGTCGGATCGGACATCATCGAGGTAGGAGAGACCAGAGAGACCTTATTCAAACATGCCATCATTGCCACCACCTCATCAACACCGCTAGGGAAATAGAACCTAAGAGAAAGACAAATGAAATAGGCGGGTTCACACTCCTCTTACCGCCAACGAGGTCGCCGGACAGGAGAAAAAGAGGGGGCCGAGGCGGCGGCGGCTAGGGTTGGAAAAACTTAGTATATGCAGCAAAACTGCCCTTAACCTCATATGAGGGTAGAGGCCACACATTCGGTTCTCAATTCAATTCTTCTTTTTCCTAATACAAGCGTGAGTTTTGCCGAATTATGTCAAGAAGAGGCAAGATAATCTTAGAGTAGAGCTATGCCCATTTCCAATAGGCCAAGTAGATCATTTCTTTACAATTTTTAGCAGATCTTTTTAAAAGATCCGTCGTCTCACGAGACGTTAGATCGAGCGGAGTGAGCGGCCGAGGTCACCCTCTACCATTGTACAAAGCTCGTGTTGTGGTAATTTTCTGCAACACAAGTCATGTTGCAGAATTTTTTGCAAACATAGGTCAAGTTGCAGATTCCTTTTTTTTTGCAACAGACGCCTTATTATAGTTTTTTTTTTGCAAAACATAGGTCATCTTGCAAATTTTTTTGGAAAATGCTATCCCTCAACTGACTGATGCACGCGGAGCGTCCGCCGCCTGCGTAGCCGTCAGATCAGTTTTGATTAAGCGCTCATGCTGGCCACCAGTCCCGTGCAACCAGTGTTTTTGCAACAAGCGTATTGTTTCAGAAGGTTTCTGCAACAGAGCTCTTGTTGCAGAAAAAAAAGGTTCGATGATGAAGTTTTTTTTTCAGGAACAGGTCTAGTTTTTGAAAGTTTCTGCAACAGAGGTCTTGTTTCAGAAAGGAAAAAACTGGTTCGATGGTGAAGATTTTTTTCTTCTGCAACATGGCTCTAGTTTCATAAGCATATCCCTGGTTGCAGAAAGTGTCGGAGGAGCCCCCGGTATTAGAGCATACAAGGCCAAGCATTGCAACACGATGACTGTTTTGAAAACATAGCTCTAGTTGCAGAAATCACCAGAGGAGTGCCCGGTGTGAGAGCTCGTCACCGTCGTGCTGGAGTAGAGGCAGCTGCTCGGGGTGCTGGGTCAGAGGAGGCGCGGCAACTCCGGCGGCCGGCGGCGCTCCACAGCCGAGGCGCTCAGGCCATGGCGGGGCAGCCGTGTTGTCTCGGTGGACCTTTGCAACAAGGCCCTTGTTGCAAAAGCCCCTGAGCGCAAGAAGCTAGTTGTTGCAAAGGTCCTTGGTAGGCTGGGACGGTAGATCAGACGACTATTTCTAGCAACATCTGACGGCTGCCGAGGCGACTGATCTAACCAGTTTATCACCCGGCGGACGTGTAACACTGCCCATTTTGTTGCAATAGAGGTTTTGTTACAATTTTTTTTTGCAACAGAGGTATTGCTGCAATTTAATTATTTTTATAGCAAAGATCTTGTTTTTATTTTGCAATAGAGGCCTTGTTGCAGAAATAAGAGATTGTGGGGAGCCAGGTCCACCATGTCACATAGGACGCGTGGTGTGCAACCAAGGTGGCGGATGCGAGCATGATAATCCGTTGGTTGAACTGTATCGTAGTGGTGGCCATGGGGCACGTGGCATGGAGAGAAGGCGGCTGACGCGGGACTATGATCCGTCGGGTGATTTATACTAGAGGCCTTGTTGCAGAAATAAGAGATTGTGGGGAGCCAGGTCCACCATGTCACATAGGACGCGTGGTGTGCAACCAAGGCGGCGGATGCGAGCATGATAATCCGTTGGTTGAACTGTATCGTAGTGGTGGCCATGGGGCACATGGCATGGAGAGAAGGCGGCTGACGCGGGACTATGATCCGTCGGGTGATTTATACTGTTTCCCTTTAATGGGGGGGGGGGGGGGGGGTGGTGGTGGTGGTATGTGTAGAGGAATCCATGGAAGCGTATTCTTACATTGCACAAATCAAACAATGTTGACGCTTTCGAGGCAACGGAAGCCGAGTTGCCGTTTGCCGTGACCGGGAGACTCAAAGCCGACCGACCGACTTCACGCGGCGGCTGGTCGAAGGTGCCACCAAACCAACTGCCGAAACCTGGTTCGAATGGGTTCTTCCTCGAGCAACGCCAGGGAAGCGGCGGCGGCGGCGCCACCGCCGCCACCTCCTCCTGCTGCTGCGCCGCCGGCCCCCCTCCACGTGATGGACGCGGACGAGGACGACGAGAACGTGAAGCAGCTCAACGAGTGCGCCGCCCTCTACCTCTCCCTCCAGGCACCGCCCTGACCCCCTCGCCTTCTCTCCCTTTCCTGATTTCTGCTGCTGCACCCGAATCTCTTGTTTGCTCCATCAAACCTTTGCTTCGGCTCTTCCCTGGCTTGTTTGCAGGACTGCCTCGCCGAGTCCGACCGCAACTGGAAGGCCTGCCAAGCACGTAAGCATCGCCGCAGATTTTCCCCTCGTCTTTTCTTCCTCGTAGATGCCAAAAATTGTTGCGGCTTACTGAGGTTGTTACCCACCCTGCTTTCGGGGCTAAGTTTGTTGTCCAGTGGTTTGGAATTAGGCAAAACCTGGACCTGCTTTAAGTATCACGTTCGAGATTCAGGTTGAACTACCATTGGAGCAAAAACTGTAAAGGTTGTTGTATGTAGTACAGATGTGAATTCGGATATCCTTATAATTCCTCATTTTATAAAGTTCTATCTTGAAGAGAAGCAAAGCTGTATGGGATAGAAGAGATGTTGATACCTTCCCTTGCTCTATCACATTGCCCAGTTTAGCGTTGTATGGTCAGTACTAGCATACGAAATGCTGAACACTTTCCAAAAAAAAAATTATGCTGAAATGCTACCCAGAACCAGAACCATCCAAGATAAATCATGAAGTAACGACGTCTGGTCAGTATATCTTCTGGCATGTGTGGTGCCAGTTATATGACTACATGTGCTGAAATTCATCATGTTTGTGCTTGACAATAACGTGTGGCATCCTACATTGAATTTTTAAAAGAAGTTGATCATGCATGAAGCTTTCTCCCATGTTCATCAGCATCAGGCATTAAGGTTAAATTTAGAACCCATCTCATATCATGTTTGAGATTATATAGAAATGGTACCAGTAACAATAACTTGCAGCCACATGTGGTTTTATTGTTTATGGAACATTTGTTGCCATAAGGTGATGTTCACTCAAGGGGTAACCCAGGGGGAGATGTTGCGGTTTCAGGTACCTTATGTGGTGCTCAAATAAATGAACAAATGTAGCTTTTTTTTAAGGAAGAAGAGAGGGAGGTTCTTGCTTTGATGGTTATATTCATACATATTTTCTGTTGTTTAGTACACTAAATAACATTCACAAACTGAAGTTGTCATCACTTCAAATTCTTAGATGATCTAACCAGCCTTTTTGTCACCTCCGGTCAAATGCAGATGTTCAAGCCTTGAAAGCATGTGAGGCGAGCAGAAACAAAAATCAGAAAACATGAAATACTTTCATGTGCCTTCGTACAGGTACATAAGCATAGTACATAACTACATATACTAATGATTAAAGCTTATGAAACCTAGTAGTGCACTTTGTTTCCAAATATTATGCTATTGCTTTTGCAGTTGGCATCAAACTGAAACTGTATATTTGCTTTCATATCATCAGGCTGCATGCTGAAGGCATCTCACTCGTATCATCTTTGTGAAGACAAAAGCACAACATGTTGAGTTCTCAGCTGTTGATGGAGAATATTTGCAACATCACGAATTGTAGTGTGCTTTGAGCGAGACGTGGACAATCAGATTGCTTTTATTTGCAACAACCACTACACTAGATTGGATGTTTCAAATATTACTTGTCATTTCTAATAAATGTCGGCAGTTTTGATATATTTGCCAAACAGACTATTAACGCGAATCAAAGTATTATTGCTGCACAGGAACTGGTTTATTGCGGATAATCACTAAGCTATTATGTTGGGCACAAAGGGAAACAACATGAGCTGCATTCTTCAGGCGGCTTTATTTTAAAATGTACAGCTCACTATTAATTTCCACAGGGAAAACAAAACCTAGAATTTACACATGTAACAGTATATACTGCCAATATTAGCAGCAAGCATCGGTACTTGGGGCTTGCATTATTGACAAAAGCACTGAGTTCTGACATCCAATAGTCACTATGATGGTTGCACAAAAGGTTTTGTTTCCATTTGTCATATAGATGTTCATCAGCTCAGTCAACTAGCCTCTTCAGAGGCCGGAACGAACTTGAGTGAGATACTGTTGACGCAGTGTCGCTCATCAGTCGGCGTGTTGAACCCCTCCCCTTTGAACACATGCCCCAGATGTCCTTCACAAGCAGCACATGTGATCTCAATTCGCCTCCCATCAGGATCCGCCTATAGAGTATTAAGCGAAGAAATGTCACCGCCGTGAGCATCAGGGCATGGAATGGATAGAGTAGAAGAAAGGCATGGGGTAGAAGAAAGGCATGGGTTCCTAGTCAAACCACTAGGAATGGATCAGAGAATCATACCGTCCGTTTTATGGCTCCAGGAAATCCTTCATAGAATGCTGGCCAACCACACCCTGAGTTGAACTTCGTAGATGATTTGTACAAGGGGGTTCCGCAGCCAGCACATCCGTAAATACCCTCACTGAAGAACTTGTCATATTCACCTGTTCCAGGATACCTGAAACAAATAGAGTCAAATGAAAATTTATCACACGTAAGCTCTCTTTTTTCACAATTACGCTATTGTTAGTTTAACAGACTACCATATGTAAGATGGCATAGACAAGTATTTTTTTTTTCAAAAAGGAACCATAGGCCAGTATATAGGGCAGCACAAAATGCTGGAGTGGATGTAGGATATGGACTAGATACAGTCAGCTCACATGCCATTCCAGTATCAAACTAAACTTATGTATGTATTTGGTTGAATTGCAGGTTCCAGATTAATCAACAGTATAAAAAAAAAAGGGGCAGCCCAGTGCATGTAGCTCCCGCTTGCGCAGGGTCTGGGGAAGGGTCCGACCACTTTGGGTCTATTGTACGCAGCCTTTCCCTACATTTCTGCAAGGCAGCAGCTTTACCACTGCGCCAAGGCTCCCCTTCAGATTAATCAACAGTATAATCTACAAAAACAATGTGAAGTTATAATTGTTGTGATAAAGCACCTATCCATATTTCTCAAGCTTCATATTATAAATTACTAGATATTCCGATAGTTCACCTAATGAACCTGTCCCTGCTTCAAGAACAGGCAAAATGTTAACTTGCTATACTAGACCGTGTCGTCAATACATAAACAGATCTGTTAAGAAAAGTACAATACATACTAACAAAATCTGGCTGTTGCTATTGTAGACTAGAATATTACTAGAATAAAATATTTTGTATTTTCTACTGAGATTTTGCCAGCAAACTTAAAAAGACCCAAGTATATTTTTTGTTGAGTATCATTTTCGTCCTTCCGATTTATTTTTGTCAAGACAACCTTTTTACTTGCTATTTTGGATTCATACAATCATTTGTGCAAGCGGTTCTCCAACTTTGCAGAAAAGAAATTTCTAATTCGTCCTCAAATTGGTTGTCTGGAATTTGGTTTTGGTTTTGGAGTAAGACGAGCCTCAGGAGGTGGTAACAGACAATACACTATCGTAATTAATTTCACTATACCAACTTTACACTCCCATGTTATGTGGTTGTTCCCAATGTCATGTTGGAGTACAATACTTTAGTAACTGGTTAATAGAATCATGCGCAGTAGGAAGGTACATACTAAACACTGGAAAAAGGGTCTAAATACTAGAGACACCAATCTGGCAGTCATGTTGTCCTGTTTCAACAAGAAAACACAGTACACGACTTAATCTTGTGAACAACCATCCGTATATGTTGCGATAGTAGCATTGCTTAATATTCATGGACAATGGTGTATCTAGATTCTAAAGACACCACCAATCTGGCAGTCATGTTTCAATAAGAAAGCACACTGAGTGACTGGAACAATCCTGTGAGCCAAGTTACAATTGCTATGCAGGATAAGAACAGGAAAAACTTGTATTATAATATTATCAGATAAAAGGGATGCTTATTTTCTTGACTCTTGCTTTCCTAACTGCTTCAGAAGTTTTTGCAAACCAGCCAATGTTTGTGACCTGTCGAATCATCGATGCACTGCAACTAGGATAGGGCTTGTGGTAGTGTGCATGTCAGTACTGGTGGCAACCCAGGTTAGTTAGACGTGTTCAAGTACCGTTCAGTACATACTGATTTGGGAAACGTTGGCTTCCGGCGCACCGGCCGAAGCTCGGGCCGGTCGCCAGCGAATCGTTCGATTGCGCCCCATCTATCGGCCCTCGTTTAACCACAGCCACTCAATCTTATCTCTTTTCATCCTTATCTTTTTTGAGGAAGCCGTCAACCTCTTCTCCCGTTCCTCTCGTCTCTCTCGCCCATCTCCTCTCTGGCTCTCTCGCAGCTGTGCAGCCCCGAACCACCGCCTGCTGGGATGCCGGCCCGACCACCGCACTTGGCAGCCTCCGTGCCACGAGCACCTACTCCAAGCTCCTCTCCGTCAATCTCCTCTCCGTCTGGGCGACTAGACCTCGATGTTGCTACAACCACAATCTCGGCGCCGGCGTGGGATGTGCTACAACCATGCGAGACGGTGATGCGACCGTCGTCGCGTGCTACTATGACTGAGATGATGTGGTACTACAACCGTCATGCACTCGTGCTGGAACCGGCATGCGGGGATGCTGGAACCGACGCCGGAAAAAGCTGCAACCTCAGCGTGCACCCGCGCTAGAACTAGCACATGGTGATGCTTTTACCGGCCATGTGGTTTGCTGGAACTAGCTATCTGGTATGCTGGAACCGGCAACAAAAAATGATACAACCAGCGTCACCCAAAACTTCAATCGAAGGCAAACAAATTTTTTGGGTGTTGGCACTGCGCAAACACGGAAGCTTCAACCGACGACGATAAAAGCTTCAACCGGCGACTAGAAAAGCTTCAACCGGCGACGAAAAAGTTTCAACAACAGACGACGAAAGTTATGGATGACGACGAAAGCTGCAACTGTTGATGAAAAAAGCTACATCCGACAATGAAAAAAGCTTCAACCATTCATGTCTCGGCTTAACCCGCGACGGCGGCGATGACATTTTTGCTGCATCCGTCGTCCTTTTTTGCTACTACCGGTGAGGTAATTTGGTACATCCTTCATGGCGAGCTCATGGTGCCACGACTCAGCGGATGTTTTTCTTTTGCTGGAACCGGCTACTAGCGGAGCTGCAACCATGTGATGCAGATGCTGGAACCGTTGCCTAGGAAAGGTGGAAGCGGTGCTGAAACGACGACGGCCGCTGCCTCGGCGAGCTGCAACCGGCATCAGCAAAAGCTACATCCGTCTTTTCGTTTTGCCGCGATGGTTTATAGTGGGTGGAGCAGTGGAGTCCAGCAGATGACGGCAAGGGAGGCAGCGGACGGAAGCCACCCACACGTCGAGCGATCTCGGCGAGGACGACGGGGGGGAGGGGAGGCACAGCGCAACCCGATGGTGCAACCATGGGGCAACTTGATGTGCACCTGCCCGCCCGGTGCTAGAAACGCCGCTGCCGGAGCAGCGTCCATGGTCATGGCCAGGAGATGCAAGACGGGATGGCCATGGCTAGGGACGCGAATGGCGAATGGCGATGGCGAGGTTGCAAGCAGACCAACAACGACAGAGGGCGCGTCCATGGCTGGGAGCGGGGCGGTCGACGGCGGCGCTCGCCTTCGCTTGTTCTGGGAGAAAGACGACACGAGGGGAAGGGGATGAAACGAAAGGGCAGATCGGATGGCTCTCGCTCGCTGCATCGGACGGCTGGGGCTGGACCGGCCCAAAGTATTGGGCCGGCGCACCGGCGCCTAGCGCTGCCCTACTGATTTGCAGTTGATCACACTGACGAATTGATCGGAACAATGAAAATGGAGCATTGTTTGCTGATCGGAACATACAGCCATGATACCATCATATTCTTTGTATGGTAAAAGTGCAGAGCCACCCACATATAATTAATTCCACGAGGAAAACAGACAACAAACCGAGAAAAGATGAAGCATGTATGCACTACTGCTGTTCTTACTCGGTGCCCTTGCGGCGGAGGATGCGGAACTGCTCCGGCGTGAGGACGGCCTCCCACTCCTCCTCCGACTTCTGCACGGGCCCCGGCGTGGGCGCCGCCGACGACATCGCCACCACCGCGCCCGGCAACCGCCGTCCGGCGGGGCAGTAGGCCCGCGCCCGCGAGCACGAGAGGGGGAGGGAGAGGGAGGCGGGGCGAGTGGACGACGCGGCGGCGGCGGAGGAGGAGCGGGCGAGGAGGAGGGACGGGAGCGCGGAGAGGGGCCGCGTGGCGGGGTGGGCGTGGGGAGACGCCATCCTCAGCTTGAGCAGATGCTGGACTCCGCCCATTTCCCTTTCTCCTTTTCAGGCAGCTGTGGCGCAAGGGGGTAAGGGATCCCCGTTCGTTTTCTGATAAGGCTCTGACCTGAAAGGCAGGAATTTCACATAGAACGGGCCAGCTCTGCTCGGTTGGCACTTGGCAGCAATTTCTCCAGATGGACTGGCTACTGGAACTGAAATGTTTCCGGCACAATTCTTTGCTGCAGAGGATCCAGTTTTGCGATGGAAACACACCATATTCCAAACCCTCCGTCCAGAAATACTTGTCGGAAAATGCCAAATGCGTCAGTAACAAGGATGGATGCTACATCATTTCCCAGTTAAACAAGCACTGTGTGAAATATCTGAATATATCAGACCTCTAAGCTACAATTTGATTATATCCAGCATTCGATTTATCAAGCACATCCTTCAAAAATGACAGTCTAGTGATCACTACTGCATCATATACAACAGAGCATCAAGCTCAAGACATAAATGCAAGTTTGTCAGCTAACAATTGATACTAGATACTATGAACGAAGGGAATCATTCGATGAACTCATCATCGGTCTCATCATAATCGCTATCCTCTTCCATATCCTCATCATCCTCATCTTGTACTTGCTCCACAAACCTATCTTTGTCAAAGGAATTATCATCCTCCATTTCTTCAACTCCAATTGTGTC
This sequence comes from Triticum timopheevii, assembly GCA_963921465.1. NCBI lineage: Eukaryota > Viridiplantae > Streptophyta > Magnoliopsida > Poales > Poaceae > Triticum > Triticum timopheevii. The sequence continues at coordinate 311,500,684 of OY997262.1, read as the reverse complement.
ATACTTCATACGCTCATCGAATTTCGCATCTGAGCAGTTGAGCAGCCATGCGAGAGAGCATGTGAACCCCTTCTTAGCCACAATCTCATGTCGATATCTTATAGTGGATTCGAGGCCATACGTAAAGAATGCCGGGAACTCAACCAGCTCCTCCAAATCCCTCTCCATTTCATTCTTGAAGTACTCGAAGTTCATCTTCATTATATCCATGTTCAGTGCGAGCAATTGGGGGCATCCCACGACCATCTTGCTCACCTGAGACAGCAAGAAGCCACAGCCTGTGAGAAACTTGACATGCTTTAGAACCGCAGCTCGCCCAAGGCTAATGGCTTGTGGCATCCTCTCGATGACTCTTCCGAAATCATCATCGCTGACCAAAATGCTGGACTCAAACAAGCTCTGCTGCTCAACAAGCTTCTCTCGCAGCTCAACCCCAAGAACATCAGGGTACTGTATCACAATGGATGCCAGCGCCTCCTTCCTGACCCCAAACTCCAGAAGCGCCTCAATGTTAGGCTTGACCCTTTCCTCCAACCCAAACCCAAGAACATAGGGCTTCTTTTCAATCATTCTTGCAACGGCCAGCCTCTGCAGGCCAATGCCTTGAAGATGTTCGACGAAAGGTTTAATGATCTTCCCCACCCGCATGCCCAGCACCTCAGGGAAACGCGTGATGACGCCGCCGATCTGCCGCCTGGCTACGCCGATGCCGACGAGGTATGCGACGGAGGTGCTCATGGTGCCCTCGAGCTTGAAGCCGAGGAGCTCCGGGTAGCGCTCGAGCACGCGCGGCACATCGCCCGGCTTGACGTCCATCCCCTGGAGGTACTTGACGACGGGCGCGAGGTCGACGACGATGCTGGCGTGGAGCACCTGCGGGTAGCGGCGGAGCAGGTGCGGGAGCTCGTCGCGGCGGACGCCGATCTTGCCGAGGTAGTCGAGGACGGGGACCATGTTCTTGCGGACGCTGCAGCCGAGGGCGAGCGGGTAGGCGGCGAGGTCGTCGGGGCCGAGGCCGAGGGAGCGGAGGAACTCGACGCGCTCCCGCATGACGTCGACGGTGACGGGGAGCTCGAGGCCGGCGAGCTCGCCCGGGTCGACGCCGAGGGAGACGAGGAAGGCGTCGACGTCGGCGCGGTCGCGCTCCATGGTGAGGAGGCTGGGGCGGGCGTAGAGGGAGGAGGGCTGGGGCTGGCGGGGGCGGGCGGGGCCCGGGGAGCGCCGGCCCGGGCGAGGGCGGGACGAGGTGGAGGAGGAGGAGGAGGAGGCGCTGAGGCAGAGGAGCCTGCGGAGGTTGGGGGAGGGGAGGAGGGGCGGCGCGGGGTGCGCGGAGAAGAGGAAGAGGGACTTCATCATTTCCGGTCGGGGTGGGAAGGCGAGGAGAGGTAGGGGTTCGGGGCGATGAGATAGTTCGGGGTAGGGAGAGGGATGGAGGGGAAGCAGAGTGCTGAGACTGCCAGGCGGGGTCTACCGTCCGGGCCGCTGGGGTACAATCGGGGGGGTTGAAGACAGCGCCTCCGGTGGGCTGGGAGTGAAGAATCTGAGGACCCAAGGCCTGGCCATGCGCGTGCGCTGGGAGTGGCTTAGGAGGACAGATCCCTCAACGCCTTGGCAAGGGCTACATCTCATGGTGGACAAAGAAGCCAAAGCGGTGTTCGATAGTCTGGTCCACATCGAGGTTGGAGAGGGTAGCAAGATCTTCTTCTGGACGGATAGATGGATTCATGAGTTTTCGGCGAAAGATATCGCCCCTTTGATCGCCGGCATGGTGGACAAGCTCACGAAGAGAAAAAGAACGGTCCATGACGCGCTTCTAGAGGACTCCTGGGTCAATGATATCGCAGGCGAGTTAACCTTCACAGCACACCTGCAGCTCATACACTTACAACATGCCTTGGCGACGATTCAAAGGAATGCTTCGGATGATGATGCGTTCTACTGGCCCTGGAGTGCCTCGGGTTCCTATAGCACTAAATCCACATATAGTATGCTTTGTCAGGGCATGACTCGGTTTGCCGCTGCCCAATGCATATGAAGATGTTGGGCGCCCCTCAAGTGCAAAATCTTTGCATGGCTTGCCTCTTAGTATCGGTTATGGACTTCGGACCGACGTGCGAGGCATGGTCTCCAAGATACGACTTCTGCATGCTTCACATGCTACCAAGAGGAGGACACAACAGACCATATCCTTGCTGGTTGCGTCTACGCGAGACAAGTTTGGGATGGTTGTTTCCGGCTGCTTCAAATCAACGTCCAAATTCCGAGCTCCGAGGATACTTTCATGGTGTGGTGGGACAAGGCGAGGAAGTTCTTCCATGGAAAGCTCAAGAGAGGTTTTGATTCGCTTGTCATCCTGACCGCGTGGCACTTATGGAAGCAGAGGAACGCTCGGGTGTTCAACCGCAATGATCAAGTCCGCTCGGAGACCAACCTTGTTCATCTCATTCACGACGAGATCAAGCTTTGGAAGAAGGCGGGTCTAGGAGTTGAGGGGTTAGATCCTTTCGTGAGAGAGTAGGCTTTTGTGTTTTTTTAGGAGTGAGCGTTTCCGTGGTAGGTTGCTCTGTCCAACCGCGGAGTCTTGTACAACTTTTTCTCCTCTTCTATAAAGATAAGGTACGCCTTTGGTGTACTCTCGGAAAAAAAGACAGCGCCTCCGGTTGTTGCTTCGCTTTGATTTTGAAAAGCAAAACGGGCTCAAAGGAGAAAACCTCGTGCGATTTAACGTGGTTCCCTTTTTAGGGAAAAGAGAGTTTTATACTCCCTCCGTTCCTAAATATAAGTCTTTGTAGACTATGGACCACATACGGATGCATGTAGATGCATTTTAGAGTGTAGATTCATTCGTTTTGCTCCGTATGTGGTCCATAGTGAAATCTCTTGAAAGAATTATATTTAGGAACGGAGGAAGTATATTACTTGTACCCGGAGTACAACCTTTCAAGATTACATCAGTTATACTAGGTGGCACTGGCACACTGCCCATCATAAAAAAAAATTGTCGTTACTTCTAGAATAAGCTGCAAGTTTATGTGCAGCCATAAGTTGCTCTCTCTTCCTATCTTTGTTACTCTCTAGAATGGAGAATTCTTCAGCAAGGCCCACGAATTCATTGTATGTAGCCCGTAATCTTGGCCAAATCAAAGAATTTGCGTTGAGGGCCTCAACAACCGTCGTGCATTCTGTCTCAAACATCGTGGGAACTATATATACTTTTTTCAGTGTTCGCATGCCTAAAAGCATTGCCTGCCTTTTAGCCTCTTCAACATCAGTGCAGTCAAGAATGGTCCAGCCCACACTAAACAAACCCTCGCCGTCGCTATTTCTTCCAATGACTCCTGCCTCTGCCAAACCCGAACCAGCTATAAAAGATGCGTCTGAATTTACCTTCACAAAACCAACAGGGGCCCTAGTCCAAAACATTGGATGCATGGGCACCAGCTTCAGGTTGCACTCTAGGAATTGCAACCAATAAACTTTTGCTCGACATCAGTAGAACTAATGCCTCCCTTAAGACAATTCCAGTAATTAGACAAGAAAATGGCAAATTTGGCAATGGAGGTTGTACTTTTATGATGAACTATGTCATCTCGTAAATACCAGGCTCTCCATAACATCAACAAGATCTTATCTCTGGAGATGTTCTCACATTAGCTAAGTAATTCTGCAACCAATCAGGTCCGGAGCGAGCAAAACATTCTTCTTTTGGCAAAGGCCAGACCTCCCTCATGGCTTCTCTTGGAGCTCTAGGTTTGGTACAACGAACAGTAGCATGGTGTGCATCCTCAGGCTCCCTACCACAAATATTGCAAATGCTATCATGTTCCAAAGTCCTCTTCAATTTGTTTTCTTTTGTTGGTAAAGAACCAGTAGCGACTCTCCAAGCAAAAATTCTGACCTTGTGGGGGATGTGTGCTCTCCATATGAGGTTCCAAAGAGACTCCTTCCCTATATGATGTTTCTTCCCAGCATGTACCATTTTTCAGGGTTCATCCCCAATTTGTATGTGCTTCTCATCATAAAGCTGCCATTCTTTTCATGATTCCGAGGCAGTAAATCATCAATAGGTCTTAAAGGTATTCTAATTTTGCACATCTCTTGAGCTTGAAACTCCTGGGAAAACTGTGAACCAAAGGCCTATTCCACTCATTCGTGTTTGGTATAATCAATTGGATCACCCAAAAAATTCTGCTTATGTTCTTAAGGGATAGGACCGACATCCCTTCTTGGTGAAGGATCTAATTATCTCTAAGAATCTGGATACTTTTATCATTTCCCATTCTCCATATCATGCCCTTCTTTAACAACTCAAGCCCATGTTCAATCCCTTGCCAAACGAGAGACGCGTCCGAAGGGAAGACCATATCCAAGAGATTACCTTTTGGATAATATTTTGACTTCAAAACTTTTGCACACATACTGCCCGACCTTTGAATAAGTCTCCATGCTTGGTTCGCCAACAAAACTTGATTGAAAATTCTCATGTCATGGAATCCAATTCTGCCTTGCGATTTAGTTTGAGACATTCTATCGCATGACATCCAGTGCGCTTTTCACTTATTTTGCTCATCGCCCCACCAAAAATCTCTAATGAGTTTTTCATACCAATCATAGAAACTTGCCCCCATCTTGAAATGCTCATAGTATAAGTGGGAATAGCATGAGCCGCTGATTTTACAAGGTTGTGTTTTGCACCATGAGATATAAACCTCTCAGCCCAGTTTGTTAGCCTTTTAGTGAAGCGCGCTGAAATGGGTTGAAAGGACCAAATATTTCTCCTCAAAAGTAGTCGCTGTAATCTCCAAGGTACTAGTAATAACCTTCTTGACCGATTCTGGACACGCTTGACTTAACAACATAAAGCATTTTTCGGGGCTAAGAACTTGACTAGTACCTTGCTGAAATAAAGATATAGTGCCTTTCACCCTTAGAGCTTGAGATTCAGGTGCTTTAAAGAAGAGCAAACTATAATCCGCGAACAATAGATGGAAGATTCCTAGGCTTCCTCTGACCACTTTAATCGGGATAATGTTTCCAACTTCATACTGCTTATCCAGAGCCATGGAGAGTTCCTCAGCCACAAAGAGGAACAAGTAAGGGCTTAACGAGCCACCCTGCCTGAGGCCCCTCATAGGGTAAAAGAAACCCAGAATTTCCCCGTTCATCCTCACAGCGTATCTCACTAAATGAACATAAGTCATTACCCATGAAGTTCGTTTGTGGCAGAAACCAAACATGGATAAGGCGCCTTCCAGAAATGTCCATTTGACGTGATCATACGATGGTACAGCGAGCTGTTATACAAACGGTTTTTAACCCCTTTCCGCGACGGCATTTTTAACCATCACCTAGTGAGTGTGTGCGATAGGGGGGGGGGTGTCCTTCCCACACGACCCAAAAAACGTCGGGAATAGGGAGCCATGATGCAGACCCCTTGCCAAATGTAATCGCATGTGATGCAGCACACACTAACTTCTGTCACATGTATGGGATCAGTGATTAAACGTTTGTAATGGCGCAGTGAAACCAAACGATGTTTCGTGGTGAATCGTTTGGGAAATAGTATATAATGCACACGGGCCAACATATGAACTGTGTGCGATATGTGTCCCATCGCACATGAGTTTTCTGTGGAACTCGTGTGGCATGCATGACTCCTTCGCACACGTTTCCAAACAATTACCGTGTGCGATAATATTCTATCACAAACGGTTCAAGAGCCCCTTTGGACACATACAAGTGATGCAGACCGTTTGTGATTTGTTGTGTATCACCGACGGTTGCAGTCACTACAAAAAGAACACACTTCCGTGATGATACGTGTTTGTCACAGTAGGTCACGTTTTCTGTCATGCATGTACATCCATGACGTTTTTATGACAAAATCAAGAAAGCCATACATGTGCTGTCATAGAAGCGTTCCTTGACAATACCAAAATTATCATCACGGAAGTGTCCACTTCCATGACGATAAATGGCGCGTCATGGAAGTGTTTTCGTCAAGGGTAACCGACACGTGGCATCCACCATAACGGGTCGCCGTTAAGCTATCGGGTTCCGATTTGGATGTGATAACCCGTTAATAGCCCGGACCAATGGGGATTTTCCACGTGTAAAATTCTCAATGGCCAGAGGAACCATGTGTCGGCTCAAAGTTGGGACATATGTTATCCACTCACTGGACGAGAGGCGCCTATGATATGTCGACATGTGGCAAGGCCCAACGGTGGCCCATTTAGGTGAAAAGTACAGACCGTTTGACTTGGTCAAAAGGTAGCGGGCTGGCTCACGAAAAGCCTGTTAACGGCCTATTCGCATATAGCCCATTTACAGCCCGCTAACTCATAGCCCGTTATGGCCTATCCGAATTAGGCCTAGTAGTGTCATTTGGGCCGTCCAATATGATTCTAGCCCGTTGGAATTTCTAGCCCATGTATGGCCCATGACGTCTCTTGGCCCATATGAGGCCCTTTGTAACCCTGGGCCGATTAACGGCCCGTGGTGAAACTGGCCCATAATGAATAGTATATCTCTTTATATCCATTAGCTGCCCGTTATTCCATTGGGCCATTTCCAACCCATGTTATTTTTCAGCCTTCTAAGGGCCCGTTTATTCTAGCTCATTTCCAGCATTCGAATACTTATAGTTCATTGCTGGCCTGTTCCGCTTGTGGGCCAAATTTAGCATGTGGCTATAGTCGGCCTGTTTGTGGCCCGTTAATCCATTGGGACATTTTCACAACATCATCAAATATGGCCCACTAACGAACTGTTATGCCTATCGATAGAATGAGGCATGTTAAACATATCGTCCTCTTAACGGCCTGTTATGGTCGGCCCATAAATAGATGATTCCCATTGTAACCCATTTACGGCCCATATCGCGGTCTGTTATTGGTCCATGAATAGTATGGCCCATGTTTTGCCAATCGATTATACGACTCGTAGAAGGCCCATTGATTCTACGACCCATAGAAGGCCCCTGGATCCTTCGGCCCGTAGGAGGCCCATGGTCACTATAGCAAGTAGCAGGACCATGGTTACAATGGTCCGTATGTTGCCCATGCTTATTGTGGCCTAGTTTTAAAAAATAGGTTATTGTGGCCACTAGAAAAACGCGTAAAAAGAACTGCAGTGACTACAAGCAAACGACTAAACAAGACAATAAGGAAATAAATAAGTAAGCAACTAACACTAGGCTATTACGGCTATTACACATATTACATCCACTAGGCGTCAAAGTTCGCCAGCAATGCAAATATAGGGAACAAAGCAGCATATTACATACATTGGCCGTCTAAATTGGCCACCAGTGCAAATAAACGTGGCAGCAAAACAAGTTGATAACTGAAACAACTTCAGAAGAGCTCAAGAAATGTTATCCTGGGTATCCACCATGCTGGCAATAAGCATAGCAAGCTTATTAGCTTTCTCCTGTTTGGCGCTAAAACCCTCCAACACTTGTTGTTGCACCAGAAAGTATGCATATGAATTCTCCAGGGACTTCTGAAGTCCTTCGGCTCGCTGTCGCAGCACAACTGATCAATGTCTTTCAGCTTGTAGTTGAGACTCAACAAAACCGAACTGATTCAGACATTGAGTTCGAAGAGCTTGTGCCAGCGGTAGTGGCCAGTAACTCGAACACTACATCAAGACAAGACTTTGGGGGTGTCTCACTATCTTCAATATAGTTTTCCTTAGCTGTTTTATCAGCTTTGTTGGAGACCAACAAGGATGTCTCACTATCCTGAACCTTATCTGCATTACTTCCTTTACCATTCTTAATAATTAAGGTACTCTTCCCCAATATTTTGTCAGCATTCTAAAAGAAGAAACAAGAAGACACATAACAAGTTTAGCATGTAGTATATGAAACTCATTTCGGTGAACCAGTTCAGTAGTATGGTGGACATGATTAAACTACCAATTCTTCTATTGCCAAGTAGTACATAATAAAAGCATCAAACAAACATATATCTATGTCCTATGGTCACTGCATCGTCTTGCCAAATCAAAAGACACGGTTTAAATCATATCAGTTCAAGACAAAGCAGCATTGAAAGAATAGAAGTGTGGGAAACTACACGACACAACAAGATTTCAGATGGGTACGACGGGTATACATGTACAACAACACTATTGGGTCTGTTGTGATGCTAGCAATGTGCATGATATGAGAAGTCAATTGTATACACAATTGAAATTGAAATCAACAGAGCAATTTAGAAGAGCAAACATGTTAAAGAAACATGTTTAAACATACCTGTTGTGCCACTTGAGTATCGATTGGATCCTTCAATTCAAAAATAAGTTTGTATGAGTAAATACAGTGATACAAGAGCAAAGCAGTATGCACCATAGCAATGGAATCTTAAATGAGAATAGTTGTTCTTCACGTTTAAGCACTTGTTCTACACGAATAGAGTACAATAAGACGCGGGCTATAGTACTTCAAAATAAAAAATGAGCTCATAGACCTTACCACATTCTTGGTTCGGGACCAGTACAGAACAAGTCGTTCCTAGTCATCGTCCTGTAAATGTGTCTCAGGAGAACATAAGGGATTTTATGAGTTTCTTTGCCAGTGAAGTATGTTTTCTTCAGGTAATTCCGATACTGCCACCAAGCATTCTTGATGATAGCAGAGGTATTAGCAAAGGTTACCTCATCTTGAGTTTCCAAATCGGTCCTTCTCTATAGAGAAAAACGGGAACATTTGCTGATTATAACTAGCATGGAGGTAGAATGTATGGGACAAAGCAAAGTAATTGCCATAAATAACATTACTTACACATAACTCCTGGACGAACACCTGCAACTGGCTTTTCCTTCATCTTCAGTATAATATTTCCATGATGGGAAGATACACACATATGATTTAACAAGATCAAATGCGATAGATGCTAAACTAGGAATGGCTAGTTGTGCTTCGTCCACAGGAATAGGTGTACTAACTAGTGGGGTTGGGGTTCGCCGTGGTAGTACTGGCGCTTTGGGTACTGGAGCTACATTACTAATTGCTCTTGTTTGGTAGCTCTATGGTGGAGATGGTGCTGTGTCAACTGGAACTGGGTTACTATCCGCTGGGGTTGGGGTTAGATTGGGTGAAGCTGGTTCTCTGTCCATAGGAGTAGGGGTACAATGTGTGAGCGTCTGGGTTATGTGTGGTAGGGCTGGTTCTTGTGCATGTACAACCGGGGTGCTATCTCCACCAAGAGGTAGCACTGTTTTATTTGAAGACCGTGTTTTTACTCCACTAGATACTGCCATCACCCCCTCCAATTTGAATGGCTGATAAACAAGAAAAGTAGTTGAATGTACATACCTTGTATGAGAGACGAATGCAATAGATAGTGTGGAAAAAAGAGGGCATGAAATAGTTCACATATATATTGTTTAACTAAAAAGGATAGTATGACATAATTTCACATATATGATGTCTATCTAAACTGGATAGCATAGCATGACATAATTCAAAGATATGATGACTAACTAAACAGGATGCCATGAGATAATTATATGATGTCTTTAGTAAACAGGTTCGCATGACATAATTCACATACATGTTATCTAAGCAATCAGGATCACATGATACATTTCACATATGTGATATATATACTAAGCAGAGGGCATTCACATATATGATGTTGAAAGCACAAGTGCTCCTTGGGTGATTTTGGTAATTAATGTCAACATATTACTTGTTGGACTAATAGTTTTATCTAGTGTATTTCAGACAAGTTCAACAATGGCGTGGAATGGACAAGAGGATGTGGAACCCCTTCAAAATGCTAAGGACAAAGATTGGCAAAAGCTCAAGACTCTTCATCTTTATTTTAGTGATCCAAGATCACATTGAGTCCATAGGAAAGCCAATACTATTAAAAGGGGATGGGGTGTTGCTTAATGGCTTACTTGCTTAAGTGCTTAGTGATATTGCTCCAAAACCCTCAGCCACTTTCTCCATCCGAATAAGTCCAAACCCAAAACTCCAACTTGGCCCCACCGATTCTTTATATCTGGAGCCACCGAGTTCATACGACATAGCCACTGCCAGAAACCCTAAAAGTTTGGCCTCACCGATACGGTATCAGTCCCACCAAGATGGCCTTGCCAGCGCTCTGTGACTTGTTGCATTTACTTCAGTCTCGCCGAGTTATGCAATCGGTCTCACCGAGTTGGCTTGACAGATTCTCTGTTGCTTATTGCTTCACTTCGGTCCCACCAAGTTGATGCAATCGGTGCCACTGAGATGATGTTTGTCCTAAGCCCTAGCACATCGGTCCCGCTAAGTTGTTCCAGTCGGACCCGCCGAGATTTGATAACCCACAAGTATAGGGGGTCGCAACAGTTTTTGAGGGTAGAGTATTCAACCCAAATTTATTGATTCAACACACAAGGGGAGCCACAGAATATTCTCAAGTATTAGCAGCTGAGTTGTCAATTCAACCACACTTGAAAGACTTAATACTTGCTGACCTAAAAGACTTAATATCTACAGCAAAATATTTAGTAGCAAAGTAATATGGAAGTAACGGTAACGGTGGCAAAAGTAACAGTAGCAGTTTTGTAGTGATTGTAACAGCAGTAGCAACAAAAGTAACTTAGCAAACATCAATATGAGACGAACTCGTAGGCAATGGATCGGTGATGATAATTGTGTCGGATGGCATTCATCATGCAACAATTATAACCTAGGATGACACAAAACTAGCTTCAATTCATCAATATAATGTAGGCATGTATTCCATATATAGTCATACGTGCTTATGGAAAAGAACTTGCATGACATCTTTTGTCCTACCCTCCCATGGCAGTGGGGTCCTAATGGAAACTAAGGGATATTAAGGCCTCCTTTTAATAGAGAACCTGACCAAAGCATTAGCACTTAGTGAATACATGAACTCGTCAAACTACGGTAATCATCGAAAAGAATCCCAATTATTGTCACCTTGGGGTATGCGGATCATAAATCGTAATAGGTGTCTACAACTTGCAAGATCTGATCAAGAACACAAGTATATTCATGGAAACATAAAGGGTTCAGATATGAATTCATGGCACTCGGGTCCTAGTGACAAGCATTAAGCATAGCAATGTCATAGCAACATCAACCTCAGAACATAGTGGATACTAGGGATCAAACCCTAACAAAACTAACTCGATTACATGATAAATCTCATCCAACCCATCACCATCCAGCAAGCCTACGATGGAATTACTCACTTCCAGCGGTGAGCATCATATGGAATTGGTGATGGAGAGAGGTTGATGATGATGATGTCGACGGATTCCCCTCTTCGGAGCCCAAAACAGACTCCAGATCAACCCTCCTGAAAGAACGGGAGGCGATGGTGGCTCCGTATTGTAAAGCGCAATAATTCTTTATCTCTTTGATTCTAGCAGAGCATTCTTTAGGATGTCCCTTCAAGTTAGGTTGGATGAATAGTAATACAGAGATAAGGGGTTACCTTAGTCCGAGGACCTAGGGTTACAAATCCTAGCCGGCTTTGTCAGTGGACACAAAGTCCTTCACGACTCTGCTATCTTTGTCTTGTACGAGTAGTCCTACATGGGTCTCCCTAAATGCGTCACGGGCCGACCAATGTGGCGCAGGACGGAACCGAGCCAAGGACCTCACCTCGGACCACCGGACCTCACGCGGTGACACACCCTAAGCCCCCAGGTCTCGTTATCTTCTCACACCCACACATACCAACACAGACACCACACAAAATATTTTCTCCCCGTGCCTCTATCCCCTCCCCCCTTGCATATACACTCGATGGCATCTCTCACCGTGACATCCTATTCATCTCTCTTTCTTTGTCTGTCTAGGCCTCTCATTTCTCCTGCTATCTCTCCCACGCCCCCCCCCCCCCGCGCCGCCGACCCCTCTATCCATCCCTCTCTCGAATACGTAATACATACACATACCTCTCTAGGCCCTGCCAAATACATCAACTACACATTCACACATGTTACATCACGTACCCCATTGATCTAAAAAGCCCTCTCTTCACGTTTATTTCGCATTCAACATTTATTTTGAATAAAACCACACAAAGTGTGGCCAAAATTTTATTTTAGAATTTCTACATATATACAACATACAAAGTTATATGGAGGAGTATGAACGTTAATTTGCATTGCATGGTGCCCCCAATGATATTTATTACGCACTGTGAATTTTTATATTTTTATACTATATATTAAGTTATTCATAATAAAGAGAAACGAAGAGCATCTCTCTCTCCATCGCATACACCCCCTCTACGCCCCTTTCACGCACGCACACAAACTATCTCCAGGTCGTCTAAAAGTACGCCCGAAGCACATTCACACATGTTTCATCTTTCTCTCGCGATATATACAATGACGATCATTGTATTTGAAGCGAAAGAACGATACATACATTGGACTTCAGAATCCACTCATTACGGTCACCATTTACATTTTCTGGTTATTATACAGTCACTGCCTCATCGTATAGCTCTGTATTTGCTGAAGACACGACTAGTTGACCAGTTAAACGCTCGACGTGGCACCTCTAGTGTTGCATCACATTAGCTCACTACCATTGGGCCCTGTCGGCGTGTATAAGAATGAAAACAAATGATAAAAAATATTGGACGGTCGTTCGAAGTCATGACCGTGGGCACATCGGACAAGGTGGCCTTGTATTGGTATGCTGAGCCGTCTGCTTTAACACACATGAGCTGGTGTGGTGATTATACACACGCGCACACATGCACACGAACTGCATGCACGCAACACTCACACGAACACACGCAGCCACGCATGCACGCAATACTCACACGTACACACAGCCACGCATGCACGCAACACTCACACGCAGACACGCATGATGTCTACTATGCAACTTTATTCTTGTAGACTCGTGTTGGGCCTCCAAGTGCAGAGTTTTGTAGGACAGTAGCAATTTTCCCTCAAGTGGATGACCTAAGGTTTATCAATCTGTGGGAGGTGTAGGATGAAGATGGTCTCTCTCAAGCAACCCTACAACCAAATAACAAAAAGTCTCTTGTGTCCCCAACACACCCAATACAATGGCAAATTGTATAGGTGCACTAGTTTGGCAAAGAGATGGTGATAAAAGTGTAATATTGATGGCAGAAATATATTTTTATAATCTGAATAAATAAAAACAGCAAGGTAGCAAATAGTAAACGGGTGCAAAAACGGTATTGAAATGCTTAAAAATGAGGCCCAGGGTCCGTACTTTCGCTAGTGCAACTTCTCAACAATGCTAACATAGTTGTATCATATGATTATCCCTCAAAGTGCAATAAAAAATCACTCCCAAGTTCCTATTAGCGGAGAACAAAAGATAGGAATGGTTGTAGGGCACGAAACAACTCAAAGCTATTCTTTCCGTTTGATCTATTCAAGAGTTCGTACTAAAATAACACAAAGCTATTTTTTCCGCTCGATCTATCCTAGAGTTCGTACTAGAATAACATTAAAGCAAATTCATATTCGTAATACTCAATCCACACAAAGAGCTATAAAGAGACCCCAAAGTTTCCGTAGGAGAAAAGATAATAAAAAATGTGCATCAACCCCTATGCATAGATTACCCCAATATCACCGCGGGAATCCGCAAGTTGAATGCCATAACACATATCAAGTGAATCAATAAGATACCTCATTGTCACCTCAAGTATTCATATTGCAAGACATATATCATGTGTTCTCAGCTCTGAATATTCAATCCGACAAGACAAAACTTTGAAGGGTAAAGATTTAATTCATCATAACAAGAGTATAGAGGGAAGAAACAACATATGATTCAACTATATTAACAAAGCCCATGATATAGATCATGAGAGAGAGAGAGAGAGATCAAACACATAGCTACTGGTACAAACCCTCAGCCCTGATGGCGGACTACTCCCTCCTCATCGTGGTGGCCGTCGGGATGATGAAGGTGGCCACCGGAGATGATTCCCCCCCTCTGGTAGGGTGCCGAAATGGGGTCTAGATTAAATCTTGTGGATACAGAGGCCTTGCGGCGGTGGAACTTCTAATCTAGGGCTCACCCCGAAGGGTTTTGGAATATTTGGGAATTTATAGTGCAAAGAGGGGGTGCGGGAGGCCACCGAGGTGGGCACAACCCACCTGGGCACGCCAGGGGGCCCTGGCACGCCCTGGTGGGTTGTGCCCCCCACGGGGCACCCCTAGGTACAGCTCTGGCCCATTGGGTTCCTTCTGGTCCATAAAAAATCTCCAAAAAGTTACGCGGTGTTAGGACTCCGTTTGATATTGATTTCCTGCGATGTAAAAAAGAAGCAAAAAATAGCAACTGACACTGAGCACTGGGTCAATAGGTTAGTCGCAAAAAATGATATAAAGTTGCTATAAAATGATTGTAAAACATCCAAGAATGATAATATAATGGCATGAATACTTCATAAATTATAGATACGTTGGAGACATATCAGCATCCCCAATGAGTAGGTAAATGATAAAAGAAATAATTTATGAAGTGTGAATGCTAGCAAAGTGCATAAGTTTGATCAATGATAATTTCAATCACTTCTCCTAGCATCATAACAACAATTCTTTCTTATAAAACTTCTCATGTTATAGTAGCAACCAATTTACATGTTAAGGTTCAAACAATGAATTCTCTTGAAACTCAACAACCTATGTTCTCAGTCACCAAGCAATTGCAATTCAACTTGTTCAACAGAGTCTAAGTAAGAGCTCCACATACTCAACCATCATATAGTCTTCTGTGATTGCTAACACTCACCGCATACACACGAGCAAAACGTTTCAACCGGACTTATAATTTCGCCTCCCAACGTATTCACCTTTGGGTGATGTCAAAAATAATAACTCATGCTACCCATATTCAGCTGGACATATGTGCCTAGATCTTTCCTCACCACATGATGGTTTCCACAGGAGAAAAATAAAAAGGAATAGAGAGAAAAACTTTGACTCTTTGCATAAAAGTAAATACATAAAGTAAAAGATAGGCCCTTCGCAGAGGGAAGCAGAGGTTGCCATGCGCTTATTTGTTTGTATGCTCAACCCCTTAGTGCAAAAGAACGTCATGTTGTATTGCCCCTTATGATAGCAACCTTTATTATTCCATCTGTCGCTTTTATTCTTTGCCATCACAAGTTCGTACAACGCTCAATTTTCTCTTACACTAAATGAACTAACACTTTTAGAAGCAATTTTTATTGCCTTATTGCACTGATGACAACTTACTTGAAGGATCTTACTCAATCCATAGGTGGGTATGGTGGACTCTCAAAACAAGATTTGGGTTTAAGGGTTTTTGGATGCACAAGTAGTATCTCTACTTGGTGCGGAATTTTTGGCTAGCAAAGATAGGGGGCAAGCACCACATGTTGAAGGATCTATGACAATATAACTTCTATTTAAATATGAAAAAACCTAAATTATTACATTGTCTTCCTTGTCCAACATCAACAACTTTGGCATATAATATTTTGATGGGGGCTCACAATCACAAAAGATTTCCAAGATAGTGTATTTTCATGTGAGAGTTCTCTTCCTTATAGTAATTATTCGTGAATTGCTTGTATGACCAATATTGTGATTGTCAAGCCTCAAAAGATTTCACTTTCTCAACCCAATGTGAAGCTACCACTAGGCATGATATGGTTTCAACTTCATGATACTCAATTCATTCAACAATTTACTCATAGGATATAAGTGAAGCACTAAAGCAATTCCATAGAAAAGAGCTTTGTTGACGGGATGTGAATGCCGCTTACCTAGCCTCCCTGGCGACTATTTGAGGACTCTATTTTATTAAAAACTTTCAGGTCAAAGTATTTTATTAAAACAGCAAGCAAAAATAAAATAAAATTACATTCTAAGAATAGCACAACTCATGTGAAGAAGCAAAAACTTAGGCTCAACCGATACTAACCGATAATTGTTGTTGAAGAAAGGTGGGATGCCTACCGGGGCATCCCCAAGCTTAGATGCTTGAGACTTCTTAAAATATTATCTTGGGGTGCCTTGGGAATCCCCAAGCTTGAGCTTTTGTGTCTCCTTAATTCTTCTCATATCACGGTTTTCCTAAATCTCAAAAGCTTCATCCACACAAAACTCAACAAGAACTCGTGAGATAAGTTAGTATAAACTAATGCAAAACCTTATCATTATATACTGTAGCAAATCACTAAAATTATTATTCAACATTGCGTTCTAAATGCCTCTGCATATTTAATAGTCCTATCCTCAAATATAATCATTAAACAATCAAACATATGCAAACAATGCAAACATAACAACAATCTGCCAAAATAGTATAGTCTATAAAGAATGCAAGATTCATAATACTTCCCTAACCCCAAAAATTATGAAACAAACTACACATTGTAGAAAATTTATCAGAGCTTATTTTGCTAAAAGTTTCAACATTTTATCATATTGTAACTTTTCTAGGGAATGTTTGCAACATCGATAAACTTTCTGTTTTTAAACAGCAACATGTAAACTTGCAAAATAAGCATGGAAAAGGATATCATTGCCAGTTTTATTGAAATAAAAGATGCAAAACATTATTCTAAATAACAGCAAGAAAATCCTAACAAAATAAATGACGCTCAAAGTAAAACTCATATCATGTGACGAATGAAAACAAAGCTCCAAGTGAGGTTACCGATAATGTTGGAGACGAAAGAGGGGATGCCTTCCGGGGCATCCCCAACCTTAGTTGCTTGGATATTCCTTGCATATTAACTTGGGGCGCCTTGGGCATCCCCAAGCTTAGGATCTTGTCACTCATTATTCTCCTCATATCGACATCTCATCCAAAACTTGAAAATTTCAATCACACAAAACCTAACGGAACTTCATGAGATAGATTAGTATGATAAAGAGCAAACCATTTCACTTCGGTACTGTCAAAGACAAGATTAATAATTGTTTCCACACAATTCCTACTGTATAATATCATTTCCACAATTTATATTGAGCAATATAAGCCATAGAAACAAGGAAACAAGCAAACTATGCATTGAAAACAGAATCTGCCAAAAACAGAACGGTCTGTAGTAATCTGTACTCAAACCATACTTCTGCTACTCCAAAAATTATGAAAAAATTGGACCACGTGAGAAATTTGTATATTGATGTTAATTAAAAAAGAATCAACTCAAAAGCACTCTTCTGATAAAAATGAGAGTTATTTTCGTGAGTGCAAAAGTTTCTGTTTTTCAGCAAGATGAAATCAACTATCACCCAACATGATCCCAAAGGCTTTACTTGGCACTTTATTGACACAAAAACAATAAAAAATTATTACTACAGTAGCCTAATCATGTGAACACACAAAAACAGTAGGTAAAAGTTTTGGGTTGCCTCCCAACAAGCGCTCTTCTTTAATGCCTTTTAGCCAGGCATGATGAGTTCAATGATGCTCACATAAGGATTGAAACATAACAAGAGCATCATGAAGCATATGACTAGCACATTTAAGTCTAAACCACTTCCTATGCATAGGGATTTTTTGAACAAATAATTCATGGGAGCAAGAATCAACTAGCATAGGAAGGCAAAACATGCATAACTTCAAAACTTTCAACACATAGAGAGGAAACTTGATATTATTGAGATATGTAAAAGCATATGTTCCTCTCTCATAATAATTTTCAGTAGCATCATGAAGAAATTATACAATATAACCATCACATAAAGCATTCCTTTCATGACACATAAGCATAGCAATTTTGTTACTCTCCACATAAGCAAATTTATTCTCATGAATAGTGGTGGGAGCAAACTCAACAAAATAACTATCATGAGATTGAAAATTAAAATCATGATGACAAGTTTCATGATTATCATTATTCTTTATAGAAAACATGTCATCACCATAATCATCATAAATAGGAGGCATGCTTTCATCATAGTAAATTTTGTCACCAAAACTTGGGGGACAAAAAATATCATCTTCATCAAACATAGCATCCCCAAGCTTATGGTTTTGCATATCATTAGTATCATGGATATTCAAAGAGTTCATACCAACTACATTGCAATCATGCTCATCATTCATGCCAATCATTTTATTAAATTCTTCTTCTAACAATTGAGCACAACTTCCCGATCCATCATTTTCAAGAAAGATATTATAAAGATGATCAATAATATGATGCAACCTTAATTCCATTTTTTTGTAGTTTTCTTTTATAAACCAAACTAGTGATAAAACAAGAAACTAAAAGATTCAATTGCAAGATCTAAAGATATACCTTCAAGCACTCACCTCCCCGTCAACGGCGCCAGAAAAGAGCTTGATGTCTACTACGCAACTTTATTCTTGTAGACTCGTGTTGGGCCTCCAAGAGTAGAGTTTTGTAGGACAGTAGAAATTTTCCCTCAAGTGGATGGTCTAAGGTTTATCAATCCATGGGAGGTGTAGGATGAAGATGGTCTCTCTCAAGCAACCCTGCAACCAAATAACAAAAAGTCTCTTGTGTCCCCAACACACCCAATACAATGGCAAATTGTATAGGTGCACTAGTTCGGTGAAGAGATGGTGATAAAAGTGTAATATTGATGGTAGAAATATATTTTTATAATCTGAATAAGTAAAAACATCAAGGTAGCAAATAGTAAATGGGCACAAAAAATGGTATTGCAATGCTTAAAAATGAGGCCCAGGGTCCGTACTTTCGCTAGTGCAACCTCTCAACAATGCTAACATAGTTGGATCATATGATTATCCCTCAAAGTGCAATAAAGAATCACTCCCGAGTTCCTATTTGCGGAGAACAAAAGACGGAAATTGTTTGTAGGGCACGAAACCAACTCAAAGCTATTGTTTCCGTTCGATCTATTCAAGAGTTCGTACTAAAATAACACAAAGCTATTTTTCCCGTTCGATCAATCCTAGAGTTCGTACTAGAATAACACCAAAAAAAATTCATATTCATAATATTCAATCCACACAAAGAACTATAAAGAGACCCCAAAGTTTTCGTCGAAGAAAAGATAATAAAAAACGTGCATCAACCCCTATGCATAGATTACCCCAATATCACCGTAGGAATCCGCGAGTTGAATGCCATAACACATATCAAGTGAATCAATAAGATACCTCATTGTCACCTCAAGTATTCATATTGCAAGACATATATCATGTGTTCTCATCTCTGAATATTCAATCCGACAAGATAAAACTTTGAAGGGTAAAAATTCAATTCATCATAACAAGAGTATAGAGGCGAGAAACATCATATGATCTGACTATATTAACAAAGCCCATGATATAGATCACGAGGGAGAGAGATCAAACACATAGCTACTGGTACAAACCCTCAGCCCCGAGGGTGGACCACTCCCTCCTCATTGTGGTGGCCATCGGGATGATGAAGATGGCCACCGGAGATGATTCCCCCCTCAGACAGGGTGCCGGAATGGGGTCGAGATTCGATCTTGCGGATACAGAGGCCTTGCGGCAGCGAAACTTCTGATCTAGGGCTCACCCGAAGGTTTTCGGAATATTTGGGAATTTAGAGTACAAAGAGGGGGTGCAGGAGGCCACCGAGGTGCGCACAACCCACCTGGGCGCGCCCCCCCAGGTGCAGCTCTGGCCCATTGGGTTCCTTCTGGTCCTAAAAAATCTCCAAAAAGTTACGCGGTGTTTGGACTCCGTTTGATATTGATTTCCTGTGATGTAAAAAACAAGCAAAAAACAACAACTAGCACTGGGCACTGGGTCAATAGGTTTGTCCCAAAAAATGATATAAAGTTGCTATAAAATGATTGTAAAGCATCCAAGAATGATAATATAATGGCATGGATACTTCATAAATTATAGATACGTTGGAGACGTATCAACACACGCATGCATGCACACACCACACAACCAACACACATTCTCACACTCAAGTGCTCAACCTACACATGCATGCGCACACATCAGGCCCTGACTGACACATACAAAACCAGGTGGTTCCCGCGCACGGGTTGGGGTCGTGTCGCGCCAGCGTAAATTTGTGCTTATCTGACCTTTTTCCTATGCGAACTGACAGGTGGGACCCACAAGGAACATGGACAATTTAACTAGTCAACATAGTGCCACGCAGACTATTTGGCCGATCAACAGAGTGCAATCTGATGCTGAACGTGGAGCAAGTGACCTTATAATCACCGCAAAACGTATATAGTGACCGTAATGAGCGTATTCTGAAGTCCGGTGACCGTATTACACTTTTCGCTTGAAGTACACTAACCGCCCGTGTATTTATCTCTTCTCTCGCTCTCTCTGTGGAGCCGAGTAGGCCAACATGCCAATGCCTAAATTGGCGCACACCACCCCATTATTGATGTACTGGTTTTGTAAGAGCGAACAAGCATTCACATCTACTGTACAAACTGTAGATATGAGTTACAAATGCTATGAAGACGAATATAAATATTTGAATCCACTTTATGCCTAATTTCTCTCTGTGGGCCCTCCAAAAGTACATCTCTACACGTTCTCGCATATTACATCTAACAACCATGCAATATAACACTACTACTACACTCTAACACAATAAATCATATGTGTTTTTAGTTTTACTAGATCTCATATTGTTACTTAATTATTCAGTTTGCATACATTAAAATTGCCTTTGAAATGTATGGATTGCATCATCTACCACGTGGGAAAAATCCCGCCCTTGCATGTTTAATCGGGTTTCATCGATGGATCGTGCGAAACAGTAAAATTATAGTAGTACTACAGTACAAGTAACAGTTCACTGGGCCGCTGTGTCGTGTACTCCTCTGTCGTAAGAGTGGAGTGCTTGCTTTCATAAATGTTCTAGTCCCTTTCGCCGGCATCTGGGACATCAAGCAACCGGGTCCATGTGCCATACCGATATAACAGTGCAGAGCAGCAGGGGTGAAGTATCCTAGTCATGGCGCCGGTGTAGTAATGAGCAATGAGGCGTCAAATCACAAAGCCGCACCTTTCCCGTAGTTAAGTTGGAGGGACGAAGTAATCTCTGATAATGGTGTGTCTGCCATCCGCCATTTTTGACCATTAGATCTGCATCTAACGACTGTGATGTAAGTTGTGGCCTTTTTGCAACAATTCCCACTTCTCTCTTCCAGTTTACACAAAACCCCTTAGTATCTTGAAACCAACCACATTCCTCCCTTACCTCATCAAAACAGCCCAAAGAATATATTTGGAGTGAAACATAAGATATTTTTAGTGATATGTATATCAAAACTAAACTGTTTTCTTTCAAATTTGTGAATATGTATTATTCTACTTTGGTCCATTGCAACGGATGGTTGGAGTGAAACATAAGATATTTTTAGTGATATGTATATCAAAACTGAACTATTTTCTTTCAAATTTGTGAATATGTATTATTCTACTTTGGATCCATTGCAACGTACGGGCTCATTGCTATAGTGATATTTCTCTTGCATCGTCACAACAAACATCTTTTGTATTTGTCCGTGTCGGATGCTCGCAATGCGATGACCTGACTTCGAATCCTGTCCTAAAGTTTAGTTTTTTTACATTTTTAATATATACTTCTTTCACTACTGTTCTGACAGTGGAACCCACAGAGTACTTAGAATACAAGATTAAGGATGGATTTGTTTCTTTTTAACTTGTTGTACGAATCTGTAGAAGCCTACAAGTCATGTACACACTATACCGATAGTGGAACCCACAGAGTACTTAAAATACAAGATTTCTTGGTGCATGCGGGTTTAACAGGGGCGTTTGATGGAGGCGAGGAGGCGTGTTCAGCCGGGCGTGTAGCGGGCGGCGCAGTACTATTTGATTTGACAGCGGGCGGCACAGTTACCAATACGGGTTTAATGCTGACGAGGGAGAGGGTAGCGGTTCCCGAAATATTGAATGGACAATGGTGCATCCTCCTTCAATTAGCATCGTGAATGCATGAGGGAAGTAATGGGAGGAGGACCGGGAAAAGAGGCAGCACAATGTGAATGCAACGCAGTTTGCACTCATATAAAGGCACCCCTCCGTTCCAATGCATCTACCACATCGTACGCACCTAAGCACCTACACTAAGCGCTAAAGTTCTCACTCCAGACCCATGGCAGCGATGTGCGCGAGCGGTCAGCGGCTGTGCCAGATGGTCCACGACTGTCGGAGTTCGGGTTCCGCAAACCCTTGAAAGGTTCAAACTCTGGGGTGCGTGCGGAGATCTCAACCTACCCAGCCTGCCTACTCGCGATCCTCACAGCCTAGCGTGTCGAGCTCAAAGGGACAGAGAGACACAACAATTTATCCTGGTTCGGGCCACCCTGCGGCGTAATACCCAACTCTAGCTTTGTGGTGGATTGCCTCGAGGGGCTGAGGATGAACTAGTACAGTGGATGGACTGCCTCAGGAGGTGAGGTGTTCTTGAGCTCGAGAGAGCTGGTGAGGTGGTCGAGTGGGAATGAATCTGACCCCCCTCTATGGTGGTGGATAAGTTCTATTTATAGTGGCCTTGGTCCTCTTCCCAAATGTTGGCGGGAAGGGATCCCACAACGGCCAGATTTGAAGGGAGACAAGAAGTACACCCTATCCTGACTAAAGTGGTCTTCACCTACAAAAGCCTCTGGTTGTGACGCTGCGGTGGGCTCGGCGATGACCTACGTCCTACCGTCCTGGTGGTCTTGGTCTTGTTGCACCAGAATGGAAACCTTTGGCTGATTCCTCGGGACTCCGCGCCTGCTGCTACGTCTTGAGCTTGCGTTGGTTTTCCTCGAAGAGGAGAGGGTGATGCAGCAATAGTAGCGTAAGTATTTCCCTCAGTTTTTGAGAACCAAGGTATCAATCCAGTAGGAGGCTGCTCAAAAGTCCCACGCACCTACACAAACAAACAAAGAACTCGCAACCAACGCAATAAAGGGGTTGTCAATCCCTTCACGGCCAC
Source organism: Triticum timopheevii (assembly GCA_963921465.1). Lineage (NCBI taxonomy): Eukaryota > Viridiplantae > Streptophyta > Magnoliopsida > Poales > Poaceae > Triticum > Triticum timopheevii. Next base: position 311,477,762 of record OY997262.1, on the reverse strand, counting down.
TTGTGAAAGTGAGATCTAATAAATATAGTATGATAAGATAAATATATTTTTGGTATTTTATAATATAGATGCAAAAAGTAAAGATGCAAATAAAGGTAGATTGGAAGCAAATATGACAAGAGATAGACCTGGGGCCATAGGTTTCACTAGTGGCTTCTCTCAAGATAGCATAAGTATTACGATGGGTGAACAAATTACTGTCGAGCAATTGATAGAAAAGCGAATAATTATGAGATTATCTAGGCATGATCATGTATATAGGCATCACATCCATAACAAGTAGACTGACTCCTGCCTGCATCTACTACTATTACTCCACACATCGACCGACTTCTGCTTGCATCTAGAGTATTAAGTTCATAAGAACAGAGTAACACATTAAGCAAGATGACATGATGTAGAGGGATAAACTCAAGCAATATGATATAAACCCCATCTTGTTATCCTCGATGGCAACAATACAATACGTGCCTTGCAACCCTTTCTGTCACTGGGTAAGGACACTGCAAGATTGAACTCAAAGCTAAGCACTTCTCCCATGGCAAGAAAGATCAATCTAGTAGGCCAAACCAAACTGATAATTCGAAGAGACTTGCAAAGATAACTCAATCATACATAAAAGAATTCAGAGAAGATTCAAATATTATTCATAGATAAACTTGATCATAAACCCACAATTCATCGGATCTCGACAAACACACCGCAAAAAGAGTTTACATCGAATAGGTCTCCACAAGAGAGGGGGAGAACATTGTATTGAGATCCAAAAAGAGAGAAGAAGCCATCTAGCTAATAACTATGGACCCGTAGGTCTGTGGTAAACTACTCACAACTCATCGGAGGGGCAAGGATGTTGATGTAGAAGCCCTCCATGGTCGATTCCCCCTCCGGCAGAGTGCCGGCGAAGGCTCCAAGATGAGATCTCGCGGATACAGAAGGTTACAGTGGCGGAAATTGTGTTTCGTCCTGCTCCTTGGATGTTTTCGGGGTACGTAGGCTTATATAGGAGGAAGAAGTACGTCGATGGATGCCCGAGGGGCCCACGAGACCGGGGGGCGCGCCCTACAAGGGGGCGGGCCCTCCTATCTCGTGGGAGCCTTGGTTGCTTCTTGACTTGCACTCCAAGTCCTCTGGATCACGTTTGTTCCAAAAATTACGCTCCCGAAGGTTTCATTCCGTTTGGACTCCATTTGATATTCCTTTTCTTGGAAACACTGAAATAGGCAAAAAAATAGCAATATGGGCTGGGCCTCTGGTTAGTAGGTTAGTCCCAAAAATGATATAAATGTGTAAAATAAAGCCCATAAACATCCAAAAGGGGTAATATAATAGCATGGAACAATCAAAAATTATAGATACGTTGGAGACGTATCAAGCATCCCCAAGCTTAATTCCTGCTCGTCCTCGAGTAGGTAAATGATAAAAAGAGAATTTTTGATGTGGAATGCTACCTAGCATAATTCATAATGTAATTTTCTTTATTGTGGCATGAATATTCAGATCCAAATGATTCAAAATAAAAGTTCATATTGATAAAAGAAATAGTAACACTTCAAGCATACTAATCAAAGTAATCATGTCTTCTCAAAATAACATGGTAAAAGAAAGTTCATCCCTACAAAATCATATAGTTAGGCTATGCTTCATTTTCGTCACACAAAGATGTTCCCAACTTCTATACCCCCCATGACAGGCCAAGCAATTGTTTCATACTTAAATAATCTCAAACTTTTTCAACCTTCACGCAATACATGAGCGTGAACCATGGATATAGCACTATGGGTGGAATAGAATATGATGATGGGGATTGTGTGGAGAAGACAAAAAAAGGAGAAAGTCTCACATTGACGAGGATAATCAACGGGCTATGGAGATGCCCATCTATGTCAACATGAGGAGTAGGGATTGCCATGCAATGGATGCACTAGAGCTATAAATGAATGCTCAACAAAAGAAAACTAGTGGGTGTGCATCCAACTTGCTTGCTCACGAAGACCTAGGGAATTTGAGGAAGCCCATCGTAGGAATATACAAGCCAAGTTTTATAATGAAAAATTCCCACTAGTATGAAAAAGACAACTTATGAGACTCACTATATGAAAAACATGGTGCTACTTTGAAGCACAATATATGAGACTCACTACATGAAGAACAAGGTGCTACTTTGAAGCAAGTGTGGAAAAAGAGATAGTAACATTGCCGTTTTTATTTATTTATTTATTTTTCTCTCTCTTTTTTTTTCTTTTTTTCTTTTTCTCTTTTTTTGGGCCTTTCTTTTTTTGGCCTTTCTTATTTTTTTTCTTTGGGCAATGTTCTAATAATGATGATCATCACACTTCTATTGATTACAACATATGAATTACAACTCGAAACTAGAAGAAGATATGACTCTATATGAATGCCTCCGGCGGTGTACCGGGATGGTGCAATGAATCAAGAGTGACATGTATGAAAAATAATGCATGGTGGCTTTACCACAAATACGATGTCAACTACATGATCATGCAATGGCAATATGACAAAGTAAAGTATGTCATGATGAACGGAACGATGGAAAGTTGCATGGCAATATCTCGGAATGGCTATGGAAATGACATAATAGGTAGGTATGGTGGCTGTTTTGAGGAAGATATAAGGAGGTTTATGTGTGATAGAGCGTATCGTATCACGGGGTTTGGATGCACCGGCGAAGTTTGCACCAACTCTCAAGGTGAGAAAGGGCAATGCACGGTACCGAAGAGGCTAGCAATGGCGGAAAGGTAAAAGTGCGTATAATCCATGGACTCAACATTAGTGAAAAGAACTCATATACTTATTGCAAAAATTTATAAGTCATCAAAAATCAATTACTACGCGCGTGCTCCTAGGGGGATAGATTGGTAGGAAAAGACCATCGCTCGTCCCCGACCGCCACTCATAAGGATGCACAAGCCAGGTACACTTCATGTTTCAAATTTGTTACACAACTTTAACCATACGTGCATGCTATGGGACTTGCTTACTTCAACACAAGCATTCTTTAAATTCATAATCACCCAACTAGCATGACTTTAATATCACTACCTCCATATCTCAAAACAATTATCAAGTATCAAATTGATCATAGCATCCAATTGACTTCCTATGATAGTTTTTATTATACCCAACTTGGATGCCTACCATTCTAGAACCAATTTTATAACCATAGAAAATACCATGCTGTTATAAAAGACTCTCAAAATAATATAAGTGAAGCATGAGAGACTAATAATTTCTTCAAAATTAAGACACCACCGTGCTCTAAAAGATATAAGTGAAGCACTAGAGCAAAAACTATCAAGCACAAAAGATATAAGTGAAGCACATAGAGTATTCTAGCAAATTCTAATCAAAAAGGCTTATCCCAAAAGGTGTGTACAGAAATGATGATTGTGGTAAACTAAAAAGCAAATACTAATATAATACACGACGCTCCAAGCAAAACACATATCACGTGGCGAATAAAAATATAGCTCCAAGTTACCAATGAACGAAGACGAAAGAGGGGATGCCTTCCCGGGGCATCCCCAAGCTTAGGCTTTTGGATATCCTTGAATATCTTGGGGTTCCTTGGGCATCCCCAAGCTTAGGCTCTTTCCACCCTTTATTCCATAGTCCATAAAGGCTTTACCCAAAACTTGAAAACTTCACAACACAAAACTCAACAGGAAATCTTATAAGCCCCGTTAGTGAAAGAAAACAAAACCACCACATAAGGAACTGTAATGAACTCACTATTTATTTATTTTGGTGTTAAACCTACTGTATTCCAACTTCTCTATGGTTTATAAACTATTTTACTAGCCATAGATGCATCAAAATAAGCAAACAACACACGAAAAACAGAATCTGTCAAAAACAGAACAGTCTGTAGCAATCTGGAACTAACGCAAACTTCTGGAACTCTAAAATTCCTACCAAAATAGGAAGTCCTGGAAAATTTGTTTATTGAACATCAGCAAAAAGAATCAATGCAAAATAACGTAACTGTGATTTAACAAAATTATATTCGTGCGCCTAAAGTTTCTATTTTTCAGCAGAATCAAATCAACTATCATCATAGGTTATCCCATAGGTTCTACTAGGCACAAACACTAATTAAAAGATAAAAACACATCTAAAAAGAAGGTAGAAGCAAGATTTATTACTAAACAGGAGCAAAAATAAAAAAACATAAAGAAAATTGGGTTGCCTCCCAACTAGCGCTATCGTTTAACGCCCCTAGCTAGGCATAAAAGTAAAGATAGATCTAACGAGTGCCATCTTTGGCACTAAATTCATAAGTAGCCCGCATGATAGATTCATAAGGTAATTTGACTTTCTTTCTTGGAAAGTGCTCCATGCCTTTCTTTAATGGAAATTGGAATTTAATATTCCCTTCCTTCATATCAATAATCGCGCCAATCGTTCTAAGGAAAGGTCTACCAAGAATAACAGGGGAAGAAAGATTGCAATCTATATCAAGAACGATAAAATCCACGGGCACCAAATTTCTATTTGCAACAATAAGAACATTATTGATCCTTCCCATTGGCTTTTTAATGGTGGAATCCGCAAGGTGCAAATTTAAAGAGCAATCATCAAGATCATGGAAACCTAGAATATCACATAAAGTTTTCGGAATCGTGGAAACACTAGCACCCAAATCACACAAAGCAAAACACTCATGATCTTTAATTCTAATCTTTATAGTAGGTTCCCACTCATTATTAAGTTTTCTAGGTATAGAAACTTCCAAATTAAGTTTTTCATCATAAGATTGCATCAAGGCATCAACAATATGTTTGGTAAAAGCTCTATTTTGACTATAAGCATGTGGAGAATTAACAACGGATTGCAACAAGGAAATACAACCTTTTAAAGAATAATTATCATAATCAAATTCCTTGAAATCCGAGATAGCGGGTTCAATGTTATTTAAAGTTGTGACCTCTCCAATCCCACTTTTACCAAATTTAGCATCAAGATCTAAAAACTCCGAATTCTTGGGACGCCTTATAGGTAAAGTTGACTCATAATCAGTCCCATAATTATCAAGATTAATATTGCAAAACATAGATCGAATAGGAGACACATCAATAACTTTAAGATCCTCATCATTATTTTCATGGAAACTAGAAGAACACGCTTTTATAAAGCTATCTTTTTTAGCACGCAATCTAGTGGTTCTTTCCTTGCACTCATCAATGCAAATTCTCATTGCTTTGAGAGACTCATTGATATCATGCTTAGGAGGAGAAGATCTAAGTTTAAGAGAATCAACATCAAGCGAAAGTCTATCAACGTTCCTAGCCAAATCATCAACTTTGAGCAATTTTTCTTCAAGCAAAGCATTAAAATTCTTTTGAGAGATCATAAATTATTTCACACTATTCTCAAAATCAGAGGGCATCTCATTGAAATTACCATAAGAATTATTGTAGGAATTTCCATAATTATTAGAGGAATTACTAGGGAACGGTCTAGCATTAAAGTTTCCTCTATAAGCATTGTTTCCAAAACTATTCCTACCAACAAAATTCACATCCATAGATTCATTATTATTCTCAATCAAAGAAGACAAAGGCATATCATTGGGATCAAGAGGAGTATTTTTAGTACCAAACAATTTCATAAGTTCATCCATCTTTCCACTCAAAACATTGATTTCTTCCATAGGATGCACTTTTTTACTAGAAGATCTTTCGGTGTGCCATTGAGAATAATTAGCCACAATATTATCAAGAAGTTTTGTAGCATCTCCTAACGTGATTTCTATAAACGTGCCTCCCGCGGCCGAATCTAAGAGATTTCTAGAAGCAAAGTTCAAACCGGCATAATTTTTTTGTATGATCATCCATAAATTCAAACCATGAGTAGGGCAATTGCGAAGCATCAATTTCATTCTTTCCCAAGATTGGGCAACATGCTCATGATCAAGTTGTTTAAAATTCATAATATCATTCCTAAGAGTGATGATCTTAGCGGGAGGAAAATATTTAGAGATAAAAGCATCTTTGCACTTGTTCCAAGAATCAATACTATTTTTAGGCAAAGACGAAAACCAAACTTAGCACGATCTCTAAGTGAAAACGGAAATAACTTCAATTTGACAATATTGTTATTCGTATCTTTCTTATTTTGCATATCACACAAATCAACAAAGTTGTTTAGATGAGTAGCGGCATCTTCACTAGGAAGGCCGGCAAATTGATCTTTCATAACAAGATTCAGCAAAGCAGTATTGATTCCACAAGACTCAATATCATTAAGAGGAGCAATCGGAGTACTAAGGAAATCATTATTATTGGTATTCGAGAAATCACACAATTTGGTATTATCTTGCGCCATGGCAACAAGTAATCCAACGCACAAGCAAATAGAAAAAGGCAAGCGAAAAAGGAAAGAGAGAGATAGGGAAAGAGAGGGCGAATAAAATGGCAAGGGTGAAGTGGAGGAGAGGAAAACGAGAGGCAAATGGCAAATAATGTAAAAGCGAGGGAGATGGGTTTGTGATGGGTACTTGGTATGTCTTGACTTGAGCGAAGACCTCCCCGGCAACGGCGCCAAAAATCCTTCTTCCTACATCTTGAGATTGCATTGGTTTTCCTCGAAGAGGAGAGGGTGATGCAGCAATAGTAGCGTAAGTATTTCCCTCAGTTTTTGAGAACCAAGGTATCAATCCAGTAGGAGGCTCCTCTAAAGTCCCACGCACCTACACAAACAAACAAAGAACTCGCAACCAACGCAATAAAGGGGTTGTCAATCCCTTCACGGCCACTTGTGAAAGTGAGATCTAATAAAGATAGTATGATAAGATAAATATATTTTTGGTATTTTATAATATAGATGCAAAAAGTAAAGATGCAAATAAAGGTAGATTGGAAGCAAATATGATAAGAGATAGACCCGGGGCCATAGGTTTCACTAGTTGTTCTCTCAAGATAGTAAGTATTACGGTGGGTGAACAAATTACTGTCGAGCAATTGATAGAAAAGCGAATAATTATGAGATTATCTAGGCATGATCATGTATATAGGCATCACGTCCATAACAAGTAGATCGACTCATGCCTGCATCTACTACTATTACTCCACACATCGACCGACTCCTGCCTGCATCTAGAGTATTAAGTTCATAAGAACAGAGTAATGCATTAAGCAAGATGACATGATGTAGAGGGATAAACTCAAGCAATATGATATAAACCCCATCTTGTTATCCTTGATGGCAACAATACAATATGTGCCTTGCAACCCTTTCTGTCACTGGGTAAGGACACCGCAAGATTGAACCCAAAGCTAAGCACTTCTCCCATGGCAAGAAAGATCAATCTAGTAGGCCAAACCAATCTGATAATTCGAAGAGACTTGCAAAGATAACTCAATCATACATAAAAGAATTCAGAGAAGATTCAAATATTATTCATAGCTAAACTTGATCATAAACCCACAATTCATCGGATCTCGACAACACACCGCAAAAAGAGTTTACATCGAATATATCTCCACAAGAGAGGGGGAGAACATTGTATTGAGATCCAAAAAGAGAGAAGAAGCCATCTAGCTAATAACTATGGACCCGTAGGTCTATGGTAAACTACTCACAACTCATCGGAGGGGCAAGGATGTTGATGTAGAAGCCCTCTATGGTCGATTCCCCCTCCGGTAGAGTGCCGGCGAAGGCTCCAAGATGAGATCTCGCAGATACAGAAGGTTACGGTGGTGGAAATTGTGTTTCGTCCTGCTCCTTGGATGTTTTCGGGGTACGTAGGCTTATATAGGAGGAAGAAGTACGTCGGTGGACGCCCGAGGGGCCCACGAGACAGGGGGCGCGCCCTACAGGGGGGCGCCCTCCTATCTCGTGGGAGCCTTGGCTGTTTCTTGACTTGCACTCCAAGTCCTCTGGATCACGTTCGTTCCAAAAATCACACTCCCAAAGGTTTCATTCTGTTTGGACTCCGTTTGATATTCCTTTCCTTCGAATACTGAATAGGCAAAAAACAGCAATATGGGCTGGGCCTCCGGTTAGTAGGTTAGTCCCAAAAATGATATAAATGTGTAAAATAAAGCCCATAAACATCCAAAAGGGGTAATATAATAGCATGGAACAATAAAAAATTATAGATACATTGGAGACGTATCACCTGCTGCTGGCCTCCTTTGCACCAAAGGGGAAACTGGTACTCTGCACCCTCCTGGTGCCCGCCTGGCCTTGGTCACCATGGCTCACGTCAGCTAAGCCTCGTGAGGTGCAGCTTGCATAGAAGTCTCCACTCGTAGGGAGCCAGCCTGAGGAGGCCGATCCCCTTGGAGGTCTTGGCGTCGCCCGCCTCGCGAGGCCTGGCCCCTCGTGAGGGTATTGAGTTGTTGATGCTGAGGCTGAGCCATACCAGGCCGTCCATGGAGCCACGCAGTGGGCCGCGGGCGGGCTAGTCTAGGTACCCCCATATCCAGAACGCCGACAGTAGCCCCCGGGCCCAAGGCGCGCTCGGACTTGGCTTCTAGGCGAATCCAAGGGTCAAGTGCAGAGCGCCGCGGGCCCTAACCACCTGCGGCCTTGAAAGACGCGTGGCGATTGATGGTTGTGGGCGTCTCCACTTCGCCATGCCGCCTTCAAATCCGCCCAGCTTGGCGGCTGCCTGTTGCCAGAGCAGTCCGCCCCTGTAGATTGCAGCACTTGGCCCTCGCTCCTTCTCTTCCCAGGATCGCAATCCTTCACGCATATCTTGTGCCTGCGCCGCTCCCCCTTCCTAGCTTCCGCCATGGCCCCGCAGCAGAGGAAGAAGAAGGGAAGGTTGCGTGCCCCGGCTCGACCCCCGCCTGCCTTGGAGCCGGCTCTCGAGCAGTCGATGGTGATCAATCGGGAGGGCTTGAACAAGGTCCTCCCTACTCTCGCAGCCGATTCCAACGAGTGGAGAGGGACGACCGCCTAGCCCGCGTCTTGGCTTGTGGATGATATGAGTGCCACTGAGATTCCCATCCATCTTCATGCTCTCTTCGCGGGCCTGATTCCCCCTTGCTCTCCTTTCTTCAATGCCATAATCTCGCACTACCAGATCCACCTGCTGCACCTGGATCCCCGCTCCATCACCCTCCTTGCTGTCTTTGCCTTCCTTTGCGAGGCCATGGTCGGCATTGCTCCTTCCGTGGCCCTGTTTCGCCATTTCTTCTTGCTCAGTCTGGTCGACGCCTGCCAGCGCGCGGGGTGCGTGTCCTTTGAAGCTGTTGCGGCTACGACCGGATTGGGAATCGACTTCGAGCTATCGCCAGACGCGAAGGGGTTCTGGAAGTAGTGGTTGTTTGTTGATGCCGGTACGCGCAGCCCCCTGCTTCTGAACCCTCGAGCATCGGCCGTGCCTAGTGTCAGTGTCAAAACCGACGGATCTCGGGTAGGGGGTCCCGAGCTGTGCGTCTAAGGCTAATGGTAATAGGAGGCAGGGGACACAGTGTTTTACCCAGGTTCGGGCCCTCTCGATGGAGGTAATACCCTACTTCCTGCTTGATTGATCTTGATGATATGAGTATCACAAGAGTTGATCTACCACGAGATCGTAGAGCTAAACCCTAGAAGCTAGCCTATGATTCTGATTGTTCTTGTCCTACGGACTAAACCCTCCGGTTTATATAAACACCGGAGGGGGCTAGAGTTTATACAGAGTCGGTTACAAAGCAGGAGATCTAAAATCCGGATCGCCAAGCTTGTCTTCCACGCAAAGGAGAGTCCCATCCGGACACGGGTCGAAGTCTTGAGTCTTGTATCTTCACGGTCCAACAGTCCGGCCAAAGTATATAGTACGGCTGTCCGGATACCCCCCAATCCAGGACTCCCTTAGTAGCCCCTTAACCAAGCTTCAATGAGGATGAGTCCGGCGCGCAGATTGTCTTCGACATTGCAAGGCGGGTTCCATCTCCGAATACTCCAAAGTAGATTAAGGATCATGTCCGGCTCTGTAAAATAATTTCCGCACACCACCGTAGAGAGCATAACACTTTACAAGTCTAATCTGCTGACAATTTTTCATGGTGTGCCCTCTCGCCGCGGCCTGGCTTAATATGAACTGGTTGTTGTTGGCGTGCCACAACACGCATTGCAAGGAGGTTTTATTGGCACGCCTCGTCGAAGCAGAGATCGTGTTCCCCTTATTGCGGGATCCCCATCAATACGAGCGCGGGCAACCCCACTACGCTTGTTGGTATGACTCCGTGTTTTTAGGCAAGTCCCAAGCAGTTACGCTGAGGACGCTTAATATTCACCCTCTTTATAGAGGGACCGAGGCCTATCCCTCTTTCCTACCACGCTTGCGCCTTTTCGCATCTCGAGCTCCAACACCCGAAGCCCAAGCTTAAGCACTTCGGATCTTCAATCATGTCCGGATCCAACCTTCAAGGCCGGGGGATGGCCTCCTCTGTCACAGAGGAGGACATTGTGAAGCTTAGGGAGGTCAGATATCTGACCGCCGACATCAAGCACAGGCTTCCAGCTCCAGGGCAGGTCATCCCTACTCCCGATCCCAACGAGAGCGTTGTATTTGTTTCTCACTTCCTCCGTGGCTTAGGCTTCACCCTCAATCCCTTTGTGAGAGGGCTCATGTTCTATTACGGGCTAGATTTTCATGATCTAGCTCCGGACTCCATCCTTCACATCTTGTCGTTTATCATCGAGTGCGAAGCTTTCCTCCACATCATCCTGCACTTCGGCTTATGGCTCAAGACCTTCAATGTAAAGCCGAAAGAGATCGAGGGGCGACACGTGGAGTCCGGAGGCGCTGCAATAAGCAGAAACGTTGATGCCCCATGGCCAGAAGGCTTCTTCCCGGAGGTGTCCGATCTATGGCCGCGGAGGTGGTTCTACGTCACGGCTCCTAGAGGCACAAAGTGGGTGGCTGCCCCCGACTTTCGCTCGGTCCCTCCGCCTCAACTGGTGTCGTGGGCCGACGTGGGACTAGATTGGGGGCCTGCTAATGACGTACCGACATTGTAGAGCCGCATTCGGGAGCTTCTTGAGAGGGACATTAGTCTTGTCAGCATAATTCAGGTAATGTTAATCCGACGTATCTTGCCATGCAAACGTCGACCTCTCCGGATGTGGGAGTTCAACCTGGAGGTTCCACGAACTATTCAGCACTTCTTCGGCATGACGCTCTAAGGGATGTGTAAGTTATTCTTCGAACCACAAGTAAAGTGTCCGGACACCACCGAGGATGCGGGCCTGAGCTGCAACCGCCCAGATACCCAAGTAAGTAACCTAGAAACCGAACACTTCGTTTATATTCATCACAACATTATTCTGAAAACCATTTGCAGCCAGGATTGGCTCAACAAGGCGGAGAGAATCAGGTGTCCGGCACCACTTCCCGAAGGCTCGCCTAGTCCGGCAATAGCCAGGATGCTTATACGTGTGCTAAGTCAAGTGCCCTCGAGGAAAGACGAAGGGAAGAACAAAGAAGCAGAGCTTCACACATTGCACATCCAAACCGGGGGAAATAATATTTCCATGAAGGAGGATAGTCGGGGAGGGGAATCTAAGGCCTCCTTCCCCGCGGAAAGAAGAGGGCCATCTCCGAAGACTTGGAGACGGAGGTGCCCAAACAAGGGAAGAAACTTCACCAGGGGGCCCTGCCCCGGAGGGCGTCCTCACCGCGCCATGCCCGCAAACAGGCCAGCCCTCCACCGAGCTGTAAGTTAATTGTAAATACAAAGCTACTGCTTCCTCCTCCGAGAACAATAACCAGGATCCATCCTTTGCAGTCCTGCTAGTAGCTCTTCTCGACAGAATTCGTCTTCGGGGGATCTTCTTTCGGAGATGATGGAGAGTGAAACCCCACCTGCCTCTCAGCCTCATGGGGCGGGCGACCCCGAGGTGTCATCACGGAGGAGCCTAGATTCGCCGAGGCCCGAAGCTAATACTTCGGCCGCCCTGAGCCCGGAGCGTTCGGCTCCCACGGGGGGCAATAAGAAGGGTCCGGCACAGTCCGGCGACCGGCCGAACACGTTGACGGGCCTTCTGGAGCAAGCTGCTCTCTCAGAGGATTACCGTTCATTAATGGGCACGGTGCTTGAGAAGATTTCATCCGCCACAAGCGGGTTGAATGAAGCTTTTCCGAGCCTGCTCAAAGGCTTTGAGGTATATTATGAAATACGTAATTTTTTTGGTTGTAGCGCACGCGCTAGGTGTGCTCCGTATATATAGTAGCCCCTGAGACTCTGGTTGCCAGCCCTAGGCGATAAATGGAGGATCACACTCTTAAGCAATGATCGCGCTGCCTTCATGCACAGGTGGCAAAGGATCCGGCGGCAGACCGGACCGCTGAAGTCGCCGAATTGAGGCGACAGATTGAAGTTGTGGACGCCGACATAACACTTGTGAACGAGCGGCTTAACGAGTCACAGAGTATGTGCTCTGGTTTCCTTGTTTTTATAGGAAATATTAAGAGGAGCATAATGTTAATGTGATATGCTTCGACTGCAGGCGGAGCTGCTGCCGTGGAGGCCCTGAGGGCGGAGCTTGCCCTAGCCAAGGAACAAGCCCGGGCTAGCAATGCGGCTGCCCTAAAGGCGGCCGAAGAGTTGAGAGCCAAACAGGCTGCTCATCGCCGAAGCGAAGATAAAATAGCCGAGATGGCTGTGGAGCTGAAAAACGCCGCCGGCCGGTATGAGCTCCTTGAAAAGGAGAATCAGGCGAAGTTGGCTGACCTAAAGAAGGCCCTTGATGCGGCCAAGGAGACACGTTCCAGAATTATGGATGCACGGGAGGAGCTTCGAGAGGCCGAAGAAATCACGGCTGGAAGCCCCTATTTGTTGCGGATGAAGTTCTTAGATCCAAAGTACACTCCTTTGGATTGACGCTGGAGCGCTGCAAACGCGTATGCGGATCTGGCAAAAAGTACGGCTGATGCGACCAAGTTTTTCGAGGATAAAAAAGATAGTGAAGTAGAAAGGTTGTTCTGGTCGCAATTCAGTGCTCCAACGCGCCCGTTGCCATTGAGTGAAAGTATGGCCGCTGTGGCCGAGCTCCATAGGTTGTCCGGTCTTGGAATGAGGTCTATAATAGACCATCTATGGCCGAAGAGGCTGAAGCCGGATAGTTATTTTGGTTTAGTGCAACAATTCCTTGGCGCTGTATCACGAATCGATGCCATGAAGAGGTCGGCGTGCATAGAGGGTGCGCGGATGGCTCTTGCCCGTGTTAAAACATATTGGGCAGATATGGAGGCCACCATCATTGCAACCCAGAATTCGGCTGGAAGACAGGATCCAGTCGAGCACTACTTGGAGCAGGTAACAGAAGGTGCTCGTTTAATAGAGGCTCAGTGCTCGAAGAGTGTCATGATCGAGTGACAAATCGTTCCGTTGTAAAAAGAATTGTATTTTAATTATAGAGGCTATGTTTATACTTTCGCCCGAAAGTGTTATTGTGCCTCATGTGCGGCCGTTTGATGTATATATAACCTGAAAGTTAGTAGTCGTTGGCTTCAGCCCCCACACATACAATGCGGGAGTGTTCGCAAAAATATGCGTAATCACACTTGATCCAACGTCTTGGTCCATTAAGGAGGTGACCGCATGTCGAACTAGGCAACCGGACTATATAGCCGTAACACTTTCACTTAGCCATAGCAGTTTGACGGCAGGGCTACTATGTAGCCCCTTGTACATTCGCGTGCATCCGGATACGGGCGCGTGTGTACCTGACCGGGAAACGGCCCTTCGTTAATGCTGAGGAATCCTAAAGATTCTGATGAGTCCTCGAGTGGTTGACCAGTCTCTCGCTATATCATGACAGTCTGTTTTCGGCTTTCTCTACTGAGGTGCTCATCCGGAATAACCAGGGCACAATCGTAGTAGTTCTCCTTTGGCCGCCTTAGCCGATAGAAGCGGAACATAAGGCAGCAAACCCAGGAGCCGGGCAAACCCAACAGTTGACCAAAGACATGATTCGGAGCTGATGCATATAAGGCCAAACTCGCGACGCCGAACACTCCCGAAGGTATTCGGACTTTATAACATATACGGGGCTGAGTAACGCCCTTGATCATGAACCTGTATTTCCAGGTACGTGCATCTATCTGTCATGGTGAAATGCCAATAACGCCAGTATCCACTGTGGGTGTATTGAGTACCCATGGGAAGTCAAGCAACAAGAAACAATAAAGAAGGTTCACACAGGGGCTTAATCTAAAGAGAAACCTTTGAGTGGGTCCCTGCTGCACGTCTGTGCCTTTGTCTCCGTTGTGCCGTGTCCTGGAAGGGTGTCGCCCGAATGTTGTCTGTAAAAAGGAAAGCTCATGTAAAAGAGTATGGCGTAAGCGTGGGAAGAGTTGGTTATTATCAATGGATAGTAGAAGTGTAAGACATTGGCCTGTTAATAAGGTCAAGCAAAAAGGTGGGCTTTATTGCATGTTTGCAGCCCCTGGTACCCTCTATGGGATTACGTGTATAGCACCCAGCTCAGGTTTATCCGGGCTATTACCGATGGTGGTGCGCCGGACTCGCCTAACCGTGTCTGTGGTCTTAATGACCGATCATGCGTTCTGATAGGAGAGGCCGCTTAGTGTCCGGCTGCTAGAGCTGCCGCATACTCTTCCACACATAAGGAACACTGTGTATTTCCGCTAACGGTGATGACACCACGTGGACCGGGCATCTTGAGTTTAAGGTAGGCGTAGTGTGGTACTGTGTTGAAGCGAGCGAAGGCCGTTCTTCCGAGCAATGCATGATAACCACTTCGGAGGGGAGCGATGGTGAAGAGTAATTCTTCCCTTCTGAAATTGCCTAGAGAACCGAATGTCACCTCTAATACGAGGGAGCCCCTGCAGTGGGTCTCAACGTCTGGTATCAGCCCTTCAAAGGTGGTGTTACTTTGGCTGATTCTGGATGGGTCTATCCCCATCCTGCGGACAGTGTCCTGATATATTAGATTGAGACTACTGCCGCCGTCCATAAGGACACGAGTGAGATGGTATCCGTCGATTATTGCGTCGAGCACCAAGGCAGCCGATCCTCCGTGCCGCATACTAGTTGGGTGATCCCGTTGATCAACGGTGATCGGGCAGGCCGACCAGGGGTTGAATTTGGGGGCGACGGGCTCTACAATGTATGCGTCTCTGAGCGCGCGTTTGCACCTTCCCTTGGGTATGTGAGTCGCGTAGATCATGTTTACTGTTTTTACCTCTGGTGGGAATTTTTTCTGTCCCCCAGTGTTCGGCTGGCAAAGCTCATCCTCTAGTGGGAATTTATTGCACCGTGGCTTCCCGTTGCCATCCCTAATTTCGGATGTGCCCGGGTCGCTGGTGCCTCTACGGGCCAACCAGCTATCCTCACCCACGCAAAAGCGGGTCATAAGGCTTGTTAAGGCTGCCATTGTCCTCGGCTTTTCTTGGCCAAGATGTCTGGTGAGCCACTCGTGTCGGATACTATGCTTGAAAGCCACTAGGGCTTCGGCATCCGGACAATCGACAATTTGATTCTTCTTAGTGAGAAATCTATTCCAGAGCTTACAGGCGGACTCTCCGGGCTGTTGAATTATGTGACTTAAATTGTTAGCGTCCGGAGGTCGGACTTAGGTCCCTTGAAAATTGGCCCTGAAAGCGTCCTGAAGTTCCTCCCAACTTTCGATGGAATTTTCAGGGAGGCTTTTCAACCAGTGCCGAGCTGGTCCCTTCAACTTGAGGGGAAGGTATTTGATGGCGTGGAGGTCATCCCCACGAGCCATGTGGATATAAAGGATAAAATCCTCAATCCAGACCCCAGGGTCTGTCGTTCCGTCATATGCCTCTATGTTCACGGGTTTGAATCCCTGTGGAAATTCGTGATCCAGTACCTCTTCGGTGAAGCACAGAGGGTGCGCAGCCCCTCTGTATTTGGACATGTTGTGGCATGCTGTCGACTGTTGTTGTGTCCGGTGTTGATTCGGAACTGGTATTCGATCAGTCTGATCGTTTTGGTGACCATAATCCTGCGCTGGAGCATGTCCTCTAGATCCAAAGATGGACCTGGTCGCGCCGGCCTTTTTGTCCAGGAGCTCACGTAAATCATGTGCGGCGTCAGTAGCTGCTCTATTGCGGTCATGAAGTGGTTGGTCCGGCCTACTGGCCGTATTGTTCTTCGGCGGAATGGCCTCATCATCGAATTCTGGCAGCAGCTTGCGCTTTGGGTAGCTCTTTGTGTGGTGATCGTCGCCATATTTTTCTTCCGTGTCTAGCACTTTATTCCATCTTTAGTTGAGCATTTCCTGCGCGGCTTTAAGCCTTTGCTTCTGCTTTTTAGGCTTCTCGCAGTGGCCATAAGCCTTCTGTGGAGGTTATCCCGTTCCAAACTTTTTTGGGATGATGAATGTATCGTTGTCCGGACTGTGCTCTTCTCCCGAGGCAGGTTGTCGAGTTCGGCCCTCGGGATCGCTGTGATCGGGTATCTGCTCCGGGCGGTGTTCGGCGTTACCTAGCTCATGCTGCTCCATCGCTGGGTCCATATGGTCGTTGTTGCCTTTGGAGTTTCTAGCGTTGTTATCGCTATTTTTACTGTGGCTGGACTTAGAGCGGCGCCTGCGCCGTCGTTTTGGCTTTTGTCCGGGGGTTTTATCCTCCGTTCTGTCCTTTTTGTCACCACTGTCCTCCTTAGGCGTGTCCACCATGTATATATCATATGATGAGGTGGCAGTCCAACGCCCCATGGGCGGTGGTTCCAAATCGTCCCCTGCGCCGACGTCCATACCGTCGGTGTCGTCAGAGTCGAAGTCAAGCATTTCTGTTACGTCATCGACAGTGGCTATGAAGTGGGTGGTGGGTGGGCAATGAATTTCTTCGTCGCCTGATTCCCACCTGAGCCGGACATAGTTCGGCCAAGAGTCTCCTGACAAAGAGAGAGACCTTAATGAATTCAGCATGTCACCAAAGGGCGAGTGCTAGAAGATATCCGCAGCGGTGAACTCCATTACCGGAGCCCAACCAGATTCGGCGGGCTCGGGGGCGCGCGGTCTGGAACCTATAGCCGGATACAAGTCCGGGGGTCCAGTGACATAGACTTCCTTGGGGATTGAGTCCGTGTTTGGCTCTACCGCCGATAAGTATGCGGCCTCCGGGGCGGGGTCCATCCACCCGTCCTCGGACGATGCGATCTGCCACGGATTTAGGTCCGGAGCTCTTGCAGGTGCGATATCATGAGTATTGTCTGACAACAGGTCTAGGCGTGCTCATCATGACTATTCGGCGCTCCTGACGTAGGCCCGAATCCGTCGAAGATCAAGTCTCCGCGGATATCGGCCGTGTAGTTCAAGTTTCCGAATCTGACCTGATGGCCAGGGGCGTATCTGTCGATCTGCTCCGGATGGCCAAGCGAATTGGACCACAGTGCAAAGCCGCCGAACACAAAGATCTGTCCGGGGAGAAAAGTCTCACCCTGGACCGCGTTGTTGTTGATTGAAGGAGCCATCGATCCTTGCCGCGATGACACAGAGGAACTCTCAATGAAAGCACCAATTCGGTGTCAAAACTGGCGGATCTCAGGTAGGGGGTCCCGAACTGTGTGTCTAAGGCTAATGGTAACAGGAGGCAGTGGACACGATGTTTTACCCAGGTTCGGGCCCTCTCGATGGAGGTAATACCCTACTTCCTGCTTGATTGATCTTGATGATATGAGTATTACAAGAGTTGATCTACCACGAGATCGTAGAGGCTAAACCCTAGAAGCCAGCCTATGATTCTCATTGTTCTTGTCCTACAGACTAAACCCTCCGGTTTATATAGACACCGGAGGGGGCTAGGGTTTATACAGAGTCGGTTACAAAGAAGAAGATCTGACATCCGGATCGCCAACCTTGTCTTCCACGCAAAGGAGAGTCCCATCCGGACACAGGTCGAAGTCTTGAGTCTTGTATCTTCACGGTCCAACAGTCCGGCCAAAGTATATAGTCCGGCTGTCCGGATACCCCCCAATCCAGGACTCCCTCACCCAGCTCCAGCTGGGGGCACGCAAAGCTCGTCGACGGTCGGCGTGCCCGCGTTTGGAAGCGGCTGGATAGGCTGCAGAATCTAGGGGTGACAGCACCAACGGCGGTGAAGGAGTTCGTCCAGTGGTGCATCGCCCCGCTCCAGTGCCATTCTCGCCTAATGTGGGCCTTCACCGGCGTCGAGGACTCCATGAGGCTCCAAGAGCCGGCGCTGCCTTCCAAGACCGTGAACAAGGTGCTTGAGCTTCTGACGGGCAACTCCAGACCCACCGATCTTCTAGGAAATGGTTGTATTCTCTACTAATGCTCGAACAAGGTGGCCTTTGTGGAGCAGATGCCCCTTTTCGACGAGTGGGGGTTACTCCCGGCTGGCCATGAGCGGCCTCCCGAGAATCCCACCTAGTGGATCGCTTGCTTCTTGATTCTATAGCGTGTGCCTCTAGTGCAGAAGATGGGGGGTGCACATAACCAGCCATTGTCGAGGCAACCTCCAGAGGTCCTGCGCCATCAAGTGCTCCGGAGGCTGGGCCTCCTGAGGCCCAGGAAAGGGCCACCGTGGGGTCGGCGCAACCCAGTGCTCCAGAGGCAGAGGCTCCTGAGGCTTGGGGCGACGCCTCGGAGGTGGCTGTTGAAGGGGAGGCACCTCCTGGAGCTCCCGAGGCGGCCGCCCAAGGAGCCCCACCGAGCGTTCTCGCTCCTGAGGCTACCGCGCGGGGCACCCCGTCGAGCGCTCCTGCTCCCGGGGACTGTCCCTCAAGGCCCGGCCGGCCTCGCCTGAACCTTGAAGCTCTCCGCAAGAGGAAGGGGTCTCCGAGCCGCAATGGTGACGCCCGACGGCCGCTGAAGCCGAGGAAGTATAGAGCTGTGGACAAGTAAGTACCTTATTCTAGTGACTTCCTGCGTGCCATGTTTTTTTCCTGATCAAGGCCTTGCAGGGTCCCCATGGTGATGAAACCTCAGGAGAGGCGTCCTTCAGATCCTGGCTCGATCTCGATGCTCAGTCCCCCGTGCCAAGCTCCCGCACAAGGCACGAGGCCAACTCTGACCGCTGTGGCGCCGCCCGGGGGCCTCAGACTCGAGCCTCCTGCTTCTTCCTCCCGCGACCTGGCCTGGAAGGTGGGGGTGTGTCGACGGTCTCCCCGCCGACCACCACTGGCGACCGGGTGCCCTCTGGGCCGTCTTCTTCAAGCTATGAGGCTGCGCCGGTCAGCCCCTAGCCGGAGGTAGGCGAGGCGCTTCACACTCCTCCGGCAGCCCCCGGAGCCGAAGACGGGCTCGACCGCGTGTTGGAGTTCACGCGCGAGCGCAGTGCTGTTCGCTTCGAGTTCTTCAGTGAGGCGACGCACGTGATGATCCGGATTGGTGGAAAGCTTGCCGATGTCGACACCCGGCTTGAGGCAGAGGACCGCCGGTTGGCACGTGAATGGCACCAGCTGAAGGACACCGTTAACCTCAGGCAGCTTCAGCGTGATCGAGCGGATGCGCGCGCTACAGCCTCCCTTGCAACTTCTCACGAGGCATGCACCCGCGCTCTAGAGGAGGCTAGTGCTGCAGACCACTGCCGTGAGGAAGCTGAGGAGCGGGAGCGGGAGCTCCTAGCTTCTAACACGACCCTTGAGCGGGAGATCGAGGCGAGGCGGGCCCTCCTGGCCGCGTCGCCGGGCGAAGCTCCTCTCATCGAGGCGGAGCTTCTGAGACGCCAGGAAGACCTGGCGCTATAGGTTGTGGAGCATAGCCTAGCATCAAAGCGGCTGGAAGTGAGGGAGCACCTGGCGGCTACGACTGAGGATGTCGTCACCGCCCGAGAGGCCTGGGTCTAGCTGGAGGTTGAGGAGAGGGTGGTGAAGGCATCCGCAGACCCGGCTGAAGAGCACCGCCTGAAGCTGGAGTTGCCTGAAGTTGAGCTCGAGGGCCGGACCGCCACCCTGAAAGTGAAGCTGGAATCTGCAGAACAGCGCGAGAGGGCTGCCAAGGAGGCCCTGGCCTCTTCTGAGTCTGCCTTGGCTTGTGCCCACACCGAGTTATCCTCCCTTCGACAATAGGTCAAGGATACCGCATCCCTTGCGGAGAGGACTGTAAACGAAGCGAACCATCGCCTGTCGCTACAACACGAGCACTGCTCGATGCTCCAGGATCTCCGAGTTAGAGCTAATCGTGCCTTGGACACCATCTGCGATGAGAGCGCTCCTCATCCGCATGAGAGTGACTATGCTAGCCACCTCAACTTCTTCATCGACATTGTGACCCACCTGGAGGATCGGGCCACGAGGGCTCGCTGATGACCCACAAGTATAGGGGATCTATCGTAGTCCTTTCGATAAGTAAGAGTGTCGAACCCAACGAGGAGTAGAAGGAAATGATAAGCGGTTTCAAGTAAGGTTTTCTCTGCAAGCACTGAAATAGTAGGTGATAAATAGTTTTGTGATAAGGTAAATAGTAACAGGAAACAATTAAATAAAGTAAATAAAGTGCAGCAAGGTGGCCCAATCCTTTATGTAGCAAAGGATAAGCCTGGACAAATTCTAATAATGAAGAAGGAGCTCCCGAGGACACATTGGGAATTATCGTCAAGCTAGTTTTCATCACGTTCATAAGATTTGTGTTCGGTACTTTGATAATTTGATATGTGGGTGGACCGGCACTTGGGTACTGCCCTAACATGGACAAGTATCCCACTTATGATTAACCCCTATTGCAAGCATCCGCAACTACAAAAAGGAGTATTAAGGTAAACCTAACCACAGCATTAAACATATGGGTCCATATCAACCCCTAACGAAGCAACGCATAAACTAGGGTTTAAGCTTTTGTCACTCTAGCAACCCATCATCTACTTATTACTTCCCCATGCCTTCCTCTAGGCCCAAATAATGGTGAAGTGTCATGTAGTCGACGTTCACATAACACCACTAGAGGATATACAACATACATCTCATCAAAATATCGAACGAATACCAAATTCACATGACTACTAATAGCAAGACTTCACCCATGTCCTCAGGAACAAACGTAACTACTCACAAAGCATATTCATGGTCATAATCAGAGGAGTAATAATATGCATAAAGGATCTGAACATATGATCTCCCACCAAGTAAACCAACTAGCATCAACTACAAGGAGTAATCAACACTACTAGCAACCCACAGGTACCAATTTGTGGTTTTGATACAAGATTGGATACAGGAGATGAACTAGGGTTTTGAGAGGAGATGGTGCTGGTGAAGATGTTGATGGAGATTGACCCCTCCTGATGAGAGGATCGTTGGTGATGACGTTGGTGATGATTTCCCCCTCCCGGAGGGAAGTGTCCCCGGTAGAACAGTTCCGCCAGAGCCCTAGATTGATTCCGCCAAGGTTCCGCCTCGTGGCGGTGGAGTTTCGTCCCGTAAGCTTGCCCATGATTTTTTCCAGGGTAAAAGTGATGATATAGCAGAAGATGGATGCAGGAGGCCCACCAGGGGGCCCAGGAGATAGGGGGCCGTGCCCTGTAGGGGGGCGAGCCCCCCTGTTTTCTAGACAGGGTGTGGGCCCCCTGGCCTATTTCTTTCGCTCATAAATTCTTATTAAATCCAAAAAGTTGTTTCGTGGAGTTTCAGGACTTTCGAAGTTGTGTAGAATGGGTTTCCAACATTTGCTCCTTTTCCAGCCAGAATTCTAGCTGCCGGTGTCGGTGTCAAAACCGGCGGATCTCGGGTAGGGGGTCCCAAGCAGTGCGTCTTAGGATCAATGGTAACAGGAGGCAAGGGACACGATGTTTTTACCCAGGTTAGGGCCCTCTCGATGGAGGTAAAACCCTACTCCTGCTTGATTAATATTGATGATATGGGTAGTACAAGAGTGGATCTACCACGAGATCAAGGAGGCTAAACCCTAGAAGCTAGCCTATGGTATGATTGTTGTCTATATCCCTATCGACTAGCCTGGTCTCGGTTTATATAATGCACCAGAGGCCTAGGATAACAAGAGTCCTAGCCGAATACGCTGGTGGGGGAGGAGTCCTTGTCTTGATCGCCAAGTCTTGTTGATTCTTCCTTGTACGCGGCAGCTGTCCGGACTGGCCCATGAGTATACGACCATGGGGGGTCCTCGGCCCAATCCAACTGATCGGGAGATGACACGTTGAGTACCCCTAGTCTAGGACACCGTCAGTAGCCCCCTAAACCGGACTTCAAGTTAGGGACGCTCCTCGATTCTTCTGAACTGTTCTTCATCTTCGGTTGCCGGTCTTGAAAACTGGTTCAACAAATCTTCTATCTTGAGGATCGCCGAAATGCATTCGATGAGTTTACACGTCGGGTATCCGAGGAGCCCCTTTTAAGTTTCCGGCCTTTATCAATGCCTTGTTATTTTTGTGCCACACCTCGGGTTTGAAGTTGTTCCCGGGTGGCAACTTCCTCTTGCGTCCGAGCTCCAACGCCGGACTGCATTCGAGGTATCTTTTGTAGCCGAGCACCAATGCCGGACTGCTTCCCAGCTCTAACGCCGGACTATGTATCCGAGCTCCAACGCCGGACCATATCCGAGCTCCAACGCCGGACTATGTATCCGAGCTCCAACGCCGGACTGTATCCTAGGTGTCGTAAATCACCTTGGTTCAAAGAGGTTTGAAGGAGTTTAGCCGAGCTTAATGCCGGAAATGCCCTCTATCAAGCCAGCCACTAGCGCCCGAGCTTTATGCCGGATTGCTTCCGAGGTGGTGCACCACCCCGAATGTGGGCCGGTTTTTGTCAATATTTTTGATTGGTGCCAGTAGCCCTCAAGGTGGGTATCGGTCTAAAACCCGAGATGCACATGAAGGATGACATAAGACCGCTGATCCCCGTAGCCGCTGAGACTCGGGTTGATTTGCAAAATTGGTTTGAGGATCAAGTCCTAGCTCGGCAGAATACTTCAGGACACAAAAAGCGGCGTGCTCAGTCCTCGAGACTCAGGTTGGGTGCGGCCGACCAACCTGAGGATCAAAATCTCCTCGGAAACTGTATTGCACTAAAAATTTTCTGCATAGAATAGGCAATGCAGTAGCCCCCGAGACACTGGTCGGGTGGCAATACCAGATCAGGGGATCGATGCGCCCCTTTAATATTTGTAAATTATAAGCCCGAAGCCCAATAGCCCCCGAGCCTTAATGCGGGCACGGGAGGCCGAATTAAGGATCGATATCCCTAGTAAAATCACAAATTATGTGTAATGACTCTATGTATCCAAGTACTTTACGTCATTAGTGCTCGGATCCGCATTGTACAAAACTTTGTTGACCGACCATCGGCTTCCACCTCCTCGGCCAATAGCCGAGGAGTGTTTGTCCTACTTTATAAAGCCTTTATGAGGGCAAAGATTTACAACAAACAAGGCAATTTGGCCATACGGTTTTATAAACAAAGGTACACGGAGAGACATGTTATATTACTGTTTAACAGAAGAAATGTCTTCCAAAGAAAATAGTCCCGCTATCGGTTCCTTTATTTGGGTTGTCATGCTAAGCATGATCATGAAACCTCAGCTCCAATGTAAGAGCAAAATATCGAGGATTTAGTTTGGGAGGCCAGTTAATAGCCCCCGGTAGTGTTCGGCGACAGTCGAGGTCAAGCCGTAAACACTTCGGCCATTGTTATGAATGGCCCGTCGTTTAACGCCGTCATCGGATTGCCGACCAGTTTACGCTTATTGCGACAGTCAGTTTTCGGCTTTCTCCACTGAGGTGCTTAACCATGTGAGCTGGAAGCACAATCGCAGTGGTTCTCCCTTTGCACACCTAGCCGAACAAAGCGGAACATAGGAGGCAAGCACAGGAGCCGGGCAACCCAACTATTGACCGAAGACACAATTCGAAACCGATGCATATATAGCAATATCCGAGAATGTTTTTGCCGAATCTCTAAAGGTGTCCGGCGTTGCACTGCGAGACTTGTGCTGAAAACACACAAATAGTTTAAAAGTGCCATGGGCTCGAAAAGCCAAAAAACTTATTCAAAAGGTTAATGTCCGAACTAGATCAAGTGTTCGGTGCCAATCCGAAAATTGGACTTTAGAAAAAAAAGGTGCTTCTGCCATGCTTTAACATGACACATCCTATCTCAAAACTTCAAGCGGGTCAGCCTACGGCTTCAACCTCCTATCCCGAAGGCGGAGTACTTCTTACTAGGCCAGTTTAGCAAACTAAACTCTAGCGGCTTGGAGAGAGAAATTAGGCTCCCCGGCTAGTGACCGCACACTTGTGTCTTAAAAAGGAGTGATAAATAATAAGAAAAACTTTGCAACGACTAAGAAGAAAAACACTTATCATAAAACGACTCATATAAATTTAAGAGCCCCCAAGTGACTTGGGTAAAAGAATGATTGCATGTACCGAAGTACTTATATCATATCTATGTTCAACCGAACTTTAAACGCGTCTTAACCGACCATCGGCTTCTCCCTCTTCGGTCAAGGACCGAAAAGTGTTATGCACTCCATCTGTCGAGAATATCGACGTTGTTTCCAATAACCAGGCAATCAGGCCATAAGGCTGTAACAGACAAAGCGCGCTCAGGGAACTTATGCTATATTACTAACAAAGTGTAAGAAGCATCTTCGAAGAAAATAGTACCCCCACCGATACCTTTCTTCGGTGCTCATTATTATTATGAGACTTGTGCAATAGATTTTTTGTACTCATGAGTTCCGTTGTGTGTCGACCATGATTGAAAACAATAAGAGCGCTAGCTTTCGGCTTCACCCAGTCTGAGGTCCGGCTCGGGTGACCCGATCGTGACAATCACACAGGTGCTCCCTTTACTCCCTAGCCGAACAATCGGGAACGTAGGGGTAAGCACAGGAGCCAAGCAACCCAGCTTGCAAATCGCTTAAGTCAATATGGTCCATATTGTGGCGTAATACACGAACAAGGAACGAAGCTATACAAGTATAACCATATGCAAGAGGAAAAAGCTTCATGAAGGAAGCCCCAAGTAAACGGGGTATTCGAATTTGCGCGTCACAAACAAAGTTTGGACAAGGAAATTTTTACAAGCAACTTTTTTCCCAAAAAGGTATAATGCTTGGCTGAGCCGAACACAAGTTAAAAATTTAAAACTTTGAGCATGAAGACAACTTAGCTGGTTAATGTGTTCAGTATTGATGACGCGGTCCGAGCTTGATGCGGGACAAGGTTCCATCCCCGAGCCGGTCCCGAGGTGGCGGAGCAAAGAGCTCGGCACTCCGAAGTGGTAACATAGCACGGTCAATGCGGGACGGCAAGGTGATGCCGAAGTCCCTGGCATGGGGTAATGAAGTGTTGACGAAGCCCCCCGTCCAGCCGAGGTGACGCCAAAGGATATAGTCCGGCTGGATCATTTTCCTGTGCACGAAAAATAGTGCAAACCGGAGATAATAGTAATAATAATAAAAAAAATCATTGCATAACAAATAATTTATGCAAAGTGAGTAATAAAAGAAATATGGCCTGGCGCCGAAGTCAATGTCGATGCAGGGCGGCGGCGTGATGCGGTAAAGGCATGGCAAGGCCTGAATTCCAGGTCGGTTCGAGTTCCGGATGCGGCATTCGCCGGACTATGTACGGAAACTGACCGAACCACCATGCGACCGTCATTAATGCGGCCACCATTTGATAGGCCTGCGTACATATGACGGACAAACCAGAGTAATAATTCATTGGGAAAAATGAACCCTAACAAGGAAAAAATACTAGGATTAATAGCACCTGGCTTATTTGTTGTAACAATCCGAAGAAAGGTGATTCCCAAAATTGGGACTCGTTCCGCACACCTATCGCCTGATGGGCGATAAAGCAATGGCATGGCGATGCTGGCAAAGGTTGGCTCGCCGAGGCAAAGCCCTCGGTACAGTTAACGTGACAGAGCTGGTCGGCCAGCGACGCCGAAGTCTCCGGAGTAGGTTGATGAAGAGATGATGAAGCCCCCGGTCCAGCGATGCAGGTCGTGACGTGGTCGATGCAGGTGTGCCCGCTCCGTGTAATCCGTGGGGCGGCGATGTTGGTGACGATTTATCCTTTGCGATGTCGAACTATTGTTCGGCTGGCCGAGATGATGATCCGAAGAAATTGAGCTCGGCTCAACAAAGCGACGACGTGTCTAACGCAGGTCGGCCGCCGTGGAGTGATGTTGTCGGGCTGGTTTGACGCCGGCGCGACGGTGAAGTTCGTATTGCAAGAATACTTTTAATACTACTGGGATGTGTTTGAGAATAAAACACAACACCCCATACGAAAACTTCCTTCAAAAAGGATGTCCGAGATCCCGTTCATAAAGAAGATGAATTCGGGTCGGATTCGTTCTCGTGCAGAAAACAGATCCAAAAAGTGATGCACTAATCGAAAGTTTCCCGGAGTTTGGACGGTCGGATCGAGCTGAATTTTTGGCAGGTGATAGATATGGTAATTCCGCAGCAAATCAACGGTTGGATCTTCCAAAGGACATCCGAGCTAGATGCTGGATACCATGCCCTAAACTCGTCTGGATTCTCGTCCAGATTCAACAGGGCTCCAGTATATCGGAGATTGCCGGAGATTCCTCCATCGAAACTCGACGAAATTATTGCAGGGTTGTTGTAGACTTAATTCCGTATAATTCCACCGAAGTAATCGTTTAGCTGACACTCGAGGAGGCGGTGGCGGCGGATACAAGTTTGCTATCCAGAATAACAGCATGGTCGCCTGAGGGCAATGTTGACGTTGAGCCCCCGAGCTCCATGGATGACTCCTCCATGATCTTGATAGAGATCGGAGTTGGTGTTGATGAAGGCCCTCGTCCAAACATGACGATCGGAGGTAGGGCGCAGTCCTCAGTCAAGCCAAGGTGACCAGTCGAGCCGGTGACGAAGAAGCCGACGTCGCAGTTGACCTGAGTCGAGCCATTGATCCTTTCGCCGATCACACAACGGAACTCTCAATGAAAGCACCAATGTCGGTGTCAGAACCGGCGGATCTCGGGTAGGGGGTCGCAAGCAGTACGTCTTAGGATCAATGGTAACAGGAGGCAAGGGACACGATGTTTTTACCCAGGTTCGGGCCCTCTCGATGGAGGTAAAACCCTACTCCTGCTTGATTAATATTGATGATATGGGTAGTACAAGAGTGGATCTACCACGAGATCAAGGAGGCTAAACCCTAGAAGCTAGCCTATGGTATGATTGTTGTCTATATCCCTATCGACTAGCCTGGCCTCGGTTTATATAATGCACCAGAGGCCTAGGATAACAAGAGTCCTAGCCGAATACGCCGGTGGGGGAGGAGTCCTTATCTTGATCGCCAAGTCTTGTTGATTCATCCTTGTATGCGGCAGCTGTACGGACTGGCCCATGAGTATACGGCCATGGGGGTCCTCGGCCCAATCCAACTGATTGGGAGACGACGCGTTGAGTACCCCCTAGTCCAGGACACCGTCAGCCGGCATTCCCCCTCTTCATGGTAAACCTTGTAAAATAAGAGAGAATAGCCATAAGTATTGAGATATAACGTGTGATAATGCAATAAATATTGATATAAAAGCATGACGCAAAATGGACGTATCAACTCCCCCAAGCTTAGACCTCGCTTGTCCTCAAGCGGAAGCCGAAATCGAAAAATATGTCCACATGTTTAGAGATAGAGGTGTCGATAAAAATAAAATACGGACATGAGGGCATCATGATCATTCTAATAACAGCAACATATATGGATTTTGTCATATGATTTCCTATGCTCAAGTAATAAGCAATTCACAATGTCAAGTATGGTTCAACAACTTCATTGGGAACTAACCAACTATAATCTCAGTCATTGAAGCAATTGCAATTTATCGTAACATCAGAAAGAGTCAATAATAGAGCTTTTCAGCAAGCTCACATACTCAACTATCTCGTAGTCTCCTATAATTGTTAACACTCACGCAATACTTGTGGTTATAGAGTTTCAGCCGGACACTCACGCAATACTTGTGGCTTATTGTGTTGCCTCCCAACGTATTCACCTTTAGGTGATGTCAACAATAATAGCCTATGCCAACTTACATCCAATTGGATATATGTATCACGATCTTTCAAACACGAGGAGCTTGCCAAAGGATAAAACTAAAAAGGGAAAGGTGAGGATCATCTTGACTCAAGCATAAAGTAAAAACATAAATTAAAAGATAGGCCCTTCGCAGAGGGAAGCAGAGGTTGTTATGCGCGTTTAGGGTTGATGCATAAAGTCTTAGTGCAAAAGAACATCACTTTATATTGCCCCTTGTATCTGGACCTTTATTATGCAGTCTGTCGCTTTTATTACTTCCACAACAAGTTCGTACAAAGTTTATTTTCTCTGCACTAATAAGTCATACATATTTAGAGAGCAATTTTTATTGCTTGCACCGATGACAACTTACTTGAAGGATCTCACTCAATCCATAGGTAGGTATAGTGGACTCTCATGGCAAAACTGGGTTTAAGGATATTTTGAAGCACAAGTAGTATCTCTACTTGGTGCAAGGAATTTGGCTAGCATGAGTGGGAAAGGCAAGCTCAACATGTTTGGAAGGTCAATGACAATATACTTTAACTGAGATGTCGGAAAACATAAACCATTACGTTGTCTTCCTTGTCCAACGTCAACTCTTTTAGCATGTCATACTTAATGAGTGCTTCACAATCATAAAATATGTCCAAGATAATATATTTATATGTGAACCCCTCTTTCCTTATCACTTCCTATTAATTGCAACGATGACCAAGGCTACGTTCATCAACTCTCAACAATTTTTATGCCTCATACTTTCTATGTGTGAAGTTATCACTATCCATAAGATCAATATGAACTCTTTTGTTCTTTCTACTTTCTCAAGATCATAACAACATGGCAAAGCCCTTGACTCAACACTAATCTTTATTATAGATAGCACACGGACTCGATTACATAAAGAGATCACAAAGCAAAACTCAAAACTACTTGATAGCAAACCTTCAAACTACTAGATCAAGATACTACTAAAAGGATTGAACTAAATAAAGCGGTAAAGATATGACTGTGACGGTGATACGATACCGGGGCACCTCCCCCAAGCTTGGCAGTTGCCAAGGGGAGTGCCCATACCCATGTGATTATTTCTCCTTCTTCACGGTTGGTGTTATGATCTTGTTGGCGATGATGCCCTTCAGGATACGGTTCTCCTCCTCGAGCTTATTGACTTGTTGTTTGAGGTCCATAATTTATTTACGGAGCTTGCCCGTAACGGCCAAAGCTCCTTTTACCCAAGGATGCTGCATAGCTTCTGGAGAACATGTGAAACTCTTTTTCATATTTTCGTAAGAAAGAAATCTAGAGTTGGAAGGGATGACCGAAGCAGGGACAACCAGGCTAGGTAGTCCCCCATAGTGAATTCTGCTTGGAGATGAGAGGTAACTTCTTGATCTTCCTCCATGGCATCTATCCTTTTCAAATCAGCCTCCATCTCATCCTCCGTTGATGGTCCAAAGTGATAGGCATCGCTATTTGCTCCTGGACCTGGCGTTGGGTGAGACACCCGGCTCTCCCCAACTGATTCCTGAGAAGACATCTTGATTTATTCTGCAACAGGAATAGCTCGAAACGAAAGCAGAAGATATTTGCGTGATACGGTGGTCAAAACCTTTGGGAGTATATATAATGAATTTTTACCGACCAAAATACGTAACATACAAGAAAAGGGAGTCCGGGAGGCACACGAGGTGCCCACGAGACAGGGGGGCGCGCCCTATAGGGGGGGCGCGGCCTCCTCTCTCGTGGGACCCTCGTGTCCCTTTCGGACTACTTCTTTCTTCCTAAAATTCTTAAATAATCCAAAGCTGATAAAAATTGCCATTAGAGTTGTTTTGGAGTCGGTTTACTTACCGTACCACGTACCTATGCCTTTTCGGAGTCTGGAACGTTCTGGAAAGTGTCCCTTATGTATTCCTCAGGGGTTATGGTTTCAATAATATTAGTTTCAACATTGATAGGATTACCTGAAATATAATGTTTAATTCTTTGACCGTTTACCACCCTCCGATTTGTGCCTTCGAAGTTGTTGATTTTTATAGCACCAGAACGATAGACTTCCTCGATAACGTAGGGACCTTCCCATTTTGAGAGAAGTTTTCCTGCAAAAAATCTTAAACGAGAGTTGAAAAATAACACATAATCTCCTACATTAAACTCACGCTTTTGTATCCTCTTATCATGCTAGCGTTTGACTTTTTCTTTGAAAAGCTTGGCATTATCATATGCTTGGGTTCTCCATTCATCAAGTGAGCTAATATCAAATAACCTTTTCTCACCGGCAAGTTTGAAGTCATAATTGAGTTCTTTAATAGCCCAATATGCTTTATGTTCAAGTTCAAGAGGTAAATGACACGCTTTTCGATAAACCATCTTATATGGAGACATACCCATAGGATTTTTGTATGCAGTTCTATAGGCCCATAATGCATCATAAAGTTTTTTGGACCAATTCTTTCTAGATCTATTCATAGTCTTTTGCAAAATTAATTTGAGCTCTCTATTGCTCAACTCTACTTGACCAATAGACTGCGGGTAATAAGGAGATGTGATTCTATGATTGACATCATACTTAGCGAGCATCTTACGGAAAGCACCATGAATAAAGTGTGAACCACCATCAGTCATAAGATATCTAGGGACTCCAAACCTCGGAAAAATAACTTCTTTAAGCATTTTAATAGAAGTGTTATGATCAGCACTACTAGTTGGAATAGCTTCTACCCACTTAGTAACGTAATCAACAGCAACTAGAATATGTGTATAACCATTGGAGGCAGGAAAAGGTCCCATATAATCAAAGCCCCAAACATTAAACGGTTCAATAACAAGAGAATAATTCATAGGCATTTCCTAACGTCTACTAATGTTACCTATTCTTTGACATTCATCACAAGATAAGACAAACTTACGAGGATCTTTGAAGAGAGTAGGCCAATAAAAATCAGATTGTAGTACCTTGTGTGCAGTTCTATCTCCAGCGTGGTGTCCTCCATAGGATTCAAAATGACACTTGCGTAGGATCTGTTCCTGTTCATGCTCAGGCACACAATCTCTAATAATACCATCTACCCCTTCTTTATAAAGATGTGGATCATCCCAAAAGTAATGTCTTAAATCATAAAAGAACTTTTTCTTTTGCTGGTATGTGAAACTAGGCGGTATATATTTAGCAACCATGTAATTAGCATAATCAGCATACCAAGGAGCAGTACGAGAAGCATTGACAACCGCTAATTGTTCGTCAGGAAAACTCAGCTCCCTTTCTATCAATAATATGCAAGTCAAATTCTTGGAGCAAGAGAACCCATCTAATGAGTCTAGGCTTAGCATCTTTCTTTTCCATAAGATATTTAATAGCAGCATGATCAGTGTGAATAGTAACTTTGGAATCAACAATATAAGGTCTAAACATAGCACATGCAAACACGACTGCTAAGAACTCTTTTTCGGTGGTAGCATAATTTCTCTAGGCAGTATCAAGAGTCTTACTTGCATACTGGATAACATTCAATTTCTTATCGACTCTTTACCCTAAAACAACACCTACAGCATAATCACTAGCATCGCACATAATTTCAAAAGGTAAATTCCAATCAGGTGGCTGAACAATAGGTGCAGTGATCAAAGCTTTCTTATGTGTTTCAAATGCTTCTACACAATCATCATCAAAGACAAAAGGAATATCTTTTTGCAATAAATTAGTCAGAGGCCTAGAGATTTTAGAAAAGTCCTTAATGAACCTCCTATAAAAGCCGGCATGACCAAGGAAACTTCTTATACCTTTTATGTCCTGGGGACATGGCATCTTTTCAATAGTATCAACTTTGGCTTTATCAACTTCAATACCTCTCTCGGAGATCTTGTGCCCCAAGACAATGCCTTCATTAACCATAAAGTGACACTTTTCCCAATTCAGGACGAGACTAGTGTCTTCGCATCTCTGCAAAACTCGATCAAGGTTGCTCAAACAATCATCAAAAGAGGATCCATAGACGGAGAAGTCATCCATGAATACCTCACAAATATTTTCACAAAAATCAGAGAATATAGCCATCATGCATCTTTGAAAGGTAGCAGGTGCATTACATAAACCAAAAGGCATACGCATATAAGCAAAAGTACCAAAAGGGCAAGTAAAAGTAGTTTTAGATTGATCCTTCGCGGACACATGTATTTGAGAAAAGCCAGAATAACCATCTAGAAAGCAAAAATGTGTGTGTTTGGAAAGCCTTTCTAGCATTTGATCAATAAAAGGTAAAGCGTAATGATGTCTACTACACAACCTTCTTCTTGTAGACGTTGTTGGGCCTGCAAGTGCAAAGATTTGTAGGACAGTAGCAAATTTCCCTCAAGTGGATGACCTAAGGTTTATCAATCCGTAGGAGGCGTAGGATGAAGATGGTCTCTCTCAAGCAACCCTGCAACCAAATAACAAACAGTCTCTTGTGTCCCCAACACACCCAATACAATGGTAAATTGTATAGGTGCACTAGTTCGGCGAAGAGATGGTGATACAAGTGCGAAATAGATAGTAGGTATAGGTTTTTGTAATATGAAAATATAAAAACAGCAAGGTAACAAGTAAAAAAAGTGAGCATAAACGGTATTGCAATGGTAGGAAACAAGGCCTAGGGTTCATACTTTCACTAGTGTAAGTTCTCTCAACAATAATAACATAGATAGAACATATGACAAGCCCTCAACATGCAAAAAAGAGTCACTCCAAAGCCACTAATAGCAGAGAACAAACGTAGAGATTATGGTTGGGTACGAAATCACCACAAAGCTATTCTTTCGTATCGATCTATAAAAGAGTTCGTTGCATGGCAATCCCTACTCCTCATGCACTAGATTGTCCAGTTGATGTCGTTCCGTTTTGACTCCGTCTGATATTCCTTTTCCTCGAAACACTGAAATAGGCATAAAATAGCAAATCTGGGCTGGGCCTCTGGTTAATAGGTTAGTCCCAAAAATAATATAAAAGTGGATAATAAAGCCCAATATTGCCTAAAACAGTAGATAAGTAGCATGGAGCGATCAAAAATTATAGATACGTTGGAGACGTATCAGGTAATGATCTTTCTTAGTAGATTTATTTAACTTACAGAAATCAATTACCATCCTATAGCCTGTAATAATTCTTTGCGGGATCAATTCATCGTTATCATTAGGAACAACGGTAATACCTCCCTTTTTAGGGACACAATGGACAGGGCTTACCCATTCACTATCAGCAACGGGATAAATAATACCTGCCTCAAGGAGCTTTAGTATCTCCTTTCTTACCACTTCCTTCATTTTGGGATTTAATCGCCTTTGAGGATCTCTAACTGGTTTGGCATCTTTCTCCATTGAAATTTTGTGTTGACATAATGTGGGACTAATGCCCTTAAGATCATCCAGAGTATATCCAATAGCAGCTCGGTGCTTCTTTAGAGTTTTCAATAATATTTCTTCTTCTTTCTCTGAAAGGTTAGCACTAATAATAACAGGGTATATTTCTTTTTCATCAAGATAAGCATACTTAAGATTATCAGGTAATGGTTTGAGTTCAAACACGGGATCACCCTTGGGTGGAGGGGGATCCCCAAGAATTTCAACGGGAAGGTTATGTTTCAGCATAGGTTCTTGTTTAAGGAACACTTCATCTATTTCTTCCCTTTCCTTCATAAACATATCGTTTTCATGGTCTAACAAATAATGTTCTAACCGATCAGTTGGAGGAACAACAATGGAAGCAAGACCAATAATTTCATCCTTACTAGGTGGTTTCCTTTCACGAGGTTGTCTACTAAACTTAGCAAAATTGAACTCATGAGACATACCATCTATGCCAATAGTGACGACCTTCCTTTTACAATTAATCTTAGCACTAGTAGTATTCAAGAAGGGTCTACCAAAAATAATGGGACAAAAATCATCTTGTGGGGAGGCAAGAACAAGAAAATCAGCAGGGTATTTAATCTTCCCACACAAGACTTCAACATCTCTAACAATCCCAATAGGTTTAATGGTGTCCCTATTAGCAAGCTTAATAGTAACATCAATGTCTTCTAATTCAACATGTGCAATATCGTGCATAATTTCTTTATAAAGATCATAAGGTATCGCACTAGCACTAGCACCCATATCACATAAGCCATGATAACAATGATCTCCTATTTTAACAGAAATAACAGGCGTGCCTACAACAGGTCTACGTGTCTTAGTATCGGGTCTAGCAATATTAGCAGTTTCACCCAAGAAAGAGATAACATGCCCATCTAAGTCCTCATCCAAGAGATCTTTAATCATAGCAATACCAGGTTCAACATTAATTTGCTCAGGAGGTGTATAGGTCCTAGTATTACTCTTACGAACAACAGTCAAAGCTTTAGCATGATCTTTTATCCTAACAGGAAAAGGAGGTTTTTCGACATAAGCAGTAGGAATAATAGGATCACTATATGTAATAGTCTTTTCTTCGACTGTAATAGGTGCAACCACTTTCACTTCAACAGGAGGATTATATTTAAACCACTTCTCTTTAGGGAGATCAACGTGAGTAGCAAAAGTTTCACAAAAAGTAGCTACTATCTCAAAGTCAAGTCCATACTTAGAGCTAAATCCACGGAAAGCATCGGTATCCATAAAAGATTTAACACAATTGAACTTAGGTGTCATACCTGACTCCTTACTATCGTCGGAACCGCAATCTTCAGAGTTGCGTTTAATTCTTTCCAATAAGTCCCATTTGAAATCAATAGTCTTCAGCAGATAGGAACCAACACAGGAAGTATCGAGCAAGTTGCGATTATCAAGGGAAAGCCGAGCATAAAAATTCTGAATAATCATTTCCCGAGAGAGCTCATGATTGGGGCATGAATACAACATTGATTTAAGCCTCCCCCAAGCTTGATCGATGCTTTCTCCTTCGCGAGGCCAGAAATTATATATGTAATTATGATCACGATGAACAAGATGCATAGGATAGAACTTTTGGTGAAATTCCAACTTCAATCGCTTATAATTCCAAGATCTCATATCATCACATAGCCTATACCATGTCATTGCATCTCCCTTCAAAGATAAAGGGAAGACCTTCCTTTTGACAACATCATCGGGAATACGTGCAAGCTTAAGTAATCCACAAAGATAAGGTGTAAATCGGGATGCAATGTTCCGTCTCCTCCAAAAGGATTAGCTAGCAGTTTTTCTATCATACCCGAAGGAATCTCAAGGTGAATATTTTCATAAAGTTCAGTAGGTTGAGGAGCATCTCTTTGCTCTTCTGGTTGGGGTGAAGATACCCCAAACAAGCCCCTCAAAGGATTAGTTTCCATAGTGACAAGTAACAGAAAATTTCAGCACACTATATAAATGTTTCCTTACCAAGTTCCACTCACCAAAAGCGTTATGCTCCCCAGCAACGGCACCAGAAAAGAGTCTTGATGACCCACAAGTATAGGGGATCTATCGTAGTCCTTTCGATAAGTAAGAGTGTCGAACCCAACGAGGAGCAGAAGGAAATTATAAGCGGTTTTCAGTAAGATTTTCTCTGCAAGCACTGAAATAGTAGGCGATAGATAGTTTTGTGATAAGATAAATAGTAACAGGTAACAAGTAAATAAAGTAAATAAAGTGCTGCAAGGTGGCCCAATCCTTTATGTAGCAAAGGATAAGCCTGGACAAATTCTAATAATGAAGAAGGAGCTCCCGAGGACACATTGGGAATTATCGTCAAGCTAGTTTTCATCACGTTCGTAAGATTCGCGTTCGGTACTTTGATAATTTGATATGTGGGTGGACCGGCACTTGGGTACTGCCCTAACATGGACAAGTATCCCACTTATGATTAACCCCTATTACAAGCATACACAACTACAAAAAGGAGTATTAAGATAAACCTAACCACAACATTAAACATATGGGTCCATATCAACCCCTAACGAAGCAACGCATAAACTAGGGTTTAAGCTTCTGTCACTCTTGCAACCCATCATCTACTTATTACATCCCCATGCCTTCCTCTAGGCCCAAATAATGGTGAAGTGTCATGTAGTTGATGTTCACATAACACCACTAGAGGATAGACAACATACATCTCATCAAAATATCGAATGAATACCAAATTCACATGACTACTAATGGCAAGACTTCACCCATGTCCTCAGGAACAAACGTAACTACTCACAAAGCATATTCATGTTCATAATCAGAGGAGTAATAATATGCATAAAGGATCTGAACATATGATCTCCCACTAAGTAAACCAACTAGCATCAACTACAAGGAGTAATCAACACTACTAGCAACCCACAGGTACCAATTTGTGGTTTTGATACAAGATTGGATACAGGAGATGAACTAGGATTTTGAGAGGAGATGGTGCTGAGCTAGACCCGAGGGTTCCATTGCAGAGACCACATTGCTACAGAAGCGTTGACATTCTGCTCAAAATACATTGAAACAACTGATTAGCTTAGCAAAGAGGTGGGTGAAGACAATCCCGGGCTCAATGTTTTCGATTGTTCAGTTCGAGTTACAGGGAAGAGTTGACAAGACGACAAACCTAAAGATTTGGACAAAATGGTTTGGTGTGTGTTGAGTAACTGTCCTGAATTCTACCTTATATCGAGTAAGTGCTAAGTACTGCAACTTATACATCATAATCTACTAAACTTGCAGCACATTCTTATATATTTAGATGTTTGACACAACCACTATGTTGTGCAGCATCTACAAAAAGGAGTTACTGTTGCAAAATCCAAGAAACATTAACAAACTGGTTATGGCAAGATTTGTGAAATGGTTCAAGAGCCATGTAAGCTTTTGAATTGCACTGTTAGTTTTTTTAATATATTGAGTACATAAGATGATCAGCTTGTCTATTTTCTAACCATAGGTTAAGAAGATGCGGGAGGATGGGCAGGCAGTTGATGATGCCCTTTACGCACTAGCAATGGGTCCTGATACTCGGGTAAGACATTATGAATCTTGCGTTGTTGGAGATATGCGCTACAACACCCTTGCACGCGACGAAGGCAGGAAAATACAAAATAGTGCCATCATGAGCATGGATACGTACGACAAAGAGACAACTGAAATGTATGCTAACATAACAGACATTGTTCAGTTGCAGTATATCTCCAGTTTCGAGGTTCATCGGTGTGTGGTTCTTTATGATGTCATTGGTATAACCTGTTTTCCAGGATCGCAAAACCCAGAGCTGAGGATTATTTCAAATCCATCAATGTCAAGGCAGCGTACCAGACTAACAAGCCTTTTATTTTGGCAAATGAAGCAACATAGATATTTTTCTTGGAAGACACATTTGCACACAGCGATGACTAGAGAGTATTGCAAAGTTTTGAGCAGAGGAATTCATTTAACGAAGTTGCACAACCAGATGATGCTTACACTGCTCCTGATGTACAAGATTCCATAGATGTTCCTACTATCTTTGAGAACCATCACGTCAATGACGCTGGCAAAAAGATTGCGTGTCGGGCTGTGGACATACAAGAGTTGATCAAGAAGAAGCCAACGTTCGAGGACATTGAGGATGAAGAAGAAGATGACACTGTGGGGAATTACGATTCAGACTGATAACATGGCAAAGATGTTGACGCTGCTACTATGGATTATGATTAGATTGCTTTTGTTGTATTTGTCTGTCAGAAGACGTTTTTTATCGACTATGTGAAATTGTGTTTGCTATGACAACTAAAACCTGATGAACTTGTTGTTTATTATTTTGCTATGAGAACATCACTTATTATGTATGTTGATTTGTGTTTGGTGATTGTATGACGACTAAAACATGATGACACTGTTGTTTAGTTGTACTCATATTTGGCTGTGAAACTTGAATTTGATGACATAGTTTGCTGTTGGACTGCAATTTTCTCGACGTTTTTGAATGGGAACAAAGCTGACCCGACAGGGCCTCTGCTAATTTATTTATTTATTGGCAAAAGGGCCTCTGCTATTTATTTATTTATTAGCAAAAGGGGAAACCCCACGATTTCCATTAATAGAAATCATTAGATGTTCACAACACTACGCCCAGCTTGCTAAACAGGTTCATTCATTACTAGTTTCAGCAAAGTTCTCATGTCATAGCCATTGAATACATCACGATTGCTACATACACTGCAAATAAAGAGATAATCATCCTATAGAGCACATCGATTTTGCCAATTGTCTTCACAAGCACTTTCATCTCCTCATTGTTGTCAAGGCCGTTCAGCAACTATTGCTTGGCCATGGTCAGAGGAACTACATCTTTAACCTTCTGATCTGCATCTTCCTCCTCTGCCGTTCCTTAAGTTACTTTTCCAACACCCCAACCTACTGGTATTGGGATTCCTCGGCAAACCAAATAATAAGCATAACTGCATTCCCCCACATCAGCAACTTCCAGAAATACAAATCACACGAATCTTCCCTTTTCTGCATTAATGAAATTGGAAGATCATCAACCAAACTATTAAAAAAATCAGCAACTCAAAGCAGCAGAAGAACACTTAAACATATTATTACCCCATGATTTGGGCATTTGTAGAAGACTCGGCTAGGGTTGAGGATTGTGGTTGAGACGCGATGGATGACTCTACGTGATTTGCAGCAGTGGCACCAGACCAACGACAGCAGGTTGCGATGAGCAACGGGCTGTGGTGCGTGTGCTGGTGGGGGTTTGATGAGACCCACAGACGATGGTACGGGTGGCGACTTGGCGCATATCTGGTTATTGCCTGCTGAAGAGCAGGTGGACGAGCAGCCAGCGGACATGGTTGCTGCGGCCAGAGCTTCTAATGCTAGGAAGAGTAAGTACATAAGAGGAGAAGCGAACATTGGATATGTCAGTTTCATTACTTGCAGAGTACCATAGCACCATACATAGTCATATTCTAGGTTTGGATTCGAACCAACTATAGGAGCACGTCACTCTTTTTTCAAAAACTCAGCCACGTATCTTTACTGGTACATGATGACCCACAAGTGTAGGGTATCTATAGTAGTCCTTTTGATAAGTAAGAGTGTCGAACCCAACGAGGAGCAGAAGGAAATGATAAGCGGTTTTCAGTAAGGTTTTCTTTGCAAGCACTGAAATTATAGGTAACAGATAGTTTTGTGATAAGATAAATAGTAATGAGCAACAAGTAAATAAAGTAAATAAAATGCAGCAAGGTGGCCCAATCGTTTATGTAGCAAAGGATAAGCCTGGACAATTTCTTATAATGAGAAAAGAGCTCCCGAGGACACATGGGAATTATCGTCAAGCTAGTTTTCATCACGCTCATATGATTCGCGTTTGGTACTTTGATAACTTGATATGTGGGTGGACCGGTGCTTGGGTACTTCCCTTACTTGGACAAGCATCCCACTTATGATTAACCCCTATTGCAAGCGTCCGCAACTACAAAAGAAGTATTAAGGTAAACCTAACCACATCATTAAACATATGGATCCAAATCAGCCCCTAACGAAGCAACGCATAAACTAGGGTTTAAACTTCTGTCACTCTAGCAACCCATCATCTACTTATTACTTCCCAATGCCTTCCTCTAGGCCCAAATAATGGTGAAGTGTCATGTAGTCGACGTTCACATAACACCACTAGAGGAAAGAGAACATACATCTAATCAAAATATCGAATGAATACCAAATTCACATGACTACTAATAGCAAGACTTCACCCATGCTCTCAGGAACAAACGTAACTACTCACAAAGCATATTCATGTTCATAATCAGAGGAGTAATAATATGCAATAAGGATCTGAACATATGATCTTCCACCAAGTAAACCAATTAGCATCAACTACAAGGAGTAATCAACACTACTAGCAACCCACATGTACCAATTTGTGGTTTTGATACAAGATTAGATACAAGAGATGAACTAGGGTTTTGAGAGGAGATGGTGCTGGTGAAGATGTTGATGGAGATTGACCCCCTCCCGATGAGAGGATCGTTGGTGATGACGTTGGTGATGATTTCCCCCTCCCGGAGGGAAGTGTCCCCGGCAGAACAGCTCCGCAGAAGCCCTAGATTGGTTCCGCCAAGGTTCCGCCTCGTGGCGGCGGAGTTTCGTCCCGTAAGCTTGCCCATGATTTTTTCCAGGGTAAAAGCCCTCATATAGCAGATGATGGACACTGGGGGGCCACCAGGGGGCCCAGGAGATAGGGGGCGCGTCCAGTAGGGGTGGGCGCGCCCCCACCCTCCTGGCCAGGGTGTGGGCCCCCTGATGTATTTATTCTGCTCAATAATTCTTATAAATTCCAAAAACAGGTTTCGTGGAGTTTCAGGATTTTTGGAGCAGTGCAGAATAGGTTTCCAATGTTTGCTCCCTTTCCAGCCAGAATTCCAGTTGCCGGCATTCCCCCTCTTCATGGTAAATCTTGTAAAATAAGAGAGAATAGCCATAAGTATTGAGATATAATGTGTAATAACAACCCATAATGCAATAAATATTGATATAAAAGCATGATGCAAAATGGACGTATCAACTCCCCCAAGCTTAGACCTCGCTTGTCCTCAAGCGGAAGCCGATATCGAGAAATATGTCCACATGTTTAGAGATGAAGGTGTCGATAAAAATAAAATACGGACATGAGGGCATCATGATCATTCTTATAACAGCAACATATGTAGATTTTGTCATATGATATCTTATACTCAAGTAACAATCAATTCACAATGTCAAGTATGGTTCAAAAGCTTCATTGGGAACTAACAAACTATAATCTCAGTCACTGAAGCAATTGCAATTTATCATAACATCAGAAAGAGTCAATAATAGAGCTTTTTAGCAAGTCTTCTACAATTGCTAACACTCACGCAATACTTGTGGTTATGGAGTTTCAGCCAGTCACTGAGAAAGATAGGGGCTTATTGTGTTGCCTCCCAACGTATTCACCTTTAGGTGATGTCAACAATAATAGCCCATGCTAACTTACATCCAATTGGATATACGTATCATGATCTTTCAAACACAAGGAGCTTGCCAAAGGATAAAATGAAAAAGGGAAAGGTAAGGATCACCTTGACTCAAGAATAAAGTAAAAGCATAAAATAAAAGATAGGCCCTTCGCAGAGGGAAGCAAAGGTTGTCATGTGCTATTAGGGTTGGATGCACAAAATCTTAATGCAAAAGAACGTCACTTTATATTGCCCCTTGTATGTGGACCTTTATTATGCAGTCCGTTGCTTTTATTACTTCCACAACAAGATCGTATAAAGCTTATTTTCTCTGCACTAATAAGTCATACATATTTAGATAGTCATTTTTATTGCCTGCAACATGACAACTTACTTGAAGGATCTTATTCAATCCATAGGTAGGTATAGTGGACTCTCATGACAACTCTCAACAACTTTTATGCCTTATACTTTCTATGTGTGAAGTCATCACTAACCATAAGATCAGTATGAACTCTTTTATTCTCTACTTCCTCAAGATCATAGCAACAAAGCAAAGCCCTTGACTCAACACTAATCTTTATTATAGATAACTCATGGACTCGAATACATAAAGTGATCACAAAGCAAAACTCAAAACTACTTGAAATCAAAACTTCAATCTACTAGATCAAGATACTACTAAAAGGATTGAACTAAATAAAATGGTAAAGATAGGAGTGTGATGGTGATACGATACCGGGGCACCTCCCCCAAGCTTGGCAGTTGCCAAGGGGAGTGCCCATACCTATGTGATTATGTCTGCTTCACGGTTGGTGTTATGATCTTCTTGGCAATGATGCCCTTCAGGATGTAATTCTCCTCCTCGAGCTTATTGATTTGTTGTTTGAGGTCCATCACTTCTTTGCGGAGCTTGCCTGTAACAGCCAAAGCTCCCTTTACCCAAGGATGCTGCATAGCTTCTGGTGAACAAGTGAAGCTCTTTTTCATATTTTCATAAGAAAGAAATCTAAAGTTGGAAGGGATGACCGAATTTGGAATAGCCAAGCTAGGTAGTTCCCCCATCATGAATTCTGCTTGGAGATGAGAGGTAACTTCTTGATCTTCCTCCATGGCATCTATCCTTTTCAAGTCGGCCTCAATCTCATCCTCCGTTGATGGTCCAAAGTGATAAGCATCACTATTTGCTCCTGGTTCTCGTGTTGGGTGAGACACCCGGCTCTCCCCGACTAACTCTTGGGAAGACATCTTGCTCTAAATCTGCAACAGGAACAACTCGAAATGAAAACAGAGGATATTTGCGTGATACGGTGGTCAAAACCTTCGGGAGTTTATATAATGAATTTTTACTGACCAAAATATGTAACGTGCAAGAAAACGGAGTCCGGGAGGCACACGAGGTGTCCACGAGACAGGGGGCGCGCCCAGTAAGGGTGGGCGCGCCCTCCACTCTCGTGGGGGCCTCGTGTCCCTTTCGGACTACTTCTTTCTTCCTAAAATTCTTAAATATTCCAAAACTGATAAAAATTGCCATTGAAGTTGTTTTGGAGTCGGTTTACTTACCATACCACATACCTATTCCTTTTCGGAGTCTGGAACGTTCTGGAAAGTGTCCCTTATGTATTCCTCCGGTATTACGATTTCAATAATATTAGTTTCAACATTGATAGGATTACCTGAGATATAATGTTTAATTCTTGGACCGTTCACCACCCTCGGACTTATGCCTTTGAAGTTGTTGGTTTTTATGGCACTAGAACGATAGACCTCCTCGATAACGTAGGGACCTTCCCATTTAGAGAAAAGTTTTCCTGCAAAAAATCTTAAACGAGAGTTGAATAATAACACATAATCACCTACGTTAAACTCACGCTTTTGTATCCTTTTGTCATGCCAGCGTTTGACTTTTTCTTTGAATAGCTTGGCATTCTCATATGCTTGGGTTCTCCATTCATCAAGTGAGCTAATGTCAAACAACCTCTTCTCACAGGCAAGTTTGAAGTCATAGTTGAGCTCTTTAATAGCCCAATATGCTTCATGTTCAAGTTCTAGAGGTAAATGACAAGCTTTTCCATAAACCATCTTATATGGAGACATACCCATAGGATTTTTATATGCAGTTTCCCATAATGCATCATCTAGTTTTTTAGACCAATTCTTTCTAGATCTATTGACAGTCTTTTGCAAAATTAATTTGAGCTCTCTATTGCTCAACTCTGCTTGACCACTAGACTTCGGATGATAAGGAGATGTGATTCTATGATTAACATCATACTTAGCAAGCATCTTACGAAAAGCACCATGAATAAAATGTGAACCACCATCAGTCATAAGATAGCTAGGGACTCCAAACCTTGGAAAAATAACTTCCTTAAGCATTTTAATAGAAGTGTTATGGTCAGCACTACTAGTTGGAATAGCTTCTACCCACTTAGTAACGTAATCAACAACAACTAAAATATGTGTGTAACCATTAGAGGTAGGAAAAGGTCCCATATAATCAAAGCCCCAAACATCAAACGGTTCAATAACAAGAGAATAATTCATAGGCATTTCTTGATGTCTACTAATATTACCAATTGTTTGGCATTCATCACAAGATAAGACAAACTTACGAGCATCTTTGAAGAGAGTAGGCCAATAAAAACCAGATTGCAGTAATTTATGTGCAGTTCTATCTCCAGCATGGTGTCCTCCATAGGATTCAGCGTGACACTTGCGTAGGATCTGTTCCTGTTCATGCTCAGGCACACAATGTCTAATAACACCATCTACTCCTTCTTTATAAAGGTGTGGGTCATCCCAGAAGTAATGTCTTAAATCATAAAAGAACTTTTTCTTTTGCTGGTATGTGAAACTAGGAGGTATAAATTTAGCAACAATGTAATTAGCATAATCAGCATACCAAGGAGCAGTACGAGAAGCATTAACGACCGCTAATTTTTCATCAGGAAAACTATCATCAATAGGTAGTGGGTCATCAAGAACATTCTCTTACCTAGACAAGTTGTCTGCAACGGGGTTCTTAGCTCCCTTTCTATCAATAATATGCAAATCAAATTCTTGGAGCAGGAGAACCCATCTAACAAGTCTAGACTTAGCATCTTTCTTTTCCATAAGATATTTAATAGCAGCATGATCAGTGTGAATAGTAACTTTGGAATCAAGAATATAAGGTCTAAACTTATCACATGCAAACACAACTGCTAAGAATTATTTTTCAGTAGTAGCACAATTTCTCTGGGCAGTATCAAGAGTCTTACTAGCATACTGGATAACATTCAATTTCTTATCGACTCTTTGCCCTAGAACAACACCTACAACATAATCACTAGCATCACACACAATTTCAAAAGGTAAATTCCAATAAGGTGGCTGAACAATAGGTGAAGTGAACAAAGCTTTCTTAAGTATTTCAAATGCTTCTACACAATCATCATCAAAGACAAAAGGAATATCTTTTTGCAATAAATTAGTCAGAGGCCTAGAGATTTTAGAAAAGTCCTTAATGAACCTCCTATAGAAACCAGCATGACCAAGGAAACTTCTTATACCTTTTATGTCCTTGGGACATGGCATCTTTTCAATAGCATCAACTTTAGCCTT
This sequence comes from Triticum timopheevii, assembly GCA_963921465.1. Taxonomy (NCBI): domain Eukaryota; kingdom Viridiplantae; phylum Streptophyta; class Magnoliopsida; order Poales; family Poaceae; genus Triticum; species Triticum timopheevii. The sequence continues at coordinate 311,433,314 of OY997262.1, read as the reverse complement.
ATCAACTTCAATCCCTTTCTCGGAGATCTTATGCCCCAAAACAATGCCTTCATTAACCATAAACTGACACTTTTCCCAATTCAGGATGAGACTAGTGTCTTCGCATCTCTGCAAAACTCGATCAAGGTTGCTCAAACACTCATCAAAAGAGGACCCATAAACGGAGAAATGATCCATGAACACCTCACAAATCTTTTCACAAAAATCAGAGAATATAGCCATCATGCATCTTTGAAAGGTAGGAGGTGCATTACATAAACGAAAAGGCATACGTCTATAAGCAAAAGTACCAAAAGGGCAAGTAAAAGTAGTTTTAGATTGATCCTTCACTGACACAGGTATTTGAGAGAAACCGGAATAACCATCTAGAAAGCAGAAATGTGTGTGTTTGGATCGTCTTTCTAGCATTCGATCAATAAAGGGATAATTCATTTCATGCCCCTAGTTGGGTCACACTCGGCAGGTTTACCCCTAGTTTCCGAAAACACTTGTTCCTGCCCAAACCACATTGCTCGTCTTATGCTTTTGCCCTTTGACCGTTTGACCATCACTTTGAAAACTTCATGAAAAATTCATACTAACTTAGAAAAATTCAAATAAGATATCAAAATGTTCAGAAAAGCATCACCTATATGTGCATGTCATTTGCATTCATGAAAAAAGTGTTGGCCAGTCCCCATCTCAGTTTTAGCTCATATGATCTTAGCATGAATAGTAAAATCTAAAAATATTTTAAAAATTCTAAAAAAAAATTGGTGGCAAACTTTTACCAATGTTTTGAGTGCTTGCCAAGTTTCATAGGGAAATGGCATTCATGGAAGTCATGGCAAAAAAATGAAATTTTGGAGCATTAATTTTTGTTTTTTTGCCACGACTTCCACGAATGGCATTCCCTTATGAAACTTGGCAAGCACTCAAAACATTGGTCAAAGTTTTCCACCAATTTTTTTTAGAATTTTTAGAATTTTTTTAGATTTTACTATTCATGCTAAGATCATTTGAGCTAAAACGGAGATGGGGACTGGCCAACACTTTTTTTCATGAATGCAAATGACATGCACATATCGATGATGCTTTTATGAACATTTTGATATCTTATTTGAATTTTTGTGAGTTAGTATGAATTTTTTATGAAGTTTTCAAAGTGATGGTCAAACGGTCAAAGGGCAAAAGCATAAGAGGAGCAAAGTGGTTTGGGCAGGAACAAGTGTTTTCGGAAACTAGGGGTAAACCTGCCGAGTGGGACATAACTAAGGGCACCAAATTAATTATCCCATCAATAAAAGGTAAAGGGTAATGATCTTTCTTAGTAGATTTATTTAACTTACGGAAATCAATTACCATCCTATAACCTGTAATAATTCTTTGTTGGATCAATTCATCTTTATCATTAGGAACAACGGTAATAGCTCCGTTTTTAGGAACACAATGGGCAGGGCTTACCCATTCACTATCAGCAACGGGATAAATTATACCTGCCTCAAGGAGCTTTAGTATCTCCTTTCTTACCGCTTCTTTCATCTTGGGATTCAGTCGTCGTTGAGGATCTCTAACTGGTTTAGCATCGGCCTCCAAATTAATTTTGTGTTGGAATAACGTGGGACTAATGCCCTTAAGATCATCCAGAGTATATCCAATAGCAGCGTGGTGCTTCTTCACAGTTTTCAATAATCTTTCTTCTTCTTGCTCTAAAAGGTTAGCACTAATAATAACAGGATATATTTTCTTTTCCTCAAGATAAGCATACTTAAGATTATTAGGTAATGATTTGAGTTCAAACACGGGATCACCCTTGGGTGGCGGGGGATCACCAAGAATTTCAACGGGAAGGTTGTGTTTCAACAAAGGTTCCTGTTTAAGGAACACTTCATCTTTTCCCTTCTTTCCTTCATAAACATATCATTTTCATGGTCAAGCAAATATTGTTCTAACGGATCCGTAGGAGGCACAGCGATGGAAGCAAGACCAACAATCTCATCCTTACTAGGTGATTCTCTATCATGAGGTTGTCTACGAAACTTAGAAAAATTAAACTCACGAGATGTACCCTCTAAGCCAATCGTGACAGTATCCTTTTCACAATCAATCCTAGCACTAGCTGTATTCAAGAAGGGTCTACCAAAAATAATGGGACAAAAATCATCTTGTGGGGAACCAAGAACAAGACAATCAGCAGGATATTTAACCTTCCCACACAAGACTTCAACATCTCTAACTATCCCAACTAGTTTAATGGTATCCCTATTAGCAAGCTTAATAGTAACATCAATGTCTTCTAATTCAATGGGTGCAATATCATGCTTAATTTCTGTATATAAGTCATAGGGTATTGCACTAGCACTAGCATCCATATCACATAAGCCATGATAACAATGATATCCTATTTTAACAGAAATAACAGGCATGCCTACCACAGGTCTATGTATCTTAGTATCTGGTCTAGCAATATTAGCAGTCTCACCACAGAAATAAATAACATGCCCATCTCAATCATCATCCAAGAGATCTTTAACCATAGCAATACTAGGTTCAACTTTGATTTTCTCAAGAGGTGTATAAGTCCTAGTATTACTCTTACAAACAACAGTCGAAGTTTTAGCATTATCCTTTATCCTAACAGGAAAAGGAGGTTTCTCAACATAAGTAGTAGGAACAATAGGATCACGATAGGTGACAGTATTTTCTTCAACTGTAATAGGTGCAACTACTTTTACTTCAACGGGAGGATTATATCTAAACCACTTTTCTTTATGGAGATCAACGTGAGTAGCAAAAGATTCACAGAAAGAAGCTACTATCTCAGAGTCAAGTCCATACTTAGTGCTAAATCCATGAAAAGCATCGGTATCCATAAAAGATGATTTAACACAGTCGAACTTAGGTGTCATACCTGACTCCTTACCATTGCCGGAACCCCAATCTTCAGAGTTGCATTTAATTCTTTCCAATAAGTCCCATTTGAAATCAATAGTCTTCAGCATATAAGAACCAGCACAGGAAGTATCGAGCAGGTTGCGATCATTGAGAGAAAGTTGAGCATAAAAATTTTGAATAATCATTTCCCGGGAGAGCTCATGATTGGGGCATGAATATAACATTGAATTAAGCCTCCCCCAAGCTTGAGAGATGCTTTCTCCTTCGCGAGGCCAGAAATTATATATGTAATTACGATCACGATGAACAAGATGCATAGGATAGAACTTCTGGTGAATTCCAATTTCAATCGTTTATAATTCCAAGATCTCGTATCATCACATAGCCTATACCATGTCAATGCGTCTCCCTTCAAAGATAAAGGGAAGACCTTCCTTTTTACAACATCATCAGGAATACCTGCAAGCTTAAATAATCCACAAACTTCATCCACAAAGATAAGGTGTAAATCGGGACGCAATGTTCCATCTCCTGCAAATGGATTAGCTAGCAGTTTCTCTATCATACCTGAAGGAATCTCAAAGTAAATATTTTCAAAAAGTTCAGTAGGTTGAGGAGCAACTCTTTGCTCTTCTGGTCAGGGTGAAGATACCCCGAAAAAGCCCCTCAAAGGATTAGTTTCCATGGTGACAAGTAACAGAAAATTTCAGCACAATATATAAATGTTTCCTTAGCAAGTTCCAGTCACCAAAAGCGCTACACTCCCCGGCAACGGCGCCAGAAAGGAGTCTTGATGACCCACAAGTGTAGGGGATCTATCATAGTCCTTTCGATAAGTAAGAGTGTCGAACCCAACGAGGAGCAGAAGGAAATTATAAGCAGTTTTCAGTAAGGTTTTCTCTGCAAGCACTGAAATTGTAGGTAACAGATAGTTTTGTGATAAGATAAATAGTAACGAGCAACAAGTAAATAGAGTAAATAAATTGCATAAAGGTGGCCCAATCCTTTATGTAGCAAAGGATAAGCCTGGACAATTTCTTATAATGAGAAAGGAGATCCCGAGGACACATGGGAATTATCGTCAAGCTAGTTTTCATCACGCTCATATGACTCGCGTTCGGTACTTTGATAACTTGATATGTGGGTGGACCGGTGCTTGGGTACTGCCCTTACTTGGACAAGCATCCCACTTATGATTAACCCCTATTGCAAGCGTCCGCAACTACAAAAGAAGTATTAAGGTAAACCTAACCACATCATTAAACATATGGATCCAAATCAGCCCCTAACGAAGCAACGCATAAACTAGGGTTTAAGCTTCTGTCACTCTAGCAACCCATCATCTACTTATTAATTCCCAATGCCTTCCTCTAGGCCCAAATAATGGTGAAGTCATGTAGTCGATGTTCACATAACACCACTAGAGGAAAGACAACATACATCTCATCAAAATGTCGAATGAATACCAAATTCACATGACTACTAATAGCAAGACTTCACCCATGTCCTCAGGAACAAACGTAACTACTCACAAAGCATATTCATGTTCATAATCAGAGGACTAATAATATGCATTAAGGATCTGAACATATGATCTTCCACCAAGTAAACCAATTAGCATCAACTACAAGGAGTAATCAACACTACTAGCAACCCACATGTACCAGTTTGTGGTTTTGATACAAGATTGGATACAAGAGATGAACTAGGGTTTTGAGAGGAGATGGTGCTGGTGAAGATGTTGATGGAGATTGACCCCCTCCCGTTGAGAGGATCGTTAGTGATGAATTCCCCCTCCCGGAGGGAAGTGTCCCCGGCAGAACAGCTCCGCCGGAGCCCTAGATTGGTTCCGCCAAGGTTCCGCCTCGTGGTGGCGGAGTTTCATCCTGTAAGCTTGCCCACAATTTTTCCAGGGTAAAAGCCCTCATATAGCAGAAGATGGACACCGGGGGGGGGGGGGCACCAGGGGGCCTAGGAGGCAGGGGGCGCGCCCAGTAGGGGTGGGCGATCCCCCACCATTCTGGCCAGGGTGTGGGACCCCTGATGTATTTCTTCCACTCAATAATTCTTATTAATTCCAAAAACAGGTTTCGTGGAGTTTCAGGATTTTTGGAGCAGTGCAGAATAGGTTTCCAATGTTTGCTCCCTTTCCAGCCAAAATTCCAGCTGCCGGCATTCCCCCTCTTCATGGTAAATATTGTAAAATAAGAGAGAATAGCCATAAGTATTGAGATATAATGTGTAATAACAACCCATAATGCTATAAATATTGATATAAAAGCATGATGCAAAATGGACGTATCAGTACACTAGCTTGTTCTGTACGCCTTCTCAAGTCTTTGATTTTCTTTATATATATTTTTGCAAGGAAGGAAGGAGGACAAAATTGAGAGTTTTGCCTTGGTTCGCTCGCCGCGGCGCCGCCCTCCAGTGTTGTCAACATGGTCAACAACCGAGGCGAATAAGGAGATGACTGTACATGGTGAGGATGACAGTACAAACCCACCAGGATCATGGCAGTAGGCAAGCACGTTCCTCTATTATTACAAGCAAAAAAGGGTTCCGCCTGATGGTTTCCTGACATCTGGGTCGCACGCCACTATCAACATAGTCAATATGCGAGATAACTGCACAAGGAGCGGCAGACACCCGGGGCCCAGCAGCACGCACAATAATTCTTTTTTCCGGGACGGAGAAGGGTATCAACTGGGTTGTGCGGGAGCTGTGGCCCGTCTAGCCCAAGATTTTATTTCATATGTTTACCACATGACCAGGCCAGTTTTTTTCCTTCCTGAAAATGGCTAGCCCAGCTATTTTTGTTTTTCGCAGAATAACCAACGTAGGCCTACTTGCTTTTCTAAGCCCCGCTGGGCCAAAAATCTTTCAAGACGAGGAGAGATGCATTCGGGCTTGCCGAGAAAATGGGCTATAAGTAATAATAAATGGGCTATAAATAATAATAAATGGGCTGTAAAATTAAAAAAAAGTTACACCAAACAGGCAATTAGTTCCAAAATACTTTTTTCTTTCTGATTTTGATATTTTAAATTTCATTGTTTTTGTGCGGGTAAAATTTCTTTGGATTTAGATTAAGGTATGTTTAGTTTTTTAAATTAATTTCAATATGGCCAGAAATTTCGAGCTGTATGCTGTTTGGGACAGATTTGGAGGCTGACTTGTGGGTCTACTAGGTTGACGTGTACGAAAGGCTTTGTCAACTTAGTCCACAAACGATTCTAGCAGCAGTGACCGTGGGATGTTAATCCAACAGCCGTGCTGCTTCTTCAATATCTGATCTTCTTGCTCTAGCCGCGCAAACTAGTGTCGGTGGGACTGCCTGCTCCCGCCTCCTGTGGTCGGCTGTGCTATCGCAAAGGCCACACCGTCGCACCCTACTCCATCGCTGGCCAGGCCATTCCTATACTCACCCACACCTCCTATTATTTTCCGGCGGCGGCAGCCGAACCAGTAAACACTCGTACTCCCCATCACGTGGGCAACCACTGCCGAGTCTTCCCTGACTCCGGGTCGTTCCCTTCCCATGCCTCACCGTCGTCCACCGCCCTGGTGCTTTCAACGCGGCGTGGTCAATGTGGTCAATGAATGACATCCATCAAAAGAGGACTATACGTGGAGAGGCTGACAGCTGGGTCCATGGCCGCATGCAAGGAAGTGCCTCCTTGCTATGTCTTGAGCTTGCTTTGGTTTTCCTTGAAGAGGAAAGGGTGATGCAGCAAAGTAGCATAAGTATTTCCCTTAGTTTTTGAGAACCAAGGTATCAATCCAGTAGGAGGCTCCTCAAAAGTCCCACACACCTACACAAACAAACAAGAACCTCGCAACCAATGCAATAAAGGGGTTGTCAATCCCTTCCCAGCCACTTGCGAAAGTGAGATCTGATAGAGATAATATGATAAGATAAATGTTTTTGGTAATTTTTATGATATAGATTGGAAAACAAAAGTAGATAGTAAACTTATATGATAAAGGATAGACCCGGGGGCCATAGGTTTCACTAGTGGCTTCTCTCAAGATAGCATAAGTATTACGGTGGGTGAACAAATTACTGTCGAGCAATTGATAGAAAAGCGAATAATTATGAGATTATCTAGCCATGATCATGTATATAGGCATCACGTCTGTGACAAGTAGACTGACTCCTTCCTGCATCTACTACTATTACTCCACACATCGACCGCTATCCAGCATGCATCTAGAGTATTAAGTTCATAAAGAACAAAATAACGCATTAAGAAAGATGACATGATGTAGAGGGATAAACTCATGCGATATGATATAAACCCCATCTTTTTATCCTCGATGGCAACAATACAATACGTGCCTTGCTGCCCCTGCTGTCACTGGGAAAGTACACCGCAAGATTGAACCCAAAGCTAAGCACTTCTCCCATTGCAAGAAAAATCAATCTAGTAGGCCAAACCAAACTGATAATTCGAAGAGACTTGCAAAATTAACTTAATCACACATAAAAGAATTCAGAGGAGATTCAAATATTTCTCATAGATAAACTTGATCATAAACCCACAATTCATCGGATCTTGACAAACACACCGCAAAAAGAGTTACATCGAATAGATCTCCAAGAAGATCGAGGAGAACTTTGTATTGAGATTCAAAGAGAGAGAAGAAGCCATCTAGCTAATAACTATGGACCCGAAGGTCTGTGGTAAACTACTCACAACTTGTCGGAAGGGCCTTGGAGATGATGTAGAGGCCCTCCATGGTCGATTCCCCCTCTGGCAGAGCGCCGACGAAGGCTCCAAGATGGGATCTCGCGGATACAGAAGGTTGTGGCGGTGGAATTAGGTTTTCGTGGTCTGTTCTGATATTCTCGGGGTACGTGGGTATATAAAGGAGGAAGAAGTAGGTCAGTGGACGCTCGAGGGGTCCATGAGGGTGGGGGGCGCACCCACTTCCAGAGGGCGTGCCGGGCACCCTCGTGGCCGCTGTCGTGGTTCTAAGTCTGACAGTAGAGTGGGGGGTAGGTATGGAGAGGCAAGGTCCTAGCTATGGAGAGGTTGTAAACACAAGCGATGTACGAGTTCAGGCCCTTCTCGGAGGAAGTAAACCTACGTCTTGGAGCCCTGAGGCGGTCGAGTGGATTATGTGTATAGGTGTTACAAGAGTGCGAACCCTTCTGCCTGTGGAGGGGGGTGGCTTATATAGAGTACGCCAGGACCCCTGCCAGCCCACGTAATGGAGGGTTTAAAGCATATTAAGTCTGGGGCGTTACTGGTAACGCCCCACATAAAGTGCCTTAACTATCATTAAGTCTATTCAATTACAGGCCGTTGCAGTGCAGAGTGCCCTCTGACCTTCTGGTGGTCGAGTGTATCTTCATGGTCGAGTGCATCTCCATGGTCGAGTCCTTCTGGTCAGTCGAGTGGGTTCCTCGTTGGTCGACTGGAAGGTGATCTCTTCTAAGGATGTTCCTGGGTAGGACATTTAGGTCAGGCCTATGACCCTACCCTAGGTACATGAATCCATCATTAGCCCCCGAATGGATTGAGGCTTGAATGAGGAAGGAGTTGATGCTGTTTCCGATTGACTTTTGCATATTGGCTATGTGTCGTTCTGGATTAAGATCTTCTTTGTTGATAACGAGCAACTTTTCTTCAGTCGACTCAATCCATTCTTGTCTTTCGTCGAGTGATCTTTTAGACTTTGCTGGCTCCCGAGCGACGGATCGCAGGAAATCTCGCGTCTGACAGACCGATCTGCCGTTCGCGGATTCCACGGGATACGAAATTTGGGGAAGCGCGCGAAGCGGAACGAACCGTGGCGCTCGGACGGGACGGGACATAAACGCCTCGATCTCCACGCCGCTTTTCCGCCACGTATCGTGTCGATGCAACTGTTTCGGGATATGATTAGGTTGCCTGGGTCCACCTGTCATCCACTCGGAAGGGATGTTATAAATGCAACCAGCGAGGGTTTTCTGAACAGTGCTCCATTCTTTCTCTTCTGCTCTCCTCGTCTCCGCCCAATGCGCTCGTTTTCGCCCCCGCAAAGCTCTTCCTCGCGCACCTCGCCAGCAGCCATGGTCAAGGAGAAGATGGCGGCGCTGGAGCGCGCAAAGAAGGCGTCGGCAACGGAGAAGGCGTCGGCGGCGGAGAAGGCGAAGGGGAGATCCACCAGCCGCGGTGGGTCTTCATCGAGATCCCGCCTGCCGAAGGGCTGGGTCCAGGGAGATTGGATCCAGTCGACCATCAGGGAGAAGGATCTCCTCGACATGGCCGACGACGGGCTGATCCCCCATGGCGCCGCAAGACTTCCAGGGAAAGAGTGGCAACCTCAGCCTGAAGAGGGTGAGTGTGTGCTCCTGGCCACTCATATTGATCGAGGATTTTCTTTGCCACCGAGCATTTTCTTTCGTGGTTTTTTGAACTTCTTTGGAGCCCAACTCCACCACTTTACTCCGAACTCCATCGCGTATCTTGCTGCGTCCGTATCCATGTGCGAGAGTTTCCTGGGCTGTCGACCGCACTGGGGCTTGTTCAAGCACATCTTCACGTGTCGTTCTCAGACCGTGAAGAAGGCGAGTCCAGGCGATGAGAAGACCCAAGTTGCCCAAATGTGTGGGGGTCTGGGAATTCAAGTGAGGAACAAGAGCACCTTCCCAGCTATGACGTTTCCCGAGTCAGTCAGGGGCTGGCAGTCGACTTGGTTCTACTGCCAGAACGAGCTGACGCCGGGGCAGTCGAGTGGACTCCCCCCATTCACCATGAGTCGAGTGAACAAGCCCTCCTCTCTGAAGGTGGTTTCGGAGGAGAGGGCTGATGTGAAGATGTTGATGGATCGCGTGGTGCAGTTGGTTCGGGACGGCGTGACTGGCATGGACCTTCTGGAGGTTTTCCTTCGGCGGCGAATCCAGCCTCTTCAGTTCCAGAGCCATGGCATGTGGTTGTACTGCGGGACTGAAGACGAGACTCGAGTCCACCCGGAAGCAGTCGACGACGCCACGGTGGAAAGATGGATGGCCGCGGTCACTGGGAACAAGGATAATCCCCGTGGATCCAGGAGGATTCCCCCACTCGACCATCACACCGTTCCAGATAAGGTATATTTGCTCTGCCTTCCATTGTGTATTTGTCAAATTTGTTTCTGTATGTTCTGCGACTTGGTCGACTGATCTCTGTCTTGACGTCTTCCAGGCCCTCACCGACCTGTATTCGATGCCCAATGGAGCTCAGGCTCCGACTGAGGAGGGAGAAGCCAGCGGGGGCGAGAGCCAGGAGGAGTGGGATTCAGACGCTGCCGAAGATGACAATGATGACGACGACGATGATGAGGACGAAGAGGAGGAGGAGGAGGAGGTTGCACCACCGCGCTCGGAAAGGCGGTCGAAGCTTGTTCATGACCCCACGACTGAACGCGGTAAGGGGGTGGCGACTGCCTCGTAGTCGACCAAACGCCCTCGGACCGCTTCTCCGGTGCCGAGTGAAAGGGCTCCGAAACAGTCGAAGGTGGCTCCGCCGAAACCCACCAAGCTCCTGCCGAAGATGAAGGTGTCCATCCCCACCATATCCAGGTAAACATGTTACTTGAGTTCTCTTGTTTTGTATAAGCTTTATCTCTGGTTGATACTTGAGTTGGTCGATTGATTCTTTGGAACTTCAGTGCTGCAACTTCTGAGACCTCAGGCAAGGCTGACGACCATGAGATGGAGGACGCAGCAACCTCAAATCCTGGTACTGTACTCTCAATTCTGTCCTTAGTCAACTGACTCATGATTTCTAACTTTGATTCCTTTTCTGAAGCTCCACCCCATGACATTATCACCCTTCCTGAGGATGATGATGATGAGGATGAAGAACCACTGAGGCACAGGATGAGCAGGAAGGCGTCTACTGGTACGGCAACCCCGGATGCGACGGCGCCTGAGACTGTGGTCACGGAGGGGGAGAACCCCACTCGACACACCGTGTCTTTCGCGGTGCCGTTGACGAGTGCTCATCCCACTTCGTCGAGTGCTGCCCAACCCTCGCTCTTCACAACACATCATGTCCCAGAAGACCAGGCCAGCGCTGCTAAGGAGGCGATACGCCAAGCGGGGATTATGATGGAGCAGGTGAAGATCGTCCGGGATGCAAGCCAAGCAGCTTATGACGCTAGCTCCGCCCTTCAAAGCAATGTTCAGGTCAGTCGACCACCGCCTGTTCTGTTAGGATATGCTATCAAAACTTTTTCTTTCTGAAATCCATAGCAATCACCCGGTGGGTGTGTCGAGAAAAAACTCCGTGTTAGCGGGGGCACGCTGAGTGCACCCGCTGGGTGTAGTCCCCAAGGCTAAGGTCGACTGCTGGCAGTCGGCTTTAGGCTTTATAAGTAAAGATTGTTCATCATTCGACTTGATCGAATGGTTTCCGACTGGTCGACTGGTCGACTCTATCTTGAACAGAACTAGTGGGGGCACGCTGAGTGCACCCACTGGGTCTATTTTTTTTGGTCGACTGGTCGACTCTATCTTGAACAGAACTAGTGGGGGCACGCTGAGTGCACCCACTGGGTGTAGTCCCCGAGACTACGGTTGAATGCTTGCATTCGACTGTAGTCTTAGAAACGTATGATTTTTCCCTATCCACTCGGAAGTGAATCATCTTTGATATTTTGTCGATTGGTTCTTCGTAGAAATCTGGTGACCTTGCGGCTCGCTATACGGAACTGGAGCAGAAGCATATTCAGCTCAAGCTGGATCTGAAGCTGGTGCAGGAGAATCTGACGAAGGCGAAGGAGGAGACCAAAGGTATGTTCGGTGAGACCTCGACGACTCCTTTTTCCTTCCATTTGTTTCAAAATCTGACTTTGCTGTAACTTGCAGGCAAGGTGAGGGAGGCCCAGAAGAAGAAGGACCTTGAGCTAGCTGAGAAGACCAAGCTTGCTGACGAGAAGTTAGCTTCAGTCACCAAGCTTGAACAGGAAAATACCAATCTGAGAGCTGCTCTGGCGATTGCCTCCAAGGATGTTGACCGACTGAAAGCTGACAAGACTACCCTGACCGAGAAGATCAACCAATTGACTGGGAAGAAGAATGACCTGGTAGGCTTCCTGGGTGGTCTTGCCAAGAAATTGTTCCTTATGCTCGAAGGTAATCTTTTTCACTCGACCAACATTTTCAACTGTGATGCTTCCATTCGACCATTGTCTTGATTCGGCGTTTTGTCCTTGCAGAATTCTGTCGGAACTTTGAAGAAGAGACTAACCAGTTGGAGCCGAACCTTGACCCTGTCAATTCTCCGGTGAATGATGAAGTTGCTATGAATGTCTTCCGACTGGAGTCCCGCGTTGCAGCTGTTGTGGACTATCTTGCAAGGCTGAAGGCCGCCACTTCTTGCATCGACTCGACGCTTTGGCCCGGGGCAACACTTCAGAATGACCTCGAGTCGTTGATGGCTCGACTAAATGCGGTCCCCGACCGTGTGCAAGAGTGGAAGAAGTCCTCGGCTCGGTGCGGCGCAGATGTTGCCCTGTGTCTGGCCCGAGTCCACTGCAAGGACGCGCGAGAAGAGAAGCTGGCGGCTCTCCGAGTGGCCAACACCAAGAAACACGACTTCAGGTCCTTCATGGAAACTTTCATCGCTGTTGCTACCCGGATCGCAGATGGGATCGACCTCGACGAGTTCGTTGCTCCTTCCAGCCCTCCATAGGAGGGGTAAAAAACTTTTCTTTAAGCCCGACCCTTTAAATTTGCCTCGGTATGCCGAGTGGAACTGTAACCGGTAAACCTTAACAGGCTTAGTGCCTGAGCACTCTCGGTTCCTTTAGGTATCGACCTAAACTTGGATTTGATATTTGGATATGATTGCTCTTGGTTTGAATTGTCCTTTGTAGGTTCACAGCAAGATGCCCACTGCAGTCGACTTATTCCTTAGGCGAGCACTGGGCTGCAGCTAAGCCTCCGAGTGAGAGGTTTGCTCTTCACTCGGTAGGATTTTTATAACTTAGGCGAACGCTGGGCTGCAGCTAAGCCTCCGAGTGAGAGGTTTGCTCTTCACTCGGTAGGATTTTTTATAACTTAGGCGAGCGCTGGGCTGCAGCTAAGCCCCCGAGTGAGAGGTTTGCTCTTCACTCGGTAGGATTTTTTATAACTTAGGCGAGCGCTGGGCTGCAGCTAAGCCTCCGAGTGAGAGGTTTGCTCTTCACTCGGTAGGATTTTTTATAAGTTAGGCGAGCGCTGGGCTGCAGCTAAGCCCCCGAGTGAGAGGTTTGCTCTTCACTCGGTAGGATTTTTTATAACTTAGGCGAGCGCTGGTCTGCAGCTAAGCCCCCGAGTGAGAGGTTTGCTCTTCACTCGGTAGGATTTTTTATAACTTAGGGGAGCGCTGGGCTGCAGCTAAGCCCCCGAGTGAGAGGTTTGCTCTTTACTCGGTAGGATTTTTATAACTTAGGCGAGCGCTGGGCTGCAGCTAAGCCCCCGAGTGGAAGTCTGGCTTACCACTCGGTAGGATTTTTATAACTTAGGCGAGCATTGGGCTGCAGCTAAGCCCCCGAGTGGAAGTCTGGCTTACCACTCGGTAGGATTTTTGTAACTTAGGCGAGCACTGGGCTGCAGCTAAGCCCCCGAGTGGAAGTCTTGCTTACCACTCGGTAGGATTTTTATAACTTAGGCGAGCACTGGGCTGCAGCTAAGCCCCCGAGTGGAAGTCTGGCTTACCACTCGGTAGGATTTTTATAACTTAGGCGAGCACTGGGCTGCAGCTAAGCCCCTGAGTGGAAGTCTGGCTTACCACTCGGTAGGATTTTTTATAACTTAGGCGAAACGGATTCGCGGCTAAGCCTCCGAGTGGAAGTCTGGCTTACCACTCGGTAGGATTTTTTATAACTTAGGCGAAACGGATTCGCGGCTAAGCCTCCGAGTGGAAGTCTGGCTTACCACTCGGTAGGATTTGTACAAAATTAGGCGAAACGGATTCGCAGCTAAGCCTCCGAGTGGAAGTCTGGCTTACCACTCGGTAGGATTTTTTATAACTTAGGCGAAACGGATTCGCGGCTAAGCCTCCGAGTGGAAGTCTGGCTTACCACTCGGTAGGATTTGTACAAACTTAGGCGAAACGGATTCGTGACTAAGCCACCCACTGGGGGAAAAAGTGACAAAAATTATGAAGGAATTATGGCACTATTATTTCGAAATCCATGAACTACAGAAGTATTTTATTACAACTCATCCGCAGATCCGCATTCCAAGCTCGGGGCTCTTCGATATTGTGTTCGACGTTGTAGAGACGGTATGCCCCGTTGTGGAGAACTTTGGTGACGATGAAGGGTCCTTCCCAAGAAGGAGTGAGCTTATGCTGTTTCTGCTGATCCACTCGGAGAACTAGATCTCCTTCTTGGAAGGCTCGACCCCTCACATTCCTGGCGTGGAAGCAACGCAGGTCCTGTTGATAGATGGTCGATCGGATCAGAGCCATCTCCCTTTCTTCCTCTAGAAGGTCGACTGCGTCTTGACGCGCTTGCTCAGCTTCTGCTTCGTTGTAGAGTTCAACTCGAGGAGCATTGTGAAGAAGATCACTCGGGAAGACTGCTTCAGCTCCATAGACCAAAAAGAATGGAGTTCTTCCGGTCGACCGATTGGGTGTGGTCCGCAAACCCCAAAGCACTGAAGGAAGTTCGTCAACCCATGCTCCAGCCGCGTGCTTGAGATCACGCATCAGTCAGGGTTTTAAACCCTTGAGGATTAAGCCATTGGCTCGCTCCGCTTGTCCATTCGACTGGGGATGAGCGACTGAAGCGTAGTCGACTCGTGTGCCTTGAGCGTTGCAGAAATCCTTGAATTCTTCCGAGTCAAAGTTCGACCCATTATCCGTAATGATGCTGTGCGGGACCCCATATCTGAACGTCAACTCCCTGATGAAGGTAACTGCAGTACCGGCGTCAAGATTCTTGATTGGTTTAGCCTCAATCCACTTCGTGAACTTGTCGACTGCGACCAGTACGTGCGTGAAACCACTTCGACCTGTTCTCAGGGGACCGACCATGTCCAACCCCCATACTGCAAACGGCCAAACGAGTGGAATGGTCTTCAGAGCTGACGCGGGCTTGTGTGACATGTTGGAGTAGAACTGACATCCTTCGCACTTGTCCACTATATCCTTTGCCATCTCATTCGCCCTTGGCCAGTAATATCCAGCTCGGTATGCTTTGGCTACAATGGTCCGAGAGGACGCATGGTGACCACAGGTCCCCGAGTGGATATCATTGAGAATGATTCGACCTTCTTCTGGCATTATGCATTTTTGACCAACCCCAGTCGGGCTTTCTCTATATAGCTGTCCTTTGATAACGGTAAAGGCTTTGGATCGACGGACAATCTGCCGAGCCTCTTCCTCATCCTCTGGGAGCTCTTTTCTCAGGATATACGCGATATAGGGAATTGTCCAGTCGGGAGTGACCACTAAAACCTCCATGACCAAGTCGACCACTGCTGGGACCTCAACCTCAGTCGGATCTGTGGCACTCTTGGGCTGTGGAGCTTCCTCTGTGAAGGGATCTTCTTTAACTGACGGAGTGTGTATATGCTCCAAAAACACACCACTCGGAATGGCTTCTCTTTTGGAACCTATCTTTGCCAGATCATCTGCTGCTTGATTTTTCAGTCGGGGGATGTGATGGAGCTCCAACCCCTCGAACTTCTTTTCCAGCTTCCTCACTGCATTGCAGTATCTAGTCATGGCTGGGCTTCTCACGTCCCACTCCTTCATCACCTGTTTGACCACTAAATCTGAATCGCCATAAACCATCAGGCGACGGACGCCGAGTGAGATGGCCATGCGCAATCCATATAAAAGGGCCTCATACTCTGCCTCATTGTTGGAGGAGTCAAAGTGAATCTGGAGCACATATCTAAGCTTATCTCCTCTGGGGGAAACCAGAACAACCCCAGCACCAGAACCATTCAGCGTCTTAGAGCCATTGAAGAACATGGTCCAATGCTCCGAGTGAACTTCAGTCGGCTGCTGTTGTTCAATCCACTCGGCGAGGAAATCTGCTATTGCCTGGGACTTAATGGCTTTCTTTGCCTCAAACTTGATATCAAGGGGAAGAAGTTCGATCGCCCAATTCGCCACTCGACCAGTTGCATCTCTGTTGTGCAGAATCTCTGATAGTGGGGCGTCGCTGACGACTGTGATAGAATGATCAGTGAAATAATGAGCAACTTTCTTCATGGTCATGTATATTCCATACACAAGCTTCTGATAATGAGGATATCTCTGCTTGGATGGAGTCAAGACTTCAGACAAATAATACACCGGGCGCTGAACTTTGAAGGCTTTTCCTTCTTCTTCCCGCTCGACCGTAAGTACTGTACTGACGACTTGTCTTGTGGCTGCAATATAAAGCAACAAAGGCTCTTTGCTGATTGGAGCAGCAAGCACCGGCTGGGTGGAGAGCAGAGCTTTTAGCTCGGCAAATGCTGCATCAGCTTCTGGAGTCCACTCGAACTTGTCTGCCTTCTTCATCAGTCGGTAAAGAGGCAATGCCTTTTCACCGAGTCGTGAGATGAATCAACTTAATGCGGCCAAGCATCCAGTAAGCTTCTAGACATCGTGCACTCGCACAGGGCGTTTCATTCGGAGAATAGTGCCGATCTTCTCTGGATTAGCGTCGATCCCTCGCTCGGAAACGAGAAAACCGAGTAACTTTCCAGCAGGAACTCCGAATGTGCACTTCGATGGATTGAGCTTGATATCGTACCTTCTGAGGTTGGCAAATGTTTCGGCGAGGTCAGCAAGCAGGTCGGAACCTTTTCGCGACTTAACGACGATATCTTCCATATACGCTTCCACATTCCGACTGATTTGAGTGAGAAGACACTTCTGAATCATTCGCATAAATGTGGCTCCAGCATTCTTGAGGCCGAATGGCATGGTGATATAGCAGAAGCACCCGAATGGAGTGATGAAAGCTTTTTTTACTTCGTCGGGTCCATACAGACGGATCTGATGATACCCGGAATATGCGTCTAGAAAAGACAATCTCTCACATCCCGCGGTCGAGTCAACAATTTGATCTATGCGAGGGAGAGGAAAATGATCTTTCGGGCAGGCCCGATTGATGTGCTTGAAGTCAATGCACATGCAGAGTGATTTGTCCTTCTTGGGAACCATGACGACATTAGCAAGCCACTCGGAGTGGTATATCTCTCGGATAAATCCTGCCGCCAACAGTCGAGCCACTTCCTCACCAATAGCTTTTCTCTTCTGGACGGCGGACCGCCGAAGATGCTCTTTGACTGGTTTTGCTGATTTGTCGACTCTGAGGTGATGCTCAGCCAGTCCCCTGGGAACACCTGGCATATCAGCTGGCTTCCATGCAAAAATGTCCCAGTTCTCACGGAGGAACTGGATGAGCGCTTCTTCCTATTTCGGGTCGAGTGTCGTGGAGATGTGGGTCGGGGCTGCATTGGGGTTGGTCGGGTGAATGTGAACAGGCTTTGTCTCACCAGACGACTGAAATGCAGACTCTGTGGCTGGTTTCTTGGATCGCAATAAATCACTCGGATCTGCGTTTTGCTTGTATTCTTCGAACTCGACCGCTGTCACCTGGGAATCGGCAATCTTCGAGCCCTTCTGAAAGCACTCTTCTGCCTTTTTCCGATCGCCAATGACAGTGATCACCCCTTTGGGACCTGGCATTTTCAGTTTGAGGTACACGTAACATGGTCGAGCCATGAACCGTGCGTAGGCGGGCCTCCCCAAAATGGCGTGGTACGCGCTCTGAAAATCCACAACCTCAAAGGTCAACTTTTCCTTGTGAAAATGTTTTGAGTCGCCAAAAACCACGTCCAGGGCTATTTGGCCGAGTGAGTTGGCTTTCTTCCCTGGTATGACTCCGTGGAAACTCATGTTGCTGGTGCTCAGTCGGGACATCGGGATGCCCATTCCCTTCAGTGTGTCAGCATACAACAAGTTCAGCC
The DNA here is from genome assembly GCA_963921465.1 of Triticum timopheevii. Taxonomy (NCBI): domain Eukaryota; kingdom Viridiplantae; phylum Streptophyta; class Magnoliopsida; order Poales; family Poaceae; genus Triticum; species Triticum timopheevii. The sequence continues at coordinate 311,415,502 of OY997262.1, read as the reverse complement.
CACTGCCACCGTCCATCAGCACTTTCCTCAGTCGAGTGCCTACGACAACTGGATCGACCACCAAAGCTTGCCTCCCAAGGGTGGCAATATGAGTCGGGTGATCATATTGGTCGAATGTGATGGGTGTTTGGGACCATTTCAGATAACTTGGTTTTGCTGGGGCAACCATATTCACCTCACGGTTAATGACTTTCAGTCGACTCTTGCTTTCCACATCCGCGAAGATCATCAGAGTGGAGTTGATATGCGGATATTCTTCCTCACTGTCCTCTTTGTCTCCGGCCTTGTCTGACTCTTTCTCCTTGTCCTTAGACTGTTTTCCCTGAAACTGCTGGATCAGGAGTCGACACTGGCGAGTGGTGTGCTTTGGGTAAATAATGTTGCCCTCTTCATCTTTCTTCGTGTGGATGTGGCACGGCATATCCATCACGTCGTTTCCTTCTTTATCCTTTACTTTCTTAGGATTCCAGGATCCTTTTGGCTTGCCTTTGAACTTTCCCTGAGTCACGGCTAGGGCCTCTCCAGGAGCTGCTGGCTCGGCTTTCCGCTTCTGTTTTTGACTGGAATTTCCCTTCTTTGACTGACTTGGCTTATACTTGCCGCTTCGGAGTCGGTCCTCTTCCTCGCCATTGGCGTACTTGGTAGCAATCTCCATCATCCGACTCAGGGTCATGTCCCCGGTTCGACCAAACTTCAGACTCAATTCCCTGTTCTTGACGCCATCTTTGAAGGCGCAGACTGCTTGATGATTAGACACATTTTCCACAGTATGGTGCAGAGTGATCCACCTCTGAATGTACTCTCTGAGAGTCTCATTGGTCTTCTGCACACAAACTTGCAGCTCTGCCAAACCAGCTGGTCGCTTGCAGGTTCCTTCAAAAGTTCTGATGAACACTCGGAACAAATCTTCCCAAGTGTAAATACTGCTAGGAGGTAACTGATTCAACCACGCTCTGGCTGAACCTTCCAGCATGAGGGGCAAATGCTTCATGGCCACCTCGTCATTCCCACCACCAATCTGAACAGCCACTCGGTAGTCCTCAAGCCAAGTTTCAGGCTTGGACTCCCCAGTGAATTTGCTGACTCCTGTCGCCAACCTGAAATTGGGGGGAATCACCGCGGCTCTGATAGCCCTGCTAAAACACTCTGGACCGGAAACATGCACTCGACTGCTCGTGGGTACATCTCTCTTGGGTCCACCTCGATGGGCTCTGTTCCGGTCGACCAAGCCTTGCACGATAATGGATCGCGCGTTGAAGCCTGGTTCTCTGGGGTCGACTGGAACTCTTCATCCCGTACTGAACTGACGCCTGTCATCCTGTCGCCGAGGAGCGTAAGACCCTTCCCTCGGAGGGGAAATGGGCACTCGACGCCTGTCATCCTGGTCGAGTCGGTTTCCATACTGATCTCGCTGATTGTCGCGCCCTTCCCGCCGCGGAGGCGATCTGGGACTGTGAGCCGACTGAACCGTATTCGCAGCGACGGATCGACTGTGAATTCGGTTGCGTGACTGCGACACGGCTGAGTTCTGGTCCCCAGCTGCTCGGAGCAAATCTCTGATCTGCATCAAGCCTCTCCCAGCTTCCGACTGTGAAGGCTGGATGGACTCTGCTATATGGGTTGCAGCTGCTAAATTCTGAATTGGCGTGCGGTATACCTGAGTCGGCGGGAAGAGCCGACGTCGACTGGCTTCGGGGACTCATTGCCGCGCGCGCTCGTCGAGTGCTCGCTGAAGGTTCTCCAAACAAGCGCGTTCAGCCACATTGGCCAAACGTGCCTCCTCCAAGGCGCGAGCCTCGGGGGTTTCTCCCGTAATGGGAGTATGCAGGGCATCCATGTTCCTGCGGCGAAGCTCTTCTCTCTGCAGAGAGTCGAGTGCCTCGGGCTGGTACTCTTCGTGGTCCTGTGCGGGGCTACCTCCACCGCCCGCTCCGCCGCCATGGGCGAAGCCGGGAGGACTGTGGGGCCCATCGACCATGAGAATTTCCGCCGCTGGATCACTACTATCGCATTCGGATGCAGTCTCTACGGAGCCAGTCGTCAGATCGAACATGCCGTAGAGGGATTCGTCGGGCTCGATTGCCGCAACTTGCGCGATGGCCGTCTGGCGAGCCACCGCATGCTTCACCCACCGCTGAAGCCTCGACCGACCAGAGCGCTTGCGCTGGTGGGAGACCGGACGGGTGGCCGATAAAGGAGTCGACCGATAGGGGGCCGACGGTTGCCGCAGCAGAACGCCGCGGACACATGCGCGAAAATGCGTCGCACCGCGGACGGGGAGCGCATCAACGTCGAGCGGAGCCTCCTGGAGCCACGCAGAGTCGTTGGCGACAAAGGTGAGAGCGCCAAGACGGATCTCGCGCCCTTCGACCAAAACTCCAGCAGTCATCATGATGAAAGTACTCGGAAATACTGCAACTTCTCCACAAAATCGCTAAAACACCGGCCCCACGGTGGGCGCCAACTGTCGTGGTTCTAAGTCTGACAGTAGAGTGGGGGGTAGGTATGGAGAGGCAAGGTCCTAGCTATGGAGAGGTTGTAAACACAAGCGATGTACGAGTTTAGGCCCTTCTCGGAGGAAGTAAAAGCCCTACGTCTCGGAGCCCTGAGGCAGTCGAGTGGATTATGTGTATAGGTGTTACAAGAGTGCGAACCCTTCTGCCTGTGGAGGGGGGTGGCTTATATAGAGTACGCCAGGACCCCTGCCAGCCCACGTAATGGAGGGTTTAAAGCATATTAAGTCTGGGGCGTTACTGGTACCGCCCCACATAAAGTGCCTTAACTATCATTAAGTCTATTCAATTACAGGCCGTTGCAGTGCAGAGTGCCCTCTGACCTTCTGGTGGTCGAGTGTATCTTCATGGTCGAGTGCATCTCCATGGTCGAGTCCTTCTGGTCAGTCGAGTGGGTTCCTCGTTGGTCGACTGGAAGGTGATCTCTTCTAAGGATGTCCCTGGGTAGGACATTTAGGTCAGGCCTATGACCCTACCCTAGGTACATGAATCCATCAGCCGCCTCGCTTGTTGCTTGACTTCGACTCCAAGTCTCCAGGTTTGCATTTGTTCCAAATAGATCGCTCTCAAAGGTTTCATCCTGTTTGGGCTCTGTTTGATATTCCTTTTCTTCGAAACACTGAAATAGGCAAAAAAACAGCAATTCGGGTTGGGCCTCCTGTTAGTAGGTTAGTCCCAAAAATGATATAAAAGTGTAAAGTAAAGCCCATCAACATCCAAAACGGGTAATATAATAGCATGGAACAATCAAAAATTATAGATATGTTGGAGACGTATCACTCCTTATTACGCGCAAAATAATTATTCCTCCTTGACGCGTAGGGCGGTCTGGGCCTCACCCAGTTGCTTTCGCAGGTCGGTGTTGGCCTCTACAGGGACGGCAAAGAAGAAAAAGCAATAAGAAAGAAGTGTCTAGAAAAGATCCGACCCGACTGCTCAGCAGTCGGCCCGAATCTAGGGGATTACACCCAGTGGATGCGCTGACGCGCCCCCACGAGAGACAGAAGATGGAAAACTTACTTCGGCTCTCAGACAAGTCGGCGGTCTTCTGAGTTAGCTCCCCGGTATGGGAGTTGAAGGCGGCCGTGCGGAGATTATGATAGTCCTGCAAGAAGGGACAGACAAACAAACAAAGAAAAGTTAGCACCCGGAGTCTACCAAGAAGTTCCAAGCCGCGTGCTTAGCAGCCGACTCGGAACTCGGGGACTACACCTAGTGGGTGCGCTGACGCGCCCCCACGGAAGAATTCAAGAGCAAGAAGCAAAAAAGCAAGGAGCTTACTGGGATGGCCGTCCGCATCGCCAGGAACTCTTGGTTGTATTGCTTCAGCACGGAGGCCTGAGACTGAAGTCGGGCTCGGATGTCTTGCGTCGCCGCGTTCAGCATGGCCGTCCCGCCACCTGGCGTCCACCCCGGTGAGCTGACGCTCGCTGTCTCCAGATCCTGGGCCGACGAGCTTGAGTCCGCGGCCTTTTGCGGGTTCGGCGCTGAGGTCGCCTTCCCTGCGCGCTGGCGAGCCGGAGACTGGACCACAAGGTCCGTCCTTACAGTCGGCTCGCCTCCGGCCGGTGGCACAGGCGGTGCACTGGGCTGGCCGCCTTGGTCTGCCTCAGTCGGCACTGGTGGAGCCGCCTCCTTCTCCGGGGCGACGGCGTCACCCTCCTCTCTCTCCATCACCGGTTGGTCGCCACCGGCTCCCTCCGGCGGCACCACCGGGATCTCAGGCGCCACGGAGCGGAGGGGGATGATGAGCTGCGGAGGTTGGTTGTGCAGGGTTTCTTCCGCCTGCGCCGCAGTTGCAACATCCGTCTGGGCCTTGGCCACCACGTCAACCTGCGTCCTCGCCGTCTCCTCCGCCGCCTCCTGTGCTGCCTTGGCGGTAGCTGCCTTCTGCTGCTCTGGCTCCCGCGCCTCCCGCGTGTTCTGCTCCGTCGCTGCCTGAAACTCGGCGCGAGGGTCCACCCAGTGGGCTTTGGTGGAGCCTCCCGCCGCCCCAACCACGGAGGCGGCGGCAGTCCGCTCAAGAGAAAGCGGAGCCCTGTTTCCAAGCCAAGACAAAGAAAAATCAGAAAGCGGAGCCCTGCTGATCGGACGCCGGCTGGCGGCGCGGGGCGACTTCCCCTCATCGTTGTCCGGCCAGTCTTCGAGGCCGGCTCCAAGCCCGAAGCCACCTGCCTCGCCGCTGCCTCCCACGGCATCGTCATCCAGGGCAGTCGCCCCCAAGTCGGGATCGTCCACATCGCTCTCCGCCCGGTCGGGGAGATATTGGCGCTCCGGCCCCGCGGCGCCGGCTACTGGCTGGAGGAGGGGGCACTGTTAGGCAAGCCGATTGGTCAAGTCGGCCAAGAAAAACTCAACAACAAAAGAAAAAAGAGAAGAAAAGAAAACTTACCATATGTGGGGGATCGGCGCGTGAATACGGCTCCTTGCCGAACTGCCACTCCTCCGTGAGCTTGTAGTTCGCAAGATAGTTCACCATGTGAGCTACATCTGTGTGAGGCATCTCCTTGGTGCACAGCCGGCTTGGGTCGAGGTGCCCACTTATCTGACAGATCAGGTGAGGGCGGCCCTGGAGCGGGAGCACCGGGCGCGCGGCGTGCCATGAAGGCGGTTAACAAGTCAGGCCCGGTCAGGCCCTCCAATTTGATCAACACCCGGAGCCGCGCGACGGCGGCGGCTCCAGAAGGCGATAGCGACCTGGCCCGATAGGACCAGTTGGGCCACTTCCCAGTCGGCGGGCCGGCTACGTAAGACGGCAGGTTGACCCAGTCACCCTGCGGGAAGATGCGCTTCACGTAGAAGTAGGACTGTTGCCACATCTTCACCGACTGGATCAGCACGATAGGCGGAAAGGGGTTGTCGGCCGCCGATCTCCGCACCGTGACGAAGGCGCCACACTGAGCCGGCACACTCTTGATGACGGTGCCGAGCTTAGAGTAGAAGAACTCCCCCCAGAGCTCGATGGTGGGGAGGACGCCGAGGAAGCCTTCGCACAGATTGACGAAGGCGGACAGCAGCACCACCATGTTCGGGGTGAGGTGGTGCGGCTGGAGATTATAGAAGTCGAGGAAGGAGCGTAAGAAGCCGCTCGCCGGCAGGCCAAGGCCGCGTAGGCAGTGCGAGCAGAAGATGACCCGCTCGCCCTCCTCCGGCGTCGGCGAGATCTCCCGCTCCGGCGCAAGGCGAACCCGCAACGTACTCCTCTCCGGGCAGGCGCCGCGTCTTGCAGAGGAAGTCGATGTGATCTTCATGCACGTTGGAGCCATCCCAGGCTCCGGCGCGCGCCATGACGGCAAGAGGTTGACGAAGAAGGCGTGGCGACAGCGAGAGCACGACCCTGCAGTGGCGAAGCTACGACGCAGCAAGGTGGCCGGAGCGGCGATGACAAAGAGAAGACGAAGAAGGAAATGGCGGAGTGGGAGGCGAGCGCGCGTGCGTCTTCCGCTCCCCCTCCCCCCTACTTATAGCCACGGTGTGATGAAGCCGAGGGGGCAGGACATGGGGGAAGTGGGATTAACTTCTCCCACTCCCCACGACCCGCGATTATTGCGCCTTAAAGGCGTGCGGCAACTGGCGCTGGAAGACAAACCGCCTGCCTCGGCCACAGAGGATCCGCGCATGGGCTGAGGCAAAGTAGTGGTGGGCCCCAGCCTACAGCAACGTCTCGCCGCGCGCGAGGGCTGGCAGGATGGTCCGACCGAAGGATGCCACATGGCACACGAACGACGGGCGGCCGGCCTGCCGCCCGGCGCACGCGCCAGCTGATTCCCGCCTTTGGATTCCAAAATCTTTCCAGATGGCGCGCCTGATCGAGGCCGGCTCCTAGCTGTCGGCTCCTCGAGATAGGAAGTTGCCCCGACTTCTCGTCCCCCTTTCAACCGTGAAGCCCGGCCAGCTTCGGGGACTACTGTCAGAGTAAATGACCACGGGTAGCCTAACCAGCTCCCCCTGGCTCTTCAAAAAAAAATATCGGGCCGACTGGGCCCTCAAACATCCAAGACGCAGGGTCCCCCTCTCTTGGCCGACCGTCCCACCAGCCGGCTGCTGGAAGGCGGCAAGGCCCCAAGAGCCCCCTCGAAGAGGGCCGACTCTTAGCAGCCGGCCACCAGAGGGCCGGCTTCTAGCAGGCGGCCTGGCTCACACCCTCAAAGTCTGCACCCACATAACGGCAATAAGACGGGGCGTGGCTACAGTGAAGCCTGCCACCCCTGAATCCCGGAGCAAGCGTGGCCACAATGCACTATACGGGGCGGCCACTCCCCGTCTGGCACGACACTGTTGCCATGTTGACCATGACATCACCCACGACAGGTTGTCAGTACGGCCCGCAGGCGGCAGGCCCCTCCTGCCAGAGAGATACCAGAAGGCGGCCGAGCTTCACCAATCGGCCTGGGGGGAGGCCGACTCCAAACAGTCGGCTCACCCCCACCCTGGAAGTTTGTGCACCATTAAACAGATAAGATGGGGTAAGGCTACAACAAAAGCCCGCCAGGCAGCGGCACTGTAGCCATGCTTACCCCGACAAAGCCATCGTCATTAGGAGCGAGGCTACAGTAACCAGCAGCCGACAAGACCCCCAAGCGGTGGGCCCAGCCTGTCAGCCAAGAGGCCGGCAGCCGGCGGGCCCAGCGGCCGGCGGAGAAGCCGGCGACTACAGACACTGACGGCCTGGACCCACATCCAGTCGGATTACCATTGTACCCCTGGGGGTAGGCCTATATAAACCCCCAGGGCACCCATGCAAAGGGTTGATCTCTGAGAGTTTTAGACACCACATAGAGAGAAGAGGAGAGCTAGCCTTGCCCTTCTTCTTCCTCTAGCTAAACAGCTCAAGGAGCCTCTTGTAGCTACTTGTTTTGATCTAGTCATCATGCGGAGACCCCGCAGAGCAGGAGTAGGGGTGTTATCTCCTAGGAGAGCCCTGAACCTGGGTAAGATTCGCTGGCGTGCATGTCTTCGCCTTATCCCGTTTCCGGCACCAGCGATGTCTTACTGGCTCCCACAATGATAAGCCACCCGTTGGCATATGACACACCTACCACCTGGCAGTTTCTCCGATAAAAATGTTGGGGCACTCTTTGAGGTTCTTTGTGTTGGATTGAGTATTATGAATCTAAAATTATTTGATGCATATCGTATAATCAACTCATGGATACTCGCGGTGTCATTGGAGTATGTAGGTGACATTTGAGTTGGTTGATGTGTATCATATGGTGTTATTTTAGTACGGACTCTTGAATAGATCGATCAGAAAGGGTAACTTGGTGTTATTTTAGTATGAACTCTTAGATAGATGGATCGGAAAGAATAGCTTTGAGGTGGTTTTGTACCCTACAAACAATTTCTTATTATGTTCTCCACTAGATTGGGACTTTGGAGTAATTCTTCATCACACGTTGAGGGATGGTTATATGATCCAATTATATTAGCATTGTTGAGTGATTAGACTAGCGAAAGTACAGACCCTAGGCCTCATTTTTCAAGCATTGCAATACCCTTTGTGCTCTGTTTATCAATTGCTACCTTGCTGTTTTTTATTGTTCTATTACAAAAATCAATATCTACTATCATTACTATGCTTTTATTACCGTCTCTTCGCCGAACTAGTGGACCTATACAAATTACCATTGTATTTGGTGTGTTGTAGACACAAGAGAATTTTTGTTATTTGGTTGCAGGATTGTTTGAGAGAGACCATCTTCATCCTACGCCTCCCACGGATTGATAAACCTTAGGTCATCCACTTGAGGGAAAATTACTACTGTCCAACAAAACTCTGCGCTTGGAGGCCCAACACGAGTCTACAAGAACAAGTTGTGTAGTAAACATCAATCTCTTTTCTGGCACCGTTGCCGGGGAGGTGAGTGCTTGAAGGTATATCTTTAGATCTTCCAATTGAATCTTTCAGTTTCTTGTTTATCACTAGTTTGGTTTACTAAAAGAAAACTACAAAAAAAATGGAATTGAGGTGGCCTCATATTATTCGCCTTTATGACCACTCGAAGTAGTTCGTCGGGGTGAATATTGGCCACACCATGGCACCGCTCGGGACAAGGCGCTCTTGCACAGTGTGTTTGTGCACGACGATCTCCTTGCCGCGCCTGCGGCTGTGACTCCGACCTCGGGTCGGAGTCACTGATCGCGCGCCGTTGTTGCGAGAGTCGTCACCCTTCCTAGCGGCCGGGCGAGCTGCCACCGCAGCTTCAATGGTTGTTGGGGTACCCTTTGGGGAGGTCGAGCCGGCCATGGTCTCCAAGGACCGACGCGGCTCTCATACCACTTGTTGGAACCAAAGACATCTGCAAATGGCCAACAGGAGACAAAGACTAAGGTGTTTTGTACTCCATACTGCATTGTGGCTTTTCTCTATCTCATTCCTCTTATTTGTACTAAACTTATAAAGGGAAGGATCCACCACGCACGCGAGCTCACCGGTGGTGCCATCTGATACGTCTCCAACGTATCTACATTTCCAAACACTTTTGCCCTTGTTTTGGACTCTAACTTGCATGATTTGAATGAAACTAACCCGGACTGACGCTGTTTTCAGCAGAACTGCCATGATGTTGTTTTATGTGTAGAAAAGAAAAGTTCTCGGAATGTCCTGAAAATCCACAGAGGCATTTTTGGAATTAATAAGAATTTCTGGGCAAAAGAAATACACCAGGGGACCCATGGCCTATCGACGAGACAGGGGGCGCCCCCTGTAGGGCGCGCCCCCCTATCTCGTGGCCCCCCTGGACCTCCACCAACCTCAACTCCAACTCCATATATTCACGTTCGGGGAGAAAAAAATCAGAGAAAGTTTCATCGCGTTTCACGACATGGAGCCGCCGCCAAGCCCTAATCTCTCTCGGGAGGGCTGGTCTGGAGTCCGTTCGGGGCTCCGGAGAGGGGGATTCGTCGCCGTCGTCATCATCAACCATCCTCCATCACCAATTTCATGATGCTCACAGCCGTGCGTGAGTAATTCCATCATAGGCTTGTTGGACGGTGATGGGTTGGATGAGATTTACCATGTAATCAAGTTAGTTTTGTTAGGGTTTGATCCCTAGTATCCACTACGTTCTGAGATTGATGTTGCTATGACTTTGCTATGCAATGCTTGTCACTAGGGCTCGAGTGCCATGATTTCAGATCTGAACCTATTATGTTTTCATGAATATATGTGTGTTCTTGATCCTATCTTGCAAGTCTATAGTCACCTACTATGTGTTATGATCCGACAACCCCGAAGTGACAATAATCGAGATACTTCTCGGTGATGACCGTAGTTTGAGGAGTTCATGTATTCACTATGTGCTAATGCTTTGTTCTGGTTCTCTATTAAAAGGAGGCCTTAATATCCCTTAGTTTCCGCTAGGACCCCGCTGCCACGGAAGGGTAGGACAAAAGATGTCATGCAAGTTCTTTTTCATAAGCATGTATGACTATTTACGAAATACATGCCTACATTACATTGATAAAGTGGAGGTAGTTCTGTGTCACCCTATGTTATAGCTATTACATGAGGAATCGCATCCGGCATAATTATCCATCACTGATCCATTGCCTACAAGCTTTTCATATATTGTTCTGCGCTTATTTACTTTTCCGTTGCTACTATTACAACTACTACAAAAACCCAAAAACATTTATCTTTACTTCTGCTACCGTTACCTTTATTATCATACCACTTTTGCTACTAAATACTTTGCTGAAGATACTAAGTTATCCAGGTGTGGTTGAATTGACAACTCAACTGCTAATACTCAAGAATATACTTTGGCCCCCTTGTGTCGAATCGATAAATTTGGGTTGAATACTTTACCCTCGAAAGCTGTTGCGATCCCGTACATTTGTGGGTTATCAAGACTTATTTCTAGCGCCGTTGCCGGGGAGCATAGCTCTATTCTCTGAGTCACTTGGGATTTATATATGTTGATCACTATGAAGAACTTGAAAGACGATTGAACTACTATTTTGCCCTCAACTACGAGGGGAGGTAAGGAACTGCCATCTAGCTCATCACTAGATTCTCCTTCCATTATTAGTAGGCTTGCGACACCTAAACCTGCTACTGCTATGAATTCTGATATGTCGCATGTTATTGATGATGCCACTTCTGCTATGCACGATGAAACTACTTCTGTGCGTGATACTACTTTGCCACTAGGTGAATTTCTTGATGAACAACTTGCTAGAGTTAGGGGGAATGAAATTATTGAAGATCCTGTTACTGATGATGTGATAATGAAGGTTCTCCCAATGATAATGTATTGCCTGTTGTTCCTAAGGGTTATGTTATGAATGAAGAAGCTGCTAGGGAAATCTTTGCTTGCAATGATAGATATGATCTTAAGAAATTATTATCTAAATGGAAGCAGCAGCCTCTTAATGCTAGAATGAAATCTGACCCTGCTTTTGCTACTTCACCTATTTGTGTTACTAATAAGGATTATGAATTCTCTGTTGATCCTGAGATTATTACTTTAGTTGAATCTGATCCTTTTTATGGCCTTGAATCTGAAACTGTTGTGGCACATCTTACCAAGTTGAATGATATAGCTACCCTATTTACTAATGATGAGAAGTCTTGGTATTTTCATATCCATAAGATATTTCCGTTCTCATTAAAGGGTGATGCTAAGACTTGGTATAATTCTCTTGCACCTAGTTGTGTGCGTAGTCCCCAGGATATGATTTATTACTTCTCTGCTAAATATTTCCCTGCTCATAAGAAACAAGCTGCCTTGCGGGAAATATATAATTTTGTGCAAATCAAAGAAGAGAGTCTCCCACAAGCTTGGGGGAGGCTTCTCCGGTTACTTAATGCTTTGCCTGATCATCCTCTTAAGAAAAATGAAATACTTGATATCTTTTATAATGGACTAATCGATGCTTCCAAGGACTACTTCGATAGTTGTGCTGGTTGTGTTTTCAAGGAAAGAACAGTTGACGAAGCTGAAATATTATTGAATAATATATTGACTAATGAAAATAATTGGACTCTTCCCGAGACAATTCCTGAAGTAATTCCTGAACCAATTGAGCCAACTCCTGAGCCTATTCCTAAACCCACTCCGAAGAAGAGAGGTGTTTTATTTCTCAGTCCTGAAGATATGCAAGAGGCAAAGAAATCAATGAAAGAAAAAGGTATTAAAGCTGAAGATGTTAAGAATGTACCACCTATTGAAGAAATACATGGTCTTAATATACCGCCTGATGAAGGACCACATTGTCTTGATAACCCGACACGGGTAGTAAAGGTAAATTCTCTCTATAGATACGATAAGGTTGAAATCCCCTCTACTGAATTTCATAGCCCGTGCTTAGACGAATTTGATGACTTTATGGCTAGACAAGAAAGTTTTAATGCTTATGTTGGTAGAGAGTTAAAGAATAATTCTTTCGAGATAGGACGCGTAGGCGATAATATAGCTAGAGTTAAAGATGAACTCAAACTCGTTAGCAAATATGCTTCTATGGTTGCTACTCAAGCTGAGCAGGTACTTAAAGCTCAAAATGATTTGCTTGATGAATTAAATAATAAAATGACTTTGCTGTTAGAGTGGCTACTAGAACTGGTAGAATGACTCAGGAACCTTTGTATCCTGAAGGCCACCCTAAGAGAATCGAGCAAGATTCTTAGAGAAATAATTTAGAGGCACCTAGTTCTTCTAAAAAGAAGAAAAAGAAAAATGATAGGACTTTGCACGCTTCTAGTGAACATACTGTAGACACACCTGAGAATCCCAATCATATTTCTATTTCTGATGCTGAAACACAATCAGGTGATGAACATGAACCTAGTGATAATGTTAATGATAATGTTCATGTTGATGCAAAACCTAGCAAAAACAATGATGTAGAGATTGAACCTGTTGTTGATCTTGATAACCCACAATCAAAGAATCAACGTTATGATAAGAGAGATTTTGTTGCTAGGAAGCATGGTAAAGAAAGAGAACCATGGGTTCAGAAACCCATGCCCTTTCCTCCTAAACCATCCAAGTCAAAGGATGATGAGGATTTTGAGCGCTTTGCTGAAATGATTAGACCTATTTTCTTACGCATGTGCTTAACAGATATGCTGAAAGTAAATCCTTATGCTAAGTATATGAAGGATATCATTACAAATAAAAGAAAGATACCGGAAGCTGAAATTTCCACCATGCTTGCTAATTACACTTTTAAGGGTGGAATACCAAAGAAACTTGGAGATCCGGGTGTGCCAACTATACCTTGCTCCATTAAAAGAAATTATGTTAGAACTGCTTTATGTGATCTTGGAGCCGGTGTTAGTGTTATGCCTCTCTCTTTATATCGTATACTTGAATTGAATAAGTTGACACCTACTGAAATATCTTTGCAAATGGCTGATAAATTAACTGCTATACCTGTCGGTGTTTGTGAGGATGTGCCTGTTGTGGTTGCAAATGTCACTATATTAACGGACTTTGTTATTCTTGATATTCCTGAGGACGATAGTATGTCTATTATCCTTGGTAGACCTTTTCTTAATACTGCAGGGGCTGTTATTGATTGCAACAAAGGCAATGTCACTTTTCATGTTAATGGTAATGAGCATACGGTACACTTTCCGAGGAAACAATCTCAAGTTCATAGCATCAATTCTATTGAACAAGTTCCAACTATTATAATTGGAGGTTTTGAATTTCCTCTCCCTACTATCAAGAAAAAGTATGATATTCTTATTGTTGGGGATTTTCATATCCCCGTTGAGGTAATGTAGTGTTATTTGAAATTTCTTCGGTTCCGTGTTATTCGGAATGAGTTTGTTAACAAGACTTGATCAACCTTGTTAGTGGATTCATTTTGATGATCACGAGATGGATGAAACTAGAAGGCACAACCTTCTGTACCCTCTTTTTACTTTCTGTTATTTAGATCAAATGAAGCAAAAATAATATTATGCGTCTGTTTTGTGAATTATCCGTGCATTAAAAAATAGTCCGAAAATAAAAGTGCTCCAAATGCCTTGCAAATTTAGTATGATTTTTTCTGGAATATTTTAGGATTTTAGGCACTGAAATCACTGCAGGAGGGGCAAGCACCAGGCCACGAGAGAGGAGGGCGCCCCCCTATAGGGCGCGGCCCCCTGTCTTGTGGGCCCCTGGTGGCCCCCCTCCACTTATGCCAACACCCACACACTTCATCTTCTACCCAAAAAAATCCCCATCCAACTCAAGCACGAGTTCTAGCTCGTTTTGCTGCGATTTTCGATCTCTTAGCTCAAAGCTCCATTCACAAAACTTCTTTGGGAGATTGTTGCTTGGTATGTGACTCCTCCATTGGTCCAATTAGTTTATGTTCTAGTGCTTTATTCATTGCAAATTTTTGCTGCATAGGTGACCATGTTCTTGAGCTTGCATGTTAAATTTTTGAGGTCCCAAGCAATTCTAATGCATGATATAGGCTCTAGGCACTTGTAGGAGTAGTTGCTATCAATCTTGTTTAGTTTTATTTACTTTTATTTTGAAGTTACTAAAATTTCAGAAATTTTCAGAAAAAGAATTATTCTTAGAAGAATGTACCAAGGTGGTTCCTCGGCAAAGAAAGGGCCAAGGATTGCTATACGTGAGCAAGATGTTGAATTGCCGAGGGACGCAAATGTACGAGCTTGTGAGTGGCCATCCGATGATTTTATGGTCGAAGCATGCTTCAAGGAGGAATTTGACGTGTATGTGCGTAATGCTGAGATGGAGGACTTCTTACAAGATAAGTGTCCCCAGTACTATCAACTGACTGATTCCTTTGTGCGGAGGTTCCAATATATCTGTGCGCGTAATTCTCCTAGTGTCATGTTTGATATTTATGATACATCTTATACCATGGATTTAGAGGATTTCACAACTGCTTGCAAACTCCCACAGTGGGGTAATATTAATGATCCTCGCAAATCTGAATTTAGAGATTTTCCTTGCTAGTATTACTATGGGAGAATCTAGGGACATAGCACAAGCCACCATAGGGAGCATTCATTTTCCTGCTATACATTATTTTGCTCTCTTTATTGGTAGATGCATTAACGGTAAAGACGAAGCTTGTCACATGTGTGTCCCTGATCTGTGTGTCCTCAAGAGTGTTGTTTCAGGTTATAAAGGTTATAACTTGGGGGCAATAGTTGCACGTAGGTTGCAGAATAATAGTAGAAAGGGAGATTTATTTGGAGGAATTTATGCAACCCGTGTGGCTAAGTTTCTTAATATAACCCCACAAGAGGGGGATATGATTTTACCTCCTGTTTATTTGGATAAAGAAGCTATGTTCAATCATCATTTTCTTGAGAGGAATGAACAATTCCTCCATTATAGACTAATCTATGATAGACGCAATGTCGTCCCTGTTACTCTTCCTGCTCCCTACATTTTTGATTATCAGGCAAAAGGAAGATATGTTGTCACCAGGGAGGAAGCAGCTGAATACGAGAGGGGAGTGGAGGCAGCTCACCAACACGCTGCTGCTCAGGAGGCGGTTGCCGCTGCATCTCAGTACAACCCCAGTTTCACTTATGGATATCAGCCAGGCAATCCTTGGTACTAGATCAACTTAGGCAAAAAGCCTAAGTTTGGGGGAGTACGTATTTCTCACCGACTTTACATTCATGTTCACACACTAGTCGTTGGTGCTCATGCTCTTTCACTGTATTATCCATGCTAGTTTAAATTTCTTTTTCTCGCTTTCTTCTTGTGTGTTTGATAAAACTTTAAGAAAAAGCAAAAAAATTAGTTAGTTTAATTTCCATGCTTGTAGTAGAAATTAAAATGTAAACCCAAAAAGGTTTCTAGTTCTTCTTCTTACTTGTTGGGAGCTTTCCCATGTAAATAGTTTTATTTTCTTTTCTTTCCTTTGGGGGTCGAGAAGACTATATTGAAAATGCTTAGTGGCTCTTATAATGCATGATTGTTTATTTAACTTAGAGCCCATATTACCTTGTCTTCTCTCTTGAGTTGAATGCTTGCAGATTCCATCTTAGTCCAATGCACGTCCACTCTTATTATTATACACATCATTCAGTCGTGCAAGTGAAAGGCAATAATGACGATATATGATGGACTTATTGAGATGAGAAAAGCTGGTATGAACTCGACCTCTCTTGTTTTTGTAAATATGATGAGTTCATCGTTTCCGAGTTAGCTTATTATGAAGTAAACATATTTGCAATGACATTTAGAGATTATATTTGCTTGTGTCATGCTTTATTAGCTATGAGTTATAATGGTTTACCTTGCGTGCCAACATGCTATTAGAATGATTATGATGTGGTATGATGGGATGGTATCCTCCTTTGAATGAATTGAGTGACTCGACTTGGCACATGTTCACGCATGTAGTTGAATCAAATCAACATAGCCTTCACGATATTCATGTTCATGGTGGATTATATCCTACTCATGCTTGTACTTGGTGTGAATTAATTTTAATGAATGTTTATGACTGTTGTCGCTCTCTCAGTTGGTCGCTTCCTAGTCTTTTGCTAGCCTTCACCTGTACTAAGCGGGAATACTGCTTGTGCATCCAAACTCCTTAAACCCCAAAGTTGTTCCATATGAGTCCACTATACCTTCCTATATGCGGTATTTACCTACCGTTCCAAGTAAATTTGTATGTGCCAAACTCTAAACCTTCAAATGAAATTCTGTTTTGTATGCTCGAGCAGCTCATGTTACAACTAGGGCTGCCTATATCTTCCATGCTAGGTGGGTTATTCTCACGAGGAGTGGACTCCGCTCCTCATTCACGAGAAAGGGCCGGTAACCGGGATGCCCAGTCCCATGATCCAAGAAGATCAAAGCAAATCAAAATAATTAAACAAAACTCCCCCAGGTCTGTTGTTAGTTGGAGGCACTCGTTGTTTCGAGCAAGCCATGGATTGATGCTTGTTGGTGGATGGGGAGTATAAACCTTTACCATTCTGTTTGGGAACTGCCTATAATGCATGTAGTATGGAAGATACAGCCATCTCATAGTTGTTGCGTTGACAGTGAAAGTATGCCGCTCAAAATGTTATTCAATCTCTATTTTAAAATCGAGCTCTGGCACCTCTACAGATCCCTGCTTACCTCTGCGAAGGGCCTATCTATTTACTTTTATGTTGGTCATCACCTTCTTATTAAAAAGCACCCGCTGGAGAGCACACTGTCATTTTCATTCATTATTTTTAGTTTATATTGGGTATGACTTGACTGGATCTCTTTTACCATGAATTACAATGTTTAGTCAGTCCTTGATCTTTAAAGGTGCTCTGCATTTATGTTTTGCCGTCTCAGAAAGGGCTAGCGAGATACCATTTTATTATATCATGTTATGATTATTTTGAGAAAGTGTTGTCATCCGAGTTAGATTATTATGGCTCGCTAGCTGATTATGCTATTGATATGAGTAATTGTGAGACCTAGGTGTTATTGTTAGTATGGTTAGTTCGTAGTATTTGCTGAAACTTGAATGCTGGATTTTCATGTTACAACAACAAGAGCAAACAGAGTTTGTAAAAGTTTTTCTTTATCACTTTTAGTTTATCAACTGAATTGCTTGAGGACAAGCAAAGGTTTAAGCTTGGGAGAGTTGATACGTCTCCAACGTATCTACTTTTCCAAACACTTTTGCCCTTGTTTTGGACTATAACTTGCATGATTTGAATGAAACTAACCCGGACTAACGCTGTTTTCAGCAGAACTGCCATGATGTTGTTTTATGTGTAGAAAAGAAAAGTTCTCGGAATGTCCTAAAAATCCACGGAGGCACTTTTTGGAATTAATAAGAATTTCTGGGCGAAAGAAATACACCAAGGGGCCCAGGGCCTGTCCACGAGACAGGGGGGCACGCCCCCCCCCCCCCCCCCGTAGGGCGCACCCCCTATCTCGTGGGCCCCCTGGACCTCCACCGACCTCAACTCCAACTCCATATATTCATGTTCGGGGAGAAAAAATTCAGAGAGAAACTTTCATCGCGTTTCACGACACGGAGCTGCCGCCAAGCCCTAATCTCTCTCGGGAGGGCTGATCTGGAGTCCGTTCGGGGCTCCGGAGAGGGGGATTCGTTGCCGTCGTCATCATGAACCATGCTCCATCACCAATTTCATGATGCTCACCGCCGTGCGTGAGTAATTCCATCGTAGGCTTGCTGGACGGTGATGGGTTGGATGAGATTTACCATGTAATCAAGTTAGTTTTATTAGGGTTTGATCCCTAGTATCCACTATGTTCTGAGGTTGATGTTGCTATGACTTTGCTATGCTTAATGCTTGTCACTAGGGCCCGAGTGCCATGATTTCAGATCTGAACCTATTATGTTTTCATGAATATATGTGTGTTCTTGATCCTATCTTGCAAGTCTATAGTCACCTATTATGTGTTATGATCCGACAACCCCGAAGTGACAATAATCGGGATACTTTTCGGTGATGACCGTAGTTTGAGGAGTTCATGTATTCACTATGTGCCAGTGCTTTGTTTCGGTTCTCTATTAAAAGAAGGCCTTAATATCCCTTAGTTTCCGCTAGGACCCCGCTGCCACGGGAGGGTAGGACAAAAGATGTCATGCAAGTTCTTTTCCATAAGCACGTATGACTATTTACGAAATACATGCCTACATTACATTGATGAATTGGAGCTAGTTCTGTGTCACCCTATTTTATAGCTATTACATGAGGAATCGCATCCGGCATAATTATCCATCACTGATCCATTGCCTATGAACTTTTCATATATTGTTCTCCGCTTATTTACTTTTTCGTTGCTACTATTACAACTACTACAAAAACCCAAAAACATTTATCTTTACTTTTGCTACCGTTATCTTTATTATCATACCACTTTTGCTACTAAATACTTTGCTGCAGATACTAAGTTATCCAGGTTTGGTTGAATTGACAACTCAACTGCTAATACTCGAGAATATTCTTTGGCTCCCCTTGTGTTGAATCAATAAATTTGGGTTGAATACTTTACCCTCGAAAGCTGTTGCGATCCCCTACACTTGTGGGTTATCACCATCCCATGACACTCGCCATGCGGGTGATGCGTGCGTGCCGTGAGCTGCTTTGCATGCTATCCCATGGATTACTAACGGTCGCACCAAGCTACTCTCTCCGTCCCATAATATAAGAACGTTTTTTACACTAGTAAGTGTCACGGGTGCCCGAGCGCCCGTTGGTGGAATCAAGCGCTTGTCCAAATATGGAAGGAGCAA
This sequence comes from Triticum timopheevii, assembly GCA_963921465.1. NCBI lineage: Eukaryota > Viridiplantae > Streptophyta > Magnoliopsida > Poales > Poaceae > Triticum > Triticum timopheevii. Next base: position 311,396,795 of record OY997262.1, on the reverse strand, counting down.
CCAACGTACCCAGTACAATCCAGCAAAAAAGGAATCTTGTCCATAGGTAAACTTATTTGGGGGTTTAAAAGGTTTAAAACATTGTAACTTTTGATTTAAGCGTCAAAATCTAGTTTCGCTTTCACAATTGTGTTTCTTGCGACGAGTCTTCAAAAGTAGATCTCATATCGATAGGTTTCATTAAACTTTTTTTCGAGGCAACTTTGGATACGATGGAGGCAACTTTAGTGTTATTGGAAAGCAACTCCATTTTTCTGCCTTGTAGGTGTGCCTATAAGGTTGGTTTGTGCAAACAAATGAGAAAATCACAGAAAACATGAGGCACCTTTAGTGCTACATATAAGAAACTTCATTCCACTATGTGTATCAATGAATTTTGCTAACATTATGTTTGCTAAGTTACCTACCATGGATGGTCAGTTGCCTACCACTAAAACTTGGCCCACCATTAATGCACGGTTGCCTACTATTGGTAATTAGTTGCCTATCATTGCTGCTCAGTTTTCTAACTTTGCAAATTAATTGCCTAGAATATTATGAAGTTTTTTATCACAAGGCAAACTCATGTGTACTCTCATTCTAACTTGGTATCTAGACAAAGGCAATGATATAGGGAAAAGTCTAAGTTCTCCATTCATGAGGTTAATGGAGGTAAAACAAGGACAATGACTTTGAGATTCTTATGCACTCGAGTATCACACACAAACCGCTAACAAATTTTGGGGTGTTTTTGTGCAACTCTAGTGCATTCGACAAGTAACTCATCTGTTTTTCCATTATTATATCTGAAGATTTCAATGATTTTCACGGGCAACTCATGCAAAAATTATGAACAAATTGCGTATGTTTGTGGGAAACTGTCTGATCCACCCCCTTATAAAAAATTCTCATCACCCTAGATGCAACTTCTCATATGCCCCCACTTATGCAACTAGTCAACACAAATGACCTGGATAGCTGATGTCTACTACACAACCTTCTTCTTGTAGACGTTGTTGGGCTGCAGAGGTTTGTAGGACAGTAGCAAATTTCCCTCAAGTGGATGACCTAAGGTTTATTAATCTGTGGGAGGCGTAGGATGAAGATGGTCTCTCTCAAACAACCCTGCAACCAAATAAGAAAGAGTCTCTTGTGTCCCCAACACACCTAGTACAATGGTAAATTGTATAGGTGCACTAGTTTTGGCGAAGAGATGGTGATACAAGTGCAATATGGATGGTAGATATAGGTTTTTGTAATCTGAAATTATAAAAACAGCAAGGTAACTAATGATAAAAGTGAGCGTAAATGGTATTGCAATGCTAGGAAACCAGGCCTAGGGTTCATACTTTCACTAGTGCAAGTTCTCTCAACAATAATAACATAGTTGGATCATATAACTATCCCTTAACATGCAACAAGAGTCACTCCAAAGTCACTAATAGCAAAGGACAAAGAAGAGATTATTCTAGGGTACGAAACAACCTCAAAGTTGTTCTTTCTGATCGATCTATTCAAGAGTCCGTAGTAAAATAACACGAAGCTATTCTTTCTATTCAACCTATCCTAGAGTTCGTACTCGAATAACACCTTAAGATACAAATCAACCAAAACCCTAATGTCACCTAGATACTCCAATGTCACCTCAAGTATATGTGGGTATTATTATACGATATGCATCACACAATCTCAGATTCATCTATTCAACCAACATAAAGAACTTCAAAGAGTGCCCCAAAGTTTCTACCGGAGAGTCAAGACCAAAACGTGTGCCAACCCCTATGCATAAGTTCACAAGGTCACTGAACCCGCAAGTTGATCACCAAAACATACATCAAGTGGATCACGTGATATCCCATTGTCACCACAGATAAGCACATGCAAGACATACATCAAGTGTTCTCAAATCCTTAAAGACTCAATCCGATAAAATAACTTCAAAGGGAAAACTCAATCCATTACAAGAGAGTAGAGGGGGAGAAACATCATAAGATCCAACTATAATAGGAAGGCTCGCGATACATCAAGATCATACCGAATCAAGAACACGAGAGAGAGAGAGAGAGAGAGAGAGAGAGATCAAACACATAGCTACTGGTACATACCCTTAGCCCCGAGGGTGAACTACTCCCTTCTCGTCATGGAGAGCGCCGGGATGATGAAGATGGCCAGCGGTGATGGAACCCCCCTCCGGCGGGACGCTGAAATAGGGTCCTGATTGGTTTTTGGTGGCTACAGAGGCTTGCGGCGACGGAACTCCCGATCTAGGTTATTTTCTGGAGCTTTGGGTATTTATAGGAATTTTTGGCGTCGGTTGTAACGCCCCAGATACAACTTTCCATATTCATAACTCCGACTCTTGCCTTTTCCGGAGATGTGATATATTTTTTCCTCCGTGGTTGGGTTTTTGTCTGTTGTTTTGCATTTTGTTCTTGTTATGCATCTCGTCTCATGTCATCATTCGCATTGCATCGACATCGTTTTCATAAAACTTGCGTTCGCTCGTCATTGCCGTTTCTCCCTTTGCCTTCATCACCGTCCCTCGGACCGCTTTGCCTTCGTTGACCGATCCGAGTCCAACCGGGTTTTCGATTCCCTCTTGTCTGACCGTTTGACCCTTTCTACACTTTACTCAGACCCCTCGCGTGCGTCGGAAACTTCCCCGAACCCGAACCGATCTGTCATGACCGTTGGATCCGGATCATCCCCTAACATCTACAAAACATCTCCGTTTTGTTATTTGGGCTCCCTAACTATTTTATTCGCGACCGTCCGATTTAATTGAAGGGACCAAATGACCCTAAGCCTACCCACTCGCTATATATAGCAGTCTAACCCTAGATCCTAGGGGCTTGTCCCATCCCCCAAATTCCCTCATCCGCCGCCGCCACTCTTTTCATCGGGATCACCCATAGCCAACCAGCATCCTCCCAGATCCCCTCCTCACCAACCAGAGCTCTCCACTGCTCCTCCCCGATTTGCTAGCTTCGATCCCGAGCTCCTCTGCCCGTCTCCCCTCGATCCATCCACCCAATCACACCGCAGCAGCCGCCACCCCCTCTCTTCCCGAGGCCCGAGTAGGAGCGCTCGGCCTCGTCTTCTTGCGCGGCCAGCCGCCTCGACGGCGACCTCCAGGACCACCGCCGCGCCCTGCTTCTTCTTCTTGCTCGAGGAGATGTCCCTCGCCTCGAGCACCAACGCTCCAAGGCCGTCTTCTGCAGTTTCGTCGCCGGAGCTCCCCACGTCGTCGCCCTGCACCAGCAGGCCCCACTCCCGCCCATCTCCCTCCTGCGCTCGACCTCGTCCCCTACTACCTGCATCCAGTTCCGCCGTTGCTGTTCCGCCGGAGCACCAGTGGCTCGGATCCGCCCCCTCGTCCACCTGTCGTCCCCATCTCCGGGGCTCCCTCTTCAGCCTCCTGCAAGCCGCCTCCAAGCTCTGCCTCGCCGGAGTTCCCGCGTCGCCAGCAGCAAGCTCCGCCACCGACTCCCTCTGCAGCCGCCCTGCCAAGTCCGACCGCCAAGCCGTCGCCTTCCTCCGTCGCCCTTGCCTATTCTCGGCCGATCCCGCCGCCAGGGCCCCGTCCCTGCCGCCGGCACCCCCAAGTCCCTGCCGCCGCCCCTGCGTCCCCTGCTTCCCGTCGCGAGCTCCAGCGCCGCTGTTCCCTGCTGCGGTGTTCCTTCTTCAGAAACGAATAGAGTAGCTCGCTCGAGCCGCTCGCCCCGTTGACCGCGCCAGCCTCCAGCGCCCTCCAGATCGGGCCCGAGCCAAGGCCCAGCTTCCCTCCAAAGCCCAGCGCGCCAGCCTCCCGGCCTCAAGGCCCGATGTGAGCAGCTCCCCCCTGGGCCAGATCTCAGATTCGGCCCAGCTCCTGTTTTTTTCCTTTTGTGAATTTAGCATTATACCAGGGATTTGCAGATTTGCAGAAACCCCATTGCACTTCATGCATATAATAACTCACAAATTATGCATCTTATGTAAAAACATTATATATGAAAAATGATTAGAATTGCATCTAGTTTAATAATATGCTGCCTTCATCCATGTTTAAAATGTTTAAAATGATGTTTGTTTAAATTTGCTCAAATGCCATGCTAAAATGATTTATTTCATAACTAAATAACCGTTGCTCCGTTTTAAATAAACTTTATATGTAAATGGGGTGGAAAAATGCCTAGCTTAACATGGTGCACTTTGTTTTACTGTTTAACAACTTTAAAATATGGTTTAGGGCAGAACAGTAGCAAATTCATAATTTGCATATGAGGTTTTTCCGGAAATGTTGTTTGTTGTTCCGGCCTCATTTAAACTTGCCTAAATATTTAGTTTACTTTTGTTAAACCCCTTGACATGTTTAACAACATTTAACATTGTTGTGTACCTAAACGAGAGCGAACTAAATAACTCGGATGTGGTGTTTCGTCAATATGCAACTCGTTGCATATTGAGCTCCACTTAACTTGTAGTATTGTGTGTTGCACTTTGCCATGCCATGCCTCATTAAACCGGACATGCATCATACTTGATTGTGCATCATGCCATATTTATGCTTGTGTGTTTACCATGTTGTTTGTTTCTTTCCGGTGTTGCTTCTTAGTCCCGGTAATGTTGCGATTGTGAGGATTCGTTCGACTACGTCCGTTTGTTTTCTTCATGGACTCGTTCTTCTTCCTAGCGGGATTTCAGGCAAGATGACCGCTACCCTGGATCTCACTACTATCATTGCTATGCTAGTTGCTTCGTTCTATCGCTATGTTGCGCTACCTATCATTTTGCTCTTCAAGCCTCCCAAATTGCCATGAACCTCTAACCTTTGACACCATTCCTAGCAAACCGTTGCTTGGCTATGTTACCGCTTTGCTCAGCCCCTCTTATAGCGTTGCTAGCTGCAGGTGAAGTTGAAGATTTCTCCATGGTGGACAGGGTTATGTTGGGATATCACAATATCTCTTATATTATTAATGCATCTATATATTTGGTAAAGGGTGGAAGGCTCGGCCTTATGCCTGGTGTTTTGTTCCACTCTTGTCGCCCTAGTTTCCGTTATACCGGTGTTATGTTCTCGGATTTTGCGTTCCTTATGTGGTCGGGTGATTTATGGGACCCCCTGACAGTTCGCTTTGAATAAAACTTGTCCAGCAAGGCCCAACCTTGGTTTTACCATTTGCCTCACCACCACCTATCCCTTTCCCTTGGGTCGGCCAACCCGAGGGTCATCTTTATTTTAGCCCCCCGGGCCAGTGCTTGTCTAAATGCTGGTCCGAACCGAGCGATGTCCGGCGCCCCCTGGGCAACCAGGGTCTATGCCAACCTGACGTCTTGCTCATCCGGTGTGCCCTGAGAACGAGATATGTGCAGCTCCTATTGGGATTTGTCGGTGCATCGGGCGGCTTTGCTGGTCTTGTTTTACCATTGTCAAAATGTCTTGTAAACCGGGATTCCGAGACTGATCGGGTCTTCCTGGGAGAAGGTCTATTCCTTCGTTGATCGCGAGAGCTTGTCATGGGCTAAGTTGGGACACCCCTGCAGGGTATAAACTTTCGAGAGCCGTGCCCGCGGTTATGTGGCAGATGGGAATTTGTTAATGTCCGGTTGTAGATAACTTGACACCAGATCCGAATTAAAATGCATCAACCGCGTGTGTAGCCGTGATGGTCTCTTCTCGGCGGAGTCCGGGAAGTGAACACGGTTTCTGGGTTATGTTTGACGTAAGTAGGTGTTCAGGATCACCTCTTGATCATTGCTAGCTTCACGACCGTTCCTTTGGTTCTCTTCTCGCTCTCATTTGCGTATGTTAGCCACCATATCATGCTTAGCCGCTGCTGCAACCTCACTACTTTACCCCTTCCTTACCCATTAAGCTTTGCTAGTCTTGATACCCATGGTAATGGGATTGCTGAGTCCTCGTGGCTCACAGATACTTCCAAAACCAGTTTGCAGGTGCCTATGTTACCGTGCAGGTGACGCATCCGAGCTCGAGGAGGAGCTCGATGAAGATCTTGCCCTTTGTGTTGTTTCGTTCTAGTTGATCAGTAGTGGAGCCCAGTTGGGGTCGATCGGGGACCTTTGTCGCATTTGGGGTTCTTCTTTTATTTTGGTTCCGTAGTCGGGCCTTGATTGTATTTGGATGATGTAATGCTTTATTCATGTAATTGTGTGAAGTGGCGATTGTAAGCCAACTATGTATCTTTTTCCCTTATGTATTACATGGGTTGTGTGAAGATTACCTCACTTGTGACATTGCTTTCAATGCGGTTATGCCTCTAAGTCGTGCTTCGACACGTGGGAGATATAGCCGCATCGAGGGCGTGACAAGTTGGTATCAGAGCCCTCCCCGACCTTAGGAGCCCCACTGCTTGATCGTTTTTAGCGGCCGAGTTGTGTCTAGAAAAATGTTTTGAGTCATTTAGGATTATATATATCGGAGAGTTAGGAATTCTTTTTACTCCCCAGTCTCTTCATCGCTCTGGTAAGGCATGCTGACGTAGAGTTTTGACTCTTCTCTTCTCAAATTTCACTAAAAAAATTTTAGGATCACGCGGGTATCTTGGAATCGTTCCGATGGTTTTATGATGGGAACATTGTCTGGGTGCCTCCTGTCAGGGGTTTAGTGGAAGTGTCCCGGGGAGTTGAGCTCTGAGGTGTTGTCGTCATAATTTTATCGTTGCAGTTCTGGAATACCTGAGTTTAGTACGCCGACATCGAAAATCTCTTTTATGCAGTTGTTGGTGAGATAACCCCGATAACCCAGTATTGAGGTGAGTACGGGAGTATTGCCATGACTCGTATAACGGATGCTTTTCGAAGGTTGAGGTAGACGATTTCCGAAGTTTTCTTGGTTATGTGTTGAAGGATGGATACAGCTGGATGTAGGATTTGCTAGTTTTGGGTGAGATATTATGCTTCCCCTGTATCCCCAACACCTGATTGCATAACCGGAGAATTTCGGGAGTTTCATAGGTGGGAATTCAAGTAGCTCTTAGGATATCTTTCCGACGGATGTATGATATGAAATTGGGGTTCGACGTCTAGTGGTCCGCCTATTCACGGTTGGTTTTACAGTGGTCTCGTTGTGTCTTAAAGAGTCCTTGGCTGTGCCGACTCGGGGACGCTTCGTATGTCATGTGCACTGCCTTGTACATGATGGTGCTGTACGATCGAGCCTGTGTAGGCCCCACCATGAAAACTTCGGACGAAATCTCTATCATATGTTTGTTCCGGCTTATTCTGCAAGCCAGTCCTTTGTTTTTGTTTTGAGTTGTGGTATTCGAGTTGCTTCAATGTCAAGTGTTGATTCCATACCTTTCCGAAATGGTGTTCTCATACTCCGATGTGAATACCAACCCTTCTCGACAATCGAGATTGTCATGTCAATCCTTTGCAACCGGCGTGTTTCTCTTCAAGTGGATCCGATCACTTCAACATCAGCAAGACCAATTATCATTTCTTCTCAATGGTGTTTGTTTCATCCGACTCCAAGTTGCCTTGGTTTTTTCCCGCCCACCCACCCTTTTTCCTCAAGGACTAAGATTTCTTTACCAAGTATCCTTTTATTTTTCATGAAGTTTCTCCATTCTTTTCCATCAATGTTCTTACCCGGTGGTTCTCAAGAAGATGTTCTACTAGTTCGTCATTCCTCATTCCTTTCTCTTCTCCGGTGGATTCAAGTCAAGTTTTGTTGATCATACCTTTTTCCTCATTTCAATGTCTTCTCATACCGGTGCACCTCATTATCATTCTACTTCTCGCTATTTGTTATTCCGGAGTGCTCAAGATATCTCGAAGATTCGTGTTTCCACTCTGCATTCGTTCAAGCTCTTTCGAGATTGGTATCTCATTCAAGTCATTTAATTCAACCGGTGCAACATCTCTTTTAAATCTTTTCAACGCTGTTCTTTTGAGTGGGCCCTAACCACAGGCCTTTTCCCAGGATCTTACCTGACTCTTCTATTTTCCCAGAGCTATCCTAAATTCATTTCCAAGTTTGACGTAAGAATGAGTTATCATCAGTCAAATGCTTTTCTCCAAGATCTTTCAAATTCTTTTCATAGTTGGCTCAACCTCTTCGCTTTTGATTCTTCCGGTGTGCCTCAATAATTCTTGGTGGTGTTTCTCGTTGTCATTCTCATCATTTGAAGACCGAAGAAGGATTTCTCTTAAATCTTGGTCCATTCTCTTGAATATTCATGGTCCTAGCTTGATGCCATCCTCTCATAATTGCTTTCGATTGAGATAACTCTTTTCTTACCATCCGGAGCATTTCATGAGTCGTTTCCATTTCTTTCCTCCGAAGGCCATCATGTCATAATTCTTCATTCTCAGCGTGTAGCTATCGTTCTCCAAATCCTACCGGTGATTCGTTCAAATATCCTCTAATCAGTTCATGTTCTCTTCGTTCTCATGTATCTAAATCCCCTCAAATATCTTCATTCGTTTTCCAATTCTTCCCGGAGAATTGTGCCTTTGCTACTTTCATTTTCAATTCTTATGGTGGTTCGTTCGAGATCCCTCTTCCTTTGCTACCATATCTATTCATTCGTTGTTTCCAAATCCCACCGGTGGTTCCATCGGTACCTTCCCAAGCTTGCGCCATATCTATCTTAATCCATTGTGGGTCATCAATTTAATTGATGAGGGATAAGCATAATGTAATTCTTATTCTTGTTTCATCGAGTAAATTCAATTCCTTATTCCGGAGGTTCATCAAAAAATTCTTGGTTTCAATTGCTCATCCTTCTTTTTCGGAGTTCCAAGTTCTCTCGGTTATATAATCGCGAAGCTCCATCTAAATAATTGCAAGACTTCACCTTGTGTTTTCAACTTCTCTTTCTTTTCATCATCCTTCTATTACCGGAGTTCTTCATGGAGGCTATAAATGGTGGGTCGTCAAGGATTCTTTTCATTCTTCAATTGTTCTTCAAGATTTCGCTCGAAGTTATGATCCGCCAAGCTATACTCAAAATTAAACAGGGTGCCCAACACTTGTTTTGTTTTGAGAAGCTCAAGTATTCTCCGTCTTGCAATCCAAAGTGCAATTCTTTCTACCTTATCTTTTGAGATGGTGATATGTCATTCTCGATAATTTCCATTCATGTTTCGTGATTCACATGTTGTCAAGAATGAGGTATTTTAAATCCATTAATCTCTTCGTTGGAGTTATCTTGGGTTATATTTCACCTAAAGCTTTCCCTAAGGATTGTTGCTATTTATGGTGCTTATAAATGACCCAAGTTCTTCTTTATCCTCCCGGTGATATAGCTTTCTCGTCTCCTTGTTCGTATCAATGAAATTCTTTTCCCGTGCTTGGCAGGTTGTCACCTCATAATTTGAGATGCATTCCTTAAGACCATATCAAGCTTATTCTTTTCGTTGTTGGTTTTCCAACAACTCCGTTATAACCTTCTTGGAAGGGTGCTTTCTGAGCTCATTTGTGGCAGAAGTTTGCATTTTCTCCTACATTCTGTTATTCCAATGATCTATCTTCTATTCTTTTGTTCCAGAGGCATTGTGATGTTAATCTCTTCGACCCATCATCTCATTTTGTAAATATCATGTAATTTCCCTTGCTTATCCGTTTAGTCGGAGTGTCGTGTTTTCATTCGAGTTCTCTCATCTTATCCAGTTTTGCCTCCCTTCTCAACCGGAGTGTGGTTTGTAATGTTTGTTACCCCTTGTGCCATTCTTTCAATTCCGGAGGCAGTGTGTGTTGTGTAACTTAGTAATTTCGAAAAATTTCCTACGCACATGCAAGATCATGGTGATGATATAGCAATGAGAGGGGAGAGTGTTCGTCCACGTACCCTCGTAGACCGTAAGCGGAAGCATTAGCACAACGCGGTTGATGTAGTCGTACGTCTTCACGATCCGACCGATCCAAGCACCGAACGTACGGAGCCTCCGAGTTCAGCACACGTTTAGCTCGATGACGTCCCTCGAACTCCGATCCAGCCGAGTGTCGAGGGAGAGTTCTGTCAGCACGACGGCGTGGTGACGATCTTGATGTTCTACCGGCGCAGGGCTTCGCCTAAGCTTCGCGACGATATGACCGAGGTGGAATATGGTGGAACGGGGCACCGCACACGGCTAAGGAACGATCCGTAGATCAACTTGTGTGTCCATGGGGTGCCCCCAGCCCCCGTATATAAATGAGGGAGGGAGGAGGAGGCCGGCCCTCTACTATGGCGCGCCATGGGGAGTCCTACTCCCACCGGGAGTAGGATTCCCCCTTTCCTAGTCCAACTAGTAGTCCTTCCATGTATTAGGAGTAGGAGACAAGGAAGGGGAAGAGAGGAGGGAAGGAAGGAGGGGGTGCGGCCCCTCCCCCTAGTCCAATTCGGACCAGGCCATGGGGGAGGGCGCGGCCTGCCCTAGGTAGCCCCTCTCTCTTTCCCGCAGGTCCCAATAAGGCCCAATACTAATTCCCGTAACTCTCCGGTACTCCGATAAATACCCGAATCACTCGGAACCTTTCCGAACTCCGAATATAGTCGTCCAATATATCGATCTTTACGTCTCGACCATTTCGAGACTCCTCGTCATGTCCCCGATCTCATCCGGGACTCCGAACTCCTTCGGCACATCAAAACTCATAAACTCATAATATAACTGTCATCGAAACTTTAAGCGTGCGGACCCTACGGGTTCGAGAACTATGTAGACATGACCTAGAACTATTCTCGGTCAATAACCAATAGCGGGACCTGGATGCCCATATTGGCTCCTACATATTCTACGAAGATCTTTATCGGTCAAACCGCATAACAACATACGTTGTTCCCTTTGTCATCGGTATGTTACTTGCCCGAGATTCGATCGTCGGTATCCAATACCTAGTTCAATCTCGTCACCGGCAAGTCTCTTTACTCTTTCTGTAATGCATCATCCTGTAACAAACTCATTGGTCACATTGCTTGCAAGGCTTATAATGATGTGCATTACCGAGAGGGCCCAGAGATACCTCTCCGACAATCGGAGTGACAAAACCTAATCTCGAAATACGCCAACTCAACATGTACCTTCAGAGACACCTGTAGTACTCCTTTATAATCACCCAGTTACGTTGTGACGTTTGGTAGTATCCAAAGTGTTCCTCCGGTAAACGGGAGTTGCATAATCTCATAGTTACAGGAACATGTATAAGTCATGAAGAAAGCAATAGCAACATACTAAACGATCAAGTGCTAAGCTAACGGAATGGGTCAAGTCAATCACATCATTCCCCTAATGATGTGATCCCGTTAATCAAATGACAACTCTTTTGTCCATGGCTAGGAAACATAACCATCTCTGATAAATGAGCTAGTCAAGTAGAGGCATACTAGTGACACTATGTTTGTCTATGTATTCACACATGTATTATGTTTTCGGTTAATACAATTCTAGCATGAATAATAAACATTTATCATGAAATAAGGAAATAAATAATAACTTTATTATTGCCTCTAGGGCATATTTCCTTCAGTCTCCCACTTGCACTAGAGTCAATAATCTAGTTCACATCGCCATGTGATTTAACACCAATATTCATATCTGTATATGATTAACACCCATAGCTCACATCATCATGTGACCAACATCCAAAGGGTTTACTAGAGTCAATAATCTAGTTCACATCGCTATGTGATTAACACCCAAAGAGTACTAAGGGGTGATTATGTTTTGCTCGTGAGAGAAGCTTAGTCAACGGGTCTGTCACATTCAGAGCCGTATGTATTTTGCAAATATTTTATGTCCACAATGCTCTGCACGGAGCTACTCTAGCTAATTGCTCCCACTTTCAATATGTATCTAGGTTGAGACTTAGAGTCATCTGGATCAGCGTAAAAGTTTGCACTGATGTAACTTTTACAACAAACTTTTTTATCACCTCCATAATCGAGAAACATCTCCTTAGTCCTTACTAAGGATATTCTTGACCAATGTCCAGTGATCTACTCCTAGATCACTATTGTACTCCCTTGCCAAATTCAGAGCAAGGTATATAATAGGTCTGGTACATAGCATAGCATACTTTATAGAACCTATCACTGAGGCATAGGGAATGACTTTTCATTCTTTTTCTATTTTCTGCTGTGGTCGGGATTTGAGTCTTACTCAATTTCATACCTTTGCAACACAGGCAAGAACTCTTTCTTTGACTATTCCATTTTGAACTATTTCAAAATCTTGCCAAGGTATGTACTCATTGAAAATCTTATCAAGCGTCTTGATCTATCTCAATAGATCTTGATGCTCAATATGTAAGTAGCTTTTACTGAGGTCTTTTCTTTTTAAAGAACTCCTTTAAAACACTCCTTTATGCTTTGCAGAAAAATTCTACATCATTTCTGATCAACAATATGTCACTCACATATACTAATCAGAAAGGCTGTAGTGCTCCCACTCACTTTATTGTAAATACAGGCTTCACCGCAAGTCTGTATAATACTATATGCTTTGATCAACTTATCAAAGCATATATTCCAATTCTGAGATGCTTGCACCAGTCCATAGATGGATTGCTGGAGCTTGCACATTTTGTTAGCACCTTTAGGATTGACAAAACCTTCTGGTTGTATCATATACAACTCTTCTTTAATAAATTCATTAAGGAATGTAGTTTTGACATCCATTTGCCAAATTTCATAAAATGTGGCAATTGCGAACATGATTCGGACAGACTTTTAAGCATCGATACGAGTAAGAAAATCTCATCATATTCAACACCTTGAACTTTGTCAAAAACCTTTTTCGACAAGTCTAGCTTTGTAGATAGTAACACTACTATCAACGTCCGTCTTCCTCTTGAAGATCCATTTATTCTTAATGAGTCACCGATCATCGGGCAAGTCAATCAAAGTCTACACTTTGTTCTCATACATGGATCATATCTCAGATTTCATGGCCTCAAGCCATTTCGTGGAATCTGGGCCCATCATCGCTTCCTCATAGTTCGTAGGTTCATCATGGTCTAGTAACATGACTTCCAGAACATGATTACCGTACCACTCTGGTGCGGATCTTACTCTGGAAGACCTACGAGGTTTGGTAGCAACTTGATCTGAAGTTTGATGATCATCATCATTAACTTCCTCACTAATTGGTGTAGGAATCACTGGAACTGATTTCTGTGATGAACTACTTTCCAATAAGGGAGAAGGTACAATTACCTCATCAAGTTCTACTCTCCTCCCACTCACTTCTTTCGAGAGAAACTCCTTCTCTGGAAAGGATCCATTTTAGCAACGAATGTCTTGCCTTCGGATCTGTGATAGAAGGTGTATCCAACAATTTCCTTTGGGTATTCTATGAAGAAGCACTTCTCCGATTTGGGTTCGAGCTTATCAGGATGAAACTTTTTCACATAAGCATCGCAGCCCAAAACTTTAAGAAACAACAGCTTAGGTTTACTGCTAAACCATAGTTCATATGGTGTCGTCTCAACGGATTTAGATGGTGCCCTATTTTAAAACGTGAATGCAGCTGTCTCTAATGCATAACCCCAAAACGATAGTGGTAAAGAGATATCATAGATCGCACCATATCAAATAAAGTGCGGTTACGACGTTTGGACACACCATAACGATGTGGTGTTCCAGGTGGCGTGAGCTGTGAAACTATTCCACATTGTTTTAATTGAAGACCAAACTCGTAACTCAAATATTTGTCTCCGCGATCAGATCGCAGAAACTTTATTTTCTTGTTACGATGATTTTTCCACTTCACTCTGAAATTCTTTGAACCATTCAACTATTTCAGACTTATGTTTCATCAAGTAGATATACCCATAAATGCTCAAATCATCTTGTGAAGGTCAGAAAATAACGATACTTGCCACGAGCATCAGCACTCATTGGATCGCATACATCGGTATGTATTATTTCCAATAAGTCAGTAGCTCGTTCCATTGTTCCGGAGAACGGAGTTTTAGTCATCTTGCCCAAAAGGCACGGTTCGCAAGCATCAAATGATTCATAACCAAGTGATTCCAAAAATCCATCTTTATGGAGTTTCTTCATGCGCTTTACACCGATATGACCCAAACGGCAGTGCCACAAATAAGTTGCACTATCATTATTAACTTTGCATCTTTTGGCATCAATTTTATGAATATGTGTATCACTACGATCGAGATCCAACAAACTATTTCCATTGGGTGTATGACCATTGAAGGTTTTATTCATGTAAACAGAACAACAATTATTCTCTGACTTTAAATGAATAACCGTATTGCAATAAACATGATCAAATCATATTCATGCTCAACGCAAATGCCAAATAACATTTATTTAGGTTTAACACTAATCCCGAAAGTATAGGGAGTGTGCGATGATGATCATATTAATCTTGGAACTACTTCCAACACTCATCGCCACTTCCCCTTCAACTAGTCTCTGTTTATTCTATAACTCCTGTTTCGAGTTACTAATCTTAGCAACCGAACAAGTATCAAATACTCAGGGGCTACTATAAACACTAGTAAGGCACACATCAATAATCTGTATATCAAATATACCCTTGTTCACTTTGCCATCCTTCTTATCCACCAAATATTCAGGGCATTTCCGCTTCCAGTGACCATTTCCTTTGCAGTGTAAACACTCAGTTTTAGGCTATGGTCCAGCTTTGGGCTTCTTCGCAGGAGTGACAACTTGCTTGTCTTTCCACTTGAAGTTCCCTTTCTTTCCCTTTGCCCTTTTCTTGAAACTAGTGGTCTTGTCAATCATCAACACTTGATGCTCTTTCTTGATTTCTACCTTCGTCGATTTCAACATCACGAAGAGCTCGGGAATCGTTTTCGTCATCCCTTGCATACTATAGTTCATCACGAAGTTCTACTAACTTGGTGACGGTGACTAGAGAATTCTGTCAATCACTATCTTATCTGGAAGATTAACTCCCACCTGATTCAAGTGATTGAAGTACCCAGACAATCTGAGCACATGCTCACTAGTTGAGCGATTCTCCTCCATCTTTTAGCTATAGAACTTGTTGGAGACTTCATATCTCTCAACTCGGGTATTTGCTTGAAATATCAACTTCAATTTCTGGAACATCTCATATGGTCCATGACGTTCAAAACGTCCTTGAAGTCCCGATTCTAAGCCGTTAAGCATGGTGCACTAAACTATCAAGTAGTCATTATATTGAGCTAGCCAAAAGTTCATAACGTCTGCATCTGCTCCTGCAATAGGTCTGTCACCTAGCGGTGCATCAAGGACATAATTCTTCTGCGCAGCAATGAGGATAAACCTCAGATCACGGATCCAATCCGCATCATTGCTACTAACATCTTTCAACACAGTTTTCTCTAGGAACATATCAAAATAAACATATGAAAGCAACAACGCGAGCTATTGATCTACAACATAATTTGCAAAATACTACCAGGACTAAGTTCATGATAAATTTAAGTTCAATTAATCATATTACTAAAGAACTCCCACTTAGACAGACATCTCTCTAGTCATCTAAGTGATCACGTGATCCAAATCAACTAAACCATGTCCGATCATCACGTGAGATGGAGTAGTTTCAATGGTGAACATCTCTATGTTGATCATATCTACTATATGATTCACGCTCGACCTTTCGGTCTCCGTGTTTCGAGGCCATATCTGTATATGCTAGGCTCGTCAAGTATAACCTGAGTATTCCGCGTGTGCAACTGTTTTGCACCCGTTGTATTTGAACGTAGAGCCTATCACACCCGATCATCACGTGGTGTGTCAGCACGAAGAACTTTCGCAACGGTGCATACTCAGGGAGAACACTTCTTGATAATTAGTGAGAGATCATCTTAAAATGCTACCATCAAACAAAACATAATAAGATGTATAACAGATAAACATCATATGCAATCAAAATATGTGACATGATATGGCCATGATCATCTTGCGCCTTTGATCTCCATCTCCAAAGTACTGTCATGATCTCTATCGTCACCGGCACGACACCATGATCTTTATCATCTTGATCTATATCAATGTGTCATCACATGGTTGTCTCACCAACTATTGCTCTTGCAACTATTGCTATCGCATAGCGATAAAGTAAAGCAATTATTTGGCACTTGCATCTTATGCAACAAAGAGACAACCATAGAGCTTCTGCCAGTCGCCGATAACTTCAATAAAACATGATCATCTCATACAACAACTTATATCTCATCACGTTTTGACCATATCACATCACAACATGCCCTGCAAAAACAAGTTAGACGTCCTCTACTTTGTTGTTGCAAGTTTTACGTGGCTGCTACGGGCATCAAAACCACAACGATAGTTTGTCAAATAGACTCCGTTTTAACCTTCACAAGGACCGGGCGTAGCCACACTCGGTTCAACTAAAGTTGGAGAAACTGACACCCGCTAATCACCTGTGTGCAAAGCACGGCGGTAAAACCAGTCTCGCGTAAGCGTACGTGTAATGTCGGTCCGGGCCGCTTCATCCAACAATACCGCTGAACCAAAGTATGACATGCTGGTAGGCAGTATGACTTATATCGTCCACAACTCATTTGTGTTCTACTCGTGCATATAACATCAAACCATAAAAACCTAGGCTCTGATACAACTGTTGTGTAACGTAGTAATTTCAAAAAAATTCCTACGCACATGCAAGATCATGGTGGTGATATAGCAACGAGAGGGGAGAGTGTTCGTCCACGTACCCTCGTAGACCGTAAGCGGAAGCATTAGCACAACGCGGTTGATGTAGTCGTACGTCTTCACGATCCGACCGATCCAAGCACCGAACGTACGGAGCCTCCGAGTTCAGCACACGTTCAGCTCGATGACGTCCCTCGAACTCCGATCCAGCCGAGTGTCGAGGGAGAGTTCCGTCAGCACGACGGCGTGGTGACGATCTTGATGTTCTACCGGCGCAGGGCTTCGCCTAAGCTTCGCGACGATATGACCGAGGTGGAATATGGTGGAAGGGGGCACCGCACACGGCTAAGGAACGATCCGTAGATCAACTTGTGTGTCCATGGGGTGCCCCCTGCCCCCGTATATAAAGGCGGGAGGGAGGAGGAGGCCGGCCCTCTACTATGGCGCGCCATGGGGAGTCCTACTCCCACCGGGAGTAGGATTCCCCCTTTCCTAGTCCAACTAGTAGTCCTTCCATGTATTAGGAGTAGGAGACAAGGAAGGGGAAGAGAGGAGGGAAGGAAGGAGGGGGTGCGGCCCCTCCCCCTAGTCCAATTCGGACCAGGCCATGGGGGGGGGGCGCGGCCTGCCCTAGGTAGCCCCTCTCTCTTTCCTGCAGGGCCCAATAAGGCCCAATACTAATTCCCGTAACTCTCCGGTACTCCGATAAATACCCGAATCACTCGGAACCTTTCCGAACTCCGAATATAGTCGTCCAATATATCGATATTTACGTATCGACCATTTAGAGACTCCTCGTCATGTCCCCATCTCATCCGGGACTCCGAACTCCTTCGGTACATCAAAACTCATAAACTCATAATATAACTGTCATCGAAACTTTAAGCGTGCGGACCCTACGGGTTCGAGAACTATGTAGACATGACCTAGAACTATTCTCGGTCAATAACCAATAGCGGGACCTGGATGCCCATATTGGCTCCTACATATTCTACGAAGATCTTTATCGGTCAAACCGCATAACAACATACGTTGTTCCCTTTGTCATCGGTATGTTACTTGCCCGAGATTCGATCGTCGGTATCCAATACCTAGTTCAATCTCGTCACCGGCAAGTCTCTTTACTCGTTCTGTAATGCATCATCCTGTAACTAACTCATTGGTCACATTGCTTGCAAGGCTTATAATGATGTGCATTACCGAGAGGGCCTAGAGATACCTCTCCGACAATCGGAGTGACAAAACCTAATCTCGAAATACGCCAACTCAACATGTACCTTCAGAGACACCTGTAGTACTCCTTTATAATCACCCAGTTACGTTGTGACGTTTGGTAGTACCCAAAGTGTTCCTTCGGTAAACGGGAGTTGCATAATCTCATAGTTACAGGAACATGTATAAGTCATGAAGAAAGCAATAGCAACATACTAAACGATCAAGTGCTAAGCTAACGGAATGGGTCAAGTCAATCACATCATTCCCCTAATGATGTGATCCCCTTAATCAAATGACAACTCTTTTGTCCATGGCTAGGAAACATAACCATCTCTGATAAACGAGCTAGTCAAGTAGAGGCATACTAGTGACACTATGTTTGTCTATGTATTCACACATGTATTATGTTTCCGGTTAATACAATTCTAGCATGAATAATAAACATTTATCATGAAATAAGGAAATAAATAATAACTTTATTATTGCCTCTAGGGCATATTTCCTTCAGTGTGTTGTTGATTTCATCATGTATCCTCTCATCTTGTCAAGTTCATGTTCAATTCCTTCCATTTACAGTCGGAGTGCTGCCCAAATTATATCAATCTTATTCCTTCTCTATCTAGTTTTAACCGGAGTGGTTTCAATATCTATCTTATCACTAAACCTCTTGGTAATCGTCGTATCCCTTGTTCCTCTTTTCTAACAGAGTGTTTTCAACTATGTTCATCTTCGTTGTTTTCTTTCTTTCATTTTGCTCAACCTCTCAAGGTTCATGGTTTCACTCGTTCGCCAAAGAAGCAACTTAGTTTTACCTCTTCTCTTCCTCTTCCGTTTTCCCTCCGGTGCCATCCTAGATCTCAGGACGAGATCCTCTCGTAGTGGTGGAGTGTTGTAACGCCCCGGATACAACTTTCCATATTCATAACTCCGACTCTTGCCTTTTCCGGAGATGTGATATATTTTTTCCTCCGTGGTTGGGTTTTTGTCTGTTGTTTTGCATTTTGTTCTTGTTATGCATCTCGTCTCATGTCATCATTCGCATTGCATCGACATCGTTTTCATAAAACTTGCGTTCGCTCGTCGTTGCCGTTTCTCCCTTTGCCTTCATCACCGTCCCTCGGACCGCTTTGCCTTCGCCGAGTCCAACCGGGTTTTCGATTCCCTCTTGTCTGACCGTTTGACCCTTTCTACACTTTACTCAGACCCCTCGCGTGCGTCCGAAACTTCCCCGAACCCGAACCGATCTGTCGTGACCGTTGGATCCGGATCATCCCCTAACATCTACAAAACATCTCCGTTTTGTTATTTGGGCTCCCTAACTATTTTATTCGTGACCGTCCGATTTAATCGAAGGCACCAAATGACCCTAAGCCTACCCACTCGCTATATATAGCAGTCTAACCCTAGATCCTAGGGGCTTGTCCCATCCCCCAAATCCCCTCATTCGCCGCCGCCACTCTTTTCATCGGGATCACCCACAGCCAACCACCATCCTCCCAGATCCCCTCCTCACCAACCAGAGCTCTCCACTGCTCCTCCCCGATTTGCTAGCTTCGATCCCGAGCTCCTCTGCCCGTCTCCCCTCGATCCATCCACCCAATCACACCGCAGCAGCCGCCACCCCCTCTCTTCCCGAGGCCCGAGCAGGAGCGCTCGGATTCGTCTTCTCGCGCGGCCAGCCGCCTCGACGGCGACCTCCAGGACCACCGCCGCGCCCTGCTTCTTCTTCCTGCTCGAGGAGATGTCCCTCGCCTCGAGCACCAATGCTCCAAGGCCGTCTTCTGCAGTTTCATCGCCGGAGCTCCCCACGTCGTCGCCCTGCACCAGCAGGCCCCACTGCCGCCCATCTCCCTCCCGCGCTCGACCTCGTCCCCTACTACCTGCATCCAGTTCCGCCGTTGTTATTCCGCCGGAGCACTAGTGGCTCGGATCCGCCCCCTCGTCCACCTGTCGTCCCCATCTTCGGGGATCCCTCTTCAGCCTCCTGCAAGCCGCCTCCAAGCTCTGCCTCGCCGGAGTTCCCGCGTCGCCAGCAGCAAGCTCCGCCGCCGACTCCCTCTGCAGCCGCCCTGCCAAGTCCGACCGCCAAGCCGTTGCCTTCCTCCGTCGCCCTTGCCTGTTCTCGGCCGATCCCGCCGCCAGGGCCCCGTCCCTGCCGCCGGCACCCCCAAGTCCGTGCCGCCGCCCCTGCGTCCCCTGCTTCCTGTCGCGAGCTCCAGCGCTGCTGTTCCCTGCTACGGTGTTCCTTCTTCAGAAACGAACAGAGCAGCTCGCTCGAGCCGCTCGCCCTGTTGACCGCGCCAGCCTCCAGCGCCCTCCAGATTGGGCCCGAGCCAAGGCCCAGCTTCCCTCCAAAGCCCAGCGCGCCAGCCTCCCGGCCTCAAGGCCCGATGTGAGCAGCTCCCCCCTGGGCCAGATCTCAGATTCGGCCCAGCTCCTGTTTTTTTTCCTTTTGTGAATTTAGCATTATACCAGGGATTTGCAGATTTGCAGAAACCCCCTTGCACTTCATGCATATAATAACTCACAAATTATGCATCTTATGTAAAAACATTATATATGAAAAATGATTAGAATTGCATCTAGTTTAATAATATGCTGCCTTCATCCATGTTTAAAATGTTTAAAATGATGTTTGTTTAAATTTGCTCAAATGCCATGCTAAAATGATTTATTTCATAACTAAATAACCGTTGCTCCGTTTTAAATAAACTTTATATGTAAATGGGGTGGAAAAATGCCTAGTTTAACATGGTGCACTTTGTTTTACTGTTTAACAACTTTAAAATATGGTTTAGGGCAGAACAGTAGCAAATTCATAATTTGCATATGAGGTTTTTCCGGAAATGTTGTTTGTTGTTCCGGCCTCATTTAAACTTGCCTAAATATTTAGTTTACTTTTGTTACACCCCTTGCCATGTTTAACAACATTTAACATTGTTGTGTACCTAAACAAGAGCGAACTAAACTACTCGGATGTGGTGTTTCATCAATATGCAACTCGTTGCATATTGAGCTCCACTTAACTTGTAGTATTGTGTGTTGCACTTTGCCATGCCATGCCTCATTAAACCGGACATGCATCATACTTGATTGTGCATCATGCCATATTTATGGTTGTGTGTTTACCATGTTGTTTGTTTCTTTCCGGTGTTGCTTCTTAGTCCCGGTAATGTTGCGATTGTGAGGATTCGTTCGACTACGTCCGTTTGTCTTCTTCATGGACTCGTTCTTCTTCCTAGCGGGATTTCAGGCAAGATGACCGCTACCCTGGATCTCACTACTATCATTGCTATGCTAGTTGCTTCGTTCTATCGCTATGTTGCGCTACCTATCATTTTGCTCTTCAAGCCTCCCAAATTGCCATGAACCTCTAACCTTTGACACCATTCCTAGCAAACCGTTGCTTGGCTATGTTACCGCTTTGCTCAGCCCCTCTTATAGCGTTGCTAGCTGCAGGTGAAGTTGAAGATTTCTCCATGGTGGACAGGGTTATGTTGGGATATCACAATATCTCTTATATTATTAATGCATCAATATATTTGGTAAAGGGTGGAAGGCTCGGCCTTATGCCTGGTGTTTTGTTCCACTCTTGCCGCCCTAGTTTCCGTTATACCGGTGTTATGTTCCCGGATTTTGCGTTCCTTACGCGGTCGGGTGATTTATGGGACCCCCCTGATAGTTCGCTTTGAATAAAACTTGTCCAGCAAGGGCCAACCTTGGTTTTACCATTTGCCTCACCACCACCTATCCCTTTCCCTTGGGTCGGCCAACCCGAGGGTCATCTTTATTTTAGCCCCCCCGGGCCAGTGCTTGTCTAAGTGCTGGTCCGAACCGAGCGATGTCCGGCGCCCCCTGGGCAACCAGGGTCTATGCCAACCCGACATCTTGCTCATCCGGTGTGCCCTGAGAACGAGATATGTGCAGCTCCTATCGGGATTTGTCGGCGCATCAGGCGGCTTTGCTGGTCTTGTTTTACCATTGTCGAAATGTCTTGTAAACCGGGATTCCGAGACTGATCGGGTCTTCCTGGGAGAAGGTCTATTCCTTCGTTGATCGCGAGAGCTTGTCATGGGCTAAGTTGGGACACCCCTGCAGGGTATAAACTTTCGAGAGCCGTGCCAGCGGTTATGTGGCAGATGGGAATTTGTTAATGTCCGGTTGTAGATAACTTGACACCAGATCCGAATTAAAATGCATCAACCGCGTGTGTAGCCGTGATGGTCTCTTCTCGGCGGAGTCCGGGAAGTGAACACGGTTTCTAGGTTATGTTTGACGTAAGTAGGTGTTCAGGATCACCTCTTGATCATTGCTAACTTCACGACCGTTCCTTTGGTTCTCTTCTCGCTCTCATTTGCGTATGTTAGCCACCATATCATGCTTAGCCGCTGCTGCAACCTCACCACTTTACCCCTTCCTTACCCATTAAGCTTTGCTAGTCTTGATACCCATGGTAATGGGATTGCTGAGTCCTCGTGGCTCACAGATACTTCCAAAACCAGTTTGCAGGTGCCTATGTTACCGTGCAGGTGACACATCCAAGCTCGAGGAGGAGCTCGATGAAGATCTTGCCCTTTGTGTTGTTTCGTTCTAGTTGATCAGTAGTGGAGCCCAGTTGGGGTCGATCGGGGACCTTTGTCGCATTTGGGGTTCTTCTTTTATTTTGGTTCCGTAGTCGGGCCTTGATTGTATCTGGATGATGTAATGATTTATTCATGTCATTGTGTGAAGTGGCGATTGTAAGCCAACTATGTATCTTTTTCCCTTATGTATTACATGGGTTGTGTGAAGATTACCTCACTTGCGACATTGCTTTCAATGCGGTTATGCCTCTAAGTCGTGCTTCGACACATGGGAGATATAGCCGCATCGAGGGCGTGACATCGGTCTCACGTCAAGGGGGTCTCCGAGCGCGCCCACGGGGTAGGGCTCGCCCTCCACCCTCGTGGACGACTCGGGACTCTTCTGGCCCAACTCTTTTACTCCGGGGGCTTCTTTGGGTCCATAAAAAATCGTCAAAAATTGGCACGTCAATTGGACTCCGTTTTGTATTCCTTTTCTGTAAAACTCAAAAAGAAGGAAAAAACAGAAACTGGCACTAGGCTCTAGATTAATAGGTTAGTCCCAAAAATCATATAAAATAGCATATAAATGCATATAAAACATCCTAGATGGAAAATATAATAGCATGGAACAATCAAAAATTGTAGATACGTTGGAGATGTATCAAGCATCCCCAAGTTTAATTCCTGCTCGTCCTCGAGTAGGTAAATGATAAAAACAGAATTTTTGATGTGGAATGCTACCTAACATATTTATCAATGTAATCTACTGTGGCAAGAATATTCAGATCCATAAGATTCAAGATAAAAGCTTAATATTGATATAAGAATAGTAATACTTCAAGCATGCTAACCAAGCAGTTTATGTCTTATCAAAATAACTTAGCCAAAGAAAGCTTATCCCTACAAAATCATATAGTTTGGCCATGCTTCATTTTCGTCACACAAAAATGCTCCCATCATACACAACCCCGGTTTCAGCCAAGCAATTGGTTCATACTTTTTAACGTGCTTCAGCTTTTTAACCCTCACGCAATACAAGAGCGTAAGCCAGGGATATAGCACTATGGGTGGAATAGAATATGATGATGGAGGTTGTGTTGAGAAGACAAAAAAGAGAAAGTCTCACATTGACGCGGCTAATCAACGGGCTATGGAGATGCCCATCAATTGATGTCAACATGAGGAGTAGGGATTGCCATGCAACGGATGCACTAGAGCTATAAATGTATGAAAGCTCAACAAAATAAATTAGATGGGTGTGCATCCAACTTGCTTGCTCATGAAGACCTAGGGCATTTTGAGGAAGCCCATCATTGGAATATACAAGCCAAGTTCTATAATGAAATATTCACACTAGTATATGAAAGTGACAACATAAGAGACTCTCTATCATAAAGATCATGGTGCTACTTTGAAGCACAAGTGTGGAAAAGGATAGTAACATTGTCCCCTCTTTTTTGGGGCCTTTCTTCTTTTTGGCCTTTTTTTGGCCTTTCTCTCTTTTTTTAAGGGACAATGCTCTAATAATGAGGATCATCACACTTCTATTTACTTACAACTCATGGATTACAACTCTTACAACTCATGGATTACAACTCGATACTAGAACAAAATATGACTCTATATGAATGCCTCCGACGGTGTACCGGGATGGGCAATGAATCAAGAGTGACATGTATGAAAAATTATGAAGGTGGCTTTGCCACAAATACGATGTCAACTACATGATCATGCAAGGCAATATGACAATGATGAAGCTTGTCATAATAAACCGAACGGTGGAAAGTTGCATGGCAATATATGTCAGAATGGCTATGGAAATGCCATAATAGGTAGGTATGGTGGTTGTTTTGAGGAAGATATAAGGAGGTTTATGTGTGATAGAGCGTATCATATCACGGGGTTTGGATGCACCGGCAAAGTTTGCACCAACTCCCAAGGTGAGAAAGGGCAATGCGCGGTACCGTAGAGGCTAGCAATGATGGAAGGGTAAGAGTGCGTATAATCCATGGACTCACATTAGTCATAAAGAACTCATATACTTATTGCAAAAGTTTATTAGCCCTATAAGCAAAGTACTACTACGCATGCTCCTAGGTGAAGGGTTGGTAGGAGTTAACCATCGCGCGATCCCGACCTCCATTCATAAGGAAGGCAATCAAAGAACACCCCATGCTTCAAATTTGTCACACAATGTTCACCATACATGCATGCTACGGGACTGGCCAATTTTAACACAAGTATTTCCCAATTTCATAATTACCCAACTAGCATGACTCTAAAATTACCACCTTCATATCTCAAAGCAATTATCAAGTATCAATTTTATCATAGTATTCAATGCACTTTATATGATAGTTTTTATTATACCCAACTTGGATGCCTATCATATTAGGACTGAATTCATAACCAAAGCAAATTACCATGCTGTTCTAGAGACTCTCAAAATAATATAATTGAAGCATGAGAGTTCATCTATTTCTTCAAAATAAAACCACCGCCGTCCTCTAAACGATATAAGTGAAGCACTAGAGCAAACAACAAACTACTCTGAAAGATATAAGTGAAGGTCAATGAGTAGTTGAATAATTATGCAACTATGTGAAGACTCGCTAACATTTAAGAATTTCAGATCTTGGTATTTTATTGAAACAGCAAGCAAAACAAAACAAAATGACACTTCAAGGATAGCACACATTATGTGAAGAAGCAAAAACTTAGGTTCAACCGATACTAACCGATAATCGTTGAAGAAGAAAGGTGGGATGCCTATCGGGGCATCCCCAAGCTTTAGATGCTTGAGACTTCTTGAAATATTAATTAGGGATGCCTTGGGCATCCCCAAGCTTGAGCTTTGTCTCTCCTTAATTCCTTTTATATCACGGCTTCCCTACATCTTAAAAGCTTCATCCACACAAAACTCAACAAGAACTTGTGAGATAAGTTTGTATAAATCAACGCAATAACCTTATCATTCTCTACTGTAACAAATCACTAAAATTATTATTCAGAATTGCATACTAAATGCCTCTGCATATTTAATACTCCTATCCTGAAATAGAATCATTAAACAAGCAAACATATGCAAACAATGCAAACATAACAGCAATCTGCCAAAATAGTATAGTCTGTAAAGAATGCAAGATTCATCATACTTCCCTAAATCCAAAAATTATGAGAAAAATACTAAAGTGTATAAACTTTATCAGAGCTTATTTTGCAAAAAGTTTCAACAATTTATCATATCCTGACTTTTCTAGGGAATTTTTCCAACATCGATAAACTTTCTGTTCTCAAACAGCAACAAGCATACTTGAAAATAAGAATGGTAAAGGCTATCCTTGACATTTTTATTGAAAATATAGATGCTAAATATTATTATAAATAACAGCAAGAAAATACTAACAAAAGAAAATGACACTCCAAGTAAAGTTACCGACGGACGAAGACGAAAGAGGGGATGCCTTCCGGGGCATCCCCAAGCTTAGGCTCTTGGTTGTCCTTGAATATTACCTTGGGGTGCCTTGGGCATCCTCAAGCTTAGGCTCTTGCCACTCCTTATTCCATAGTCCATCGAATCTTTACCCAAAACTTGAAAACTTCACAACACAAAACTTAACAGAAAACTCGTAAGCTCCGTTAGTATAAGAAAATAAATCACCACTTAGGTACTGTTATGAACTCATTCTAAATTCATATTGGTATAATATCTACTGTATTCCAACTTCTCTATGGTTCATACCCTCCGATACTACTCATAGATTCATCAAAATAAGCAAACAACACATAGAAAACATAATCTGTCAAAAACAGAAAAGTCTGTAGTAATCTGTAACTCTCGAATACTTCTGTAACTCAAAACATTCTACCAAATTAGGAAAGCCTGAGAAATTTGTGTACCAATCCAGAGCAAAAAGAATCACATCAAAAGCATGTTTCTGTGAATTATCAAAACTAATTTACTGGGTGCAAAAGTTTCTGATTTTCAGCAGGATCAACACAACTATCACCGTAAGCTATCCTAAAGGTCTTACTTGGTACTTTATTGAAACAAAAGCTATAAAACATGATTACTACAGTAGCATAATCATGTGAACACACAAAAAAGTAAAGGTAAGTATTGTGTTATCTCCCAACAAGCACTTTTCTTTAATGCCTTTTAGCTAGGCATGATGATGACAAAGATGCTCACATAAAAGATAAGAATTGAAACATAATGGGAGCATCATGAAGCATATGACTAGCACATTTAAGTCTAACTAACTTCCTATGCATAGGGATTTTGTGAGCAAACAACTTATGGGAACAATAATCAACTAGCATAGGAAGGCAAAACAAGCATAACTTTAAAACTTTAAGCACATAGAGAGGAAACTTGATATCATTGCAACTCCTACAAGCATTCCTCCCTCATAATAATTTTTAGTAGAATCATGAATGAATTCAACAATATAACCAGCACATAAAGCATTCTTTTCATGATCTACTTGCATAGAAATTTTACTACTCTCCACATAAGAAAATTTATTCTCATCAATAGTAGTGGGAGCAAACTCAACAAAATAATTATCATGTGAGGCATAATCCAATTGAAGATTAAAATCATGATGACAAGTTTCATGGTTATATTTATTCTTTATGGCATATGTATCATCACAATAATCAACATAAATAGGAGGCATGCTTTCATCATAATAAATTTTCTCATCAAAACTTGGGGGACAAAAAATATCATATTCATCAAACATAGCATCCCCAAGCTTGTGGCTTTGCATATCATTAGCATCATGGGTATTCAGAGAATTCATACTAACAACATTGCAATCATGCTCATCATTCACATATTTTATGCCAAGCATTCTATGTAATTCTTCTTCTAGTACTTGAGCACAATTTTCGGAATCCTTATTTTCACGGAAGACATTAAAAAGATGAAGCATATGAGGCACCCTCAATTCCATTTTTTTGTAGTTTTCTTTTATAGACTGAACTAGTGATAAAACAAGAAAAAAAAGATTCGATTGCAAGATCTAAAGATATACCTTCAAGCACTAACCTCCCCGGCAATGGCGCCAAAAAAGAGCTTGATGTCTACTACACAACCTTCTTCTTGTAGACGTTGTTGGGCCTCCAAGTGCAGAGGTTTGTAGGACAGTAGCAAATTTCCCTCAAGTGGATGACCTAAGGTTTATCAATCCATGGGAGGCATAGGATGAAGATGGTCTCTCTCAAACAACCCTGCAACCAAATAACAAAGAGTCTCTTGTATCCCCAACACACCCAATACAATGGTAAATTGTATAGGTGCACTAGTTCGGCGAAGAGATGGTGATACAAGTGCAATATGGATGGTAGATATAGGTTTTTGTAATCTGAAATTAAATAAACAGCAAGGTAACTAATGATAAAAGTGAGCGTAAACGGTATTGCAATGCTAGGAAACAAGGCCTAGGGTTCATACTTTCACTAGTGCAAGTTCTCTCAACAATAATAACAGAGTTGGATCATATAACTATCCCTCAACATGCAACAAAGAGTCACTCCAAAGTCACTAATAGCGGAGAACAAACTAAGAGATTATTGTAGGGTACTAAACCACCTCAAAGTTGTTCTTTCTTATCGGTCTATTCAAGAGACCGTAGTAAAATAACACGAAGCTTTCTTTCCGTTCAATCTATCCTAGAGTCCGTACTCGAATAACACCTTAAGATACAAATCAATCAAAACCCTAATGTCACCTAGATACTCCAATGTCACCTCAAGTATCCGTGGGTATGATTATACGATAGGCATCACACAATCTCAGATTTATCTATTCAACCAACACAAAGAACTTCAAAGAGTGCCCCAAAGTTTCTACCGGAGAGTCAAGACGAAATCGTGTGCCAACCCCTATGCATAAGTTCACAAGGTCATTGAACCCGCAAGTTGATCACCAAAACATACATCAAGTGGATCACGTGATATCCCATTCTCACCACAGATAAGCACATGCAAGACATACACCAAGTGTTCTCAAATCCTTAAAGACTCAATCCGATAAGATAACTTCAAAGGGAAAACTCAATCCATTACAAGAGAGTAGAGGGGGAGAAACATCATAAGATCCAACTATAATAGCAAGGCTCGCGATACATCAAGATCGTGCCGAATCAAGAACACGAGAGAGAGAGAGAGAGAGAGAGAGAGAGAGAGATCAAACACATAGCTACTGGTACATACCCTCAGCCCCAAGGGTGAACTACTCCCTCCTCGTCATGGAGAGCGCTGCGATGATGAAGATGGCCACCGCTGATGGAACCCCCCCTCCGGCAGGGCGCCAGAACAGTGTCCCGATTGGTTTTTTGTGGCTACAGAGGCTTGCGGCGGCGGAACTCCCGATCTAGGTTATTTTCTGGAGGTTTGGGTATTTATAGGAATTTTTGGCGTCAGTCTCATGTCAAGGGGGTCTCCGAGTCGTCCACGAGGCAGGGGGGCGCACCTAGGGGTAGGGCTCGCCCTTCACCCTCGTGGACGGCTTAGGACTCTTCTGGCCCAACTCTTTTACTCCCGGGGTTTCTCTTGGTCCATAAAAAATCGTATAAAATTGGCACGTCAATTGGACTCCGTTTGGTATTCCTTTTCTGTAAAACTCAAAAACAAGGAAAAAACAGAAACATGCACTGGGCTCTAGGTTAATAGGTTAGTCCCAAAAATCATATAAAATAGCATATAAATGCATATAAAACATCCTAGATGGATAATATAATAGCATGGAACAATAAAAAATTATAGATACATTGGAGACGTATCAATAGCCAACATTCACATGCTCAGTAGTATTGCAGGGAGACTCCCCTAGAAAAGGATTGCACAAGGCAACCATCCATCCCAATATAGTTTTAAAATTGGGAATCATGATAGACAACTAAGATCCCACAAAAACTTTTCAAGATTGTAAGCAAATTAGGTCCCTTGATGGACAACTTAGGTCTCATCTTCCCTCACTATGCAACTGGTCCTCACATTTTGAGCAACTCCTCATTGTGTGAGCAACTCATTCCCATCTTATGAGCAACTCCTGTATTCGTCAACATCTCGACCCCACTCCTCTCCAACCCCGCTCATCACATGCGTGATAGTTGAAAAAACCATGAAAGAACTCTAGCATTACTACTTTAGGCACAAAAGTAGTGAAACGTCATATCATAAAAAGAGTAAAAAATGGCATCACAAAAAGACACATAGGGTCATCTAACTTACACTATTTTTGCAGGAAACTTCGTGCGAAAAATATGATCAACTTACATAGATTTGTGGGCAAACTCTCAGATATGCCCCCTATGCAACTTCTGACACCCCCCCCCCTAGCAACTCATGTCACACTATGTGCAACTCCTACTCATCTTTTGTGTATGCAACTATACATATCTACATATAGAAATTGTTCTTGCAAACTCTCAGCAATTTCCCCTTAGTAGAAATCCACACAATTGTTCTAGCAAAGATCCAAAGCAACTATTCCTAGCAAAAAAATTCAAACGATTATCCTAGCAAATCCTAGCAATTGTATTACCAAAACACAATGCAAAATTGTTTCTAGCAAAACCAAGCATATGTATTAGGAAACCACAATGCAAAACTGAGCAACTCTCCTACAAAACCAAGCAACTGTCCTATCCAAACCAAGCAACTGCATTACTAAAAAGCAACTATGGAAAAATTGTCCTAGCAAAACCAAGCAAACTGTCCCTAGCATTACTACTTGGATTGTCTACTTCAGGCAGAAAAAATGTATGACCAAATAGCCTTTGTGTACAACTATCTGACCCGCACACCCTCCCAATGCAACATATCTATTCTAGCAAAAATCTAAAACAACTCAATTATACAGAAAACAGAAAATGAAAAACTGTTCTAGAAAAAAAAACAAGCAATTGTTCTAGATAAAACCAAGCAACTGCATTAAAAAAACAAATGCAAAAACCTGTTCAAAACAAATCTGAGCAACTGCCTAACAAAGATGCCCTCGCTAATTAGTTGGCTAATATACTAGGAGAAGTTGTGTGTGGGGTAGCTCATATTGCCTATACTATGAAACATAGTGTTAGCATACTTGATAGTATGGTAGACAACTTATATGTCAATTTAGCGAACATGATAGTCATGGGAGGCAACTTATAAGGACTTCTCGTTGATAGGCAATCATAGTAGGCAAACTAAGAAGAAGTTGCTTTCCTATAGCACTAAAGTTGCCTCATCAGCACTCAAAGTTGCTCTAAAAATAAAGTTCATTGAAACATACCCATGTGGTATCTATGTTTAAGAACTCGGCAAGAGAAACTCAACGGTGAAAACGAATCTAAATTTCGATACTCAAACCAAAAGTTATGGCTTTTTAAATTTTATAAAGCCCAAATAAATGCACATACTTTTTCTTTCTTGATTGATTTATACAAAGTAGAGAGCATTCAAAGGGACAAAAACCAGATACTTTCCTTTTTTTAGTGTAATGATGACAAGGGATGCTAATTACCTTTATGGTAGGCCTACTCGGATGCACTGCGTGCCATGTGAGTTTTTTGGCGCATATAGTGTTCGCTCAGAGAGCTCAATTGGTGCAGCTGCACTAATAAGTATTTGATCTTGTATTATGAGACGAAGAAAGTAGTAACTACTAACTGAAAAGAGAACCACTAGGGATCAGACTACTGATCCCTAGCATCATATCAGACTAGTGGCAAGCCGTTGGATGGAATCCCTCACACCCGTTGGATAAGCAGCACACGTCCGGTTAGGAGTTTCCATAACTGAACCAATTAATGCTAATTATGTGTGATTTACTACGAGTAATTACTATTCACTATAAATCAGGTCACTATTTTCAGATTACGTTGGATGTGCTCATAACTAACCCTCACGATATTTAGGAAAAAAATTGGATGGTAAGAAAAGTAAAAATTGGACGGTAAGGAAAGTAAAAATGTGATTATCGTTGCTTCCTTTCTTGGCAAAATTTGTTTCCATAGTAATTCAATTTTGCTTCCGACGAAATTATATTTTCTTCAATTTGAAAAAAATTCCTTGCAACAAAAAATTTATGTTTCTATCGACAGGAGAATTTGCTTCCATCCTTTATCATGTTTTCTTACATGGAATATGTTATTGTGTGCTTGGAACAGTATATTCTCTGAAAAGCATCAGGATATTGCTTCCAGTGAAAATAAAAATAGTCATGCCCGCATATTTTGCTTCCATTGGCCAGCGAGAATGCTTCCAAAATAACTAAGATTGTTTCCAACGTAGAAAATGTGTGTTTTGAACGATTTGAGCATTATAATGAGCCCCGCAAAAATAAGAGAATTATAATGAGGTAACTTTAATTTTTTGAATGAGAAAAATATTTCTTCCTAACAACATGACTTCCAAAAGAGAAAGAAATTGCTTCCAAATAAAATAGTGTTTGCTTCCAAAGAGTATCTTGCAAAAAAACAGAATGCATTTGAGAATCTGGTTTGGGATAAAAAAGAATGTGATGCAGGATTATGTTGTGCCATTTGACCGTGAAGCCAATAAGGTCCACCTCGATGGCGACGATGCAGGCGCGAGGGACACGTTGGTGCGACCATGGAAGCACTGGTCTAGCCGATCACGGTGGCGTCGCTAGCCTCCACGTCAACGAGATCACAGAAGCACCCGCTGCAATGATGCATCCGTGAACATGGGCACCTCCATGTAGATAGGTGTTGTCAAGGAGTGCCGATGTGATCAGAGAGGTGGCCATGAGCAGTGAATACGATGCCGAAGAGGAATGGTAGGGTACTCGTTGATGAAGTGCTTACCCCGTTGGTGAAGAACGCCACAAAAACATCGATGGAGGGGGAGATGGAGTAGCTAGAGGAGGAAGGACGGATCTTGGAAACAACGCTGGGGAGGATTGATTAGAGGAAGGTCATTTTGCATGGACGAGTGATTAGAGGGAGGTAGTTATGCATGGCAGATATGGCTGGTTACCAACGGGTGATGCAATTTTAACCGTGAGATTAAACTTGGACTAACAGCAGTCGACTGGTCTGATGCGTTCCTTCTGATCAGACTATAGATAGAAAGCCTTTCCCAACTAAAAAACTACCGGGCCACAATCAGTGTACATGCACACGTTGACATGACCGTTTATTTTGCTAACCGAAAAGAAAACTAAGCTAGCTACTAAACCGAGCTAGGAAGTACAAGTTCAACAAGTGGTGCCGTCATCCCTAATAATCCTTGGTGGAGGAGCAAACTCTTGCCTTCGTGTAAACCTTCCCTGGCCGGCAGAAGTACCCCTGCTCTGGCGCACAGTGCAAGTCGTCAGAGCAGACACATAGTCCTTCAATGGCGCAACGCTTCTTAATGATGTTGGGGGTCCCGTTGACGCCGAGCACTTGGTCGGTCCACTCGCTGGAGAAGAGCCCGTCGGGGTCGTACATATTCTTTACCTTAAGGAACTTATTGGCTTTTGGGTACCTTGCGATGACACCGTCGAAGGCGAAGTCGCGGTTCTTACCCCAGTGCGGCAGGCCGCCGTACTTATCCAATGCCATCTGCTCAATCTCGTCCACCACGTCGGCGTGGGCGCGCGGCATGCCGTCGGTGTGGCTGCGGTAGAAGATGATGTCAACGTCAACAGAGTCCTCGGGCTTGCCGAGGTACGCGGAGGACGCCTTGACGTAGCGGAGGACAACACCCGTACGAAGGAGGGCACAAAACGCGGCCGGTTTGAGGTCCCGGAGCCGTTGCATGTCGGCGACGAACGCCGACACCTTAGAGAGTGGGACGCTGAAGCCGGAGTTGTACATGTAGGTGCCTCGGATGCGCGGGTCCCAGGCGCAGGAGGAGAGGAGGCCATCCTCTGGGCCATCGATGCACGAGCCGGACGCCTGGATGCGATGCTGGTACCCCACAATCGGGTACCCCGTGAAGGAGACGCCGTCGTTCGTGAAGCCCAAGGCCGGCAGCTGTCTCGTGGCCGTCTCCTGCTCCGCCGCGCACCGGGCGATGTCAGTGCCGTTCTCCTGCAGCCGCTCCTCTGCTGCTCTTGCACGGACAAGCAGGGCTGTGGGGTTGGAACGAAAAAGGGCCAGATCGCTGAGCCCATTCCCGGGTGTCTCGACGTCGACGCGGTCGTCCTGGCGGTAGATGACGCTGCCGTGCTGCGGCAGCCATATCATGTCGGCGAACTCGTGAAGACGGCCCCACTCGGCCACCCGTGCCGTGAAGTCCGAGTCGTTGCGCCTCACGAACGTCACTGACCGCTTGAACAGCGGCTGCAGGGCCAGAGTCACCTGGGAGACAACGCCGAGGACCCCAAGGGAGACCTTGGCGGCGTCCAGGTCCGGGTGATCGGCGCCGAGCTCCCTCACCATGGCGAACCCGTGACACGCCGGCGCCGGCGTCACGATCCTCAGACCGACCACGTACTCGTGCACGGCGCCTCCCTTGCCCCACAGCCCGCTCCCATGCGCGCCCGTCGCGAGGAGCCCGCCGATGGTTAGGCCGTACCAGTACGGCGAGTGCGGCAGTGACAGCCCCGCTGCGGCAGCGGCCTGGATCAGGTCCCGGAGTACCATGCCGCTCTCCACCGTGATGAGCTGCCTCTCGGCATCAACGCGAACCGTCCGGTTCAGCCGTGCGGTGCTTATGATGGTGCCCTGGCTGCCGCCGGGGCACGCCAGCTTGGGGCCGCTGTGTGAGTGCTTGGTGGCCACCTTCATCTTGCGTTTGGCGGACGCCGCGGCCGCCACGGCCGCGACCAGCTCCTGCTCGGTGCTCGGGTAGACAACGTTGGCCGCGTGGCAGATGGTGCGGTCCGTGAAGGAGCCGTACGTGTTGGTGACCGTGCAGTTGGACGTGCCATCCGTACAGGTCACCGGATCCGGTGGAGGGCTGCAGCCGGCGAGCTGGAGCAGGATCCCTACGAGGAGAACAGCAGCCAAGCTCCCCATTGCTCGTGATTGTGCTTGCTCTCCTTGCGACATCGCTGACTTCTCGAATGAATGAATGAAGGCCTGCACTACAGCTTGCTTGTATCCACTACAGATATATACAGGTATATATACAGGATCCCTACTTATATATACAGGTATATATAAGGTTAGACACATCGGGGTGCACAAAATAAAAAATTACAACCAGTTGCACACAAAACAAACTTAAATCCTGCATCTGCACCACACATAGAGATCCGTGCTCCTCATGTGCAACTTCCTTGATCGAGGATAGTATCTTTTTGTGTGTATGGGTATCTATTGTTATACTCAGAGCAAGTATAATAGAGCTGAGTCAGCGGGCTACAAGGATTAAACTAGTATATTTGTGCTTAGTTGGAGAAAAGAGAAGAGGAGAGAGAAGGTAAGCGGGCTCTTCGTGAAGAGCCAGCTCTAGCACGTGCTCCTAGGCACTTTGTGAGAATGAAATGTGGGCCACATAATAAAAAAGCAGTACACTCTTCTGATCCACTATTGTACATGTTGGCTATAAGATGGGTTGTAAATGACATGGCATTGGCTTATAGCCAGCAGCTGGCTATATTATTAACCATGCTCTCAGCTGCGTGTGGTTTTCCAATCACGCATTTCATGTTGAAATTGAATGAACTGAGCAAACGATGCCGCTCCTCCTTCATGCTCAGGCATAACATTCTCATCCTGAAACTGAAACCCTTGATCGTAGATACGTTCTGGGCGCTCATCCTCTACAATCATATTGTACATGATCACATAAGCAGTCGTCACCTCCCACAACTTCTTGATGCTTCAAGTTCTAGCAGGATACCAAACGATGCCCTATCAAAATTGCAGAACACCAAAGGCACGCTCGACATTCTTCCTAGCACCCTCTTGTTCTTGTGCAAATGTTTTCCTCTCATCTCCGACAGGGTTGGAGATTGTCTTCACAATAGTGGTCCACTGAGGATAGATACCGTCGCCTAGGTAGTATCCTTTGTCGTAGTTGTGGCCGTTGATGGTAACATTGACCCGCGGGCTATTGCCTTCGACAAACCTTGCAAACACCGTCGAGAGTTGAAGCACGTTGATATCATTGTGTGATCCGGCCATGCCGAAGAAGGGGTGCCAGATCCAGAGATCTTGTGAGGCCACGGCCTCAAGTATGACAGTGCAAGCCCTGACATGACCCTTATACTGCCCTTGCCAAGCAGAAGGGCAGTTCTTCCACTCCCAGTGCATGCAGTCTATGTTGCCAAGCATCTCTGGGAAGCCCCTGTTGGAATTCATCGCGAACAAGCGGGTTGTATCTTGACCAGTCGGCTCTCACAAGTACTCAGGGGACAAACATGGCAATCACAGCCTTGCTGAACCTGTACATAGACTCTAGGCATGTAGACTCACTCATACGGATGTACGCATCAATGAGATCACCGGGCACTCCGCATGCAAGCATCCGGATGGCTGCAGTGCATTTCTGGTAAGATGAAAAGCCAATCTTTTCGAACGCATCCTCTTCACACTCGAGAATAGTTATCGTATCCGACCATCCCCCTCTCTAGGTTGAAAAGATGCCAAGCCATACAAAAATGCCGCCGGAATTTCTGATGTTTAAACAGCGGGTTGGTTGTGTCAAAGTGATAATTCCAAAGAAGGAAATGGTCGCTCTCTCGATTGCGATTCAACGCCGGAATGTGCCCCAGGATCGAGCTCCGGAACAACAGCCGCTGCCTATTAAGGTGGTCATGGACCAACACGGTAGCCAACATCTCCTCATCATCGGATGAGGAATTGTCGGAGTCGCACAGAAAATTTTGGGAAAAGAACTCATCGACAGAGTCCATTTTGTACCTTGGCAAACTGTCGAACAGCTTGTGGGCGTCGACGAAGAAGCTGACCGGCGAAGAGATGCGCTGCTCCCTTGGACCAGGTGGCTGGCCTGGTGGCATCCGACGAGCGTGTTGGCGTCAGGACAGCGGGCGGTGTCGGACGAAGGAGCTGGCCGGGGCGGGGGGAGGCGGCTTCCGGCTCGCGGCGACATCGGAGTGTGGGATGGAAGCTTCGGTGCCCTGGCGGCGAGGCAGTGGTGCCGACGACGTGGGTTGTGGCGGCATTGGGGGGAGATGTGTCGGCACGGGCTGCTATCAGAGGCACCAGAAAAATGGGCGGCGGCGGCGGCGACGGGGCGGGATGGACGAGGGTTTGCTGTCCATATGGGTGGAAGAGGATGGCCAATTTGCCACCGACTAGCGGGCCAGAGGGAGGAGTAGACGCGCGTGTCCGCTTCGTGTCCGCGGCGACGTAAACCGGGCTTAAAATTGGGCTGAGAATGGGTCGACAGCGGACAAAAAACGAACGCGCATCCGTTTGGGTCGGCGCCTTGGGCAGTTTTTTCTGTCCACGCCGATCTGAACAGACACACGGTGGACAAAATGGATTGGCACGTTGGAGTTACTCTAACTATACCATTCACGGCCATGAAGGAAGCGGTCATCACAAGCCCATGCACGAAACCCACATAAGCTCATGTCAAAGTGAAGTCAAATAATCGAGCAGACAAGTGAACAATGGACATCTCTGATTTCGACGATCAGCTTTGGAGAAATATGCAGGATTTGGTGGACCGAGCACTCGATCACCCTTCACCTGCCATCGTCGCCGTGGAGGCTCGCTCCACGAACGCTTCGACTCCAAAAACGAACGGCGAAGCTCGGAAAACTCATCAGACATCCCGACAAAGTTGACCATCGAAGACCACCCCATGACCCAGTTCCGCTCGACGCTGCTATCATTGCCAAACAAATTGCCATGCAAATGTGGAAGCCCCGCCCCGGCACCAACGCAATATGTCCCTTCAGCCAGTTTGAGCTAGCTAATGATACTCCAGAGGGGGAGGGGGCAGAGAAAATCACATCAGAGACACCTTCAGGAAGGTTACAATGCTCACATGCGTTGTGTCGTCTCACTTCCGCCCTATAGTCTTGCACCATCAACGAATTCGTGTAACACACCCGGTCTTTGTAGGGGAACATGCTGCGCAACAAAAAGTTTACTATGCATGATGCCTAGCATCACTATAGAGGTACAAGTAACAATCATGTCAGCAACAATCCAATCAATCAAAGTAAATGAAGAGTTGGTGATGCACGCTGATTCCTGCAGCTAGGTTATACTTCCCATCTGCAAGAGTTTCTCCGGGATGATTTGTCGATCTAGTGTCGAAGTGTACGACATGTTTGATGTATCCACGCTTTCTGATCCGGAGGTTCTCTAGTGCTCCATGGACTAGCACGAAGAACTATAGAAAACCTAGAGGAAGAGACAACTTACCGGTGTCCGATCTAGAATCAATCTAGACAGAGAAAGAAAGAGGGGTGGCGCAGGGCAAAGGTGTGCAACCTTTGGGTTTGGTGTGTCCCTCTAGGGACACTCCCACCTATATATATAGGTGGAGGGGCAAAGGAGGCTACCGACTTTGGGAGGAAGCCCTCCTTGGGTAGGCCGACCAGGAGGTGGAGTCCTCCTAGGACTCTCTTCTAGATTTCCTTGCCCCTATGTTTCCCCTGGGGCTAGCCAAATCGGGCCCGTGTAGCGCCTTGCCCCCCACTCCACCAGGGTCCGACCCGCTAGGGACTCTCTAGAATATTCTGGAAGTAACTGGAATATTTTACTCTTTCGTAAGCTTTCTGGGCCTTCCAGGACATTTCCATGCAAAACTGGGACACTCTCGGGACCTTTCGAAACACTTCCGGGATCATGCGGAACACTTCCAGAGCCCATTTTCTCATTCTCCATTATTTTCTAGTTATCTTACTTATCGCTAGTCATTATGTTTGTGACCTTACAGGTTCGGTAATATACGGACATACCCGGAACACTTCCCATTCAGTAATTATCCGCGGGATCAGGACACCCATAATAATTTCCTATCAATGAAGA
Source organism: Triticum timopheevii (assembly GCA_963921465.1). Classification (NCBI taxonomy): domain Eukaryota; kingdom Viridiplantae; phylum Streptophyta; class Magnoliopsida; order Poales; family Poaceae; genus Triticum; species Triticum timopheevii. The sequence continues at coordinate 311,358,545 of OY997262.1, read as the reverse complement.
TATGTATCCATCAAACCTTTCATTACCATATACAATTCCGTTTTCCTCCATACGCTATAAAACCTAAGGTGAGACTTTTATGGTATTCATATGATCAACTACTTGATCACTATACCTAGTTATCCTTGTTAACGGGTTGTACTCTTTTATCGTTTCCGTATTCGGATGTCCCCACATCTTAGCCACTATGCTTGGCCAAGCGATGATGAACACTGTAATATTGGGTGTGTCCAGAGTGTATCTTTGCATCGCTTGAGGGGCAAATCTCGGTCTTGACATAATGAACGCCATAACATATATTTTTGGCATATCCAAATTACCTCTATGATCACTCAGTTATGGAGTGACACTTTGCTACCCCAAAGTAACCATCCAATATTTGGGTATACGATTTTTCATGGTCTAAGGACCCAAGTAAACGTTAACATTCGAAATGAAAATACCGACAACAAATTAATGACGTGGTCTCACAGTATTTCGTATGTTTGGTCTATTCAACACTGTTGTTACCATAAAAATGTGTTCTCATTATATCTGGCACCCTTGTTACAATAAAAATGCAAATTGTTAGGAAAACGAAACTATCGACAATACACGAGCTAGTCCAGAGGCCTAACTAGGGATCTGATTCGTGTTTACATTTCCACAAATGCAAATAGGTTTTCCTCCGAATTTTGCATTCAAGTATCATGCAATTATAGCAAAAAAAAAAAGTGAACCTTTTTTAGGGATCTTTTTTTTGAGGGAAAAAAATTAATCTTAATGAACATGAAAATTGATCCGAACAGTTTCCCACCTACCACTCCCCAGATGAAGCCCAACCAGGCCCACATGCTCAATGAAACGACAACAACCACACCTGAGTCGCCGGAGCTCTATGGGCATGCTACATGTGTGCTTATGTAGCCAGCCGAAGCCGCCATCACATAGATGTCATGGACCACACACGAAGCAAAGTCGCGCCAACAAGAACCGAAGATGCATTAAGAGCATCTCCAGCCGTTGGAGCCCCAAGAATACCACTGAACCTAAAAAAGTTGATGCCAAATGCTTCATCCGGCCAAATAGAAGTGCATGGGGAGGGCATCTTCCTAGCCACACCCCATCGCAACCAAAAGTTTATGAAGAAAATGATTAAGTGGACCCAAAAAAAAGGACATGTGGGGAGACGTGATTCGCCGAAACTTTCGCCAGCGCCCCCAAGAGCCCCCCAACGCGTTGGATTTTGCCTGGGTTTGCCGGCGCTGTTTTGACGTCCTGGGGGGCGCTGGGGGCGTGACTGAGCCGTTTTTTGACAAAAAACATCGTCCGAGCCTAAAACTGAGCCTAAAAAGGCGTCCTGTGGGGCGGGTGGAGATGCTCTAACGGTGGAGGCCGTCGTGCTGCAATCCTTGCCGCTTTGCCTAGGTGCCATATTGTGCCGCCGGGAAGAGCCCGGTACCTTGCCTCCATCTCCGTTGCTCCTGGAAGGAGAAGGCCGCCGACAGACATGATCGATGCATGTGCCACCTTGTTGCCAACGCGACATCTCGCCTCGCAGAACTGCTTGATTCCTAACGCTACCACGCGAAGGAACATGTCCCGCCACTGCCAACCATGCACCAACGAGCTTTGCTCGGCAGTGTTTGCCGGCGGCAGCGAGGGGAGGAGGAGGCAGCGGCGGCGACGTCTAGGCTTTCATGAATGGCAATCACGTTACTGATTGTGAGACATACGGTATCTCAAATGATTATGTATCATACGTATGCTATCTTGATTATCATTGGCTTGTTTGTACTGGAGAACAACCTATACTTCAGCATTTAAAAAAAATGCACTACGCAGAGTATATATAATAATGAGAGAAAAATCCGCCCGTGATCTCGTAAGTCGATCATGTAGTCGTGATCCTGTAAGTTGGTCATACCGCCACGTCTTTACCCGAAAAACTGCATGCAGTCCGTCCACTGGATGTATAATATAAGAACACAATATTCAGACTTTTGGACCTATTAAGTGGTCCATGTTGATCGAGTTCCGCACTCTCTTGTAGATCTTGAGGGATCTCATATCTTCAAGTCAACTATCAAGCTGCCTCATGATGTTCATTAGTCAAAGCACTAAGTAATGCTCGACTGCTTGTCATGTTTTGCATTTTTGAGCCTGGTGTCATGTGTGCCACCTGCATGCATGGGCGAGTTATCTAAACATATGTAGCCGTCCAAGCATACGACCTCCAACTAATTAACATGCTGGCGTCCACTCACAACCTACGTAATAAGCTACGAAAAACCTACAGAACAATGCCGTGGTTAACTCTTAACTGCAAAGATGTTGACTTCCCACGCTACATAGCTATAAACAAGTTCTAGAGGGCCGCCGAATGACACAATCACGCCATCAAAGAGCAGTGCTGTCGTTGTTTCACCGACGGAGAGAGAAACCATAAACCATTTTTTTTAGAACATAGACGTCAGAGACGTCCGGCTTTAAATTAATAAAGCCCTCAACATAGACAGCGTGCATACATGGAACAAACCAACTAAACGGAACCAAAGCTAGACAGCCAAGTTTCGAAGAAGTGCCAAAAGGCGAAAGCGGCGATAAATGCATTACATGGCATAGCCAGCCAGACTAACGAGCACACAGGCTCAAAGAGAAACAAGACCAAAAGGGCTACCCATCCCTATGAGGCAGCAGACGGAGGAGACGAGGCTCGGGACGCCGAGTACACTGAGCGAAGACGTGCGATAGCTTGTCGATGGAGATCAGAGTCATGTTGTCTTCCCAACGGTGCCCACTGCTGCAAGAATAAGATGCATTTGAAGATAACATCAGCGGGGTGAGAGGGAAACGCTCCCTCAATAGTAAACTTGTTACGAATATGCCATAAGGCCCATAGCATGGCCGAAGCACACGTCCACATGATCCGGCGTAAAGAGCCCTGGATCGAAGATAAGTAAGACACAAGCTCAGAGCGTGAGCGTGGATCCCAATCCACCCCAGCGGCCTCACGGACTGCGCTCCAAGCAAAACGCGCCAAAGGACAACGGAAGAACGCGTGGTCAGCATCTTCCGCGCTATGACACAAAGCGCAAGGCCCGGAAGCAGGGCCATTGCGCTTAGCTATATTGATAGAGGTAGGAAGGCGATCTTGGCATAATTGCCAAAGGAAGACCTTAATCTTTAGCGGGATTCGCGCCTTCCAAAGCCTCATGGCTGCCATAGGGGCATGGCCACGACACAACTCTCTATACATTGACTTGACAGTGAACCTGCCGGAGCCCGAAAGTCTCCAAGAGACCTCGTCTGCGGAGTCCGACAAGCGTACGGTTGCTATCAGAGCCCGCATGCGATCCCACTCTGGCTGCTCCGGCCCCAAGAGCTCCCTTCTGAAGTAGATGGGGGGGGGGGGGGGGGCGGGGTGGCACTAAGAGCCGACGCCACCAGTTGATTGGGCTCAACCGCGATGGAATAGAGATGGGGGAACTCAGACCAAAGGGGTTGCTGGCCAATCCAAACGTCGTGCCAAAACCGGATGGAGCGGCCGTTATTAACCGTGAACCTCGCGCCCCTGGCGAAGTATGGTTTGAGGGATTGGATGGAGGTCCAGAAAGGTGACCCTGAGGTGATGCCTCAAAGAAATTCCCATGCGGGAAGTACTTGGCACGGAGGAGGTCAATCCAGAGGCCGGTCCCTCCCTGGGACAGCTTCCAGATCCACTTGCACATAAGTGCAATGTTCATCAGCTTAGAGTTGATGATCCCGAGGCCCCCCTGGGCTTTAGGTCTACAAACGGCTTGCCACTTAACCATGTGGTACTTCCGTTTAGGACCCGCTCCTTCCCAAAAGAAACGTGCCCGAGGTGTGTCCATTTTCTTATGGACCCCATCAGCCAACAAGAACATACCCATGGCAAACATGGGTAGGGACGAGAGGCTAGAGTTAGTAAGGATTAGTCTTGCCCCTGAAGACATAAATCGACCTCTCCACGGACATACCCGGTCCGCCACCTTAGTGTTGAGAGGTTCCCAATCGGCAGTCGAGCATTTCTTCTCTGCGATCGGGAGGCCGAGGTAGGTAAACGGGAACTTTCCAAGTTTGCAGTTGAGCAAGTTGGCCACCCGTTCACTTTCGGCCGCGTCCATCCCTATGGACACCACTTCACATTTGTGGAAGTTAATTTTTAGTCCGGACATGAGTTCAAAACACAGCAAGATGGCCTTAACCGTTGCTATGATGTGTGTGTCCGACTCAAAAAGGAGTAGAGTGCCATCTGCATACTGCAGGTGTGACACCCCTCCAGGGATCAGGTTACCGACCACTCCCCTGATGTGGCCAGCATCGTGAGCTTTGTCTAGCATGGCGCCCAAGGCATCCGCCACAAAGTTGAAAAGCAACAGTGAGGTTGGGTCCCCTTGACGCAGCCCACGCTTGTTGCGGAAGAAGTTCCCTACTTCTCCGTTCACCGCTATCGCCGTTTGGCCTCCCGAGACCAATTGCATCATACGGTGAACCCAAACTGCCGAAAATCCTCGATCCAGAAGGATTTGTCAGAGAAACTCCCAATTCACTCGATCGTACGCCTTCTCAAAATCTAATTTCAGAAGTATTGCCGGTTGGCGACTACGTTTGAGCGAGTGAAGATGTTGCAACCACGAATAAAAGCCGTTTGGTTCCTACTAATAATACGATGAGCCACCGGAGACAAGCGCGTAGAACAAGCCTTAGAACAGATTTTAAACGGGACGTTGATAAGCGCTATGGGGCGAAAAGTCTAATGTTGTCCGCGCCCTGAACTTTGGGGATAAGCGAAAGAACCCCAAAGTTAAGGCGCGAGATGTCTATTGTGCCATGCATAAACCCGTTGCACACTTCGAAGATAGGGCCTTTGAGGACTTGCCAAAATCTTTTGAACATCGCCACCGGCCACCCATCCGGACCCGGGGCAGTGTCAGTTTTCATCCCAAGGGCCGCCTGGTCGATCTCCTGAGGGAGGAAGGCGAGACCCAAGCCTTCATTCTCCTCGTCCGAGACCCGCAGAGCGGGATCCCAGACATCCGGCCGCAGGCGAGCCCTGGACTCCTCCCTGGAGCCCAATAACTCGATGTAGAAGTCGTAAATGTGACGAACGATATCCTGTTGGCGCAATAGGAGCCCCTGCTCCGATTGCAACCTCAGGATGGCGCACCTACGTCGCCGGCCGTTGGCATAGGCATGGAAATATTTGTGTTCGCGTCCCCTTTGAGCGTCCACTTGATTCCACCCCGCCTACGCCAGTACTCCTCCTCTGCACGAAGGAGGGCCTCAACCTGGGCCTCTATAGCGTATCGCTGAGCCCAGTTTTGCTCCGAGAAGACCTGTGAGTCCGCAGCAGCGTCCATACGGGCGAGGTCCGCCACCAAACGCGCTCGGAGCAGCTTATCCTCACGGCCCTGGTTGGCCCCCCAGCCTTTGAGGCCCGCGCGCAGCCCCGCCCCTGCGGTAATCCAGAAATCCATGGGCCCTCACGTGTGCCCGATCCGGGCAACACACGTCTCCCATTTGGAGAGGAAGATTTGTTCAAATTCCGGGTGTTTCTTTGAAACTGCGTGGTTTGAAACCATAAACCATGGAGAGCGGATGTGGCCTCTCCGGCTGCGTGGAACATGGTAAGTCAGGCCAACTCCACCGCGCGACCCTATCCTGTCCGGCTCCGTCCGTTTGGGGTAAAAGGGACAAAAGAGGCGGCCCAGCGCACGGCCTCAAACGGACAATTGTCCGGATTTCGTCCGTATTCGACCCATCCCCGGCCCAAACTTGCGCTCGGTTTGGGGTGAAACGGACGCGCGCGGACGGCCGCGACGCACGCCCTTGCCCCCCTCCCTCGTGGCCCGCCTGTCGGGGACACTAGCAGTCCCTCCGCTCCCAACGCTTCACCCTCTCTCCCCGCCCGGCCCCGCCGCTGGCACCGTCCTATTCTCCGGCCGCCTCCTCACTGCGCAGCCCCCCCGCCGTCCATACCAAACCACGTATCGACATGGCCGCCACCACGCCCGCGCTTTCGCCATAGTTTTGGTCGTCTATCGGGGGAGGTTTGACCGTCGCCGTCCTTGCCGGTGCCAGAGGGGACACGACTGCCGGCGATGGACCACGCCAGCCGAGGCAGATTCCGACGAGAGCTCCAGAGCGGCCAGTAGCCGGCCGGCAACCACCCCTGCTGCGTCGAGGTCATCATCGCGGCCGCTTCGCCACCGCGACCGCAAGGTGTTCGACCTTTTGCCAACAAAGGTATGGACAGTGGAGATGAGTTTTTCTTCCATCACTTCCTTTGTTCATCGGACGATTCGTCCTCGGATGATGAAGATCTTGTGGTGGCTGCACTGGTCATTCATGACCATATTCAACGGCAGCTTCCTCGGTACAGGGGGTCACTCCCTGGCCATGCTCCCAACCTGAACCGCAACAGGAAGAGAGGCCACGCCCTGCTCTATGCCGATTACTTTGCCAACACCCCGCTCTTCAAGCCGGATAAATTTCGTCGCCGTTTTCGTATGGCAAGGCATGTGTTCAATCGTATCCAAGAGGGAGTGGTTGCTCATGACCCATACTTCGAGTGCAAGACGGATGCCCTTGGCAAGCTTGGATTCTCCTCTTACCAGAAATGCACCGCGGCCATCCGCATGCTTGCATATGGTATTCCAGGCAATCTGGTGGACGAGTATGTGCATATGAGTGACACAACATGTCTGATGTCAATGTACAAGTTTTGCCAGGCTGTGATCGAGGTGTTTGGCCCAGAGTACTTGAGGCAGCCAACTGCCGCTGATACAGAGAGATTGTTGGCGACCAATGTAGCTAGAGGCTTTCCAGGCATGCTTGGCAGCATTGATTGTATGCATTGGGAGTGGAAGAACTGCCCATTTGCTTGGCAGGGCCAGTACAAGGGGCATGTTAACGGGTGCACTGTCATATTAGAAGCGTTGGCATCGCAAGATCTTTGGATATGGCATTCTTTCTTCGGTATGGCAGGTTCTCACAATGATATCAACGTGCTGCAACGTTCTCCAGTCTTCGCGAGGCTTGCAGAAGGAAACTCCCCACCTGTCAACTTTGAGATCAACAGCCACCAATACAACAAAGGATACTATCTAGCAGATGGTATATATCCTCAGTGGTCAACTTTTGTGAAGACAATCTTGAAACCCCAAGGTGAGAAGAGAAAGAGATTTGCCCAAATGCAAGAGAGTGTTAGAAAGGATGTGGAACATGCTTTTGGTGTGCTTCAATCTCGGTGGGGTATCGTTCGAAACCCTGCATTGTCATGGGATGGAAGAAAGTTTTGGGAGGTGATGACTGCTTGTGTGATCATGCACAACATGATCGTTGAGGACGAGCATGATGAGAGTATCTTCGACCAAGGATTTGATTATCAAGGTGAAAATATTGAGCCCCTACACCAAGACCCGGCCACATTTGAACAGTTTGTCCAATTCCACCGTGAGATGTGTGATTGGCACACTCATTTGAATCTTCAAAATGACTTGGTTGAGCACGTCTGGGATCACATTGGCAACCAATAGATGTATTTGTCCAATTTATGTTCAGTCAAGACAATTTCGATTTGGTTGTAAAACTATTTTATTTAAGACAATTTCAATTGGGTTGTAAAACTATTTTAATTTTCAGACAAATATTTGGGTTGGAAACTAGTTTGATGCAAATTTAGGCATTTTTGGCCCTCACGGATAGGATGGGGCAAATGGATGCGACCGCGCGCTGGGCGCACGACCACTGCATCCCAGGACAGGCCCGGACACGACCCCAAATCCCTTCCCAAACAGACAGAAACCAGACAAAACGGACGTCCGTTTGGGGTCGCGCGGTGGAGTTGGCCTCACACAACGCCGAGTCAGTGCAGCTGGCATGCTGCCCATGACCCAAGACACCGGACTGCAACTGGGAATGCCACTGCCGCCTCTCACGTGGATCGAAGGGTGACATATCCGACACCACTCACAGCATGGCCCCAGGGTGATGTCCCATATGGCATACTAGACCATGATGGCGCGCGTTGCTGCGCCCGTCAATTTTATGATAGAATGATGAAATATCATGTGATTTTTTAAATATAAAATATAGAAATTAAACTTGCATGAACTAACCCGTATATTAGACATTGGTAAAAAATGTAATATTGCGATTGTCTCGGAAAATAGAATTAGTCAAGTGATTGCTCTAGCTTTTAAATGAATAGTGTCTATGAAATATATCTTGGAAACAAAAACATGAATAAGTAACATAGGTTTAGACAACAAACATGATAGTCAATAGCACAATTGGTAAGACAAATTAACCGGGCAATCTTTTCTGTTTAATTAATTGATGAGACAAATCTTTTATCGTTGTTTAAAAAATAGTGTCACTTCCCCTAAAAAAAAGAATTAGCGATGCTTGATTCCCATATTGGTAGACCTTCTCATTGTTGCCACACGCACGTGAGGGAGTTAGGCAGTGGGGCGTCAATGTTGTGTGGCGCTGCGACGCCAACACGAGCAACAATTTTTTTTAAAACCACCGTCTATTGCAAAATGTTTTGGGGAATACAGATAATAGATGGTGGAGATGTTAGCCAGACAAGATGGCCCGCCCACAAAGAAGACACGACTTTCACAAGATTGTGAGCCTCAACATTACTATCAAAGGCAGAAGATAATGCCCCACTCACAAGCAGCTACCTAATTTTTTATTTGAGAAACAACTTTTTTTAGCAAAATTTAGGAAACAACTACTTACGTTTGTGTTTCATATACACTTTGTCTGCTTAAGCTAGTCCACCGGCCCAAGAAACAATCCAGGCCCAATCAACCACAGGTGAAGTAGATAGTTCCTTGGAGCAGCAGCCCAAGAGATATCCAGGCAGGCGATCGTACGGCTAGCAACACCAAAGCTTTGTGGAGGCTCCCAGCTCGCCCTGTTATACTGTTTAGTAATATGATCGGATATCAGGAGAAATAGATTCGGATGGTGTAGCGGGATCCTCATCAGGAGGCAGATGCTTGGGAAAAAAGTGTGATCCGATGTAAAAAGCCAAAAAGTTGGAGTGAAGAATAAATATGCATGACATGCATGTGTATTGCTTGATGAGGCCCACTAGTGGTAGCTTGCGTTGATGAGAAAAAAAAAATCAATGTAGATGCCTCAACCTACTTTTCCTCTTGAGGCATCTTTATCCATATGACATCATAGTTCATGCCCTTCAACAAAGGAGGGGGTGACGTCAAAGATGTTGTCGCCATCAATCGGATGCAGCAAGGGTCTGATTTTCACCTATGGGGCAACACACTTAGGGCATGGCCAATGTGCTGCACCAACGTGCTACTCCGCGAGTTCAACTCGGCTCAAACTTTGCAACTCAGGTTCGGGTGATGCTCTGCAGGGCAAGCGGTCTCTTGCAGAGGAGTCGGCTGCTCCATGCAAAAAGAAAGAAAGAAAAAAGGAAAGAAGAGAGGGAAAAGGTGAAGAGAGAGGGGGGTGGACAACAATGGAAGAAGGAGATGGGAAGGAAATTATTGAGAGGTGGTTCAATGAATTGGGTCTACCTATGTTTGCCTCTGTTGAGTGATGAAAAATATAAATGGTAGCTTTAGTACTTTAGGTATACGTGCAGGGCCGTCGACAAGGGAATTCACTGTTTTGACCCTGTTTTGAAACTTGAGCACGATCTGACCCCACTTTGCAAAAAAAAATCACGATCTGACCCTTTTTCCTACCGCCACTGCTCTCGGTGGCAGGATAGCACATGCTACCACCAAGGCACCGTCACACCCGTTCGGTGCAAAAAATACCCCTACCGCCATGGTCCTTGGCGGTAGGGATATGCATGCACTTATTATAGGACATGCATGCAATAAACAAAGGCAAAGACCCTACTGCCAAGGACCATGGAGGTAGGTTAGCACATGCTACCGCCAAGGGACCAACACACTCGTTCGGTGCGAACAATACCCCTACCTCCATGGTCCTTGGCAGTAGGGACATGCATGCAATTATTATAGGGGCATGCATGCAATAAACAAAGGCAAAGACCCTACTGCCGAGGACCATGGCGGTAGGTAACACAACCTACCGCCAAGGACCATGGTGGTAGGGTCTTTTCCATACTAAACTGGCATGACGACACAGGTAAGTCCTACCAGCAGAGACCCAGGCGGTAGGTTGTGTTATGCTACTGCCGAGGCCAATAGCGGTAGGAAAAGGATCAGATCTCGATTTGTTTTGAAAGCGGGGTTAGATCGTGCGGAAGTTTCAAAAAGGGTCAAAACAGTGAACGTGGCCTCGACACGGGTGTGCGAGGTGAGCTATCGCACAGACCCCCCTCCCCTCAAAATCTGCTATCCCTACTATGTCTTTTTAGTTTTAGTCTATGCTAGAACTTATAGGGAGAGGTAGGGCGTCCATTCCGCTTTCAATTTTTCATTTCTACTCTGCGTATTTGAATCTATCATCTATCTGCTGGAAGTCACAAGCATTACCATGAATAAAAGATCCTACTCTACCTTCCATTGTGGTGAGGAAGACGACAGAAGGAATGAAGAACTGTTATTTGGGCCTTAGGCCTGGTAAACTGATAAAGCAATCGGCAAGTCCATAGGTGTTTTGTTGGAAGGAAATTAGCAGGGCCTTCGACAGGTGTGTGCGAGGTAAGCGACCGCACCGCCCCCCCCCCCAAAAGTAGGGCCCCAAAATCCTCTATCCCTACTATGTCTCTTTAGTTTCAGTCTGTGCTAGAACTTGTAGGGAGAGGTAGGACGCCCATTCTGCTTTCAATTTTCGTTTCTACTCTGCGTATTTGAATCTATCTACTGGAAATCACAAGCGTTACCATGAAGGAAAGCTCCTGCTCTACCTTCCATCATGGGGAGGAAGACGGTAGAAGGAAGGAAGAACTGTTATTTGGGCCTTAGGCCTAGTAAACTGATAAAGCAATTGGTAAGTCCATAGGTATTTTGTTGGAAGGGAATTAGCAGGGCCTTCGACAGATGTGTGCGAAGTGAGGGACCGCACAGGGCCCCCAAAAATTAGGGCCCCCAAATCCTCTATCCCTACTGCGGGAGTCCTGGATTTGGGGGGTCCTCGGGCTCCCGGCCTATCTCTCATGGGCCGGACAGGATGGGCCGCACTGCGTCCGGACAGAAGGCCTTTTGTGCCTTGGTGCGTACCCCGAGACAAGATGCAAGATTCAGCATGTTTATTCCTTTCCTTGTAACCGATCATGTGTAACCCTAACACCCTGGTGTCTATATAAACTAGATGGTTTAGGCCGTAGAAGGAAGAAGAACAACCATCGTCCTACAAGTTAGGGTTTAGTTCATCTGATCCCGGATCGATCAACTCTGTAATCCTCATATGCACAAGCAATATAATCAAGCAGGACGTTGGGTTTTACCTCTTCGAGAGGGCCCGAACATGGGTAAACATCGTGTCCCTAGTCCCTTGTTCCCCATTGATCCAAGATCCATAGCTCGGGACCCCCTACCTAAGATCCGCCGGTTTTGACCCCGACACCTACTATGTCTCTTTAGTTTCAGTCTGTGCTAGAACTGGTAGAGAGAGGTAGGGCATCCATTCCGCTTTCAATTTATCATTTCTACTTTGTGAATTTGAATCTATTTGCTGGAAGTTGTAAGTGTCGTGGTTCTAAGTCTGACAGTAGAGTGGGGGGTAGGTATGGAGAGGCAAGGTCTTAGCTATGGAGAGGTTGTAAACACAAGCGATGTACGAGTTCAGGCCCTTCTCGGAGGAAGTAAAAGCCCTACGTCTCGGAGCCCTGAGGCGGTCGAGTGGATTATGTGTATAGGTGTTACAAGAGTGCGAACCCTTCTGCCTGTGGAGGGGGGTGGCTTATATAGAGTACGCCAGGACCCCTGCCAGCCCACGTAACGGAGGGTTTAAAGCATATTAAGTCTGGGGCGTTACTGGTAACGCCCCACATAAAGTGCCTTAACTATCATTAAGTCTATTCAATTACAGGCCGTTGCAGTGCAGAGTGCCTTCTGACCTTCTGGTGGTCGAGTGTATCTCCATGGTCGAGTGAATCTCCATGGTCGAGTCCTTCTGGTCAGTCGAGTGGGTTCCTCGTTTGTCGACTGGAAGGTGATCTCTTCTGAGGCTGTCCCTGGGTAGGACATTCAGGTCAGGCCTATGACCCTACCCTAGGTACATGAATCCATCATTAGCCCCCGAATGGATTGAGGCTTGAATGAGGAAGGAGTTGATGCTGTTTCCGATTGACTTTTGCATGCTGACTATGTGTTGTTCTGGATTAAGATCTTCTTTGTTGATAATCGAGCAACTTTTCTTCAGTCGACTCGATCCATTCTTGTCTTTCGTCGAGTGATCTTTTAGACTTTGCTGGTTCCCGAACAACGGATCGCAGGAAATCTCGCGTCTGACAGACCGATCTGCCGTTCGCGGATTTCACGGGATACGGAATTTGGGGGAGCGCGCGAAGCGGAACGGCCGTGGCGCTCGGACGGGACGGGACATAGACGCCTCGATCTCCGCGCCGCTTTTTCCGCCACGTATCGTGTCGATGCAACTGTTTCGGGATATGATTAGGTTGCCTGGGTCCACCTGTCATCCACTCGGAAGGGATGTTATAAATGCAACCGGCGAGGGTTTTCTGAACAGTGCTCCATTCTTTCTCTTCTGCTCTCCTCGTCTCCGCCCAACGCGCTTGCTTTCGCCCCCGCAAAGCTCTCCCTCGCGCACCTCACCGGCAGCCATGGTCAAGGAGAAGACAGCGGCGCTGGAGCGTGCAAAGAAGGCGTCGGCGACGGAGAAGGCGTCGGCGGCGGAGAAGGCGAAGGGGAGATCCACCAGCCGCAGTGGGTCTTCGTCGAGATCCCGCTTGCCGAAGGGCTGGGTCCAGGGAGATTGGATCCAGTCGACCATCAGGGAGAAGGATCTCCTCGACATGGCCGACGACGGGCTGATCCCCCATGGCGCCGCAAGACTTCCAGGGAAAGAGTGGCAACCTCAGCCGGAAGAGGGTGAGTGTGTGCTCCTGGCCACTCATATTGATCGAGGGTTTTCTTTGCCACCGAGCATTTTCTTTCGTGGTTTTTTGAACTTCTTTGGAGCCCAACTCCACCACTTTACCCCGAACTCCATCGCGTATCTTGCTGCGTTCGTATCCATGTGCGAGAGTTTCCTGGGCTGTCAACCGCACTGAGGCTTGTTCAAGCACATCTTCACGTGTCGTTCTCAGACCGTGAAGAAGGCGAGTCCAGGCGATGAGAAGACCCAGGTTGTCCAAATGTGCGGGGGTCTGGGAATTCAAGTGAGGAACAAGAGCACCTTCCCAGCTATGACGTTTCCCGAGTCGGTCAGGGGCTGGCAGTCGACTTGGTTCTACTGCCGGAACGAGCTGACGCCGGGGCAGTCGAGTGGACTCCCCCCATTCACCATGAGTCGAGTGAACAAGCCCTCCTCTCTGAAGGTGGTTCCGGAGGAGAGGGCTGATGTGAAGATGTTGATGGACCGCGTGGTGCAGTTGGTTCGGGACGGCGTGACTGGCATGGACCTTCTGGAGGTTTTCCTTCGGCGGCGGATCCAGCCTCTTCAGTTCCGGAGCCATGGCATGTGGTTGTACTGCGGGACTGAAGACGATACCCGAGTCCACCCGGAAGCAGTCGACGATGCCACGGTGGAAAGATGGATGGCCGCGGTCACTGGGAATAAGGATTATCCCCGTGGATCCAGGAGGGTTCCTCCACTCGACCATCACACCGTTCTAGATAAGGTATATTTGCTCTGCCTTCCATTGTATATTTGTCGAATTTGTTTCTGTATGTTCTGCGACTTGGTCGACTGATCTCTGTCTTGACGTCTTCTAGGCCCTCACCGACCTGTATTCGATGCCCAATGGAGCTCAGGCTCCGACTGAGGAGGGAGAAGCCAGCGGGGGCGAGAGCCAGGAGGAGTGGGATTCAGACGCTGCCGAAGATGACGATGACGACGACGATGACGAGGATGAAGAGGAGGAGGAGGAGGAGGAGGTTGCACCACCGCGCTCGGAAAGGCGGTCGAAGCTTGTCCATGACCCCGCGACTGAACGCGGTAAGGGGGTGGCGACTGCCTCGCAGTCGACCAAACACCCTCGGACCGCTTCTCCGGTGCTGAGTGAAAGGGCTCCGAAGCAGTCGAAGGTGGCTCCGCCGAAACCCACCAAGCTCCTGCCGAAGATGAAGGTGTCCATCCCCACCATATCCGGGTAAACATGTTACTTGCGTTCTCTTGTTTTGTATAAGCTTTATCTCCGGTTGATACTTGAGTTGGTCGACTGATTCTTTGGAATTTCAGTGCTGCAACTTCTGAGACCTCAGGCAAGGCTGACGACCATGAGATGGAGGACGCAGCAACCTCAAATCCTGGTACTGTACTCTCAATTCTGTCCTTAGTCGACTGACTCATGATTTCTAACTTTGATTCCTTTTCCGAAGCTCCACCCCATGACATTATCACCCTTCCTGAGGATGATGATGATGAGGATGAAGAACCGCTGAGGCGCAGGATGAGCAGGAAGGCGTCTACTGGTACGGCAACCCCGGCTGCGACGGCGCCCGAGACTGTGGTCACGGAGGGGGAGAACCCCACTCGACACACCGTGTCTTTCGCGGTGCCGTTGACGGGTGCTCATCCCACTTCATCGAGTGCTGCCCAACCTTCGCTCTTCACAACACATCACGTCCCAGAAGACCAGGCCAGCACTGCTAAGGAGGCGATACGCCAAGCGGGGATTATGATGGAGCAGGTGAAGATCGTCCGGGATGCAAGCCAAGCAGCTTATGACGCTAGCTCCGCCCTTCAAAGCAATGTTCAGGTCAGTCGACCACCGCCTGTTCTGTTAGGATATGCTATCAAAACTTTTTCTTTCTGATTTCTGAAATCCATAGCAATCACCCAGTGGGTGTGTCGATAAAAAACTCCGTGTTAGCGGGGGCACGCTGAGTGCACCCGCTGGGTGTAGTCCCCAAGGCTAAGGTCGACTGCTGGCAGTCGGCCTTAGGCTTTATAAGTAAAGGTTGTTCATCATTCGACTTGATCGAATGGTTTCCGACTGGTCGACTGGTCGACTCTACCTTGAACAGAACTAGTGGGGGCACGCTGAGTGCACCCACTGGGTGTAGCCCCCGAGACTGTGGTCGACTGCTTGCAGTCGACTACAGTCTGAAGGGCACGTCTTTTTTTTTGGGTCGACTGGTCGACTCTGTCTTGAACAGAACTAGTGGGGGCATGCTGAGTGCACCCACTGGGTGTAGTCCCCGAGACTACGGTTGAATGCTTGCATTCGACTGTAGTCTTAGAAACGTATGATTTTTCCCTATCCACTCAGAAGTGAATCATCTTTGATATTTTGTCGATTGGTTCTTCGTAGAAATCTTGTGACCTTGCGGCTCGCTATACGGAACTGGAGCAGAAGCACATTCAGCTCGAGCTGGATCTGAAGCTGGTGCAGGAGAATCTGACGAAGGCGAAGGAGGAGACCAAAGGTATGTTCGGTGAGACCTCGACGACTCCTTTTTCCTTCCATTCGTTTCAAAATCTGACTTTGCTGCAACTTGTAGAGAAGGTGCGGGAGGCCCAGAAGAAGAAAGACCTTGAGCTAGCTGAGAAGACCAAGCTTGCTGACGAGAAGTTAGCTTCAATCACCAAGCTTGAACAGGAAAATACCAATCTGAGAGCTGCTTTGGCAATTGCCTCCAAGGATGTCGACCGACTGAAAGTTGACAAGACTACCCTGACTGAGAAGATCAACCAATTGACTGGGAAGAAGAATGACCTGGAAAGCTTCCTGGGCGGTGTTGCCAAGAAATTGTTCCTTATGCTTGAAGGTAATCTTTTCACTCGACCAGCATTTTGAACTGTGATGCTTCCATTCGACCATTGTCTTGATTCGGTGTTTTGTCCTTGCAGAATTCTGTCGGAACTTTGAAGATGAGACTAGCCAGTTGGAGCCGAACCTTGACCCTGTCAATTCTTCGGTGAATGATGAAGTTGCTATGAATGTCTTCCGACTGGAGTCCCGCGTTGCAGCTGTTGTGGACTATCTTGCAAGGCTGAAGGCCGCCACTTCTCACATCGACTCGACGCTTTGGCCCGGGGCAACACTTCAGAATGACCTCGAGTCGTTGATGGCTCGACTAAACGCGGTCCCCGACCGTGTGCAAGAGTGGAAGAAGTCCTCGGTTCGGTGCGGCGCAGATGTTGCCCTGTGTCTGGCCCGGGTCCACTGCAAGGACGCGCGAGAAGAGAAGCTGGCGGCTCTCCGAGTGGCCAACACCAAGAAACACGACTTCAGGTCCTTCATGGAAACTTTCATCGCTGCTGCTACCCGGATCGCAGATGGGATCGACCTCGACGAGTTCGTTGCTCCTTCCAGCCCTCCACAGGAGGGGTAAAAAACTTTTCTTTAAGCCCGACCCTTTAAATTTGCCTCGGTATGCCGAGTGGAATTGTAACCGGTAAACCTTAACAGGCTTAGTGCCTGAGCACTCTCGGTTCCTTTAGGTATCGACCTAAACTTGGATTTGATATTTGGATATGATTGCTCTTGGTTCGAATTGTCCTTTGCAGGTTCACAACAAGATGTCCACTGCAGTCGACTCATTCCTTAGGCCAGCACTGGGCTGCAGCTAAGCCTCCGAGTGAGAGGTTTGCTCTTCACTCGGTAGGATTTTTATAACTTAGGCGAGCGCTGGGCTGCAGCTAAGCCTCCGAGTGAGAGGTTTGCTCTTCACTCGGTAGGATTTTTTATAACTTAGGCGAGCGCTGTGCTGCAGCTAAGCCCCCGAGTGAGAGGTTTGCTCTTCACTCGGTAGGATTTTTTATAACTTAGGCGAGCGCTGGGCTGCAGCTAAGCCTCCGAGTGAGAGGTTTTCTCTTCACTCGGTAGGATTTTTTATAACTTAGGCGAGCGCTGTGCTGCAGCTAAGCCCCCGAGTGAGAGGTTTGCTCTTCACTCGGTAGGATTTTTTATAACTTAGGCGAGCGCTGGGCTGCAGCTAAGCCTCCGAGTGAGAGGTTTGCTCTTCACTCGGTAGGATTTTTTATAACTTAGGCGAGCGCTGGGCTGCAGCTAAGCCCCCGAGTGAGAGGTTTGCTCTTCACTCGGTAGGATTTTTTATAACTTAGGCGAGCGCTGGGCTGCAGCTAAGCCCCCGAGTGAGAGGTTTGCTCTTCACTCGGTAGGATTTTCACGTTGTATTTGTGGCGAAGCTCGGAGGAGAGAGTCGCAGTCTATCTGCACCTCGTCTTCTTTGCGAGCCCACATTATACTTATGGCGTAGCTCAGAGGAGAGGGTCGCAGTCGACCTGCACCTCGTCCTCCTTGCAAGCGTATGTGGTGCTTAGGCGAGCACTGGGCTGCAGCTAAGCCCCCGAGTGAGAGGTTTGCTCTTCACTCGGTAGGATTTTTTATAACTTAGGCGAGCGCTGGGCTGCAGCTAAGCCCCCGAGTGAGAGGTTTGCTCTTCACTCGGTAGGATTTTTATAACTTAGGCGAGCACTGGGCTGCAGCTAAGCCTCCGAGTGGAAGTCTGGCTTACCACTCGGTAGGATTTTTTATAACTTATGCGAAACGTATTCGCGGCTAAGCCTCCGAGTGGAAGTCTGGCTTACCACTCGGTAGGATTTGTACAAACTTAGGCGAAACAGATTCGCGGCTAAGCCACCCACTGGGGGAAAAAGTGACAAAAATTATGAAGGAATTATGGCACTATTATTTCGAGATCCATGAACTACAGAAGTATTTTATTACAACTCATCCGAGTGGAAAACTTTTAAGTGTAAAACGGGCGGAGCAGATCCGCATTCCAAGCTCGGGGCTCTTCGATGTTGTGTTCGACGTTGTAGAGACGGTATGCCCCGTTGTGGAGAACTTTGGTGACGATGAAGGGTCCTTCCCAAGAAGGAGCGAGCTTATGCTGTTTCTGCTGATCCACTCGGAGAACTAGATCTCCTTCTTGGAAGGCTCTACCCCTCACATTCCTGGCGTGAAAGCGACGCAAGTCTTGTTGATAGATGGTCGATCGGATCAGAGCCATCTCCCTTTCTTCCTCTAGAAGGTCGACTGCGTCCTGACGCGCTTGCTCAGCTTCTGCTTCGTTGTAGAGTTCAACTCGAGGAGCATTGTGAAGAAGATCACTCGGCAAGACTGCTTCAGCTCCATAGACCAAAAAGAATGGAGTTCTTCCAGTCGACCGATTGGGTGTGGTCCGCAAACCCCAAAGCACCGAGGGAAGTTCGTCGATCCATGCTCCAGCCGCGTGCTTGAGATCACGCATCAGTCGGGGTTTTAAACCCTTGAGGATTAAGCCATTGGCTCGCTCCGCTTGTCCATTCGACTGGGGGTGAGCGACTGAAGCGTAGTCGACTCGTGTGCCTTGAGCGTTGCAGAAATCCTTGAATTCTTCCGAGTCAAAGTTCGACCCATTATCCGTAATGATGCTGTGCGGGACCCCATATCTGAACATCAGCTCCCTGATGAAGGTAACTGCAGTACTGGCGTCAAGATTCTTGATTGGTTTAGCCTCGATCCACTTTGTGAACTTGTCGACTGCGACCAGTACGTGCGTGAAACCACTTCGACCCGTTCTCAAGGGACCGACCATGTACAACCCCCATACTGCGAATGGCCAGACGAGTGGAATGGCCTTCAGAGCTGACACGGGCTTGTGTGACATATTGGAGTAGAATTGACATCCTTCACATTTGTCC
This sequence comes from Triticum timopheevii, assembly GCA_963921465.1. Lineage (NCBI taxonomy): Eukaryota > Viridiplantae > Streptophyta > Magnoliopsida > Poales > Poaceae > Triticum > Triticum timopheevii. The sequence goes on along the minus strand of OY997262.1, from coordinate 311,339,804 downwards.
ACTATTTCCTTTGCCATCTCATTCGCCCTTGGCCAGTAAAATCCAGCTCGGTATGCTTTGGCTACAATGGTCCGAGAGGACGCATGGTGACCACAAGTCCCCGAGTGGATATCATTGAGAATGATTCGACCTTCTTCTGGCGTTATGCATTTTTGACCAACCCCAGTCGGGCTTTCTCTATACAGCTGTCCTTTGATAACGGTAAAGGCTTTGGATCGACGGACGATCTGCCGAGCCTCTTCCTCATCCTCTGGGAGCTCTTTTCTCAGGATATACGCGATATAGGGAATTGTCCAGTCGGGAGTGACCACTAAAACCTCCATGACCAAGTCGACCACTGCTGGGACCTCAACCTCAGTCGGATCTGTGGCACTCTTGGTCTGTGAAGCTTCCTCTGTGAAGGGATCTTCTTTAACTGACGGTGTGTGTATATGCTCCAAAAACACACCACTCCGAATGGCTTCTCTTTTGGAACCTATCTTTGCCAGATCATCTGCTGCTTGATTTTTCAGTCGGGGGATGTGATGGAGCTCCAACCCCTCGAACTTCTTTTCCAGCTTCCTCACTGCATTGCAGTATCCAGTCATGGCTGGGCTTCTCACGTCCCACTCCTTCATCACCTGGTTGACCACTAAATCTGAATCGCCATAAACCATCAGGCGACGGACGCCGAGTGAGATGGCCATGCGCAATCCATATAAAAGGGCCTCATACTCTGCCTCATTGTTGGAGGAATCAAAGTGGATCTGGAGCACATATCTAAGTTTATCTCCTCTGGGGGAAACCAGAACAACCCCAGCACCAGAACCATTCAGCATCTTAGAGCCATCGAAGAACATGGTCCAATGCTCCGAGTGAACTTCAGTCGGCTGCTGTTGTTCAATCCACTCGGCGAGGAAATCTGCTATTGCCAGGGACTTAATGGCTTTCTTTGCCTCAAACTTGATATCAAGGGGAAGAAGTTCGATCGCCCATTTCGCCACTCGACCAGTTGCATCTCTGTTGTGCAGAATCTCTGATAGTGGGGCGTCGCTGACGACTGTGATAGAATGATCAGAGAAATAATGAGCAACCTTCTTTGTGGTCATGTATATTCCATACACAAGCTTCTGATAATGAGGATATCTCTGCTTGGATGGAGTCAAGACTTCAGACAAATAATACACCGGGCGCTGAACTTTGAAGGCTTTTCCTTCTTCTTCCCGCTCGACCGTAAGTACTGTACTGACGACTTGTCCTGTGGCTGCAATATAAATCAACAAAGGCTCTTTGCTGATTGGAGCAGCAAGCACCGGCTGGGTGGAGAGCAGAGCTTTTAGCTCGGCAAATGCTGCATCAGCTTCTGGAGTCCACTCGAACTTGTCTGCCTTCTTCATCAGTTGGTAAAGAGGCAATGCCTTTTCACCAAGTCGTGAGATGAATCGACTTAATGCGGCCAAGCATCCAGTAAGCTTCTGGACATCGTGCACTCGCACAGGGCGTTTCATTCGGAGAATAGTGCCGATCTTCTCTGGATTAGCGTCGATCCCTCGTTCGGAAACGAGAAAACCGAGTAACTTTCCACCAGGAACTCCGAATGTGCACTTCGATGGATTGAGCTTGATATCGTACCTTCTGAGGTTGGCAAATGTTTCGGCGAGGTCAGCAAGCAGGTCGGAACCTTTTCGCGACTTAACGATGATATCATCCATATACGCTTCCACATTCCGACTGATTTGAGTGAGAAGACACTTCTGAATCATACGCATAAATGTGGCTCCGGCATTCTTGAGGCCGAATGGCATGGTGATATAGCAGAAGCACCCGAATGGAGTGATGAAAGCTGTTTTTACTTCATCGGGTCCATACAGACGGACCTGATGATACCCGGAATATGCGTCTAGAAAAGACAATCTCTCACATCCCGCGGTCGAGTCAACAATTTGATCTATGCGAGGGAGAGGAAAATGATCTTTCGGGCAGGCCCGATTGATGTGCTTGAAGTCAATGCACATGCGGAGTTATTTGTCCTTCTTGGGAACCATGACGACATTAGCGAGCCACTCGGAGTGGTATATCTCTCGGATAAATCCTGCCGCCAACAGTCGAGCCACTTCCTCACCAATAGCTTTTCTCTTCTGGACGGCGGACCGCCGAAGATGCTCTTTGACTGGTTTTGCTGATTTGTCGACTCTGAGGCGATGCTCAACCAGTCCCCTGGGAACACCTGGCATGTCAGCTGGCTTCCATGCAAAAATGTCCCAGCTCTCACGGAGGAACTGGATGAGCGCTTCTTCCTATTTCGGGTCGAGTGTCGTGGAGATGTGGGTCGGGGCTGCATTGGGGTCGGTCGGGTGAATGTGAACAGGTTTTGTCTCACCAGACGACTGAAATGCAGTCTCTGTGGCTGGTTTCTTGGATCGCAACAAATCACTCAGATCTGCGTTTTGCTTGTATTCTTTGAACTCAACCGCTGTCACCTGGGAATCGGCAATCTTCGAGCCCTTCTGAAAGCACTCTTCTGCCTTTTTCCGATCGCCAGTGACAGTGATCACCCCTTTGGGACCTGGCATTTTCAGTTTGAGGTACACGTAACATGGTCGAGCCATGAACCGTGCGTAGGCGGGCCTCCCCAAAATGGCGTGGTACGCGCTCTGAAAATCCACAACCTCAAAGGTCAACTTTTCCTTGCGAAAATGTTTTGAGTCGCCAAAAACCACGTCCAGGGCTATTTGGCCGAGTGAGTTGGCTTTCTTCCCTGGTATGACTCCGTGGAAACTCATGTTGCTGGTGCTCAGTCGGGACATCGGGATGCCCATTCCCTTCAGTGTGTCTGCATACAACAAGGTCAGCCCACTGCCACCGTCCATCAGCACTTTCGTCAGTCGAGTGCCTTCGACAACTGGATCGACCACCAAAGCTTGCCTCCCAGGGGTGGCAATATGAGTCGGGTGATCAGATTGGTCGAATGTAATGGGTGTTTGGGTCCATTTCAGATAACTTGGTTTTGCTGGGGCAACCATATTCACCTCACGGTTAATGACTTTCAGTCGACTCTTGCTTTCCACATCCGCGAAGATCATCAGAGTGGAGTTGATATGCGGATATTCTTCCTCACTGTCCTCTTTGTCTCCGGCCTTGTCTGACTCTTTCTCCTTGTCCTTAGACTTTTTTCCCTGAAACTGCTGGATCAGGAGTCGACACTGGCGAGTGGTGTGCTTTGGGTAAATAATGTTGCCCTCTTCATCTTTCTTCGTGTGGATGTGGTACGGCATATCCATCACGTCATTTCCTTCTTTATCCTTTACTTTCTTAGGATTCCAGGATCCTTTTGGCTTCCCTTTGAACTTTCCCTGAGTCACGGCCAGGGCCTCTCCAGGAGCTGCTGGCTCGGCTTTCCGCTTCTATTTCCGACTGGAATTTCCCTTCTCCGACTGACTTGGCTTATACTTGCCGCTTCGGAGTCGGTCCTCCTCCTCGCCATTGGCGTACTTGGTAGCAATCTCCATCATCCGACTCAGGGTAATGTCCCCGGTTCGACCAAACTTCAGACTCAATTCTCTGTTCTTGACGCCATCTTTGAAGGCGCAGACTGCTTGATGATTAGACACATTTTCCACAGTATGGTGCAGAGTGATCCACCTCTGAATGTACTCCCTGAGAGTCTCATTGGTCTTCTGCACACAAACTTGCAGCTCTGTCAAACCAGCTGGTCGCTTGCAGGTTCCTTCAAAAGTTCTGACGAACACTCGGAACAAATCTTCCCAAGTGTAAATACTGTCAGGAGGTAACTGATTCAACCACGCTCTGGCTGAACCTTCCAGCATGAGGGGCAAATGCTTCATGGCCACCTCGTCATTCCCACCGCCAATCTGAACAGCCACTCGGTAGTCCTCAAGCCAAGTTTCAGGCTTGGACTCCCCAGTGAATTTGCTGACTCCTGTCGCCAACCTGAAATTGGGGGGAATCACTGCGGCTCTGATAGCCCTGCTAAAACACTCTGGACCAGAAACATGCACTCGACTGCTCGTGGGTGCATCTCTCTCGGGTCCACCTCGATGGGCTCTGTTCCGGTCGACCAAGCTTTGCACGATAATGGATCGCGCGTCGAAGCCTGGTCCCCTGGGGTCGACTGGAACTCTTCGCCCCGCACTGAACTGACGCCTATCATCCTGTCGCCGAGGAGCGTAAGACCCTTCCCTCGGAGGGGAAATGGGCACTCGACGCCTGTCATCTCGGTCATGCCGGTCTCCATACTGATCACGCTGGTTGTCGCGCCTTTCCCGCCGCGGAGGCGATCTGGGACTGTGAGCCGACTGAACCGTATTCGCAGCGACGGATCGACTGTGAATTCTGTTGCGCGACTGCGACACGGCTGAGTTCTGGTCCTCTGCTGCTCGGAGCAAATCTCTGATCCGCATCAAGCCTCTCCCAGCTTCCGACTGTGAAGGCTGGATGGACTCTGCTATACGGGTTGCAGCTGCTAAATTCTGAATTGGCGTGCGGTATACCTGAGTCGGCGGGAAGAGTCGACGTCGACTGGCTTCGGGGACTCGTTGCCGCGCGCGCTCGTTGAGTGCTTGCTGAAGGTTCTCCAGACGAGCGCGTTCAGCCACATTGGCCAAACGTGCCTCCTCCAAGGCGCGAGCCTCGGGGGTTTCTCCCGTAATGGGAGTATGGAGGGCATCCATGTTCCTGCGGCGAAGCTCTTCTCTCTGCAGAGAGTCGAGTGCCTCGGGCTGGTACTCTTCGTGGGCCTGAGCGGGGCCACCTCCACCGCCCGCTCCACCACCATGGGCGAAGCCGGGAGGACTGCGGGGTCCGTCGACCATGAGAATTTCCGCCGCTGGATCACTGCTATCGCATTCGGATGCAGTCTCTACGGTGCCAGTCGACAGATCGAACAGGCCGTAGAGAGATTCGCCGGGCTCGATTGCCGCAACTTGTGCGATGGCCGCCTGGCGAGCCACCGCGTGTTTCACCCACCGCTGAAGCCTCGACCGACCAGAGCGCTTGCGCTGGTGGGAGACCGGACGGGCGACCGATAAAGGAGTCGACCGATAGGGGGCCGACGGTTGCCGCAGCAGAATGCCGCGGACACATGCGCGAAAATGCGTCGCACCGCGGACGGGGAGCGCATCAACGTCGAGTGGAGCCTCCTGGAGCCACGCGGAGTCGTCGGCGACGAAGGTGAGAGCGCCAAGACGGATCTCGCGCCCCTCGACCAAAACTCCAGCAGTCATCATGATGAAAGTACTCGGAAATACTGCAACTTCTCCACAAAATCGCTAAAACACCGGCCCCACGGTGGGCGCCAACTGTCGTGGTTCTAAGTCTGACAGTAGAGTGGGGGGTAGGTATGGAGAGGCAAGGTCTTAGCTATGGAGAGGTTGTAAACACAAGCGATGTACGAGTTCAGGCCCTTCTCGGAGGAAGTAAAAGCCCTACGTCTCGGAGCCCTGAGGCGGTCGAGTGGATTATGTGTATAGGTGTTACAAGAGTGCGAACCCTTCTGCCTGTGGAGGGGGTGGCTTATATAGAGTACGCCAGGACCCCTGCCAGCCCACGTAACGGAGGGTTTAAAGCATATTAAGTCTGGGGCGTTACTGGTAACGCCCCACATAAAGTGCCTTAACTATCATTAAGTCTATTCAATTACAGGCCGTTGCAGTGCAGAGTGCCTTCTGACCTTCTGGTGGTCGAGTGTATCTCCATGGTCGAGTGAATCTCCATGGTCGAGTCCTTCTGGTCAGTCGAGTGGGTTCCTCGTTGGTCGACTGGAAGGTGATCTCTTCTGAGGCTGTCCCTGGGTAGGACATTCAGGTCAGGCCTATGACCCTACCCTAGGTACATGAATCCATCAGTAAGCGCCGCCATGAATGAAAGGTCCTACTCAGCCTTCCACCGCGGGGAGGAAAATGATAGAAGGAAGGATGAACCGTCAGTGGTGGTGCCAGGATCTAAACATAGTGATATCAAGCTTTACAAATGAAAGAAAAATGTAGACAAAATAAACAGGAAAATAAAAGAGCATGCTTTATTTCAAACATGATTATTCTCAAACAAAAAAATCTAACATACTTTATCCACTTACCATCACCAAACTTAAAGATCTGACAAGTGACGAAATAAGATTTGTTAAGAGAAACAAGATCTGAATTTCTTAAGAAGATTAAGAAGATAATACATAACTTACAAGTAAAAGTGGAATAAAAGTTAAAAGGGGAAGGTCCAGGTTCACTCGCCGGTCGTCAGAGATGTAGTACTGTGGAGCAGCCGAGGTGGACGTTCTTCGGTGGTGATTCATGGCGGCGGGCTACCTCCACCTCTTGCCTCAATGCTCGTTGTTCAGCATGTAAAAATGAAGAGGGAAAGGAGAGAACTTGAAGGAACAATCACGGGATTTGAGGATCTGCTGATTAGGGTAGTTAATTAAGATTTGTGCTTCTTTTTGCTACATGGGCCAGCCAAATCTCACGCGAAGCAGATGACACCTGGGCTTGCGTTGTCAATTTTTACTTAGCCCTGAAGGTAAGCCTACGACAGGCTTCTTCAACTTGCCAAAATCGTGTGTAGTCGCTTGTAACGTGGCTCCGCCACTGTGAACCGTTATTTGGGCATTGGGCCTGGTAAACTGATAAAGCAACCGGTAAGTCCATAGGCGATACCATGAAGAAGGCGTTTTCAAGAGATTTTATTGTAATTAGTCGTAGGAGTTACTTTATATTTTCTTGGATTTTAGATCCAAATCAGTGTATCTATAATTGTTATGAGTATGAATAAAATTACAGATATTTCTAAAAAAAGGTGTTTTGTTGGAAGGGAATTAGCTGCTTGGAAACCTAGGGCGCAAGGAGGAAAGCGGCGTCCGGCGTCCAATTGAGCATGATGACGTCTAGCGGTCGGAGAGAGGTGTCCAACATCCTCCTATATTTTGTCGGAAACATGCATGATATGGTGAATTGGTGATCTAGAGGTAGTTTTTCTGTGCGAAGATCTTGTCCGGTATGGAACTTGCATTGGGTGCTTTTGCAGACGGCCTCATTGTATTCTGCTAGCTTAATATAAGAGCCTTTTTCTTAATCATGTTTTGATTGCAAAGACTCGCAGATCTCACCTGCCGTCTCAGTTTGTTGAAATATAGTTTACCTATTATCAAGTTTCTCGTATGAACATGAGTTTTGGTGATGAAAGGAAAACTACTACCGGTGCCGGCCAGAGAGGTTTCAAAGTCTTGATGTTGTATTCTACCATGGAGATAATTATTGTGTTCTAGTATGGCAATGTTAATTCTATGAAATCATTGGATGATCTGACCAACGAGCGTGAAGAATTTCTAATTCAGGTGAAGCATTTGAATAACGGTTGTGCTAATTCTCAGTCGACTGGGAATTAGCTATGTCTCAGCCGACGAGATTTATTATATAATTTGATTGATCTGTGTGTTCCTCGATGATGTATTCTCTCGTCCAAATGTACTGGACTTTGTCCTAGTGGGTAGATTTTTTTTGAGGGGAAAGCCAATTTTATTACTCAAATTCCACAAAAGGTGGGATACAAACTTGGTCATGGGGCTGGCCAAGCCACACATGACGTCCCTTAGGGAGGGAAACAACAAATCTTGCTAGTTTATGAGCTTCTACATTAACTACCCTACTTTCGAAAATGAAATTACAAGAAAAAGGTACTGCTCTAGTCTTGATCTCCGCAACTATAGCTCCATATGGACCCTGGTTCCCTTTGGCAATATCATCGATAACTTGCCTACAGTCATACGAGACAATAAATTGGTGTAGACCAAGATCTTGAGCTAGGGCGAGTGCTTCCCTACATGCGATTGCTTCTAGTGTTGCTGGGTCCCAAACGCCATCAATTACCAGAGCTGAACTACCTAGAAAGGCTCCTTGGGTGCTCCGGCAAATTGCAGCTGCCGCCCCGCCTCTGTTGGTACGTACTGCAGCATCGACATGGATCTTTGCATGATTAGCCGGTGGTGAGCATGGTCTTGGAGCAGCTTGCTGAACTCTTGTTACAGTATTTGATGTTGGTTTGATCACCCGGACTTGGTCTAGATCGGCGATGAAGCGGTTTATAAACGCATGTATAGCATGGGGAGTTTGAAAGATTGCCTCATGTATTGCCTTTCTTCTGGATGACCAAACCGCCTACAAAGTTACAATCAGCAGGACAAACTTTTCATGTGTGAGCGTGTCGAGCAGATTGAACAGCCAACTCTTAGCTCTCATCTCCGTTGTCGCTACCAATGAGCAAGCAAGTTCATCATCTACCAGAGCCCACGTACACCTGGAAACTGTGCAATCCAGGAGGGAGTGGCGCCCCGAATCTGGAGCCCCGCACAGGCCACATGTGCTCGAAGTTGACATATTGCGGTGCGCCCTCACATCCTCAGTTGGAAAAGAATGCTTGGCCAATCTCCACAAAAACATGCGGACTTTTAACGGAACCTCAACTTTCCACAATGTCTTCCATGAACCTTCTTCCACACCAGAAGTTGATGGTCCGGCTGACCCATATAGCCATGCTTCTCTCCTTTGTTTGATTGTAACTAGCATATTATTTGCAGACTTAATAGAAAATTGGCCTCACCTCTCATGCGCCCAACTCCAAAAGTCAGGGACGTTCATAGTGCATAAAGGTATACTCGATATCAACTTTGCATTGAAACTCAGAAACGTAGCATTAAGCCTATTGATATCCCATGAGGCCGAAGTTGCATCCAACAATTCTGACACCAACACAGGAGGGTTTGCGGTGATGCAGCCATATGGTCTCATCATTTCCTCTCTGGGCAACCAATTATCCTCCCATATGTTCGTGCTTTCTCCATTACTGATGCGTTTGATCAGGCCAAATTTGAGCGTGTCATGCCCCTCGACTATAGCCCTCCATATCTGACTCGGGTGACTCCCCAGAGTTGCATTCAAAATTGTTGATTGTGGATAATAGATACTCTTCAGTAAACGTGCGCAAAGAGACTCCGGGTGTTGCAGTAGGCGCCATGCCCGTCTCGCTAACATTGCCAAATTGAAGAGTTCAAAGTCTTTGAAGCCCAAACCATCCATGGCTTTTGGTTTCGTCATTTCCTCCCAAGAGACCCAATGGGGTTTGCGCTGCCCATTCTCGCTGCCCCACCAAAATTTCCTTATTAGCTTGTTTAGATGCTCACACAAGCCTTTTGGTAGCTTGAAACAGGACATTGAGTAGACAGGGACAGCTTGCGCAACCGATTTAACCAAGACTTCCTTCCCTGCTGTAGACAATGATTTTTCAATCCATCCCTGAATTTTACTCCAAAGTCTACCCTTGAGGTATTTGAAAGACCCATTCTTCGAACTACCAACATCAGAAGGCATCCCAAGATACTTATCATTTAGGGTTTCATTTGGGATATTGAGAAGTCCTTTTATCTGGGTGCGCATACTATCAGGAACACCCTTGCTGAAGAAAATTGATGACTTTGCATAATTTATTCGCTGACCTGACACTTGACAATAGGCTTCAAGCACCCGGTTCACCTCGGTAGCTCCCATACTATTTGCCTTGTAGAACAGCATGCTGTCATCAGCGAATAAAAGATGGTTTACCGAGGTGCCGTAGGCGCCACCTGTATCCCACTCAAGTTGGATGACTCACATTTTGATTTTAAAAGGCACGACAGGCCCTCTGCTGCTAACAAGAATAAGTATGGGGATATCAGGTCCCCTTGGCGAATCCCTCTAGAAGGCTGAAATTCCTCGAGTTTCCTCCCATTGAACATGACTGAAAATTTGACAGAAGTGACCATGCTCATAACAATATCCACCCAGTGCACAGTGAAGCCCAATTTGAGCATGATGGCCTGAAGGTAAGCCCACTCAACTCTGTCATATGCCTTCATCATGTCGAGCTTCAATGCACATGATTGATGCTTCTTTGCCCTGTTCCGCTTCATGAAATGCAGGCACTCATAAGCAGTTATAATATTATTAGTAATCATTCTGCCCGGGACGAAAGCAGATTGCTCTTCGGAGATGATATCTAGTAATATTTGTTTCAGTCTGTTGGCGATGACCTTCGATGCTATCTTATATAAAACATTACACAAACTGATTGGGCGGAACTGAGATAGGAGAGTCGGATTTTTTACCTTTGGAATCAAGACCAGGATTGTGTCATTAATGCATGCGGCTGACTTCGTTCCGGCCACAATCTTAAGGACCACCTTGGTGACCTCATCCCCGCACAAACCCCAATGACGCTGAAAAAAGTGTGACGGGAATTCGTCAGGACCAGGTGCCTTAACCGGGAACATCTGAAATAGTGCCTGCTTGACCTCTTGCTGAGTATAAGGCGCATTGAGAACCTCGTTCATCGCCGATGTTACTTTTGTTGGCACCGTTTCCAGGACCTGATCCATATCTTGTACTCCTCCCGGTGTGTACAACTCCCTGTAAAAATCCGTGGCCATAGCCTCCATCTCTAAGTTATTCTCCGTCATACTCCCGTCAGGCCTTTGCAACGCCTTGATTTGATTTTTATGACGCCGGCGGCTAGCTCTTAGATGGAAGAAGAAAGTATGTTTATCACCATGAACGTGCCTTCACTGGCTTTGCTTTCGTATCTGGGCCATGGGCTGTGGCTTGCGGCCCTTTCCATTCTTTTCTGTTTTTTCTCATAGGTCACCCATGTAAATTCTTTTGTACTGCTAAAAAGAAATTAACTTCTTTTATAGTTTTTGTCTTTATTGGGCTTGTGTGTATAGCAGGAAGCTCATTGGGGCAGGCTACTTTGTGTATACACGTACATTTTTCCCTCGTATTTTTTTTCATATTTAATGTATTTATTTATCAATTTATTTTTATTAAGGTTTTTTGACTTTTATTTCCACTTTTTCTTTAATTATTTTCCTATTTTAGAGAAAATGGAACATCTAAATTTTGTAGAATAGACATTTCGACAAGCATGACCAATTTTTACTGTCACTTTTTTTATGTATTTCTCACATGGATTTTTGTTTTATTTGCTTATTTGTATGTTGCCCATTCTTTTGATAATTTTTATTTTGTCACATCATTTATTACAAATAATATATTTTCATCATGTTTATATGTTTTTTTCTATGTTACACTGACAGAGAAGCAACTGCTTTTTTACTTTTATTTTCTACTAAAAATATCTTGATGTCCGTTACGCACAACTGCAATTATTGTAACCCATGTGTAATTACAAGGGGTACAACACGTGTGCAACTACATGCATCCAAATCCACATGCGACCGGAATGGTTACAACGCGTCCACACCTGCGATGAGGTGTGTGTGGCGATGAGACAGGAAACATGTCTGATATGAGGCATTTCATGTTTTAACCATTTATTTTGTTTTTTTGAATTATCTTATTTCACATCTAGTGAAATATATGCATTCTTTACTTTTATGGCAAAATTGCCCGTTGATGAGGTAGTCTTTTTTATTTCTCTTTTCAAACCTTTTCCTCACTAACGACATTATTCTTGCTACTTTTTGTTTTTCTGTTTGAAAATATGACCATCTCGTTGCACAATTGCCCCCGACTACAACTGCATGTTTCCAACGCGACTGTAATTGGTGTTTTGTCATGGGAGGGAGAAGTTGCATGTTTATCACTAGGCATGCAATTAAAGACATCGTGCCCCAAGTGCAACTGCATGTCTTCAAGGCAATTGCAACTCTGTGGTGTTTCGTCAAGGAAGAGCAGTTGGATGCCTGCCAGTAGTCACACAATTGTAAGTGTCGCCTGGACTACAACTCTGTGGTGTTTTGTAGTTGCATGTATTCACTAGGCATGCAACTACAAGTGTCACGCCTTGACTGCAATGGCATGTTTTGAATGAGACTGTGACTAGGTGTTTTGTTAGAGAGGGGAAGTTGCATGTTTGTCGGCAGGCATGCAACTATAAGTGTCGGCACCAATGCTACTACTTGAGCTTGCGTTGGTTTTTCCATTGAAGATGAAAGGGTGATGCAGCAAAGTAGAGATACGCATTTCCCTCAGTTTGAGAACCAAGGTATCAATCCAGTAGGAGACAACGCACAAATCACCTAATTCCTGCACAAACAATCAAACAACTTGCATCCAACGCGATAAAGGGGTTGTCAGTCCCTTCACGGTTATTTGCAAAAGTGAGATCTGGTAGAGATAAATAAACGGTAAAGTAAATATTTTGGTACTTTTGGTTTATAAATTGGAAAGTAAAAGATTGCAAAAATAGTATATCGCAAACTAATATGATGGAAAATAGACCCGGGGGCCATATATTTCACTAGAGGCTTCTCTCAAGATAGAAAATAATACGGTGGGTGAACAAATTACTACCGAGCAATTGATATGAAAGCGCAAAGTTATGATGATATCTAAGGAAATGATCATGAATGTAGGCATCACGTCCATGTCAAGTAGACCGAAACGATTCTGCATCTACTACTATTACTCCACACATCGACCTCTATCCAGCATGCATCTAGAGTATTAAGTTCATAAAGAACAGAGTAACGCATTAAGCAAGATGACACAATGTACAAGAATTAACTCAAGCAATATGATGAAAACCCCATCTTTTTATCCTCGATGAAAACAATACAATACATGCCTTGCTGCCGCTACTGTCACTGGGAAAGGACACCACAAGATTGAACCCAAAGCTAAGCACTTCTCCCATTGCAAGAAAAAACCAATCTAGCTGGCCAGACAAAACCAATAGTTCGAAGAGAATTACAAAGATATCAAATCATGCATAAAAGAATTCAGAGAAGATTCAAATAATATTCATAGATAAGCTGATCATAAATCTACAATTCATCGGATCTCGGCAAACACACCGCAAAAAAGTATTACATCGAATAGATCTCCAAGGACATCGAGGAGAACATGGTTTTGAGAATCAAAGAGAGAGAAGTAGCCATCTAGCTACTAGCTGTGGACCCGTAGGTCTGTGGTAAACTACTCACGCTTCATCGGAAGGGCAATAGAGTTGATGTAGAAGCCCTCTGTGATCGAATCCCCCTCCGGCAAGGTGCCAGAAAAGGTCCCTAGATGGGATCTCACGGGTACGTAAGGTTGCGGCGGTGGAAAAGTGTTTTTGTGAATGCCTCTGGTGGTTTGGAGATATTTTGGAATATATAGGCGAAAGAATTAGGTCAGGAGGTGTAGGGGGGCCCACAAGGGTGGGGGGCGTGCCCTACCCCCCTGGGCGCGCCCTCCATCCTTGTGGCCGCCTCGTGGCTCCTCCGACTTCATCTCCAAGTCTCCTGGTTGTCTTCTGGTCCAAGAAAAATCATCGCAGAGATTTTATTCCTTTTAGCCTCCGTTTGATATTCCTTTTCTGCGAAACTCAAAATAGGGAAAAAATAGGAGATGGCACTAGGCTCTAGGTCAATAGGTTAGTCCCAAAAATAATATAAAATAGCATATTAATGCATATAAAACATCCAAAACAGATAGTATAATAGCATGGAACAATAAAAAGTTATAGATACGTTGGATACGTATCAAGCATCCCCAAGCTTAATTCCTGCTCGTCCTCGAGTAGGTAAATGATAAAAACAGAATTGTTGATGTGCAATGCTACCTAACATATTTATTCATGTAATTTTCTTTATTGTGGCATGAATGTTCAGATCCATAAGATTCAAAACAAAAGTTTAATATTGACATGAAAACAATAATACTTCAAGCATACTTAACAAGGCAATTATGTCTTCTCAAAATAACATGGCCAAAGAAAGCTTATCCCTACAAAATCATATAGTCTGGCTATGTTTCATCTTCATCACACAAAATATTCAAATCATGCACAACCCCGATGACAAGCCAAGCAATTGTTCAATACTTTTGATGTTCTCAAACTTTTTCAACTTCCACGCAATACATGAGCGTGAGCCATCGACATAGCACTATAGGTGGAATAGAAGGTGGTTGTGGAGAAGACAAAAGAAGGAGATAGTCTCACATCAACTAGGCGTATCAATGGGCTATGTAGATGCCCATCAATAGATATCAATGTGAGTGAGTAGGGATTGCCACACAACGGATGCACTAGAGCTATAAGTTCATGAAAGCTCAAAAAGAAACTAAGTGTGTGTGCATTCAACTTGCTTGCTCACGAAGACCTAGGGCAATTTGAGGAAGCCCATCATTGAAATATACAAGCCAAGTTCTATAATGAAAAATTCTCACTAGTACATGAAAGTGACAACATAGGAGACTCTCTATCATGAAGATCATGGTGCTACTTGGAAGCACAAGTGTGGTAAAAGGATAGTAGCATTGCCCCTTCTCTCTTTTCTCTCATTTTTTATTATGGCCTTGTCTCATTTTTTGGCCTCTTTTTTTTCATTCGAAGTCTCATCCCGACTTATGCGGGAATCATAGTCCCCATCATCCTTTCCTCACATGGGACAATGCTCTAATAATGATGATCATCACACTTTTATTCACTTACAACTCAAGAATTACAACTCGATACTTAGAAAAAAATATGACTCTATATGAATTCCTCCGGCGGTGTACCGGGATGTGCAATGAATCAAGAGTGACATGTATGAAAGAATTATGAACGGTGGCTTTGCCACAAATACGATGTCAACTACATGATCATGCAAAGCATTATGACAATGATGAAGCGTGTCATAATAAACGGAACGGTGGAAAGTTGCATGGCAATATATCTCGGAATGGCTATGGAAAGGCCATAATAGGTAGGTATGGTGGCTGTTTTGAGGAAGGTATATGGTGGGTTTATGGTACCGGCCAAAGTTGCGCGGCACTAAAGAGGCTAGCAATGGTGGAAGGGTGAGAGTGCGTATAATCCACGGACGCAACATTAGTCATAAAGAACTCACATAATTATTGTAAAAAATCTATTATTTATCGAAACAAAGTACTACGCTCATGCTCTTAGGGGGATAGATTGGTAGGAAAAGACCATCGCTCGTCCCCGACTGCCACTCATAAGGAAGACAATCAATACATAAATCATGTTCCGACTTCATCACATAACGGTTCACCATACATGCATGCTACGGAAATCACAAACTTTAAAGCAAGTATTTCTCATATTCACAATTACTTACTAGCATGACTCTAATATCACCATATTTATATCTCAAAACAATCATAAGGAATCAAACTTATCACAGTATTCAATGCACTTTATATGAAAGTTTTTATTATATCCCTCTTGGATGCCTATCATATTAGGACTAAATTTATAACCAAAGCAAATTACCATGATGTTTAAAGACTCTCAAAATAATATAAGTGAAGCAAGAGAGTTCAACAATTTCTATAAAATAAAACCACCACTGTGCTCTAAAAAGATATAAGTGAAGCATTAGAGCAAAATTGCCTAGCTCAAAAGATATAAGTGAAGCACATAGAGTATTCTAATAAATCACGATTCATACGTGTCCCTCTCAAAAGGTGTGTACAACAAGTTTGATTGTGGCAAACTAAAAATCAAAGACTCAAATCATACAAGACGCTCCAAGCAAAACACACATCTTGTGGTGAATAAAAATATAGCCTCAAGTAAAGTTACCGATAGGCGAAGACGAAAGAGGGGATACCTTCCGGGCCATCCCCAAGCTTAGGCTCTTGGTTTTCCTTGAATATTACCTTGGGGTGCCTTGGGAATCCCCAAGCTTAGTATCTTGCCACTCTTTATTCCATAGCCATCAAATCCTTACCCAAAACTTGAAAACTTCACAATAGAAAACTCAACAAAAAAATCTCATAAGCTACGTTAGTATAAGAAAATAAATCACCACTTTTGGTACTATTGTGAACTCATTCTTTATTTGTATTGGTTTAATATCTACTGTATTACAACTTATCCATGGTTCATACCCCCCGATACTACCCATAGAATCATTAAAATAAGCAAACAACACAAAGAAAACATAATCTGTCAAAAAGAGAATAGTTTGTAGTAATCTGTAACTCTCGAATATTTCTGTAACTCAAAAATTTCTGACAAATTATGACAACCTGGGAAATTTGTGTACCAATCTTTTGCAAAAAGAATCAGATCAAATCACGCTTCTATGAATTACTAAAATTATTTTCCTGGGCGCAAAAGTTTTTGCTTTTCAACAAGATCAAAACAACTATCACCATAAGCCATCCCAAAGGTCTTACTTGGCACAAACACTAATTAAAACAATAAACCACATATAACCAGAGGCTAGATGAATTATTTATTGCAAAACAGGAGCAAAAAGCAAAGAACAAAAATAAAATTGGGCTAGCTCCCAACAAGTGCTATTGTTTAACGCCCCTAGCTAGGCATTGAAAATTTCGATGATGCTCACATGAAAGACAAGAATTGGAGCACAAAGACAGCATCATATAGCACGTGATGAACACATATAAGTCTGACATACTTCCTATGCATAGGCATTTTATAAGCAAACAAATTATCAAGACAAGCAGAAGCTAGCATATGCAAGGAAGAAGAAAGAGGCGATAGCAATCTCAACATGAAGATAGGTAATTTAGTAACATGAAAGTTTCTACAACCATATTTTCCTCTCTCATAATAATTACATGTAGGATCATAAGAAATTCAACAAAATAGCTATCACATAACATATTCTCAACATGATTCACATGCATGCTAAGTTGACACTCTTCCAAAATAGTGGGATTAACATTGGCTAAAGTCATGACCTCTCCAAACCCACTTTTAGCAAAAATTTCATAAGATTGAGCATCCGCCAAATATGTAGGATATAAAGTTGACACTCTTCCAAACCCACTTTAAATATTATTGCAAACACTATTATCAATCTCATATTCATCACGGGGCTTAAATAAATTTTCAATATCATAAGAAGAATCACCCCAATCATGATCATTGCAATAGGTAGCGGACATAGAAAAACTAGCATCCCCGAGCTTGGGGTTTTGCATATTATTGGCACACTTGACATTAATAGAATCTATAATAACATCGTTGCAATCATGCTTTTGATTCATGGAACTATCAAGTATGGGTGCAATAGCAACATTATCATGTTTAACATAAGGGACTATAGCAAATTCATTTCCAAATATTGGCATCATGACCATAATAATAGAAAGCATCATGTTCATCAAGGTATATTTCAATCAAATCATCAGAATCATAATTATCTATAGATTCATGCATATCATTATTCTCTTCCAAAGCAACGGTCATTCTCTCAATAAATTCCTTAACATAGGCATTATGAGCATAGTTTTCATAAGAATATCTAAGTATGTCAAAATTTTCAGATTTGTAGAGAGTAATATCATACTTTTCAATCAAAGAAGCAACTTCATAAGCACCCTTAAAAGCGACAAATTCTTCAATTTGTTCGATATCATAGTGACTACAAACACCCTTTTCATAAGAAGATAAGATTTCATTATCATTAAACTCACGTAGGTAGGGAAGGTGTTTGTTAGGGTTCTTGGAACAACAAGTAAAATCACAAATTTCACAAAGATTCCAGGCATAGCATAGCAAACAATTTATTTGATTCCATAAGAGCTTCCCTTTTTCAGACAAACAATGACGCACAAAATGAGCATGCTCATCTAAAGATTTTTCCTCAACTAAACTAGTTGGGGTTTCAGCATGAGCGCATATGGTCGAAGATGATCCAAGTAGAAAACTTTAATTGGATCGATAAACTTTGTTTCTGATTTTCAATAAACACACAATTATACCAAGCAAACGAGCAAACAATCCAAGTAATACATAAGGGAAAACGAAAAAGACGAATGAAAGAAGGGAGAATAAAAAGGCAAATCTTTTTGAAAATCGCTTTAGAAGTGGGAGAGAGGAAAATGAGAGGCAAATGATGAATAATGTAATGCAAGAGATGAGAGTTTATGATGGGTACTTGGTATGTCTTGACTTGGCATAGATCTCCCCAGCAACGGCGCAAGAAATTCTTCTTGCTACTTCTTGAGGTTGTGTTTGTTTTTCCCTTGAAGAGGAAAGGGTGATGCAGCAAAGTAGAGATAAGTATTTCCCTCAGTTTGAGAACGAAGGTATCAATACAGTAGGAGAAAACGCACAAATCACATAATACCTGCACAAACAATCAAACAACTTGCACCCAACACGATAAAGGGGTTGTCAATCCCTTCACGGTTATTTGCAAAAGTGAGATCTGGTAGAGATAAATAAATGGTAAAGTAAATATTTTTGGTATTTTTGGATTATAGATAGGAAAGTAAAAGATTGCGAAAATAGTAGATCGGAAACTAATATGATGGAAAATAGACCCAGGGGCCATACGTTTCACTAGAGGCTTCTCTCAAGATAGAAAATAATACGATGGGTGAACAAATTACTACAGAAGACTTGATATAAAAGCACAAAGTTATGACGATATCTAAGGCAATGATCATGAATATAGGCATCATGTCTGTGTCAAGTAGACCGAAATGATTCTGCATCTACTACTATTACTCCACACATCAACCGCTATCCAGCATGCGTCTAGAGTATTAAGTTCATAAAGAACGGAGTAACGCATTAAGCAAGATGATATGATGTAGAGGAATTAACTCAAGCAATATGATGAAAACCCCATCTTTTTATCCTCGATGGCAACAATACAATACGTGCCTTGCTACCCCTACCGTCACTGGGAAAGGACACCACAAGATTGAACCCAAAGCTAAGCACTTCTCCCATTGCAAGAAAAACCAATGTAGTTGGCCAAACCAAAGCAATAGTTCGAAGAGAATTACAAAGATATCAAATCATGCATAAAAGAATTCAGAGAAGATTCGAATAATATTCATACATAAGCTGATCATAAATCCACAATTCATCGGATCTCGGCAAACACACCGCAAAAAAGTATTACATCGAATAGATCTCCAAGGACATCGATGAGAACATGGTATTGAGAATCAAAGAGAGAGAAGTAGCCATCTAGCTACTAGCTATGGACCCGTAGGTCTGTGGTAAACTACTCACGCTTCATCGGAAGGGCAATAGAGTTGATGTAGAAGCCCTCCATGATCGAATCCCCCTCCGACAGGGTGCTGGAAAAGGTCCCTAGATGGTATCTCACAGGTACATAAGGTTGCGGCGGTGGAAAAGTGTTTCCATGTATGCCTCTGGTGGTTTGGGATATTTGGGAATATATAGGCAAAATAATTAGGTCAGGAGGTGCACGGGGGGCCCACAAGCGTGGGGCGCGCCCTCCGTCCTTGTGGCCGCATCGTGGCTCCTCCAACTTCATCTCCAAGTCTCCTAGTTGTCTTCTGGTCCAAGAAAAATTATCATGAATGTTTTATTCCGTTTGGACTCTGTTTGGTATTCATTTTCTACAAATCTCAAAAACAGGGAAAAAAGAGGAACTTGCACTGGGCTCTAGGTTAATAGGTTAGTCCCAAAAAAATATAAAATAGCATATTAATGCATATAAAACATCCAAAACAGATAATACAATAGTATGGAACAATAAAAAATTATAAATACGTTGGAGATGTATCACCCAACTGCACGTATGTGGTGTTTTACTGGGGGAGGTAGTTGCATATTTGTCAGTAAGCATGCAACTACAAGTGTGACCCTCAATTACAAGGATGTGGTGTTTTATTAGTGGCATGGGGCCCACCGCTAGGCACTGTAACACCCCAAACTTTTAACCATGTTTTTATTAAGTAAAATTTTGAGAGAAATAAAATTTTGAGTTATACTAGCTCTTTTATTAATTTCAGAAATCTTTTCTGTTTTCTGTTTACCAAAATCCTTCCCTCCAATTGTGTGTTTGAAAGTTTTTCTTAATAATTTCATTCACCTTTTAAAATTCAGTAGGAAATATTTTCATAATAAAATTTGCCCAACATAATTCTTTTAATAGCATTTTCATACTTTGAAACGCTCATGTTGCGCTAAAACTATTTCAAATAATTATTTTAAAACTCCATAAATGGAGAGGTCCTCTCATGCTTATAGATCACTTTCATGCAAAATTCCATCATGGTATTTTGAAACTTTTGAGCAAACCATTCCCTTTTCACTTCTGTCCCATCATTAAGTTATAACTACAACCCTAGTTTCCTTGCCCCAAATAATTCCGAAATCTTTCCATCTCATAGTCCTTACAACCAAACCCGTAAGTCCAGAATATCAGCCCCATTTTCTATTTGAAAGTCCATCAAATAGTTCCCTGGAGTTTCGGTCTAGAAGTGAATTCCACCAAAACTTGCACTTGCAAGTTATTCAATCTGTCCATACAACCTTCCCATAATCCTTACCATCCAATGAGACATCATTCTGCCAAGTCTCACAACCAGAAGAATTTTCTAAATAGCCCTTGCATTTTGTCAAACACCTTGTGGGCCTGACAAAATTTTTGCAACTCTAAATTTGTGAATGGAACCAGATCATTTGGCCAAACCACCATGTCCATCACTCCTACCAGACTACGTTTTTCCATGATACCAAATATTAGATACATTGGACCACCCTAGGGCACCTTGGCATTTGGTCGAACACGTTGTGTTCGTGCATAGAGCGCGGCCAGAGCATGCGTATTGCACCGCGTCGGCACCGAGCTCCTGTCGCTCTGCTACTGCTTCTCTCGCTCACCCTAGCCCTCTCCCTGCTCATCAGATATTAGCTACATCCAATGCTCAAGTACGGTCTAGTTGGTGCTTTATAAGAGAATATGGGGACTCAAATAAAAAATTGCATAAAAGTAAATAGATAGGCCCTTCGTAGAGGGAACCAGAGATTTGTAGAGGTGCCAGAGTTTAAAGCTTAAATTGAGAGAATAAAAATATTTTGAGAGGCGTGTTTTTCCCGTCAACGAAAACGGCCGAGTAATTCCCAACACTTTCCATGCTAGATATATCATAGGCAGTTCCCAAACACAAAATAAAGTTTATTCCTTTTTCCACCATACTTTCACACTCCATGGCTAGCCTTATCCACGGCTACCGTCCATACCAACACTTTCAAAGGAATTTATTATTTGACAACATAAATTAAATTTCTTTTTTCATTTCCGGACTGGGCATACCTATTACCGTCGTACTCTCGTACAATGACAAGTGAATAAACACTCATCTTGAGAATAATACATCTAGCATGGGAAAATATTAGCCACCCCCTGCCGCTTCATGAGCGGTACGGGCACACAAAAAGGAAATTCATTTTGAAAATTATAGATGGCACATACAAATTTACTTAGAACGACACAGAAATACCGCATATAGGTAGGTATGGTGGACTCATATGGCAAAAGTAGTTTTAAGGATTTTGGATGCACAAGTAGTATTTCTACTTAGTATAAGTGGAGGCTAGCAAAAAGATTGAGAAGCAACCAACCAAGAAACGAAAATTCTCATAAACGAGCATTAAGCATAACTAACGACGAATAATGCACCACAAGTAGGATGTAATTTCATTGCATAACTATTGAATTTCATGCTTTCATAGGGAATCACAAACCTTAACACCAATATTCTAACTAAAGCATAATTACTTACTCACCAACATGACTCATATATTACTATCATCATATCTCAAAACTATTACAAAGAATCAAGTTTATTTTGTCCAATGATCTTCATGAAAGTTTTTATTATACCCTCTTGAATATATATCACTTTGGGACTAATTTCATATGTTACAATTGCTTTTGATAAGCTCAAACAAATTTAAGTGAAGAACATGAGCATAAAAAATTTCATCTCTCAAAATAATATAAGTGAAGCATGAGAGAATTTCTTCAAAAATTTACTATCAAATTAAACTAAGTGAAGCATGAGAGTATTTCTTCAAAAATATTAAAGCACACCATTCTCAAAAAGATATAAGTGAAGCACTAGAGCAATTCCATAGCTCAAAAAATTTAAGTGAAGCACAAAGAGCAATTCTAACAAATCATAGCATAATTTTGGCTCTCTCAGATAGGTGTGTCCAGCAAGGATACTTGTGACAAACTAAAGAGCAAAACAAGCAAAGACTCATATAATACAAGACGCTCCAAGCAAAACTCATGATATGTGACGAATATTAATATAGCTCCAAGTAAAATTACCGATGGTCGTTAGAAGAAAGAGGGGATGCCTTCTGGGGTATCCCCAAGCTTAGTTACTTGGTTCTCCTTGAATATTAACTTGGGGTTCCATGGGGCATCCCCAAGCTTAGGCTCTTTTCACTCCGTATTCCTTCATCCATCGTGGTCTCACCCAAAACTTGAAAACTTCAACCACACAAAACTTAACAAAACCTTCACGAGATCCGTTAGTATAAGAAAACCAATCTTTAGTTTAAGTACTCTTGCAAACCCATTCAAGTTTTATTATTGCATTATACCTATTGTATCCTAACTTTATCATGGCTTATATCCTCCAATACAAACCATAGATTCATCAAAATAAGCACACAATGCAACGAACTGTCAAAAACAGAATAGTTTGTAAAGACTCGAATTGTTCTCATACTTTTGTAACTTAAAAAACTGAAAAATTGTGAAAACATAGGCAATTTGTATATAAATCTTGTGTTAAAAATTCATAAGCTTTCGTCGCTTCTGTGAAGTTTAAAAATTCTTCTGCTTGACGCAAAAGTTTCTGTTTTTCAACAAGATCAAATCAACTATCACACAACATGATAACAAAGTCTTTACTTGGCACAAACACTAATTAATACATAAAAACACAATCGTAACAGTAGCATAATTGTGCAAACACTCAAGAACAGCAAGAAAAAGAGAGAAAAAAATTATTTTATTCATTGGGTTGCCTGCCAACAAGCTCTTTCTTTATAGCCATTAAGATAGACTTGAGATTTCAATGATGCTCCCATGAAAGATAGCAATTGAAACACGAAGAGAGCATCATGTAGCATGTGAAAGACAAGTTTAAGTGTAATATACTTGCTATGCATAGGCATTTTTTAAGCAAACAACTTAAAATTATCAAGACAAGAAATATTTAGCGTATGCAAGGGAAAAGAATAAAACATTAACAATCTCAACATAATGAGAGGAAATTTAGTAACATGGAAATTTCTACAGCAATATTTTCCTCTATGATAAATTGAATAATAAAGCTATCTTATAAAATTTTCTCTTCATGATACACATGCATAATTTTTTTACAATCTTCCAAGATAGTGGGATTAACATCAACTAAAGTCATGACCTCTCCAAACCCACTTTCATCAAAAATTTCATAAGATTGAACACTCTCTAAATACGTGAGATTACTTTTACCTAAAGTTGACGTTCTTCCAGACCCACTTTCAATATTATTGCAAACATTATTATCAATGCCATATTCATCACGGGGCTTAAATAAATTTCCAAGATCATAAGAGTCATTATCACCCAAATCATTATCATTGCAATAAGTAGTGGACATAGCAATATTACCATCCCCAAGCTTGGGGTTTTGCATATTATTAGCACAACTGAAATTAATAGAATTCATAATAACATCATTGCAATCATGCTTTTCATTCAAGGAGCTATCATGAATCACTTTATAAATTTCTTTGTTTAACACTTCATCACAATTTTCAGATTCATGAATCACAACCAAAACTTCATAAAGATAATCTAGTGAACTCAATTCACTATCAACTCGTTCATCATAATTGGATCTTTTGAAAAGATTAGCAAGTGGACCAGGACCCATATCAATTGATTTCTAGCAAGCAAAGATGCAAGCAAGTAGAAGGCACATGGTAACACAAGTAAAGATAGCAAACAAGCAAAGAGGCAAACTGAAAAGAAGGCAAATATTTTTGTGCTTTTCACAAAAACGTTTTAGAAGTGGGGGAGTGAGGCAAATGGAAAATAATGTAAATTTCAAGGGGAAGAGATTTGTGATTAGGAACATGATAGATGTTGATGATGTCTCCCTGGCAATGGCGCCAGAAATTCCTTTTGATGTGGCTTGAAACTGTGTCGGTATTTCCCTAAAGAGGAAGGGATGATGCAGTACAACTACGATAGGTATTTCCCTCAGTTGTGAAACTAAGGTATCAATCCAGTAGGAGAACCAAGCAACACGTAAACGTACCTGCACACAAAGAACAAATACTTGCAACCAGACGCGTAAGAGGGGTTGTCATTCGCTCTACGGTAAAAAAGATAGATTGATTTGTGATAAATTGGATAAATAGATCTTGCAAAAACACGAAATAAAATAGATAAAGAAAAAGCATAGCAAGGTATTTTTGGGTTTTGGAATAATAGATCTAAAAACAAATGCGGCAAAAGATAGATTGGAAATGAAATATGATAAAAAATAGACCCGGGGGCCGTAGATTTCACTAGTGGCTTCTCTCGAGAAAATAACATATGGTGGGTAAACAAATTACTGTTGGGCAATTGATAGAAGAACAAATAATTATTACGATATCCATGGCAAATGATCAATATATAGGCATCACGTCCAAGATTAGTAGATCGACTCATGTCTGCATCTACTACTATTACTCCACACATCGACCGCTATCCAGCATGAATCTAGTGTATTAAGTGCATGGAGAAATGGAGTAATGCAATAAGAACGATGACATGATGTAGACAAGATCTATTCATGTAGGAATAGATCCCATCTTGTTATCCTTAATAACAACGATACATATGTGCCTCGCTACCCTTTTTGTCACTGGGTGAGGACATAGTAAGATCCAACCCATCATAAAGCACCTCTTCACATTGCAGGAAAAATCAATCTAGTTGGCCTAACTAAACCAAAGATTCGAAGAAAAAATATGAGGCTATAAATAATCATGCATATAAGAGATCAAAGAAGAATCAAATAATATTCATGGATATAGATTTGATCATAAACTCAAACCTCATCGGATCCCAACAAACACACTGCAAAATGTCATTACATCAAATAGATCTCGAAGAGACCATTGTATTGAGAATCGAAAAGAGAGAAGAAGCCACCTAGCTACTGCCTATGGACACGTAGGTCTATGGTGAACTACTCACGCATCATCACAGAGGCACCAATGAGGATGATGAACCCCTCTATGATTGTGTCCCCCTCCAGTAGATTGCCAGAATAGGGCTCTAGATTGGATCTCGTGGTTCTAGAACTTGCGGCGACTGTAATTGTTTTTCGTCGACTCCCCTAGGGTTTCTAGAATGTATTTATAGAGCTGAGAGGCGGTGGAGGAGACCCCTGTGGTCCCCATAACTCATCAGGGCGTGCCAAGGGCCTCTAGCGCGCCCTGGTGTCTTGTGGGCCCCATGCCTCCCAGGTAATTCCTTGGCTCTCAAGTTTCCTCTGGTCCAAAAGAAATCTCCAAATAGTTTTGCTACGTTTGGACTCCGTTTGATACTGACATTCTGCAAAGTAAAAAACAAGCAAAACAGCAACTGGCTCTGGGCACTATGTCAATAGGTTAGTCCCAAAAAATGATATAAAGTTGCTATAAAATGATTATAAAACATCCATGAATGACAATATAACAGCATGGAACAATCAAAAATTATAGATACGTTTGTCGATGAAACATCAATAGAAGCAAGACCAATAACTTCATCCTTACTATGCAATTATTTCTCATGTGTTTATCGATGAAACTTAGAGAAATTGAATTCATGAGATACATCACCAAACTTAACTCTAACCTTTTCTTTAACACAATCAATTTCAGCATTAAGGGTATTCAAGAAAGGTCTACCAAAAAATAATGGGACAAAATTATCCTGTTGTGAACCAAGTATTAATAAATCAGTAGGGTATTTGATCTTACCACACAAGAGTTCAACATCTCGAACAATCCTAAGTGGTGAAATAGTATCTCTATTTGCAAGCTTAATAGTAACATCAATATCTTCAATCTCAAGAGGTGCAGTATCATTCATGACTTCTTGATATTAAGAGAACGAAAACTCACACTAGCACCCATATCACATAAACCATGATAGCAATGATATCCAATTTTAACAAAAACAATAGGCATGCCACCTATGGGCTTATTCTTATCTAACATATCTCGTTCATTTCTAACGGGTTAGCAATTCTAGCAGCCTCATAACGGGGTGAAATTTCAACCACTTCTCCTCAAGGAGATCAACATGAGGAACAAAAGATTCACAAAAATAGCTAGTATCTCAGAGTCAAGTCCATATTTAGTACTAAACTTAGGAAAAACATCGATTTCCATAAAAGATTTTACACAATCAAACTCAAGACTTACACCTGACTCTTTACCTTTGTCGAATTCCCAATCTTCAGAGTTGCGTTTAATTCTGTCCAAAAGATTCCATTTGAATTCAATAGTTTTCTTCATAAAAGAACCAGTAGAAGAAGAATAAAGTATGGACTGACCATTATGAGAAAGCCAAGCATAAAAATTCTGAATAATTATTTCTTTTGAGAGCTCATGATTGGGGCATATGTGCATTATGTACTTAGGCCTCCCCCAAGCTTGAGCGATACTTTCTCCATCACGAGGACTATATATATATATATATGTATGTATGTATGTATGTATGTATGTATGTGTGTGTGTGACAGCCTGATTTTTGGCCCTTTCTTTTTCTTTTGTTTTTCCGAGGTTTTTGCCTGAGTTTTTCTTCCAGGGTGGCTTGTCATTCCCAAATATTTCCCTAGACCCGGTCATTTCCTTCCTAGCCCAAATCCCAATATTCTTTTTATTGGGAATATTCCTTTTCTATTAAAGGAATAACTCCAATTGCCCTAGGTTGTGAAGCAACCTATATTTCCATCACTCCAAAAATTCCCAAATAATTCTCATAAATTGTTTGGGTCATATCTTGATCAAATATGGCAAAACTTTTCATTGCCATGTTCAAAAATAATTCCCCAATAATTATTCTTCCTTTCTGCCCTGAATGGCACTTTGTGAAGGAAGTGTCATTTATAATTTTCCTAGTGCCTCCCAAACTTTTTGGTCATGTTTATATGTCCAAATAATTGCCTCAAGCACAAGTTCAACTTTATTTGCCTAGCCAATCTTCCTCAATGGTTTTTCAAAGTTTCTATCAAACAGAAAGCTTTGTGAAGGAAGTACTAGCTAGGAGTATCCAAGTGAGATTAACTTTTGCACCCTCCTTAATGTGCTCATATTAAGCCGCTCCACCCATTTGCAGCCCCATCCAATCATCTATGTCAGCACAAGAGAAAATCTTTGATTCTGGCAATATTTTCAGGTTGTGAAGCAAGTGCATTTTGTATTGCTTCAAAAATCATGATAAATTACCAGATCATTCTTATACCTATAAAACATCTCTCCACCCAATTTGGCATCATTTCATTGAGACATTTGACCACCAAAATTATTTCCAGTTTCTGGACAGAAATGATGTTTGTGAAGCAAGTGCTATTTTGGTTTGTCCATTTGGCATGAGCTTTTTACATCATCTTCATATGTCCAAATGATCAAGCTTTGCCCAATCTTAGCCCAAGTTGACACTCCATGTGAGTGCATCATCATAATATTCATTTCCGGACCATTTTGGCAGTTGCAAAGCAACTATGATTAATCTTGGTCCATTTCCACTCAAAACCTCTAGGATCATAGTCCCTCCATATCTAAACACCCCAGGAAACTTATTTGGCTTCAAGCAATTCCGTGTTGATCACATTGAGCTGATAAAGTTTACTGCAATAAACTTCAGAGCTCACTAACTTTTTAACCAGAGCCTGTTTAACCAAGTTACCACCTCAGTTGAAACCACCCTTCGAAGGACTTACCACTAGACATCATTTTCCAGCTGTTTGCCTCCCACACATGCCAGCACTGGTGGTGACCACTGTTTTGGCATGCCATGAGCGCGTCAAGTGGCTGTTTGTGCTGGACCCCCTCCCCCTCTCGTTGGCTTCGCACTTGTGATGATGTCCAGTAGATTGCCCTCGTCGTTGCCGCCCTCCTGGAGCCCTCTCCCCCTCCGTCCGCTTGCTCACCGACGCAAACCGCCGCTCACCCACAGGAGCACTGTGGCCGATCGAGCTTTAATGGAGCTCGGCCTCTTCCTCTGCTCCTCCCTCAGCCCCCTCTGCCCCGTGACCTCTGCGGCTCGTCTGCTCTCTCCTTCGTCGCCTTCCCCGTGCCCCCCATGCTCGCTGGCCGACGCCAGAGCCTCGGTCCGACATGCCTGGCGGCACCCGAGCCCATCCCTCTTGCCCCGGCTATAAATAGCCATCCCCGAGCCTCCCGAGCTCACCTGTGGCCTCTCCACCCTCCACTAGCCCCGCCCATGCTCTTCCCCGAGCTCGAGACGCCCTCCACGACCACCATTCTCGCCATGGCCGCCACCCCCTCCGGCCTAAATTCGGCCGAAGCCGAGCCCTCCTCCACCTCTAGCCACCACCATCGCCTTCCCCACACTCCGGCGAGTCTCCCTGCCCTTTTCCTTGTCACCGGAGCCCCTCTAGGGCCGTGCCCCTCGACCAGCTGCCGCCTCTGTAGTCCCCGTCGCTGCGGCCTCCCCTTTGCTCTAGCTCTCCCCGGCGCCAGCTCTCCCTATGGATGGGCGTGGTGCAGCCGCCCGAGTCCGCCGGTGCCCTCTCCCTGGCCGGAGATGGCCGGAGCCGCCGTGCCCAGCGCCGGCAGCGCCACTGCCTCGCCCCTCCCCTACTCCTGTCGGGGAAGAAGGAAAGCGGGACCAGGGCGTTGACCATCTGCATGGACCCCGCGGGCCCCAAGCGTCAGTGACCCAAGCCTCGGCCCCACCCCTGCCAAGTGGATAAGTGGCGGGCCCCACCCGCGTGGGACCCGCACGACAGCGCTGGCCGGTCCATGCCACGTCAGATAAGTGGAAACGCCTTTTGGGTGTGCGTTTTCATTTGCCGAAAGCGTATTTCTAATTTTACGCTTATGTCTTATCCACTCAGGGACTGGTTTGTGATGAAATTTTTGTAGAAAAGTCCCTGAACTTCAACCCTCCATAACTTTTCAACCGTAACTCCGTTTAAGGTGAAACCAACGCTCACTTCTTCGTTCAGTCGAGGCCGTTCCGTTGTTCATGCTTTCACTATGGTTTGACACTGTGAAAATGACCTTTTTGCCCTTGCGCGTAAACAACCCCTCCGAGAGAGAACTGTTTCAGGCAGATCTTTCCGCGGCTTCACCGCACTTCTCCCCGGTGCTTTATTCATCCCCAGGCAAGCCACAAAACCCACTTGCATGATAATCATGCAGTAGCCATGGTTTTCAACTTGAGTATTTATTAAATGTTTACTTGATGAATAGATGGTTATCGTTGTTCCGGTGATGTTTAGATTTGCATGTTCACTTTTGTGCTATGTTGTTTTGTACTCTGTTATCCTGTTCTACCTGCTACTATTTCCTTTCATATGTTTATGCTTGCTAGTAGTACATGTTGATGTTGGGAATGGTCATGTTAGTCAGTATGCCATGCTCAGTGGATATGATTTATAGTTGATATGGTGGGTAGTTATGTGATACCCTCATGGTTATGTTGATATCATGTTCATGCATTTTATCATGGCTCAGCATATTTGCATTCAAGTTAACCGGATTAAATTGAACTTGAACAACTGTTGGCCGAGTCATGGTGCCGCTGAAATGATGCTGACCAGTGCAACCACACTTACCGGTATGGGACGGTCCTAACTAGGTCTATTATCGTGCCTCTCGCCGGTGACTCCAACGAGGGAAGGTTATGGGCGCACGCTACCCCGATCAGGTAGGCGTACATAAGCCTTGTGTGCCCGTTGTTGAGTTAGTTTTTGGATCCGTGTCCCAGAGTGGGACGGGCCACGATGGTGGTCATTGTGTCTTGAGGTAGACACGGGGCCACCCATGACTTAGCCTA
Organism: Triticum timopheevii; assembly: GCA_963921465.1. Classification (NCBI taxonomy): domain Eukaryota; kingdom Viridiplantae; phylum Streptophyta; class Magnoliopsida; order Poales; family Poaceae; genus Triticum; species Triticum timopheevii. Next base: position 311,310,007 of record OY997262.1, on the reverse strand, counting down.
GAGGGGAGTGAGTCGGAGTGGCCGGGAGAGTGTCATGGCAGTAGAACGGTTTTTTTGGAACGTCGTTGGTCCACCCGAATGGGAGTGCGAGGCCATGGGTTCCGTAGTGTGGGTACAGTGTACTAACCTTTGCAGAGTGTATATTAAATCTATCGATAGCCGTGCCCGCGGATAAGGGACCAGTTCAAAAGTAGGGTACACCATGAGTCAACAGTAATAAGAATAATGTGGTTAATAACAATGAGATAAGTTGGTTGTGATCGCCGTAAGGATCACAAGCCATTTAGTGGTCGGGTTGTGATCGTCGTAAGGATCACGGGCCATTAGTGGTCGGGTTGTGATCGCCGTAAGGATCACGGGCCAAGTTTTGGTCGGGTTGTGATCGCCGTAAGGATCACAGTGGTATTGAGGATACCGAGTTGTGTATATTCCTGATGTCGTGCGAGAGTCATGGGTAAAGATAGAGCTCCTTGTGATCATTTAATGATCACTACGATATTGTTTATACCAAGCTTGATTTGATCCTGAGATAATCGTGTGATGTCCGAGGTTGGTAAGTGATGCATGTGTTGGTTACGAGGTAACCCAAGCAGAATAAGTGGTGCATATAGTGTCATCATGTTGCATGCTAGTATTGTTGGATTAATATGTTCATGTTGTGTTAGCTGTATCATGTTCATGTTATATTGTTCTGATGATATCATGATACTCCCTGCTTAACCTGTAATTGCCATGCTGTTGTTTGTCTTGAATGCTTCTGGTTTTTGTGAGCTTGCAAGTACATTCAATGTACTGACCTGGCATGTCATGCCAGCTTGCATGTCATGCCGGATTTGATTGCTTGCTTGTCGTGGTTTCCGTTTGTGCGAGCTAGGATAAGCGTTCCAGCCAGAGTCCCTGCGGAGTGGAGTTCACCACCGTCGTTGTTGTTCCGCTACTAGAGTTATTCCGCTGCTTCGAGTTGTTCTGCTACTTGCATAGAGCAACTTAGGATGGAGTAGTGTCGTCGTGCCGATGTTATTCATTGTAATATCGGAGACCTTGTATTCATATTCGTGTTGGGGAATGTAGTAATTTCAAAAAATTTCCTACGCACACGCAAGATCATGGTGATGGCATAGCAACGAGAGGGGAGAGTGTTGTCCACGTACCCTCGTAGACCGTAAGTAGAAGTGTTATGACAACGCGGTTGATGTAGTCGTACGTCTTCACGATCCAACCGATCCAAGTACCGAACGTACGGCACCTCCGAGTTCAGCACACATTCAGCTCGATGACGATCCCCGGACTCCGATCCAGCAAAGTCTCGGGGATGAGTTCCGTCAGCACGGCGGCGTGGTGACGATGATGATGCTCTACCGGCGCAGGGCTTCGCCTAAACTCCGCGACGATATGACCGAGGTGGAATATGGTGGAGGGGGGCACTGCACATGGCTAAGGAACGATCTGTAGATCAACTTGTGTGTTCTAGGGTGCCCCCCGCCCCCATATATAAAGGAGCAAGGGGGGAGGCCGGCCGGCCCTAGGGGGCGCGCCAAGGAGGGGGGAGTCCTCCTCCTAGTGGGAGTAGGACTCCCCTTTCCTAGTCCCACTAGGAAGGAGGAAGGGGGAAGGAAAGAGAGGGAGAGGGAGAGGGAAAGGGGGCCCACGCCCCCTCCCCTAGTCCAATTCGGACTCCTCATGGGGGGGCACGCCACCTCCTGGGCTGCTGCCCTCTCTCTCCCCTCAGGCCCACTAAGGCCCATTACTTCTCCCGGGGGGGGGGGGGGGTTCCGGTAACCCTCCGGCACTCCAGTTTTCTCCGAAACCACCCGGAACACTTCCGGTGTCCGAATATAGTCGTCCAATATATCAATCTTTATGTCTTGACCATTTCGAGACTCCTCGCCATGTCCGTGATCACATCCGGGACTCCGAACAAACTTTGGTACATCAAAACTTATAAACTCATAATAAAACTGTCATCGTAACGTTAAGCGTGCGGACCCTACGGGTTCGAGAACTATGTAGACATGACATAGAACTATTCTCGGTCAATAACCAATAGCGGAACCTGGATGCCCATATTGGCTCCTACATATTCTACGAAGGTATTTATCGGTCAAACCGCATAACAACATACGTTGTTCCCTTTGTCATCGGTATGTTACTTGCCCGAGATTCGATCGTCGGTATCCAATAGCTAGTTCAATCTCGTTACTGGCAAGTCTCTTTACTCGTTACGTAATGCATCATTCCGTAACTAACTCATTAGCTACATTGCTTGCAAGGCTTATAGTGATGTGCATTACCGAGAGGGCCCGGAGATACCTCTCCGACAATCGGAGTGAAAAAACCTAATCACGAAATACGCCAACCCAACATGTACCTTCGGAGACACCTGTAGTACTCCTTTATAATCACCCAGTTACGTTGTGACGTTTGGTAGCACCCAAAGTGTTCCTCCGGTAAACGGGAGTTGCATAATCTCATAGTTACAGGAACATGTATAAGTCATGAAGAAAGCAATGGCAATATACTAAATGATCAAGTGCTAGGCTAACAGAATGGGTCATGTCAATCACATCATTCTCCTAATGATGTGATCCCATTAATCAAATGACAACACATGTCTATGGTTAGGAAACATAACCATCTTTGATTAATGAGCTAGTCAAGTAGAGGCATACTAGTGACGTTATGTTTGTCTATGTATTCACACATGTATCATGTTTCCGGTTAATACAGTTATAGCATGAATAATAAACATTTATCATGATATGAGGAAATAAATAATAACTTTATTATTGCCTCTAGGGCATATTTCCTTCAGTCTCCCACTTGCACTAGAGTCAATAATCTAGATTACACAGTAATGATTCTAACACCCATGGAGTCTTGGTGCTGATCATGTTTTGCTCGTGAGAGAGGCTTAGTCAATGGGTCTGCAATATTCAGATCCGTATGTATCTTGCAAATCTCTATGTCTCCCACTTGGACTTGGTCCCGGATGGAATTGAAGCGTCTCTTGATGTGCTTGGTCCTCTTGTGAAATCTAGATTCCTTTGCCAAGGCAATTGCACGAGTATTGTCACAGAAGATCTTCATTGGTCCCGATGCACTAGGTATGACACCTAGATCGGAAATGAACTCCTTCATCCAGAATCCTTCATTTGGTGCTTCCGAAGCAGCTATGTACTCCGCTTCATATGTAGATCCTGCCACGACGCTTTGTTTAGAACTGCACCAACTTACAGCTCCACCATTTAATAAAAACACGTATCCGGTTTGCGATCTAGAATCGTCCGGATCAGTGTCAAAGCTTGCATCGACGTAACCATTTACGACTAGCTCTTTGTCACCTCCATATACGAGAAACATATCCTTAGTCCTTTTCAGGTATTTCAGGATGTTCTTGACCGTTGTCCAGTGATCCACTCCTAGATTACTTTGGTACCTTCCTGCCAAGCTTATTGCTAAGCACACGTCAGGTCTGGTATACAACATTGCATACATGATAGAGCCTATGGCTGAAGCATAGGGAGCATCTTTCATTTTCTCTCTATCTTCTGCTGTGGTTGGGCATTGAGTCTGACTCAACTTCACACCTTGTAGCACGGGCAAGAACCCTTTCTTTGCCTGATCCATTTTGAACCTTTTCAAAACTTTATCAAGGTATGTGATTTGTGAAAGTCGAATTAAGCGTCTTGATCTATCTCTATAAATCTTGATGCCCAATATGTAAGCAGCTTCACCAAGGTCTTTCATTGAAAAACTTCTATTCAAGTATCCCTTTATGCTATCCAGAAATTCTATATCATTTCCAATTAATAATATGTCATCTACATATAATATCAGAAATGCTACAGAGCTCCCACTCACTTTCTTGTAAATACAGGCTTCTCCAAAAGTCTGTATAAAACCATATGCTTTGATCACACTATCAAAGCGTTTATTCCAACTCCGAGATGCTTGCACCAGTCCATAAATGGATCGCTGGAGCTTGCACACTTTGTTAGCACCTTTTGGATCAACAAAACCTTCTGGTTGCATCATATACAACTCTTCTTCCAGAAATCCATTCAAGAATGCAGTTTTGACATCCATTTGCCAAATTTCATAATCATAAAATGCGGCAATTGCTAACATGATTCGGACAGACTTAAGCATCGCTACGGGTGAGAAAGTCTCATCGTAGTCAACCCCTTGAACTTGTCGAAAACCTTTTGCAACAAGTCGAGCTTTATAGACAGTTACATTACCATCAGCGTCAGTCTTCTTCTTAAAGATCCATTTATTCTCAATGGCTTGCCGATCATCGGGCAAGTCAACCAAAGTCCATACTTTGTTCTCATACATGGATCCCATCTCAGATTTCATGGCCTCCAGCCATTTTGTGGAATCTGGGCTCATCATCGCTTCCTCATAGTTCGTAGGTTCATCATGGTCAAGTAACATGACTTCCAGAATAGGATTACCGTACCACTCTGGTGCGGATCTTACTCTGGTAGACCTACGAGGTTCAGTAGAAACTTGATCTGAAGTTTCATGATCAATATCATTAGCTTCCTCACTAATTGGTGTAGTTGCCACAGGAACCCGTTCTTGTGATGAACTACTTTCCAATAAGGGAGCAGGTACAGTTACCTCATCAAGTTCTACTTTCCTCCCACTCACTTCTTTCGAGAGAAACTCCTTCTCTAGAAAGGATCCGAATTTAGCATCGAAAATCTTGCCCTCAGATCTGTGATAGAAGGTGTACCCAACAATTTCTTTTGGGTATCCTATGAAGACACATTTCTCCGATTTGGGTTTGAGCTTATCTGGTTGAAGTTTCTTCACATAAGCATCGCAGCCCCAAACTTTAAGAAACGACAACTTTGGTTTCTTGCCAAACCATAGTTCATGAGGCGTCGTCTCAACGGATTTTGATGGTGCCCTATTTAACGTGAATGCAGCCGTCTCTAAAGCATAACCCCAAAATGATAGCGATAAATCAGTAAGAGACATCATAGATCGCACCATATCTAGTAAAGTACGATTATAGCATTCAGACACACCATTTCGTTGTGGTGTTCCGGGTGGCGTGAGTTGCGAAACTATTCCGCATTGTTTCAAGTGTAGACCAAACTCGTAACTCAAATATTCTCCTCCACGATCAGATCGTAGAAATTTTATTTTCTTGTTACAATGATTTTCCACTTCACTCTGAAATTCTTTGAACTTTTCAAATGTTTCAGACTTGTGTTTCATTAAGTAGATATACCCATATCTGCTCAAATCATCTGTGAAGGTGAGAAAATAACGATACCCGCCGCGAGCCTCAACATTCATTGGACCACAAACATCAGTATGTATGATTTCCAACAAATCAGTTGCTCGCTCCATAGTTCCGGAGAACGGCGTTTTAGTCATCTTGCCCATGAGGCACGGTTCGCAAGTACCAAGTGATTCATAATCAAGTGATTCCAAAAGCCCATCAGTATGGAGTTTCTTCATGCGCTTTACACCGATATGACCTAAACGGCAGTGCCACAAATAAGTTGCACTATCATTATCAACTCTGCATCTTTTGGTTTCAACACTATGAATATGTGTATCACTACTATCGAGATTCAATAAAAATAGACCACTCTTCATGGGTGCATGGCCATAAAATATATTACTCATATAAATAGAACAACCATTATTCTCTGACTTAAATGAATAACCGTCTCGCATCAAACAAGATCCAGATATAATGTTCATGCTCAACGCTGGCACCAAATAACAATTATTTAGGTCTAAAACTAATCCCGATGGTAGATGTAGAGGTAGCGTGCCGACTGCGATCACATCGACTTTGGAACCATTTCCCACGCGCATCGTCACCTCATCCTTAGCCAATGTTCGCTTAATCCGTAGTCCCTGTTTCGAGTTGCAAATATTAGCAACAGAACCAGTATCAAATACCCAGGTGCTACTGCGAGCATTAGTAAGGTACACATCAATAACATGTATATCATATATACCTTTGTTCACTTTGCCATCCTTCTTATCCGCAAAATACTTGGGGCAGTTCCGCTTCCAGTGTCTAGTCTGCTTGCAGTAGAAGAACTCAGTTTCAGGCTTAGGTCCAGACTTGGGTTTCTTCTCTTGAGCAGCAACTTGTTTGCTGTTCTTCTTGAAGTTCCCCTTCTTCTTCCCTTTGCCCTTTTTCTTGAAACTGGTGGTCTTGTTAACCATCAACACTTGATGCACCTTCTTGATTTCTACCTCCGCGGCTTTTAGCATTGCGAAGAGCTCGGGAATAGTCTTGTCCATCCCTTGCATATTATAGTTCATCACGAAGCTCTTGTAGCTTGGTGGCAGTGATTGAAGATTTCTGTCAATAACACTATCATCAGGAAGATTAACTCCCAGTTGAATCAAGTGCTTATTATACCCAGACATTTTGAGTATGTGTTCACTGACAGAACTATTCTCCTCCATCTTGCAGCTATAGAACTTATTGGAGACTTCATATCTCTCAATCCGGGCATTTGCTTGAAATATTAACTTCAACTCCTGGAACATCTCATATGCTCCATGACGTTCAAAATGTCGTTGAAGACCCGGTTCTAAGCCGTAAAGCATGGCACACTGAACTATCGAGTAGTCATCAGCTTTGCTCTGCCAGACGTTCTTAATGTCGTCAGTTGCATCAGTAGTAGGCCTGGCACCCAGCGGTGCTTCCAGGACGTAATTCTTCTGTGCAGCAATGAGGATAATCCTCAGGTTACGGACCTAGTCCGTGTAATTGCTGCCATCATCTTTCAACTTTGCTTTCTCAAGGAACGCATTAAAATTCAACGGAACAACAGCACGAGCCATCTATCTACAACAAACATAGACAAGCAAAATACTATCAGGTACTAACTTCATGATAAATTTAAGTTCAATTAATCATATTACTTAAGAACTCCAACTTAGATAGACATCCCTCTAATCCTCTAAGTGATTACGTGATCCATATCAACTACACCATGTCCGATCGTCACGTGAGATGGAGTAGTTTCAACGGTGAACATCAATATGTTGATCATATCTACTATATGATTCACGCTCGACCTTTCGGTCTCCATGTTCCAAGGCCATATCTGTTATATGCTAGGTTCGTCAAGTTTAACCTGAGTATTCCACGTGTGCAACTGTTTTGCACCCGTTGTATTTGAACGTAGAGCCTATCACACCCGATCATCACGTGGTGTCTCAGCACGAAGAACTTTCGCAATGGTGCATACTCAAGGAGAAAACTTCTTGATAATTTAGTGAGAGATCATCTTAAAATGCTACCGTCAATCAAAGCAAGATAAGATGCATATAGGATAAACATCACATGCAATCAATATAAGTGATATGATATGGCCATCATCATCTTGTGCTTGTGATCTCCATCTTCGAAGCACCGTCGTGATCACCATCGTCACCGGCGCGACACCTTGATCTCCATTGTAGCATCCTTGTCGTTACGGATCTATTGCTTCTACGACTATTGCTACCGCTTAGTGATAAAGTAAAGCAATTACAGGGTGTTTGCATTTCATACAATAAAGCGACAACCATATGGCTCCTGCCAGTTGCCGATAACTTCGGTTACAAAACATGATCATCTCATACAATAAAATATAGCATCACGTCTTGACCATATCACATCACAACATGCCCTGCAAAAACAAGTTAGACGTCCTCTACATTGTTGTTGCAAATTTTGCGTGGCTTCTACGGGCTTAGCAAGAACCGTTCTTACCTACGCATCAAAACCACAACGATAGTTCGTCAAGCTAGTGCTGTTTTAACCTTCGCAAGGACCGGGCGTAGCCACACTCGATTCAGCTAAAGTGAGAGAGACAGACACCCGCCAGCCACCTTTAAGCACGAGTGCTCGTAACGGTGAAACCAGTCTCGCGTAAGCGTACGCGTAATGTCGGTCCGGGCCGCTTCATCTCACAATACCGCTGAACCAAAGTATGAGATGCTGGTAAGCAGTATGACTTGTATCACCCACAACTCACTTGTGTTCTACTCGTGCATATGACATCTACGCATAAAACCAGGCTCAGATGACACTGTTGGGGAACGTAGTAATTTCAAAAAATTTCCTACGCACACGCAAGATCATGGTGATGGCATAGCAACGAGAGGGGAGAGTGTTTTCCACGTACCCTCGTAGACCGTAAGCGGAAGCGTTATGAAAACGCGGTTGATGTAGTCGTACGTCTTCATGATCCGACCGATCCAAGTACCGAACGTACGGCACCTCCGAGTTCAGCACACGTTCAGCTCGATGACGATCCCCGGACTCTGATACAGCAAAGTGTCGGGGATGAGTTCCGTCAGCACGACGGCGTGGTGACGATGATGATGCTCTACCGGCGCAGGGCTTCGCCTAAACTCCGCGACGATATGACCGAGGTGGAATATGGTGGAGGGGGGCACCGCACACGGCTAAGGAACGATCCGTAGATCAACTTGTGGGTTCTAGGGTGCCCCCTGCCCCCGTATATAAAGGAGCAAGGGGGAGGCCGGCCGGCCCTAGGGGGCGCGCCAAGGAGGGGGGGGGGGGGGTCCTCCTCCTAGTGGGAGTAGGACTCCCCTTTCCTAGTCCCACTAGGAAGGAGGAAGGGGGAAGGAAAGAGAGGGAGAGGGAGAGGGAAAGGGGGGCCGCGCCCCCTCCCCTAGTCCAATTCGGACTCCTCATGGGGGGGGCACCTCCTGGGCTGTTGCCCTCTCTCTCCCCTCAGGCCCACTAAGGCCCATTACTTCTCCCGGGGGGGGGGGGGGGGTTCCGGTAACCCTCCGGCACTCCGGCTTTCTCCGAAACCACCCGGAACACTTCCGGTGTCCGAATATAGTCGTCCAATATATCAATCTTTATGTCTCGACCATTTCAAGACTCCTCGTCAAGTCCGTGATCACATCCGCGAATCCGAACAAACTTCGGTACATCAAAACTTATAAACTCATAATAAAACTGTCATCGTAATGTTAAGCGTGCGGACCCTACGGGTTCGAGAACTATGTAGACATGACCTAGAACTATTCTCGGTCAATAACCAATAGCGGAACCTGGATGCCCATATTGGATCGTACATATTCTACGAAGATCTTTATCGGTCAAACCGCATAACAACATACGTTGTTCCCTTTGTCATCGGTATGTTACTTGCCCGAGATTCGATCGTCGGTATCCAATACCTAGTTCAATCTCGTTACTGGCAAGTCTCTTTACTCGTTACGTAATGCATCATTCCGTAACTAACTCATTAGCTACATTGCTTGCAAGGCTTATAGTGATGTGCATTACCAAGAGGGCCCAGAGATACCTCTCCGACAATCGGAGTGAAAAAACCTAATCTCGAAATACGCCAACCCAACATGTACCTTCGGAGACACCTGTAGTACTCCTTTATAATCACCCAGTTACGTTGTGACGTTTGGTAGCACCCAAAGTGTTCCTCCGGTAAACGGGAGTTGCATAATCTCATAGTTACAGGAACATGTATAAGTCATGAAGAAAGCAATAGCAATATACTAAACGATCAAGTGCTAGGCTAACGGAATGGGTCATGTCAATCACATCATTCTCCTAATGATGTGATCCCATTAATCAAATGACAACACATGTCTATGGTTAGGAAACATAACCATCTTTGATTAATGAGCTAGTCAAGTAGAGGCATGCTAGTGACATTATGTTTGTCTATGTATTCACACATGTATCATGTTTCCGGTTAATACAATTATAGCATGAATAATAAAAATTTATCATGATATGAGGAAATAAATAATAACTTTATTTTTGCCTCTAGGGCATATTTCCTTCAATTCGTGTAATAATAGAAAGTTGATTTGTTCTATGCTAAGCAGTGCCGTATTCCAGAAGACTTCTCCACGATCTCTGGGCTGGAATACGGGGCGTTCCGGTTTCTCTGAGCCGGGGTGCCACAAGCTTGGTATCAGAGAAGGTCTGGCTGTAGGACGCTCTAGACCGCACGAACGTTATAAAGCGGTAGTATAGACCCCAGTTGGTTTGTTGCATTTGGTTGATGCATTTGTGTGTTGCATAGCATGCATATAGCCTTAGTATTTGTACTAATGGTTTATCTGGTGAGTGTAGCTGGCATCGGTTTGGATCCACTACAGCTCAACCTTTGCATTTCTCCAGTTCCTTTTTCTTTCGGTGTTTGGTGTCATTTCTGTCCCAGTAGAGTGATGCCAAGTTATCCCGACACTGTTTGCAAAAATGGTGCTTAGGTTTCGCATCGATGTCTTCCTTTCAGCCTCGCCTATCATTTCGCTGATGGACATGCGTCTATCCCGGATCTTTCTTTTATTTTATCGTGTTGGCAACCCTTAATGATCTTAGTTATCAAGGAAGGGCAATGTCAGCAGCCTCCGTTTTTCCCCGCAATCCTATTTCTTGGACGAATACGGATCTTTCTCCGTCCGCTTGATAATGATGTGGTTGCGACCTTCGTGTCCTACTGCATGATTACCGAGTACGTCCTTACCTCCGAGCTAGTTGAGGTTGCCACCTGGCTAAGCTAGCACTTGGTGTAGTGCTGTTTACACCAATTCTTCCATACATTTATTCGTCCTCGTGCACATCGTCACAGCATGCTAGATCGTAGTACCGAAGATTCCGTGGAATTTGTGTGCTTAAGTAGGCATGCATATTGTGTGACTAGCAGTAATAGGTGATGATTGCTTGATTAATTATATTAGTAGAATGCTTGTGTGCTTTTGCTTTAGTTGTTTTTGTTGTTCCTTTCTTTGGGCCTTCGATGTCACGAATTTTTCCCCTATTAAAGTTGCTCGTCAGCCGACACCGGACCCAAAGAGTCAGCAAGAAATGCATATATTTGGAAATTCAGCTAAACAAAATGGAATTATCAGCAGACTGCAACGAAAATTGGAATATCTTGTCGGGATGCAAAAGAAATCCTGGATGGACCGTCAGTATCAAGTTTGCATTAGCGTGCACTCATCACAACAAAATGATTAAATCAGCAAGAAGATAAATTGTGTGCAAGGTTGACAGAATATTATCAAAGGTATGGCTCGGATACAAGTTTAATTTTTCATTGTGGATGATTTTGGAACTCGATGTACCTGGAAGCAAGCAAAAATATGGCATATACTCAGAAAGGAGCATAGTCCAGTAAAACCCTGTTTCATACAAGAAATCAACATCAGAAATATTAAGATGGTATGTATATGTGGAAATCGGTCCGCATATCACAATAAGAAGTTTCTGGTGTAAGCAACCCACTTTTCCCTCGCAAGATACCCGAGAAGCTTCCAAGGCTAGATTCATCTATCTTCCTCAGTACGATACATGGATGACTTCTCGCGCAAGGTACTCTGCCTTCTTCCGTAAGCAACCGCAAAAGCTTCCAGCATAAGGTACCGAGTCTTTCCCCAGCAAAGTTTTTAAGGGGGTAAGCTTGTGAAGCACGATACCCAGTCTCCTTCAGCAAGTTGTCCGATGAAAATTTCGAGCACAAGCCAACAAATATTCCTCAGTAAGACATTGGTACATGGTAGTACGTTGTGAATTGACAGCATATGGCAGTGAATCCCAAGAATCGGATTGGCAACATTTTGGTCAGAATCAAGAATCAGTCAGAATACACGCCTGTCTCGGAATCAGGTCCTCATATATATGCAATGAGCATACCATCAAGATCTTACAAGTCACTCAGATGAGGATTAGACAACCACGTGAGGATGGTTAATAAAAGAAAGCCTGTATACACCGCAGTGTGACAAAGGATTATGAGGATTGACGACATCAATGAGCTCCATACAAGTACTGGTGACCTGGAAAATGATCCTGATGAGCCCTTGTCTCCGACAGCACCACGCCTGTGATCTGAGCTGTTTCGAGCTATCCGGGGTGGATGCCAATTTTTGTTTCTCTCTTCAACAACTGTCATGAGTCTGAGCTGCTTTTCAGCCGTCCCGTACAGCTGTTGAGTTTCTTTTTGTGACAGTAGCCCTATAGCTGCTTTTTGGCTATTTTAGGGAGCTGCCACCTTCTTCTTATCGACCTGGTCTCATGCTCTGAGCTACTTTTCGACCGTCCTGAGCCGTGGTTGAGTTATTTCAGTAATGTTCCAGATCTGAGTTGTAAAGACCGTTCTGGTGGCTACTGATTTATTTGCCAATTTCTTGCAAGGGTTTCGGATGATCATTTCTCAACGATCAGAGCTTGAGAGGTGTTAAACCTGCCATTTAATGGGTTACCCTATCAGAAAAATGAGGATAAACTACAATTGCAGAAAAATTTGCACCGACAGTCCCTACATTCGTACAAAGAAGCAATATGGCCCAGCTCTTTCAGCCAAAGATCCAGACCAAGAAAACAATAATGAAGGAGAGAGACCAGTGATGTAGGCATGAAAATTGTACACGACCCCCATGGTGCAGATCCCCCGGACAGTCAAAGTCAGTATTGATCCACATGGACATGCCTACAGCATGAGTAATCGGTATGAAGAATAACAATCTCAAAGCCTGAGTTCTCACTTATATGAATCATCATGGATAGCCTGTCGTGAACAAATTTTTTTCGTCAGAACCGCCGTCAGTCAAGTCTGCAGATATTATCATATAGGCCAAACCCTTTATGTTGGACGCGATAGGAGACAATCAAATATTTGGTATGGGTCCGATACTCACGACAGTGGAACCAGTTAAGATGAGTCAGAATCTGTCAGGAAACGGTTATGTTTTAACTCCCTGCTTGGAACCCAACGGACCTGCATTTAGTGGAGAAACCCAATGCAATGGGTCAGAGCTTGAGTTTTCATCAGAAAATTCTGATCATCATTACATGAAAGGTTGTCAGTACTGGGTGGCACACCCAGCGGAAATCACTTTTGGATTTGTGAGACGGACATATATTTCAGTCATGATAATCAAATCACACTCAGCTAGTCAGCAGATCTAAAAAGAAATTGGAGCCTATATAAGCATGAGCAAGCCAGGTAAGATCTGTCAGAATGTGGATACAGTAAAGCAAAACACCCAGGGCCAGTTAGCTAAAAATTTGGTGGGAACAACAATAAAGGAAAAAGGATACCTGAGTTGGAAATGGTTTCCTTAAGTCAGAATATTCATACTTGTTCCCTGAGCAACCAAATCTCGAGGACGAGATTTCTTTAAGGGGGTAAGGTTTGTGACAGCCTAATTTTTGGCCCTTTCTTTTTCTTTTGTTTTTTCCGAGGTTTTTGCCTGAGTTTTCTTTTTTGTGGCTTTGTGGTATGGAAACTGAAGAAGATGCCCTCTTCTTTGCTTCCAGGGTGGCTTGTCATTCCCAAATCTTTCCCTAGACCCGGTCATTTCCTTCCTAGCCCAAATCCCAATATTCTTTTTATTGGGAATATCCCTTTTCTATTAAAGGAATAACTCCAATTGCCCTAGGTTGTGAAGCAACCTATATTTCCATCACTCCAAAAATTCCCAAATAATTCTCAGAAATAGTTTGGGTCATATCTTGATCAAATATGCAAAACTTTTCATTGCCATGTTCGAAAATAATTCCCCAATAATTATTCTTCCTTTCTGCCCTGAATGGCACTTTGTGAAGGAAGTGTCATTTATAATTTTCCTAGTGCCTCCCAAACTTTTTGGTCATGTTTATATGTCCAAATAATGGCCTCATGCACAAGTTCAACTTTATTTGCCTAGCCAATCTTCCTCAGTGATTTTTCAAAGTTTCTGTCAAACAAAAAGCTTTGTGAAGGAAGTACAAGCTAGGAGTATCCAAATGAGATGAACTTTTTCACCCTCCTTAATGTGCTCATATTAACCCCCTCAACTCATTTGCAGCCCCATCCAATCATCTATGTGAGCACAGGAGAAAATCTTTGATTCTGGCAATATTTTCAAGTTGTGAAGCAAGTGCATTTTGTATTGCTTCAAAAATCATGATAAATTACCAGATCATTCTTATACCCATAAAACATCTCTCCACCCAATGTGGCATCATTTCATGGAGCCATTTGACCACCAAAATTAATTCAAGTTTCTGCACAGAAATGATGTTTGTGAAGCAAGTGCTATTTTGGTTTGTCCATTTGGCATGAGCTTTTTACATCATCTTCATATGTCCAAATGATCAAGCTTTGCCCAATCTTAGCCCAAGTTGACACTCCATGTGAGTGCATTATCATAATATTCATTTCTGGACCATTTTGGCAGTTGCAAAGCAACTATGATAAATCTTGGTCCATTTCCCCTCAAAACCTCCAGGATCATAGTCCCTCCATAGCTAAACACCCCAGACAACTTATTTGGGTTCAAGCAATTCCCTGTTGATCACATTGAGCTGATAAAGTTTACTGCAGTAAACTTCAGAGCTCACTAACTTTTTAACCAGAGCCTGTTTAACCAAGTTACCATCTTAGTTGAAACCACCCTTCGAAGGACTTACCACTAGACATCATTTGCCAGCTGTTTGCCTCCCACACATGCCAGCACTGGTGGTGATCCCTTTTGGCATGCCATGAGCGCGTCCAGTGGCTGTTTGTGTTGGACCCCCTCCCCCTCTCGTCGGCTTCGCACTCGTGATGACGTCCAGTAGATTGCCCTCGTCGTCGCCGCCCTCCTGGACCCCTCTCCCCCTCCGCCCGCTTGCTCACCGACGCAAACCACCGCTCGCCCACGGGAGCACCATGGCCGACCGAGCTTTAATGGCGCTGGGCCTCTTCCTCTGCTCCTCCCTCGGCCCCCTCTGCCCCGTGACCTCTGCGGCTCGTCCGCTCTCTCCTTCGTCGCCTTCCCCATGCCCCCCGTGCTCGCTGGCCCTCGCCAGACCCTTGGTCGGTCGTGCCCGGCGACACCTGAGCCCATCCCTCTCGCCCCGGCTATAAATAGCCACCCCCGAGCCTCCCGAGCTAACCTCTGGCTTCTCCACCCTCCACTAGCAACGCCCATGCTCTTCCCCGAGCTCGAGACGCCCTCCACGACCACCATTGCCGCCATGGCCGCTGCCCCCTCCGGCCTAAATTCGGCCGAAGCCGAGCCCTCCTCCACCTCTAGCTACCACCATCACCTTTCCCACACTCCAGCGAGTCTCCCCTGCCCTTCCCCTCGTCGCCGGAGCCCCTCTAGGGCCGTGCCCCTCGAACAGCCGCCGCCTCTGTAGTCCCCGTCGCCGCAGCCTCCCCTCTGCTCTAGCTCTCCCCGGCGCCAGCTCTCCCTCTGGATGGGCGCGGTGCAGCCGCCCGAGTCCGTCGGTGCCCTCTCCCTGGCCGGAGATGGCCGGAGCCACCGTGCCCAGCATCGGCAGCGCCACTGCCTCGCCCCTCCCCTGCTCCCGTTGGGGAAGAAGAAGGAAAGCGGGACCAGGGCATTGACCATCTGCGTGGACCCCGCGGGCCCCAGGCGTCAGTGACCCAAGCCTCGGCCCCACCCCTGCCAAGTGGATAAGTGGCGGGCCCCACCCGTGTGGGACCCGCACGACAGCGCTGACCGGTCCATGCCACGTCAGATCAGCGGAAACGCCTTTTGGGTGTGCATTTTCATTTGCCAGAAGCATATTTCTAATTTTACGCTTCTGTCTTATCCACTCAGGGACTGGTTTGTGATGAAATTTTTGCAAAAAAGTCCCTGAACTTTAACCCTCCATAACTTTTCAACCGTAACTCCGTTTAAGGTGAAACCAACGCTCACTTCTTCATTTCGTCGAGCCCGTTCTGTTGGTTATGCTTTCACTATGGTTTGACACTGTAAAAATGACCTTTTTGCCCTTGCGCGTAAACAGCCCCTCCGAGAGAGAACTGTTTCCGGCAAATCTTTCCGCGGCTTCACCGCACTTCTCCCCGGTGCCTTCTTCATCGCCAGGCAAGCCATAATACCCACTTGCATGATAGTCATGCAGTAGCCATGGTTTTCAACTTGAATATTTATTACATGTTCGCTTGATGAAAAGATGGTTATCATTGTTCCGGTGATGTTTAGATTTGCATGTTCACTTTTGTGCTATGTTGTTTTGTACTCTGTTATCCTGTTCTACCTGCTACTATTTCCTTTCATATGTTTATGCTTGCTAGTAGTACATGTTGATGTTGGGAATGGTCATGCTAGTCAGTATGCCATGCTCAGTGGATATGATTTATTGTTGATATGGTGGGTAGTTATGTGATACCCTCATGATTATGTTGATATCATGTTCATGCATTTTATCATGGCTCATCATATTTGCATTCAAGTTAACCGGATTAAACTGAACTTGAACAACTATTGGCTGAGTCATGGTGCTGCTGAAACGATGCTGAATAGTGCAACCACGCTTATCGGTATGGGACGGTCCTAACTGGGTCTTTTGTCGTGCCTCTCACTGGTGCCTCCAACGAGGGAAGGTTATTGGCGCGCGCTACCCCAACCAGGTAGGCGGACATAAGCCTTATGTGCCTGTTGTTGAGTTAGTTTTTGGATCCGTGTCCTAGAGTGGGACGGGCCATGACGGTGGTCGTTGTGTCTTGAGGTAGACACGGGGCCACCCATGACTTAGCCCAGAGGGGAGTGAGTCGGAGTGGCGGGGAGAGTGTCATGGCAGTAGAACCGTTTTGTCGGAACGCCGTTGGTCCACCCAAATGGGAGTGCGAGGCCATGGGTTCCATAGTGTGGGTACAATGTACTAACCTCTGCAGAGTGTATATTAAATCTATCGATAGCCGCGCCCGCGGATAAGGGCCCAGCTCGAAAGTAGGGTACACCATGAGTCAATAGTAATAAGAATAATGTGGTTAATAATAATGAGATAAATTGGTTGTGATCGCCGTAAGGATCACGGGCCATTTAGTGGTCGGGTTGTGATCGTCGTAAGGATCACAGGCCATTTAGTGGTCGGGTTCTGATCGCCGTAAGGATCACGGGCCAAGTGTTGGTCGGGTTGTGATCGCCGTAAGGATCACGGGCCAAGTGTTGGTCGGGTCGTGAGCCAGCCTGACGAGGCTCTGCCCGAGGAAGCCTCCTATCGTCCGCCCCGCGAGGCTTGGCCCCTCGCGAGGGTCTTGAGCATGTGTTGATGAAGATGGGCCGTACTGGGCCACTCCCTAAGCCACGCCGCAGGCCGCAGGCAGGCAAGTCTGGGTACCCCCGTTCCTAGAACACCGACAGTAGCCCCCGGGCCCAAGGCGCGCCCGGACTTGGCTTAGCAAAGAAGTGAAGGGGCAAGTGCGAAGCACCGCGGGCCCCATCAGCCTGCGGCCTTGGGCGCCGTGTGGCGGTTGGTTGGACGTGGGCGTCCTGGTTCCCCCACGACGCCTCGGCAACTGCATGAATTGACAAGTCCCTGCATGCAAAACGGGTCATGATTACCTGTGATCGTGGAGGCCGGCGGTTGGCCTCCCGCGGCTATATGTACAGAATGGCGCAGGCCTTTCCAATCCATCTCTTCCTGCTACACTTAGTCTTCTTCTTTGTCCTTGCTCCTCCCTACGCCAATGGCATTGATCCGTTGGTTTTCTGCCGAAGAGAAGGGGAAGGCCCCCCCGAGAGGGTCCTGTCCCACTTCCTCCGAAGAAACGGCTCGCCTCTTGCCGCGGAGAAGGGGGTGCCTGGTAGGAGGTGTTGAGGCCATGGTTTGAGCGGCCGCCGCCTGGATTCCCATTGCCCTTGTATGCCCGGATCGAGGGTCCCGAAGGCGCAGGCGCCGAGCGGCACCGCCAGAGGCGCCGTCGCCGCCAGCGGATCACGGCGGTGCGCGTCATTCCTCCTAGAGTTCACGCTGAGGGCTCCTCTCGCGAGCTCGTGCTTCACACCGCCATGCCTCCTCGGTCTTGGATTCGCCTCCCTCCTTCCTTCGCCTTCGAGATCCCGCCGAGGGGGCCTATCGAGCTTTGGCTGCAGTATGCTGACTGCAGTACCCCTGCGACCGAAGCGGAGGTCAAGGTCGTCGCTCCGGGCAGGGTCGACATGACCTGTGGCTGGGGCGAGATCACCCGGGTCTACAGGACGGGTGGTGCCCTCATATTCCACCTTGAGTACGACGGTGCCTCACTGATGTTCTTCAATGTCTTCGACACGAAGGGACGCCGGCTAGAGTGCTGCCCTGAGAAAGGCGGCCGGGGCCCTGCCGTGGCGAGGACTAGGCTCGCCAATTGCTTCCCCAGCAGCTCCTCAGGCAGCGGAGGTGTCGGAGGATCCAGCGACTCCGCCGAGCTCTTCGCGACTCCGGAGACGAGCGACTACAGCTACGAGCCCCCGAGCTTGCATCGCTCTCGGAGCAGGGCGGGCTCGTCAGGCCGCCGTCGCCACTGATCTGTATGGGGTTGGCACTAGTGCCTGACGGCCCACTGTTGATGATGGCGTCTCTTGCGGAGGCGCGTGTAGTTAGTGCTCTTTAGGATTTTCTCCTTTTGTTCCCTGCGAGGAATCAAAGAACACACCCCATGGGGGTTTGTAAGGTGCCTGCGGTTCCATTTGTTAATATGATCCTTATCGTGAAGCGGTGCGAGATGCTCGTCCCGTCTTAGCTTAGTTCCTCCTTTCGAACCTCGCGAGGACTTGACGCTCTGCGCTGACAGGTCCCGGTCCCAAGGCAGGCTTCAGCCGTCGTTGGTATGCCAGGTCGCGATGCCGTGGTCAAGGCCAGGAGGTGAGCGGCCCGGGGTCCAGTATGAGCCCCTGAGTCGCGATGCTCAGGAGGTCCCCTTTAGCGCTCAAGCAGCCATCGTTCAGTGAGAAAGGAGCGCGATGTTGCCAAAACGGGATTGCATTAGGTGCGAGGTCGGTGCTGCAATAGCTAGTATTTCCGGAGGATGACTTATCTCGGGGGTCAGAAGCCACTCCTTGGCGCAGTGCCGGGCCCGCACATTGGCAGCTGAGGAGTTGCCTGGCGAGGTCCCCACGTGCCTCTTCCCTCTCGCCTTTGCTCCCCTTCGTGCTCTATGTCCTCAGGTCCCGTCCCTCGAGCGAGCTCAGCCGTTGCTAGTATGCTAGGTCGCGATGGCGTGGACAAGGCCAGGAGGTGAGGGCTGTAGAGCCAGTAAGAGTCCATGAGTCGCGATGCTCAGGCACCCCCCTTTAATGTGCAAGTGGTTCGCGCGGACGAGAACGAAGGAGACGCTGCGAAGGCCTCGCCTGACGCTGCTCCTTAAAGTGATCCTGCGAGTTCATCACAAGAAAAGCGAGAGTTTGCCGTTACAATTGCCAGCCAGCTGCTGGTTGCTCTGGGAGGGTGAGGAGGCACTGAAGGCTTGGTGAGGTGGCGCCCTGCGGGGTTGCCGCGGCCAGAGCTCAGCCATTCAGGTTTGTCAACGTTGCAGGGACGGACCCATGCACAAGCGTCGTGTCGTGAGGGAGCAGCTCCATCATTTGGTGTCAATCGAGTGGGCGATTAAGTCAAGCACGTTAATCATGAAGGAGCAAATCCATTTAGATAGGCGCAGAAAAAGGCGAACACCGCTGGGTCGGGCCCGAGCGACTTTGGGGATGATGTAGCCCGAGGGGCGCCCCCGATAAAGCAAACTAAAAACATGAATCAAAGGGATGCATGCTGTAGGGACTGACCCACGCAGCCTGGGAATGATGCAGCCCTGGGGGCGCTCCCAGCTGAAAATGAAACTCGAAGGATGTCACTTGATGATGTTGAAGATGAAGGGATGTTGAAGTAGCGGACGGCGTGCGCTGTGGAAGCCGATCTTCATGAGCCCCCAGGCCCAGGAACCTCGGGAGGCTCCGGAGGCGCTGGCGGCTCGTCGCGGACCATCTCCATCTCCGCCAGGACTGTGGAATGCCTGGCTGCTTGAGCCTCCAGGATGCTCCTCCTGAGGCACTGACACACAACAGCCGTGTTTGGCAGGCCGTAAGGCATGCGAACATAGTTGTGAGGTGGACCTTCGCAGCGTCCCATGTGTGAGGGACAGAGGCGCTCCTGAGAGGCGGCTCGGTTGAGTCCTGGTATGTCGATGCAGACGCCCAGCCCACCATCCTCGCCTGGATGGGGAGCTACGGCGGGTAAGCGGCGGCTACCACTCATGACTCTTGACTCCTACAGCTCCTGAACGATCTCGCTGACGAACTCCCGAGGGTTTGGCCCTCCTTGCCTTGCTCCTTCCTGAGGGAAACGTGCGTTGAAGCACGCCTCCACGTGGTGCCCGAGCGCCTCCCTCGTGATCCTAGCAAAGTCGATGGCCCTCCAGGAGAGAGCCCCCGAGCCTTGCTCGAAGAGGGCGCCGGGTGCGCCTTCGTATGCGACAGAAGGAGGCGCCCCCTAAACAGGCGCGGACCCTGAGGGGCCTGCCTCCCGAGGGGTCGGGCCAGGCGATGTCTTCTTCTTCTTAGGGGCAGCCTCGGGAAGCCTCCCGCTCCTGTGATCTGGGTCTTCAATTGACGCGGCTTGGAAAGCACGTTCCAAAGAACACACAACGTCTCTCTCTTCACAAGGCACCGTGATGACTCCACCGCTTCCCGGCATCTTGAGGACATTGTAGCCGTGATGAGTCACGACCATGAACTTGGCCAGGGCTGGGTACCCAAGGATGGCATTGTACGACAGGCGAATGTGAGTGACGTTGCGGTAGTTGTTGCGCTTCCCGAAGGTAACAAGAAGGCGGACCTGCCCTATCGGAACCGTGGAACCATCAGTGACTCCTGAGAAAGGCTTGGTTGGCTGCAGCTGATTGTAGGGCACTTGGAGATTGTTGAACGTCTCAACAGATAGGACATTGAGCCCTGCTCCGCCATCGATGAGGGTCCTGGTGACTTGCACATTGCTGATGATTGGGGAACAAAGCATCGGGAGGACTCCGGCTGTGGCCACGCACTTGAGCTGATCCGCTGAGCTGAACGTGATAGCGCACGCTGACCACCTGAGAGCGCGTGTGGCCTCAAGCTTGGGGAGGACTGCATTCACTTCGTGAGCAAACTGCTTGAAGATGCGCTGAGAGGCCGGGGCTTGAGCGCCGCCCAAGATGCAAGCGATTGCGCGCGGCTCCTGGAAGCCTCCAACCCCCTCGTCCTGATGATGGTATTCATCCCTCCTCGGCTGTGGTGGCAGAGGAGGGAGGCCCGCGTTGCCTTGTGGGCGATCCTCGCGAGGCTGATCCCTCCAACCTCCTTCGCGAGGTGGGTCCCTCCAACCTCCCTCACGAGTCTGGTCCTGCCAGCGGTCCTCCCAAGGTCGGCCACGCCACCCTTGGCGAGGGCTACGGTCTTCCCATCGTCCTCCACCTCTTCCTCCTCGGCCATAGCCCCGGTCGCTGCACTCGGGGCGTCGGCCGGCACGCACGTCCCGCACAGCCCTGAGCTCTTGGCATTCGTTGGTGTTGTGGGTGTGGAGGTCGTGGTACACGCAGTACCGGCTGCCCTTGGATGACTCAGGCTAATCCCTGTCTCGCTTTGTGTCTGGATCTGCTGCAAGCACGGCAGCCCCCTTGCGCTTCACGTCCTTGACCTTGGGCTTCTTCTCTTCTGGGTCAGCAGCTGGCAGCTCGAGGAGGGAAAGGCGCCCTTCCTCAGCCCTAGCACACTTGGTCGCCAAATTGAACGGCTCCAGGGAGGTGCACAGGTCCTCATGAATCGCATGCTACTCCTTCATCTTGACGTCACGTAAGCCGTCGAAGAAGGTTGAGATGATGGCCTCCTCAGACACCCTAGGGATCTTAGGGCGAGCATTGTTGAAAAGCTAGATGAACTTCTCCAGGGTCTCTCCCGGCTGCTGCTTGATGCGGCGCAAGTCGCTCATGGCTGGGGTCCGGTCGCGTGTGCCTTGGAAGTTGGCGATGAATCGGGTGCACATCTCGTCCCAGGAGGAGATCGTGCCTAGAGCCAGGTTCAGGAGCCAGGTGCGGGCACCGTCCTTGAGCGCCATGTGGAACCAGTTCGCCATGACCTTCTCGTCCCCGTTGGTGGCTTCGATGCCCGGCTCATAGAGCTGGAGGAACTTCGCAGGGTGAGCCGTGCCATCATAGTGCGGGGGCAGATCTGGCTTGAACTTGCCCGGCCAGGCCAGGCTGCGCAGCTCGGCGGTGAAGGCACGGCATCCTGCAGTGGCCGTGAGAGGCCTTGGGTAACGGAGAGCTTGATCTTGGAAGTCTCTGTGCGCTGCCGCCAGGAGCAACGCGGGGTCTTGACGCGCTGGAGCAGGAGCGCGTTCGTGCCGGGCCGGTGCGGGAAGCACACGGGCGGCTTGTTGGGGGCGAGGGATCTCTTGGCAGCTCTTCTCTTGTTGTGCTGGCGCCGGACGGAGCGGGTTCCGCCCAGGGACCACGCGCCTTGGGGCCAAGGCGCCTTCTTGAGGGGGAGGCGGCTGAGGCGCCCCTAGAGCTTCGTCGCCCGAGCAGGGGGGGCGCGGTGCAGCGAGAGGGATGGCGCAGGGGAGCCCCCAGCGGCGCTGACGAGCTCGGTGATGCGGGCGAGCCACTCGTCGTAGAGGTCGTCGACGGGACGGTAGTGCAGGAGCTCCTGCGCTAGGAGCAGCGCGGCGTGCGCGTCTGCAGGAGCGCGACGAGCGTGGGATGAGGAACCGACTGGAGTCAGCGACGGGGTGGCGGTGCAGCCTTCTCGCCGCACCGAAGGATGCAGGGACGACGCCTGCTACTCGTTCCCAGCTGGGCCGATGGCGGTGTTGATGGCAGGCGATGGGGAACGGCGGGGGCGCCTGCCGACGGGGGCCGTCTGGGTGACGCGAGTGGCAAGAGCGGCCCGGCGCTCAGCGCGGGCTCGACAAGCGTCTGACATGGATGCGACGGGCGGCAAAACACGAGGCGCCGGAAGGCGGATTCCGGCGCACCCCTACCTGGCGCACCAAATGTCGGCTTTCGGGTTCCAGCAGACCCTCAAGGTTTGAACTCTGGGGTGCGCGCGGAGATCACACCTCTTGCCTTTCCACGTCTCGTCGCCTCGCAAGGATCTAAAACTACACGAAGAACAACACAGGGGACACGAGATTTATACTGGTTCAGGCCAGCATTGTGGTGTAATACCCTACTCCAGTTTGTGGTGTGGTGGATTGCCTCATGGGCTGATGATGAACAATACAAAGGGAGAATAGCCTCGCGAGGGGCTGTTCTTGGCTGGTGCGATGAACTGCTAGTGGGAGTTCAGTCGCTTCTCTGTCTCTCTCTTTTGTTGATCTCTCGATCCCCCTACCCTGTGGGTGGCTAGTCCTATTTATAGGGGGAGGCCCTGGGCCTCTTCCCCAAATATTGAGCGTGAAGGGCGCCAACAATTGGCCATTTTGAAGGGGAACATCTAGTACACTTATCCTAACTAAAGTCGGTCCTCGCCTGCCAAAGACCCTGACGGTGACGCCGGCTTGGGCTCCACGATGACCTCCATCCTGTCATCCTGCTGGTCTTGGTCTTGTTGCACCGAAATGGTTGCCTTTGCTTGATACTCTCGCCTGCGCTTGCCCCCTTTACACCAAAGAGGAAACAAGGACTCTCCACAGGTCGGCGCCCGCCTGGCGCCCGCCTGGCCTTGGTCGTCATGGCTTGCATCATGGGCACCTCGTGAGGTACCCCGCCTTGATCTCTCCGCCTCCTTGCGAGCCAGCCTGACGAGCATGTGCCCGAGGCAGCCTCCTGTCGTCCGCCCCACGAGGCTTGGCCCCTCGCGAGGTTCTTGAGCATGTGTTGATGAAGATGGGCCGTACTGTGCCACTCCCTGAGCCACGCCGCAGGCCGCAGGCAGGCAAGTCTGGGTACCCCCGTTCCTAGAAGGCCGACACTTTCACTCTCTCACATACATCATATACTGCTACATACTCGGCAATATCCTTCTTCATAACTGTCCACCAGAAACGTTCCTTCAAATCCAAATACATCTTAGTGTTTCCTGGGGGAATCGAGTATGGTGAGTCATGAGCTTCTTGTGGTATTAACTTCCTGATCTCCACATTATTGGGCACATAAAGACGATCCTCAAACCACAACGTTTCGTGCTCATCCTCACAAAAACCATTGGCTTTTCCTTTGCGCATTTTCTCCTTTATCTCAGCAATTTCCTTATCACCCTTCTGGGCTTCTCGAATCTTTCCCAATAACGTAGGTTGAACCTCCATTGCTGCGACAAAACCTCTTGGAACTATCTCCAAATGAAGTTCCTTGAGATCATCATCTAACTCCTCCGATAATCCTCCACTGACGAGAGTATTGACATAACTCTTTCGACTCAAAGCATCTGCTACAACATTGGCCTTTCCTGGATGATAATGCAGCTTCATATCATAATCCTTTATGAGCTCCAACCATATCCTTTGTCTGAGATTCAACTCCTTCTGCGTGAAAATGTAGTTCAAACTCTTATGGTCGTGTACACATCACAACGGTTTCCAATAAGAAAATGTCTCCAGGTCTTGAGCGCATGTACTATGGCTGCTAACTCCAAATCATGCGTGGCATAATTTAACTCATACGGTCGAAGCTGACGTGAAGCATATAAAACAACTCTTCTATCCTGCATAATTACTCCTCCAAGTCCTAAGCGAGAAGCATCACAATACACTTGGAAATCCTTGCGTATATCCAGAAGAATCAGCACTGGGGCTGTAACCAAATGGTTCTTCAACTCCTGAAAATTGGCTTCACAATCTTCGGTCCATTTGAACTTAGTGTCCTTCTTCAATAGCTCTGTCATGGGTTTCGCAATCTTGGAAAAATTCTCAATGAATCTCCGGTAATATCCCGCGAGTCCTAGAAAACTGCGGATCTCTCCAACTGAGGTGGGTGCCAACCACTCAGTGACAGACTGAACCTTGGTAGGGTCTACTGCTATACCTTCTCATGATATAACATGTCCAAGAAATCCAACTTCCTTCAACCAAAACTCACATTTGCTGAACTTGGCATATAACTGATGTTCTCTGAGCTTCTCGAGAACTAAACGCAAATGCTCCTTGTGTTCCTCTTATTTCTTCGAGTATACCAAAATATCATCAATGAACACCACGACAAACTTGTCCAAGAACTCCATGAACACTTTGTTCATCATACTCATGAAATAAGCAGGGGCATTAGTCAATCCGAAAGACATAACTATGTACTCATATAGCCCATACCGGGTAGTAAAGGCTGTCTTAGGTATATCATGTTCTCGGATCTTCAGCTGGTGGTATCCTGATCGAAGATCGATCTTGGAGAATACTTTAGCTCCTTGCAGCTGGTCAAACAAATCATTGCTCATCGGTAGTGGGTACTTGTTCTTGATCATCACCTCATTCAATGCATGATAATCAACAACCATTCTCAAAGATCCATCCTTCTTCTCAACTAAGAGCAGTGGGGCTCCCCACGGTGATGAACTTGGTCGAATGTAACCTTTCTCCAATAACTCCTTAATCTGCTTCTTAATTTCCTCCAGATCATTTGCGGGCATCCGATACGGTCTCTGCGATATTGGTCTGGTGCCTGGCAACAGCTCTATCAAAAACTCTATATCACGATCTGGTGGCATGCCTGGTAACTCCTCTGGAAATACATCCGGGTAATCCTTCACAACAGGCACTTCCGCTTGAACAACTCGCGAGAGAGAATTTACTTGGGTTCTCCTTGGTGTATGTTGTGACACATACTTGATCCTTTTTCCCTCCGGAGTGGTGAGTAAAATTGACTTACTAGCACAATCAATGTTTCCTCCGTACTTCGATAGCCAAATCCATGCCTAGTATTATATCCAATCCTTGTGACTCCAAAATTATGAGATCTGAGGGGAACATGGCTACCAATGGTCAAAGGTAACCTGTCACACCATCGGATGGCCATATACTCTGCTCCTGGTGAGCTTACTAACATGGGTGACATAAGGGCTAAGGTTGGCAATTTAAATTTGTCCACAAATCCCCTTGAGATGTATGAATGTGATGCACTAGTGTCAAAAAGAACGAGAGCGGTAAATGACTTAATCAAAAACTTACCAATAACTGGTCAAGATGATCTTCAACTTCCTTCATGTTGATGTGGTTAACCTGACCTCTGATGATAGGGTTGGGCTTCTTTCCTGAGCTTCCATTCCCATTACCATTCTTCAACTCAAAACAATCATTGGCGTAATGTCCAATCTTCCTGCAGTTGTAATAGGTAACATGACTCGGATCCTTCTTGGCAGGCGTTGTTGGGTTGGAACGGTTTTGGCTACTGCTTCCTGCATTCCCATTCCCATTCTTAGGGCCACTATGGTTGTGTGGAATTCCACCATTGTGAGTGTGGCCTCCATGGTTATAATGGGTATGTTCTCCTGAGTTCGGGGTAAAATGAGGCTTCTGCTAAGCTCCTGAACTGTACTTCCCTTGTCCATACTTCCTTTTGCGGCTCTCTATCTGTTGCTGGTAACCTTCAATCATAAGAGCCCTGTCTACCAACTCCTGGTAGTTGGCAAATGTTGGCACCATCAACTGCATACTCAGCTCATCCTTCAGCCCTTCCATAAACTTCTCTTGCTTCGTGGAATCTGTGGCCACATCATCTGTGGCATAGCAAGCTAACTTGCTGAACTCATCCACATACTGCCCCACAGTATGATTCCCTTGGTGTAAGTTGCGATACTCATGCTTCTTCATACTCATTTCTCCAGCTGAGACATGTGCTATGCGGAATGCTTGCTGAAACTAATCCCAAGTGACATTGGCCACGGGGAAAGTGGTGGTGTAATTCTCCCACCATGAGGCTGCGGGTCCATCCAGTAGGTGTGCGGAAACCGCACCTTCTCAGCATCTGTGCAACCTACGGTGGTCAGCTCCCTTCCAATCCTATGGAGCCAGTCATCAGCAATAATCGACTCGGTGCTACTCGAGAACACTGGCGGATTTAACCTCAGAAAACGGGCTAAGTTGCCAACTGGAAGTGGTGGTGGTGGGTTGTTGTTGTTGCCTTGGTTCTGGACTAGCAACAGCATCAAGGCATTTTGCTGTTGGATCAAATGAGTGAGCTTCGGTGGAAAGAATAATCTGGTGTCATGTCTCGGAGGCATCTGATGGGTTTAGAGGGAAGAGATTAGAATAGAGGGAGGTCTAGAGAGAAATTACTACCCATATGCACATGAGACAAACACATAATCATATCATATCACTCAATTCAAATAAGGGCATACAATCGATCTAACTACCATTACAAAATACTTGGACTATTTCTATATACATGGAGGAATACTACTGATAATATGGTGGTTGACTAGAAAATTTGATCGGTGGAGGACTCCATGATGTCTGCTCCATCTTTGTCTTCATAATCATCATCACTATCAGGGTCGGAGTCGGTGTCGTCGATGACGATGTAGTCTTCTGGGTGGTTGTCCTCCTCTGGCGTAGGGTCTCCCATGAATATTCCTAGCTTCTTCTTTAGGTCCTCATTCTTCTCTAGTAGTACTGCAATTTCCTCTTCATATCCGTCGCGTGTAGACTTGAGTTCTTCCTCTAGCTCCATGTTCTTGGTCATCTCCTTCTTCAGGTCAATCATGTTGGCGCACATCTGGTTCTCCTGACGTCGAATGTGCTGGTTTAACTCCTGGATGTAGGCTTCTATGGACCTGTCCCTCATCGTGCTGATCATCTCCCATTGCTCATCTCGGCGCCCATATATCTGGTAGATGGTGTCCATAAGATCCTTGTGGTATACTTTGCCGATGCGTCCCATGGCGATGTGAGTTGCATGCTCTTTCCCAGACTCCGGATTGGTGCATCAAAGGAAAACTCTATGGGCTCAGTAACTGGCATGAATGTCCTTCCGGGAAATGAATTCGAATCATCCAACGCTTCTCTTCTGGTAAAGTGGTGGTCTAGGTCCTGGTGAAGCTTGGTATTCCGATGTTCAGGTACCTAGTGACTTCCTTCAAGTGTCGTCCGAAAGGGGTGTCATCATCTGGTTGAGTGAACTTGTTCCTCGGGTCCGCCATCTATAGAGTAGAAAATGGAGAAGAGTCAGAAATGAGTAGAGATGAGAATCCTATGGCTTTTCTAGTGGTCGCGTCCTACAGTCAGCGTGTGCTCTGATACCATCTTGTAGCAATCCGACCTCAGACGGTCAAATCTCTGTGTATAAGTGTCATCCCTGGATCGGTAATGCTGACACACACAGTACTTGAAAGATTTATAACAGAGTGAAATCACACACTTATTACATCGAATGTCTTAAAAGAGAACTTATTACAATAATATAGCTTAAGGCCATCTAAAAAAGATAACAGCGGAAGCTTCAAAGATAAATGAGTCCATCAAATCCAACGGCATAGCTGAGTGCCCGACAACGACCTAGCGCACCTTACTCTTTGTCTGAAAAGTATGCAATTTAATACGTTGAAGCCCGAAACGGGTCAGCGCATGGAATATGCTGGCAAAATAACACTGTAGAGCAATGAACAAGATAACAGCTATCACTACATCATATTTGGCTGGTGGAGGCTCTAAGTTTAATTTTGCATAAAGCTAATTTTTCCCTACAACAAAGGAATATAATTTTATTTAACTATAAAGTTGGTTGATACGTATTGACAATGGTAAACCCCACCTCAATCCCAAAATAATAATTAACAACCCGTCAAATTAATTAAAATAATGTGATGAGATTGTTTGTACACTCTGTAGAGGTTTGCGCATTTTCCCCACAAGACTCTATCTCCTCCGTTGGATTTCTCGTACTACATGGTGTTTGAGAAACAGATGACCGAGACACAGTCTTTCAGAAGAATTAACTCTTTTGATGGGTAGATCGTACCACCTACATCCCCTACATATGCTAGTCTACCACTGAAATAAGTCACACAACATACTAAACTATGCCAGAGCCCATAATGGCTTGTGGCTGCACACGGAAGTTTTTAGCGTGAATAATCTTATGATCCCTTTGAGCCTGGCCGGTGAACCATAGGATGATCACACGGGTTCCCCCGGATCTCCTTGGACAACACTGGATTTCACCAAGAGCCCACAAACAATCCATCCAGATGTGTATTAAAGTAGCCACCTTAAGTAATCCCTTATTCATAAAAACTCACATATGTCATGGATACACTCAACCAATCCACGTCTACGGGCATAGCATAGCATAGTAAGCATAATGTAGTAACTCCCAAGGTTTGATATAAAGACAATAGGTTCTACCTCATCAACTACTTCCCAATACCTACATGTTATAAAGTCCTACTCATGCAATGTTTGAGTGTTGAATCTAATGCATAAAAAATGGGTAATAAGGGGTATGATCAAAGTGTTACTTGCCTTGCTAACAATCTAAAAACCCTAGTGACTCGTAGTAGCACGCTTCGCACTCCAGAAACTCTATCGCAAACAAACAATAGCATACATAAGCACTCAAGCAATAGATTCAAGGGTAATACTGAAAGAAAAAGATCCAAACTGAAAGTTCAACTGAAGAGCTTCAATTTGCAAAACGAATCAATCGAATCGGAGCTACGAAACTCAAACTACGATCGAAAGAAGTTCGAATTCAAATCTGTTTGAAACCAAATTTTAATTTGTTAAAATCATGTTCAATTTAATTATCTGGAAAGAGGGGGACAAGGCGAATATTTTGGCGTTGGTTTCACTGAATTTGGACAAACGAGCAAAAAGTAGCGAGGGTTTAAAGATCAGGGACTAATCTGTGAGAAAGGTATTCGCGGATAGGTCCCTGGCCGAAAATAAACAGAAAAAGAAAAAACTAACGAGTGAACGTTTGCTAATACAACTAAACAAACGAACCCGTTTGTTAAAACAAACTAAACAGAGAACGTTCGCTAATTAGGGAACCCTAAAAAAATGTTCTAAACTGAAGAACTGAAAAAACCTAAAAAGAACCAGCGAACCGGGACATTTTTTATACCGGTAAAAAATGGGCGGCGGGTCAACGACGACGTCGGGCGAGGTGGGCAGCGGCTCTGGTGGGATCCGGCGTCGGCGGTGGCGTCAGCGGCGGGCGGCAGCGCGAGCGGCAACGGCAGCGGTGGGAGGCGGCGGCTGCGATGCGGGGTGAGTAGGCGAGGGTGCGGAGGCGGCGGTATTTAAAGGAGGATGTCGGCATTCTGGGAATAGGGGTCCCTAGACTTTCCTACCTGCAGCCTACGGCATGGCTCAAGCAGTGACCCAGTACAGGCCGTCTCCATCAACCCAAGCTCAAGACTCTCACGAGGGGCCAAGCCTCGCGGGGCGGACGACGCAAGGCTTCCTTAGGGGCGGCCTCGCCAGGCAGGCTCGTGAGGAGGCAGAGAGATCAAGGCAAAGAGTATCTCGTGAGGTGCTCATGACACAAGCCATGACAATCGAGACCAGGCGGGTGCTAGCCAGCGCAGTGTCCTCATTTCCTCTTTGGCGCAAAGGGGACAAGCGCAGGCACGAAGTACCGAGGCATAAAACAAAGGTTTCCCTATTGGTGCAACGAGACCAAGATAAGCAGGACGGCAGGATGGAGATCACCATGGAGCCTAGGACGGCGTCATCACCAGTGCCTTTGGTAGTCAAAGACCAACTTTAGTGAGGATATCTTGTACTAGCTGCCCCCCTTCAAAATTGCCGTTGTTGGCTCCCTTTCCGCTCAATATTTGGGAATAGGACGAGGGCCTCTATAAATAGAGATAGCCACCACAGTAGAAAGAGGATCGGATCCTTCCCTAGTAGAACACCGCACTAGCTCAAGAAGACCCCTCGCGAGGTTGTTCTTCCTCTATACTCTTCATCATCAGCCCAGAGGCAATCCACCACACCACACATTGGATTAGGGTATTACACCACAACATTGACCCAAACCAGTATAAACCTTGTGTCCCATGTGTTGTTCATCGTGTAGCTTAGATTCGCGGCGAGGTTTTGGGGCGTGGATCGGTAGGGAGAAGATCTTCATGCGCACCCCAGAGTTCGAACCTTAAGGGTTTTGCCGGAACCCGATATTCGACATTTGGCGCGCTAGGTAGGGGTGCGCTGGAATCTTCTTTCCACAGTTCTGCATTCCACTGCTTCTTCACATCCATGTCCGGTGACCCGACGGCCAACGCCGACCGTTGGGCGGCATGGCCTGCCCATGCTGCACCGCCTGCCCAAGGTGACCTCAACCCCGCGCCTCAGGTAGCCCGCGCTCCGCAGAACATTGCGGGGTGCGGGCGACGCGGTCAAGCGCCGCCACCCCTCACTCTGCGGTAGGTGCGATCAACGGCAAGGGCCTCAAACCACGCTGCGGCCACAGCGCCGCACACCCGACGGGAACAGGCGAACGTGAAGGCCACGCTCACGGTGGCTCGAGAACTTCTACGGTGCCGGCTGCAGGATAGGAGCCATGACGTGCTGCTGGAGTGCGTCGCCGAGCTCCTGGATGCCGCAGCTTCAGGGGTGCCTCCTTTCTGCGTCCATCTTCCACCCTAGGCCCCAGGCGAATCATTCGGCGGGCCCATCCGCACCCGTGCACCCTGAGGCGTACCCCAAGGCTTCATCAACACCAGCTCAACCATCGGCGCAGGGTGTTAAGTTGCACCAGCACCACCCCCAGTGAGCGAGGGAATGTGCATCGCCGCCTATGGCCCGGGCGGGCCGCTGCCCTATCACCCCCAAGACGTCGCTTCGAGCCAAGCCGCATGGAGCATGGGGCACTACAGCGAGGCCTTCGGGGTGGCAGCCTTGGAGGCTTACGTGCCCCATATGGTGGATCAGGAATACGCGTTGGAAGACGACCCTGGCTCGTTCCTCGGGCCAGGCTGGGAGGAAGAGACACCAGAAGACGAGCCTCTCCAGGAGCCTCAAGGAAGCCTCACCTTTCGCGCCGCGGGCAGCAGCTATCAGGTACCACTAATTCCTCAGGAGCAAGCTTATGCTAACCATGGGTCGCAGGGGGTTCAGGTTAGCGAAAGGCTGCCCCAGCTCGGCAGCCTCCCTTCCGTCAGGAGGGGCACACTAGGGGCTGCAGGAGAGGGGCCGAGAGCTAGGCCCCTCCCCACGGCACGCGGAGCAAGGTCATTCTCAGAGGTAGGCCCTCTGCTGGGGAGGTGCCACAAGGCCTACCCTCGGCAGAGGACCCATGGTCGTCGAGGGAACCGATGGCGTCCCCTTTACCCCATTGGCGTCGTCCTTGGTTTCCAGTCGCCGTTAATGGTGGTCGAGGGTGGCGCAAGGCGGGGCCCTCGTCTGGTCATATGAAGCAAGGCCGGTACCTATGAAGAAGGACCAGTGCCTGTGAAGCTCGCCGCCCGTGACACTCTCACGTAATAATGAGTTGGGGCTATACATGCCCCGGAGTCTCCGGAGAGCTGCCCTCGGGCCTCGAGGGCTCCCTCCCACGCCCAGTGGCAGCACTTAGCTCCGCGCTGGTGAGAAGACGTCGAAGACTATACTAGGTGCCGGACGTGGCCTTTTGCTTTTTACCTCCCTTTCTGTGGTCGAGCTTCCTTGCTTCGGATTTAAGTTGAAGTTGAATTTTCATTTGCGTATTTGCGGGGAGGGGTGTTTTGTCTCGATTCATGTGTTTTCTTGTGTTCTGGTTTCTACCCTGATTAGGAGTTCGCACCAGCTGCCTCCCCCTCGCGAGCCTCTCGCGGGCGGGGCTGCGCACAGCACACGCGCGCATGCCATCCCACGGCCAGCACTCGCTCTTGCGAGGTTCTCACCACATGGTCAGCAGGTCCCCCAGAGGACCCACGGAGAATCGCAGCCCCGCACGCCTACCCACGGTACACCCGGGCTAAAGGTAAACCACATCAATTAACCCATCGCGGGGCCCGTAACACCACGCGGGCGTGCATTCGGCGTCATTCCTAAAAACATGTGGACGACCATCCTTTTTACATGAGGGGCTTCCCCTCCCAAAATGCTATTACAACCTCTAGGGCCGCGCCTGAGTTTCTCTACGCAGGATAAACAGCAGGGGGATACAGGATCAATCAGACATGTCGCTCATTGCATCCTCTTGGTCGCCTCCAGAGCCATCACTGGCGCCATTGTCACTGTCACTGGCATCACCATCACCGTCATCAACGCCATCTTCACCGCCGTTCACCACATCACCTTCATCCGCAACAACTACCACCCCGTCATCATCAGAAGCGAAGGCCCTGACAAGTGCATCCACGTTGTCCTCCACCCACCACGCCAGGTCGCCTCGAATGGCCACGGGCACCGGAGCAATGACGGTGTCGAAGTCGAAGTGGGGATCTCTATCCTGAAGATGGCTGAAGACATGGGAGAATGCATGCCCGAGCAGGCCGCGGCTCCACTCCTCAACAAGCTGGCGAGCTCTCTCAGAGCGATTCTCTAGATGCGTCACCACGTCAGTGAAGAACTGGAGATGACCGCATAGTTGGTCACATGGGGTTGTGGAGCGGTCGCATCGCAGATATTGCCCAGGGCCGTGTTGGCCCTGTCCCTGAGCACTTGGAGCATGGGGCCATGCATATGCTCCAGCGTCTGCCGCTAGAGAATTTCTTCTCTGTTCTGCCATGCAACAGACTCAGCATCATTGACCCGCCGTTGGATAAGGAGCAGCTTGGTGCGGGAGGAGGCCAACTCAGTCTGCACCGAGACCAGGGCGGCTACGGTGGCCTCCGCGCGCTGCGTCGCTTCGGTCAGCTTTGACCTGAGGGTGACAGTCCTGCCTGTAGCCTCGGATTCAATCAGCTCCAGT
The DNA here is from genome assembly GCA_963921465.1 of Triticum timopheevii. NCBI lineage: Eukaryota > Viridiplantae > Streptophyta > Magnoliopsida > Poales > Poaceae > Triticum > Triticum timopheevii. The sequence goes on along the minus strand of OY997262.1, from coordinate 311,276,462 downwards.
CTCTCGTCGTACTCGCGCACAAGACCTATGTGAACTTCCGCCACGCGGCGGTCGACCTCTTCTTTGATTCGGGCCTCCCGCGCGCCAACGTCGTCCTCCGCCTGGGTAACCTGGCGCTCCCTCGTCTCCAACCGCTCGAGATTGAGATTGCACTCGGCTGCTTCCAGCGTCAGCACTTCTTCATGCCTCCGAAGCTCCTCCTCCTCGACGGGCGTCCCCTTCAGTGACGCAAGGGCGGCCTGGCACAACTCCACTTGTTGCTCCAAGGAAGTGCTCCAGGCTTGGAGCTCCCACGCGCGTTTCTCCGTGATCTCGCGCCGTTGGTCTGCTTCCTGAGCCTCCTCAATAGCTCAGGAGCAGGCCTTTTGCGAGGCCGCGAGGGACGCTTCAGCCTTCACGTTTGTCAAGCTCACGCTGATGACACGCGAGGTTGACTGCCACCTTCATCTTGCACTGCTCCTCAACCAGCTGTAGGCCTGCGGCTTCCAGGCATGCGTCCACGTCCGCGAGCTCTCCACCGAGCTGGCCCATCGCGTCCATCGCTTTTCGGAGGAACTCTTGGCGAACGGCATGGTGCTCCCGCGCTCGCTTGAGCATGTCGTCAATATCATTCTCCGCTGGAGGCGCTGGTGAAGGGCCCTGAGGCGGCTCGCCCCCTCTCGGTGGGGGGCTGGGGGCTGGCGCCCCCACAATCGCTGGGCGGATTCTGCAAGGGACCCTGGCCGGTGCAGATCCATCCCCGGAAGAAGAGCCAAGGATCGACTTCAACCATTCACCGTCCACGAACAGAGATGGAGCCTGGTGCAGGCTGGTCACGCCCCGGGTGAGGTTGCGAAGGAAAGGCGACAAGAGCACGGGCTCGAGGCATCGTGCGGGCCGGCTCGCCTCTCTGGCTGAACTCGTGTCAGGGGCAGCACGCAAGCTCGGGACACCCAAGGCCAGCGATGGAGGCGAGGCCGGAGGAAGTAGCTTCTCGGAAGACTCCGCGAGCTTGGCTGGAGGGATCCTGAAGGGCCATAGTCAGGAAAGGGATCGGTGATTGAGGAATTACGAGAATGAGGTACTTACTCATCCATGGCGAAGTGCTTCCTGTGCTTCAACGATCGTCAGGGGCGCTCACTGCCACTCGAAGACTCCTTCCTTTTGCGGAGGGCATCGAAGTCTATGCGGAGCCGACCCAGGCTCTCAACGTGAGGGCCAGCGCGTGGCATAGACAAAGAAGCGCCTAGGCAGCCTGCCTCAAGGGCGCCAAGCTGAGAGGAGCAGTCAGGCACCGCTTCTTGGTGGCCCGCCGAGGCCCCGGGGGCTTCGGCCTCGGGAGCCGCAGGTTGCGCCCCCTCATTAACAACCGCCTCCAGACGGGCTTCGCAAGCTCCGGAGGACGAAGCCTCGGGAGCCCCGCTCGACATCGCCATCTCGACACCGGACCCCCTAGCCTCCAGCGATGCTTGCCTCCCTGCACCCCCTCATGAGGCAAGATCGGTGTTGGCAACGGGGAAGGGAGCCATGACGACAGGATTCTCGTGAGGCCCCACGAGGCCAGCAGGGCGCAGCCCCCATTCGTCGAAGTGAGGCATCTTCCTCGCGAACTCGGCTCCGCCCGAGCAGAGATACAGGAGGCTGCCCCATGCCGGATATCGCCCGACGAGGGGTCGCCTGTCAAGACCTCCAACACCTTCCTCAGCATTTTAGGCGCCAGCTCTGTATCCTGGAGCCGCATGCGGTCCTGATGCCCAGTCAGGGCCCACATTAGTCGAGAATGGTGCTGGAGAGGAGCAACGAGACACAGAAGGAACTCCTTCACCACCTGGGGTGCTGTCACGCCGAGCGCTTTCAACCTACCCAGCCGACGCTAGAGGAAGGAGAGCCGGGGGCTCACGAGCCTCTCGTGGCCCCAGCCCGGATTGGGTACGGCAGGCAACGTTGGATGCAAGAGCAGGGGGCTAGGCACTCCGACATCCACATACAGCCACCGCGTCCGGAACCCGTCCATAGAAGGTGAGAGGCTAAAATCAATCCTCGAGGCGGCCGTCTCTGCCACGGCCTGGAAGCTCATGCACCCCGAGCAGTGCAATGGGTCGATCAGGCGCAAGGAGAGGAAGTGACGCAAGAGGGCAACGGAAGGGGCAATGCCCACCATGGCTTCGCAGACGAAGGCGAAGACAACAAGAAGAGTAATGGATTGAGGATCAAGATGCATCATATGGATCTAGTAGTGGGAAAGCACCGCATTGAAGAAAGCAGAGAAAGGGGGGACCAGGCTAGACCACAGGGCGTTGACGGAAAATCGAACCTCTGTGACAATCCTGTCGACGAAGGCATGCGATGCAGGCCAAATCGTCGTCCTTCCGCACTCATTGAATCTGGAGGCGAGTGCAGGCGGATCTTCTCCAAGGCCTCCAGATTGAGCACCAGCAACCGGCCGACGGCGGGCTCGATTGTCAGAGACGAGCTGGATGAGGACACGGGCTTCTTCCCCTTCTCTTTGCTAGTTGGCGCCATAGCGATGGAGGGGGCAGAGCTCAAGTCACATTGGAAGCGGGAGCAGAGGTTCGAGGAAGAAAGGGGAACAGGAAGCACACGGGCAGTGAGGAGGGAATAACTGTGTAAAGCTTCGTGTCCGCCAAGCCAGGTGGATATTGGGGGAGCGTGGGGAAGCGGAGACGCCCACGTCCAATCAACCGCCACGCGGCGACCAAGACCGCAGGCTGTTGGGGCCCACGGCGCTCCGCACTTGCCCTTTGGCTTCGCTACTAAGCCAAGCCCGAGCGTGCCTTGCGCCCGGGGGATACTGTCGGCATTCTGGGAACAGGGGTCCCCAGACTTGCCTACCTGCGGCCTGCGGTGTGGCTCAAGAAGTGGCCTAGTACGGCTCATCTCCATCAACCCAAGCTCAAGACCCTCGCGAGGGGCCAAGCCTCGCGGGGCGGATGATGCAAGGCTTCCTGAGGGGCGGCCTCGCCAGGCAGGCTCGCGCAGAGGCGGAGAGATCAAGGCAAGGAGTACCTCGCGAGGTGCTCGTGATGCAAGCCATGACGATCGAGACCAGGCGGGCGCCAGGCGACCGCCAGCCAGCGTACTGTCCTCATTTCCTCTTTGGTGCAAAGGGGGCAAGCGCAGGCACGGAGTACCGAGGCATCAAATAAAGGTTTCCCTATCAGTGCAACGAGACCAAGACCAGCAGGACGGCAGGACGGAGATGACCGTGGAGCCCTGGACAACATCATCACGAGTGCCTTTGGCAGTCGAAGACCAACTTTAGTCAGGATAGCTTGTACTAGCTGTCCCCCTTCAAAATGGCCGTTGTTGGCTCCCTTCCCGCTCAATATTTGGGAAGAGGACAAGGGCCTCTATAAATAGAGATAGCCACCACAGTAGAAACGGGATCGGATCCTTCCCTAGTAGAACACCGCACCAGCTCAAGAACACCCCTCGCGAGGCTGTTCTTCCTCTGTACGGTTCATCATCAACCCCAGAGGCAATCCACCACACCACACACTGGATTAGGGTATTACACCACAACGGTGGCTCGAACCAGTATAAAACTTGTGTCCCTTGTGTTGTTCATCGTGTAGCTTAGATTCGCGGCGAGGTTTTGGGGCGTGGATCGGTAGGGAGAAGATCTTCGTGCGCACACCAGAGTTCGAACCTTAATGGTTTTGCCGGAACCCGATATCCGACAGAGGAGGGGGGCGAGGCCGGCTTGCGGGAGGGGCAAGCGAGGCGGCGGTGGCGCGGTTCGGACATAGACTCCGTGGAGAGTCCTGCGCGAGCACGCGGACGAGGCGGCGACGCAGACTGGGCTGGCTGGGCCTTCGGCCCGGTCGGTCCAAAACTTTTTTTGAATAAAAATTCACCTGAAAGGAAAATCCTAATAAAATATATAAAACTTCTAAAAATACTAGAAACAATTTTCACCATCCAAACCTAATATTTAGGACAAGATGAACATTTTTCTGGCCTAAAATGCTATTTTCAAAAATGCATATTTTTCTAATTCAAATAAAATAGCAAATGAAATTCAAATAAAATAATAATTTAATTTTAAAATTTGTACTCCAATATTCCTTCTTTTGAAGAAGTCATTTTACCTTCTCTCATTTATTTCGATTATTGGAAATAATTGGAGAGAAAAAAAATATTAAAATCAAATTGATCCTCTTTTCAAATTTGAGAAAATTCAAATATGAAAATGTGTGAAACCTCCAACTCTATCCTTGGGCCCTTGAGTTGCTTAAGATTTCTAGGATCACAAGCAAAAATGCAAATAAAATATGATATGCATATGATGACCTATGTATAACATCCAAATTAAAAATTGGGATGTTACAGTTTTGTAGCAAGGTAATTCATAACAAGTAACAAGTAGCAATAGTAGCAAAGGTGGAACAAGGTGGCCCAATCCTTTTTATAGCAAAATACAAGCCTGAATAGCCTCTTATAATAAGCAAAGCATTTTTTTAGGACACATGAGAATTATCGTCTAGTCACTTTCGTCATGTTTAGTTGATGTGCGTTCGCTACTTTGATATTTTGATATGTGGGTGGACTAGTGCTTGGGTTTTGTTCTTACTTGAACAAGCCTCCCACTTATGATTACCCCCTCTTGCTAGCATCCACAACTACGAAAAAACAATTAAGATAAATCTAACCATAGCATGAAACATATGGATCCAAATCAGCCCCTTATGGAATAACGCATAAACTAGGGTTTAAACTTCTATCACTCTAGTAACCCATCATCTACTTATTACTCCATAATGGCCCAAGTAATGTTGAAGTGGCATGTAGTGGACGTTCACTTGACACCACTAAAGGAAGCAACAACATACATGTCATCAAAATATCAAATGAATACCAACTTCATATGATTACTTATAACAAGACTTCTCCCATGTCCCCAGGAACAAAAGTAACTACTCATAAATCATATCAATACAAAAAAAGACACATCCGTGACATTTTGGGCCGAACAAAAAAAATTCTGTCATACTTATGACACTTCTATGACGATAATTATGAAAAACCCGATATCATCATAGATGTGGTGGGCTCCTACTTATATGACAAAAAATCATGATAGAAAATGGGCTTTTCATCCTGGGCGGGCTGGAGACGCAGCTGCATGACATTCTTTGCGCCACCATGACGGAAAATACCATGGTAGAAGCGAGGGCGAGGAAAATATTGGGGTGTTCCCGGTTACAGTGGGTGGTCGGGGCCGAGCGATGCACGGAGGTTTGCGGGTTTCTCTCGTACACGCACACGCGTGGGTGCGAGGCGTTGGGCTCTAACTAAACCCGAGCGAGGCGTTCGCCTACTGAACCCGAGCGATTGCACTGCAGGCTACGTGTTACTGAACCCGAGCGATCGATCGATGGCTATTAACTGAACCCGATCAAGCGATTCCTTCGCTACTGCTGCTTACTGAAGCCGATCGATGTTGCCTCTGGATGAACACTGAGCATTGTTGGGGGGTTGGATGAACAGTTTCCGGTGGGGGTGGATGAACATGACCTCGTTGTCGATGTCAAAACCGGCGGATCTCGGGTAGGGGGTCCCGAACTGTGCGTCTAAGGCTAATGGTAACAGGAGGCGGGGGAGACAATGTTTACCCAGGTTTGGGCCCTCTCTATGGAGGTAATACTCTACTTCCTGCTTGATTGATCTTGATGAATATGAGTATTACAAGAGTTGATCTACCACGAGATCGTAGTGGCTAAATCCTAGAAGTCTAGCCTATGAGATTATGATTGTTGTCACTACCGACTAAACCCTCCGGCTTATATAGACACCAGAGGGGGCTAGGGTTACACAAAGTCGGTTACAGAGAAAGGAATCTACATATTCGAATTGCCAAGCTTGCCTTCCACGCAAAGGAGAGTCCCATCCGGACAAGGGGAGAAGTCTTCTATCTTGTATCTTCATAGTCCAACAGTCCGGCCCATGTATATAGTCTGGCTGTCCAAGGACTCCTTAATCCAAGACTCCCTCAGTAGCCCCTGAACCAGGCTTCAATGACGATGAGTCCGGCGCGCAGATTGTCTTCGGCATTGCAAGGCAGGTTCCTTCTCCGAATATTCCAACATAGCCTTCCGAACATAGAAAACGTGTCCGGCTCTGCAAAACAAGTACCACACACAACCGTAGAGAGTATAGTATCTCACGAGTCCAATCCGCTGACAAATTTTTGTAGCGTGACACCACGCCACTACCTGGTCATTATTTGAACCGTTTTTAGCCTGCCGCTCAATATTTTGAGGTGCGGTTTTATTGGCACGTCTTGTCAAAGCAGAAATTGTGTCCCCTTATCGCGGGATTCTCATCAATACAGGCATGGGTAACCCAACCGTGTCATCTACATGGCGCTTGGGGAATAGGTGAATGCGGAGGCGCATGACTTTTAGTGCCTTTATAAAGGGATAATGATTCATCCTTTTTTACCCACGCCTTCTCCTTCCTCTGCCCATCCATTCTCGAGCTCCAGCACCCAAGCTCTCGCTTTCTCTGCCCAAAAAAGCACTCCAATCATGTCCGGATCTGGAGGTGGAGGCAAGTGGATGGCCTCCTCCATCAAGGAGAAGGACATCAAGAAGCTCAGGGAGGCTGGGTTCTTGGCCAAGGGAATCGCTCACCGGCTTTCGGCCAAAGGATAGATCATCCCTACCCCGGAGCCCCAAGAGTGGGTGGTGTTTATCACACACTTCGTCCGCGGGCTAGGATTCCCCCTCCACCCTTTCGTCTATGGACTGATGTACTACTACGGGCTGGACTTCCATGATTTGGCCCCAAACTCTATCCTCAACATCTCTGCATTTATTGTCGTGTGCGAGGCCTTCCTCTGCATCCCACCTCACTTCGGCCCATGGCTGAAGACCTTCAATGTGAAGCCGAAGGTGGTGAGCGGCCAACAAGCAGAGCATGGAGGTGCCATGGTGGGCAAGATAACCAATGTCACCTAGCCCGAAGGCTCCTTTGTGGAGACCGTCAAAGGGTGGCAATCGGGGTGGTTCTACATCACCAAGCCACACGGCACCAATTGGGCGGCGGCCCCCGCATTCCGATCCAGAGTCTCGATGCGGCTCACCTCCTGGCAAGAGAAGGGCCTGACCTGGTCTTCTCTGGACGAGACGATGGCGCTCGAAACGCGTGTTCAGAGCATGATAAACAAGAGAGTCAAGCTCGTCAACGTGATCCGGGTGATTCTCGTTCGTTGGATCCTTCCGTGCCAACGCTGGACTTGCTATCTGTGGGATTTCAATCCGGCCAAGCACCACACGCTATCAGAGCTCTTTGGCACAACGCACAAAGACATCTGGAAGGTGCTCTTCAAGGTCGGCGAGATGCCACCGCCCACGGACGAGGACCGTGGGCATGACTTGACTCACCCTGCTAATCCGGTAAGTTCTTTCATGTTTTAAGGTGTAGCCTTTACTTGCATATTCGAGGAAGGCATCTAAGCCTCCTTATCAATTTTTTCAGGACTGGACAGAGATAGCAGAGCGGATTAACTGTCCGGCTCTGCTGCCTGAAGGCCCGGAAACCCCACTTCTGCAAAGATGCCATTTTCGGCGCCTTATGAGGTGCTGCCAAGAAGAAGGCCAAGGGGACCAGATATGGTCTCCGTCGCAAGGGCGCTTCAGACGCGATGTCCGAAGAAGCCGAGAATCACTCCTCCATCACCGAAGACGATGACGAAGAGGAGGAAGAAGAAGAAATCCATTCCCCCTGCAAGGGGAGAAAGAAGAGAACAACCTCCACGCATCTGGAGGGCGAGGCGTGCAAGAAGGGGAAAGCTTCCCTTCTGGACAGCTCCGCAGCAGCCCCCGACAGGAGCTAGGAGTGGGAGCCCAGGGAGAAGCCCCTGGCCAAACTGTAAGTGTCTGGAAACGTTCGTATATCCGGCCTTTTCACTTCATTGTTTTAATGTGTTGAATTATGTATTTGCAGTCCGGCTCAGTCCAACCTCGAGCGGTCCTTATCTTCGGAGGACTCGCTGGATCCGGCTGCGATGGATAGCGGGACCCTTCCCTCGGCCTCCTCTCCCAAGGACACGGAGGGTGCCGAGGCGTCGTCCCGAAGGATCCTTGGTCTGAGAGAGAATCCAGAGGCCGTCAGGGGGGTGCCGGAGGGTGATGCCTCGGCTGCCGGACACAGGGGGGAGCAGACCCCCGTGGATACTAATGATGGGGGCCGTATTCAATTCGCCCCTCATCTGAATATAATTCTGGAGACCCATACGGCTCCAGAATCAGGCGAGCAGCCCTCTTAAAAGGAAGGGGGCTTGCCCATCCCACCGGTGACCTCTGTCCAACCAGAGGCGTCGGACACTTTGTTGGAAGCGCTTCGAGGCACTTCCATTGTCGAAGAACACCGTCCCCTTATGGGTACGGTGATTGAGAGGATCAAGTCTGCAAAAAGCAGACTGACCGAAGCCTGCACTAGCCTTCTAACAGGCTTTGAGGTAAGTAATGTAATTGTAAAAATGTTGTCACAGTATAGATAGTAGCCCCTAATACTCTGTCCGGTGTTCGGAAAGAAAAGCTGAACAGGGAATCAAATAATTTTCGCAGGAGTCTAATCTAATATGTCTATGTGAATAAGCAGGCGTCACTGCTGGCTGCGACCGCTCACACTACAGAAGTCTCCGGACTGAAGCAGAATCTGAAGTAGGTAGAGGAAGAGCTCGGCCGTGTGAAGAAGCAGCTGGGGGATAATCAAGGTATGTAGTAACCTTGTATATATTGAGGAAGGATGAATGATTCATGCTGACTAAAGTGTCGTGAACTTTATTAGGGGCAACGACTGAAGTAGTGGCCCTCAAGAAGGTGCTGGCCGAGGCCGAGGACAAGGTGGCCAAGGAGCAGGCCGTACGCGAAAAACATGAGGCCCGGGTCAATGAGGTCCAGTAAGACCTCCAGGACGCCGTCAAGAAGTAGGAGTCCTTGGAGCGCGACTTTAAGAATCAAGAGTCTGAACTAGCCAAGGCCCGCCAGAGCACACACGATGCCCGAGCCGAAGCCCAGGGCGCCCTCCAGGAAATCCAGATGGCCAAGAAGATCGCAGCGGGTCAGGCTTTGATTATGCAGAGCAGACATGTGAAGGAAATATTCCTTTTACTGACCCGGATTTGGAGTTCTCCAGGGGCATTTGTGTATTTGCCATGCAGCATGTCAGATGCTGCGAAATTCTATCGAGCCGAGGAGGGGAGCTCAACGGAAAAGCTGTTCTAGTCGCAATACCTTGGACCTGAACATCCAGTGCCATTTAGAGATCAGCTGAAACATCTGGTCGAGCTGCATAGGGTGGCCGAACTAGTCATGAAGGATTTGATAATCCGGCTATGGCCTGCCAAAGCCCTTCCTAGAAGCTACTAAGGACTCGTGAAGCGGCTTGTCAGCGCCTGCCCTCGGCTTGAAGCTATCAAGTGGTCGGTTTGTATTGAAGGTGCACGAATGGCCTTTGCCCGCGCCAAGATGCACCTGGCGAAGATGGATGTAGTCGTGGATTTGTCACGGCAGATGTCCTAGTGAAAGGACTTAGTCGTGGAGCCATCGCTACGGGTTTACTTGAAGGGGTTAAAGCGGACACAAAGACATGAGGGTTTATACTAGTTCGGCCCCTTCGATGAAGGTAAAAGCCTACGTCTAGTTGTGATGGAATTGATGTGGTCTCGATGGCTAGGGAGCAAACAAGCGTCGCCTAGGCTCGAGTTGTGGTTGTTTGTCTTGAACCGCCGCCGGGTCGTCCCCTTATATACATGAGTGACGCCCGTCGGTCCACAGAGTCCCAGCCGGTTCATACTCGTATCCTGGTTGGTATCTCTCTATTCCTAACTTACAATACAAGTTATACATCAGGCCGGTTTGCGGCTACAGGTTCTAAACCGACTATAGGCCTTGGGACTTCATCTGCTTATACCACTAATGAAATTAACCCGGCCCAAGTAGGCCGGTTCACGCCTAGTGGTAATATCCCCAACATTAGGCCCCAGATTGATTTGAACCGGTTCATGTCAATCCTTCCCAAAATCTTGTGTCTTGGACATCTTCTGGTAATTGGTAAACCGCCATGTCGTCATCATTTCTAGTTGCTGTAAACGGGCATGACGTCATCATGAAATTTATCATTTATAACGCCCTCCTTTTAAAAATAGCTCCTGGATCCGCGCGCTTGACCTAACTCTGTTGCCTTATAAATAGGACCGAAGGGTCATTTCCTTTCCTTTCCCTTCGTCCTTTCTTCTTCGTCTTCCTCGCATCGCCAGCCTTGGAGCTCCGCCACCGCCGTCGACCTCTGCTTCGTCTTGGGCCGCTGCATCAACCTGAACGCACCAGAGCATTGCGGTATCCTTCCGCATCTTCTCCGTTTCCAGTAAGCTTTCTCCTCTTCTTGACCTAGATCTGTTCTTAGGGTTCCATGTTTGTGCTGTGTACGTCGCTTGCTCATACTTGTTCTCTGGCTCTTGAATGAATCTGTGAACCCCTGCTGTGTTTAGTAGTAATCTCTAAGCATCTGCCTGTAATTTCTCATCTAAGTCCATAGATCTCACGCACATACCCGCTCAATGGTTCACTTCCGTTCTGCCTTACTCTTCGGAATATTTTCTGTTTTTATGAACTTGCTGTAGATCCGCGGCTGTAATAGGTCTTGTGAAACCTGTTTCTGCATACCTAGCTGTCCACAACTTAAATTGCTTCCGATGCTTAGGTCAGGCGGTTTAACTTACCATAGAGAAAAATTACTAAACCGGTATATACCATTAGTCCCCTGGTTGAACCGCCAGAATCCTTATGATGCCGCATTGTAGAAGACCGGTTTATAGGCATTGCCTCCGGTTTATCGTTGTTTAGATCAACACCTTCTTTTATCCAAAATATTCTTGAACCGGATCACCTATTTCTTGTAGATCTCACCATGGCCAAACAAGTATATGAGTGCAATTGGGTTCCCTCTCGCGTCACAGAATCTCAGTTGGATGATCTAGTCCTAATCGGCGCTTTAGACAATAAAGATACGATCCACTGGAGGGTTCCTGGAAATGAATGTCCTCCCACACCTCAGGAGGGAGAGGTTGTGGTCTTTGCAGATCACTTGGCCCGGGGCTTCAAACCGCCCGGTTCTAAATTTTACCGGGATGTGTTAGCCAATTTTCAACTCCGTCCACAGGATATTGGTCCCAATTCCGTTACCAATCTATGTCACTTTCAAGTGCTCTCTGAGGTATACCTTCAAGAGGAGCCTTCAGTCGATTTGTTTAGAGATTGCTTCCATTTAAACCGTCGCACTGAATTTACCGACGGCCCCAATACTGAATTGGGCGGTATGGCCATTCAGAAGAGGAAAGAGTTCACTTATCCCCACGTCAAACTCCATACTCACCCCAAGGAGTGGAATGCAACTTGGTTTTATTGCAAGGATACCTCCCGTGACAATGAAAATCCCTTACCTGGCTTCCGTCCGGAATAGCTCAGCAACACTCACCCTTTTCCACAAAGACTAAGCGCCAAAGAGAGAATTAAATATGCTCCGCAACTGTCCAAGCTCCGAGCCTTTATGGCCAACAGTTTAACGGGAATAGACCTTGCACGCTGTTGGATATCATGGAGCATATTGCCTCTGAGCCGGCGCTCCAGTTTGATGTGCAAGTATACTGATAGTGTCGATGACCCACTCCGACACACTAAAATCCAACTCTCCGATGATGAAGTCACAGATTCTGTAAAGAAAATGCTGAATGAACCGGAGCACCTCTGTGCTCAAACCGGTCTGCTTCCTTACCACACCACCAACAAACTGCCAGCGGTAAGATTTTAATTGCTCTATTGTTGAACCTGTTACTGCTTTATCTGTCTGTCATTTAATTACTGCTGATCCAGGGCGATAATCCGTTTTGGAGCAAGAAGCTTCCACAAGACAAAACGGAGAAGGCAGGGCGGTCAACCCGGCCCAAGACCAAGGTTATCAAGAAGCCAGCTCACAAGAGAAAAACCACCGCTTCATCTGACCCAGCTATTGATGATGATGTGGGTAACCCGGACCTTGAGGTAGAACTTGATTCACTTGGCTTACTTTTTACACGCCTTATTGATGATGATGCTTGTCAGGACGACGCTGAAGCCAGTAATGCAGAATTTATTGAGGTAACTATTCTCTCTTCCAATTCAGAAATCTTGCCTTTGCCAAAATTTCGCCAGGCAAACCGAAAAGTTAAATTTTCTCATCCTCTTGCTTATTTGGATCCCAAATTTCTTATGAAGACTCAGCAACATGAAGCTCGCCGCACAACCCGGCACAGTGGCCAGGTAGTTACCTCCGCCGGTTTACCAAACAGTCCGGTTCGAAAACGCCGCTCTGAGGTCTCCGACCTTTTTATTGATTTATATCCTAAAGCGGGTTTCTTCCGTCAACCTCTTAATCCATCCGACTCCGATTATCAGGTTACTTCTCATTCATCTTCTGGTGAATCGTCGGCCACTCAGCTGCCACCATTGAAAACGGTTCTTGGGTAAGCTAAGCTGAACATATGCTTCCAGTATACTGTGTAATGGCTTATGCTTTTCCTTGACTCTTTGTTTTTCTTTCAGGGCCAAACCTAAACCAAGCAAGAAGGCCCGCCTGGATAAAGCGGCTGAAGAAGATGTAGCCCCAGAACATGACAAAGTGCCAGATCTTGAAGCGTTTGCTCCTGAAGATATTCCCAATGATCCTCTTTTGCAAGACGATGCAATTCCCGAAGAGAGGCATATTAACACTTCAGTCTCTGCTGACCCGCCTGCCAGCTCCGTCCAGATTGAGAAATCCCACAGTCCTGCTGACAAACCGGCCGCACCAACACAAACCGGCGAGTCCAAAGATGATGATGTTGTGATTACCGGTGTAGGCCGCTTTGAACCCGGGAATCCTGTCACCTTAACCAAGCATAACGTAAAAGAGGATTTTTCCGCTCTGAACAAAGGAAAATGGGATGTTGAGCTGGAGACATATGCTGCTCTGAGTGCCCAAGATCTTCATTCCGGCTATTTAAACCGGCTTTATACCAGCCGTGACTGTGAAGCTGGTCTGGTAAAGATGATGAGGGATAAATTTTAGGTAACTTACTTCTTTACTTACTGCCATTGTATCAATCCTCCTAGCCCCCAAGGGTCAGTTTGTAACCTTCGTCAAACCGGGACTTGAATACGATCCTCAACACTTTGAAATCCATCAATATAGCCCCCAAGGGTCGGTTTAACTTAGCTTAATTAAACCGGGGCTCCGATAGAAAAATATCCGTAGAACATAACTTGATCAAATAGCCATTAGCCCCCAAGTGCCAAGTTGAATACCTGTATTGAGCTTGGGACTTTGCAATCTAGTAATATATGAAAATTGAAAGTGCATTAGCCCCCAAGTATCAGGCGTATAACTTTGTTATGTGGTTGATACTTCAATTTCTTGGACCGCTTGTTTAAAGCTAAATGCTGTCTGTATGCAGGCTGAGGTGAGAATCAAGGAGGACCGGATTGCCGATTTGCAGGAGACCTTGAAAACCCAACAGGCTGAAACAGACAAGGCAAAGGAAGAATTAACCAGCGCCTTGAGCATCGCTGAACAGCTGAAGGAAAGCTTCAAGAAAGAGCGGGCTGATTGGGCCACTGAGATGGCCGCTTTAACCAAAAGAGCGGAAAATGCTGAAGCTGCCCTTAAACCGGTGGTGGATGAACTTATGGCCGTAAAGCGGCAAATACACTCCATGACCGCTGCGATCTTTCGTAAACTCCTTTTAACTTCTGTGATAATTTGAACCTGCTGTAGTATAAATCCGGTTTGAGACCGTCCCTATATTGTTGTAGGCACACGCATCGGGCACTTAGGAAACGATGTGCGGAAGAAATTGAAGGCTGCCTACACCTTAGTGGAACAATTATATACCAGAGCCCAGCGGATCATCACCACAACCTCTCATAACAACCCGGCACCTTCTTTAATCCAGGACACTCTTAACAGGTTGTCGATGCTTCCGGCCCAGATTGAGGAGCTGAAAAAATCCACTGCTCGAACCGGAGCTATTAACGCCTTGATCCGGGCAAAGGCATGGGTGCCAGATTTCGACCTTGTGGAAGCATCTCAAGGCTATCCCAGCCTAAAGGAGGATGGCTCTGAATTTAACGAAGATGATTTGAGGGTAATAAACCGTGCAGTGCGACCTCTGGCTTGTCAATTAGCTGAAGAGGCAGACTTGACGCATTATCAAGCGCAATACAACGATCAGAACAAGCGAGTGCCTGCCCCAACTCTTGAAGCGGAGAATCTGATTCCTCCAATCCATAAGCATACTTACGCTCCTGATATTGAACCGTCTTCCCTGATCCATGAAGAGGCTGTTTTCCAAGCTTTAATGGGAATCGACTGGACCACTATTGATTTCCAGCCAATGGGTAGAGACGAGGAAGCTGAAGCGGACGATGACGAGGAGCAGGCTTGAACCGGAAGCCGGTTTGGATAGCTGTCTTTGGCATCTTTCCAAAATAACAATGATCTTATTCGGGCACCGTATTGCCTTGTAATAGGATAGTTAATACTTCTATCTTGAATATGCCTTCGTGCATAAGTACTGAAGCTTTTGTTCGAAAAACCTCAACTCATATTTCCTGCAATCAGAAAAATTTGAACTTCGGTGGCGGTTATACCGCCAGCCAGTTTATGATCTTGATATGTGTATCAGTAATATAACAAATAGGTGATACAAAATACCTGCCATGTCTGGGCATGAAGCTGGCTTATCCAAGCTTGAAGCGGAGGTTTTATAAACCATTACCATCAACAAGGGGGGAGAAAACAGCTCTCGTATAAACCGTACTGAGTCAATACAAACCCCCTTGTTACTCCATGATGTTAACAGGAAAAGGTAAACCAGGCATACTTCTCCGGATTAAAGGGGAATCAAATCCATCGGCTGAACCAGAAAAAAAGTGTTTGTTGACATAAAAGAAATCCAACAAAAACAAAGAACAAACAAGCCATGAAAATAACATGGAAGCAAAGGCAATGATAAAAACCGTTTGCAAAAATATGCTATACTGAGCTGATCAGATGGTGTTACCATGGTCGGACAGGACCAAGCCCCCAATAGTAGTGACAATGATTCAAGTCAGCCAGGTCCCCAAATGAAACCATGGCATATATGCCAATCAAGAGGCGTGGCAATGGTTCGGGTTCGACCAAGCCCCCAAGTGATTTTGTGGCCTTAGGCCGATCAAGAGGCGTGACTGGTTCAGACTTGACCATGTCCCCAAGTGATCTGGTGGCTGTCGCCTATCAAAAGGTGTCGCGTTGGTTCGGACACGACCAAGGGCCCAAGTGATACATAAAAAGCAAATGTCAAGGGGTAAACCGGAGGCCGCTTTAAAAACAGAGCCACTCCATGTAACCACGCATGATAAGAAAGACAGAGACCCCGCTTTAGCTGAGGCTCCGGTTTTATTATATCAAAGATAATATATACACTATCATGATATGTACATAGATAGAGCCGATGGCTCAAGTGTAGTAAGGCCAAAGATGAGCTATGTTCCACGGCCTGTTGGTCTCCTCCTCTGATGTGCGTGAGTCTTTATGCTCTCGAATATCAATCAGATAGTACGACCTGTTGTGCAGATTCTTGCTGACACGGAAGGTCCCTCCCAAGGTGGGGATAACTTGTGCATATCTGTCTAGTCTTGGATGAGTCGAAGCACCAAATCTCCTTCTTGAGAAGTTCTGGTTCTAACCCGGCGACTGTGATAGCGACGAAGATCTTGTTGGTAAATCGCCGAACGGGCAGCCGCTATATCACGCTCCTCGTCCAATAGGTCCAAAGCGTCTTGCCGTGCTGTCTCATTGTCCGCTTCAACATAAGCTGCCACACGAGGCGAATCGTGCCGGATATCACTAGGGAGAACCGCCTCTGCTCCGTAGACCATGAAAAATGGTGTGTATCCTGTGGATCGGTTTGGCGTAGTATTGATACTCCATAGCACAGATGGTAGCTCTTCAACCCAACATCCTGGTGTTCTTTGCAATCTCTTGATTAGCTCGTTCTTCCTGTCCATTGGACTGGGGGTGCGCTACTGACGATACGTCAAGTCGGATGTGCTCACGTTCACAGAACTCCTTCATAGCGCCCTTGGATAAATTGGTACCATTGTCAGTAATGATACTGTGTGGAAAGCCAAACCGGAAAATCACCTTTTTGATGAATTGCACCGTTGTTGCTGCATCACACTTGCTAACAGGCTCCGCTTCAACCCACTTGGTAAATTTGTCAACTGCCACCAAAAGGTGGGTTTTCTTATCCTTGGATCTTTTAAAAGGTCCGACCATATCCAGCCCCCAAGTTGCAAACGGCCACGTTATTGGGATCATCCTCAATTCTTGAGCCGGCACATGAGCACGCCTTGAAAATTTCTGACATCCATCACACTGTTTAACCAAGTCCTCCGCATCAGCATGCGCTGTCAACCAGTAGAACCCGTGACGAAACGTCTTTGCCACCAGAGACTTTGAACCGGCGTGGTGTCCACAATCCCCTTCATGGATTTCTCTTAAGATTTCACAGTCTTCCTCAGGGGAAACACAACATTGAAACGCCCCTGATACACTGCAATGATGCAATTTACCATTGACAATCGTCATAGACTTGGATCGCCAGACTATCTGCCTGGCTAGAATCTCATCCTCTGGTAACTCCCCCCGGTTCATGTACGCAAGATAAGGAACTGTCCAATCCGGAATGACATGCAGGGCTGCCACCAATTGAGCCTCCAGATCAGGAATAGCCAAATCCGCTTCACCTGGGAGCTTGACTGACGGGTTGTGCAGCACGTCCAGAAAGACATTAGGCGGGACCGGTTTGCGCTGAGAGCCCAACCGGCTTAAAGCGTCCGCCGCTTCATTCTTCCGACGGTCCACATGATCCACTTGATAACCCTTGAAGCAACCTGTAATATTATCCACTTCCCGACAATATGCAGCCATGAGCGGGTCCTTAGAATCCCAAGTGCCAGACACCTGTTGAGCCACGAGGTCCGAGTCACCGAAGCACTTAACCCGGCTTAAATTCATCTCTTTAGCCATCCGGAGACCATGGAGCAAGGCTTCGTACTCAGCTGCATTATTAGTACAAGGGAACATTAAGCGGAGAACATAACAAAACTTATCACCTCGTGGGGAAGTTAATACGACTCCCGCCCCCGAGCCTTCCAATTGCCTGGATCCATCAAAATGAATAGTCCAATATGTGTGATCCGGCTTCTCCTCTGGTGCTTGTAACTCCGTCCAGTCATTGATGAAATCAACAAGTGCTTGAGACTTCACCGTCGTCCGAGGTACATACTTCAGTCCATGTGGCCCAAGCTCTATAGCCCACTTGGCAATCCGGCCAGTCGCCTCCCTGTTCTGTATGATATCACCCAGGGGAGCTGAACTGACCACTGTGATGGGGTGCCCTTGAAAATACTGCTTCAACTTCCGACTGGCCATGAAGACACCATAGACCAGCTTCTGCCAATGCAGATACCTTTGCTTGGATTCAATAAGCACCTCGCTGATATAATAAACCGACCGCTGAACCGGATATTCCTTGCCTGCCTCCTTGCGTTCCACCACAATAGCCACGCTAACTGCCCGAGCATTGGCTGCTACGTATAATAATAGTGGCTCGTTGTCGACCAGAGCTGCAAGAACAGGCGGATTGGCTAATTGCCGCTTCAAGTCCTCGAATGCTTCATCATCAGCCAGACTCCAGATGAAATGGTCTGTCTTCCTCAGCATTTGGTACAAAGGGATGGCCTTCTCTCCGAGGCGGCTGATAAACCGGCTCAGTGCGGCGATTCGGCCCGCTAAACGCTGAACATCATTGATGCACTTCGGTTTAGCCAGGGAGGTAATAGCCGTAATCTTCTCCGGATTAGCCTCAATTCCTCTGTTAGACACCAGGAAACCCAGTAACTTGCCTGCTGGAACACCAAAGACACACTTGGCTGGATTAAGCATCATCTTGTAAACTCGCAAGTTGTCAAAGGTTTCCTTCAAATCATCCACCAGCGTCTCCTTCTGCCTTGACTTTACTACAATATCATCCACATAGGCGTGCACATTGCGGCCGATCTGTTTATGCAGGCAATTCTGTACACACCGTTGATAGGTGGCTTGGGCACTCTTGAGCCCGAAGGGCATAGATACATAGCAGAAGGCTCCAAAGGGAGTAATAAACGCTGTCTTCTCCTAGTCCTTAACCGCCATTTTGATCTGATGATATCCATAGTATGCATCCAAAAAACTCAAACGCTCACAACCCGCCGTGGCATCAATGATCTGGTCAATGCGGGGGAGGGCAAAAGGATCCGCTGGACAAGCCCTGTTAAGATCCGTGTAATCCACACACATACGCCAAGTGCCGTTTTTCTTAAGAACCAACACCGGATTAGCAAGCCACTCTGGATGGAACACTTCAATGATAAAGCCAGCTGCTAAAAGCCTAGCCACTTCCTCTCCAATGGCTTTGCGCCTTTCTTCGTTAAACCGGCGGAGGAATTGTTTCACCGGTTTATACTTAGGATCCACATTAAGAGTGTGCTCAGCGAGTTCCCTCGGTACACCTGGCATGTCGGACGGTTTCCATGCAAAAATGTCCCGATTCTCACAGATGAACTCGATGACCGTGATTTCCTATTTGGGATCCAGATTGGCACTGATAGTGAACTGCTTGGACGAATCGCTGGGCACGAAGTCAACAAGCTTGGTCTCAGCTGCCGATTTGAACTTCAGATCCGAATCATGCTCTGTAGTTGGCTTCTTCAAAGGGGTCATATCCGCCGGATCAACATTGTCCTTATAGTACTTCAACTCCTCCGTGGCACAGACCGACTCTGCATAAGCCGCATCACCTTCCTCACATTCCAAAGCGACCCTACAGCTCCCATGAACCGTTATTGTCCCCTTGTAACCCGGCATCTTGAGCTGCAAGTAGATATAACAAGGCCGCGCCATGAACTTGGCATAAGCCGGCCGGCCAAACAAGGCGTGATACGGGCTCCGGATCTTCACCACCTCAAATGTTAGTTTTTCTGACCGGGAATCGTGCTCGTCCCCAAAAGCCACATCCAGGGCTATCTTACCAACAAGATATGTAGATTTGCCAGGCACTACACCATGGAACACCGTATTAGACGGTCTGAGATCCTTGTCTGTTAGACCCATGCGGCGGAATGTCTCATAGTATAGTATGTTAATACTGCTCCCTCCATCCATGAGTACCTTGGTGAATTTATAACCCCCCACCTGAGGGTCTACCACTAATGCTAGCTGGCCCGGATTATCAACCCGGGGCAGGTGATCCTCTCTGCTCCACACGATAGGCTGCTCTGACCAGCGTAAGTAACGTGGTAAGGCCGGTTCAACAGAATTCACCGCTCGCTTGTGGAGTTTTTGGTTGCGTTTATCCAAGCTAGTTGTGAAAACATGATATTGCCCATTGTTCAACTGTTTTGGCTGGCTCTGATAACCCGACTGCTGCTGCTGCTGCTGGCCGTTCTGATTATTCTGGTTGTTGTGACCGCCCTGATTGAGACCTGAACCGGAAGCTCCATCGTGACCCGGCCCATGGAAACCGGATCCTGAACCGCCACCTGACCCGTGGTCATACCGGAAGGCATTAGAGTTTTTAAACTCCTGCATAATATAACAATCCTTCCAAAGGTGGTTAGCCGGCGCCTCCTTCGTCCCGTGCTTTGGGCAAGGCTGATTCAGCAAATAATTCAAACGGTTTGCGTTAGGATTGGGAGCCCCATTACGATTTGCCGCTTTACCTCTGCGCCGCTGCCCCTTGTCCTGCGCATTAGTGTTGGCCACAAAGTCCATGCTGCCATCCGCCTTGCGCTTGCCTCCATTTCCATGACCCATCGGTTTGTACTGTTGCCCCTTGGAGTTGCTATTCTTCTTTCCCTTCCCTGCTTCATCATCATCAGTCTCAGGATCCTTGGTACTGTCCGAATCAGCATACTTCACTAAAGCGGCCATGAGAGTTCCCATGTCATTACAGAAATGCTTCATGCGTCCCAATTTCAATTTTAAAGGCTTAAACCGGCAGTTGCCTTCCAGGGTTAAGATTGCAGAGTCAGCATTGATCCTGTCAGACGAGTGCAAAACTTCCGAAACGCGGCGCACCCAATGGGTCGTTGATTCTCCGTCCTCCTGGACACAAGCCGCCAGGTCTACTATGGACTTGGGCTGCTTACATATATCCTTGAAATTCTGGATAAACCGGGCCCGCAACTGGGCCCATGAGCTGATAGAATTGGGCGGCAGGCTCTTCAACCAAGTACGAGCCGTGCCTTCAAGCATCATGGTGAAGTATTTTGCACACGTGGTCTCATCCACATCTAGCATCTCCATGGCCATCTCATAACTTTCTACCCACGCTTCGGGAGATAAATCAGCGGTGTAATTCGGCACCTTGCGCGGACCCTTGAAATCTTTGGGCAGGCGCACATTGCGTAAAGCGGGAATTAAACAAGGCACTCCCAAAGCGGATGCAACCCCTGGTCCGGCGGAGGTGGTAGGACGAACCGGTGTAAGTTGACCCGCATCATTCTGTGCTGCTAACTCGGCCTCCCTTCGTGCTCGGGCCCGGTCCACCACATCCTGAGCATCGCGAACACCACCTACCGGGCTATTGCCACGGGCCGCTTCACGGCCTCGCGCATTGCTCGATATGGCCGGTTCATCCATGCACCTGCTATAGCTCCGGCTTGGACGGGGCGTAGAGTGAATCCGATCACGGCTGTACGAATATGCTTCCTGCTGAATCAGCCCGGTCCGGAGAAGCTCCTTAACCCGGCGCGTCTCTATCGCTTGCGGAGAGTCCCCTTCGACCGGGATAGCCTCTAATCGCGCGGCGGCTGTCACGAGGTTGTCCATAGGATTAGAATAATGACCCGGGGGCGTCTGGACCGGCGGAGGAACCACAATGTTCTATTAGGAGGTTCCATCAGGCGAGGTTGGACCGTCGCCCCTGGTCCTGGTGCCTCAATCCGGTTTGTCTACAGGTACTGCGGCGGATTACTGGGTCCAGCTCCTGGAGTGTGAAAGAGATTTCGGGGGTCAAACCCTAACGGCAGGCGTGATCTGTGCTTCCGCTTCAAAACCTCCTGTGATGCGTTCTGGTCAAGCATGAGTTTATAGGCCTGGGCGTCCAAAGCGGCCCGCTCTGCAGCCATCCTGTCTTTTTCTGCTGCCAGATCCGCTTTGGCTTGCACGATCTGCTCTCTCACCTTTGCAATCTCTGCATCATGGGCCTCCTGATCCGCTGGATTGGCCTCTGCCATAAGCGCGGCTAGTGCATCAAACAGATCAGATAGAACTTGAACCGGCGGGCGCACAAGGCCTCCTGCCCCTGCTGCCGCTGCCGCTGCTGATCCGGTGAGCATCGCTGCGGCGGTCGAAGAGTGATTCGCCGCCTGTGTGCCGGCCATGAATATTCCAACCCGGTTGACCTGGCCTGGGGGGTCCGGAATATTGTCGCCATCGGAACAGCCCCTAACCTGGTCGTCTTGCAACTGGTATAGCGATTCGGTCTCTCTGGTCGAGGACTCGTCACCAGAATAGACAACGGTCTCGCTACCGTGTTCTGATTCGTCCTCACGCTCTCCTCCATGGACGACTCCAACGAAGACACGCTTCACGGCCGGTTTAGCCTGGGTAGATCTCGCATGCTGAGCCGTCTCGACGAGGTCGGTGCAGATGTCCAGCTCAGGCCCAGGCTCACCGATCTTGCCAATGAAAACGTGTATGCCACCAAAGGGGACTCGGTACCCGTACTCGATCGAATCGGCCTCGGGACCCCATCCTGCGTCGTCGATGTAGATCCTGCCACGACGACTCTTGGTCATCCGGCCCACAACATAGCCTTCGAGTCCCTTGAGCTTGCCCTCCAAGATCGTCAAACCATCGTGCGATAGCCCCACGGTGGGCGCCAACTGTCGTGGATTTGTCACGGCAGATGTCCTAGTGAAAGGACTTAGTCGTGGAGCCATCGCTACGGGTTTACTTGAAGGGGCTAAAGCGGACACAAAGACACGAGGGTTTATACTAGTTCGGCCCCTTCGATGAAGGTAAAAGCCTACGTCTAGTTGTGATGGAATTGATGTGGTCTCGATGGCTAGGGAGCAAACAAGCTTCGCCTAGGCTCGAGTTGTGGTTGTCTGTCTTGAACCGCCGCCGGGTCGTCCCCTTATATACATGAGTGACGCCCGTCGGTCCACAGAGTCCCAACCGGTTCATACTCGTATCCCGGTTGGTATCTCTCTATTCCTAACTTACAATACAAGTTATACATCAGGCCGGTTTACGGCTACAGGTTCTAAACCGACTATAGGCCTTGGGCCTTCATCTGCTTATACCACTAATGAAATTAACCCGGCCCAAGTAGTCCGGTTCACGCCTAGTGGTAATATCCCCAACAGATGCCATGAAGCTGATGACCGAGGGACCGCCCGAGGGCAAGGAGCACCGCAGACCCCAACTGTATTTTGACAGTGTCCTGGAGGGATCCCGCCTTGTAGCGGAGCAACATGCTAAGGATACCATATTCCCATGAATACACTCATGTTATCCTGTCCTGTACTATGAAAACAGATCCGTTATGTACTATAATGTTTGTTATTTTAAAATTTTACCTCTTGTGCGGCCGTTTTGTTAAATCTAAGAGTTGGCCAGTCGTCGGCTTCTGCCCCCACGTAGGTAGTACGGGGGTGTTTGGGATAAATCTAAACACTCTTTACTCCAGAGTTTGGTCCTTAAAGGAGGTGTTTAGCGCAACGAACAAGGCAATCGGACTATACGGCTTTATCACCCTCACTTAGCCATAGGAGTTTGACAACCAAAATTTAGGCGCAGCCCCTAGTGTTCGGAAGTCCGGACTTGGGATGCTGTAAACACCTGATTGGATAAAAACCAATCCCTCGCATAATGCATAAAAAATCTCTACGAATTTGAAACCTCTCAAATAGCTGACCAGCTCTCACCGCATCATGACAGCCAGTTTTCGGCTTTCTCTACTGAGGTGCTCGTCCGGAAGAACTGGGACACAATCGCAGTAGTTCTCCCTTTACTATGCTACCCGACATAGCGGAACGTAAGGTAGTAAGCAAAGGAGTCGGGCAACCCAACTATTGACCAAAGACATGATTCAGAGCCGATGCATATAATGCTATAAGTTTGGGGTGCCGAACTATACTGTAGAAGTGTTCAGACTTTATTGCTGTATTGCGGGGTATGATGAAGCCCCTGGCAAATTACGCGTACCAGAGTGTACGGGTGCAATTGATAAGAATATAAAAAAGAGAAAAAAATCAAGTAATATGCTGACGCCGCAAATTATTTTCCATTGTAATTTGATTAATACGTCAAGGCGTATTTGTACAAGTAATGTGATAAGCAAATAAGGCTATTTGACATGCCAAGACCATGGGCGAGCTGCGTGCGGGTTTTTAAAATAGGTATAACAATGGTTAGCAGAGACCACCTGGGGGTTCCCTTGTACGTCAAAGCTCCTTGCCCTCTTGGTGTATCCATCCCGTGATAGGTCCGATGATCAGGTTATCAGAAAAGCCTCGAGAAGAGAAAACCTGAAATGAAAAAGAACAAGTGAAGGTATGCGGATCCAGGGGCGGTTGAGCCGCATTATGGACCACGGTCTAGCTGTGCCTCCGTCCATGCCCATGGTATTTTAAGTGCGTAGTTATGTACGCGCGGCACAAATGTCACCGCTTGATTAGGACTGGGACGGAGGCCGAATTGCTAGTCAAGCTCTGGATGAGCTAGACTGTCCTGCTGCAGAGTAGTTCGGACTCGCTTGACGGTGTCCGGGAGCTTTACTGCTGAATTGAGGTTCTTCCAAAAAGGTTGCTCTGTACTTCTTTTGCAAGGGCAGCCGTGTGCTCCTCTGTACGGAGGGAGCGTTCCATGTTTCCGTTGACCGTTGTGACACCGCATGGTATGGGCATCTTGAGCTTGAGGTAGGCGTAGTGCAGCACCACATTGAACCGAGCGAATGCGGTTCGTCCGAGCAGTGCATGATAGCCAGTGCGGAAGGGGACGATATCGAAGATCAACTCTTCGCTTCGGAAATTATCCGGGGATCCGAAGACCACTTCCAGTGTGATTGAGCCCATATAGCAGGCATCTACACCTGGTATGACACCTTTAAAGGTGGTTTTTGTGGGCTTGATCCTTGAGGGATCGATACCCATTTTGCACACTTATCCTGATAGAGCAGGTTCAGGCTACTGCCACCATCCACGAGGACTCGCGTAAGGTGGAATCCATCAATAATTTGGTCGAGGACCAGTGCAGCTGAAACGCCATGACGGATACTAGTCGGATGGTCCCTGCCATCGAAGGTGATTGGATAGGACGACCATGGGTTGAACTTTGGGGCGACTGGCTCCATCGTGTAGACATCCCTGAGTGCACGCTTGCGCTCCCTCTTGGGGATATGGGTGGCATATATCATGTTTACCATTTTAATTTGGGGGGGGCTTCTTTTGTCCCCCTGTGTTCGGTGGCAGGGGCTCCTCGTCATCGTCATCGCTTTGTGACTCCTTTTCCTTGTTCTCGGCATTTAACTTGCCGGCCTGTTTGAAGACCCAACACTCTCTGTTGGTATGATTGGCTTGTTTATCAGGAGTGCCGTGGATTTGACATGGACGATCGAGTATGCAGTCCAAATTGGATGTGCCCGGATTTTTTTCTTAAATGGCTTCTTCCGCTGACCGGACTTAGAGCCACTGAATCCGACGTTGACCGCCATGTCTTCGGTGTTGTCACCGTTGTTTGGACGCTTATGTCTATTGCGTCGGGCCTTGCCGTTGCTGTTTCTGGCTTCAGAAGTGCCAGGTTAGGTTGTATTGCTATTGCTGCGGGCTAGCCAGCTATCTTCGCCCGCACAGAAGCAGGTCATGAGTGTCGTAAGGGCTTACATGGACTTCGGTTTTTCTTGGCCGAGGTGTCTGGCCAGCCATTCATCGCGGATGCTGTGCTTAAAGGCTACTAGGGCTTCGGCGTCCGGACAGTCGACGATCTGTTTCTTTTTAGTTAAGAACCTAGTCCAGAGTTTCCTGGATGACTCTCTGGGCTGTTGGATTATGTGACTTAGGTCATCGGCATCCGGAGGTCGGACATATGTGCCTTGGAAGTTGTCGAGGAAGGCGTCCTCCAAGTCCTCCCAGCTGCCAATGGACTTTTTGGGCAGACTATTCAACCAGTACCGAGCTTGTCCCTTGAGTTTGAGCGGGAGGTATTTGATGGCGTGAAGATCATCACCGCGGGCCATATGAATATGGAGAAGAAAGTCCTCAATCCATACCGCGGGGTCTGTTTTGCCATCATTTGATTCGATGTTCACGGGTTTAAACCCTTCTGGGAAATTGTGTCCCATTACTTCGTGAGTGAAGCAAAGGGGGTGTGCGGCGCCTCTATATCGGACCAAGTCATGACGTAGCTCGGATGGAGTTCGTCTGCGGTTTTCGGCCCGGACATGGTTATGTTTTTCATGTTCAGCTAGATGGCCATCATCGAGCATCGGGGCACGCCCCCGTGATCCATAGATTGATCTTGTATGACCTGCTCTATTTTCCAAGTCGCGACGCAGGTCATGTGTATATCCCTGAGCTGTTGTATTTCTGTTTGTTCGACGAGGTAGGTTGGGCTGGTGTTCGGCTTGAGGTGCCGCTTTGTCCCGGCCACGTGGTGGCCGGTCAGCCGCATTGTACCTTGCTAGTGAAGGAAATATGCCCTAGAGGCAATATTAAAGTTATTATTTATTTCCTTATTTCATGGTAAATGTTTATTATTCATGCTAGAATTGTATTAACCGGAAACTTAGTACATGTGTGAATACATAGACAAACACAATGTCACTAGTATGCCTCTACTTGACTAGCTCGTTGAATCAAAGATGGTTGTGTTTCCTAACCATAGACATGAGTTGTCATTTGATTAACGGGATCACATCATTAGAGATTGATGTGATTGATTTGACCCATTCCGTTAGCTTAGAACTTGATTGTTTAGTTTGTTGCTATTGCTTTCTTCATGACTTATACATGTTCCTATGACTATGATATTATGCAACTCCCGAATACTGGAGGAACACTTTGTGTGCTACCAAACATCACAATGTAACTGGGTGATTATAAAGGTGCTCTACAGGTGTCTCCGATTGTACTTGTTGAGTTGGCATAGATCAAGATTACGATTTGTTAATCCGATTGTCGGAGAGGTATCTCTAGGCCCTCTCGGTAATGCACATCACTATAAGCCTTGCAAGCAATGTGAGAGTTAGTTATGGGATGATGCATTACGGAATGAGTAAAGAGACTTGTCGGTAATGAGATTGAGCTAGGTATTGAGATACCGACAATTGAATCTCGGGCAAGTAACATACCGACGACAAAGAGAACAACGTATGTTGTTATGCGGTTCGACCGATAAAGATCTTCATAGAATATGTAGGAGCCAATATGGGCATCTAGGTTCCACTATTGGTTATTGACCAGAGAGGCGTCTCGGTCATGTCTTCATAGTTCTCGAACCCGTAGGATCCGCACGCTTAATGTTTGTTGATGATATAATATTATATGAGTTATGTATGTTGTTGACCGAATGTTGTTCGGAATCCCGGATATGATGAAGGACATGATGAGGAACTCCGGAATGG
Source organism: Triticum timopheevii (assembly GCA_963921465.1). NCBI lineage: Eukaryota > Viridiplantae > Streptophyta > Magnoliopsida > Poales > Poaceae > Triticum > Triticum timopheevii. Next base: position 311,249,722 of record OY997262.1, on the reverse strand, counting down.
TCCGGAGATAAAGATTGATATATGGGATAATAGTGTTTGGTCTCCGGAAGGGTTCCAGAATTCATCGGAAGGGGTTCCGGATGTTTCCCGAAATGTTTGGGTACGAGAACACTTTATTTGGACCAAAGGGGAAATCCCACAAGGTTTTTGGAAAGTGCAAAAGGAAGTTTTGCGGAGTCCATGGGCCAGACGCCAGGGTCCCTGGCGTCTGGGTCCAAACAATGGGAACCCTGGCGTCTGGCCTCAGATCCGAGAAGGACTCTTGCCTTTCGGGTGAAACCGACTTTGTGGAGGCTTTTACTCCAAGTTTCGACCCCAAGGCCCAACATATAAATAGAGGGGCAGGGCTAGAACCAAAGACACATCAAGAAACACCAAGCCGTGTGCCGGCAACCCCGTCCCCTCTAGTTTATCCTCCATCATGGTTTCTGTAGTGCTTAGGCGAAGCCCTGCGGAGATTGTTCTTCACCAACACCATCACCACGCCGTCGTGCTGCCAGAACTCATCTACTACTTCGCCCGTCTTGCTGGATCAAGAAGGCGAGTACGTCATCGAGCTTAACGTGTGTTGAACGCGGACGTGCCGTACGTTCGGTACTTGATCGGGGCGGATTATGAAGGTGTACAACTACATCAACCGCGTTGATAAATGCTTCCACTTAGCGATCTTCAAGGGTATGAAGATACACCACCCCTCTCGTTGTTATGCATCACATAGATAGATCTGGCGTGATCGTAGGGAAATTTTTGAAATTACCGCGTTCCCCAACAGTGGCATCTGAGCCAGGTTTATGCGTAGATGTTATATGCACGAGTAGAACACAAGTGAGTTGTGGGCGATACAAGTCATACTGCTTACCAGCATGTCATACTTTGATTCGGCAGTATTGTTGGATGAAGCGACCCGGACCGATATTACACGTACGCTTATGCGAGACTGGTTCTACCGACGTGCTTTGCACATAGGTGGTTGGCGGGTGTTAGTTTCTCCAACTGTAGTTGAATCGATTGTGGCTACGCCCGGTCCTTGTTGAAGGTTTAAACATCACTAACTTCACGAAATATCGTTGTGGTTTTGATGCGTAGGTAAGAACGGTTCTTGCTCAGCCCGTAGCAGCCACGTAAAACTTGCAACAACAAAGTAGAGGATGTCTAACTTGTTTTTGCAGGGCATGTTGTGATGTGATATGGTCAAGACATGATGCTAAATTTTATTGTATGAGATGATCATGTTTTGTAATAGAGTTATCGGCAACTGGCAGGAGCCATATGGTTGTCGCTTTATAGTATGAAATGCAATCGCCATGTAATTGCTTTACTTTATCACTAAGCGGTAGCAATAGTCGTAGAAGCAATAGTTGGCGAGACGACAACGATGCTGCGATGGAGATCAGGGTGTCGTGCCCGTGACGATGGTGATCATGACGGCGTTTTGGAGATGGAGATCAAAGGCGCAAGATGATGATGGCCATATCATATCACTTATATTGATTGCATTTGATGTTTATCCTTTATGCATCTTATTTTGCTTAGTTCGACGGTAGCACTATAAGATGATCTCACTAAATTTCAAGGTACAAGTGTTCTCCCTGAGTATGCACCATTGCGACAGTTCTTCGTGCTGAGACACCACGTGATGATTGGGTGTGATAGGCTCTACGTTCACATACAACGGGTGCAAGCCAGTTTTGCACACGCATAATACTTGGGTTAAACTTGACGAGCCTAGCAAATGCAGATATGGCCTCGGAACACTGGAGACCGAAAGGTCAAGCATGAATCATATAGTAGATATGATCAACTTAGTGATGTTCACCATTGAAAACTACTCCATCTCACGTGTTGAGCAATTCTCCTCCATCTTTTAGCTATGGAGGAAAATTGCTCAACTAGTGAGCATGTGCTCAGAATGTCTGGGTACTACAATCACTTGAATTAAGTGGGAGTTAATCTTCCAGATAAGATAGTGATTGATAGAGTTCTCTAGTCGCCATCACCAAGTTACTGGAACTTCGTGATGAACTATAGTATGCAAGGGATGACGAAAACGATTCCTGAGCTCTTCGTAATGTTGAAATCAACACAGGTAGAAATCAATAAAGAGCATCAAGTGTTGATGATTGACAAGACCACTAGTTTCAAGAAAAGGACAAAGGGAAAGAAAGGGAACTTCAAGTAGAATGGCAAGCAAGTTGTCACTCCCATGAAGAAGTCCAAAGCTGGACCAAAGCCTGAAACTGAGTGCTTCTACTTCAAAGAAAATGGTCACTGGAAGTGGAAATTCCCTGAATAATTAGTGGATAAGAAGGATGGGAAAGTGAACAAGGGTATATTTGATATACAGGTTATTGATGTGTACCTTACTAGTGTTTATAGTATCCCATGGGTATTTGATACTTGTTCGGTTGCTAAGATTGGTAACTCAAAATAGGAGTTACAGTGTAAACAGAGATTAGTTGAGGGTGAAGTGACGATGTATGTTGGAAGTGGTTCCAAGATTGATATGATCATCATCGCACTCTCCCTATACTTTTGAGATTAGTGTTGAACCTAAATAAATATTATTTGGTGTTTGCATTGAGCATAAAATAGGATTAGATCATGTTTATTGCGATACGGTTATTCATCTAAGACAGAGAATAAATTGTTATTCTGTTTACATGAATAAACCTTCTACGGTCATACACACAATGTTGATGGTTTATTGAATCTTGATCGTAGTGATACACATATTCATAATATTGATGCCAAAAGATGCAAAGTTGATAATGATAGTGCAACATATTTGTGGCACTACCATTCGGGTCATATCGGTGTAAAGCGCATGAAGAAACTCCATAAAGATGGACTTTTGGAATCACTTGATTATGAATCATTTGATGCTTGCGAACCGTGCCTTATGGGCAAGATGACTAAAACTTCGTTCTCCAGAACAATGGAACGAGCTACTGACTTATTGGAAATAATACATACCAATGTATACGGTCCAATGAGTGTTGATGCTCGTGGCATGTATCATTATTTTCTGACCTTCACAGATGATTTGAGCAAATATGGGTATATCTACTTAATGAAACATAAGTCTGAAACATTTGAAAAGTTCAAATAATTTCAGAGTGAAGTGGAAAATCATCGTAACAAGAAAATAAAGTTTTTACGATCTGATGATGGAGGAGAATATTTGAGTTACGAGTTTGGTCTCCATTTGAAACAATGCGGAATAGTTTCGCAACTCACGCCACCCGGAACACCATAGCGTAATGGTGTGTCCGAACGTCATAACTGCACTTTATTAGATATGGTGCGATCTATGATGTCTCTTACTGATTTACCGCTATCATTTTGGGGTTATGCTTTAGAGACGGCTGCATTCACGTTAAATAGGGCACCATCAAAATCCGTTGAGATGACGCCTTATGAACTGTGGTTTGGCAAGAAACCAAAGTTGTCATTTCTTAAAGTTTGGGGCTGCTATGCTTATGTGAAAAAGTTTCAACCTGATAAGCTCGAATCCAAATTGGAGAAGTGCGTCTTCATAGAATACCCAAAGGAAACTGTTCAGTACACCTTCTATCACAGATCCGAAGGCAAGATATTCATTGCTAAGAATGGATCCTTTCTAGAAAAGGAGTTTCTCTCGAAAGAATTGAGTGGGAGGAAAGTAGAACTTGATGAGGTAATTGTACCTTCTCCCGAATTGGAAAATAGTTTATCACAGAAATCAGTTCCAGTGATGCTTACACAAATTAGTGAGGAAGCTAATGATGATGATCATGAAACTTCAGATCAAGTTTCTACAAAACCCGTAGGTCTTTCAGAGTACGGTCCACACCAGAGTGGTACGGTAATCCTATTTTGGACGTCATGTTACTAGACCATGATGAACCTATGAACTATGAGGAAGCGATGATGAGCCCAGATTTGGTGAAATGGCTTGAGGCCATGAAATCTGAGATGGGACCCATGTATGAGAATAAAGTGTGGACTTTGGTGGACTTGCCCAATGATCGGCAAGCCATAGAAAATAAATGGATCTTCAAGAGGAAGACAGACGCAGATAGTAGTGTTACTATCTACAAAGCTTGACTTGTCGCAAAAAGTTTTTGACAAGTTCAAGGTGTTGAATACGATGAGATTTTCTCACTCGCATCGACGCTTAAGTATGTCCGAATCATGTTAGCAATTGCCACATTTTATGAAATCTGGCAAATGGATGTCAAAACTGCATTCCTTAATGGATTTATTAAAGAAGAGTTGTATATGATGCAACCAGAAGGTTTTGTCAATCCTAAAGGTGCTAACAAAGTGTGCAAGCTCCAGTGATCCATCTATGGACTGGTGCAAGCATGTCGAAGTTGGAATATACACTTTGATGAGTTGATCAAAGCATATAAATTTATACAGACTTGTGGTGAAGCCTGTATTTATAGGAAAGTGAGTGGGAACACTATAGCCTTTCTGATGAGTATATGTGAATGACATATTGTTGATCAGAAATAATGTAGAATTTTCTGGAAAGCATAAAGGAGTGTTTGTAAGGAGTTTTTCAAAGAAAGACCTCGATGAAGTTGCTTACACATTGAGCATCAAGATCTATAGATAGATCAAGACGCTTGATAAGATTTTTCAATGAGTACATACCTTGATATGTTTTTGAAGTAGTTCAAAATGGAACAGTCCAAGAAGGAGTTCTTGCCTGTGTTGCAAGGTGTGAAGTTGAGTAAGACTAAAAACCCAAGCATGGCAAAAAATAGAAAGAGAATGAAAAGTCATTCCCTATGCCTCAGTCATAGGTTCTATAAAGTATGATATGTTGTGTACCAGACCAATTATATACCTTGCTCTCAGTTTGGCAAGGGAGTACAATTTTGATCTAGGAGTAGATCACTGGACAGCGGTCAAGGTTATCCTTAGTAAGGACTAAGGAAATGTTTCTCGGTGATGGGGTGATAAAGAGTTCGTCGTAAAGAGTTGCATCGATGCAAGCTTTTACACCAATCCAGATGACTCTAAGTCTCAATCTAGATACATATTGAAAGTGGGAACAATTAGCTAGAGTAGCTCCATGCAGAGCATTGTAGACATAGAATATTTGCAAAATACATACGGCTCTGAATGTGACAGACCCGTTGACTAAACTTCTCTCATGAGCAAAACATGATCATACCTTAATACTCTTTGGGTGTTAATCACATAGCGATGTGAACTAGATTATTGACTCTAGTAAACCCTTTGGGTGTTGGTCACATGAAGATGTGAACTATGGGTGTTAATCACATGCAGATGTGAATATTGGTGTTAAATCACATGATGATGTGAACTAGATTATCGACTCTAGTGCAAGTGGGAGTGTCGGTGTCAAAACCGGCGGATCTCGGGTAGGGGGTCCCGAACTGTGCGTCTAAGGCTAATGGTAACAGGAGGCGGGGGAAAAATGTTTACCCAGGTTCGGGCCCTCTCTATGGAAGTAATACCCTACTTCCTGCTTGATTGATCTTGATGATATGAGTATTACAAGAGTTGATCTACCACGAGATCGTAGAGGCTAAACCCTAGAAGCTAGCCTATGATTATGATTGTTCTTGTCCTACAGACTAAACCCTCCGGTTTATATAGACATCGGAGGGGGCTAGGGTTACACAGAGTCGGTTATAGAGAAGGAAATCTACATATCCGAAATGCCAAGCTTGCCTTCCATGCAAAGGAGAGTCCCACCCGGACACGGGACGAAGTCTTCAATCTTGTATCTTCATAGTCCAAGAGTCTGGCATAAGTACATAGTCCGGCTGTCTGAGGACCCCCTAATCCAGGACTCCCTCAGTAGCCCCTGAACCAGGCTTCAATGATGGTGAGTCCGGCGCGCAGATTGTGTTCGGCATTGCAAGGCGGGTTCCTTCTCCGAATACTTCAAGGTAGATTTTGAACACATGAATCGTGTCCGGCTCTGCAAAGCAAATTCCACATACCACCATGGAGAGCACAATATTCCACAAGTCCAATCCGTTGACAACTTTTCATAGCATGACATCACGCTACGGCCCAGTCATTATTCGAACCATTTTTCTCAACCTGCTACTGCACATCTTGCGAGGCAGTTTTACTAGCACGTCTTGTCGAAGCATTGATCGTGTCCCCTTATCACAGTATTCTCATCAATACTGGTGTGGGTAACCCAACCGCGCCATCAACATGACGCTTGGGGAATAAGCGAGTTTACAGGGCAAGTGGGGAGGCGCATGGTTTCTACCACCTTTATAAAGAGATAAGGATTCCCCTTCTTCACCCACGCCTTCCTCTTCCTCTGCTCATCCATTCTTGCTCGCTCGAGCTCTAGCGCCCAAGCTTTAACCTTCTCCGCAAAGTCATTCCAAGTATGTCCGGAGCGGGAAGCAAGTGGATGGTCTCCTCCATTATGGAGGAGGACATCACGAAGCTTCGTGAGGCTGGATACCTGGCCGCAAACATCGCACATCGGCTCCCAGCCGAAGGGCAGATCATCCCTACCCCGAAGCCCCAAGAGAGGGTAGTGTTTCTCTCTCACTTTGTCCGCGGACTGGGATTCCCCCTCCACCCATTCGTCCGCGGGCTTATGTTCTACTACGGGTTGGACTTCCATGATCTGGCCCCTAACTTCATCCTCAACATCTTGGCGTTCATCGTCGTGTGCGAGGCCTTCCTCTGCATCACGCCCCACTTCGGCCTATGGCTGAAGACCTTCAACGTGAAGCCAAAGGTGGTGGGCGGCCAGCAAGCGGAGTGCGGGGGCGCCATGGTGGGCAAGATGCCCAATGTCACCTGGCCCGAAGGCTCCTATGTGGAGACCGTGAAGGGGTGGCAATCGGGGTGGTTCTACATAACCGAGCCGTGCGACACCAACTGGGCGGCGACCCCCGAATTTCGATCCGGCATCCCCATGCGGCTCGCCTACTAGAGAGAGAAGGGCTTAACCTGAGGATCATCGGTGGAGCTGACCGGACTCCAGACCTGCGTCCAAAACATGATAGGCGAGAAAATCAAGCTTGTCAATGTGGTCCAGGTCATGCACATCTGCCGGATCCTTCCGTGTCAAAGACGGGCTTATAATTTGTGGGAGTTCGACCCGGCCGAACACTAGATGCTGCAAGAGCTCTTCGACACGACGCACGAAGACGTCTGGAAGGTGCTCTTCAAGGCCACCGAGGTCCCCCCACCCATAACCGAAGATCGCGGACTCAGCGCGAAACGCCAAGCCCATTCGGTGAGTTTTTATATTTTGCAAGATGTGCCTTTTACCAGCATATCCGTGGGAGGAAACTAAGACTCCAAGCTGATTTAATCAGGACTGGGTATCGATAGTGGAGAGGATTGACTGTCCGGCTCCACTACCCGAAGATCAAGCATCACCTCTCTTAACAAAGATGTTGTTTCCGGTGCCCTATGAGGTACCGGAGAAGAAGGCCAAGAAGAAGGCTGCGGGGACTAGGAAAGGTCTCCGGCGCAAGGTGGCATCGGACGTGACGTCCGAAGACACCAAGACGCACTCCTCCAATGAAGTCGAGGAGGAGGAAGAGGAAATCCCTCCCCCCACAACCGGGGAGGAGAAGAAGAGGAAGGCCGCCCCGTCTGGGGAGGCCGAGGTGTCCAAGAAGGGAAAGACCTTCCTTCCGGACAACTCCACCACATCCACCTACAGCGGCGAGGAGTGGTTACCCAGGGACAAGCCCCTGGCTAAGTCGTAAGTATCCGGACACTATAATACTTCCGGTATGTTTTGATTTATTGCTTCTTATCATGCCAAACATGCATATGCAGTCCTGCCAAATCCCACATCGAGGTATCCTCTTCGGAGGGGTCCCTGGGCCCGTCGGCGATGAACAGCGATTCACTCCCAACAGCCTCCTCCCCCAGGCCCGTGGACGACACTGAGGTGTCGTCTCAGAGGATACCGGACCAGGGGGAGACAGTTCTGGAGATGCCCCCAGGCGAAATCCCAATTGCCGGGCACATGGGGGGAAGACCCCCATGGACTCTGATAACGGGGGCCGCAACAAGCCTGGCCCCCAGCCGGATACTGCTCCGGAACCCCCAGTGGTTCCTGATTCAGGCAGGCAGCCTCTTTCTAAGGGGGGCGAGCCGCCCATGCCGATGACCTCTGTCCATCCCGAGGTATCGAACAACTTGCTGGAAGCGCTTCGCGGCGCTTCCATTGATGAAGAATACCGTACCATCATGAGTACGGTGATCGAGAAGGTTCGGTCCACAAAAAGCGGATTGACTGAAGCCTGCGCCAGCCTCCTAACAGGTTTTGAGGTAAGTAATAAAATTGTAAGAAAATATCATAGTATAGATAGTAGACCCTGATGCTCTGTTTGGTGTTCGAAAAGAAAGGCCGAACAGAGGATCAAATAACATCCGCAGGAGTCTAATAGAATATGTCTATGTGAATAAGCAGGCGTCGCTGCTGGCCGCTGCCGCTCGTACGGCGGAGGTCTCCGGACTGAAGCGGGACCTGGAGCGGACCGAGGATGAGCTCGGCCTCGTGAAGAGGCAACTCGAGGAAAGCAAAGGTACACAATACCCCGTCTGTATATTTAGAAAGGAAAAATAGTTTCTGCTGATGAAAGCGTCATGAACTTTACTAGGGGCCACGACCGAAGTGGCGGCCCTTAAGATGGCACTGACCGAGGCCAAGACAAAGCGGCCAAGCAGTGCACCGAGCGCGAGAAGCAAGAGGCCCGAGTCAACGAGGTCCAGCAAGAGCTCCAAGATTTCATCCAAAAATACGAGTCCTTGGAGCGTGACTCTAAGACACAAGAGTCCGAGCTTGCGAAGGCCCTCCAGAGCGCACGAGACGCCAAGGCCGAAGCCCAAAAGGCCCTCCAGGAGATTCAAGCGGCCAAGAAGATTGCAGCGGGTAAGGCATTCATTATGCAAAGCAACCATGTGAAGGAGACTTTCCTTTTACTTACCCGAATTTGGAGCTCTCCAGGAGCATTCGCAGATCTGCCACACAGCATATCCGATGCTGCAGAGTTCTATCGAGCTGAAGAAGGGAGCTCGACGAAGAAGTTGTTCTGGTGTCAGTATATTGGGACCAAACATCCGATGCCCTTGAGCGACCAGCTGAAGCAACTTGTCGAATTTCACAAGGCAGCCGAACTGGCCATGAAGGACCTCATAGTCCGGCTATGGCCTGCCGAGCCCCTGCCCACCAGCTACTTTGGCCTAGTGAAGCGGCTTGTAAATGCCTGCCCGCGGCTTGAAGTCATAAAACAGTCAGTTTGCATTGAAGGTGCGCGCATGGCCTTCGCCCGCGCGGAAGTGCACTGGGCGAAGATGGATGCCGAGAAGCTGATGACGGAGGGGCCACCGAAGGGCAAGGAGCACCACCACCCCGAAAAGTATTATGACAGTGTCCTGAAGGGCTCCCGCCTTGTGGCGGAGCAATGTGCTAAGGATGTAATATTTGAGTGAATGTACTCATTTGATCCTGTAATATGAAAACAAGTTCATTTGTGCAATATAACGCTTGCTGATTTAAAATTTTACCTTCTGTGCAGCCGTTTATAAATTCTGAGAGTTGGCCAGTCGTCGGCTTCTGCCCCCATGTAACTAGTACCGGGGTGTTCGGGATAAATCTAAACACTCTTTATCCAAATGTTTGGTCCTTTAAGGATGTGTTTAGCGCAACGAACAAGGCAATCGGACTATACAGCTTTATCACTCTCACTTAGCCATAGAAGTTCTATAATTTTAAATTTTTGCGTAGCCCCTGGTATTTGGAAGGCCGAACTTGGGGCACTATACACGCCTAAATCGGACAAAGGCCGATTCCTCGCCCAAAGCGGAAAAAATCTTTAAGGATTTGAGACCTCTGGAACAGCGACCAGCTCTTGCCGCATCATGACAGTCAGTTTTCGGCTTTCTCTACTGAGGTGCTCGTCCGGGAGAACCGGGATACAATTGCAGTAGTTCTGCCTATGCCACCTTAGACGATATAGTGGAACGTAAGGCAGCAAAACATGGGAGCTGGGCAAACCCAGCTATTGACCCAAGACATGATTCAGAGCTGATGCATATAATGCTATAAGTTCGGGGTGCCGCACTGTCGAAAGTGTTCGGACTTTTCTTGCCGTGTTATGGGGTACACTGAAGCCCCTAGCGAGCTGAACGTACCAAAATGTACGGGTGCAATTTGTAATAAATAAACAGTCAAGGAAAAAGATAAATAAATGTAATAATAAGCTGACGATGTACATTATTTTCCATTATTATTTGAATAATATGTCAAGGCGTATGTATACAAGTAGTGCGATAAGCAAAGTAGGACTATTTGACACGTCCTAACCAAGAGCGAGCTGCATGTGGGTATGTAAAACAGGTATAGCGATCGTTATCACAGACCACCTGGGGATTCCCTTGTACGTCAAAGCTCCTTGCCTCCTTGGTGTTCCCGTCCCGCGATGGGTCCGATAATCAGGCTATTGGAAGAGCCTCCAGAAAATAGGGACCTGAAAGAAAGAAAAGGGTGAAGGTGTACGGGTCCTGGGGCGGTTGAGCCGCATTGTGGACCACATTGTAGCCGTGCCTCCGCCTATGCCCATGGTATTTCAAATGCGTAATTATGTACGCGCGGCACAAATTTCACCGCTTGACTGAGACTAGGATGGAGGCCAAATTGCTAGGCAAGCTCTGGACGTGCCGGACGATCCTGTTGCAGAGTACTTCGGACTCGCTTGGCGGTGTCCGGGGGTTTTATTGCAGAATTGGAGGTCTGACTAAGAAGGCTGCTCTGTATTTCTGCTGCGAGGGCCATAGTGTGCTCCTCTGTACGGAGGGAGCGCTCTGTGTTTCCATTGACTATTATAACACTGCGAGGTCCGGGCATCTTGAGCTTGAGATAGGCGTAGTGTGGCACTGCATTGAATCGAGCAAATGCGGTTCGTCCTAGTAGTGCATGATAACCACTACGGAAGGGGACGATATCGAAGATTAACTCCTCGCTTCGGAAGTTGTCCGGGGATCCGAAGACTACTTCCAGTGTGACTAAGCCCATGCGACAGGCCTCTACACCTGGTATGACACCTTTAAAGGTGGTTTTGGTGGGTTTGATCCTTGAGGGATCGATGCCCATCTTGCGCACTGTATCCTGATAGAGCAGGTTCAGGCTGTTGCCACCGTCCATAAGGACTCGTGTGAGGTGGAATCCGTCAATGATGGGGTCGAGGACCCGCGTGGCCGAACCGCCATGACGGATACTGGTCGGATGGTCCCTGTGATCAAAGGTGATCGGACAAGAAGACCATGGGTTGAACTTTGGGGCGACTGGCTCCATCGCATAGACGTCCCTTAGTGCACGCTTCCGTTCCCGCTTGGGAATATGGGTTGCGTATATCCTATTTACCGTTTTTACTTGGGGAGGAAATTCCTTCTGTCCTCCTATGTTCGGCAGCCGGGGCTCCTCGCCGTCATCACTATGCGGCCCCTTTTCCTTGTGTTTGGCATTCAACTTGCCGGCCTATTTGAACACCCAACATTGTCTGTTGGTGTGGTTGGCTGGTTTATCGGGGGTGCCTTGAATTTGACATGAGCGATTGAGTATACGGTCCAGACTGGACGGGCCCGGATTGTTTCTTTTGAATGGCTTTTTCGCTGACCGGACTTAGAGCCACTGAATCCATCATTAATGGCCGTGTCTTCGGTGTTATTTCCATTGTTGCAACACTTATGTCTGTTGCGTCAGGGCTTGCCGTTGCTATCTCTGGCATCTGAGGAGCCAGGATTTCTTGATGTGTTGTTGCTGCGAGCTAGCTAGCTATCCTTGCTCGCACAAAAGCGGGTCATGAGTGTCGTGAGGGCTGCCATGGACTTCGGCTTCTCTTGACCGAGGTGTCAGGCAAGCCACTCGTCACGGATGTTACGCTTAAAGGCCGCTAGGGCTTCAGCATCCGGACAGTCAACAATTTGGTTCTTTTTAGTTAGGAACCGAGACCAGAATTTCATGGCTGACTCTCCGGGGTGTTGGTTATGTGACTTAAATCATCAGTATCCGGTGGTCGCACATAAGTGCCCTGGAAGTTATCCAGGAATGCGTCTTCCAGGTTCTCCCAACTTCCAATCGAGTTTGTCGGCAAACTATTCAGCCAATGCCAAGCCGGTCCCTTGAGTTTTAGTGGGAGGTACTTGATGGCATGTAGATCATCGACGCGGTCCATGTGAATGTCGAGAAGGAAATCTTCTATCCATACCGCGGGGTCTATAGTCCCATCGTAGGGCTCGATATTCACGGCTTAAACCCTTCTGGGAATTCATGCTCCATTACTTCGTCAGTGAAGCATAGGGGGTGTGCGGTGCCTCTGTGCCGGGCTGTATTACAAGAGTTGATCTACCACGAGATCGTAGAGCCTAAATCCTAGAAGCTAGCCTGTGATTATGATTGTTCTTGTCCTACGGACTAAACCCTCCGGTTTATATAGACACCGGAGGGGTCTAGGGTTACACAAAGTTGGTTACAGAGAAGGAAATCTACATATCCAAATTGCCAAGCTTGCCTTCCACGCAAAGGAGAGTCCCACCGGGACACGGGACGAAGTCTTCAATCTTGTATCTTCATAGTCCAACAGTCCAGCATAAGTACATAGTCTGGCTATCCGAGGACCCCCTAATCCAGGACTCTCTCAGGGAGACTGAAGGAAATATTCCCTAGAGACAATAATAAAGTTCTTATTTATTTCCTAATTTCATGATAAATGTTTATTATTCATGCTAGAATTCTATTAACCGGAAACTTAGTACATGTGTGAATACATAGACAAACATAATGTCACTAGCATGCCTCTACTTGACTAGCTCGTTGAATCAAAGATGGTCGTGTTTCGTAACCATAGACATGAGTTTTCATTTGATTAACGGTATCACATCATTCTCTAATGATGTGATTGATTTGACCCATTCCGTTAGCTTAGCACTTGATCGTTTAGTTTGTTGCTATTGCTTTCTTCATGACTTATACATGTTCCTATGACTATGATATTATGCAAATCCCGAATACCGGAGGAACACTTTGTGTGCTACCAAACATCAGAATGTAACTGGGTGATTATAAAGATGCTCTACAGGTGTCTACGATGGTACTTGTTGAGTTGGCATAGATCGAGATTAGGATTTGTCACTCCGATTGTCGGAGAGGTATCTCTGGGCCCTCTTGGTAATGCACATCACTATAAGCCTTGCAAGCAATGTGATTAATGAGTTAGTTACGGGATGATGCATTACGGAATGAGTCAAGAGACTTGCCGGTAACAAGATTGAGCTAGGTACTGAGATACCGACGATCGAATCTCTGGCAAGTAACTGTTGGAGATATGCCCTAGAGGCAATCATCTATGATGATATTTCCTCTGTGTTTATGAATAAAGATAGTCCTTGGACATTATCAATGATGTGTATCAGCAAGTACGTGACTTGTTTGTGGGACTATGCATTGTATGATGACAGTCCTAAAAGGTCCCTAGTCGAAAGGGCTGTGTGGACGCGCAGCCGACTAGACTAGCACATGACACGGTCGATGGCTTGGTCTCACTAGCCATGGAGCATTGGATGCTAACCGGATAATATGGACTTGGAAAGGTCTGGTCGGATTCGATGTAGTTGGATCCGAGTCGAGATAAGGTTCGAGTCGGACAAACCCAACTATGAGACGCAGCAATATGTCATCTGTGAGTCTCTAGTACAACATACGTTCTATGTCCTAAGACTTGAGCTGACGCATGTACTCAGGATGGTGACAGACTTGCTTTGGGCCGACCAAACGCTACTCCATGACTGGGTAGTTACAAAGGTAGGTTTCGGGTTTGTCCAGTCCCATGCTGCGAGACATGGTCGAGGAACATGGGATTTGCCCCTTCGATTAGGAGAGATATACTCTGGGCCCCTCGTGTGATCCGACCAGGATAAGCATGGCCATGCGACAGGGATTATGAGATAATCCAGTTTGTGGTCGGTATCACTGGAACGTGAAAGAGGTCGGGCTAGCACAAGGATGACAGTCTTGCCTTGAGCCCGACAACATATCATGAGGCAAAGGGAAAAGAAGTGTGACACGTTGTACATGTTCGCCTAACCAGCTTCATAGTCTACTTGGTGGTTGGCACGTCTTGCTAGATGCTACTACCAACCGTGCAGGTCGGAGGTGATCCGAACTGCGACCAAGCTGACTTGAACCTAAGGGTCGCGCGCTTAAGGGAAGGAACCTACGAGGTCGGATCCGAGGACACTGGTCGGACATGATCCGAGCTGTATTCGGATTGTGGCCGAGTAGATATGTGGGCTTTAGGGTCCATGCGAGGCCCAAGTGTTGAGCCTGCGACGGACGCCTATATAAAGTGGAGGTGCGGCACACTCAGGGGGTTGATCGCTTCGGCGCTGTGACTAGGGTTTGCATGTGTTACGAATAGCCACCTCCACTCACGGCCGACTGTGTGATCGGATCTAGCAGTCCGCCGCACGGTGTTCCTCCTGCACGCGCGGATATTGTTAGAGGCGGTGCACTTGCGCCGCTCCAGTGAACTTGTACGTGGGATCGGACGAGCGGCTGTTCAAGGGAGATCGGACGTGGAGGAGACGATCCACGCGGACGTGCTGCCCCAACTCTTCTTCCGCTGCACGGCACTACGCGTCTAGTGGTAACAAATTGTGATCCATCTCCCGTAGCATGTTCTTGGTTGTTCTGCGCGTAGGATAATTTTAATTTGCAGTTGACGCATCCTACCGTAGAACCCAACAGTAACATACCGATGACAAAGGGAAGAACGTATGTTGTTATGCGGTTTGACCGAGAAAGATCTTCGTAGAATATGTAGGAGCCAATATGGGCATCCAAGTTCCGCTATTGGTTATTGAACAGAGAGGTGTCTCGGTCATGTCTACATAGTTCTCGAACCCGTAGGGTCTGCATGCTTAACGTTTGTTGACGATATAGTGTTATATGAGTTATGTATGTTGGTGACCGAATGTTGTTCGGAGTACCGGATATGATCACGGACATCACGAGGAACTCCGGAATGGTCCGGAGATAAAGATTGATATATGGGATAATAGTGTTTGGTCTCCGGAAGGGTTCCGGAATTCACTGGAAGGGGTCCTGGATGTTTCCCGAAATGTTTGGGTACGAGAACACTTTATTTGGGCCAAAGGGGAAAGCCCACAAGGTTTTTGGAAAGCGCAAAAGGAAGTTTTGCGGAGTCCAGGGGCCAGACGCCAGGAACCCTGGTGTCTGGCCCTAGAGTCCAGACACCGGGAACCCTGGCGTCTGGCCCTGTAGTCCGAGAAGGACTCTTGCCCTTTGGGTGAAACCAACTTTGTGGAGGCTTTTACGCCAAGTTTCGATCCCAAGGCTCAACATATAAATAGAGGGGCAGGGCTAGTACCAAAGTCACATCAAGAAACACCAAGCCGTGTGCCGACAACCCCGTGCCCTCTAGTTTATCCTCTATCATAGTTTTTGTAGTGCTTAGGCGAAGCCCTGTGGAGATTGTTCTTCACCAACACCGTCACCACACCGTCGTGCTGCCAGAACTCATCTACTACTTCGCCCGTCTTGCTGGATCAAGAAGGCGAGGACATCATCGAGTTGAACGTGTGCTGAACGCGGAGGTGCCGTACGTTCAGTACTTGATCGGGGCGGATCGTGAAGGTGTACGACTACATCAACCGCGTTGATATATGCTTCCGCTTAGAGATCTTCAAGGGTATGAAGATACACTCCCCCTCTTGTTGCTATGAATCACATAGATAGATCTTGCGTGATCGTAGGGAAATTTTTGAAATTACCACGTTCCCCAACAGGTAGGATGGGCTCCAGCATCTCGTCATCGAACTATGGTAACAGTTTGTGCTTCGGGTAGCTTTTGGTTGGGCGCTCGAGGCCATATTCCTCGGCTGCTAGGACATTGGTCCATCTTTCATTGAGCAGATCTTGATCACCTTGAACCCGCTGCTGCTTATTTTTCAGGCTCCTTGCAGTGGCTATTAGCAGGCGCTTAAAGCGCTCCTGCTCGACGGGCTCCTCAGGCACGATAAATTCTTTGTCGCTAAGGCTCACCTCGTCCTCGGAGAGCAGAAGGTAATTACTATCCTCTGCATCTTCATTCGTGGCCTGTTCATCAGGGCTAGCTTGCCCATCTTCCCATTCCTCTTTCGGAGGTTGGCTCTATGGGGTCTTCATTGTCTTCAACATCGTCCGGAGTGTTATTTTCTCTTGTGACGGTGTTGCTATTTTTGCTACGGTGTGGCTTAGAGCGGTGCCGCTAATGTTGGTGCTTTGGCTGTATCTCAGGAGGTTTTTCCTCGACTGGATTTTCATTGTCACCTTTGTTTTCTTTGGGTGTATCCACCATGTATATGTCGTATGAGGAGGTGGCTATCCAATGCCCTGTAGGCGGTGGTTCCTGTTCCTCTCCGGCATCATCGTCCATACCGTCAATGTCCTCGGAGTCATAATCGAGCATGTTGGTTAAATCGTCGACAGTGGCTATAAAGTGGGTGGTGGGTGGGAAACGAAGTTCTTCGTCGTCCGCTTCCCATTTGAGCCGGACATAATTCGGCAGAGAGTCCCCCGACAAGGAGAGGGATTTCAATGAGTTTAACACATCGCCTAGAGGTGAGTGATAGAAGATGTCCGCGGAGCTGAACTCCAAGATCGGCGCCCAATCAGGTTCGATGGATGCGGATGTACGTGGTCCGGAACCCATGGCTGGAGACGAGTCCGAGGTTCCGGTGACACAGGCCCAGCTCCATGTTGGGTCTGTGTGCGGCTCTAGAGCCACTGAGTCTGCGGCTTCCGTGGCGGGGTTAAGCTTCCCGTCTTTAGACGACGCGGTCTGCTCCGGATCTAGCGCCAGAGCGGTCACTGGCGTTACCTCCTAAGTGCAGCCAGATGACAGATTTAGGTCATGTTCATCGTGTTGGCAGGGGACAACCATCATGGGCTCGAATCCGTCGAAGATCAAGTCCCCGCGGATATCAGCCAGAAGATTCAGGCTGCCAAATCTGACCTGATGGCCAGGGGCGTAGCTATCGATCTGCTCTAGATGGCCAAGCGAGTTGGCCCGCTGTGCGAAGCCACCGAATATGAAGATCTGTCTGGGGAGGAAGATCTCCCTCTGCACTGCGTTGTTGTAGATGATTGATGGATCCATCAAGCCTTCTGGTGACGACGCAGCGGAACTCTCAATGAAAGCACCAATCTCGGTGTCCAAACCGGCGGATCTCGGGTAGGGGGTCCGAAACTGTGCGTCTAAGGCTAATGATAATAGGAGGCGGGGGACACAATGTTTACCTAGGTTCGGGCCCTCTCTATGGAGGTAATACCCTACTTCCTTCTTGATTGATCTTGATGAATATGAGTATTACAACAGTTGATCTACCACGAGATCGTAATGGCTCAGCCCTAGAAGTCTAGCCTATGAGATTATGATTGTTGTCGCTACTGACTAAACCCTCCGGTTTATATAGACACCGGAGGGGGATAGGGTTACACAAAGTCGGTTATAGAGAAAGGAATCTACATATCCGAATCACCAAGCTTTCCTTCCACACAAAGGAGAGTCCCATCCGGACACGGAGAGAAGTATTCTATCTTGTATCTTCATAGTCCAACAGTCCGGCCCACGTATATAATCCGGCTGCCCGAGGACCCCTTAATCCAGGACTCCCTCACCCGTGGTGTTGCCTCTGGATGAACATGACCCCGATCGATCGAGCCGGTTGGGGATGGATGAACAGGACCCCGTGGAGGGCTGGATGAACAGGACGACCCCGTGGAGGGCTGGATGAACAGTAGATGGTGGAGGGTTGGATGAACAGTAGCCCATGGAGGGGTGGTTGAACAGGAGCCCGTGGAGAGGGCTCGTTGAACATTAGCCGATGGAGTAGCGCGTGGTGGAGGCTGGATGAACAGGAGCCCGTGGATGAACAGTCGCAGGTGGAGGCTGGAGGAGGTCGATGGTGGATGAACAGTAGCCCGTGGAGAGTGGAGGAGGTCGACGGTGGAGATGAACAGTATCCCGTGGAGTCCCGTTTTGCGGTACGCCACACCCCTCCCGATGAACAGGACCCCCGTTTCGACCATAGCGCTCAAATACAAGTCTGTTTCCTCTGTTTTGCGGTACGCCACACCCCTCCTGATCAACAGGGTCCCGTTTCGACCGTAGGAGGTCCAACACAAGTCCGTTTCCTCCATTTTGCGGTACGCCAGACCCCTCCCAATGAACAGGATCCCATTTTGACCATGGCTGGTCGAACACAAGGTTGTTTCCTCCGTTCTGCGGTACGCCAGGCCTCGTTTCTATCGGCTGTTCCGTCCAAGCCGGTTGGCTCCCACACGTTCTGTTGCCTCCCCATGAACACGACGCATTCCGTTGCCTCCCCATGAACATGATGACGACACAGTTTCTCCATTCCGACCCAACGATGTACACGAGCCCTGGCCGTACGTATGCGCGAGTAGGCGTTCGAGAACCCGCCCGTATGTAAGTACGTGGCCGTATTTTCTTTCTTGCACACTGGCCGCTGTACGTACGTGTACATGCTACATGCGCGCCTTTACTACGACACGTGCACGCCTCTATATCGACTAGTATGTACGTACACGTTCGCGACCGGAATGACAACGCTACGTACGCTTCGACCAGGTGGGTCCCGACTGTCAGGCACTTCCTTGTGTGAGAAGATGTGGCTAGTGGGTCCTAGTAGTCAGGGGGCGAATCATTTTTTTTGCCCGGACGCACTTCCTTGCATGCGAAGATGTAGCTAGTGGGTCCTAGCAGTCAGGGGGGAAATGTTTTTTTCACGAAATATAGTGGCCCGTCTGGTGGGTCCCTGCTGTTAGGTGGAGGAATAATTATTTTACGCGTAATAAGGAGGCACTTCCTTGCGGCCGCCGTGGACCCAGCTGTCAGCCTCTCCATGTACAGTACTCTTCCGATGGAAGTCGCTCCTTGACCATGTTGACCACACCGTGCCAAGAGCACTAGGGAGGTGGACGATGGCGAGGCTTAGGAAGGGGACGACGCGAAGCCGGGGAAGACATGGCAGCGGAAGCCTGTGCAGAGAGGAGTACTAGGGTTCACTGGTTCGGCTGCGGTGTGAGGCTTCTGATGACTCTTGTTTGTTGACCACCTTGACCACACCGTGCCGAGCGCACCAAGGCCTATGGATGAAGGAGAGGCCCCAAACTGGAATGACCCAGAGATGGGGAAGACACGGCAGTGGAATCGCAGATGGAGAGGAGTGGGAAACTTGACTGGTTCGGGTGCGCGGTAGCAGTGCCACCCATGGGAGACAGGAGCAAGAACAGAGGTTGAAGAAGAAGCATGGCTGTTGGATTAACATCCAATGGTCCAGCTACTAGAATCATCTGTTGATTAAGTTGACAAAGCCCTGCGTACACGTCTGCTTAGTAGGCCCACAAGTCACCCACCAAATCTGCCGGGTCCCAGCTGTCATCGGGAGGAATAGTTTTTTCGCATAACAAGGAGGCACTTCCTTCCGTCAATATACAGCCGGTGGGTCCCAGCTATCCGGGGAAGGGAACAGCTTAATAAGGAGGAACTTTCCTTGCGTGCGACCATGGACCTCGTGGGTCCCAGCCGTCAGGCTCGCATGTACAGTCTTCTTCTGATGACTCTTGTTTGTTGACCACGCCGCGTTGAGCGCAACAAGGCAATGGACGATGGCGAGGCCCCAGACTGGAATGACCCGAAGATGGGGAAGATGCGGTAGTGTAGTCGCAGACGGAGAGGAGTGGGAAACTTGACTGGTCCAGGTGCGGGGTGGGCCTACAGTCGGCAGAGAATAACAGGAGGTGCGGAGTGGAGGGATGGCCTGGCCGTCGACGGGGTAGCGTTTCGCTACGAGGCGCGCAAAACGACGCCGCTGGATACCAGAGGTTGCAGCAGGCGGTCCCGGCAGCGCTGGGGGAAGAAGACGAGATATTGAAGAAGAATGTCAGCCATTGGATGTAAATCCAACGCCTTGCTTAGGCTTCGACCTACTGGCCCACATGTGAGCTAGTCCATTTGTTTTTTAGTCCATTTGGTGGGCTGGGTGAAACAATGATGTAGCATCTATGCAGCCAGTTTATATATGTGGTAGAATTTAAAGCCCATTTGCATTTTTCTTGAATCCGTGACTTGCTGGGCTAGGTGAAAATATCATGTTGGGCTGGACGGAGAAATGTTATAAAAACATAAACACATGATTGCACGTCTATTACTGCATTGGTCAGTAAAATCTTTGCAAGCTTATGTACGCAGTCACTAGGAGTTAACTTGCCAAGTTATATATAAACAATTATTATTATTATTTTGTAAGAACTTTCATTTTACAAAATAAAATATCATTTTAATTTGATGAGTTAATAGGACGTGGGGAATTATTATTTTTTAGGCTAGACATGGGACAGTTGAGTTGGTTCTAGGGAAAAGTAGTGAGAGAAAACTCAGTTTACATCGAAAAAGAAAGAGGAAGAAAATTCAGATATAGGATTAATGAAAACAAAAAATAAAGGAAGTGGGAAGGTCTATAAAATGGTTGGACGAACGATAGGTTTAACAGAACCTTATGTTGTTTATATATATTAGCAGAATAACTATTCTGCACACCACTTCCGCACTGCATGCTGAACGCAAGTGCACGTCATTCTTTGAACCAAGCATGATGCAGTACTCACATGAGTGAACTTCTCGTCGAAAAAAACTACACGCGTTATTTTATTCGGTACTGTTTTCGTTCTAATTTTTTAACCGTTTATCGGAATGAGGTGTGTAATATACCGTTGAAAAGCTATAGATTAGGCGCAACTTCGACATGTTGAACACTTTTCGAGCTTCCACATGGTTTAGCAGCAGTTTTGAAATTGGCGCGTCCCATGACGAGTGACAGCGAGCAATTTTTGGCGATTTCTTCTAAACCACTCGTCGAAATGAAGCAAATGATACGCCATTGGATATATATCGTCGAGGCGCATCTTTTTCATATATAAATGTTTGTCTAATTCCTTACGGTTTAAGAGCAGTTTCAAAATTACTAAATCGCGGAATTCTGTTTTTCAATTTTTTTCAAATTGTTGGTACTGTTTTCGCACCAATTTTTGAACCTTTTGTCGAAATGAGGCGTGTGATACTCCGTTAGAAAGCTACGAACGAGGCGCAACTTTCATATGTTGAAATATTTTTGAAATTCCTTACGGTTTTAAGTTAATTTTGAAAATCGTGCGGCGGACGACGAGTGACAGCGGCCGTTTTTGGCGAAATTTTTGCAAACCGCTGGTCGGAATGATTCAAATGATACGCCGTTGGAAAGATATCGATGATACACAACTTCTTCATGTAGAACACTCTCTCTAATTCCTTACGGTTTAAGAGCAGTTTCAATTTTACCGAAAAGCGGACACTCTGTTTTTCACGACACCCAAATGGACGTGGGTACTTCATCCGACTGAAAACCGCACTGCAACGGACGAAAAATCGCACTGCATCACATGGGTAAGAGAACTGCATGATTTCTTTTATTCAAACGTGATTTTGTCAAGAACGGGAAAGTAGAGTGCACTTCACATCGGGTGTAAATGAACCACAACACTATCAAGAAGTGAACCGCATTACTTTTTTTCGCTTCCGTAACAATTTTTTTGCACTTTCGGGATGAACATCACACGGCCGACCGCACTGCATCGAACGGGCAAGCGAGTGTCGGTGTACTAAAGTAGGGGTACCTTAGTATCCCGAACTTATGCACGGGCAGTCGCAGCGCCCCGCGGCAAGGCTTGCCGGGTGCCCGCCAAGATCCTCCGTAGTTCCTAGTGGAGCCATTCAAGAACAAAGTGTTTTAACTGAGAAGACAAGGCCCCGGCAAGAGGAGCTTGCCGGGAAGGATGAGGCCCCGGCAAGAGGAGCTTGCCGGGAAGGCCAACCAAGGCATTTCAAGGAACTTGCCGCGACGCGCCGCGCGTCCCGGCAAGACCCGGCGAGCGACAAGCTTCCGGGCGCGACAAGACCACGACCGCGGCAAGGCGCTTGCCGCGGCGAAGCCACCACTCTGTGCCCACGCTCTAGCGCATCCGTCAACGTGTCGCCACAGGACCGTTCCAGGCGCACGTGGCGGGGAGCTGTGCAGCCAAGCGGTGCGAGGTGGCGGATGGAGATGACGAGATGGCCATCGTGGCAAGCGGTGGCGCCCCTAACGGTCGCTTTTCTGGACTGTTTAGGCGACGCGGACGGGCATTAAATGCTCTTGTCCCCTGCTGTCAGAGTTAGGTAGGGTGCACTGTAGAAGCAGTTGTACCAACCACCTTTTTACACTTTTACCCCTGCATGCGTTGCCACCTGTCGGTGACCCCTTTATCCTATAAAAGGAGGCCCATGCGCAACGTAGAAGGGGTTCGACTCATTCGAAACTAGGACACTCCCACACTGTGAAGCAGAAACATAATACAACCACAAAGCAACAGTAGGAGTATTATCTCTCCGGGGAGCTCCGAAGCTGGGTAAAATCGCTCGCGCGCTTCGCCTCGATCCACTCTTCGTGCGATCCCCGCTCCCTTGCCAGACCGAAAGGGGCCCTGCCCCATAGGTGTTCGTTTCCCACGACATCTTTGTCGCGCCAGGTAGGGGGGCGTCGAGGTTGTGTGAACCCGATCCGGCGTTCGCGCGGGCCAGATCTTCATTTTCTTCATCATCATCATCAAAATGCCACCGAAGAAGAAGGCTTCGGGGGTGGCTGCTCCGTCCACGTCGATCCCACCGCCACCGGAGCAAACGGGTGGTGGGGTGGACACCGGCGGAGGAGCGGGCACCGACGAAGGAACTCACGCCGCCGCCAGGTCCAAGGACAAGGCCGCGCAAACCTCGGCGTCCGTACATGCACCGCGCCCGTCTCAGGAGGTGCGGGGCCAACAGCGTCATGGTGCTCGCGGTACCATACGCTCGTTGGACCAAAATCGCGCTGGCGGATCCCGAGATGCTCAAGACCAGCACGCACGGCAACATGCTGGCACGAGCAAGACACGGTCGCCTGGACGGGATCCTGCTCCTTCTAACTTAGTTACAAGTCCGAGCATATCCCGCTCCTCACACCGTTCGCCACCGCCACCGAAGACTCCAGAAGAAGCGTTGGCTCGAGCCCAACTACTCCTCGATTACCCTCCAACGGCGAACAAGATCGATGGTTGGAGGGCCACCATCCAGAGCCTCATCGGCTTCGCCAATGGCAACACTCCACGGCAGCCGAATGCGTTGCAGCCGCGGCAAGATTGCCGGACGCAAGCCGATGGCGACAAGACCGGTGGGGGTGCAACCACCGTGCACTCCCCACCCCGAAGGCCAAGATCGCCGACTCGCCGGGTCAACCTCGACACCAACTCCATGGCGTCATCAGACCCACGAGCTCGTCGCGATCAGCGCCAAGTTCTTCAAGAACGACAACAAGAAGACGCTCGTACTCGCATCGAGCGTCGAAGAGAAGCGCGGCGTCAGTCAGACCAGCACGCTGGGCCCACTGTTGACATGCATGCGCCAGGGGAACCAGGCGACTTGCCGTACGCGGTAGGTTGCCCGGCGTTCACTCGTGAGCTGCGGCAAGTCCAGTGGCCCAGTACAAAGAACTTCAAGCCAGATGTACCAGAGAAGTATGATGGTAGGTTGCATCCATCGGAGTTCCTCAGCATCTACACCATAGCGGTGCAAGCTGCCGGAGGACGCGACGAGAAGATCCTTGCTAACTACTTCCCACTGGTGCTCAAGCCCAATGTCAGATCCTGGCTCATGCACTTGCCGGACGACTCCATCTCCTCATGGGCAGATCTGTGTCATCAGTTTGTCGGCGCCTTCACAGGCGGCCACAAGCCCCATGGCCAGGAGAGCGATCTTCATCTGCTCGCCCAGAAGGAAGGAGAGCCCCTGCGCAAGTACATTCAAAGGTTCAGCCAAGTGCAGCGCAACATCCCAGATGTCCACCCCGCCGCGGTCATCAGCGTGTTCCATCAGAACGTGCGTAACCGCAGGATGCGGGAGGAGATGGCGATGTGCAAGATAAGAGACGTCAGTGAGCTCTACGGCCTAGCCGACAAGTGTGCACGTGCTGAGGAAGGGAGGAAACTCCCCGGAGAGAATGCAGGAGCAGGAGGATCTGACAGTGAGGATGCTGCCCCGGCAAAGAAAAACCGGCGGCGGAACAACAGAAGAAGGAAAGGCAAAGATGTGGTAGCTGTCGAGCAGTCCGGCAACGGAGGTGGCGCCAAGGAAGCAGAACCTGTGGCGGCCGCCGACAAGCAGGGCGGCTCCGACAAGCAATACTGCAAGATCCACCGTACCAAAGGCCATGATCTCCAAAGTTGCAAGAAAGTTGAGCAGCTTGTCGAGCAGCAGAAAGCTGAGTACGAGCGACGCGACAAGGAGAAGGCCCAGGAAGGTACTGGCGGGTCCGGCAAGAAGCGTCCCGGCAGGGGAGGACGCCGCGGCAAGGCCAAGCAGCGGCAAGGAGACAGGCCTCCCCGCGGCCGCGACAAGGATGAAGATGAAGACGAAGATGAGGGTATGGAAGATGACGAGGCCGATGAGCAGGAGTTTCAGAAAGCAACAAAGGTTCTGTGCATTGACGGTGGTGCTTCTCTGCATACTTCGCAACGCCAGCTCAAACAGTGGGTGCGGGAAGTTAATGCAGCAGAACCACCAGCTGAGTCACGCAAGCCCCTGAAGTGGTCCAGCACGCCTATCATCTTTGACATTGAGGACCACCCTGATCGCATCACTGCGGTCGGGTGCTTGCCGATGTTGGTTTCACCAACTATCCGCAACCTCAAGGTCACAAAGATGCTAGTTGACAGCGGAGCCGGCTTGAATCTGATCTCCTCCGCGTTACTCAAGAAGCTCCAGATCCCTGACAGCGAGCTCGAAGAGACCGGCACTTTCCAAGGAATCAACCCGGGAAGGAGCAAGCCGAAGGGGAAGATCACGTTGCGAGTAACATTTGGCAGCGAGCTGAACTTCAGAACAGAGAAAGTCACTTTTGACGTTGCTGATTTCCCATTGCCCTACAATGGGATACTCGGCCGTCCAGCGCTCGCCAAGTTCATGGCAGCCTCTCATTATGCATACAATATGCTCAAGATGCTAGGTCCGATAAGCGTCATCTTTGTCCCTGGCGACAAGAAAGATGCCCTTATCTGCACCGACAAGATTTATCGGGAAGCAGCAGCTGCAGCGGATCACAAACCACTTGCCGCTGAAGCTCCCGGAGGGAAGAAGAAGACCAAGTCCGGCAAGGGCTCTGATGCCCACTCCAGCAAGCGCACCTCTTCGGAGTGCTGCGCTACCGTCGAGGACGCACCATCGAGCTCCACCGGCAAGTGTAGGAAGGCAAAGAAAGCTTCACCGGAGACCAAGAAAGTGGCCGCCAAGGAGGACGGCACTGGTGGTACCTTCACCATCAGTGCCACGCTTGACCCTAAATAGGAAACCACGCTCGTTGCTTTCCTGCGGGCGAATGTCGATGTGTTTGCATGGCAACCATCTGACATCCCTGGTGTTCCCAGGAAAGTAATTGAGCACCACCTTGCTGTCTATCCCCACGCGCGGCCCGTCAGGCAGAAAGTCAGAAAGCAAGCAGTGGAACGCCAAGAATTCATCGCAGAAGAGATCAAGAAGTTGGAAGCAGCAGGCCTTGTCAAAGGAGTGCTCCATCCTACGTGGCTGGCCAATCCTGTAGTTGTGCGCAAGGCGAACGGAAAATGGAGGCTTTGTATTGACTTCATTGATGTTAATAAAGCTTGTCCCAAAGATCCATTTCCCTTGCCGCGCATTGACCAGATTGTCGACTCCACGGCAGGATGTGATTTGCTTTCATTTCTTGATGCATACTCACGATATCATCAGATCTTCATGGCAGAAGAGGATGAGGAGAAAACCGCATTCATTACCCCATGTGGCACATACTGTTTTGTACGGATGCCTTTCGGACTCAAGAATGCTGGTTCAACGTTTGCAAGGGTAGTTCACGAAGCTTTTGAGCCACAGTTGCACAGAAATGTAGAAGCTTACATGGATGACATAGTGGTCAAGAGCAAAGACAGAGCAACTCTGATCCAAGATTTGGACGAGACCTTTGCAAATCTGCGCAAGATCAACCTCAAGCTCAACCCCGAGAAGTGCGTGTTTGGAGTCCCCTCCGGCAAGCTTCTCGGGTTCTTTGTGTCTCAGCGGGGAATTGAAGCCAACCCCGACAAGATCAAGGCCATTGAGCAGATTGAAGCACTGAAGCGCGTCAAGGACGTACGAAGGCTTGCCGGCTGCGTGGCTGCCCTCAACAGGTTTATCTCTAAGTCTGCTGAGCATGCCCTGCCATTTTTCAAAATATTGAAAAAGGCAGGTCCAATGAAATGGACTCCAGAAGCGGAGGCTGCACTGCAGGACTTGAAGAGATATCTGTCCTCCACTCCAATACTTGTCGCACCTAAGCCACAAGAGAAGTTGCTGCTATATCTAGCGGCAACCAATCAAGTGGTTAGTGCTGCGTTAGTAGCGGAGAGGGAGGCAGATGATGAGCCAGCGGCCGCGGCAAGCGCATCCAGCGACAAGCAGGGGGCTTCCCCGACAAGCTCTGGTCCCGACAAGAATGAGCCTGCGCATGAGGAGGTGCAGAAGAAAATGGTGCAGCGCCTAGTTTACTTTGTCAGTTCCCTTCTACAGGGGGCTAGGTCGAGGTACTCTGGTGTGCAGAAATTGCTTTTCGGCCTTCTCATGGCCTCGAGAAAGCTGCGCCATTACTTCCAAGCACATGAGATCACAGTTGTCACTCGCTTTCCGCTGAAGAGGATACTGCAGAATCCAGAAGCAACAGGCAGGATTGTCGAGTGGGCACTGGAACTTTCGAGCTTTGGCCTCAAGTTTGAGAGTACCTCAACTATCCAGAGCCGAGCATTGGCAGAATTCATAGCAGAATGGACGCCAACGCCTGATGAAGAAATTCCAGAAACGAGCATCCCCGTCAAGGAAAGCAAGCAAAGAATGGGTCATGTACTTTGATGGTGCCTTTTCGCTGCAAGGCACTGGTGCGGGCGTGTTACTTGTTGCACCCACCGAAGAGCACCTCAAGTACGTGGTCCAGATACACTTTCCCAAGGAGCAAGCAACAAACAATACTGCAGAGTATGAAGGTTTGCTTGCCGGACTCAGGATTGCAGCAGACCTTGGGATCAAGAAGCTTATTGTTAGGGGTGACTCGCAGCTTGTCGTCCGCCAAGTTAACAAAGATTATCAGAGTCCATTGATGGAAGCCTACATTGATGAAGTGAGAAAGTTAGAAGAGCACTTTGACGGCCTACAGATGGAACATGTTCCGAGAGCTCAGAACAACATTGCAGATGGCCTATCAAAGTGCGCCGCACTCAAGTTACCTGTGGAACTAGGGATTTTTGTGCTCAAGCTGACTCAACCATCTGTAACACCATCAACTGGACAGAGCAAGAAGAGGAAGTTGATTTCCGGCGACTACTTTCCGGTAGAGCTCCCCCAAGCCGCCGCCAAGAAGGTCCCCAAAATCAACACAAAGAGTGCTAAGGGGCAGTCTACTCCAACAAGCCCTAGGGTTTGTTCCGTTGAAGCAGACGCTCCCGACAAGTTTTGCTCCGGCAAGCTTGCCGGGGAACATCAAGCTCCGGCAGAGCCTCAAGTTCTTGCCGTAGAAGCGGATGTTCCCGCAGCAGCATATGCGCCTTTAGTTCTTGTTGTCGAGCCGCAAGCTCCAGCATGGGCACAACAGATTGTCCATTTCCTTCAGACAGGAGAACCTCCCGAAGAGCAAGAAGAAGCGGAGAGAGCCCGGCAATCAAGTATGTACCAGTTTGTCGACGACATTCTATACAGAAGAAGATTCAACGGAGTGAAATTGAAGTGCATTCCCCGGGAAGGTGGACAAAAGCTATTGGCGGAGATACATGGAGGCATATGTGGTCACCACATTGGCGCAAGAGCACTTGCCAGCAAAGCTTTCCGGCAAGGTTTCTTTTGGCCGACAGCCCTCCAGGATGTAACTGCACAAGTAACAAAGTGTGAAGCGTGCCAGTTCCATTCCAAACAGATACACCAGCCAGCTCAAGCTCTCCAGACGATCCCTTTATCCTGGCCATTTTCGGTCTAGGGGCTCAACATCCTCGGCCCCTTTCCCCGAGCTGTCGGGGGCTTTGAGTACTTGTACGTAGCAATCGACAAGTTCACAAAGTGGCCGGAAGTGGACGCAGTGAGGAAGGTGACAGCACAGTCAGCAGTCAAGTTCTTCAGGTCGATTGTTTGCCGTTTCAGAGTCCCTAACAGGATCATCACCGACAACGGCACACAGTTCACGAGCCGCACCTTCATGCAGTACGTCCAAGATCTTGGTGCCAAGGTCTGCTTCACTTCTATTGCTCACCCGAGAAGCAACGGTCAAGCGGACAAGGCAAACGTTGAAGTGCTGCGCGGGCTCAAGACCAGGACTTTCGACAGGCTGCACAAGTGCGGAAAGAACTGGATCGAGGAGCTGCTGGTGGTTCTTTGGTCGGTC
Source organism: Triticum timopheevii (assembly GCA_963921465.1). Classification (NCBI taxonomy): domain Eukaryota; kingdom Viridiplantae; phylum Streptophyta; class Magnoliopsida; order Poales; family Poaceae; genus Triticum; species Triticum timopheevii. Next base: position 311,221,147 of record OY997262.1, on the reverse strand, counting down.
AGGACGACGCCAAATCGAGCCACTGGCCAGACACCTTTCGCTCTAGTCTACGGAGCAGAGGCAGTTCTCCCCACGGAACTCGTATACGGATCGCCTCGAGTGCTCGCCTATGATGAGCTTGAGCAAGAGCAGCTGCGAGAAGATGACGCGCTACTCCTTGAGGAAGATCGTCTTCAGGCTGCTGTACGAGCTGCTCGATACTAGCAAGCTTTGTGCCGCTACCATAGCTGCAAAGTTAATGCCAGAAGTCTCGAGGAAGGCGACCTTCTTCTTCAGCGCGTTCAATCCGCCAAGAATTCCAACAAGTTGACGCCAAAGTGGGAAGGCCCTTATCGGGTGAAGCGAGTCACTAGGCCTGGCGCTGTCCGCCTTGAGACCGAAGATGGCTTTTCGGTGAGCAACTCCTGGAACATTGAGCATCTTCGTAAGTTTTACCCATAAGGCGCGGTTGCCGGAACCTGTTCCGGCAACCACCTTTTGTACAAGCCTTGCCACTGTCGCATGTAACCCTTTGTACAAAGCCGGGCGCAGATCCCGTGCATAAATAAAGATCATATGCTCCACACATCTTGTCATATTTCATGCTTTCGATTTTTTGCATGTGTTATCTGACAATTTGTGCAGTACCTACCCCCGATAAGCAATAACGAGCCTTAAGGCTCCATATCTTTATTTTCTCTTCTTTCTTTTTCTCAAAAGGAAGGTTCCCTCGCCCACAAAGTTTGCCGGGGGGGAAGGAGGAGGTAATGATGTGGACCAGGCGTCGTTCAAAAAAGAATCGCCTTACCGGGACGCGAGCGACAGAAAAGCTAAGTGGCCAGAGTTTGAGCACAATCAGTTTTAAATTTTTTTTAAGTTATCTTCCTTGAACGACCGTGCTTTGTATGGAAAACCTGTGCGTGGAGGAACCAACGCGTAGCTAGTTGCGCCCTTACTTGTTTCGAGTCCGCTCAACAACTTAAGTGTGCCGCGACTAGTTGCGACAAGGTTTCTTGCCAAAGGCGACACTGCCAGCAGGCTGCTGATGTTCCGCACTCAGCGCTCGCGGCAAGGGTGCCTGCGCCGGCAAGTTCCCTAAAAGCGTAGGGGGAAAACATACAAAGGAAGGAATCAAGTAAAGGGGATAACATAGCAAATACTGCCCAAGTTAACGTTATATTACAAAGATAGCTTGCCGTGCTCTAATAGATTGTTCCTGTAACATGTCTAGCAGTGGAAAGAAAAGATGAAAACGGGCGGCCTAATCTATGTGTTCATCGTCAATCCTCCTGACTTCATTCACCTTGTCCACGATGGGTGCGACAAGAGCCTTGAGCTCTTCAAGATCAGCACCCGCCGGCAGCTTCTTGAGGACGTTGGTGAGGTTGAGGCATGGATTGCGGAAGGCCACCTTCACCAACACCTTCTCCAGAACTCTGGCGCAGATCGTGCGCGACTCGTCGGCCAGCTGCTTTGGGATCCTTTCTCGGAGTTGCTGGAGGGCCGTCGCCACGCCCTTGAAAAACAGAGTAAGCTTGGCGCTGGGCTGGAGGTTCTCATCGGAGGAGTACCCGAAACCCTCCATTTCCAGCTGCGCCAGTTCCTCGTCGATGACTGCGGCGATGTTGACGAGGCCCTCCGTCTAGAGCTCCACAGTAGCCCTGAAGGTGTTCTGGGTTTCGGCGGCTCTCGTCAGCAGCGCCTCGTTGGCCTTGATCTCCCCCTTCAAGTCCTCCTCCCGCTTCTTGGTGCCGTCCAGCGTCTCAGTCAGCGTAGCTAGCTTCAACTCGAGATCTGCATTGGAGTCCTTGGCAGCGCTCAGCTCTTTGCCCCTCTCGAGGAGGCGACCTTGCAGCTCGCCGTGGGCGAGGGCGTCCTTCTCGCGCTCGCGTTGGAGCGCGGCAAGCTCTTCATTCCTTGCCTTCAGATCGGCCTCTAGCTGCACCACTTCCACCTCCAACTCCTTCTTGGCGGCCTCGGCAGCTGCAGCAGCATCCTTCGCTTCCTTGAGGGCCCCGCCAAGTGTCTCCTCGCGCACGGCAAGCTCTTCCTCATAGCTATCCAGATTGACCTTCCTCTGCATCAACTCGCCTTCCCGTATGGACTGCTCCTCGGCGGCGAGCCGCTGTTGCTCTTCGGCTTCTGCCTTCTCGAGAAGGAAGGCCTTCCGCACCTCAACAAGCTATGCCCTCTCCTTTGCGATGGACCGGAGGGCCTCTTGGTTGCGACTCTGGAGCTCCTCCGCATGCTTCTCAATATCTACTCCTGCCCGCGCAACAAGCGCTTCCCGAGACTCCAGTTTGGCTTGTCGGGCGCGGTATAGTGACAGCAGCTTCCGCAGCAGCTGTTCCTCCTGAGGCTCGCCACTCCTGCTGCTTGGCATGTCGACAAGTGTCAACCCAGCGGAGGCAAGCACCTCTCCGTCAAAAACTTCTCCTTCGACCGACGCCCTGGAACTCGAAGCCCAGGGGAGCTTGATGAAAATACCGTCACCGGCCTTCAGGTAGGCGCCGGGCTGGGGCTCTTCGGAGTCTGGCGCTGCGTCAGCGGCGGAGGGGTCGGCGGTCGGCGTAGCGCCTTGCGCTCCTGCGGCCCCAGGGTCGTCAGTGCGATCGCCGGACCCCTCGCCAGCACCTGCGCCAGCAGCCTTGGCCTCTTCTTCGGTGGCGGCGGCATCATCAGTGTTGCCGCGCACGTTCTCTTCGCCGGTGGCCTCGGTCTCCATCGGCTCCGTGGAAGGTGGATCTGGCAGACGGAAGAGGGAGAAGAGTCAAGCAAATATCCAAAAAGACAATCAGAAGAAGAACCCAAGGGAGATTTCAAGCAAAGAAAATTACCAGTACTAGGATCTACGGTCATGGGCTCCGTCACCGGGGGGTCGCTGGTGCTGCCCCTTGCCGGAGACTCCTCCCTTGCCGGGGACTTCTCCCTTGCCGGAGAACGCTGGGGGCTGCTTCGAGGAGTGGTTGCCGGGTCCGATTAGGTAGTCTCGAACGCGCCCTCTGTTGCAACAGCGGGATCGTCCTCGATGACGACCACGGGGACCTTGGCTCTCTTCGCCGCCCTCTGGGCCAGAGTCCTGAAAAGAAACAAGACTAAGAAGAAAGCATAATCAGATGCAAGACAAGAAACAGTAAGAAATTGAAGAAATACATAACACAACAGAAAAACTTACTCCTCTTCTTCCTCCTCGTCGGAGCTGAGCGCGCAGAGGTCGAAGTCTGGTACCCTTTCGGCGCGACGGGGCGGAGGAGTAGGCTCCCTTGGCTGCTTGGCGGGAGCTGCGGCAGGATCAGAAGCGGCAGACCGAGAAGACCCTGCTCTAGTTGCCAGCGCGGCGTGAGATGCTCCCGTGGCAACGATGCTTGTCGCGGTGGAGCGTGTCCCGCGGCGCGGCGGCTGTTGGCCCATCTGCCGCCCTGCTATGTCTCCGGTCCTGCGGAGGCGTCTTCTTGGTGGAGCTGGGGGCTGCACTGGAAGCTCCGCTTGCGGCAAGTTGCTTGAAGACGGCTGGCCACTAGCACCTTCAGCGGGCTCGCCCGACCCAGCTTCGGGCTCTCCCTCGCCGGCGATCTCCCTGGCAAGCTCATCTCGGTCGGCAAGGCTTGCCGCCTCGGCTGCCTCTGCCTCCTCCACAGTAAAACCAAACTCGCCCGCGGCGGCAGCTGCCGCCGCCTCCTCCGCCCTGGTGGCGATGCGCCCCATCTCATCATCGATGGTGTCGCGGGTGAGGAGCCTCTGTTCGTCAGCACGGACCGCCACCTCCGCCAAGCTGTCGAAGAACTGCTGCACGATGTCGTCGGCGGGCTCCTGCAAGTTGGAATAATTCCATGCGAGTCGCACTCCGGCATCATTGCGCGGATGCGATCAAGCGAAGAATTGTTACACAACGGGACGATGCCCTGCGGCAGCCTGAACCACTCGGGATGATTGGGGTCGTGCTTGAACAGCTCCTTGAGCGTCCCATCCAACTCCAAGATAGTAAAATTGAAGTTGAGGCCTGGGCGCAGCCTCATGATATCCGCCGGACCCCCGAACAGCCAGGCGGGTCTCCCCCTCCCTTGCAGAGGGGCGATGCGGCGGCGAAGAAAGTCCGCGCCAACACCACCTACAGTGAGCCCGGCAAGCCTGAGCCGCAAGATCCGGGTGGTAGCGATCTTCAGTCTAGCATCGTCCGCCGCCAGGGCGCTCCAATCGCCGCCGCGCACTACTCGGGCATGGCGCAAGTTGGTGAATGGCTGCGGGTTCTCATCAACAATCCAACACCATTCCGCTCTCCACTCCTCCCATTTGCTACGGAGCTCCCCCTCCAGATAGACCTCTTTCATGCCGGATCTCGAGATCCAGGCGATCCCGCCAGCTAAGGGCTCTCCTTTCTCGACCCGGGGCATGAAGTAGTGGCGGAAAAGGGCTACGTTTGGGTGGATTCCGACGAAGTTCTTGCAGAGATGTGCGAAAACCGCCATGGTAAGAATGGCGTTGGGGCTGAAATCAAGAAGATGGAACCCGTATGTGTTCATGACGTCAAAGAAGAAATCGGAAAAGGGCGGGCAGAGCCCGCAATAGAAGAACAGTGCGAAGAAGGGGTATCCTTTTGGACACCATTTCAAAGTGGAAGCAGCGGCGGAAAGTACCTGCGTGCGCGGATGCGCCCGCGTCTCCGTCGACCAGAAGAGGTAGAACCATTCCCTCAGCTCCTTCGCGGAGAGCTCAGGGGTGAAGAGTGCCCGCTCCTTCCGCAGCGCCTCAAGCCGCAGCGCCTCAGCCGACTTCGCGCCCTTCCCGGTCTTCGGAGCCATGGAGGAGGCGGTGGGGGAGAGCGAGGGCGTTGGCGGCGATGGCGGCGACGGGGGGGGGGGGGAGCGCTGCTCTCTTTCGGCTTTGGGAAACGGAGGGGAGAGGCGGAGATTTCTGAGGTTGGAACCGCAAGTGGTGAAGGTAGGGGAACGACCCCTGTTTCCCCTGCTTATAAAGAGGAGGAGGCGGAAGTTACGCTTTTTCCGAATAAAGAATCACCCACGATCTCTCCCACGACGCCGCGTTCGATGCATGCCGTTACGGGAGGGCGCGGTGGATACGGAGTTAGATACGGTGTGGATCCAGGCCGCGCGTGCCCGTGCCCGTGCCCTATTTTGGGCCTGGCCCAACAGCGCTCGGCACCGTGTATGGCCCATGCCCGGGGGCTCCTGTCGGTGTACTAAAGTAGGGGTACCTTAGTATCCCGAACTTGTGCACGGGCAGTCGCAGCGCCCCGCGGCAAGGCTTGTCGGGTGCCCGCCAAGATCCTCCGTAGTTCCTATTGGAGCCATTCAAGAACAAAGTGTTTTAACTGAGAAGACAAGGCCCCGGCAAGAGGAGCTTGCCGGGAAGGACGAGGCCCCGGCAAGAGGAGCTTGCCGGGAAGGCCAACCAAGGCATTTCAAGGAACTTGGCGCGACGCGCCGCGCGTCCCGGCACGACCCGGCGAGCGACAAGCTTCCGGGCGCGACAAGACAACGACCGCGGCAAGGCGCTTGCCGCGGCGAAGCCATCACTCTGTGCCACGCTCCAACGCATCCGTCAACGTGTCGCCACAGGACCGTTCTAGGAGCACGTGGCGGGGAGCTGTGCAGCCAAGCGGTGCGAGGTGGCGGATGGAGATGACGAGATGGCCATCGTGGCAAGCGGTGGCACCCCTAACGGTCGCATTTTTGCACTGTTTAGGCGACGCGGACGGGCATTAAATGCTCTTGTCCCCTGCCGTCAGAGTTAGGTAGGGTGCACTGTAGAAGCAGTTGTACCAACCACCCTTTTTACACTTTTATCCCTACATGCGTTGCCACCTGTCGGTGACCCCTTTATCCTATAAAAGGAGGCCCATGCGCAACGTACAAGGGGTTCGACTCATTCGAAACTAGGACACTCCCACACTCTGAAGCAGAAACATAATACAACCACAAAGCAGCAGTAGGAGTATTATCTCTCCGGAGAGCTCCGAAGCTGGGTAAAATCGCTCGCGCGCTTCGCCTCGATCCGCTCTTCGTGCGATCCCCGCTCCCTTGCTGGACCGAAAGGGGCCCTTGTCGTGGGGAACGAGCACCTATGGGGAAGGGGCCCCTTCTGGTCCGGCAAGGGAGCAGAGGGCGCACGCAGAGCAGATCGAGGCGGGAGCACGCGGGGAGTTTTTTACCCAGCTTCGGAGCTCTGCGGAGAGATAAAACTCCTACTGCTGCTTTGTGGTGGTATTATGTTCTTGCTCAAGAGCGTGAGCGTGTTGTGGTGTTGAATGAGTCGAATGAACCGAAATGCGGAACCCCTTCTACGTGCGCACGGGCCTCCCTTTTATAGTCTAAAGGGGGTCACCGACAGGTGGCAACGCAGAGAGAGGGGTAGAAAGGTAAAAACGCGGGTTGGTACAACTGCTACCAACAGTGCCCCCTACCTAACTCTGACGGCAGGGGACAAGGGCATTTAATGCCCGTCCGGTCGCCCCAACAGTGCAGGAAGCGACCGTTAGGGGCGCCACCGATCGCCACGATGGCCTCCTTGTCAGCTTCGCTTGCCACCTCGCACCGCATGGCTGCATAGCGCCTCACCACGTGCTCCTGGGATGGTCCTGGGGTGACACGTCGTTGGATGCGCTGGTGCTCGGGTGCAGGGTGGCAGCCTCGCCGCGGCAAGTACCTTGCCGCGGTCGCTGTCTTGTTGCACCCGCAAGCTTGCCGCTCGTCGGGTCTTGCCGGGACGCGTGGCGCGTCGCGGCAATTCTCTTGACATGCCTTAGTTGGCCTTCCCGGCAAGCTCCTCTTGCCGGGGTCTTGTTCTTCCCGGCAAGATCCTCTTGTCGGGGCCTTGTCTTCAAAGTTAACACTTTGTTCCTGAATGGCAGTAATATGAATAGTGGAGGGTCTTGGTGGACGCCCGGCAAGCCTTGCCGCGGGACGCTGCGACTGCCCGTGCACAAGTTCGGGGTACTAAGGTACCCCTACTTTAGTACACCGACAGCCCTGCCCCATAGGTGTTCATTTCCCACGACAGCGAGCTTCATAATTTCTTTTGTCGGACGTTATTTTTTTCATACGAGTATTTGTTGTTTTTTTTTCAACTTTCTTTTATGAACGAGAGTGGACAGCAAAGACAAGGGCAAGTGAGCCGCAATATATAGCAAAGTGTACCGCATTACCATCTTGTTGTTTCACTAATTTTTTTGCATTTTCATGTTGGGGGCAAGTGATCAGCATCACTCTCAAAAGTAAACCACATCCGAGGACCAAACGCACTGCAGGTGCTGTTAATGAGTTACGAGGTCTTTACCTATTTGTGTTTTTCAGTCCATATATGAAGCAAATCACATGTGAAAAAGAAGTGAACCTCTTCATGGATTTTTTTTCTCTTACTTGCCTACAAAATGAGCCACTTCAGGATTTACAACGAACTGCATTAGGGTAACTATTTTACAAACAAGCTTCTGCAGTTTACATAACAAGTCTCAAACAAATTTTTCAAAAATGAATTGGGCCTCTAAATTGTTCGCAAACACCACCTCCTCTTAGTGTGTAGTCATCCTCGCCACGCGACCATAGTGGCTCTGTTGAATCACATGTCGTAGAAAAACTGCAGCACGGTGACGGCGACCAAAGCAGGCCACCGGAGCGATACCATTCAAAATACTGCAAATCACCGGCGAACCGAATTTCTCACACAGTATATGCTCAAGACTCATGTGTCTCTCTCCTTTCTTGTACCCCCATCTCCTGCAAAAACAGGTAACCTGGACAGCAAGAACAGAGTTAGAATACTTCATTGCACAGAAGATTCCCATTTAAAAAAGTGTAAAGTGATACAAATGAGAGTAGTAAACTACAGCAAAAAACACCGAACCACACGCTGATGTTTTACTCCCTAAACCAAGTGTACATGCTAGTCGTCGCGTACTACATATGCCCGGGGCCAGAGCTGCATGCCATGGCGCAAGCGAACTGCATGCCAAAGCTGTGTTGCAGGCAATCCAACTGCGTCGCACAAAAACTGCAGCAGCGGCTGCACGCACCCATGAATTGAACCGCTCGGGTTCACGATGTGGACTGCGAAGGGGAATGGCGACCTCGCCTTCATAGATTTGACCAACTTTTTGAGAGGGGATAAGCTGGTCGCTGGGAGGTGGTGTTCACCGGCGCGGCAGCGCGGCCTCCAGGGATGGGCGGGGCGCGGAAGTGCGAAGAAGGCGGCAGGGGTGGTTCCTGCGTGATGGATCATGCGGAAATTTGGGGGGAGGATGGACAAGCTCGTGGCGACCTTAGCCTAGCCGGAGGCAGTGGCCGGTTCGGCGGCGCGTCATCGAGCATCCGGAAGACGGCCGGCTAGGATCCACCGACGCGCAGGAGGGTCGGGGGTGGGCGGCGGCCCGAGGATCCCGCGCAAAGGAGGGGAGGGGTGTGTAGCGGCGCTAGGATCCTGGTGCGGCGGGACTAGATCCGGCATCTGGCATGGATCCGGTGCGAGTCCGGCGACCACCGAGGTGGGATCTGGCGTCTGGGTGGGGCGGCGATGGGTTGGGGTAAGGCAGGGCCGCATCGTGAGGGAGGTGTGGCGCTGTGGTGGTGGTGTGTGGGGCTGGGGGAAGGTGGTGGTGGTGTGCGGGGTTGGGGGAAGGTGGTGATGGTGGGCGGCGGGGAAGGTGGTGGTGGGATGGGGTGCCGGCTCTGGTCGGGAGCGGTGGGTTTAGTTTGTGTGTCTGTTTGTTCGGGTGTGCAGAATAAGAAACCGATGTGCAGAATAAGGTCTTAAGGGTGTTATCATAATAGACCCACCCTATACATATATATATATATAATAAACCGATATATATATGTATGTATATGTAATAAAATAATATATATATATATATATATATATATATATATATAAGGGAAAACATAGGTTCAATTTTGCATTCTTATAGAAAAAAGAACTGAGCTGTGCGTCGTCTTGAAAAAACAAGCATAACTTGGGCTGCTGATGTTATAGACAAGCTAGGTTGGAAGGCCCAGAGGCCGCTTGATCCAAAAAACATTGAAACATGTCGTGGGCTGCCCATGCTAAACAACAAAACCTAGGCCGTGGACCTGGTGGGCCCGGGACTGTCAGCCTCTCAACGAACAGTTGTCTCCCAATTCCTCTTGTTTTGTTGACCATGTTGGGAACGACAGACGGCGGCGCCACGGCGAGAGCACCAAGGTGGAGGACGACGTCGAGACCGTGGACCGAACAAACCAGAGCGGGGGAAGACGCATGCGGAGGGGAGTACGAGGGTTGACTTGTTCGGATGCAGGGTGGCCGGTGGAGCTCCTTGGTATCATTGTCTTCTTTCATGTTGGCGTAGCAGGGGTTGATGATGGTCTCAGCGAGGTCAACCACGGAGTCCTTCTCCTGCCCATTGTCGATGATCTTGTATTGCTTCTAGATGTCGACAAGCTTGCTGCACCAGATGGCCGAATCGTCACGTTCTTCCTTTTCTCCACCATAGCGAAGGTGCAGTCGGCGCTGCCGATGAAACGGGCGAATGCTCCAGAACCTCTAATGGCCCTACAGCAGTGGTAGACAAGAACCTTGTCTCGCACGCATACCTGGGCGGCCGCGATCCGCTGATCACTGTCAGGAGACGAATGGATGGGCACAAGGTCTAGTTCTGCAACCTTGTGCTTTCTCGTCCTGTAGGCAGAGCTTCACCGAGTCCCGATCATTGGTGTACATCACATTCAACTTGGTGCCGCCATGGGACTGAACGGAGAACTCAAAGGTGAACTCCTTGCTGAAGTCCATATCCAGCAGGCTCACCCCTCGGATCGCCATTGGAGTCTGTTCAAGTGAACGAGTGAGTAGGTGGCAGCAGCAGTTTGTTTTTTAGCTCTCGGGGAACTGGATTCAATAGTAAACTGAGTGTGTATAGGTGACAACAGTTACTACCCCTCCTTCACCCGCTGCACGCCCGGCAGAATATGCACCCTCGGCGCATTCAAACGCCTCCATTAAGAAACCTATTCCGGCCACACACGTCGGTTCACGAGTGGGTCTGTATTGGTACTATAATAACAAGTGTTAGTGGTCACTTTACTTAAATTTAATTAAAATGTATTCTTAAAACAAGCAATGCATTGGCTCGTTCTATCAATGCCACATGATCAACATGCACAAAAATTAGAATTATTATTCTAAGGACGCACATGATGAGCACATTTGCCACACTTTCACAGAGAAAATACTACCAAGTTTGAACAGTTTGTTATGGTTGCTGTCCTCTGCATCATCATGTCGTGTTTCCCATCTTGAAAGATTCATAACCAACAAATAAGATTCAAATAATAAGTACAACAAAGATGCCTACACATCTCATTGATTCCCAGCTTCCAAGATTCAGAACCAACAAATAAGATTCAAATAATAATTACAACAAAGATGCCTACACATCTCATTTATTCCCAGCATGCAAGATTCAGAACCAACCCATTAGAGCCTTTTGATAAAGTGAATATCGGGATTAAATCCATCTTGGCTAGTCGTGTCATACAACCCAAGGACTTGGCAAATGCTCTTGACCATCACAATATCTGTAGTAGAGTATTCCCCTTTGCACAGATAAGAAAGAGCATGATTACTATAATAGTGGCACTAGTTGAAGCAACCGGTGTGAGGGACCCTATACCGCCACGACTCTATGTGGTGAACCTGCAACTCCACTTGGATGAGGCCAGCCTAGAGTTCCATGATTGAATTCATGCACCTTTTTCTGCAGTTCACCTGAAATGAAGCAAAGATTGCATCATTCAGCTAGCAAGAAGTACTTGCTCAACATTGAGGTTGGTTGTCCTGCTCATGTAAGGTGCAACTATAATTTGCTTATCCTTTTGTGCAGTTCCACTAAAATAAAGTGCCATTGTGGTAACAATGACGGCTCATCTTGCAAAAGCTAATAAAATGTTGTACGAGATTACCAGCAGAATTTCATGGAGATTTTGGAAACTCCAATCACCATTTCGTGCAGTTCCACCAAAATTGAGAGATGTTGCCCACATGACATTTTAGTTGAACTGCACAAGAAACTCATTGCAAAATAAAGTGTTTTGTGTAGTTCACCAAAAGGTCACAATAGCAACAGGTGAAATTTATATCCCTATCTGCACAAAAAGATAGAAAGTGAACAGTTGTTGGTCAATAAGAATATACGAAACATACATGAAATGAAAAGAAGCATATTAATTATGTCCATGGCAATCACGCAAGGACAGTAGAAATTTTAAAACATCAGCAATGCTTCATGTTACCGGAAGCATTACGATCAAATATGACATTCGTCAAATATGGGATTACTTTAATGGTGGCATTACTTGTTTACCAGATATAGTAAATCAACAGCAGCTAAAGAGTTGGTTTAAGGGTATGGGACCATGGGGACACCAGGTCACTCAGCAGCGTAAAGAAGCAACTTACTTATCATACTTGGAAAACAGCAGGAGTACCATTTGTTAACACGGTTTAATTGCATCATATCACTGGAGGCATTAGATTAACAATAACACTAGTTAGACATGTCCTTAAGGTAACAGTGTGATCGCTTCATTTTACATGCGCCCTTACATTAACAACAACAAAAGGTTGGTATAAGGACATGCGACAATGGACGCATCAGCATAATGTGCCTACAAAGAGGCATAAAGTGGTGATGCCGAGTTTGTTCATGCTCTGTGAGGGCAGCAAATCTAATCCTGGAGAACTTTTCCTATGTGAGGGCAGCAAATCTAATCCTGGAGACCTTTTACTATGTGAGGGCAGCAAATCTAATCCTGGAGACCTTTTACTATGTGAGGGCAGCAAATCTAATCCTGGACATACTCTGTTGACTTGTCCACAAGCCGCGACTTTCTATCCATTTTTCAACCAATAATAGATATGTTCCTTATCCAGTTTGTATTGAGTTTTCCCATTATTTCCCTTTTCAACCAAGAGACCGGTTGGGTACCCGGTCTGTACTACTTTCCCCCTGTTATTTCCTCTTTGAATCAATCCTAGATTCATGCTACGATTTTCCCCCCTTTCTTTGTTCTTTGAACCAAGTCCTAGATTCGAATGCATGAAGTAGCATTACCTCTAATAATACTAAAAATTTAGGTGGATTTGGAAGAGTTGATGGAAGTAGAAAAAGATGCACATGCAGACACGTTGGGAGCTGGGGCAGTAGAGCAAGGCCGCTTTCGAAGAACTTGTACCTGAGGTTTGTCGGGATGTCGGCGGTGGCAGGTCCGATCTGTGCACAAAACGGCAGGGAGGAACAAGGGTTGGAGGACCTCCCGAGCCGGCGATATGTTGGAGAGAACGGCATGGGCAAAGGATCGGGCCCCGCCGGCAGCTGTGGGTTTCCTCCCTCGGCGGTGATGCCCGCGTGACCGATGCACCTTTTAGTCCTGTACACACACCGGCCGAAGGGATCCGGCCAGATCTGTGACCAGCGGTGAGCAGAGAGAAAATGTCGCAGCCGCTGTCTTGTTTAGATTTGGAGAGGATGAGAAAATGAAGAGAGCAACCCTAGTAAAGAAAGCGCTCAGGCCCCTGTGTACATATATAGTGGAGTGATTATCTTTTTCTCTCCATAACAAGCGTTTCAATTTGCGTACGTGGCATTAAAGAAAAGAAACTCTTTATTTAAGGTGACTACTGTACGACTCCTACTTACTACTAGTAGTACTAGTATCGTTCACTTGTGCTCCCCGGCCCTCCATTCATTGAACAACCCCACGGATGAATAAACATACAGTAAGTATTTATATAGAACGAACAAGCTCGAACTATTTTCGCGTAGTTAAAAGATGAGAGTGGGGCTTTTCTCAGGCAGTACGCGCGGCAGTTTTCAGGTAGGCGGTTTGACAGAGAGGCAAGGAGGGTGAACGAGTGGCGGATTCTCAAACTTACTGCTGGAAAGGTCGGGTTGTGCGATTTGACGGCGCGTTACTGCTGGAAAGACTTGTGATATGACTACTCACTATAGTCATGAATTACTGGTGCTACGACTGGGGTGATGCCCCCCTTCCGTTCTGCACTCTAATCTGGTGCATGACACGTTGACCCGGATGCTAGCTCTCCCACATGTCGGTGAAGTACATAGTAGTAAGAAGGAGCAAAGAATGATGCGGTAGATACTACTACTACTACTCAGGTCGGAGGAGTGCGAACCACGGCAGCCCAGTGAACCAGCAGTGTGAACCACGGTAGCCCAGTGAACCAGCAGTGAGAACCACGGTAGCCTAGTGAACCAGCAGTAGAAAACAATGTGGTGATATGGCCATAAAAACAATGTGCTACAGTCCAGATTGTAGCATGTATAGTACTACTCCTCTTTGTTTGGATCCCTGAGTTAGAGCTAGTTTGGGTTGAAATAGCCTCAAATCATCGAAACAGGAGGGGTTAGTTTGAGCTAGTTTGCTCTAACCCAGCTAAAAAAACTAGCCAGGTGGAGAGGTTCTAATTGGGTTAGTTATCCTCGGGCCCACTAAAAGAGAACTAAAAAATCTCCCATGCCCGCACTAGATCGCTTCCCCCCTCTCGCATGATTCCTCTCTGTTCCCCATAGGGCCGCCCGCCCAAGTGCCGCTCGCCCTCTCTCTCCTTCAGTCGCCCTCTCCTTCCGGCCTCCGCCGCCCTACTCTGGCCGCCCTCTCCCTCCGGCCTTCGAAGGTCGCCTCGCTCCCCCTTCACCGGTCGTGTTTCTCCCTCTGTCATGCGCGGCGGCGGCACATCTACCAGGGTGGTCGTGAGTGGGGTGAGTTTGTTCGTTCCTTCTCTGTCTCACAGCCATATCATTGATCTTGCTCGCTCTAGCGGTAATTCTGATTTGGAAAAGTAGATCCTGATCAAACTTGGTATAGATTTGTGGTGCACGCATGGAATTGTTTGATGCTTCTTGAGGAGGTAATAAATCTTTCTAGAGGCCCAAAGATTCAGTTCACCTTTCTAGGTATTTCAGTTTCAGGCTTGCATTATTTCTAGAGGCCCAAAGATTCAGTTCACCTTTCTAGGTATTTCAGTTTCAGGCTTGCATTATTTCTAGAGGCCAAAAGATTCAGTTCACCTTTCTAGGTATTTTAGTTTCAGTCTTGCATTATTTCTAGAGGCCCAAAGATTAAGTTCCCAGTCGGCGGCAGGCGGCCCTCCTACCTGATACGTCTCCATCATATCTACTTTTCCAAACACTTTTGCCCTTGTTTTGGACTCTAACTTGCATGATTTGAATGGAACTAACCCGGAGTGACGCTATTTTCAGCAGAATTGCCATGGTATTATTTTTGTGCAAAAATAAAAGTTCTTGGAACGACCTGAAACTTCACGGAGAATAGAATTAATAAAAAATATTGGTGAAAGAATCAAGACCAGGGGCCCCACACCCTGTCCATGAGGGTAGGGGCGCGCCCTAGCCCCCCTAGGCGTGCCCCCTGCCTCGTGGCCCCCCTGATGCTCCACCGACCTCAACTCCAACTCTATATATTCACGTTTGGGGAGAAAAAACAGAGAGAAGGATTCATCGCGTTTTACGATACGGAGCTGCCTCCAAGCCCTAATCTCTCTCGGAGGGCTGATCTGGAGTCCGTTCGGGGCTCTGGAGAGGGGAATCCTCGTCGTCGTCGTCATCAACCATCCTCCATCACCAATTTCATGATGCTCACCGCCGTGCGTGAGTAATTCCATCATAGGCTTGCTGGACGGTGATGGGTTGGATGAGGTTTACCATGTAATTGAGTTAGTTTCGTTGGGGTTTGATCCCTAGTATCCATTATGTTCTAAGGTTGATGTTGCTATGACTTTGCTATGCTTAATACTTGTCACTAGGGCCCGAGTGCCATGATTTCATATCTGAACCTATTATGTTTTTATAAATATATGTGAGTTCTTGATCCTATGATCTGGTAACCCCGAAGTGACCATAATCGGGACTACTCCCGGTGATGACCATAGTTTGAGGAGTCCATGTATTCACTAAGTGTTAATGCTTTGGTCCGGCACTCTATTAAAAGGAGGCCTTAATATCCCTTAGTTTCCAATAGGACCCTGCTGCCACGGGAGGGTAGGACAAAAGATGTCATGCAAGTTCTTTTCCATAAGCACGTCTGACTATATTCGGAATACATGCCTACATTACATTGATGAACTGGAGCTAGTTCTGTGTCACCCTATGTTATAACCGTTGCATGAGGAATCGCATCCGACATAATTACCCATCACTGATCCAATGCCTACGAGCTCTTCACATATTGATCTTTGCTTAGTTACTTTTCCATTGCCACTGTTACAATTACTACAAAACTGCTACTGTTACTTTTTCTACCATTACCGTTACTTCCATAATACTTTGGTACTAAATACTTTGCTGCAGATATTAAGTTATCCAGGTGTGGTTGAATTGACACTCAACTGCTAATACTTGAGAATATTCTTTGGCTCCCCTTGTGTTGAATCAATAAATTTGGGTTGAATACTCTACCCTCGAAAACTGTTGCGATCCCCTATACTTGTGGGTTATCAAGACTATTTTCTGGCGCCGTTGCCGGGGAGCATAGTTTCATTCTTTGAGTCACTTGGGATTTATATCTGCTGATCACTATGAGGAAGTTGAAGGACAAAAGAACTAAGATTTTCCCCTCAACTACGAGGGGAGGTAAGGAACTGCCATCTAGCTCTGCACTAGATTTCCTTCTGTTTTGAGTAAACTTGCGACACCTAAACCTGCTTCTGCTATTAATTCTGATATGTCGCGTGTTATTGATGATGCCACTTCTGCTATGCATGATACTTATGATGAAACTACTTCTACTCTTGATAATATTGTGCCATTAGGTGAATTTCTTGATGAACAACTTGCTAGTGCTAGACAGAATGAAATTATTGAAACTGATAATACTGATGAAAGTGATGATGAAGATTCTCCCCCTAGATATGAATTGTCTGTTGTACCTGAGGGTTATGTTATGGATGAAGAAACTGCTAGAGATTTTCTTGCTTGCAATGATAGATCTGATCTTAAGAAATTATTAGCTAAGCTAAAAGAAAAGTCTCTGAATGCTAGAATGAAATATGACCCTGCTTTTGCTACTTCACCTATCTATATTACTGATAAGGATTATGATTTCTCTGTCGATCCTGAGATAATTACTTTGGTTGAATCTGATCCTTTTTATGGCTATGAATCTGAAACTGTTGTGGCACATCTTACTAAGTTAAATGATATAGCCACCGTATTCACTAATGATGAGAAAACTCGTTACTACTATATCCTTAAGTTATTTCCATTCTCACTAAAGGGTGATGCTAAAACATGGTTTAATTCTCTTGATGCTGGTTGTGTGCGTAGTCCCAAGGATATGATTTATTACTTCTCTGCTAAATATTTCCCTGCTCTTAAGAAACAAGCTGCCTTAAGGGAAATAAATAATTTTGTGCAAATTGAAGAAGAGAGTCTCCCACAAGCTTGGGGGAGGCTTCTCCAATTACTTAATGCTTTGCCAGATCATCCTCTCAAGAAAAATGAAATACTTGATATCTTTTATAATGAACTAACCGATTCTTCCAAAGACCACCTGGATAGTTGTGCTGGTTGTGTTTTCAGGGAAAGAACTGTTGATCAAGATGAATTGTTATTGAATAATATGTTGAATAATGAAAACAACTGGAAACTTCTTGAACCAACTCGTAAGCCAACTCCGAAGAAAAGGGGTATTCTATTTCTCAGTCCTGAAGATATGCAAGAGGCAAAGAAATCTATGAAAGAAAAGGGATTTAAAGCTGAAGATGTTAAGAATTTACCACCTATTGAGGAAATACATGGTCTTCATAACCCGACACAGGTAGTAAAGGTAAATTCTCTCTATAGATTTGATGAAGGTGATATTCCTTGTTATAAGTCTGCTAGTCAATGCTTGGATGAGTTTGATAATTTTATTGTTAAACAAGAAAACTTCAATGCTTATGTTGGTAGAAAATTGAAACGCAATGCTTATATGATTGAACAATTGAGTGATTATGTGTCTAGAGTTAAAGGTGACCTTAAACTTATTAGTAAACATGCTTCTATGGTTACCACTCAAGTAGAACAAGTGCTTAAAGCTCTAAATGATTTGCTCAATGAATTAAATGATAAGAAAAATGATAATAATGTTAGAGTTGTGAATAGAGGTGGTAGAATGACTCAGGAACCTTTGTATCATGAGGGCCACCCTAAGAGAATTGAGCAAGATTCTTAGAGAAATAATGTTGATGCACCTAGTCCTTCTAAAAAGAAGAAGAAGAAGAACAATGATACGACTTTGCATGCTTCTAGTGAACCTGTTGTTGACACACCTGAGAATCCCAATGATATTTCTATTTCTGATGCTGAAACACAATCTGGTAATGAACATGAACCCAGTGATGATGTTAATGATGATGTTCATGTTGATGCTCAACCTAGCAATAATAATGATGTAGAGGTTGAACCTGCTGTTGATCTTGATAACCCACAATCAAAGAATCAACGTTACGATAAGAGAGACTTCGTTGCTAGGAAGCACGATAAAGAAAGAGAACCATGGGTTCAGAAACCCATGCCTTTTCCTCCTAAACCGTCCAAGAAAAAGGATGATGAGGATTTTGAGCGCTTTGCTTAAATGATCAGACCTATCTTTTTGTGTATGTGTTTTACTGATATGCTTAAAATGAATCCTTATGCTAAGTACATGAAAGATATTGTTACAAATAAAAGAAAGATACCGGAAGCTGAAATTTCCACCATGCTTGCTAATTATACTTTTAAGGGTGGAATACCTAAGAAACTTGGAGATCTAGGAGTACCAACTATACCATGCTCCATTAAAAGAAACTATGTTAAAACTGCTTTATGTGATCTTGGAGCCGGTGTTAGTGTTATGCCTCTCTCTTTATATCGTAGACTTGAATTGAATAAGTTGACACCTAGTGAAATATCTTTGAAATGGCCGATAAATCAACCACTATACCTGTCGGTATTTGTGGGGATGTGCCTGATGTGGTTGCAAACGTTACTATTTTAATGGACTTTGTTATTCTTGATATTCCCGAGGACGATAGTATGTCAATTATCCTTGGTAGACCCTTTTTGAATACTGTAGGGGCTATTATTGATTGCAACAAATGCAATGTCACTTTTCACGTTAATGGTAATGAGCATACGGTACACTTTCCGAGGAAACAACCTCAAGTCCACAGTACAAATTCTATTGAAAAAAATTCCAACTATTACTATTGGAGGTTTTGAATTTCCTCTTCCAACTGTCAAGAAGAAATATGATATTCTTATTGTTGGGGACATACATATCCCCGTTGAGGTTGTCGGTGTCAAAACCAGCGGATATCGGGTAGGGGGGCCCGAACTGTGCATCTAAGGCTAATGGTAACAGGAGGCGGGGGACACAATGTTTACCCAGGTTCGGGCCCTCTCTACAGAGGTAATACCCTACTTCCTGCTTGATTGATCTTGATGAATATGAGTATTACAAGAGTTGATCTACCACGAGATCATAATGGGTAAACCCTAGAAGTCTAGCCTATGAGGTTATGATGGTTCTATGGACTAAACCCTCCAGTTTATATAGACACCGGAGGGGGCTAGGGTTACACAAAGTCGGTTACAGAGAAAGAAATCTACATATCCGAATCGCCAAGCTTGCCTTCCACACAAAGGAGAGTCCCATCCGGACACGGGAAGAAGTCTTTTATCTTGTATCTTCATAGCCCAACAGTCCGGACAAAGTATATAGTACGGCTATCCGAGGACCCCTTAATCTAGGACTCCCTCAGTAGCCCCTAAACTAGGCTTCAATGACGATGAGTCTGGCACGCAGATTGTCTTCGGCATTGCAAGGCGGGTTCCTTCTCCGAATATTCCAACATAGCCTTCCGAACATAGAAAATGTGTCCGGCTCTGCAAAACAAGTACCACACAGAACCGTAGAGAGTATAATATTTCACGAGTCCAATCAGCTGACAACTTTTTGTAGCATGACACCACGCCACTGCCCGGTCATTATTCGAACCATTTTTTAGCCTGATCCGTAGTTCGAGGTGCGGTTTTATTGGCACGTCTTGTCAAAGCAGGGACATGTCCCCTTATCGCGGGATTCTCATCAATATGGGCATGGGTAACCCAACCGTGTCATCTGTACGGCGCTTGGGGAATAGGCAATTTTTAAGGCGAGTGGGGAGGTGCATGACTTTTACTGCCTTTATAAAGGGATAAGAACTCACCCTCTTTCACCCACGCCTTCTCCTTCCTCTGCCCATCCATCACAAGCTCCAGCGCCCAAGCTCTCGCCTCCTTTGCCCAAAAAAGCACTCCAATCATGTCCGGATCCGGAGCAGGAGGCAAGTGGATGGCCTCCTCCGTTAAGGAGAAGGACATCAAGAAGCTCTAGGAGGCCGGGTACCTAGCCAAGGGAATCACTCACCGGCTCCCAGCCAAAGGACAGATTGTCCCTACCCCGGAGCCCAAAGAGAGGGTTGTGTTTATCACACACTTTGTCCACGGGCTGGGATTCCCTCTCCACCCTTTCGTCCGCGGACTGATGTTTTACTACGGGCTAGATTTCCATGATTTGGCCCCCAACTCTATCCTCAACATCTCAGCATTTATTGTCGTGTGCGAGGCCTTCCCCCGCATCCCACCTCACTTCAGCCTATGGCTGAAGACCTTCAATGGGAAGCCGAAGGTGGTGAGCGGCCAACAAGCAGAGTGCGGAGGCGCCATGGTGGGCAAGATGCCCAATGTCACCTGGCCCGAAGGCTCCTTTGTGGAGTCTGTAAAAGGGTGGCAGTCGGGGTGGTTCTACATCACCGAGCCACGTGACACCAATTGGGCGGCGGCCCCCGCATTCCTATCTGGAGTCCCGATGCGGCTCACCTCCTGGCAAGAGAAAGGCCTGGCCTGGGGCTCTTGGGACGAGCTGACAGGGCTGCAGACGTGTGATATGTCTCCAATGTATCTATAGTTTTTGATTGTTCCATGCTATTATATTACCCGTTTTGGATGTTTATGGGCTTCACTTTACACTTTTATATCATTTTTGGGACTAACCTACTAACCGGAGGCCTAGCCCGTATTGCTGTTTTTTTTTGCCTATTTTAGTGTTTCGAAGAAAAAGGAATACCAAACGGAGTCCAAACGGAATGAAACCTTTGGGAGCGTGATTTTTGGAAGAAACATGATCCAGAGGACTTGGATTGCAAGTCAAGAAGCAATCGAGGAAGCCACAAGGGTGGAGGCCCCCCCCTACTAGGCGCGCCCCCTATCTCATGGGCCCCTCGGGCATCCACCAACCTACTTCTTCCTCCTATATATACCCACGTACCCCGAGAACACCAAAGGTGACCACGAAAAACTATTTCCACCACCGTAACCTTCTGTATCCACGAGATCCCATCTTGGAGCCTTCGTCGGCGCTCCGCCGGAGGGGGAATCAACCATGGAGGGCTTCTACATCAACACCGTAGCCTCTCCGATGAGTTGTGAGTAGGATACCACAGACCTCGGGTCCATAGTTATTAGCTTGATGGCTTCTTCTCTCTTTTTGGATCTCAATACCATGTTCTCCTTGATCTTCTTGGAGATCTATTCGATGTAACTCTTTTTGCGGTGTGTTTGTCGAGATCTGATGAATTATGGGTTTATGATCAAGTCTATGCTGCATTCTTTTATGTGTGATTAAGTTTTCTTTGCAAGTATCTTCAAATTATCAGTTTGGTTTGGCCTACTAGATTGATCTTTCTTGCAATGGGAGAAGTGCTTAGCTTTGGGTTCAATCTTGCGGTGTCCTTTCCCAGTGACAGCAGGGGCAGCAAGGCACGTATTATATTGTTGCCATCAAGGATAAAAAGATGGGGTTTATATCATACTGCATGAGTTTATCCCTCTACATCATGTCATCTTTCTTAATGTGTTACTCTGTTCTTTATGAACTTAATACTCTAGATGCATGCTGGATAGCGGTCGATGTGTGGAGTAATAGTAGTAGATGCAGGCAGGAGTCGGTCTACTTCTCACGGACGTGATCCCTATATACATGATCATGCCTATATAATCTCATAATTATTCGCTTTTCTATCAATTGCTCGACAGTAATTTGTTCACCCACCGTAATACTTATGCTATCTTGAGAGAAGCCACTAGTGAAACCTATGGCCCCTGAGTCTATCTTTTATCATATAAGCTTTCAATCTACTTCTATTTGCATCTTTACTTTTCCAATCTATATCATAAAATACCAAAAATATATTTATCTTATCATATTATCTCTATCAGATCTCACTTTCGCAAGTGGCCGTGAAGGGATTGATAACTCCTTTATTGTGTTGGTTGCGAGTTCTTGTTTGTTTGTGTAGGTGTGTGGGACTTTTAAGGAGCCTCCTACTGGATTGATACCTTGGTTCTCAAAAACAGAGGGAAATACTTATGCTACTATTGCTGCATCACCCTTTCCTGTTCAAGGAAAACCAACGCAAGCTCAAGATGTAGCAAGAAGGATTTCTGGCGCCTTTGCCGGGGAGGTCTTCGCTCAAGTCAAGACATACCAAGTACCCATCACAAACTCATCTCCCTCGCATTTACATCATTCGCCATTTGCCTCTCGTTTTCCTCTCCCCCCACTTCACCCTTACCGTTTTATACGCCCTCTCTTTCCCAATCTCCCCTCTCTTTCATTTGCCTTTTTGTTTGCTTGTGTGTTGGATTACTTGTCGCGATGGCGCAAGATAATACCAAATTGTGTGATTTCTCCAATACCAATAATAATGATTTCCTTAGTACTCCGATTGCTCCTCTTAATGATGTGGAGTCTTGTGAAATCAATACTGCTTTGCTAAATCTTGTTATGAAAGATCAATTCGCCGGCCTTCCTAGTGAAGATATCGCTACCCATCTAAACAACTTTGTTGATTTGTGTGAGATGCAAAAGAAGAAAGATATGGATAATGATATTGCTAAATTGAAGTTATTTCCGTTTTCACTTAGAGATCATGCTAAAGTTTGGTTTTCGTCTTTGCCTAAGAATAGTATTGATTCATGGAACAAGTGCAAAGATGCTTTTATCTCTAAGTATTTTCCTCCCGCTAAGATCATCACTCTTAGGAACGATATTATGAATTTTAAACAACTTGATCATGAGCATGTTTCCCAATCTTGGGAAAGAATGAAATTGATGATTCGCATTTTCCCTACGCATGGTTTGAATCCATGGATGATCATACAAAAAATTTATGCCAGATTGAATTTTGCTTCTAGAAATCTTTTAGATTCGGCCGCGGGAGGCACGTTTATGGAATTCACTTTAGGATAAGCTACAAAACTCCTTGATAATATTATGGCTAATTTATCTCAATGGCACACCGAAAGATCTACTAGTAAAAAAGTGCATGCTATAGAAGAAATTAATGTTTTGAGTGGAAAGATGGATGAACTTATGAAATTGTTTGCTACTAAGAATGATCCTCTTGATCCCAATGATATGCCTTTGTCTACTTTGATTGAGAATAATAATGAATCTATGGATGTGAATTTTGTTGGTAGGAATAGTTTTGGAAACAATGCTTATAGAGGAAACTTTAATCCTAGACCGTTCCCTAATAATTCCTCTAATAATTATGGAAATTCCTACAATAATTCTTATGGTAATTTTAATAAGATGCCCTCTTATTTTTAGAATAGTGTTAAAGAATTTATGATCTCTCAAAAGAATTTTAATGCCTCGCTTGAAGAAAAGTTGCTCAAAATTGATGATTTGGCTAGGAACGTTGATAGACTCTCGCTTGATGTTGATTCTTTGAAACTTAGATCTACTCCTCCTAAGCATGATATCAATGAGTCTCTCAAAGCTATGAGAATTTCCATTGATGAGTGCAAAGAAAGAACCACTAGATTGCGTGATAAGAAAGATTGCTTTGTAAAGGCGTGTTCTTCTAGTTTCCATGAAAATAATGATGAAGATCTTAAAGATATTGATGTGTCCCCTATTAGATCTCTGTTTTCAATATGAATCTTAATAATTATGGGACTGGAGATGAGTCAACTTTAGTTAAAAGGCGTCCCAATGATTCGGAGTTTTTAGATCTTGATGCTAAATTTGGTAAAAGTGGGATTGGAGAGGACAAGAGTTTAAATAGCATCGAACCCACTATCTTGGATTTCAAGGAATTTAATTATGATAATTGTTCTTTAGAAGGTTGTATTTCCTTGTTGCAATCCATTGTGAATTCTCCTCATGCTTATAGTCAAAATAAAGCTTTTACCAAACATATTGTTGATGCCTTGATGCAATATTTTGATGAAAAACTTAATTTGGAAGTTTCTATACCTAGAAAACTTAATGATGAGTGGGAACTTACTATAAAGATTAAAATTAAAGATCATGAGTGTTATGCTTTATGTGATTTGGGTGCTAGTGTTTCCACGATTCCCAAAACTTTATGTGATATTCTAGGTTTCCTGGATCTTGATGATTGCTCTTTAAAATTTGCACCTTCCGGATTCCACCATTGAAAAGCCAATGAGAAGTATCAATGATGTTCTCATAGTTGCAAATATAAATTTGGTGCCCGTAGATTTTATCGTTCTTGATATAGATTGCAATCTTTCTTGCCCTATTATTCTTAGTAGACCTTTCCTTAGAACGATTGGTGCGATTATTGATATGAAGGAAGGCAATATTAGATTCCAATTTCCATTAAGGAAAGGAATGGAGCACTTTCCAAGAAAGGAAGTCAAATTACCTTATGAATCTATCATGCGAGCTATTTATGAATTGAGTGCCAAAGATGGCACTACTTAGATCTATCCTCGCTTTTATGCCTAGCTAGGGGCGTTAAACGATAGCGCTAGTTGGGAGGCAACCCAATTGTATTTGTGTTTTTTGTTTTTGTTTCTGTTTAGTAATAAATTTTGCATATAACTTATTTTTAGATGTGTTTTTATGTTTTAATTAGTGTTTGTGCCAAGTAGAACCTATAGGATAACCTATGGTGTTAGTTAATTTGATTATGCTGAAAAACAGAAACTTTGCGCGCATGAAAATAATTTTAGTAATTCACAGAAATGTGATTTTGTGTTGATTATTTTTGTTATAGATCAATAGACAAATTTCCTAGGACTTCCTATTTTGGTAGGATTTTAAGAGTTTTAGAAGTATTCGAGAGTTACATATTACTACAGACTGTTCTGTTTTTGACAGATTCTGCCTTTCGTGTGTTGTTTGCTTATTTTGATGCATGTATGGCTAGTATTAAGTGGTATGAACCATAGAAAAGTTGGAATACAGTAGGTCTAATACCAATATAAATAAATAATGAGTTCATTACAGTTCCTTATGTGGTGGTTTTTCTTTCTTTCACTAACGGAGCTTATGAGATTTTCTGTTTAGTTTTGTGTTGTGAAGTTTTCAAGTTTTGGGTAAAGATTTGATGGACTATGGAATAAGGAGTTGCAAGAGCCTAAGATTGGGGATGCACATGGAACCCCAAGATATTCAAGAATAGCCAAAAGCCTTAGCTTGGGGATGCCCCCGGAAGGCATCCCCTCTTTCGTCTTCGTTTATCAGTAACTTTACTTGGAGCTATATTTTTGTTCGCCACATGATATGTGTTTTGCTTGGAGCGTCTTGTATGATATTAGTATTTGCTTTTTAGTTTTCCACAATAATCCTTGCTATACACACCTTTTGGGGAAGCCCACTTGATTGGAATTTATTAGAATACTCTATGTGCTTCACTTATATTTTTTGAGCTAGATAGTTTTTGCTCTAGTGCTTCACTTATATTTTTTAGAGCACGGCAGTGGCTTAATTTTGTAGAAATTGTTAGTCTCTCATGCTTCACTTATATTATTTGAGAGTCTCTTAGAACAGCATGGTATTTGCTATGGTTATAAAATTGGTCCTAGAATGGTGGGCATCCAAGTTGGGTATAATAAAAATTATCATAGGAAGTGAATTGGATGCTATGATCAATTTGATACTTGATAATTGTTTTGAGATATGGAGGTAGTGATATTAGAGTCATGCTAGTTGGGTGATTATGAATTTAAAGAGTGCTTGTGTTGAAGTTAGCAAGTCCCGTAGCATGCACGTATGGTTAAAGTTGTGTAACAAATTTGAAACATGAGGTGTTCTTAGATTGTGCATTCTTATGAGTGGCGGCCGGGGACGAGCGATGGTATTTTCCTACCAATCTATCCCCCTAGGAGTATGCGCATAGTGTTTGGTTTTTGATGACTTGTAGATTTTTTCAATAAGTATATGAGTTCTTTTGACTAATGTTGAGTCCATGGATTATACGCACTCTCACCCTTCCATCATTGCTAGCCTCTTCGGTACCGTGCATTGCCCTTTCTCACTTTGAGAGTTGGTGCAAACTTCGCCGGTGCATCCAAACCCCGTGATATGATAGGCTCTATCACACATAAAACCCCTTATATCTTCCTTAAAACAGCCACCATACCTACCTATTATGACATTTCCATAGCCATTCCGAGATATATTGCCATGCAACTTTCCACCGTTCCGTTTATCATCATGACACACATTATCATTGTCATATTGCCTTGCATGATCATGTAGTTGACATTGTATTTGTGGCAAAGCCACCATGCATAAATTTTCATACATGTCACTCTTGATTCATTGCCCATCCCAGTACACCGCCGGAGGCATTCATATAGAGTCATATCTTGTTCTAGTTTTGAGTTGTAATTCATGAGTTGTAAATCAATAAAAGTGTGATGATCATCATTATTAGAGCATTGTTCTAAAAAAAGGCCAAAAAGAAAAAAAGGCCAAAGAAAAAAAAAGAAAATAAATAAATAAAAAGGGGGCAATGTTACTATCCTTTTCCACACTTGTGCTTCAAAGTAGCACCATGTTCTTCATGTAGAGAGTCTCATATGTTGTCACTTTCATATAGTAGTGGGAATTTTTCATTATAGAACTTGGCTTGTATATTCCTACGATGGGCTTACTCAAAATGCTCTAGGTCTTCTTGACCAAGCAAGTTGGATGCACACCCACTTAGTTTCTTTTGTTGAGCTTTCGTACATTTATAGCTCAGGTGCATCCGTTGCATGGCAATCCCTACTCCTCATGTTGACATCAATTGATGGGCATCTCCATAGCCCGTTGATTATCCTCGTCAATGTGATACTTTCTCCTTTTTGTCTTCTCCATATAATCCCCATCATCATATTCTATTCCACCCATAGTGCTATATCCATAGCTCACGCTCATGTATTGCGTGAAAGTTGAAAAAGTTTGAGATTATTTAAGTACGAAACAATTGCTTGGCTTGTCATCTGGGGTGTATAAGATGGGAGCATTTTTGTGTGACGAAAATGAAGCATAGCCTAACTATATGATTTTGTAGGGATGGACTTTCTTTAGCCATGTTATTTTGAGAAGACATGATTGCTTTGATTAGTATGCTTGAAGTATTACTATTTCTTATGTCAATATGAACTTTTATTTTGAATCATTTGGATCTGAACATTCATGCCACAATAAAGAAAATTACATTGAGAATTATGCTATGTAGCATTCCACATCAAAAATTATGTTTTTATCATTTACCTACTCGAGGACGAGAAAGAATTAAGCTTGGGGATGTGCTTGATACGTCTCCAACGTATCTATAATTTTTGATTGTTCCATGCTATTATATTACCCGTTTTGGATGTTTATGGGCTTTACTTTACACTTTTATATCATTTTTGGGCTAACCTCGAACCGGAGGCCCAGCCCGTATTGCTATTTTTTTTGCCTATTTCAGTGTTTCGAACAAAAGGAATACCAAACGGAGTCCAAACGGAATGAAACCTTCGGGAGCATAATTTTTGGACCAAACGTGATCTAAAGGAATTGGAGCGCAAGTCAAGAAGCAATCGAGGAAGCCACGAGGGTGGAGGGCGCCCCCCCTACTGGGCACACCCCCTATCTCGTGGGCCGCTCGGGCGTCTACCGACCTACTTCTTCCTCCTATATATACCCACGTACCCCAAGAACATCAAAGACGACCACAAAAAACTATTTCCACCACCGTAACCTTCTGTATCCGCGAGATCCCATCTTGGAGCCTTCGCCGGTGCTCCGTTAGAGGGGGAATCAACCACGGTGGGCTTCTACATCAACACCATAGCCTCTCCGATGAGTTGTGAGTAGTTTACCACAGACCTTCGGGTCGATAGTTATTAGCTAGATGGCTTCTTCTCTCTTTTTGTATCTCAATACCATGTTTTCCTTGATCTTCTTAGAGATCTATTTGATGTAACTCTTTTTGCAGTGTGTTTGTCGAGATCTGATGAATTGTGGGTTTATGATCAAGTTTATCTATGAGAAATATTTGAATCTCCTCTGAATTCTTTTATGTGTGATTAAGTTATCTTTGCAAGTCTCTTCGAATTATCAGTTTGGTTTGGCCTACTAGATTGATCTTTCTTGCAATGGGAGAAGTTCTTAGCTTTGGGTTCAATCTTGCGGTGTCCTTTCCCAGTGACAGTAGGGCACCAAGGCACGTGTTGTATTGTTGCCATCGAGGATAAAAAGATGGGGTTTATATCATATTGCATGAGTTTATCCCTCTACATCATGTCATCTTTCTTAATGCGTTACTCTGTTCTTTATGAACTTAATACTCTAGATGCATGCTTGATAGCAGTCGAGGTGTGGAGTAATAGTAGTAGATGCAGGCAGGAGTCGGTCTACTTGTCACGGACGTGATGCCTATATACATGATCATGCCTAGATAATCTCATAATTATTCTCTTTTCTATCAATTGCTCGACAACAATTTGTTCACCCACCGTAATACTTATGCTATCTTGAGAGAAGCCACTAGTGAAACCTATGGCCCCCGGGTCTATCTTTTATCATATAAGCTTTCACTCTACTTTTATTTGCATCTTTACTTTTCCAATCAATATCATAAAATACCAAAAATATATTTATTTTATCATATTATCTCCACCAGATCTCATTTCGCAAGTGACCGTGAAGGGATTGACAACCCCTTTATTGCGTTGGTTGCAAGTTCTTGTTTTTTTGTGTAGGTGCGTGGGACTTTTGAGGAGACTCCTACTGGATTGATACCTTGGTTCTCAAAAACTGAGGGAAATACTTACGCTACTATTGTTGCATCACCCTTTCCTCTTCAAGGAAAACCAATGCAAGCTCAAGACGTAGCAACGTGCATCCAGAACATGATAAACAAGATAATCAAGCTCGTCAACATGATCCAGGTTATGCTCGTTCGCTGGATCCTTCTGTGCCAATGCCGGACTTGCTATTTGTGGGAATTCGATCCGGCCAAGCACCAGAGTACTAGATCTCTTCGACACAATGCACAAAGATATCCGGAAGGTGCTCTTCAAGGCCGGCGAGACACCACCGCCCACGACCGAGGATCGTGGGCATAGCTTAACTCGCGAGGCTAATCCGGTAAGTTCTTTCATGTTTTCAAGGTATACCCTTTACTGGCATATTCGAGGAAGGAATCTAAGCCTCCCTATCAATTTTTTCAGGCCTGGATAGAGATGGCGGAGCGGATTAACTGTCCGGCTCCGCTGCCCGAAGGCCCAAAAATCCCGCTTCTAACAATGATGCTGGTTCCGGCACCTTATCAGGTGCCGGAGAAGAAGGCCAAGGGGACCAGATATGGTCTCCGTCGCAAAGGCGGTTTGGACGCAATGTCTGAAGACGCCGAGGATCACTCCTCCGTTGCTGAAGACGACGAGGAAGAGGAGGAGGAAGAAGAAGAAATACATTCCCCCCTGCAGGGGGGAGAAAGAAGAGGACGTCCTCCACGCATCTGGAGGCCGGGGTGTCCAAGAAGGGGAAAGCTTCCCTTCCGGACAACTCCACAGCGGCCACCAACAGCAGCTGGGAGTGGGAGCCTAGGGACAAGCCCCTGGCCAAATCATAAGTGTCGGGACACGGTAATGTATCCAGCCTTTTTACCTTATTGTTTTTAATGTGCTGGATCATGCACTTGCAGTCCGGCTCGGTCCAACATCGAGCTATCCTCCTCTTCAGAGGGATCGTTGGACCCGTCGGCGATGGACAGCGGGTCCCTTCCGATGGCCTCCTCCCCCAATGCCATGGACAACACTGAGGTGCTGTATCGAAGGATCCCAGGCCAGGGAGAGGCTCAGGAGGCCGTCCTGGTGGTGCCGGAGGGTGAAACCTCGGTTGCCGAACACATGGGGGAGCAAATCCCCACGGACATCGACGATGGGGGCCGTATACAATTCGGCCCCCAGCCGAATACAGCTCCGGAGGCCCATGTGGCTCCGGACTCAAGCAGGCCGCCTCTTTCGAAAGAGGGGGGTGAGCCAACTCCACCGGTTTCCTCTGTCCATCCAGAGGCACCGGATAGATTGCTGGAAGCGCTGCGAGGCGCTTCCATTGTTGAAGAACACCGTACCCTTATGGGTACAGTTATTGAGAAGATCCAGTCCGCGAAGAGCGGACTGACCGAAGCGTGCACGAGCCTTCTAACGGGCTTTGAGGTAAGCAACGCAATTATAAAAAGAATGTCATAGTATAGACAGTAGCCCCTGATACTCTGTCCGGTGTTCGGAAAGAAAAACTGAACAGAGGATCAAGTAATTTTTGCAGGAGTCTAATCTAAAATGTCTATGTGAACAAGCAGGCATCGCTGCTAGCTGCGTCCACTGATACTACGGAAGTCTCCGGACTGAAGCAGAATCTGGAGCGGACCGAGGAAGAGCTCGGCCGCGTGAAGAAGTAGCCGGAGGACAGTCAAGGTATGAAGTAACCTATGTATATATTTTGGAAGGATGAATGATTTGTGCCGACTAAAGTGTCATGAACTTTATTAGGGCAACGACCGAAGTGGCGGCCCTCAAGAAGGCGTTGGCCGAGGCCAAGGACAAAGCGGCTGTCAGATTTTGGGTTCCGGCAGACCCTTGAGGTTCGAACACTGGGGTGTGCGTGGAGATTCAACCCTCTACCAGCTCGCTCCTCGCTGAATCGCTAGGATCTAAACTACCAGACAGAACATCACAAGAGACACAAGATTTATACTGGTTCAGGCCACCATTGTGGTGTAATACCCTACTCCAGTGTGTGGTGTGGTGGATTGCCTCTTGGGCTTGATGATGAATAGTACAAGGCAAAACAGCCTCGCGAGGGTCTATTCTTGGCTGGTGCGACGAACTGCTGGGAGGAGTTCAATCGCTCTCTCTACTGGTTTTCCGGTGAGGGTTTGTTTGATGCCCTACCCCAGGGGTGGCTAGTCCTATTTATAGGCAAAGGCCCTGGGCCTCTTCCCAAATATTAAGCGGGAGGGGCGCCAACAATTGGCCATTTTGAAGGGGAACATCGGGTACACTTATCCTGACTAAAGTTGGTCCTCGCCTGTCAAAGGCTCTGGTGGTGACGCCGGCTTGGGCTCCACAATGACTTCCTTCCAGCCGTTGGGCTGGTCTTGGTCTTGTTGCACCGAAATGGATGCCTTTGCTTGATGCTCTCGCTTGCACTTGCTCCCTTTGCACCAAAGAGGAAAGGAGGACACTGCGAGGGGTGGCGCCCGACTGGCGCCCTTGGTCATCATGGCTTGCGTCATGGGCACCTCGCGAGGTACCCCGCCTTAAACTCTCTGCCTCCTCATGAGCCAGCTTGACGATGCCGTGCCTGAGGAAGCTCCTTGTCGTCCGCCCCGCGAGGCTTGGCCCCTCGCGAGGGTCTTGAGCTTGTGTTGATGAAGATGGGCTGTGCTGGGCCTCCTTTGAGCCACGCCGCAGGCCGCAGGCAGGCAAGCCTGGGGACCCCCATTCCCACAACGCTGACAGCGGCCAAGGAACGAGCCGCGCGCGAGAAGCAGGAGGCCCGGGTCCATGAGGTTCAGCAAGAGCTCCAGGACGCCGTCAAGAAGTGTGAATCCTTGGAGCGTGATTTTAAGGAGCAAGAGTACGAACTTGCCAAGGCCTGCTAGAGTGCACAAGATGCCCGGGCCGAAGCCCAGGGCACCCTCCAGGAAATCCAGGCGGCCAAGAAGATCACGGTGGGTAAGGCTTTCATTATGCAGAGCAGATATGTGAAGGAAAGGTTCCTTTTACTTGCCAGGATTTGGAGCTCTCCAGGGGCGTTTGTGGATCTGCCGCACAGCGTGTCAGATGCTGCGGAATTCTATCGAGCCGAAGAGGGGAGCTCAATGGAGAAGCTGTTCTGGTCGCAATACCTTGGACCAGAACATCCAGTGCCCTTTAGCGATCAGCTGAAACAACTGGTTGAGCTGCATAGGGCGGCCGAACTAGCCATGAAGGATTTGATAATCCGGCTATGGCCTGCCGAAGCCATTCCCAGCAGCTACTTCAGACTCATGAAGCGGCTTGTGAGCGCGTGCCCTAGGCTTGACGCCGTCAAGCGGTCGGTCTATATTGGAGGCGCGCGAATGGACTTTGCCCGCGCCAAGATGCACTAGGCAAAGATGGACGCCACGAAGCTGATGTCGAGGGGCCACCCGAGGGCAAGGAGCACCGCAGACCCCAATTGTATTTTGACAGTGTCCTGGAAGGATCCCGCCTTGTGGTAGAGCAATGTGCTAAGGATATCATATTCCCATGAATACACTCATGTTATCATGTCCTGTATTATGAAACATATAGTTATGTAATATAATTAAAAGTTTACCTATTGTGCGGCCGTTTATGAAATCTGAGAGTTGGCCAGTCGTCGGCTTCTGCCCCCACGTAGATAGTACGGGGGTATTTGGGATAAATCAAGACACTATTTACTCCAGAGTTTGGTTCTTAAAGGAGGTGTTTAGCGCAACGAACAAGGCAATCGGACTATACAGCTTTATCAGCCTCACTTAGCCATAGGAGTTTGACAACAACAAAAATTAGGCGCAACCCCTAGTGTTCGGAAGTCCGGATTTGGGATGCTTTAAACACCTGATCAGATAAAAACTGATTCCTTACATAATGCAGAAAAAATCTCTAAGGATTTGAAACCACTCGAACAGCTGACCAGCTCTCGCCGCATCATGACAGTCAGTTTTCGGCTTTCTCTACTAAGGTGCTCATCTAGAAGAACCGGGACACAATCATAGTAGTTATCCCTTTACTACCCTAGCCGATATAGCAGAACGTAAGGTAGTAAGGACAGGAGCTGGGCAACCCAACTATTGACCAAAGACACGATTCAGAGCCAATGCATATAATGTTATAAGTTCGGGGTGCCGAACTGTACTATAAAAGTGTTCAGACTGTATTGCCGTGTCACGGGGTATGATGAAGCCCCTGGCGAATTAAGGCGTACCAGAGTGTACGGACGCAATTGATAATAATATATATAAAGAAAAGGGAAAAAAAATCAAGAAATAAGCTGACGCTGCAAATATTGAGCCGCAAATTATTTTCCATAGTAATTTGATTAATACGTAAGGCGTACTTGTGCAAGTAATGCGATAAGCAAATAAGGCTATTTGACATGCCATGACCAAGGGCGAGCTGCGTGCGGGTATTTTAAAATAGGTATAACAATTGTTAGCCGAGACCACCTGAGGGTTCCCTTGTACTTCAAAGCTTCTTGCCTTCTTGGTGTATCTGTCCCTTGATAGGTCCGATGATTAGGTTATCAGAAAAAGCCTCAGAAAGAGAAAAACCTGAAAGAAAAAGAAAAAGTAAAGGTATGCGGGTCCATGAGCGGTTGAGCCGCATTACGGACCGCGGTCTAGCTGTGCCTCCTTCCATGCCCATGGTATTTTAAGTGTGTAGTTATGTATGCGCGGCACGAGTATCGCCGCCTTGTTGGGACTGGGATAGAGGCCAAATTGCTAGTCAATCTCTAGACGAGCTGGACTGTCCTGCTGTAGAGTAGTTCGGACTTGCTCGACGGTGTCCGGGAGCTTGGCTGTTGAATTGTGGTTATGCCTGGCAAGGCCGCTTTGTACTTCTGCTACAAGGGCCACGGTGTGCTCCTCGGTACGGAGGGAGTGTTTCGTGTTTCCATTGACCGTTATGACACCGCCTGGTCCAGGCATCTTGAGCTTGAGGTAGGCGTAGTGTGGCACCGCATTGAATCAAGCGAATGCGGTTCGTCCGAGCAGTGCATGATAGCCACTGCGGAAGGGGACGATGTCGAAGATCAACTCTTCGCTTTGGAAATTATCCGGGGATCCGAAGACCACTTCCAGTGTGATTGAGCCCATATAGTAGGCCTCTACACCTGGTACAACACCTTTAAAGGTGGTTTTTGTGGGCTTGATCCTTGAGGGATCGATACCCATTTTGCACATTGTATCCTGATAGAGCAGGTTCAGGCTGCTGCCACCATCCATGAGGACTCGCGTAAGGTGGAATCCATTAATAATTGGGTCAAGGACCAGTGCGACTGAACTGCCATGACGGATACTGGTTGGATGGTCCCTGCGATCGAAGGTCATCGAACAGGACGACCGTGGGTTGAACTTTGGGGCGACTGGCTCCGTCGCGTAGACGTCCCTGAGTGCACGCTTGCGCTCCCTCTTGGGGATATGGGTGGCGTATATCATTTTTACCGTTTATCTTGGGGGGAGGACTTCTTCTGTCCCCCTGTGTTTGGTGGCCGGGGTTCCTCGTCATCGTCCTTGCTTTGCGACCCCTTCTCCTTGTTCTTGGTGTTTAACTTCCCGGCCTATTTAAAAACCCAACACTCTCTGTTGGTATGATTTGCTGGTTTATCAGGGGTGTCGTGGATTTGGCATGGTCAATCTACTATGGACGGGCCCGGATTATTTCTCTTAAATGGCTTCTCCCGCTGACCATCCTTAGAGCTATTGAATCCGGCGTTGACCGCTGTGTCTTCGATGTTGTCACCGTTGTTTCGACGCTTATGTCTATTGTGTCGGGGCTTGTCGTTGTTGTTTCTGGCTTCAAAAGCGCCAGGTTCGCTTGTATTGTTGTTTCTACGGGCTAGCCAGCTATCTTTGCCCGCATAGAAGCGGGTCATGAGTGCCGTAAGGGCTGACATGGACTTCAGTTTTTCCTGGCCGAGGTGTCTGGCCAGCCATTCATCACGGATGCTGTGCTTGAAGGCCGCTAGGGCTTCAGCGTCCGGACAGTTGACGATCTGGTTCTTTTTAGTTAAGAACCTGGTCCAGAATTTCCTGGCTGACTCTCCGGGCTGTTGGATTATGTGACTAGGTCATCAGCATCCGGAGGTCGGACATATGTGCCTTGGAAGTTGTCGAGGAAGGCGTCCTCCAAGTCCTCCCAGCTGCCAATGGAGTTTTTGGGAAGACTGTTCAACTAGTACCTAGATGGTCCCATGAGTTTGAGCAGGAGGTATTTGATGGCGTGAAGATCATCACCGCGGGCCATATGAATATAGAGAAGAAAGTACTCAATCCATACCGCGGGGTCTGTTGTGCCATCATATGATTCGATGTTCACGGGTTTAAACCCTTCTAGGAAATCGTGTTCCATTACTTCATCAGTGAAGCAAAGGGGGTGTGCGGCGCCTCTATATTTGGCCAAGTCGTGATGTAGCTCGGATGGAGTTCGTCTGCAGTTTTCGGTCCGGACGTGGTTATGTTTGTCACATTCAGCTGGATGGCCATCATCGCGCATCGGGGCACGCCCCCGTGATCTATAGATTGATCTTGTCTGACCTGCTCTATTTTCCAAGTCATTCTGCAGGTCATGTGTATATCCCCGAGCTGTTGTATTTCTATTTGTTTGGCGAGGTAATGCGGGCTGGTGTTCGGCTCGAGGTGCCGCTTTGTCTCGGCCACGTGGTGGCCGGTCAGCCGCATTGTACCTTAGTAGGACGGGCTCTAGTGCCTCGTCATCGAACTGTGGTAACAGTTTGCGCTTCGAGTAGCTTTTGATTGGGCGCTCGAGGCCATATTCCTCGACTGCTAGGACATTAGTCCATCTTTCATTGAGCAGATTTTGATCAGCTTGAAGCTGCTGCTGCTTCTTTTTCAGGCTCCTTGCAGTGGCAATCAGCCGGCGCTTAAAGCATTCCTGTTCGGCGGGCTCTTCAGGCACGATCAAATCTTCGTCACCGAGGCTCACCTCATCCTCAGAGAGCGGAAGGTAGTTGCTATCCTCCGAGTCTTCATTCATGGCCTGTTCGCCAGGGCTGACTCGCCAATCCTCCAATTCCTCCTGCTCGGAGGTTGGCTCAATGGGGTCTTCATTGTCTTCGGCACCGTCCGGAGTGTTGTTTTCTTCTGTGATGGTGCTGCTATTTTTACTACGGCGTGGCATAGAGCGGCACCGCTGATGTCGATGCTTTGGCTGTATCTCAGGAGGTTTATCCTCGACTGGATTTTCATCGTCGCTGTTGTTTTCTTTGGGTGTATCCACCATGTATATGTTGTACGAGGAGGTGGCTGTCCAACACCCTGTAGGCCGTGGTTCTTGCTCCTCTCCGGCATCATCGTCCATGCCATCGATGTCTTCGGAGTCGTAATCAAGAATGTCGGTTAAGTCGTCGGCAGTGGCT
This sequence comes from Triticum timopheevii, assembly GCA_963921465.1. Taxonomy (NCBI): domain Eukaryota; kingdom Viridiplantae; phylum Streptophyta; class Magnoliopsida; order Poales; family Poaceae; genus Triticum; species Triticum timopheevii. Next base: position 311,185,673 of record OY997262.1, on the reverse strand, counting down.
ATAAAGTGGGTGGTGGGTGGGAAACGAAGTTCTTCATCATCCGCTTCCCATTCGAGCTGAACATAGTTCGGCTGAGAGTCCCCCGACAAGGAGAGGGATTTTAATGAGTTTAACACGTCGCCAAAATGCGAGTGCTGGAAGATGTCCGCGGAGCTGAACTCCAAGATCGGCGCCCTATCAGGTTCGATGGACGCGGACGCATGCGGTCCGGAACCCATGGCCACAGAAAAGTCCGAGGTTCCGGTGACACAAGCCCAGCTTGATGTTGGGTCTGTGTGCGGCTCGAGTGCCGCTGAGTCTGCGGCCTCCGTGGCGGGGTTAAGCTTCCCGTCTTTGGACGATGCAGTCTGCTCCGGATCTAGGGCAAGAGCGGTCATAGGCGCTATCTCCTGCGCGCGGCCAGATGACAGATCTAGGTCATGTTCATCATGGTGGCCGGGGACAACCGTCATGGGCTCGAACCCGTCAAAGATCAAGCCTCCACGGATATCGGCCACAAAATTCAGACTTCCAAATCTGACCTGATGGCCAGGGGTGTAGCTATCGATCGGCTCTAGATGTCCAAATGAGTTGGCCCGCAGTGCGAAGCCGCCGAATACGAAGATCTATCCGGGGAGGAAGATCTCTCCCTGGACTGCGTTGTTGTAGATGATTGATGGAGCCATCAAGCCTTCTGGTGACGACGCAACGAAACTCTCAATGAAAGCACCATTGTCGGTGTCAAAACTGGCGGATCTCGTGTAGGGGTTCCCGAACTATGCATCTAAGGCTAATGGTAACAGGAGGAGGGGGACACAATGTTTACCCAGGTTCGGGCCCTCTCTACGGAGGTAATACCCTACTTCCTGCTTGATTGATCTTGATAAATATGAGTATTACAAGAGTTGATCTACCACGAGATCGTAATGGCTAAACCCTAGAAGTCTAGCCTATGAGGTTATGATTGTTCTATGGACTAAACCCTCCAGTTTATATAGACACCGGAGGGGGCTAGGGTTACACAAAGTCAGTTACAGAGAAAGGAATCTACATATCCGAATCGCCAAGCTTGCCTTCCATGCAAAGGAGAGTCCCATTCGGACATGGGAAGAAGTCTTCTATCTTGTATCTTCATAGCCCAACAGTCCAGCCAAAGTATATAGTCCGGCTGTCTGAGGACCCCTTAATCCAGGACTCCCTCAGAGGTCACCTAGTGCTATTCGAAAATTATCCGGTTTCATGCGATTCAGAATGAGTTTGTTAACAAGACTTGATCAACCTTGTTAGTGGATTCCTTTTGATGAGCATGAGATGGATGAAGTTAGAAAGCACAACCTTCTGTACCCTCCTTTTACATTCTGTTATTTAGATTAAATAAAGCAAAAATAGTATTTTCTGTCTGTTTTCTTAATTATCCTTGTAATAAAAAAATACCCTGAAAATAGAAGTTCTCCAAATGCCATGAAAATGAAATATGATTTTTTCTAGAATATTTGAGAATATCTGGCACTCAAAACACATCAGGGGGAGCCAGCACCTAGCCACGAGGGTCCAAGACGCGCCCTCCCCCTGGGCGCACCCCGCTGCCTCGTGGGCCCCTGGTGCCCCCCTCCACTTATTATAGCACCCACACACTCCTTCTTCCTCCCAAAGAAAATCACCAACCAGCTCAAGCATGAGTCTAGCTCATCTTCCTGCCATTTTCGATCTCCTTGCTTAAAGCTCCACTCACAAAACTGCTTTGGGGGATTGTTATTCAGTATGTGACTCCTCCAATGGTCCAATTAGTTTTTGTTCTAGTGCTTTATTCATTGCAAATTTTTGCTGCTTAGGTGACCCTGTTCTTGAGCTTGCATGTCAAATTTATATGGTCCCAAGTAGTTCTAATGCATGATATAGTCTCTAGGCACTTGTGGGAGTAGTTGCCATCAATCTTGTTGAGTTTGGTGCACTTTTATTTTGAGTCAGTAAAAATTTCAGAAATTTTTCAGAGAAAGAAACAATGCATAGAAAAATATACCAAGGTGGTTCCTCAAGGAAACAAGAACCAAGGCTCGCAATACGTGAGCCAGACGATGAACCACCAAGGGAAGCTCAAGTGCGGCCTTGTGAATGGCTGTCAGAGGAGTTTATGGTCCAAGCAGGCATCAAGGACGAATTTGATGCATATGTGCGTAATGCTGATCTTGAGGACTTCGTGTCAGATAAGTTCCTACAGTACTACTACCTTACTGATTCCTTTTTGAGAAGGTTTAAATTTACATCTTCACGCAATTCTCACACTGTTTTATTTGATCTTTATGATAAATCATATACCATGGACCTAGAAGATTTTAATACTACTTGTAAACTCCCACAGTGGGGCGATGTTAGTGAACCTCGTAAATCTGAATATAAAGACTTTCTTGGTAGTATCACTGTGGGTGAATCCAGAGAAATCACACAAGCTACCATAGGGAGCATTCATTTCCCGTCCATACATTATTTTGCTCTCTTTATAGGTAGATGCATTAACGGTAATGATGAAGCTTGTCACATGTGCGTTCCTGATCTTAGTGTCCTCAAGAGTGCGGTACTAGGCGATAAACAATATAACTAGGGGGCCATTGTTGCACGAAGGCTGCATCTTAATGGTACATGTGGAGATTTGTTTTGTGGGATTTATGCAACTCGTGTAGCTAATTATCTTGGTGTACCCATACATGGAAGTGACATGGAGTTGCCTCCTGCTTATCTAGATTATAGTGCCATGGTTAGCCATCAGTTTCTTGAGAGGAATGAACAGTTCCTCCAGTACCAACTAATCTTTGACAAACAGCGTATTGTCCATGTTGCTCTCCCTGCTCCCACTTTCTTTGACTTTCAGGCAAAACGGAGATACTTTATAACCAGGGAGGAGGCAAACGAGTATGAGAGGAGGACGGAGGCAGCTCGCCTCCAAGCTGTGGCTCGTCACGCAGTAGCTGCTGCATCTCAGTACAACCCCGACTATGACTTTGGATATCCGCCAGGCCAACAGTGGTCATAGACCAACTTAGGCCAAAAGCCTAAGCTTGGGGGAGTACTTATTTCTCACCGACATTACATTCATGTTCACACACTCATTCCAATTGTCGGTGCTCATACTTTTTCATTGTGCTATCCGTGCTAGTTTATTTTCTTTTCTAAGTCTTCTTCTTGTGTGTTTGAAAAACCTTAAGAAAAACAAAAAAATTAGTTGTAGCTTTTAGCTAGTTTACTTTCCATGCCTGTAGTAGTAGTAACTAAAAGAAAACTCAAAAAGATTTCTCATTCTTCTTTTGCTTGTTGGGAGCTTTCCCGTGTAAATAGTTTTATTTCTTTTCTTTTCCTTGGGGGACGAGAGGAGAAGACCATGATGAAAATGTTGAGTGGCTCTCATATGCATTATTGTTGATTTAACCAAGAGCCCATATTACCTTGTCTTCTCCCTTGAATTGAATGCTTGCAGATTCCACCTTTATCCACACCATTCGGTCGTGCGAGTGAAAGGCAATAATGATTATATATGATGGACTGATTGAGATGAGAGAAGCTGGTATGAACTCGACCTATCTTGTTTTTGTAAATATGATTAGTTCATTGTTCCTGATTCAGCCTATTATGAATAAACATGTTTGCAATGACAATTAGAGATTATAGTTGCTCATGCCATGCTTAATTAGCTAGGATTTTATAATGGTTTACCTTGCGTGCCAACATGCTATTAAAATGGTTGTGATGTGGTATGATAGGGTGGTATCCTCCTTTGAACGATTTGAGTGACTTGACTAGGCACATGTTCACGCATGTAGTTGAAACAAAATCAACATAGCCTCCACGATATTTATGTTCATGGTGGATTATATCCTACTCATGCTTGCACTCAATGTCTATTAATTTTAATGCATGTCCATGACTGTTGTCGCTCTCTAGTTGGTTACTTCCCAGTCTTTTTCTAGCCTTCACTTGTACTAAGCGGGAATATTGCTTGTGCATCCACTTCCATAAACCCCAAGGTTATTCCATATGAGTCCACCATACCTTCCTATATGCGGTATCTACCAGCCGTTCCAAGTAAATTTGTATGTGTCAAACTCTAAACCATCAAATGAAATTCTGTTTTGCATGCTCGAATAGCTCATGTATCAACTTGGGATGTCTGTATCTTCCATGCTAGGCAGGTTATTCTCAAGAGGAGTGGACTCCGCTCCTCACTCACGAGAAAATGGCTGGTCACCGGGATGCCCAGTCCCATGCTCAAATCAAATCAAAATAATTGCAAACAAAACTCCCCCAGGATTGTTGTTAGTTGGAGGCACCCGTTGTTTCGGGCAAGCCATGGATTGATGTTTGTTGGTGGTGGGTGAGGGAGTCCTGGATTAGGGGGTATCCGGACAGCCGGACTGTGTACAACGTCCGAAGTATTGAAGCGTGAAGATACAAGACTCAAGACTTCGGCCCGTGTCCGGATGGGACTCTCCTTTGCATGGAAGGCAAGCTTGGCGATCCGGATATTATGTTTACTTCCTTGTAACCGACTCCATGTAAACCCTAGTCCTCTCCGGTGTCTATATAAACTGGAGAGGTTGGTCCTTAGAAGGCCGATCACAATTACAATCATTCCATCATAGGCTAGCTCTTAGGGTTTAGCGTCTACGATCTCGTGGTAGATCTACTCTTGTACTACCCATATCTTCAATATTAATTAAGAAGGAAGTAGGGTTTTACCTCCATCGAGAGGGCCCGAACCTGGGTAAACATCTGTGTCCCTTGCTTCCTGTTACCATCAGCCTTGATGCACAGATTGGGACCCCTACCCGAGATCCGCCGGTTTTGACACCGACATTGGTTCTTTCATTGAGAGTTCCTCTGTCTCGTCGCTACGGGGCTCGATGGCGCCTTCAATCGTCAACAACACGGTCCAGGGGGAGACTTTTCTCCCCGGAAAGATCTTCGTGTTCGGCAACTTCGCACTGCGGGCCAATTCGCTGGGCTATCTGGATCAGATCGATGGTTACGCCCCCGGCCACCAGGTTAGGTTCAAAAACTTGAACTACACAGCTGATATTCGCGGAGACTTGATCTTTGACGGATTTGGGCCTGCGCCAGGATCACCGAACAATCACGACGAGCATGGCTTAAACCTGCTGTCGGACAAAGCTCAGGATCTAAACCCGGAGCAAGTTGCGTTGCCTAAGGACGGAGGGGTGGACCTCGCCCTACAAACCGCACACTCATCGGCGATGGAGCCGAACACGGGTCTCACCTGTGGTGGCCTGTGACTTCGGACCCCCGGATTCGCATCCGGATGATGGTTCCTGTCCCCGCGCTCAAGAGCCCGCCAAGCCTGGTTGGGCTCCGGTACTGGAATTCACCACTGTGGATATCTTCCAGCACTCGCCCTTGGGCGACATGCTGAATTCACTAAAAACTCTCTCTTTGACAGAGGATTCCGGGCCGAACTATGCCCGGCTCGAGTGGGAAGCAGGCACGAAGAAATTCGTTACCCACCCACCACCCACTTCATAGCCACGGTTGATGATTTAACCGACGTGCTTGACTTCGACTCCAAAGGCATCGATGATATGGACGACAATGCAGGAGGAGATTCAGAATCTATGGAGTACCGGACTTCCGCCTCGTCACATGACATATACATGGTGGATACGCCCATGGAGGACGACGGTGACAATCCGGAGGATAAAACCCCCGGGTAAAAGCCAAAGCAACGGCGCAGACGCCGTTCCAAATCCAGCAACAGAAAAAATATCAGCAAGAGCGCCAGAAGGATCGACACTCTGGTCAACTCCGAAGGCAACAATGACCATACAGAACCAGCGATGGAGCAGGACGAACCAGGTCACACCGAACACAGTTCGGAGCAGACGCCCGAGGACAATGATCCAGAGGGGCGAGATCATCAAACCGGCCCAGAACAAGAAGATAGTCCAGACGATGATGCATTCATCATTCTGGAAGAACGCGTGGAACGCGATAACCTCCACAGAAAGCTTATGGCCACAGCGAGAAGTCTGAAGAAGTAGAAGCAACGGCTCAAAGCCGCACAAGAAACGCTCAACCGCAGATGGAATAAAGTGCTCGACACTGAAGAAAGATATGGCGATGATCGCCATACAAAGAGCTACCCAAAACGCAAGCTACTACCAGAATTCGACGACGAGGCCGTTCCACCAAAGGCTACTACGACCAGGAGGCCCAACGTACTGCTCCACAACCGCAACAAAGTGGCTACCGACGCTGCGCACGACCTACATGAGCACCTGGATAGGAAAGCTGGCGCAGCTAGGTCCATCTACGGGTCTAAAGGACACACCCCGGCGAGGGACTATGGTCATCAAAATGATTATGCCAATCAAATACTAGTTCGGAATAAACACCAGACACAACAACAACCGACGACATGCTGCATCACGTCCAGATACAGAGGGGCTGCTCACCCCCTGTGCTTTACCGAAGAGGTACTGGATCATGAATTTCCACAGGGCTTTAAACCTGTGAACATAGAGGCATACGACGGAACGACAGGCCCAGGGGTCTGGATCGAGGACTTTATCCTGCATATACACATGGCTCGTGGGGATGACCTCCACGCCATCAAATACCTTCCCCTCAAACTGAAGGGACCAACTCGACACTGGTTGAAAAGCCTCCCCGAAAATTCAATTGGGAGTTGGGAGGAACTCGAGGACGCTTTCAGGGCCAATTTTCAAGGGACTTATGTCCGGCCTCCGGATGCTGACGATTTAAGTCACATAATCCAACAACCCGGAGAATCCGCCTGCAAGCTTTGGAACAGATTTCTCACTAAGAAGAATCAAATTGTCGATTGTCCGGATGCCGAAGCCTTAGCGGCATTCAAACACAGCATCCGCGACGAGTGGCTCGCCAGACACCTCGGCCAAGAAAAGCCAAGGACAATGGCAGCCCTAACAAGCCTTATGACCTGCTTTTGCGCGGGTGAAGATAGCTGGCTAGCCCGTAAAGGCACCAGCGACCCCAGCACATCCGAAATAAGGGATGGCAACGGGAAGCCACGGCATAATAAAAATAAACGCCAAAACAAGGAAGAGAGCCCAGACAATACAACGGTTAATGCCGGATTCAGGGGCTCTCGACCTCATCAGCAAAAGAAGCCATCTAAAGGAAGCAAAGAGGGACCATCCGGTCTGAACAGAGTCCTGGACAGACTGTGCCAAATTCATGGCACCCCTGACAAGCTTGCGAACCACACGCACAGAGAGTGCTGGGTCTTCAAACAGGCCGGCAAATTGAATGCCGAACACAAGGGAGGGGAAACACCAAGTGAAGACGAGGATGAACCTCGCCAGCCAAACACTGGGGGGGCAGAAAAAATTCCCGCCAGAAGTTAAACTGTGAACATGATCCACACAACTCGTCCATCCATGAGAAGACACGAACGCACGCATAGAGACGCGCGCGATATAGAGCCCATCGTGCCTACACCTAACTACTGGATGTCTTGTCCAATCACCTTCGACCGCTTGGACGGCCGAACTAGTATTCGGCGTGAAGGATTGGAGGCCTTGGTGCTTGACCCAATAATCGACGGATACCATCTCACTCATGTCCTCATGGACGGCGGCAGCAGTCTCAATCTAATATATGAGGACACTGTCCGTAGGATGAGGATAGACCCATCCAGAATTACTCAAAGCAACACCACCTTTGAAGGGGTGATACCAGGCGTTGAAGCCTACAGCAGGGGCTCCGTCATACTGGAGGTAACATTCGGCTCTCCAGGCAACTCCAGAAGCAAAGAACTACTCTTCATTATGGCACCCTTCCAAAGCAACTATCATGCATTGCTTGGAAGAACGACCTTCGCCCGCTTCAACGCATTGCCGCACTATGGCTACCTTACACACAAGATGCCCGGTCCACGTGGCATCATCACCGTTAGCGGAATAACATAGCGCTCTTCACGTGCAGAGGAACATGCACGGCCCTAGCGGCTGGACTATAAGCGGCCTCCAATACCAAAAAAAACATGACTGGTCGTTAAGACCACAGACACGGTTAGACGAGTCCTGTAGCCCAGATAAAATCGAACCAGGGCACTGTATATGTAATCCCATAGCGGATACCAGGGGCTATAAACACTTAATAAAGCCCCACACTTGGCTCACCCTTATTGGCAGGCCAACATCTTACACTTATATTATCTATCGCATACTTACATTGTACTCTCCCATGAGTTTTCTCTTTCCACAGACAATGTTCGCGCGATACCCTTCCAGGATACGGCACAATGGAGACAAAGGCGCAGACGTGCAGCAGGGCCCCGTTCAACAGGTTTCTTTTTAGATTAAGCCCCTCTGTAAACCTGTTCTATTGCCTCTTGTTGTTTAACCATCCCATGGGTTCCATACCCACAGAGGATACTGCCGTTATTGGCATTTCGCCACGACAGATTAACGCACGTACCTGGAAACACTGGGTTTATAATGAATGGGCATTCTTGAGCCCATCATCTGCTATAAAGTCCGAATACCTTCGGGAGTGTTCGGCGTCACGAGTTTGGCCTTATATGCATCAACTCCGGATCATGTCTTTGGTCAAATGTTGGGTTAGCCCGGCTCCTGGGTTTGCCGCCTTACATTCCGTTATTATCGGCTAAGGTGGCCAAAGGAGAACTACTGCGATTGTGCCCTGGTTATTCCGGATGAGCACCTCAGTAGAGAAAGCCGAAAACTGACTGTCATGATACAGCGAGAGACTGATCAACCACTCGAAGACTCACCGGAATCTTTAGGATTCCTCCGCATTAACGAAGGGCCATTTCCCGGCCATGTACATGCGTGCCCGTATTCGGATGCACGCGAAGGTACCAGGGGCTACATAGTGGCCCCAACATTAGAATCCCATGGCTAAGCGAAAGCGTTATAGCTATATAGTCCGGTTGCCTAGTTCGACGTGCGATCACCTCCTTAATGGACCAAGACGTTGGATCAAGTGTCATTAAGCATATTTTTCGCAAATACCCCCGCATTGCATGCATGGTGGCTGAAGCCAACGACTGGTAACTTTCAGATTATATATATATATATATATATATATATATATATATATATATATATATATATATATATTGTTGGAAATATGCCCTAGAGGCAATAATAAATTGGTTATTATTATATTTCCTTGTTCATGATAATCGTTTGTTATCCATGCTATAATTGTATTGATAGGAAACTCAGATACATGTGTGGATACATAGACAACACCATGTCCATAGTAAGCCTCTAGTTGACTAGCTCGTTGATCAACAGATGGTTACGGTTTCCTGACCATGGACATTAGATGTCGTTGATAACGGGATCACATAATTAGGAGAATGATGTGATGGACAAGACCCAATCCTAAGCCTAGCACAAAGATCGTGTAGTTCGTATGCTAAAGCTTTTCAATGTCAAGTATCTTTTCCTTAGACCATGAGATTGTGCGACTCCCGGATACCATAGGAATGCTTTGGGTGTACCAAACATCACAACGTAACTGGGTGTCTATAAAGGTGCACTACAGGTATCTCCGAAAGTGTCTGTTGGGTTGGCACGAATCGAGACTGGGATTTGTCACTCCGTGTAAACGGAGAGGTATCTCTGGGCCCACTCGGTAGGACATCATCATAATGTGCACAATGTGACAAAGGGGTTGATCACGGGATGTTGTGTTATGGAACGAGTAAAGAGACTTGCAGGTAACGAGATTGAACAAGGTATCGGTATATCGACGATCGAATCTCGGGCAAGTACAATACCGTTAGACAAAGGGAATTGTATACGGGATTGATTGAGTCCTTGACATCGTGGTTCATCCGATGAGATCATCGTGGAACATGTGGGAGCCAACATGGGTATCCATATCCCGCTGTTGGTTATTGACCGGAGAACGTCTCGGTCATGTCTACATGTCTCCCGAACCCGTAGGGTCTACACACTTAAGGTTCGATGACTCTAGGGTTATAAAGGAAGTTTGTATGTGGTTACTGAATGTTGTTCGGAGTACCGGATGAGATCCCGGACGTCACGAGGAGTTCCGGAATGGTCCGGAGGTAAAGATTTATATATGGGAAGTCCTATTTTGGCCACCGGAAAATGTTCGGGATTTTTCGGTATTGTACTGGGAAGGTTCTAGAAGGTTCCGAAGTGGGGCCCACCTGCATGGGGGGACCCACATGAACGTGGGTAGTGGGGGAAAGGCCCCACACCCCTGGTAAAGGCGCACCAAGATCCCCCCTTAGAAGGAATAAGATCATATCCCGAAGGGATAAGATCAAGATCCCTAAAAAGGGGGGATAACAATCGGTGGGGAAGGAAATGATGGGATTTCTTTCCTCCCACCTTGGCCAACGCCCCAATGGACTTGGAGGGCAAGAAACCAGCCCCTCCACCCCTATATATAGTGGGGAGGCACATGGGAGCTTCACACGAAGTTCTGGCGCAGCCCTCCCCCTCTCCCAAGTCCTCCTCCTCTCCCGCGGTGCTTGGCGAAGCCCTGCAGGATTGCCACACTCCTCCACCACCACCACGCCGTCATGCTGCTGCTGGATGGAGTCTTCCTCAACCTCTCCCTCTCTCCTTGCTGGATCAAGGCATGGGAGACGTCACCGGGCTGTACGTGTGTTGAACGCGGAGGTGTCGTCTGTTCGGCACTAGGATCTCTGGTGATTTGGATCACGACGAGTACGACTCCTTCAACCCCGTTCTCTTGAACGCTTCCGCTTAGCGATCTACAAGGGTATGTAGATGCACTCTCCTTCCCCTCGTTGCTGGTTTCTCCATAGATAGATCTTGGTGACACGTAGGAAAATTTTGAATTTCTGCTACGTTCCCCAATAGTGGCATCATGAGGTAGGTCTATTGCGTAGATTCTTTGCAAGAGTAGAACACAAAGTAGTTGTGGGCGTTGATTTTGTTCAATATGCTTATCGTTACTAGTCCAATCTTGTTTCGACGGTATTGTGGGATGAAGCGGCCCGGACCGACCTTACACGTACTCTTACATGAGACAGGTTCCACCGACTGACATGCACTTGGTGCATAAGGTGGCTAGCGGGTGCCAGTCTCTCCCACTTTAGTCGGAACGGATTCGATGAAAAGGGTCCTTATGAAGGGTAAATAGCAATTGGCATATCACGTTGTGGTTTTCCGTAGGTAAGAAACGTTCTTGCTAGAAACCCATAGCAGCCACGTAAAACATGCAACAACAATTAGAGGACGTCTAACTTGTTTTTGCAGGGTATGCTATGTGATGTGATATGGCCAAGAAGAATGTGATGAATGATATGTGATGTATGAGATTGATCATGTTCTTGTAATAGGAATCATGACTTGCATGTCGATGAGTATGACAACCGGAAGGAGCCATAGGAGTTGTCTTTATTTATTGTATGACATGCGTGTCATTGAACAACACCATGTAATTACTTTACTTTATTGCTAACTGGTAGCCATAGTAGTAGAAGTAATAAGTTGGCGAGACAACTTCATGGAGACACGATGATGGAGATCATGATGATGGAGATCATGGTGTCATGCCGGTGACGATGATGATCATGGAGCCCCGAAGATGGAGATCAAAAGGAGCAAAATGATATTGGCCATATCATGTCACTATTTGATTGCATGTGATGTTTATCATGTTTATGCATCTTGTTTACTTAGAACGACGGTAGTAAATAAGATGATCTCTTACAACAATTTCAAGAAGTGTTCTCCCCTAACTGTGCACCGTTGCTAAAGTTCGTCGTTTCGAAGCACCACGTGATGATCGGGTGTGATAGATCCTTACGTTCACATACAACGGGTGTAAGACAGTTTTACACATGCAAAACACTTAGGGTTAACTTGACGAGCCTAGCATGTACAGACATGGCCTCGGAACACAGAGACCGAAAGGTCGAGCATGAGTCGTATGGAGGATACGATCAACATGAAGATGTTCACCGATGATGACTAGTCCGTCTCACGTGATGATCGGACACGGCGTAGTTGACTCGGATCATGTAATCACTTAGATGACTAGAGGGATGTCTATCTGAGTGGGAGTTCATAAGATGAACTTAATTATCCTGAACATAGTCAAAAGATCTTTGCAAATTATGTCGTAAGCTCGCGCTTTAGTTCCACTGTTTAGATATGTTCCTAGAGAAAATATAGTTGAAAGTTGACAATAGCGATTATGCGGACAGTAGAAAGCTTATGTCCTTAATGCACCGCTCAGTGTGCTGAACCCCAAACGTCGTTTGTGGATGTTGTGAACATCAGACATGCATGTTTTGATAACTACGTGATAGTTCAGTTAAACGGTTTAGAGTTGAGGCACCAAAGACATTTTCGAAACGTCGCGGAACATATGAGATGTTTCGAGGGCTGAAATTGAGATTTCAGGCTCGTGCCCACGTCAAGAGGTATGAGACCTCCGACGATTTTGTTAGCCTGCAAACTAAGGGAGAAAAGCTCAATCGTTGAGCTTGTGCTCAGATTGTCTGAGTGCAACAATCACTTGAATCGAGTGGGAGTTGATCTTCCAGATGAGATAGTGATGTTTCTCCAAAGTCATTGCCACCAAGCTGCTAGAGCTTCATGATGAGCTATAACATATCAGGGATAGATATGATGATCCTTGAGGTATTCGCGATGTTTGACACCGCGAAAGTAGAAATCAAGAAGGACCATCAATTGTTGATGGTTGGTGAAACCACTAGTTTCAAGAAGGGCAAGGGCAAGAAGGGATACTTCATGAAACGGCAAATCAGCTGCTGCTCTAGTGAAGAAACCCAATGTTGAACCCAAACCCGAGACTAAGTGCTTCTGTAATAAGGGGAACAACCACTGGAGCGGAATTACCCTAGATACTTGGTAGATGAGAAGGCTGGCAAGGTCGATAGAAGTATATTGGATATACATTATGTTAATGTGTACTTTACTAGTACTCCTAGTAGCACCAGGGTATTAGATACCAGTTCGGTTGCTAAGTGTTAGTAACTCGAAATAAAAGCTATGGAATAAGGGGAGACTAGCTAAAGGTGAGCTGACGATATGTGTTGGAAGTGTTTCCAAGGTTGATGTGATCAAGCATCACACGCTCCCTCTACCATCGAGATTTGGTGTTTGCGTTGAGCATAGACATGATTGGATTATGTCTATCTCAATACGGTTATTCATTTAAGGAGAATAATGGTTACTCTATTTATTTGAATAATACCTTCAATGGTCTTGCACCTAAAGGAATGGTTTATTGAATCTCGATCGCAGTGATACACATTTTCATGCCAAAAAGATATAAGATAGTAATGATAGTACCACTTACTTGTGGCACTGCCATGTAAGTCATATTGGTGTAAAACGCATGAAGAAGCTCCATGTTGATGGATCTTTGGACTCACTCGTTTTGAAAAGTTTGAGACATGCAAACCATGTCTACTGGTGTATATGCATGAAGAAACTCCATGCAGATGGATCGTTTGGACTCACTTGATTTTGAATCACTTGAGATATGCAAATCATACCACATGGGCAAGATGACTAAAAAGCCTCGTTTTTCAGTAGAGTGGAACAAGATAGCAACTTGTTGGAAGTAACACATTTTGATGTGTGCAGTCCAATGAGTGCTGAGGCATGCAGTGAATATCGTTATTTTCTTACTTCACAGATGATTCGAGTAGATGTAGAGTATATTTACTTGATGAAACACAAGTCTGAATTATTGAATGGTTCAAGTAATTTCAGAGTGAAGTTGAAGATCATCGTGACAAGAGGATGAAATGTCTATGATATGATCATAGAGATGAGTATCTGAGTTACGAGCTTTGGCACGCAATTAAGACATTGTGGAAATTGTTTCACAATTAATACCGCCTGGAACACCATAGTTTGATGGTGTGTCCGAACATCATAGTTGCACCCTATTGGATATGGTGCGTACCATGATGTCTCTTATCGAATTACCACAATCGTTTATGGGTTAGGCATTAGAGACAACCACATTCACTTTAAATAGGGCTCCACGTAATTCCGTTGAGATGACACCGTATGAACTATGGTTTAGAGAAACCTAAGCTGTCATTTCTTAAAGGTTTGGGGCTGCGACGCTTATGTGAAAAAGTTTCAGGTTGATAAGCTCGAACCCAAAGCGGATAAAATGCATCTTCATAGGACACCCGAAACAGTTGGGTATACCTCCTAATTTAGATCCGAAAGCAATAGGGATTGTTTCTTGAATCGGGTCCTTTCTCGAGGAAAAGTTTTTCTCGAAAAGTTGAGTGGGAGGATGGTGGAGACTTGATATGGTTATTGAACCATCACTACAACTAGTGTGTAGCAGGGCACAGGAAGTTGTTCCTGTGGCACCTACACAAATTGAAGTAGAAGCTTATGATAGTGATCATGAAACTTCGGATCAAGTCACTACCGTACCTCGTAGGGTGACAAGGATGCGTACTACTTCAGAGTGGTACAGTAATCTTGTCTTGAAGGTCATGTTGCTAGACAACAGTGAACCTACGAGCTATGGAGAAGCAATGGTGAGCCCAAATTCCGAAAAATGGTTAGAAGCCATGAAATCCGAGATAGGATCCATGTATCAGAACAAAGCATGGACTTTGGTGGACATGCCCGATGATCGGCAAGCCATTTAGATAAATGGATCTTTAAGAAGAAGAGGGACATGGACAGTGATGTCACCGTCTATGAAGCTCGACTTGTGGCGAAGAGTTTTTCACAAGTTCAAGGAATTGACTACGATGAGATTTTCTCATCCGTAGCGATGCTTAAGTCCGTCGGAATCATGTTAGCATTAGCTGCATTTATGAAATCTGGCAGATGGATGTCAAAACGAGTTTCCTTACCAGTCTTCGTAAGGAAAGGTTGTATGTGATACAATCCGAAAGTTTTTGTCGATCCTAAGGATGCTAAAAGGTATGCTGGCTCCAGCAATCCTTCTAAGGACTGGAGTAAGCATCTCGGAGTTGGAATGTACATTTTGATGAGATGATCAAAGATTTTGGGTTCAAAAGTTTGTGAGAAACTTGTATTTCCAAAGAAGTGAGTGGGAGCACTATAGAATTTCTGATGAGTATATGTTATTGACATATTTTTGATCAGAAATGATGTAAAATTTCTGGAAAGCATATAGGGTTATTTGGAAAGTATTTTTCAATGGAAAACCTGGATTAGGCTACTTGAACAATAAGCATCAAGATCTATAAGATAGATCAAAATGCTTAATAGTACTTTCAAATGAGCACGTACCTTGACATGATCTTGAAGGTGTTCAAGATGGATCAGTCAAAGAAGGAGTTCTTGCCTGAGATGTAAGGTATGAAGTTAAGACTTAAAAGCTCGACCACAGCAGAATAGAGAGAAAGGACGAAGGTCGTCCCCTATACTTTAGACGTAGGCTCTATAGTATGCTATGCTGTGTACCGCACCGGAAGTGTGCCTTGCCATGAGTCAGTCAAGGGGTACAAGAATGATCCAGGAATGGATCACTGGACAGCGGTCAAAAAAAATTGTCCTTGGAGTAAATAAGGACATGTTTCTCGATTATGGAGGTGATAAAGAGTTCGGCGTAAAGGGTTACGTCGATGCAAGCTTTAACACCTATCCGAGTGACTTTGAGTAGAAAACCGGATACATATAGTGGAGCAACCATTTGGAATAGCTCCAAGTGGAGCATGGAAGCAGCATTTACAATATGACCTAGAGATTTGCGAAGTACATACGGATCTGAATGTTGCAGACCCGTTGACTAAAACCTCTCTTGCAAGCAAAACATGATCAAACCTCATAACTCATTGAGTCTTAATCACATGATGATGTGAACTAGTTTATTGACACTAGTAAACTCTTTGGATGTTGGTCACATGGCGATGTGACCTGTGAGTGTTAATCACATGGCGATGTGAACTAGATTATTGACTCTAGTGCAAGTGGGAGACTGTTGGAAATATACCCTAGAGGCAATAATAAATTGGTTATTATTATATTTCCTTGTTCATGGTAATCGTTTATTATCCATGCTATAATTGTATTGATAGGAAACTCAGATACATGTGTGGATACATAGACAACACCATGTCCCTAGTAAGCCTCTAGTTGACTAGCTTGTTGATCAACAGATGGTTACGGTTTCCTGACCATGGACATTAGATGTCGTTGATAACGGGATCACATCATTAGGAGAATGATGTGATGGACAAGACCCAATCCTAAGCCTAGCACAAAGATCGTGTAGTTCGTATGCTAAAGCTTTTCAATGTCAAGTATCTTTTCCTTAGACCATGAGATTGTGCAACTCCCGGATACCGTAGGAATGCTTTGGGTGTACCAAACGTCACAACGTAACTGGGTGGCTATAAAGGTGCACTACAGGTATCTCCGAAAGTGTCTGTTGGGTTGGCACGAATCGAGACTGGGATTTGTCACTCCGTGTAAACGGAGAGGTATCTCTGGGCCCACTCGCTAGGACATCATCATAATGTGCACAATGTGACCAAGGGGTTGATCACGGGACGATGTGTTACGGAACGAGTAAAGAGACTTGCCGGTAACGAGATTGAACAAGGTATCGGTATACCGACGATCAAATCTCGGGCAAGTACAATACCGTTAGACAAAGGGAATTGTATACGAGATTGATTGAGTCCTTGACATCGTGGAACATGTGGGAGGCAACATGGGTATCCAGATCCCGCTGTCGGTTATTGACCGGAGAACGTCTCGGTCATGTCTACATGTCTCCCGAAGCCGTAGGGTCTACACACTTAAGGTTCGATGACGCTAGGGTTATAAAGGAAGTTTGTATGTGGTTACCGAATGTTGTTCGGAGTACCGGATGAGATCCCGGACGTCACGAGGAGTTCCGGAATGGTCCGGAGGTAAAGATTTATATATGGGAAGTCCTATTTTGGCCACCGGAAAATGTTCGGGATTTTTCGGTATTGTACCGGGAAGGTTCTAGAAGGTTCCGAAGTGGGGCCCACCTGCATGGGGGGACCCGCATGAGCGTGGGTAGTGGGGGAAAGGCCCCACACCCCTGGTAAAGGCGCACCAAGATCCCCCCTTAGAAGGAATAAGATCATATCCCGAAGGGATAAGATCAAGATCCCTAAAAAGGGGGGATAACAATCGGTGGGGAAGGAAATGATGCGATTTCTTTCCTCCCACCTTGGCCAACGCCCCAATGGACTTGGAGGGCAAGAAACCAGCCCCTCCACCCCTATATATAGTGGGGAGGCGCATGGGAGCTTCACACGAAGTTCTGGCGCAGCCCTCCCCCTCTCCCAAGTCCTCCTCCTCTCCCGCGGTGCTTGGCGAAGCCCTGCAGGATTGCCACACTCCTCCACCACCACCACGCCGTCGTGCTGCTGCTGGATGGAGTCTTCCTCAACCTCTCCCTCCCTCCTTGCTGGATCAAGGCATGGGAGACGTCACCGGGCTGTACGTGTGTTGAACGCGGAGGTGCCGTCTGTTCGGCACTAGGATCTCCGGTGATTTGGATCACGACGAGTATGACTCCTTCAACCCCGTTCTCTTGAACGCTTCCGCTTGGCGATCTACAAGGGTATGTAGATGCACTCTCCTTCCCCTCGTTGCTGGTTTCTCCATAGATAGATCTTGGTGACACGTAGGAAAATTTTGAATTTCTGCTACGTTCCCCAACATATATATATATATATATATATATATATATATATATATATATAGCCGCCCAGGGGACACGATCATATTTTCAGGCAAACAGTATAAATATAGCCTTATAATTAAAATACACATTGTTTTTACAATGATTCGATTCATCACTCGAACAAGATATTCTTCGAGCACTGCGCCTCTATTAGGCAGGCACCCTCTGTGACCTGTGCCAAGTAGTGCTCGGCCGGATATTGGCCCCCCACCGGATCCTGGGACGCTATAATGGTGCCATCCATATCCGTCCAATAGGCTTTAACGCGGGCAAGAGCCATCCGTGCACCCTCTATACACGTCGACCTCCTCATGGCATCAATCCGAGGCACGGCCCCAAGGAATTGTTGCACCAAACCAAAGTAACTGTCTGGCTTAGGCCCCTTTCGCCAAAGATGGTCTATTACAGACCGCATTGCAAGCCTGGATAGCCTGTGAAACTCCGCTACAGCAGCCATCTTGTCACTTAACGGCAGCGGGCGATTGGGAGCATTGAATTGCGACCAGAAAAGCTTCTCCACTTCCTTATCACCTTGATCTTTGAAGAACTCGGCAGCGTCAGCTGTACTCTTCGCTAGATCCGCATATGCGTCCGCCGGACTCCAGCGTCCATCCAGGGGAGCGTACTTTGGATCGAAGAACTTCGTCCGCAGCAAATAGGAGCCCCCAGCCGCGATTTTACCGGCCTGTTGAAGCTCCTCCCGCGCACCCCTGAGCTCGGTCCGTATTTTCTTGGTGGCATTAAGTGCCTTGTTTAGGTTGGCCTATTTATCCTCATGCTCTTTTTTAAGGAGCTCATACCAGTCAGTGGCATTTTTTAACTCAACAGCCATTTCGGCTATCTTTTCCTCGCTTCGGCGATGAGCAGCCTGTTCGGCCCTCAATTCCTCGGCCACCTTTAGGGCAGACGCATTGCTCACCCGAGTTTGTTCCTTGGCTTGAGCAAGTTCCGCCCTCAGGGCCTCCACGGCAGCAGCACCATCTGCAGTCCAAACATATTACATTAATATCATGCCACCTTCATATTTTCCTATACAAAGGAAGGCAGGACAAATACCTTGTGATTTGTCCAGCCGCTCATTCACCAGCGTGATATCGGCATCGATCGATCCAATCTGCCTCGTTAGTTTGGCAACTTCAACGGACTGGCCGGTGGCCGGACCCACAGGTACCTGCACATATTTACAGCACAAATCATTGGTTTATGATCCCCCGTTTGCCGCCTAGGGCGGGCAACCAGAGTCTCAGGGGCTACTATCTATATGGAGCACACCTAGCGCGTGCCTCTCAGCCATAAAATGGTGTATTCTTCACTACATACCTCAAAGCCTCTGAGCAGGCTTGTAAATGCTTCATTCAAACCGCTTGTAGCAGATGAAATCTTCTTGAGCACCGTGCTCATTAATGAGTGGTGCTCCTCCGAGAGCACAGCTCGCTCCAGTAAGCCTGTCAGTACGTCCAGCCAGACATTGAACTGAGTGGACCCTTCCCATCGCCCCTCGTGGGAGCCAAACGCTCCGGGCTCAGGGCGGCTGACGCATTCACTTCTGGCTTCGACAGATCTGGACTCCTCCATGACGACACCTCGGTGTCCCCCGCTTCATGAGCTGGAGAGGTAGGTCGGGTCTCGCTCTCCATCATCTTCGGAGGAAGATCCCCCGAAGACAAACTCTGTTGAGAAGAGCTGCTAGCCGGACTGCAAAAGGCGAATCCTGGTTACTGATCTAGGAGAAGCATGGTACCTTCGAATTAACAATTGACTTACAGATCAGTGGAGGGCTGGCCCGTTGGTGGGCATAACGCGGTGAGGATGCCCGTCGCGGCAGAGCTCCTTGGTGATACCTTCTTCCCTTGCTTGGGCATCTCCGTCTCCAAGTCTTTGGAGGCGTCCCTCTTCTTCCCGCGCGGGGAGGAGGCCTTAGTCTCCCCTTCTCGACTATCCTCCTTGGGGGAGGTAACAATTCCCCCGGTTCGAATGCGTAGCTTGTGGGTTTCGGTTTCTTCGTTCTTCCCCTTGTCTTTCCATGAGGGCATTCTGCTGAGTACCCAGTCGAGCATCTTGGCCATGGTAGGGCCAGGCGAGCCTTCGGGAAGTGGCGCCGGACACCTAATTCTCTCCGCCTTGTTGAGCCATTCCTGGCCACGGATGATTTTCAGAATAAACAATTATGACAAATGCAAAACAAGGTGTCCGTTGTCAAGATTACTTACTTGGGTATCTAGGCGATTGCAGCTTAGGCCCGCATCCTCGGTGGTGTCCGGACACTCTACTTTTTGTCCGAAGAATAATTTGCACGTCTCTTCGAGCTTCAAGCTGAAGAAGTGCTTGACAGTCCGCGGACCCTCCAGATTGAACTCCCACATCCAGAGAGGCCGGCGTTGGCACGGCAACATCCGTCGGATTAACATCACTTGCGTTATGCTGACGAGGTTAATGTCCCTCTGAAGAAGCTCCCGGATGCGATTCTGCAGTACTGGTACATCACCAGTGGGCCCCCAATTCCATCCTACGTCTATCCAAGATGCCAACTGTGATGGAGGGCCCGAGCGAAACTTGGGGGCGGCTGCCCACTTTGTGCCTCTGGGAGCCGTGACATAAAACCACCTCCGTTGCCATACATGGGATACTTCTGGGAAAGAACCCTCTGGCCATGGGGCATCGGCGTTCCTGCTTATTACAGCACCTCCGCACTCCACATGTCACCCCTCGATCATCTTCGGCTTCACATTGAAGGTCTTAAGCCATAAGCCGAAGTGTGGGGTGATGTGGAGAAAAGCCTCGCACACAATAATGAATGACGAGATATGGAGGATAGCGTTTGGAGCCAGATCATGAAAATCCAACCCATAGTAGAACATGAGCCCCCTCACAAAGGGGCCAAGGGTGAAGCCCAAGCCGCGGAGGAAGTGTGGGACAAAAACGACGCACTCATTAGGCTCTAGTGTGGGGATGACCTGCCCTGGAGCAGGAAGCCTGTGCTGGATGTCAGCAGTGAAGTATCCGACCTCCCTAAGCTTCGCAATGTCTTCCTTTTGAATCGAGGATACCACCCACCGGCCTTGAGGGACGGATCCGGACATATTGGAGGATCTGGGGTGTTGAAGCTTGGATTTCAGGTGTTAGAACTTGAGGTGCGAGAAGGTGCGAGGAAGGTGGAAAAGATGCATAGGCCTCGCCCCCTTTATAAAGAGGGTGAATATCAATAGTCCTCGGTGTGACCGTTTGAAGCTTATCTAAAAACACACGGAGTTATACCAACGGTCGTCGTGGGGTCACGCACGCCCATATTAATGGAAAATCCCGTAATAAGAGGAACACGATCTCTGCCTCGTCGGGACGTGCCAATAAAACCGCCTCATAACATGAGTCATGGTGGGGTAAGAAATGCTGGTTCCCGTTGGACCAGGCCACGATGCATGGGCACGACGCACGAAGATTGCCAGCGGATCAGATTTATGCCATGTGAAGATCATCTTGCAGATCCGGACACGGTCTACGTGTTCGATAACCACTTTGGAGAATTCGGAGAAGGAACCCGCCTTGCAATGCCGAAGACAATACTACATGCCGGACTCGTCGTCATTGATGCCTGGTTTAGGGGCTACTGAGGGAGTCCTGGATTAGGGGGTATCCGGACAGCCGGACTGTGTACAACGTCCGGACTATTGAAGTGTGAAGATACAAGACTCAAGACTTCGGCCCGTGTCTGGATGGGACTCTCCTTTGCGTGGAAGGCAAGCTCGGCGATCCGGATATTATGTTTCCTTCCTTGTAACCGACTCCATGTAAACCCTAGTCCTCTCCGGTGTCTATATAAACCGGAGAGGTTGATCCTTAGAAGGCCGATCACAATTACAATCATACCATCATAGGCTAGCTCTTAGGGTTTAGCCTCTATGATCTCGTGGTAGATCTACTCTTGTACTACCCATATCTTCAATATTAATCAAGCAGGAAGTAGGGTTTTACCTCCATCGTGAGGGCCCGAACCTGGGTAAACATCTGTGTCCCTTGCTTCCTGTTACCATCAGCCTTGACGCACAGATCAGGACCCCCTACCCGAGATCCACCGGTTTTGACACCGATAGTGGGGGAGTATAAACTTTACCAATCTCTTTGGGAACCGCCTATAATATGTGTAGCATGGAAGATATCGAGATCTCTCGGTTGTTATGTTGACAATGAAAGTAAGCCGCTCAAAATATTATTTATCTCTGTTTCAAAACTCGAGCTCCGGCACCTCTGGAAATCCATGCTTCCCTCTGCGAAGGGCCTATCTATTTTACTTTTATGTTGAGTCATCATCCTCTTATTAAAAAGCACCAGTTGCAGAGCACCGTTGTCATTTGCATTCATTACTATTAATTTATATTGAGTATGACTATGACTAGATCTCTTTTACCATGAATTACAATGTCCAGTCAGGCCTTGATCTTCAGAGGTGCTCTGCATTTATGTTTTGCGGTCTCGGAAAGGGCTAGCGAGATACCATCTTGTTATATCATATTATGATTGTTTTCAGAAAGTGTTGTCATCCGAGTTTTATTATTATTGCTTGCTAGTTGATTATGCCATTGATATTAGTAAACATGAGACCTAAGTGTAATTGTGAATATGGTTAGTTCATAATCTTTGCTGAAACTTGAATGCTGGCTTTACATATTTGCAAAAACAAGAGCAAAGAGAGTTTGTAAAAGTTTTTCTTTATCACTTTCAGTTTGTCAACTGAATTGCTTGAGGACAAGCAAAGGCTTATGCTTGGGGGAGTTGATACGTCTCCATCGTATCTACTTTCCAAACACTTTTGCCATTGTTTTGGAATCTAACTTGCATGATTTGAATGGAACTAACCCAGACTAACGCTGTTTTCAGCACAATTGCCATGGTGTTATTTTTGGGCAGAAATAAAAGTTCTCGGAATGACCTGAAACTTCACGGAGAATATTTTTGGAATTAATAAAAAATACTGGCAAAAGAATCAAGACCAGGGGGCCCACACCCTGTCCACGAGGGTGGGGGCGCGCCCCCTGCCTCGTGGGCCCCCTGATGCTCCACCGACCTCAACTCCAACTCTATATATTCACGTTCGGGGAGAAAAAAATCAGAGAAGGATTCATCGTGTTTTACGATACAGAGCCGTCGCCAAGCCCTAAGCTCTCTCGGGAGGGCTGATCTAGAGTCCATTCGGGGCTCCGGAGAGGGGAATCCGCCGCCATCGTCATCATCAACCGTCCTCCATCACCAATTTCATGATGCTCACCGCCGTGCGTGAGTAATTCCATCATAGGCTTGCTAGACGGTGATGGGTTGGATGAGATTTACCATGTAATTGAGTTACTTTTGTTAGGGTTTGATCCCTAGTATCCATTATGTTCTAAGATTGATGTTGCTATGAATTTGCTATGCTTAATACTTGTCATTAGGGCCCGAGTGCCATGTTTTCAGATCTGAACCTAATTTGTTTTCATGAATATATGTGAGTTCTTGATCCTATCTTGCAAGTCAATAGTCACCTACTATGTGTTATGATTCGGTAACCCCGAAGTGACAATAATTGGGACCACTCCCGGTGATGACCGTAGTTTGAGGAGTTCATGTATTCACTAAGTGTTAATGCTTTGGTCTGGTACTCTATTAAAAGGAGGCCTTAATATCCCTTAGTTTCCAATAGGAGCCCGCTGCCACAGGAGGGTAGGACAAAAGATGTCATTCAAGTTCTTTTCCATAAGCATGTATGACTATATTCGGAATACATGCCTACATTACATTGATGAACTGGAGCTAGTTCTATGTCACCCTATGTTATAACCGTCGCATGAGGAATCGCATTCGACATAATTATCCATCACTGATCCAATGCCTACGAGCTTTTCACATATTGATCTTTGCTTAGTTACTTTTCCGCTGCCATTGTTACAATTACTACGAAACTGCTACTATTACTTTTGCTACCGTTATTGTTACTTCCATACTACTTTGCTACTAAATACTTTGCTACAGATATTAAGTTATCCAGCTGTGGTTGAATTGACACCTCATCTACTAATACTTTAGAATATTCTTTGGCTCCCCTTGTGTCGAATCAATAAATTTGGGTTGAATACTCTACCCTCGAAAACTGTTGCGATCCCCTATACTTGTGGGTTATCACTACCCATGCCGGTGTCGACCTCAACTTGCAAGGGCCAGTGTCGGAGGGGTTCCCGGGGCTTGGGCTCTACAGAGCCTTCCTCCAGAACGACGATGACGTGCTCCTACCTTGGTGCGTGAGGGGCTCCGGGCTCCCTCCCTATCATGAATAACTTGGATGTTCAAGTGGGATATCTCATTTGTATGGACAAAGTAAAAATTATCATGTTTTGCATGCTTGATTTGTAAAGATGGTTCGTTTATGTCAATTGTAAGCGGGAGGAGGCCACACAAGAGCCGGCCACACCAAACCCGGCAGGAAATAGGGTCCAAAGTAGTCAAATGATTGAGAAAGAGCATTTATTGTCAATCTAAACCTGCCATCCATACACCTCTTTGGTTTAGAGTTAGTTCAGGGTTAATTTAGGGTTAGAATCTAACTCTAACCTCTAACTGAGTTAGAGTTCTCCTTGTCTCGGTTCATCGCCATCATACTTTCCCCATTCCTGTGTTTTCAGTATCCTGCGAATCAAAGAGGCCCTTTTTTTGCGGGAAAAATCAAAGAGGCCCTTAGACTGGTTTAGGTCCGGTCATTTTTTATAAACGTGTTATGCCCAAAATTTAATGAACGTTCTCCGATTTCTATGAAAATAATCTGGTTTCATGTAGTAATTCATTTATTTATTTATTCTTCTGCGGGGGGTTTGCATGTAATTCGTGAGGTATGAAATGTAAATTACCCCGGCATATGCTCCGAGTCGTGCTTGCACTACGACCCAGATGTTGTATGTCCCACATGTCGGCGAATAGGAGCACGTGGAAATAGCCTAGGAGTACATATAGGAGGATAAATGCGTGAAAAAATATGTACTGTGAAGCGTAGCTGCGGTTCGAAAAGGAGACCTAAAGTGATGACAGCTATAGGTCGCATGCACCCAACTAGTAGTACTAGACATACGAATATTTTTTCCCTCAAAAAAAGAGATACGAGTGCTCAGTACTCCTATCCTATCAACACGAGTCCCATCTGACAACAGCGTCCGTGCTACAGCTAGCTCTCCTCCCTCGTTTCTCTCTTCTAATTCTAAACTCGGTCGAGCCCAGTGGGCGGGGTGGGTTTGCTCAACTGCGGCCCCACCTCACAGTGAAAATGTTATGACTAGAAAAAAATGCCATATACTCCCTCCGTTCCTAAATATAAGCCTTTTTAGATACTATTTCAAATGGAATACAACATACAGATGTATGTAGACATAGTTTAGAGTGTAGATTCACTCACTTTGCTCTGTACGTAGTAGTCACTTGCTGGAATCTTTAGAAAGACTTATATTTCGGAATGGAGGGAGTACTATAATAATAAAACATTAAGGCCACAAGGCGATGCCGTGCTGGTTACAGGAGGCAAGAAGAAGAGATGCATCCATCAACGACATCCACCTCCTCGACTCAGGGCGCCGGCCCACCGAACAGCGCCAAAGTAGCAGTGGCTTTCGTGGCCAGGCCGACGTGCTTCTGAACAATGGCGTCCAAAGATTCCAGCCGCTGGAAGAAGGCCAACGTCTTTCTGTCCTCGCTTGCCTTGTAGTGGCCTATGTAGACGATTTCCTCGTAGACGTGGATCTGCAGGTCGACCGTTTCTTGCATGGCGAGGTGCTGCACGGTGACCGCGGCCTTGAGGAGCACATTCTTCGTCACGACCTCCGGCACCTGCAGGGCCACCAGGGCTTGAAAGAGTTCTTCACCATGGAGGCCGATGAGGGTGGCAGGTAATGAGGAGCCTGGGCGCGCGGGCTGGAGCAGTACGGCAAGGTTGTCCGCGTGCTTCTTGACGGCGGTGAACTTGCAGATGGAGTTGACCATCATGTTGTCCATGCGAGAGGCGATGCCAGCATCGGCGAAGGCTACTATGCCGGCGGTTGCCAGCACCATCCAAAAATGTTGTGCGGTGCGAGGCCGCAGGCCGGCGCCTTGGATGATTTGGCACAGCCAACTGCCGCTCGCGTCCATCGCCTCCATAGGTGCTTGTGGCTTCAGGTCACTTGGTTTTGGATTGGAGTGAGCAGTGTTGCGCAGAGACTTAGGAGTAGATGGATCGGAGTGGTGGGGCGCCTTTATATGAGAGTCCAAACTCTGTTGAATTCACATCGTGCTAGCTCTATTCTGCTTCTCCAATTAATTCCCTCTGCATGTAATTGAGGATGCATCATTGACCATTCAACATCTCGAGAACCGCTACCCTCTCCCTCCTTCACATTCAAGCACCTATGGAGGTGACTGCCACTCGCGTCTATCTCGTGTCAAGAGACGTTCCCGTCAACGACGAGGTGCCTATGGTGACTTCATAAATTTCAAGATGATAGTGCCGGCTCAATCTTTCGGAGGTGCTCATAGGGGTAGGGTGTGCGTGTGTGCATTCATAGGGGTGAGTGTATGCACGTGTATATGAGTGCTTGCGTTTGTATTGTGTCAAAAAAACGTAAATGCGTGTCAAAATGAGAATAGTCAGTATACTCAATATTGTGCACCTTGGAGAGGAAAACGAGAGAACTACATATTTATTTACGGTGCAGATTCACTCATTTTGCTCCATATGTACTCCGTCTCGGTGTAGTCTAGTCACTTGTTGAAATATCTAGAAAGGCGAATACTCCTTTCTAGTTTACAGGGCTATACTAGCAAGTAGTAGTACATACTAGTACAATAGTGGGCTCACGTAGAAATTTTGTCTCATGCAAGAGCCTCACTATATGCGTGCTCCAATGTTCGCAATTGCCACGTTCAGATTGCGCTTGGCTCTTCGCCTCTTCGAGAAGACGAACAATAATGTTACTACTACTGCTTCTACAGTGTCGAATCCACTGCTGCATGTCCATCCACCGCGAGTGGGAGGGATAGCTTGTTGTAGTACTATAAGCAAAAGCCTGTCCTTGTTTGCGAGCAACCGCGCGCATGGGCGAGGGAGAAGGCGTGTAGTAGTAAAATCAAGCTTCTCCTCGTTGTACGAGTTGACGCGACACATCATAGCACTGGTCCCACATGCTTGCCTCTAAACTTGGCTGAAAGACCCGCAGTGTACAATATATTTGCTGCAACCTCTAACATTTACCCACCACAAATTAAAATATATATTCCTGTCTTGACCAGATGAGCATGCAAACTACAATCACCAGGATGACATGTAGGGCCAGAAGACTATTTTAATTTTTTTTTAAAAACTTCGAGACGGCCACATAGCATGGAGCCGACCCCAACGATTTTAAGCTTACAAGCACGGTACACGCTATCCTAGACTACTCTACACATGAAACTGCCACACGAGCGTCTAGGTTGTGCTTGGCTCTTTGCCTCTTCGGGAAGTCGAACAATGATGGAGTACTACTGCACTGGAGGAGTACTACAGTACGCTTCTGGCCATCTGACACCGATTGAACTATTGCATGTCCATCGCGTGCGGGAGGGAGAGCGTGTAGCGAAAGCTTCTCCTAGTCTTGCCAGCCACCACACTCATGGGCGAGGGAGCGACGCTCCTACCTTTGCGTGTATGACAGGTGGGCCCGACAGGTGGGTGGCCAACCTGTCATACAACCAAAGGCATGTGCATTTAAGTCCGCGAGGGAGAGGATAATCAAACTTCTCATTGATGTACGAGTTGACGCGACACATCAAAGCACTGCACTCGATATATTTCAATAATTTGCATTTACCGATGCATTAATTACAACGCATGCATGCATGTTGTGACTCTCCTTTTGATACTTGCATGTGTTGATTTAATGCACCTTGAAGTAGTATATATATGTGACGGTAAAGCTTTGTAATGCCCCGGCCCTAAAGCGAGAGATGGTTGTGCACGAGGAGGGCGAGATCATGCAAACGGAACAAGACCCGACGACGGAGCTCTCTAAGGTCTTGATGGACCTCACCGTGCTCCAGTGCCCCTTGTGCCTCTGCCCCTTGACGCCTCCAGTGTATGAGGTTCAAATACACCTCGTCCGTTCGGCTGATCGAGAAAGGTGCAGGTTTCTTGATTGATGTGTTGTTCGATTGATTTCTACAGTGCAAGGGAGGGCACCTGGCCTGCATCGACTGCCGCGTCGAGCACCCTGGGAACCAGCGGCAGTGCCAGAAGTGCGAGCGCGGCGGTGGCTTCGATGTGCGGAACACGGTAGTGGACGTCGTCCTTTCGTCGGTCAGGGTGGAGTGCCCGCACGAAGGCCGTGGACTCTATGTCACTTACCACAAGCTCGCCGATCACCAGAGCGCGTGTCCGCTCGCGCCCTGCAAGTGCCCCATGCCCATCTGCAGCTACGAAGGCCCGCCGCCGACGCTCTACCACCACATCAGCACCGCGCATCCCATGCCCGTGCATAGGATCCAGTACGTCAAGATGCTCTAGCTGCAAGTGCCACTGTCGGAGCCACGGCTCTTGCTGTTTGCGGAGGACGACGGCCGCATGTTTTTCTTGGTCGGCGGCATGCTCGACATTGGCACGCCTATCACCGTGTCGGTCGTCTACATCAGAGCGGGGGTGTCCCCACTGCCGCACTACGTGGCCAAGCTGTGGGCAAACGGCCCGCCGGGGGAGCCCAAAGGCACAACCGACGCCGTCAAGGTGGAAATGAAGGTGACAAGCAGCAAGGATCCCGGTGACGTCGTCATGCAGGAGCTGACCTTCTTCATAGTTCCGCCCAAGCTGCTGGTCGGGGCTAAGCTGGTGTCCCTCCACATTCAGATTGACAAGCTCACGTCCTAAATGTTTCTACAGTGCCTTCTGTTTATCTTAGTAATATGCAGATATAGGGATTAGCTCAGTCTACTTTAGCTTAAGAAATGGTGGGTTTTGGTGGTGATGCAGTAATTACTTCGACATCAGATCAGTAATTTCCAACAGTCGAACGGATATTTTGTGTCTGTTGGATATACAGTTCCTTTGGGTAAGAAGTACTACTTGTCATCAAATTGGATAAAAGGAGATGTATGTAGACGTATTTTAGTTCTAGATACGTCCCCTTTTATCCATTTTGATGACAAGCACTCCCTCTGTTCCACAATACATGCCTTCCATTTGTCAAAATATAGATGTATATAGACATGTTTTAGTATATAGGTACATCCATTTTTGGACAAATGGAAGTCAAGTAGAGTAGTATTTTGGAATGGAGGGAGTATATGCTTGTTTGTTCACGAAGTATTTCATACTCGTGCGAGTTGACGTGACACATCAAAGTAGTACTACTACTAGTAGCACTCCCTCCGAGCCTAATTTCTCTGCTCATAAGTCAAGGCGCAGATACCAAGCAGGGCTGTTGTGTTGGACAACTCACCGGACTACGCACCACGAAGACGAAGCTCGTTTCGTGTTGGTGGCGTGTGCGGCCCGCACATTAACCAAAACCTTGCGCCTCTAGCTTAGCCTCGCCGCACCGCATGGAAGCGGAAGCACGAGAGATGTCCCGCCTCGCCACACAAGCAGCCGACATGTCCCGCCGCGCGGAAGTAGCAGCACAGAGGTCCTGCCGTGCCGCCGAAGCAGCACGGAGGTCCCGGCACACCACGACGGACTGGTCCGGCCGCACCGCGGAAGCTGCAGAGATGTCCCGCCGCGCTGCGAATGCAGCAAAGATGTCCCGCCACACCACGACGGACTGGGAAAATGTCTCGCGGGAAGGCGACGACTCTTACAGGCGCATGCATGCGATCGTCCATAGCCAGATGGATCAGATCTCCGGCTGGGCGAGGTTGCAGGATGACATGAAAGCCTCATTTGAACAGGCTACCGGTGTCATCCGGCAACTAAAGGAGGGCAATGAGAGGCTCCAGGCCGAGCGCAACCTGCTTAGGGCGGAGATCGTCCGAAGTGCAGACCAGCAGGAGGAGACCAGTGCCTTGTTGAAGAGGACCGGCGTCATCATCAAGAAACTTATGGACGAGAATGACATGCTCCGCATCGAACGCCAAAGGCTGGTGGAGAAATCCGTGGATGCTCTCAAGCAGCGTCTTGAGGACATGAAAGAGCTCATCGCAGCTCGCCGCGGAGACTAGTTCCCGCGGCCTGCAGCAACGCATCAAGAAAGTAGAGATCAGCGAGCCAGATCCTTGTCTTCCTTCTTCTTTTTCCCTTGTGTATTTCGGGCGTAGCCGCATGTGGCTTTTTTAATTATCTTCCTAATTATGTAAAATAATTATTATCCACTGTCGTCGTCCTGATATATTCATCAGTCTTGCTATAAGTCGCAATATATGCTATATAGGTCCGTCGGATCTTACATCAAAATCCGTGCTTTCAGATTTTCCTTTTTCTCTCTTAAATCTCAGTCGGGTGAGACATAGCCACACCATTAAACAGAGGCCCGGGCACCATTAATGGAGACCTTGGGAGAGAGGTGGACGGCATATGGAGGTCAAAGGGCTCTCCCCCCGATAAGCATGCGTAGGGTTCTGATCGCACGCCTATCGTACTCAAATAGCTAGCCTGCACGGCGCCTCCTAGCTAATAAAAAAAAGGGACACGTGGCGACATGTAAATGGTAGTAAATAGAACGCCCACGATTTCAATAATACTTGTGTTTCCGATTGTAACGTGGCAGAACTTGTTCCAAAATGACTTTGTTGATTGTGAATGTGTGCGCCTTCACAAATCGGACTGCAAAATTACCACAGCATGTTGGTGCCATGTCATTGCACTAAGCCAAGTTTCATTATTTTCATGCGTGTTCTGGATTTATAGGAATTAAAAAACTAAGTTTCTCAATGTTTCCAGCCCAGCCACGACGCCCAAAATTTTGAATTTCATTCCCATTTCTTGCATGGAACCTAGAAATTTACCCGAGGACACACATGTGATTTTTCAACCAACTTTGGTGCGCTGGAGCATGTGCTTGTATTTCAAATTTTAATTATGCACACAAAGGTGCACGTTCCCTCTCAGAACCACGAGCCTTCTTGAGAGAAGCTCCGGTTTGCAAGAAGCTTATATCAAAATTTGTTCCAATTTGGCCAATTTTTTTTACCACAGCATGGTACTACCATGACATGACACCATGCCAAGTTTCATGATTTTAAAACCAAGTTTCTCAATGTTCTGACCGAGCCACGATGCCCAGATGTTTGAATTTTATTCCCATTTCTTGCATGGGACCTAGAAATTCACCCGAGGACACAGATGTGATTTTTCAACCAACTTTGGTGCACGGGAGCATGTGCTTGTAGTTCAAATTTGAATTATGCACTTTAAATGACCAGAAACTCAATTAATGTATAAAAAGGTCAAACGAACCCGGAATAATTCCAAAATTTAACAGGGCACTCATGTAGTTCTATGTTGCCTTTGTAAATAAACTCAAGGGGGGACAGCGTATATCGTTTCGCACTCAAAGGTGGCACGTTCCCTCTCAGAACCACGAGCCTTCTTGAGAGAAGCTTTGGTTTGCAAGAAGCTTATACCAAAATATGTTTCTATTCGTCCAATTTTTTTACCACAGCATGGTAGTACCTTGAAATGACACCATGCCAAGTTTCATGATTTTTAGACGTGTTTTGGATTTACAAGAATTTTAAAACCAAGTTTCTCAATGTTCTCGGCCGATCCACGATGCCCAGATGTTTGAATTTTATTCTCATTTCTTGCATGGGACCTAGAAATTCACCCGAGGACACATATGTGATTTTTCAACCAACTTTGGTGCACGAGAGCATGTGCTTGTAGTTCAAATTTGACTGATGCACATTAAATGACCAGAAACTCAATTAATGTATAAAAAGCGACAAACGAACCCGGAAAAATTCCAAAATTTAACAGGGCACTCATGTAGTTCTATGTTGCCTTTGTAAAGAAACTCAAGGGGGGCAGCGTATATCGTTTCGCACTCAAAGGTGGCACGTTCCCTCTTCGAACCACAAGCTTTCTTGAGAGAAGCTTCGGTTTGCAAGAAGCATATGGGGCTGTTTGGATGGCAGCCCCAAGCTGCCCTTCCAAAATTTTGGTCGTTGACCACAGGTTGGGCCAGTGTTTGGATCGCAGCCAAGTTTTTGGCCAACCGTTGTGATTCCGCACTAGCGTGTGGGCGAGTTCCCGGTGGCTATTTCCTTTGCCAAAATTATGGCATGCCATCGTTTTGGTCGGGCTGGTGTGGGCATAATCCAAACGGCCCCTATACCAAAACTTGTTCCAAATAGGCCCATTTTTTTACCACAACATGTTAGTGCCATGACATGACACCATGCCAAGTTTCATGATTTCCAGGCAAGTTTCGGATTTACATGAATTTAAAATCCAAGTTTCTCGATGTTCTCGGCCGAGTCACGACGCCCAGATGTTTGAAGTTCATTCTCATTTCTTCCATGGGACCTAGAAATTCAACCAAGGACACACATGTGATTTTTCAACCATCTTTGGTGCACCAGAGCATGTGCATGCAGTTCAAATTTGGATTATGCACATTAAAAGTCCAGAAACTCAATTAATGTATAAAAAGGCCAAACGAATCCGAAATAATTCCAAAATTTAACAGGGCACTCATATAGTTCTATGTTGCCTCTGTAAACAAAATCAGGGGGCAGCGTATATCATTTCGCACACAAAGGTGACACGTTCCCTCTCGGAACCACGAGGCTTGTTGAGAGAATCTCCGGTTTTGCAAGAAGCTTATACCAAAACTTGTCCCAATTCAGCCAAAAATTATACATATGAAAACAGGGTTTAGATTATCTCGAACATCTCGATACCTAGACCAATGTACTATGATTTGAATTCAACATAAAATGGATACAAATATTTGAATTGGAGATTGTATGGTACATGGAGTGCATAGTGAAATATGATTACTGCTATATGCAAGTTTTTTGTTATCAAGATAATATTTAAATTATTGTATAACTTGACAACAATCGTATTCATATAAGGAAAATTGATTCAAATTTAGTCCATATGGTAGAAGCAAATATATATTTTCACATGGTTGAGTAAAATGTTCATATATGATGGAAGATCAAAATGTACGACTACATCAATTGTAAACCGCAAGGTCACCTAACGATATATTCGAATTCAACATAACATGGATTCGAAAAATTGAAATTCGAGATCCTTGCATTTGTAATCATATAAAATGGGACATTACTCTTTCTTTTGGTGGGAATTGATTTGTTTTTTGTTGTTGTTGAGGGAAGTGCGAATCGATTTGGTACTGTACAGGGTAATCTTGTTCTCCCGATTCCTTTTACATTTTTCTTGTAGTTTTTTCAATGGCATCTATAGCAATATAGTAAAAGGGGACATGACTCTCTTGTGTCTTGTATGAATTGTTTTTTTACACATTAAGTTTGTCCTGCCGAACAAGGAATCCGCACCTTGTTATCCCAAAATTTTCAAGCTCGAGTATCTTTTCTCTCTCCTGCTTTGAAACTCCCGCCTCTTCAACCCGCATCGCGCCTTGTTATCCCGAAATTTCGACGTGCGCGAAAACTCCCTCCTCATCCGAAATTGGTCCTGCAGCCTAGACACGCAAAATCCCCCTTCTACCCCACAGCCGGAAATGAAGCTCCACGTCGCGGTGTCAAAACCGGTGGGGGTACGCTGGTAACTTACCCTACATTTCGGACAAGTGCGTCCCTAAGCCATGGCTCCCCCCTTCCTTCCCCTTCGCCCCTCCCCCCCCCATTCATACACCGAGGCCGCCAAAACCTGCGAAACCCCACGCTCCTCCGTCGGCCTCGCGACCGCCGCCCAGCCGAAGACTCTTCCCCGACTATGTCGTCAACTGCAACAGCTCACCATCCCTCATCCATCGCACCGGATGAGGATCCGTTGTTGATCTCATCGTCCCGGTGGATCAGCCGCCCCGTCCTCCACCTCCAAGGAACTGCCCCAACATTCGCCTTGTTTATCGTGCCACCTCAATCCCCACGGCGTTGTCTTGACCTGCCCCACCAGAACCGCAACACCCTCACCAATTCCTCCGATGAAGCCGAGGCCAACTCAGCGCCACCAAGGAGGTTCTGCACTCACCGCTGCATTTTATCTTTTATTCGATCTCACGGGGCTGCCGGTGCTCGATACCAAGCAACCATGGTGGGTTTCCATCGATGGCGCCGTCACCGGCAACATCATCCACAGTGTCTCTCCCCCATGTCATTGCTTCCTTGATGGCGACTTCCACACCGGCACTAGCTGCAGCTGCTCCGGCTCTCGCTCGCGTTGCGGCTCTCTTCTTGCTGTCGGTCGCCCTGCTACACACCTTGCTCTCTACTAGTGCGTTCCCTGCTCGAGCGTCTGCTGATTTAGATCACTGCTTCTCTGCTGCTAGTGCTCGAACACCCTAAACATCTATTGCAATGCTCTGCTACTAGTTCAATCAGTTTTGACAGTAAAATTCAGTTTTGACTGTAAAGTTCAGTTTCTTTAGTTAAGTTCAGAGTGAATAGTACTTACAGCATCTGTCGGAGCGGCCATGGCGTGGTTGATGCATTTGACATCTAGCACTTTTTGGTGATGTATTTTACATCATCTATTGCAGATGATATTAGAGTCCCACTTCAGATTAACGTTGTCTGTCTTGTCATGTGCTACGTCTTGAGCTTGCGTTGGTTTTCCTCGAAGAGGAGAGGGTGATGCAGCAATAGTAGCGTAAGTATTTCCCTCAATTTTTTAGAACCAAGGTATCAATCCAGTAGGAGGCTCCTCAAAAGTCCCACGCACCTACACAAACAAACAAAGAACTCGCAACCAACGCAATAAAGGGGTTGTCAATCCCTTTACGGCCACTTGCGAAAGTGATATCTAATAAAGATAGTATGATAAGATAAATATATTTTTGGTATTTTATAATATAGATGCAAAAAGTAAAGATGCAAATAAAAGTAGATTGGAAGCAAATATGATAAGAGATAGACCCGGGGGCCATAGGTTTCACTAGTGGCTTCTCTCAAGATAGCATAAGTATTACGGTGGGTGAACAAATTACTGTCGAGCAGTTCATAGAAAAGCGAATAATTATCAGATTATCTAGGCATGATCATGTATATAGGCATCACGTCCGCAACAAGTAGACCGACTCAAATATTATTCATAGATAAACTTGATCATAAACCCACAATTCATCAGATCTCGACAAACACACCGCAAAAAGAGTTTACATCGAATAGATCTCCACAAGAGAGGGGGAGAACATTGTATTGAGATCCAAAAAGAGAGAAGAAGCCATCTAGCTAATTACTATGGACCTGTAGGTCTGTGGTAAACTACTCACAACTCATCGGAGGGGCAAGGATGTCGATGTAGAAGCCCTCCATGGTCGATTCCCCCTCCGGTAGAGTGCCGGTGAAGGCTCCAAGATGAGATCTCGCGGATACAGAAGGTTACGGTGGTGGAAATTGTGTTTCGTCTGCCCCTGGATGTTTTCGGGGCACGTAGAATTATATAGGATGAAGAAGTACGTCGGTGGACGCCCAAGGGGCCCACGAGACAAGGGGCGCACCCTATGGGGGGGCGCCCTCCTCTCTCGTGGAAGCTTCGGCTGCTTCTTGACTTGGACTCCAAGTCCTCTGGATCACGTTCGTTCCAAAAATCGCGCTCCTGAAGGTTTCATTCTGTTTGGACTCTGTTTGATATTCCTTTTCTTCGAAATACTAAAATAGGCAAAAAAACAGCAGTATGGGCTGGGCCTCCGATTAGTAGGTTAGTCCAAAAAATGATATAAATATGTAAAATAAAGCCCATAAACATCCAAAAGGGGTAATATAATAGCATGGAACAATCAAAAATTATAGATACATTGGAGACGTATCAAACATCCCCAAACTTAATTCCTGCTCGTCCTCGAGTAGGTAAATGAGAAAAAGAGAATTTTTGATGTGGAATGCTACCTAGCATAATTCTCAATGTAATTTTCTTTATTGTGGCATGAATGTTCAGATCCAAATGATTCAAAATAAAAGTTCATATTGATAAAATAAATAGTAACACTCCAAGCATACTTATCAAAGTAATCATGTCTTCTCAAAATAACATGGCAAAAGAAAGTTCATCCCTACAAAATCATATAGTTAGGCTATGCTTCATTTTCGTGACACAAAGATGTTCCCAACTTCTATACACCCGATGACAAGCCAAGCAATTGTTTCATACTTAAATAATCTCAAACTTTTTCAACCTTCACGCAATACATGAGCGTGAGCCATGGATATAGCACTATGGGTGGAATAGAATATGATGATGGGGATTGTGTGGAGAAGACAAAAAAAAGAAAGTCTCACATTGACGAGGATAATCAACGGGCTATGGAGATGCCCATCAATTGATGTCAACATGAGGAGTAGGGATTGCCATGCAACGGATGCACTAGAGCTATAAATGAATGCTCAACAAAAGAAAACTAGTGGGTGTGCATCCAACTTGCTTGCTCATGAAGACCTAGGGCATTTGAGGAAGCCCATCGTAGGAATATACAAGCCAAGTTCTATAATGAAAAATTCCCACTAGTATGAAAAAGACAACTTATGAGACTCACTACATGAAGAACAAAAATATGAGACTTACTACATGAAGAACAAGGTGCTCCTTTGAAGCACAAGTGTGGAAAAAGAGATAGTAACATTGCCCTTTTTTTATTTTCTTTATTTTCTTTTATTTTCTTTTTTTTGGCCCTATCTTTTTTTTCTTTTTGGCCTTTCTTATTTCTTCTTCTTTTTTTTCATTGGGCAATGCTCTAATAATGATGATCATCACACTTGTATTGATTACAACATATGAATTACAACTCGAAACTAGAACAAGATATGACTCTATATGAATGCCTCCGACGGTGTACCGGGATGGTGCGCTGAATCAAGAGTGACATGTATGAAAAATAATGCATGGTGGCTTTGCCACAAATACGATGTCAACTACATGATCATGCAATGGCAATATGACAAAAGTAAAGTTTATCATGATGATGAAGAACGGAACGGTGGAAAGTTGCATGGCAATATATCTCGGAATGGCTATGGAAATGCCATAATACGTAGGTATGGTGGCTGTTTTGAGGAAGGAGGTTTATGTGTGATAGAGCGTATCGTATCACGGGGTTTGGATGCACCGGCGAAGTTTGCACCAACTCTCAAGGTGAGAAAGGGCAATGCATGGTACGAAGAGGCTAGCAATGGCGGAAAGGTAAAAGTGCGTATAATCCATGGACTCAACATTAGTCAAAAGAACTCATATACTTATTGCAAAAATTTAGAAGTCATCAAAAATCAAGTACTACGCGCATGCTCCTAGGAGGATAGATTGGTAGGAAAAGACCATCGCTCGTCCCCGACCGCCACTCATAAGGATGCACAAGCCAGGTACACATCATGTTTCAAATTTGTTACACAACTTTAACCATACATGCATGCTATGGGACTTGCTAACTTAAACACAAGCATTCTTTAAATTCATAATCACCCAACTAGCATGACTTTAATATAACTACCTCCATATCTGAAAACAATTATCAACTATCAAATTGATCATAGCATCCAATTCACTTCCTATGATAGTTTTTATTATACCCAACTTGGATGCCTACCATTCTAGGACCAATTTTATAACCAAAGCAAATACCATGCTGTTCTAAAATACTCTCAAAATAATATAAGTGAAGCATGAGAGACTAGCAATTTCTACAAAAATAAGTCACCACCGTGCTCTAAAAGATATAGGTGAAGCACTAGAGCAAAAACTATCAAGCTCAAAAGATATAAGTGAAGCACATATAGTATTCTAGCAAATTCTAATCAAATAGGCTTCTCCCAAAAGGTGTGTACAGAAAGGACGATTGTGGTAAACTAAAAAGCAAAGACTAATATAATACACGACGCTCCAAGCAAAACACACATCATGTGGCGAATAAAAATATAGCTCCAAGTAAAATTACCAATGAACGAAGACGAATGTCGTGGGAAACGAACACCTATGGGGCAGGGCCCCTTTTCGGTCTGGCAAGGGAGCGGAGGGCGCACGAAGAGCAGATCGAGGCGAAGCATGCGAGGGATTTTACCCAGCTTCGGAGCTCTCCGGAGAGATAATACTCCTACTGCTGCTTTGTGTTTGTATTGTGTTCTTGCTCGAGGGAGTGAGCATTTGGTAGTTTCCAATGAGTCGAACCCTTTCTACGTTGCGCATGGGCCTCCTTTTATAGGCTAAAGGGGTCACCGACAGGTGGCAACGCAGAGAAGGGTATAAAAGTAAAAAGAGGGGTTGGTACAACCGCTATCTACAGTGTAGCCTACCTAACTCTGACGGCAAGGGACAAGCGCATTTAATGCCCGTCCGCCTCGCCCAACAGTGCAGAGAAGCGACCGTTAGGGGCGCCATCGCCTGCCACGATGGCCTTCTCGTCATCTCCATTCGCCACCTCGCACCGCTTGGCTGCACAGCTCCCCGCCACGTGTGCCTGGAACGATCCTGTGGCGACACGTCGTCGGGTGCGCTGGAGCGTGGGCGCAGAGTGGTGGCTTCGCCGCGGCAAGCGTCTTGCCGCGGTCGTTGCCTTGCTGCACCCGAGAGCTTGTCGCTCGTCGGGCCCTGTCGGGATGCACGACGCGTCGCGGCAAGTTCTTCGCAGTGCCTTGGTTGGCCTTCCCGGCAAGCTCCTCTTGCCGGGGCCTTGTCCTTCTCGGCGAGCTACTCTTGCCGGAGTCTTGTCTTCTTGGTTGAGAACACTTTGTTCTTGAATGGCATCAATATGAGCTGCGGAGGATCTTGGCGGACGCCTGGCAAGCCCTGCCACTGGGTGCTATGACTGCCCGTGCACAAGTTCGGGGTACTAAGGTACCCCTACTTTAGTACACCGATAGGAGCCCTCGGGCCTGGGCCACACACGGTGCCGAGCGCTGTTGGGCCAGGCCCAGAACAGGGCACGGGCACTCGCGGCCTGGGTCCAAACCAAATCTAACTCCGTATCCACCGCACCCTCCCGTAACGGCACGCGTCAAACGCGGCGTCGTGGGAGAGATCGTGGGCAATTCTTTAATCAGGAAAAGCGTAACGTTCGCCTCTCCTCTTTATAAGCAGGGAAAACAGGGGTCGTTCCCCCACCTTCGCCACTTGCGGTTTCTTCCTCAGAAAGCTCCGCCGCTCCCCTCCGTTTCCCAAGCCAAAAGAAAGCAGCGCTCCGCCCTCGCCGCCGCCGTCGCCGCCGTCGCCGTCAACCTCCTCCGCCACTTCCGCCATGGCTCCGAAGACCGGAAAGAGTACGAAGTCGGCCGAGGCACTGCGGCTTGAGGCGCTGCGCAAGGAGCGTGCACTTTTCCCCCCCGAGCTCACCCCGAAGGCGCTGCGGGAGGAGTTCTATCTCTTCTGGTCGACGGAGACGCGGGCGCATCCGCGCACGCAGGTACTCTCCGCCGAAGCTTCTACTTCGAAAAAGTGTCCAAGAGGATACTATTTCTTCCCCTTGTTCTTCTATTGTGGGCTTTGCCCACCTTTTTCCGATTTCTTCTGCGATATCATGAATACCTATGGGTTTCATCTCCTTGACTTCACCCCCAACGCCGTTCTAACAATGGCGGTTTTCGCACACCTCTGCAAGAACTTCGTTGGGATCCACCCAAACGTCGCCCTCTTTCGCCACTACTTCATGCCCCGGGCCGAGAAGGGAGAGCCCTTAGCTGGCGGGATTGCTTGGGTCTCGAGGGTCGGCATGAAGGAGGTTTATCTGGAGGGCGAGCTCCGCAGCAAGTGGGATGAGTGGAGGGCGGAGTGGTGCTGGATTGTTGACGCGGATCCGCAGCCATTCACCAGCCTGCGTCAAGCCCGAGTAGTGCGCGGCGGCGACTGGAGCGCTCTGGCGGCGGACGACGCCAGATTGAAGATCGCCACCACGCGGATTCTGCGGCTCAGGCTTGCCGGGCTTACTGTAGGGGCTGTTGGCGCGGACTTTCTCCGCCGCCGCATTGCTCCTCTGCAGGAGAGGAGGAGGCCGCCTGGCTGTTCGGGGGCCCGGCAGATATCATGAGGCTGCGTCCAGGCCTCAAATTCAATTTCATAGTTTTGGAGTTGGACGGGATGCTCAAGGAGTTGTTCAAGCACGACCCCAACCATCCGGAGTGGTTCAGACTGCCGCAGGGTGTCGTGCCGTTGTGCAATAACTCCCAGCTCAATCGCATCCACGCAATGATGCCGGAGTGCGACTCGCATGGGATTATCCCAACGTGGCAGGAGCC
The DNA here is from genome assembly GCA_963921465.1 of Triticum timopheevii. Lineage (NCBI taxonomy): Eukaryota > Viridiplantae > Streptophyta > Magnoliopsida > Poales > Poaceae > Triticum > Triticum timopheevii. The sequence goes on along the minus strand of OY997262.1, from coordinate 311,145,647 downwards.
TGCCGACGACGTCGTGCAAAATTTCTTCGACAACTTGGTGGAGGTGGCGGTTCGCGCAGACGATCAGAAGCTCCTCACCCTCGACACCACTGATGACGAGATGCGGTACATCGCCACCAGGGCGGAAGAGGCGGCGGCATCCGCCGCTGTGGGCGAGTTTGGTTTTACGTTGGAGGAGGCGGAGGCGGCAGAGGCGGCAAGCCTTGCCGACTGGGAGGACCTTGGCGGGGAGGTCGTTGGCGAAGGGGAGCCCGAAGCCGAAGCGAGCGAGATTGCCGGGGGCGCAAGTGGCCAACCATCTTCGAGCAACTTGCCGCAGACGGGGTCCTCAGTGCAGCCCCCAGCTTAACCAAGAAGGCGCCTTCGCAAGACTGGAGACACAGTAGGGCGGCGGGCAGGCCAACAGCCGCAGCGCCGCGGGACACGCTCTACCCAGACAAGCACCGTTGCCGCGGGAGCGTCTCATGCCGCGCCGGCGACTGGAGCGGGATCTTCTCGGGCCGCTACTCCTGATCCTGCCGTAGCTCCCGCCAAGCGCCCAAGGGAGCCTACTCCTCCGCCTCGTCGCGCTGAGAGGGTGCCGGACTTCGACCTCTCCACGCTGAGCTCCGAGGAGGAGGAAGAAGAAGAAGAGGAGTAAGACTTTCTTCTGTTGTACTTGTGTTTATTCGACTTTCACTGTTTCTTGTCTTTGTATCTGATCCGCTTCCCTTCGAACCTCGTTCCATTCCAGGACTCTGGCCGAGAGAGCGGCAAAGAGGGCCAAGGTCCCCGTGGTTGTCATCGAGGATGATCCCGCTATGATGGCAGAGGACACGTCTGAGACTACCTTGACGGACCCGGCACCTTCTCCTCGAAGCAGCCCCCAGCGCAGCCCCCAGCGTAAGTACTTGTTCACTTCCTGTTGTGGGGTGCGCATGGGTGCTTTCTCCTTGCTGATATCTTGATTGTTGACTTGCTTGTGTAGGAGTAGATCAGGCCCATCAGGAGCAACCAGAAGCCGCTCCGGAGGTGCAATCTGCCTCAACTACGCCGCCAAGGGGCGATTCTCCGGCAAGGGGGTGCTCTCCGGCAAGGGAGAGGTCCCCGGCAAGGGAGAGGTCCCCGGCAAGGGGTGGAACCAGCGAACCTTTAGTGGTGGAGCCCATGGTCACAGAGCCCAGCACAGGTAACCCTACTTGTCGGAAATTTTCCCTTGGGTTCTTCTTCTGTTGGTCTTCTTTTTTGGATATTTGCTTGACTTTTTCTCCCCCCTTTTCCTGCCTTCAGATCCTCCCTCCACGGAGCCAATGGAGACCGAGGCCACCGACGAGGAGAACTTGCGCGGCGATACTGGCGATGGCGCTGCTACCGAAGAGGAGGCCGGCGCTGATGACCCTGCCGACGAAGAGGCCGCCAAGGCTGCTGGCGCTGGGGCTGGCGAGGGGTTCGGTGAGCGTACTGACGACCCGGGGGCCGCAGGAGTGCAGGGCGCTACACCGAACGCCGATCCCTCCGCTGCTGACGTAGCGCCAGGCCCCGAAGAGCCCCAGCCCGGCGCCTACTTGAAGGCCGGCGAAGGTATCTTCATCAGGCTCCCCTGGGCGTCGAGTTCCAGGGCGCCGGTCGAGGGAGAGACTTTCGACGGAGAAGTACTCGCCTCCGCTGGGCTAGCGGTGGTTGACGCGCCAAGCAGCAGCAGTGGTGAATATGAAGAGGAGCTGCTGCTCCGGAAGTTGGTGTCGCTCTACCGCGCCCGACAAGCGAAGCTGGAGTCCCAGGAAGCGCTTGTCGCGCAAGCGGGAGTTGACATAGAGAAGCATGCGGAGGAGCTTCAGAGCCGCAACCAAGAGACCCTCCGGTCCATTGCGGAGGAGAGGGCGTAGCTTGTCGAGGCGAAGAAGGCGTTCATTCTTGAGAAGGCTGAAGCCGAGGAGCAGCAGAGGTTTGCCGCTGAAGAGCTATCCACCCGGGAAGGTGAATTGACACAGCGGAAAGTCAATCTGGACAGCTACGAGGAGGAGCTCATCGCACGCGAGCAATCACTTGGCGGGGCGCTCAAGGAAGCGAAGGACGCTGCCGCAGCTGCCGAGGCCGCCAAGAAGGAATTAGAGGTGAAGATGACGCAGCTGGAGGCTGATCTGAAAGGGAAGGATGAGGAGCTTGCCGCACTCCAGCGCGAACGCGAGAAGGATGCCCTCGCTCATGGTGATCTGCAAGGTCAACTCGCCGACAAGGGCAAGGAACTGAATGCCGCCAAGAACTCAAATGCTGATCTGGAGCTGAAGTTGGCCACACTGACGGAGACGCTAGGCGGTGCCAAGAAGCGAGAGGAGGATTGAAGAAGGAGATCAAGGCCAACGAGGAGCTGCTAACGAGGGCCGCCGAGACTCAAAACACCTTCAGGGCCATAGTGGAGCTCTGGACGGAAGGCCTCGTCAACATTGCCGCAGTCATCGACGATGAGCGGCGCAACTGGACTTGGCGGGCTTCGGGTACTCCTCCGACGAGAATCTCCAGCCCAGCGCCAAGCTTACTCTTTTCTTCCAGGGTGTGGTAACGGCCCTCCAGCAACTCCGGGAAAGGATCCCGAAGAAGCTGGCTGACGAGTCGCGCGCAATCTGTGCCAAGGTCTTGGAGAAAGTGTTGGTGAAGATACTCTTCCGCAATCCGGGCCTCGACCTCACCCGCGTCCTCAAGAAGCTGCCAGCGGGTGCAGATCATGAAGAGCTCAAAGCTATTGTCGCACCCATCGTGGACAAGGTGAATGAAGTTAGGAGGATCGACGGCGAGCGCGTTGATTAGGCCACCCTTCTTCTCCTTTCCCTGTCGCTAATATTTAAGTTATGAGAACAATTCAGTCAGTGCCGCAACAAGTTACTTTTGTAATATAACTTTATTCTGGGCAATGCTTGTTACGTTATTTCCTTTACTTGATTCCTTTCTTTGTATGTTTTTACCCTACGCTTTTTAGGGAGCTTGCCGGCGCAGGCACGCTTGCCGCGAGCGCTGAGTGCGGAACATCAGCAGCCTGCTGGCGGTGCCGGCTCCGGCAAGAAACCTTGCCGCAACTAGTTGCAGCACACTTAAGTTGTTGAGCGGACTCGAAACAAAGTAAGGGCGCAACTAGCTACGAGGAGGTTCCTCCGCGCACAGGTTTTCCATACAAAGCACGGTCGTTCAAGGAAGATAACTTAAAAATTTAAAAACTGATCATGCTCAGACTTTGGCGACTTAGCTTTTTTTCTCTTCGTTGTCTGTGTCCCGGCAAGGCCATAATTCTTTGAACGACGCCTAGCCCACACCATTATCGTCTTATCCTCTCCTCCCCCCCGGTGAACTTGTGGGTGGAGGAACCTTCTCTTTGAGAAAAAGAAGAGAAAATAACAATATGGAGCCTTGAGGTTTGTTATTGCTTACCGGGGCGAGTTCTGCACAAAGTGTCAGATAAAGCATGCAAAAAAGAAAAAGTGCATGAAGTTTGACAAGATGTGCGAAGCACATGAACTTTATTTATGCACGGGATCTGTGCCCAGCTTTGTACAAAGGGTTACATGCAACAACGGCAAGGCTTGTACAAAAGGTGGTTGTCGAAACAGCAGGTTCCGGCAACCGCGCCTTATGGGTAAAACTTACGAAGATGCTCTATGTTCCAGGAATTGCTCACCGGAAAGCCATCTTCGGTCTCAAGGCGGACAGCACCGGGCCTAGTGACTCGCTTTACCCGATAAGGGCCTTCCCACTTCGGCGTCAACTTGTTGGAATTCTTGGCGGATTGAACGTGTCGAAGAACAAGGTCGCCTTCCTCGAAACTTCTGGCATTAACTTTGCGGCTATGGTAGCGGCGCAAAGCTTGCTGGTAGCGAGCAGCTCGTACAGCAGCCTGAAGACGATCCTCCTCAAGGAGCAGCGCGTCATCTTGCCGCAGCTGCTCTTGCTCAAGATCATCATAAGCGAGCACTCGAGGCGATCCATATACGAGTTCCGTGGGGAGAACTGCTTCTGCTCCATAGACTAGAGCAGAAGGTGTCTGGCTAGTGGCTCGATTTGGTGTTGTTCTGATTGACCAAAGAACCACTGGCAGCTCCTCGATCCAATTTCTTCCGCACCTGTGCAGCCTGTCGAAAGTTCTGGTCTTGAGCCCGCGCAGCACTTCAGCGTTTGCCCTCTCCGCTTGACCGTTGCTTCTCGGGTGAGCAACAGAAGCGAAGCAGATCTTGGCGCCAAGATCTTGGACGTACTGCATGACGGTGCGGCTCGTGAATTGTGTGCCATTGTCGGTGATGATCCTGTTAGGGACTCCGAAACGGCAAACAATTGACCTGAAGAACTTGAATGCTGACTGTGCTGTCACCTTCCTCACTGCTTCCACTTCCAGCCACTTCGTGAACTTGTCGATCGCCACGTACAAGTACTCGAAGCCCCCGATAGCTCGGGGAAAGGGGCCGAGGATGTCGAGGCCCCAGACCGAAAATGGCCAGGATAAAGGGATTGTTTGGAGAGCTTGGGCTGGTTGGTGTATCTGCTTGGAGTGGAACTGGCATGCTTCACACTTGGTTACTTGTGCAGTTGCATCCTGGAGGGCTGTCGGCCAAAAGAAACCTTGCCGGAAGGCTTTGCCGGCAAGTGCTCTTGCGCCAATGTGGTGACCACATATGCCTCCATGTATCTCCGCCAACAGCTCCTGTCCTTCTTCCCGGGAAATGCACTTCGATTTCACTCCGTTGAATCTTCTTCTGTACAGTATGTCGTCGACAAACTGGTACATACTTGATTGCCGAGCTACTCTCTCGGCTTCTTCTTGCTCTTCGGGAAGTTCTCCTGTTTGCAGGAAACGGACGATCGGCTGTGCCCATGTCGGAGCTTGCGGCTCGACGACAAGGACTAAAGGCGCAAACGCCGCTGCGGGAACATCTGCTTCCACGGCAAGAATCTGCGATTCAGCCGGAGCTCGATGTTCCCCGGCAAGCTTGCCGGAGCAAAACTTGTCGGGAACGTCTGCTTCAACGAAACAAACCCTAGGGCTTGTCGGAGCAGACTGCTCCTCAGCACTTTTGGTGTTGATCCTGGGGGCCTTCTTGGCGGCGGCTTCGGGGAGCTCAGCCGGAAAGTAGTCACCAGAAATCAACTTCCTCTTATTGCTCTGTCCAGTTGATGGTGTTACAGATGGTTGAGTCAACTTGAGCACAAAGATCCCTAGTTCCACAGGCAACTTGAGTGCGGCGCATTTTGACAGGCCATCTGCAATGTCGTTCTAAGCTCTCGGAACATGTTCCATCTGCAGGCCTTCAAAATGTGTCAGTGTACTAAAGTAGGGGTACCTTAGTACCCCGAACTTGTGCACGGGCAGTCGCAGCGTCCCACGGCAAGGCTTGCCGGGCGTCCGCCAAGATCCTTCGTTATTCCTCTTACTGCCATTCAAGAACAAAGTGTTAACCGAGAAGACAAGGCCCCGGCAAGAGAAGCTTGCCGGGAAGGACAAGACCCCGGCAAGAGGAGCTTGCCGGGAAGGCCAACCAAGGCACTTCAGAAAACTTGCCGCGACGCTCCGTGCGTCCCGGCAAGACCAGACGAGCGGCAAGCTTGCGGGTGCGACAAGATAGCGACCGCGGCAAGGCGCTTGCCACGGCGAAGCAACCACTCTGTGCCCACGCTCCAGCGCATTGGACGACGTGTCGCCGCAGGATCGCTCCTGGTGCACGTGGCGGGTAGCTGTGCAGCCAAGCGGTGCGAGGTGGCAAGAGAAGATGACGAGGAGGCCATCGTGGCGATCGGGGGCGCCCCTAACGGTCGCTTCCTGCACTGTTTGGGTGACCAGACGGGCATTAAATGCCCTTGTCCCCTGCCGTCAGAGTTAGGTAGGGGGCACTGTTGATAGCGGTTGTACCAACCCCTGTTTTTACATTTTTACCCCTCTTTCTACGTTGCCACCTGTCGGTGACCCATTTAGACTATAAAAAGGAGGCCCATGCGCATGTAGAAGAGGTTCGACTCATTCGACACTACAACACACCTATGTTCTTGAGCAAGAACGGAATAGAAACACAAAGCAGCAGTAGGAGTTTTATCTCTCCGGAGAGCTCCGAAGCTGGGTAAAATCCCTCGCGTGCTTTCGCCTCGATCTGCTCTGCGTGCGCCCTCCGCTCCCTACCGGAACGAAAAGGGGCCCTGCCCCATAGGTGCTCGTTTCCCCATGACATCTTTGGCGTGCCAGGTAGGGGATCGTCGAGGTCGTGCGTATCTGATCCGGCGTCTGCGCCCGCTACATCAACATATTCATCGACATGCCACCGAAGAAGAAGGCTTCGGAGGTGGCCGCTCCGTCTGCGACTATCCTACCGCCACCGGAGCAAACGGGCGGTGGGGTGGACGCCGGCGGAGGAGCGGGCGCCGACGGTGGGACGCACGTCGTCACCAGGTCCAAGGACAAGGCCCCGCAAGCTTCAACGTCTGTACATCCACCGCTCCCCTCCCAGGGGGTGCAGGATCGACAACGCCACGGTGCTCCTAGCACCGTACTCGCGTTGGAACAAGGCCAAGCTGGTGGGTCACGGAACGCTCAAGGCCAACATACGCGTCAACACGCTGGCACGAGCACAGTGCGGTCGCCTGGGCGAGATGTTGCTCCTTCTAACACTGTTAGAATTTTGAGCATATCCCGCACCTCGCGCCGCTCGCCAGCGCCGCCCAAGACTTCAGAGGAAGCGCTGGCCCGAGCCCAGCTGCTTCTAGATTACCCTCCAGTGCCAGACAAGATCGACGACTGGAGGATCACCATCCAGAGCCTCATTGGCTTCGCCAACGGCGACAAGCCCCGGCAACCGAGCACATCGAAGCCCCGGCAAGACGCCCAGGCGCAAGCCGACGCCGACAAGACCGCTGGGGGTGCCACCACCGTGCACTCCCCGCCCCGAAGGCCAAGATCACCGACTCGCCGGGCCAACCTCGACACTGACTCCACCGCGTCGTCGGACCCGCGAGCTCTCCGTGATCAACGCCAAGTTCTCCAAGAACAACGACACGAAGACGCTCGTACTCGCATTGAGCGCAGAAGAGAGGCGTGGCGGCAATCTGACCAGCGCGCTGGGCCCACTGTCGATATGCATGCGCCAGGGGAACCAGGCGACTTGCCGTACGCGGTAGGTTGCCCTGCGTTCACCCGAGAGCTGCGGCAGGTCCAGTGGCCCAGTACCAAGAACTTCAAGCCAGACGTGCCCGAGAAGTACGACGGCAGGATTCATCCGTCGGAGTTCCTCAGTGTCTACACCATCGCGGTGCAGGCTGCCGGGGGGCGCGACAAGAAGATCCTCGCCAACTACTTCCCGCTGGTGCTCAAGCCCAACGTCAGATCTTGGCTCATGCACTTACCGGACAACTCCATCTCTTCGTGGGCGGACCTGTGCCATCAGTTTGTCGGTGCCTTCACAGGCGGCCACAAGCCCCATGGCTAGGAGAGCGACCTTCATCTGCTCGCCCAGAAGGAAGGAGAACCCCTGCGCAAGTACATACAGAGATTCAGCCAGGTGCAGCGCAACATCCTAGATGTCCACCCTGCCGCGGTTATCAGCGCGTTCCATCAGAACGTGCGTAACCGCAGCATGAGAGAGGAGATGGCGATGTATAAAATCAGAGATGTCAGCGAGCTATATGCTCTGGCCGACAAGTGTGCACGTGCTGAGGAGGGGAGGAGACTCCCCGGAGAGAACGCAGGAGCCGAAGGATCTGACAGTGAGGACGCCCCTCCGGCAAAGAAGAACCGGAGGCGGAACAACAGAAAGAGGAAAGCTAAGGATGTACTAGTCGTCGAGCAGTCTGGCAACGGAGGTGGCACCGAGAAGGCCAAAGCTGGTGACTCCGACGAGGATGTGGTGGCCGCCGACAAGCAGGATGGCTCCGGCAAGCAGTATTGCAAGATCCACCGCACCAAGGGCCATGACCTCCAAGCCTGCAAGAAAGTTGAGCAGATGGCGGAGCTACAGAAAGCTGAATACGAGCGCCGCGACAAGGAGAAGGCCCAGGAGGGTGGTGGAGGATCCGGCAAGAAGCGTCCCGCCCGGGGAGGGCGCAGCGGCAAGGCCAAGCAGCGGCAAGGAGATAGGCCTCCCCGCGGCCGCGACAAGGACGAAGACGAAGATGAAGATGATGAGATGGAGGAGGATGAGACTGACGAGCAAGAGTTTCAGAAGGCAATGGAGGTTTTGTGCGTCGACGGCGGTGCTTCTCTGCACACCTTGCACCGCCAACTCAAACAGTGGGTGCGGGAAGTGAACGCAGCAGAACCGTCCGTTGAGTCGCGCAAACCCCTGAAGTGGTCCAGCATGCCCATCATCTTCGACGTTGAGGATCACCCTGATCGCATCACTGCGGTCGGGTGCTTGCCGATGTTGGTTTCGCCAACCATCCGCAACCTCAAGGTCACGAAGATGTTGGTTGACGGCGGGGCCGGCCTGAATCTGATCTCTTCCGCGGTGCTCAAGAAGCTCCAGATCCCCAACAGCAAGCTCGAAGAGACTGGTACCTTTCAAGGAATCAACCTGGGAAGGAGCAAGCCAAAGGGGAAGATCACACTGCCAATAACTTTTGGCAGCGAGCTGAACTTCAGGACAGAGAGAGTCACGTTTGACGTTGCTGATTTCCCATTGCCCTACAATGGGATACTTGGCCGTCCAGCGCTTGCCAAATTCATCGCAGCCTCTCACTATGCTTACAATGTGCTCAAGATGCCTGGTCCGATAAGTGTTATTTCTGTCCATGGCGACAAGAAAGATGCGCTTATCTGTACCGACAAGATTTATCGGGAAGCAGCAGCCGTAGCAGAACGCAAACCACTTGCCGCTGAAGCTCCCGGGGGGAAGAAGAAGACCAAGTCCGGCAAGAGTAGCTCTGATGCCCACTCCGGCAAGCGCACCTCTTCGGAGTGCTGCGCTACCGTCGAGGACGCACCATCGAGCTCCACCGGCAAGTGCAAGAAGCGAAAGACAGCGACACCTGAGACCAAGAAAGTGGCTGCCAAGGAGGACGGCACTGGTGGTACCTTCACCATCAGTGCCATGCTTGACCCTAAATAGGAAAGCGCGCTCGTTGCTTTCCTGCGGGCGAATGTCGATGTGTTTGCATGGAAACCATCTGACATCCCCGGTGTTCCCAGGAAAGTAATTGAGCACCACCTTGCCGTCTGCCCTCACGCGCGGCCCATCAAGCAGAGAGTTAGGAAGCAAGCAGTAGAGCGACAAGAGTTCATTGCTGAAGAGACCAAGAAATTGGAAGCAGCAGGCCTGGTCCGAGGAGTACTCCATCCAACGTGGTTAGCCAATCCAGTAGTCGTGCGCAAGGCAAACGGGAAGTGGAGGATTTGTATTGACTTCACTGATGTTAATAAAGCTTGTCCCAAAGATCCATTTCCCTTGCCGCGCAATGACCAGATTGTCGACTCCACAGCAGGATGTGATCTGCTTTCATTCCTTGATGCATACTTAGGATATCATCAGATCTTCATGGCAGAAGAGGATGAAGAGAAAACTGCATTCATTACTCCATGTGGCACGTACTGCTTTGTACGGATGCCTTTCGGACTAAAGAATGCTGGTTCGACATTTGCAAGAGTAGTCAGTCATGCTTTTGAGCCACAGCTACACAGAAATGTAGAAGCTTACATGGATGACATAGTGGTCAAAAGCAGAAACAGGGAAACTCTGATCCAAGATTTGGACGAGACTTTTGCAAATCTGCGCAAGATCAATCTCAAGTTGAATCCCGAGAAGTGCGTGTTTGGAGTTCCTTCCGGCAAGCTTCTCGGATTCTTCGTATCTCAGCAGGGGATCGAAGCCAATCCCGACAAGATCAAAGCCATTGAACAGATCGAAGCACCGAAGCGCGTCAAGGATGTGAGAAGACTTGCCGGCTGTGTTGCTGCTCTCAGTAGGTTCATCTCTAAGTCTGCTGAGCGCGCCCTACCATTTTTCAAAATTCTGAAAAAGGCAGGTCCAATGAAATGGACTCCGGAAGCGGAGGCTGCGCTGCAGGACTTGAAGAGATACCTATCCTCTACTCCAACACTTGTCGCACCTAAGCCACAAGGGAAGTTGCTGCTATATCTGGCGGCAACCAATCAAGTGGTTAGTGTTGCGTTAGTTGCGGAGAGGGAGGCAGATGATGAGCCAGCGACCGCGGCAAGCGAGTCCAGCGACGAGCAGGGGGCTTCCCCGACAAGTTCTGGTTCCGGCAAGGATGGATCTGCGCAGCCACAAGAAGAGAAACAGAAGAAGATGGTGCAACGCCCAGTTTACTTTGTCAGTTCCCTTTTGCAGGGGGCTAGATCAAGGTACTCTGGTGTGCAGAAGTTGCTTTTCGGCCTTCTCATGGCCTCGAGGAAGCTGGGCCATTACTTTCAAGCAAATGAGATCACAGTTGTCACTCGCTTTCCGCTGAAGAGGATACTGCAGAATCCAGAAGCAACAGGCAGGATTGTCGAGTGGGCACTGGAATTGTCAAGCTTTGGCCTCAAGTTTGAAAGTACTTCAACTATTCAGAGCCGAGCATTGGCAGAATTCATAGCAGAGTGGACGCCAACACCTGATGAAGAAACTCCGGAAAAGAGCATCCCCGTCACGGAAGCGAGCAAAGAGTGGATCATGTACTTTGATGGTGCCTTCTTGCTGCAAGGCGCCGGTGCGGGTGTGCTGCTTGTCGCACCCACCGGAGAGCACCTCAAGTATGTGATCCAAATGCACTTTCCCAAGGAGCAAGCAACAAACAATACTGCAGAGTATGAAGGCTTGCTTGCCGGACTCAGGATCGCGGCAGACCTTGGGATCAAGAAGCTCATTGTCAGGAGTGACTCACAGCTTGTCGTCCGTCAAGTAAACAAAGATTATCAGAGTCCGTTGATGGAAGCATACATCGATGAAGTGAGGAAGCTAGAAGAACATTTTGACGGCCTACAGTTGGAACACGTTCCAAGAGCTCAGAATGACATTGCAGATGGCCTGTCAAAGTGTGCCGCACTCAAGTTACCTGTGGAACCAGGAATTTTTGTGCTCAAGCTGACTCATCCATCTGTCACACCATCAAATGGACAGAGCAAGAAGAGGAAGTTAGTTACTGGCGACTACTTTCCGGCAGAGCTCCCTGAAGCCGCCGTCAAGAAGGTCCCCAGGATCAACACAAAGAGTGCTGAGGAGCAGTCTGCTCCGACAAGCTCTAGGGTTTGTTTCGTTGAAGCAGACGCTCCCAACAAGCTGTGTCCCGACACACTTGCCGGGGAGCATCATGCTCCGGCTGAATCACAGATTCTTGCCGTGGAAGCAGATGTTCCCGCAGTAGCATTTGCACCTTTAGTCCTTGTCGTTGAGCCACAAGCTCCAGCATGGGCACAGCAGATCGTCCATTTCCTTCAGACAGGAGAACTTCCTGAAGAGCAAGAAGAAGCAGAGAGAGTAGCCCGGCAATCAAGTATGTACCAGTTTGTCGATGACATACTGTACAGAAGAAGATTAAACGGAGTGAAATTGAAGTGCATTTCCCGGGAAGATGGACAGAAGCTGTTGGCAGAGATACATGGAGGCATATGTGGACACCACATTGGCGCAAGAGCACTTGCCGGCAAAGCCTTCCGGCAAGGTTTCTTCTGGCCGACGGCCCTCCAAGATGCAACTGCACAAGTAACCAAGTGTGAAGCGTGCCAGTTCCACTCCAAGCAGATACATCAACCAGCTCAAGCTCTCCAAACAATCCCTTTATCCTGGCCATTTTCGGTCTGGGGGCTCGACATCCTCGGCCCCTTTCCCCGAGCTGTCGGGGGCTTTGAGTACTTGTACGTTGCAATCGACAAGTTCACAAAGTGGCCTGAAGTGGAACCAGTGACGAATGTGACAGCACAGTCAGCAGTCAAGTTCTTCAGGTCAATTGTTTGCCGTTTCGGAGTCCCTAACAGGACCATCACCGACAATGGCACACAATTCACGAGCCGCACCTTCATGTAGTACGTCCAAGATCTTGGCGCCAAGATCTGCTTCGCTTCTGTTGCTCACCCGAGAAGCAACGGTCAAGCGGAGAGGGCAAACGCTGAAGTGCTACACGGGCTCAAGACCAGAACTTTCGACAGGCTGCACAAGTGCGGAAGAAATTGGATCGAGGAGCTGCCAGTGGTTCTTTGGTCGATCAGGACGACGCCAAATCGAGCCACTGGCCAGACACCTTTTGCTCTTGTCTATGGAGCAGAAGCAGTTCTCCCCACGGAACTCGTATACGGATCGCCTCGAGTGCTTGCTTACGATGAGCTTGAGCAAGAGCAGCTGCGGCAAGATGACGCGCTACTCCTCGAGGAAGATCGTCTTCAGGATGCTGTACGAGCTGCTCGCTACCAGCAAGCTTTGCGCCGCTACCATAGCCGCAAAGTTAATGCCAGAAGCTTCGAGGAAGGCGACCTTGTTCTTCGGCGCGTTCAATCCGCCAGGAATTCCAACAAGTTGACGCCAAAGTGGGAAGGCCCTTATCGGGTGAAACGAGTCACTAGGCCTGGCGCTGTCTGCCTTGAGACCGAAGATGGCTTTCCGGTGAGCAATTCCTGGAACATAGAGCATCTTCGCAAGTTTTACCCATAAGGCGCGGTTGCCGGAATCTGTTCCGGCAACCACCTTTTGTACAAGCCTTGCCGCTGTTGCATGTAACCCTTTGTACAAAGTCGGGCGCAGCTCCCGTGCATAAATAAAGTTCATGTGCCACGCACATCTTGTCAAATTTCATGCCTTTTTCTTTTTTTGCATGTATATCTGACACTTTGTGCAGCACTCGCCCCCGGTAAGCAATAATGAGCCTTAAGGCTCCATATCTTTATTTTATCTTCTTTCTTTTGTTCAAAAAGAAGGTTCCTTCGCCCACAATTTCACCAGGGGGGAGGAGAGGATAAAGATGTGGACCAGGCGTTGTTCAAACAAAATACAGCCTTGCCGGGACGCAGACGACAAAAAAGCTAAGTTGCCAAAGTTTGAGCACAGTCAGTTTTGAATTTTTAAGTTATATTCCTTGAACGACCGTGCCTTGTATGGAAAACCTGTGCGCGGAGGAACCGGCTCGTGGCTAAGTTGCACTGAGGGAGTCCTGGACTAGGGGGTGTCCGGACAGCCGGACTATCATTGTCCGCCGGACTCCAAGACTACGAAGATACAAGATTGAAGACTCCGGCTCGTGTCCGGATGGTACTTTCGTTGGCATGGAAGGCAAGCTTGGCAATACGGATATGTAGATCTCCTACCATTGTAACCGACTCTGTGTAACCCTAGCCCTCTACGGTGTCTATATAAACCGGAGGGCTTTAGTCCGTAGGACAACATACATTACAACGATCATACCATAGGCTAGCTTCTAGGGTTTAGCCTCCTCGATCTCGTGGTAAATCTACTCTTGTACTACCCATATCATCAATATTAATCAAGCAGGACGTAGGGTTTTACCTCCATCAAGAGGGCCCGAACCTGGGTAAAAACACCGTGTCCTTCGTCTCCTGTTACCATCCGCCTAGACGCACAGTTCGGGACCCCCTACCCGAGATCCGCTGGTTTTGACACCGACATTGGTGCTTTCATTGAGAGTTCCTCTATGTCGTCACCGATAGGCTTGATGGCATCTTCAACCAACAACGCTGCCCAGGGTGAGACTTTTCTCCCCGGACAGATCTTCGTATTCGGCGGCTTCGCACTGCGGGCCAATTCACTTGGCCATCTGGAGCAGATCGAAAGCTACGCCCCTGGCCATCAGGTCAGATTTGCAAGCTTAAACTTCACGGCCGATGCCCGCGGAGACTTGATCTTCGACGGACTCGAGCCACAGCCGAGCGCGCCGCACTATGACGACGGGCATGATTTTGCTCTGCCACCGAACAGTGCCCTGGTGGCCGCACCCGGATCCGCTCCGGCCATTAGCCCGGAGCCGATCGCCCGTATCGAGGGCCGGTGGATAGACGCCGCCCTGGGGGCTTCAACGTCTACGGCGATGGAGCCGAACACTGATCTTGTCCCCCGCGAAACTCGTGATTCCGAGGCGCCGGACTCCTCGCCGGACTCTGAACCTCCCGCGCCCCTACCAATCGATCCGGATTGGGCGCCGGTTATGGAATTCACCGCCGCGGACATCTTCCAATGCTCGCCTTTCGGCGATATCTTGAATTCACTAAAGCATGTCTCGTTATCAGGAGAGTCCTGGCCGGATTATGGCCAGGATGGTTGGGATACGGACGACGAAGAAATTCAGAGCCCACCCACCACCCACTTTGTAGCCACTGTCGACGATCTTACCGACATGCTAGACTACGACTCTGAAGACATCGACGCTATGGACGACGATGCCGGAGACGAACAGGAACCAGCGCCTACAGGGCACTGGAAGACCACCTCGTCATACGACATATATATGGTGGACACCCCAAAAGAAGGGCATGGCGAAGAAGCAGCGGAGGCAGACTCTTTAAAGAAGCAGCCCAAACGCCAGCGTCAGCGGCGCCGCTCTAAATCTCGCCACAGCAAGAATGGAGATTCCGGCAGAGGAGATAATAACACTCCAGAGAGCGCCGAAGACAATCCCCTCCAGCAAGACTCAGCGCAGGAGGATGCAGAAGCAAGCCCCCACGAGAGGGCGGCAGACGAAGGGGTTGAGGATGATAACTATATGCCTCCCTCCGAAGACGAAGCAAGCCTCAATGATGATGAATTCGTCGTAACTGAGGATCCCATCGAACAAGAGCGCTTCAAGCGCAGGCTTATCGCCACAGCAAATAGCCTAAAGAAAAAGCAGCAACAGCTCCAAGCTGATCAGGACCTGCTGGCTGATCGATGGACCGAGGTCCTCGCGGCCGAAGAGTATAAACTCGAACGTCCCTCCAAAAGTTACCCAAGACGCAAGCTGCTCCCCCGATTAGAGGAGGAAGCATACATACCTTCATCACCAGCGCACGATATGGCTGACCGACCACCCCGTGGTCGTGACAGAGAGGCATCCAGGCCCCCAGCCAAGACCGTACCCCGGCATCGCTCCAAAAGTACGAAGCCAAGAGGGAACACGCCGGACTTGCGAGACATATTGGAGGACAAGGCAAGGCAATCCAGATCCATCTACGGATCACGTGGGCGCCCTACGACCCACGACGAATACCGTCGCGCCGGATATAATAACACCGTCCGGGCCGAACACAGCAGACAGCGCTCCCTCGAGCTGCGTCGCGATATTGCTCAATACAGTGGCGCCGCACACTCTCTATGCTTCACGGACGAAGTAATGGATCATCAGATCCCCGAAGGGTTTAAACCCGTAAACATTGAATCTTACGATGGCACAACAGACCCCGCGGTTTGGATCGAAGACTATCTTCTCCACATTCACATGGCCCGCGGCGACGATCTACATGCCATCAAGTATCTCCCACTCAAGCTTAAAGGACCAGCTCTGCATTGGCTAAACAGCTTGCCCGCAGAGTCAATTGGGTGCTGGGAGGACCTGGAAGCTGCATTCCTCGACAACTTCCAGGGAACATATGTGCGACCACCAGACGCCGATGACCTAAGCCACATTATTCAGCAGCCAGACGAATCGGCCAGACAATTCTGGACACGGTTCTTGACAAAGAAAAACCCAATCGTCGACTGTCCAGATGCAGAGGCCCTTGCAGCCTTCAAACATAACATCCCGGACGAATGGCTAGCCCGGCACCTGGGGCAGGAAAAGCCGAAATCCATGGCAGCCCTCACATCGTTAATGACCCGCTTTTGCGCGGGAGAGGACAGTTGGGTAGCCCGTAGCAACAACCTCCGTAAAAATTCTGGCAGTCCGGATACCAAGGACAACAATGGCAGGTCACATCGAAACAAAAACAAGCGCCGCATTAATGGCGACGATAAGGAGGATACGGCAGTCAATGCCGGATTCCGAGGCTCTAAACCCGGTCAGCGGAAGAAGCCATTCAAAAGAACCACTCCGGGTCCGTCCAACCTGGACGGAATACTCGACCGCTTATGCCAGATACATGGCACCTCCGAAAAGCCAGCTAACCACACCAATAGAGATTGCTGGGTGTTCAAGCAGGCCGGCAAGTTAATTGCCGAAAACAATGACAAGGGGCTAAACAGCGACGACGAGGAGGAGACCCGACCACCGAACAACAGAGGACAAAAGGGTTTCCCCCCACAAGTGCGGACGGTGAATATGATATACGTGACCCACATACCCAAGAGGGAGAGGAAACGCGCACTACGGGACGTCTACATGATGGAGCCAGTCGCCCCAAAGTTCAATCCATGGTCCTCTTGTCCGATCACTTTCTATCGAAGAGACCATCCGACCAGCATACGCCATGGCGGATTCGCCGCATTGGTTTTAGACCCAATCGTCGATGGATTTCACCTCACGAGAGTCCTAATGGACGGCGGCAGTAGCCTGAACCTGCTTTATCAGGATACAGTGCGCAAAATGGGCATAGACCCATCAAGGATTAAACCTACAAGGACAACCTTTAAAGGTGTCATCCCAGGAGTGGAAGCCAACTGTACAGGCTCAGTCACACTGGAAGTGGTGTTCGGATCCCCGGATAATTTCCGAAGCAAAGAGTTAATCTTCGACATAGTCCCGTTTCGCAGCGGCTATCACGCTCTGCTCGGACGAACCGCGTTTGCAAAATTCAACGCGGTGCCGCATTATGCATACCTAAAGCTCAAGATGCCAGGCCCTCGTGGAGTCATCACGGTCAATGGGAATACGGAACGCTCCCTCCGAATGGAGGAACATACAGCGGCTCTCGCGGCAGAAGTACAGAGCAGCCTTCTAAGGCAATTCCCAAGTCCGGCAGTTAAAAAGCCGGATACAACAAAGCGCGCCCGGAGCAATACCAACCAAGACCACCTGGCGCGATCAGAGCACGCATAGCAATGCGGCTCCAACCCTCGCCCGCGCATGATCGCGAGAATAACACTCCGGTACATCATTACGCTTTGGAGATACCATGGGTGCAGGGAAAGGGGCACGATCACAATGGACCCAGAGTGCGGCTCGACCACACCAGGGGCTCACAAGTGTGCCTCCTTTCTTTTTTATTTTAGTTTTCTTCTTTTATGTACATAGGACTCTGTTAACCAGAAGCCCTGTCCGGTGGCGAATCTGCCGAACTCATGATGCAACATTCAGGGACTAAAGAAGGCCGCGACGAACATCCAGGTGGTCTCAATTACGAGCATTAAATTCGATTATATACACCAAGTCTGCAGCTCATCCCTGGAGGGGGACATGTTTTTTTAGTCCAAATCCCTTGCTTACCGCACTATTTGTATCAGTCCGCTCTACTAGCAGACTTTCTTTCATAAATAATGCAGCACCTTTCTATTGCAATTGCATTATCTTTTATATATATGTTCATTACATGACATCTTGCACCGGTATATTTTGGTACGGCCGAATACGCCAGGGGCTTCTGTTCCCCAAATTATGGTGTGATAAAGTCCGAACACTTTCACAAGTGCGGCACCCCGAACTTATAGCATTATATGAATCGGCTCCGAATCATGTCTTGGGTCAATAGTTGGGTTTGCCCGGCTCCCACGTTTTGGTGCCTTACGTTCCATTCTGTCGGCTAAGGTGGCACTGGGAGAACCACTGCGATTGCGCCCCGGTTGAGCCGGGCTAACGCCTCAGTGGAGAAAGCTAAAACTAACTGGCATGGTAAGGCGAGAGACTGGTCGTTGTTCGAGAGGTCTTTTTGGGTCCTTAAAGACTCACGCCGCTTCGAGCGAAGTTCCGGATAATGTCCGACGAAGGCGTGGATAGCGCCCCGGATTCGGTCTTTCGAATACCAGGGGCTTCGACGAAATTTAAAATTATAGAATTATATGGCTAAGTGAGAGTGTTCAAGCATTATAAGTCCGGTTGCCTTGTTCGTCGTGTTGAGTGCCTCCCTAGATGGACCCAAAAATGGGAACAAGAGTGCTCAACTTTATCCCGAACACCCCAGCACTTGTGGCTTGGGGGCTGAAGCCAATGACTTGCCATCTCTCAGATTTTATAAACGGCCGCACAGAAGGTAATATTTTAAATTAAACAAGCGTTGCTCATGGCGCATATGAACGAAGTTTTCAGCGCACAGGATAAATATACAGCGAGTTCACTCAAAAATTACATTTCGGGAGCACTCATCTGCAATATCGCAGGCTCCCTTCAGGACAACTTTATAATACTTCTCCGGCGTGCGATACTCCTTGCCCGGCGGCGGTGGGTCCGTGAGAAGCTTCTCCGCATCCAATTTGCCCCATTGCACCTTTATGCGGGCAAGGGCCCGATGAGCGCCTTCAATACAGGCGGAGCGCTTGACTACATCCAGCCTGGGGCATGCATCCACCAGCCGCCGCACTAGGCCAAAGTAGCTCCCAGGCATGGCATGTCCAGGCCACAGCCGGACTATGAGGCCCTTCATGGCCTCCTCAGCTACCTTGTGGAGTTCGACCAGCTGCTTCAGCTGGTCGCTTGGGGGCACCGGATGGCCGGCCTCAGCGTACTGAGACCAGAAGACCTTCTCCATCGAGCTCCCCTCCTCGCCACGATAGAATGCGGCGGCATCAGACGCACTACGCGGCAGATCTGCAAACGCCCCTGGAGAGCTCCGAATGCGGGTAAGTGTCAGGTAGTTCACATTAACATGCCTGCTTTGCATGAAAAATGCCTTACCCGCCGCTATCTTCTTTATGTCCTCAACCTCCTGAAGGGCCTTACGGGCTTCGGCCTTGGCGGACTTGGCACTTTCGAGAGCCAAGGCAAGCTCGGACTCTCGAGTCTTGGAGTCACGCTCCAAACTCTCATGCTTTTCCATGAGAGCCTGGAGCTCTTGCCGGACTTCCGCCACCCGGGCCTCTTGCTTTTCTCGCTCGGCCCGTTCCGCGGCCGCATTGCGTTCGGCCGCGGACACAGCATCCTTCAGGGCTGCTACCTCGTTAGTGGCCCCTGCAATACACATGTTATCCTTGTTAATTTTATTTGCAACCAAAATCCTTTTCTGTAAGGTACTTATTCAAAGCGGTGTTACTCACCTTCTTTTTCCTCGAGCTGCCTCTTGGCATGGCCGAGCTCTTGCTCGGACTGCTCGAGATCCTTCTTCAGCGCGTCAACCTCCGCCGTTAGTGCGGCAGAGGTCAGCAGCGCAGCCTGCAAACCCATATTGACATATTTTAGGCAACCCAGCGTACATCTTGTTAGATCCTTAGTCCGGATTTTCTTTCCGAACACCGAACTAAGCATTAGGGGCTACTGTCTATGCGGTATTACATTACATAATTTTAACTTCTTACCTCAAAGCCTGTTAGAAGGCTGCTGCAGGCTTCGGTCAGCCCGCTCTTAGTGAGATGAACCTTCTCTATCACCGCACTCATGATAGTGCAGTGTTCTTCCTCGATGGAAGCGCCTTTAAGCGCCTCCAACAGGTTATCCGGCGCCTCCGGTTGGACGGAGGCCGCCGGCGTCACGGTCTTGCCCTTCTTTCGAAGGGGCCGCTTGCCGGACTCTGGAACCATTGCGGGTTCCGATGTAGAGTCCGGCACGAAGTCCGGGAGGCTGCCTGACAGCGCCTCCGGAGCCTCCTCCTGATGGGTCCCTCTCTGGGATCCCACCTCGGCGTCCTCGCGGGCGCGTGGGGTGGAGGCAGTCGGGATGGAATTCACATCCGACGAGGCCAATGACCCGTTCGATGAGTCGGGGAGATCATCATTGGCTGGACTACGGGCAGAATGCGGCGTTAGAAGGATACTACGCGACATAAAAGAAATTACGCATCAAGGATCCGGATACTTACGATCTTGCCGGACGCCTGGCCCTTGGAGGCCACTCATCCTCGCCAACGCTGATGTTGGCAAAACTGTCCGGGGGGTAGTTCTCCCCCTCTTGGACCCTTCGGCCTCCCCGATGGGGGAAGCCTTCCTTTTCTTCTCTCCCTCCTCCGGGAGAGAGTACTCCTCCTCCTCGTCTTCGGGGGAGGAGTCCTCGTCGTCATCAGACGCCTGATTGCGGGAACTCTTTCGAGTCCCCGCGGCCACCTTCTTGGCCTTCTTCTCCGGCACCACGTGTGGTGCCGGAACCAGCAGCCCTGTTAAGCGGGCGTCCACTGGGTCTTCTGGCATGGGAGCCGGGCTGATCAGCAGCTTGGCCTTCTCCATCCATTCCTGTCAAAGGAAGAGGCAGAATGAAACCCCACTAAAAGTTAATTTAATTATCACAAGTGTCCCGTGATGGGGTTGAATCACTTACCTCGTCAGTTGGGCACTGCGAGCTGAATCCGCGATCTTCCGTCGCGGATGCGGGGGCTTCGGCGCCCTTGAACAGCACCCTCCAGGTGCCTTTGTATGTTGTATCGAAGAGCCCACTTAGCACCTGGTGCGGTTCCGGATTGAACTCCCACAAATTGAATGCCCGTTCTTGGCATGGGAGGATCCGCCGGATGAGCATGACTTGGACCACGTCGACGAGCCTGAGCCTATTGCTCACCATCTTCTTGATGCAGGCTCGGAGTCCCGTCACCTCGACCGGATTGCCCCACTGCAAGCCCTTCTCTTTCCAGGAGGTGAGCTGCATGGGGATGCCAGATCTGAACTTGGGGGCCGCCACCCATGTGGGTTTGCGTGGCTCGGTGATGTAGAACCACCCCGATTGCCACCCCTTGACGGAGTCCACGAAGGTCCCTTCGAGCCAAGGGACGTTGGGCAATTTGCCCAACATGGCGCCTCCGCATTCCGCTTGCGTGCCCTTAACAACCTTCGGCTTGACGTTGAAGGTCTTGAGCCACAGGCCGAAGTGGGGCTGGATGCAGAGGAAGGCCTCGCACACGACGATAAACGCCGAGATGTTGAGGATGAAGTTCGGCGCCAGATCGTGGAAATCCAGGCCATAGTAAAACATGAGCCCCCGGACAAATGGATGGAGCGGAAAGCCCAGTCCGTGGAGGAAGTGGGGGAGGAAGATGAACCTCTCATGAGGCGCTGGGGTAGGGATGAGCTGCCCCTCGTCGGGCAGCCGATGCGCGATATCACCGGAAAGGTATCCGGTGCTGCGCAGCTTGGTGATGTCCTCCTCCTTAGCGGTGGAGGCCAACCATTTACCTCCCGCTCCGGACATATTCGGAGAAGGTCGAGGCGAGATGCGCGATCTCGAGCGCTGGAGCTTGAGTTCGCGGGGATGGATAAGCAAAGGAGGAAGAAGGCGTAGGTGAGAAGGTGAATCCTTATCCCTTATATATAGGCGGACAAAACTATGCGTCCCCGCCAGCCTGGTAAAACTCGCTTATCTCCCAAGCGCCACCATCAATGGCGCGGTTGGGTTACCCACGCACGTATTGAAGAGAATCTCGGAATAAGGGGAACACGATCTCTGCTTCGACAAGACGTGCCAAGGAAATCGCTTCGCTAAACGTGCTGAGGTGGTGTAGTAAAAACGATTCAAACAAAGGCTTGGTTGCGGTGCGATGTCACGCCGCATAATACGTCAGCAGATTGAGCTAAGTGTGCATTTTATTCTCTCTACGGTGGAATGTGGAGCAGGACACTATCCTGGTGTTCATGATCTTCTCTGGATTCTTCAAGGGAGGAACCCGCCTTGCAATGCCGAACATTATGCGCGCCGGACTTATCGTCATTGAAGACTGGTTCAGGGGCTACTGAGGGAGTCCTGGACTAGGGGGTGTCCAGACAGCCGGACTATCATTGTCCGCCGGACTCCAAGACTACGAAGATACAAGATTGAAGACTCCGGCTCGTGTCCGGATGGTACTTTCCTTGGCGTGGAAGGCAAGCTTGGCAATACGGATATGTAGATCTCCTACCATTGTAACCGACTCTGTGTAACCCTAGCCCTCTCCGGTGTCTATATAAACCGGAGGGCTTTAGTCCGTAGGAAAACATACATTATAACGATCATACCATAGGCTAGCTTCTAGGGTTTAGCCTCCTCGATCTCGTGGTAGATCTACTCTTTTACTACCCATATCATCAATATTAATCAAGTAGGACGTAGGGTTTTACCTCCATCAAGAGGGCCCGAACCTGGGTAAAAACACCGTGTCCTTCGTCTCCTGTTACCATCCGCCTAGACGCACAGTTCGGGACCCCCTACCCGAGATCCGCCGGTTTTGACACCGACATGCGCCCTTACTTTGTTTTGAGTCCGCTCAACAATGAAAGTGTGCTGCGACTAGTCCTGACAAGGATTCTTGCTGGAGGCAACACCGCCAGCAGGCTGCTGATGTTCCGCACTCAGCGCTCGCGGCAAGTGTGTTTGCGCCGACAAGTTCCCTAAAAGCGTAGGGCGAAAACATGCAAGGGATGGAATCAAGTAAAGGAAGTAACATAGCAGATAGTACCCAGAATAAAGTCATATTACAATAAATAACTTGCCGCGCTCTAATAGATTGTTCCTATGACATATCTAGCAGCGGCAAGAAGAAGGAAGGGAGAAGAAGGGTGGCCTAATCCAAGCGCTCGCCGTCAACCCTCCTGACCTCATTCACCTTGTCCACGATGGGTGCGACAATGGCTTTGAGCTCTTCGAGATTAGCGCCCGCCGGCAGCTTCTTGAGGACGCGGGTGAGGTCGAGGCCCGGATTGCGGAAGAGTATCTTCACCAAGACCTTCTCCAAGACCTTGGCACAGATTGTGCGTGACTCGTCCGCCAGCTTCTTTGGGATCCTTTCTCGGAGTTGCTGGAGGGCCATCACCACACCCTTGAAGAAGAGAGTAAGCTTGGCGCTGGGCTGGAGGTTTTCGTCAGCAGAGTACCTGAAGCCTGCCAAATCCAGCTCCGCCAACTCCTCGTCGATGGCTGCAGCGATGTTGACGAGGCCCTCCGTCCAGAGCTCCACTGTAGCCTTGAAGGTGTTCTGGGTCTCGGCGGCCCTCATCAGCAGCTCCTCGTTGCCCTTGATCTCCTTCTTCAAGTCATCCTCTCGCCTCTTGGCGGCATCCAGTGTCTCCATCAAGGTGGCCAGCCTCAGCTCCAGATTAGCGCTCGAGTCCTTGGCGGCGTTCAGTTCCTTCATCTTGTCGGCAAGTTGAACTTGCAGATCGCCATGGGCAAGAGCATCCTTCTCGCGTTCGCGCTGGAGTGCGGCAAGCTCCTCATCCTTCTTTTTCATGTCCGCCTCTAGCTGCACCACCTTCACCTCTAACTCCTTCTTGGCGGCCTCAGCAGCCGCGGCGGCATCCTTCGCCTCCTTGAGTGCCCTGCCAAGTGATTGCTCCCAGGCCTCGAGCTCCTCCTCGTGGCTATCCAGATTGACCTTCTTCTGTGTCAGTTCACCTTCTCACCTGGACAGCTCCTCGGCGGCGAGCCTCTGCTGCTCCTCGGCTTCAGCCTTCTCCAAGATGAACGCCTTCTTCGCCTTGTCGAGTTGCACCCTTTCCTCCACAATGGATCGGAGGGCCTCCTGGTTGCGGCTCTTGAGCTCCTTCGCATGCTCCTCTATGTCAACTCCCGCCCGCGCGACAAGCGCTTCCCGGGACTCAAGCTTCACTTGCCGGGCGCGGTAGAGTGACACCAGCTTTCGGAGCAACTGCTCCTCCTTGGACTCGCCGCCGCTGCTGCTTGGCGCGTCAACCACCGCCAACCCAGCGGAGGCGAGTACTTCCCCGTCAAACTCCTCCCCTTCAACCGGCGCCCTGGAACTCGACGCCCAGGGAAGCTTGATGTATACGCCCTCGCCGGCCTTCAAGTATGCGCCTGGCTGGGGCTCCTCGGAGCCCGGCGCTGCATCAGCGGCGGAGGGGTCGGCGGACGGTGCAGCGCCTTGCGCTCCTGCGCCTTCCGGGTCGTCAGTACGACCGCCGGACCCCTCGCCAGCTCCTGCACCAGCAACCTTGGCGGCTTCCTCATCGGCAGGTTCATCAGCGCCGACCTCTTCCTCGTCAGCGGCGGCATCTTCAGTATTGCCGCATGCGCCTTCCTCGCCGGTGGCCTCAGTCTCCATCGGGTCTGTAAGAGGGGGATCTGAAAACAGGGAGAGGAAGGAAAAGTCAAGTAAATATCCAAAAAAGAAGAAAGAAGATCAAAAGAAGAACCTAAGGGAAGATTTCCGACAAGGAAGGTTACCTGTGCTGGGCTCTGTGACCATGGGCTCCTCCACCAAGGGCTCACTGGTTCCGTCCCTTGCCGGGGACCCCTCCCTTGCCGGGGAGCGCTCCCTTGTCGGGGAATCGCCCCTTGGCGGCGTAGTCGAAGCAGACAGCACCTCCGGGGCGGTTTCTGATTGCTCCTGATGGGCCCGTTCTGCTCCTACATGAATGAATCAGCAATCAAGATGTCAGCAAAAGAAGAAGCACCCATGCGCGCCCCACAACAGAAAGTGAACCAAACTCTTACGCTGGGGGCTGTGCTGGGGGCTGCTGCGAGGAGAAGGAACCGGGTCCGTCAAGGTAGTCTCGGACGTGTCCTCTGCCGTCACAGCAGGATAGTCCTCGATGACAACCACAGGGACCTTGGCCCTCTTCGCCGCTCTCTCGGCCAGAGTCCTGTAATGGAACAAGGATTCAGGGGGAAGCAAATCAGATGCAAAACCAGAAACAACAAAGATCAAAGAAAAAACAAGTGCAGTGAGAAGAAAGCCTTACTCCTCCTCCTCTTCTTCCTCCTCGTCGGAGCTCAGCGCAGAGAGGTCGAAGTCTGGTACCCTTTCTGCGCGGCGAGGCGGAGGAGTAGGCTCCCTTGGACATTTGCCGGGAGCTGCAGCGGGATTGGGCGTGGCAGCCCGGGAAGACCCCGCCTCAGTTGCCGGCGCGGCCTGAGAGGCTCCCGCGGCAACGGTACTTGCCGCGGTGGAGCGTGTCACACGGTGTGGCGGCTGCTGGCCTGCTTGCCACCCTGCTGCATCTCCAACTCGACTGAGGCGCCTTCTTGGTTGGAATTGGGGCTGCGCTGGGGGCTCCGCCTGCGGCAAGCTGCTCGAAGACGGCTGGCCGCTCGCGCCCTTGGCGGGCTCGCTCGCTTCGGCCTCAGGCTCCCCCTCGCCAACGACCTCTCCGGCAAGGTCCTCCCTGTCGGCAAGGCTTGCCGCCTCTGCCTCCTCCAACGTGAAGCCGAACTCGCCCGCGGCGGCGGCTGCCGCCGCCTCTTCGGCCCTGGTGGCGATGTACCGCATCTCGTCGTCGGTGGTGTCGCGGGTGAGGAGCCTCTGCTCGTCGGCATTGACTGCTATCTCCGTCAAGCCATCGAAGAATTGCCGCACGACGTCGTCGGCGGGCTCCATCCAAGTTGCACTTATCCCGTGCGAGTCGCACTCTGGCATCATTGCGCAGATGCGATCGCGCTGATAGCTGTTGCACAAAGGTGTGACACCCTGCGGCAACCTGAACCACTCTGGATGGTTGGCGTCATGCTTGAACAACTCCCTCAGCATCCCGTCAAGCTCCAGAACTGTGAAGTTGAAATTGAGGCCTGGACGCAGCCTCATGATATCCGCCGGGCCGCCAAACAGCCAGGCGGGCCTCCCCCTCTTCTGCAGAGGGGCGATGCGACGGCGAAGGAAATCCGCGCCAACTGCCCCTGCTGTGAGCCCGGCAAGCCTGAGCCGGAGGATTCGGGTGGTGGCAATCTTCAGCTTGGCGTCGTCCAGCGACAGAGCACTCCAGTCGCCGCCGCGCACCACCCGGGTCCGGCGCAGGTTGGTGAATGGCTGCGGATTGGCGTCAATGATCCAGCACCACTCCGCCCTCCACTCATCCCACTTGCTGCAGAGCTCGCCCGTCAGATACACCTCCTTCATGCCGATTCGTGAGGTCCAGGCGATTCCGCCAGCCAGTGGCTCCCCTTTCTCGGCGCGGGGGGTGAAATAATGACGAAAAAGAGCGACATTCGGGAGGATGCCAACGAAGTTCTCGCAGAGGTGTGCGAAAACCGCCATTGTCAGAACGGCGTTGGGGGTGAAATCAAGAAGATGAAACCCGTAGGTATTCATGATGTCGCAGAGGAAATCGGAAAAAGGTGGGCAGAGCCCGCAATAGAAGAACACAAGAAAGAAATGGTACCCTTTTGGGCACCGCTTCGATTTGGAAGCTTCGGCGGAGAGCACCGGCGTGTGCGGATGCGCCCGCGTCTGCGTCGACCAGAAGAGGTAGAACTCCTCCCGCAACGCCTTTGGGGTGAGCTCGGGGGGGGGGGGGGAAAGCACTCGCTCCTTGCGCAGCGCCTCAAGCCGCAACGCCTCGGCCGATTTGGTGCTCGACTTCGTGCCCTTGCCGGTCTTCGGAGCCATGGCGGAAGCGGCGGGGGACCGCGGAGGTGTTGAGGGCGACGGCGGCGACGGGCGGCGGAGCGCTGCTCTCTTTCGGCTTGGGAAGCGGAGGGGAGCGGTGGAGTTTTCGGAGGAAGGAACTGCAAGTGGTAAAGGTGGAGGAACGGCCCTGTTTCCTCTGCTTATAAACAGGGGAGGCGAACGTTACGCATTTCCTGATTTAAGTATTGCCCACGATCTCTCCCACGACGCCGCGATTGACGCGTGCCGTTATGGGAGGGCGCGGTGGATACGAAGTGGATGTGGTTTGGACCCAGGTCGCGCGTGCCCGTGCCCCGTTTTGGGCCTGGCCCAACAGCGCTCGGCACCGTGTATGGCCCAGGCCCGGGGGCTCCTGTCGGTGTACTAAAGTAGGGGTACCTTAGTACCCCGAACTTGTGCACGGGCAGTCGCAGCGTCCCGCGGCAAGGCTTGCCAGGCGTCTGCCAAGATCCTTCGTTATTCCTCTTACTGCCATTCAATAACAAAGTGTTAACCGAGAAGACATGGCCCCGGCAAGAGAAGCTTGCTGGGAAGGACAAGACCCCGGCAAGAGGAGCTTGCCGGGAAGGCCAACCAAGGCACTTCAGAAAACTTGCCGCGACGCTCCGTGCGTCCCGGCAAGACCCGACGAGCGGCAAGTTTGTGGGTGCAACAAGATAGCGACCGCGGCAAGGCGCTTGCCACGGCGAAGCAACCACTCTGCGCCCACGCTCCAGCGCATTCGACGACGTGTCGCCGCAGGATCGCTCCTGGTGCACGTGGCGGGTAGCTGTGCAGCCAAGCGGTGCGAGGTGGCAAGAGAAGATGACGAGGAGGCCATTGTGGCAATCGGTGGCGCCCCTAACGGTCGCTTCCTGCACTGTTTGGGCGACCGGACGGGCATTAAATGCCCTTGTCCCCTGCCGTCAGAGTTAGGTAGGGGGCACTGTTGATAGCGGTTGTACCAACCCCCGTTTTTACCTTTTTACCCCTCTTTCTGCGTTGCCACCTGTCGGTGACCCTTTAGACTATAAAAAGGAGGCCCATGCGCACGTAGAAGACGTTCGACTCATTCGACACTACAACACACCTACGTTCTTGAGCAAGAACAGAATAGAAACACAAAGCAGCAGTAGGAGTTTTATCTTTCCGGAGAGCTCCGAAGCTGGGTAAAATCCCTCGCGTGCTTTCGCCTCGATCTGCTCTGCGTGCGCCCTCCGCTCCCTGCCGGAACGAAAAGGGGCCCTGCCCCATAGGTGCTCATTTCCCCACGACATCTTTGGTGCGCCAGGTAGGGGATCGTCGAGGTTGTGCGTATCTGATCCGGCGTCTGCGCGCGCTACATCAACATCTTCATCGACATGCCACCGAAGAAGAAGGCTTCGGAGGTGGCCGCTCCGTCTGTGACTATCCTACCGCCACCGGAGCAAACGGGCGGTGGGGTGGATGCCGGCGGAGGAGCGGGCGCCGACGGTGGGACGCACGTCGTCACCAGGTCCAAGGAGAAGGCCCCGCAAGCTTCAACGTCTGTACATCCACCGCTCCCCTCCCAGGGGGTGCAGGATCGACAACGCCACGGTGCTCCTAGCACCGTACTCGCGTTGGAACAAGGCCAAGCTGGTGGGTCGCGGAATGCTCAAGGACAACATACGCGTCAACACGCTGGCACGAGCACAGTGCAGTCGCCTGGGCGAGATGTTGCTCCTTCTAACACTGTTAGAAGTTTGAGCATATCCCGCACCTCGCGCCGCTCGCCACCGCCGCCCAAGACTTCAGAGGAAGCGCTGGCCCGAGCCCAGCTGCTTCTAGATTACCCTCAAGTGCCAGACAAGATCGACGACTGGAGGATCACCATCCAGAGCCTCATTGGCTTCGCCAACGGCGACAAGCCCCGGCAACCGAGCACATCGAAGCCCCGGCAAGACGCCCAGGTGCAAGCCGATGCCGACAAGACCGCTGGGGGTGCCACCACCGTGCACTCCCCGCCCCGAAGGCCAAGATCGCCGACTCGCCGGGCCAACCTCGACACTGATTCCACCGCGTCGTCGGACCCGCGAGCTCGCCGTGATCAATGCCAAGTTCTCCAAGAACGACGACACAAAGACGCTCGTACTCGCATCGAGCGCAGAAGAGAGGCGCGGCGGCAATCTGACCAGCGCGCTGGGCCCACTATCGATATGCATGCGCCAGGGGAACTAGGCGAATTGCCGTACGCGGTAGGTTGCCCTGCGTTCACCCGAGAGCTGCGGCAGGTCCAGTGGCCCAGTACCAAGAACTTCAAGCCAGACGTGCCCGAGAAGTACGACGGCAGGATTCATCCGTCGGAGTTCCTCCGTGTCTACACCATCGCGGTGCAGGCTGCCGGGGGGCACGACAAGAAGATCCTCGCCAACTACTTCCCGCTGGTGCTCAAGCCCAACGTCAGATCTTGGCTCATGCACTTACCGGACAACTCCATCTCTTCGTGGGCGGACCTGTGCCATCAGTTTGTCGGCGCCTTCACAGGCGGCCACAAGCCCCATGGCCAGGAGAGCGACCTTCATCTGCTCGCCCAGAAGGAAGGAGAACCCCTGCGCAAGTACATACAGAGATTCGGCCAGGTGCAGCGCAACATCCCAGATGTCCACCCTGCCGCGGTTATCAGGGCGTTCCATCAGAACGTGCGTAACCGCAGGATGAGAGAGGAGATGGCGATGTGCAAAATCAGAGATGTCAGCGATCTATATGCTCTGGCCGACAAGTGTGCACGTGCTGAGGAGGGGAGGAGACTCCCCGGAGAGAACGCAGGAGCCGAAGGATCTGACAGTGAGGACGCCCCTCCGGCAAAGAAGAACCGGAGGCGGAACAACAGAAAGAGGAAAGCTAAGGATGTACTAGTCGTTGAGCAGTCCGGCAACGGAGGTGGCACCGAGAAGGCCAAAGCTGGTGACTCTGACGAGGCTGTGGTGGCATCCGACAAGCAGGATGGCTCCAGCAAGCAGTACTGCAAGATCCACTGCACCAAGGGCCATGACCTCCAAGCCTGCAAGAAAGTTGAGCAGATGGCGGAGCTACAGAAAGCTGAATACGAGCGCCGCGACAAGGAGAAGGCCCAGGAGGGTGGTGGAGGATCCGGCAAGAAGCGTCCCGCCCGGGGAGGGCGCAGCAGCAAGGCCAAGCAGCGGCAAGGAGACAGGCCTCCCCGCGGCCGTGACAAGGACGAAGACGAAGATGAAGATGATGAGATGGAGGAGGATGAGACTGACGAGCAAGAGTTTCAGAAGGCAATGGAGGTTTTGTGCGTCGACGGCGGTGCTTCTCTGCACACCTTGCACCGCCAGCTCAAACAGTGGGTGCGGGAAGTGAACGCAGCAGAACCGTCCGTTGAGTCGCGCAAACCCCTGAAGTGGTCCAGCATGCCCATCATCTTCGACGTTGAGGATCACCCTGATCGCATCACTGCGGTCGGGTGCTTGCCGATGTTGGTTTCGCCAACCATCCGCAACCTCAAGGTCACGAAGATGTTGGTTGACAGCGGGGCCGGCCTGAATCTGATCTCTTCCGCGGTGCTCAAGAAGCTCCAGATCCCCGACAGCGAGCTCGAATAGACTGGTACCTTTCAAGGAATCAACCCGGGAAGGAGCAAGCCGAAGGGGAA
Organism: Triticum timopheevii; assembly: GCA_963921465.1. Taxonomy (NCBI): domain Eukaryota; kingdom Viridiplantae; phylum Streptophyta; class Magnoliopsida; order Poales; family Poaceae; genus Triticum; species Triticum timopheevii. The sequence goes on along the minus strand of OY997262.1, from coordinate 311,115,780 downwards.
GATCACACTACCAATAACTTTTGGCAGCGAGCTGAACTTCAGGACAGAAAGAGTCACGTTTGACGTTGCTGATTTCCCATTGCCCTACAATGGGATACTTGGCTGTCCAGCGCTTGCCAAGTTCATGGCAGCCTCTCACTACGCTTACAATGTGCTCAAGATGCCTGGTCCGATAAGTGTTATTTCTGTCCATGGCGACAAGAAAGATGCGCTTATCTGTACAGACAAGATTTATCGGGAAGCAGCAGCCGCAGCAGAACGCAAACCACTTGCCGCTGAAGCTCCCGGGGGGAAGAAGAAGACCAAGTCCGGCAAGAGTAGCTCTAATGCCCACTCCGGCAAGCGCACCTCTTCGGAGTGCTGCGCTACCGTCGAGGACGCACCATCGAGCTCCACCGGCAAGTGCAAGAAGCCAAAGACAGCGACACCTGAGACCAAGAAAGTGGCCGCCAAGGAGGACGGCACTGGTGGTACCTTGACCATCAGTGCCACGCTTGACCCTAAATAGGAAAGCGCGCTCGTTGCTTTCCTGCGGGCGAATGTCGATGTGTTTGCATGGCAACCATCTGACATCCCCGGTGTTCCCAGGAAAGTAATTGAGCACCACCTTGCCGTCTGCCCTCACGCGCGGCCCATCAAGCAGAGAGTTAGGAAGCAAGCAGTAGAGCGACAAGAGTTCATTGCTGAAGAGACCAAGAAATTGGAAGCAGCAGGCCTGGTCCGAGGAGTACTCCATCCAACGTGGTTAGCCAATCCAGTAGTCGTGCGCAAGGCAAACGGGAAGTGGAGGCTTTGTATTGACTTCACTGATGTTAATAAAGCTTGTCCCAAAGATCCATTTCCCTTGCCGCGCATTAACCAGATTGTCGACTCCACAGCAGGATGTGATCTGCTTTCATTCCTTGATGCATACTCAGGATATCATCAGATCTTCATGGCAGAAGAGGATGAAGAGAAAACCGCATTCATTACTCCATGTGGCACGTACTGCTTTGTACGGATGCCTTTCGGACTAAAGAATGCTGGTTCGACATTTGCAAGAGCAGTTAGTCATGCTTTTGAGCCACAGCTACACAGAAATGTAGAAGCTTACATGGATGACATAGTGGTCAAAAGAAGAAACAGGGAACTCTGATCCAAGATTTGGACGAGACTTTTGCAAATCTGCGCAAGATCAATCTCAAGTTGAATCCCGAGAAGTGCGTGTTTGGAGTTCCTTCCGGCAAGCTTCTCGGATTCTTCGTATCTCAGCGGGGGATCAAAGCCAATCCCGACAAGATGAAAGCCATTGAACAGATCGAAGCACCGAAGCGCGTCAAGGATGTGAGAAGACTTGCCGGCTGTGTTGCTGCTCTCAGTAGGTTCATCTCTAAGTCTGATGAGCGCGCCCTACCGTTTTTCAAAATTTTGAAAAAGGCAGGTCCAATGAAATGGACTCCGGAAGTGGAGGCTGCGCTGCAGGACTTGAAGAGATACCTATCCTCTACTCCAACACTTGTCGCACCTAAGCCACAAGAGAAGTTGCTGCTATATCTGGCGGCAACCAATCAAGTGGTTAGTGCTGCGTTAGTTGCGGAGAGGGAGGCAGATGATGAGCCAGCGACCGCGGCAAGCGAGTCCAGCGACGAGCAGGGGGCTTCCCTGACAAGTTCTGGTTCCGGCAAGGATGGATCTGCGCAGCCACAAGAAGAGAAACAGAAGAAGATGGTGCAGCGCCCAGTTTACTTTGTCAGTTCCCTTTTGCAGGGGGCTAGATCAAGGTACTCTAGTGTGCAGAAGTTGCTTTTCGGCCTTCTCATGGCCTCGAGGAAGCTGCGCCATTACTTTCAAGCACATGAGATCACAGTTGTCACTCGCTTTCCGCTGAAGAGGATACTGCAGAATCCAGAAGCAACAGGCAGGATTGTCGAGTGGGCACTGGAATTGTCAAGCTTTGGCCTCAAGTTTGAAAGTACTTCAACTATTCAGAGCCGAGCATTGGCAGAATTCATAGCAGAGTGGACGCCAACACCTGATGAAGAAACTCCGGAAAAGAGCATCCCCGTCAAGGAAGCGAGCAAAGAGTGGATCATGTACTTTGATGGTGCCTTCTCGCTGCAAGGCGCCGGTGCGGGTGTGCTGCTTGTCGCACCCACCGGAGAGCACCTCAAGTACGTGATCCAAATGCACTTTCCCAAGGAGCAAGCAACAAACAATACTGCAGTGTATGAAGGCTTGTTTGCCGGACTCAGGATCGCGGCAGACCTTGGGATCAAGAAGCTCATTGTCAGGGGTGACTCACAGCTTGTCGTCCGTCAAGTAAACAAAGATTATCAGAGTCCGTTGATGGAAGCATACATCGATGAAGTGAGGAAGCTAGAAGAACATTTTGATGGCCTACAAATGGAACACGTTCCAAGAGCTCAGAATGACATTGCAGATGGCATGTCAAAGTGTGCCGCACTCAAGTTACCTGTGGAACCAGGAATTTTTGTGCTCAAGCTGACTCAACCATCTGTCACACCATCAAATGGACAGAGCAAGAAGAGGAAGTTAGTTACTGGCGACTACTTTCCAGCAGAGCTCCCTGAAGCTGCCGTCAAGAAGGTCCCCAGGATCAACACAAAGAGTGCTGAGGAGCAGTCTGCTCCGGCAAGCTCTAGGGTTTGTTTCGTTGAAGCAGACGCTCCCGACAAGCTGTGTCCCGACACACTTGCCGGGGAGCATCATGCTCCGGCTGAATCACAGATTCTTGCCGTGGAAGCAGATGTTCTCGCAGCAGCATTTGCACCTTTAGTCCTTGTCGTTGAGCCACAAGCTCCGGCATGGGCACAGCAGATCGTCCATTTCCTTCAGACAGGAGAACTTCCCGAAGAGCAAGAAGAAGCAGAGAGAGTAGCCCGGCAATCAAGTATGTACCAGTTTGTCGATGACATACTGTACAGAAGAAGATTAAACGGAGTGAAATTGAAGTGCATTTCCCGTGATGATGGACAGAAGCTGTTGGCAGAGATACATGGAGGCATATGTGGATACCACATTGGCGCAAGAGCACTTGCCGGCAAAGCCTTCCGGCAATGTTTCTTCTGGCCGACGGCCCTCCAGGATGCAACTGCACAAGTAACCAAGTGTGAAGCGTGTCAGTTCCACTCCAAGCAAATACATCAACCAGCTCAAGCTCTCCAAACAATCCCTTTATCCTGGCCATTTTCGGTCTGGGGGCTCGATATCCTCGGCCCCTTTCCCCGAGCTGTCGAGGGCTTTGAGTACTTGTACGTTGCAATCGACAAGTTCACAAAGTGGCCTGAAGTGGAACCAGTGAGGAAGGTGACAGCACAGTCAGCAGTCAAGTTCTTCAGGTCAATTGTTTGCCGTTTCGGAGTCCCTAACAGGACCATCACCGACAATGGCACACAATTCACGAGCCGCACCTTCATGCAGTACGTCCAAGATCTTGGCGCCAAGATCTGCTTCGCTTCTGTTGCTCACCCGAGAAGCAACGGTCAAGTGGAGAGGGCAAACGCTGAAGTGCTGCGCGGGCTCAAGACCAGAACTTTCGACAGGCTGCACAAGTGCGGACGAAATTGGATCGAGGAGCTGCCGGTGGTTCTTTGGTCGATCAGGACGACGCCAAATCGAGCCACTGGCCAGACACCTTTTGCTCTTGTCTATGGAGCAGAAGCAGTTCTCCCCACAGAACTCGTATACGGATCGCCTCGAGTGCTCGCTTACGATGAGCTTGAGCAAGAGCAGCTGCGGCAAGATGACGCGCTGCTCCTCGAGGAAGATCATCTTCAGGCTGTTGTACGAGCTGCTCGCTACCAGCAAGCTTTGCGCCGCTACCATAGCCGCAAAGTTAATGCCAGAAGCTTCGAGGAAGGCGACCTTGTTCTTCGGCGCGTTCAATCCGCCAGGAATTCCAACAAGTTGACGCCAAAGTGGGAAGGCCCTTATCGGGTGAAACGAGTCACTAGGCCCGGCGCTGTCCGCCTTGAGACCGAAGATGGCTTTCCGGTGAGCAATTCCTGGAACATAGAGCATCTTCGCAAGTTTTACCCATAAGGCGCGGTTGCCGGAATCTGTTCCGGCAACCACCTTTTGTACAAGCCTTACCGCTGTTGCATGTAACCCTTTGTACAAAGCCGGGCGCAGCTCCCATGCATAAATAAAGTTCATGTGCCACGCACATCTTGTCAAATTTCATGCCTTTTTCTTTTTTTGCATGTATATCTGACACTTTGTGCAGCACTCGCCCCCTGTAAGCAATAATGAGCCTTAAGGCTCCATATCTTTATTTTCTCTTCTTTCTTTTGTTCAAAAAGAAGGTTCCTTCGCCCACAAGTTCACCAGGGGGGAGGAGAGGATAAAGATGCGGACCAGGCGTCGTTCAAAAAAAAATACAGCCTTGCCGGGACGCAGACGACAGAAAAGCTAAGTTGCCAAAGTTTGAGCACAGTCAGTTTTGAATTTTTAAGTTATATTCCTTGAACGACCGTGCCTTGTATGGAAAACCTGTGCGCGGAGGAACCGGCTCGTGGCTAAGTTGCGCTGAGGGAGTCCTGGACTAGGGGGTGTCCGGACAGCCGGACTATCATTGTCCGCCAGACTCCAAGACTACGAAGATACAAGATTGAAGACTCCGGCTCGTGTCCAGATGGTACTTTCCTTGGCGTGGAAGGCAAGCTTGGCAATACGGATATGTAGATCTCCTACCATTGTAACCGACTCTGTGTAACCCTAGCCCTCTCCGGTGTCTATATAAACCGGAGGGCTTTAGTCCATAGGACAACATACATTACAACGATCATACCATAGGCTAGCTTCTAGGGTTTAGCCTCCTCGATCTCGTGGTTGATCTACTCTTGTACTACCCATATCATCAATATTAATCAAGCAGGACGTAGGGTTTTACCTCCATCAAGAGGGCCCAAACCTGGGTAAAAACACCGTGTCCTTCATCTCCTGTTACCATCCGCCTAGACGCACAGTTCGGGACCCCCTACCCAAGATCCGCCGGTTTTGACACCGACATTGGTGCTTTCATTGAGAGTTCCTCTGTGTCGTCACCGATGGGCTTGATGGCATCTTCAACCAACAACGCTGCCCAGGGTGAGACTTTTCTCCCTGGACAGATCTTCGTATTCGGCGGCTTCGCACTGCGGGCCAATTCACTTGGCCATCTGGAGCAGATCGAAAGCTACACCCCTGGCCGTCAGGTCAGGTTTGCAAGCTTAAACTTCACGGCCGATGTCCGCGGAGACTTGATCTTTGACGGACTCGAGCCACAGCCGAGCACGCCGCACTGTGACGACGGGCATGATTTTGCTCTGCCACCGAACAGTGCCCTGGTGGCCGCACCCGGATCCGCTCCGGCCTTTAGCCCGGAGCCGATCGCCCGTATCAAGGGCCGGTGGATAGACGCCGCCCTGGGGGCTTCAACGTCTACGGCGATGGAGCCGAACACTGATCTTGTCCCCCGCGAAACTCGTGATTCCGAGGCGCCGGACTCCTCGCCGGACTCCGAACCTCCCGCGCCCCTACCAATCGATCCGAATTGGGTGCCGGTTATGGAATTCACCGCCGTGGACATCTTCCAATGCTCGCCTTTCGGCGATATCTTGAATTCACTAAAGCATATCTCGTTATCAGGAGAGTCCTGGCCGGATTATGGCTAGGATGGTTGGGATACGGACGACGAAGAAATTCAGAACCCACCCACCACCCACTTTGTAGCCACTGTCGACGATCTAACCGACATGCTAGACTACGACTCCGAAGACATCGACGCTATGGACGACGATGCCGGAGACGAACAGGAACCAGCGCCTACAGGGCACTGGAAGACCACCTCGTCATACGACATATATATGGTGGACACCCCAAAAGAAGGGCATGGCGAAGAAGCAGCGGAGGCAGACTCTTTAAAGAAGCAGCCCAAACGCCGGCGTCAGCGGCGCCGCTCTAAATCCCGCCACAGCAAGAATGGAGATTCCGGCAGAGGAGATAATAACACTCCAGAGAGCGCCGAAGACAATCCCCTCCAGCAAGACTCAGCGCAGGAGGATGCAGAAGCAAGCCCCCACGAGAGGGCGGCAGACGAAGGGGTTGAGGATGATAACTATATGCCTCCCTCCGAAGACGAAGCAAGCCTCAACGATGATGAATTCGTCGTAACTGAGGATCCCGTCGAACAAGAGCGCTTCAAGCACAGGCTTATCGCCACAACAAACAGCCTAAAGAAAAAGCAACAACAACTTCAAGCTGATCAGGACCTGCTGGCCGATCGATGGACCGAGGTCCTCGCGGCCGAAGAGTATAAACTCGAACGTCCCTCCAAAAGTTACCCAAGACGCAAGCTGCTCCCCCGATTAGAGGAGGAAGCATACATACCTTCATCACCAGCGCACGATATGGCTGACCGACCACCCCGTGGTCGTCACAGAGAGGCATCCAGGCCCCCAGCCAAGACCGTACCCCGGCATCGCTCCAAAAGTACAAAGCCAAGAGGGAACGCGCCGGACTTGCGAGACATATTGGAGGACAAGGCAAGGCAATCCAGATCCATCTACGGATCACGTGGGTGCCCTACGACCCACGACGAATACCGTCGCGCCGGATATAATAACACCGGCCGGGCCAAACACAGCAGACAGCGCTCCCTCGAGCTGCGTCGCGATATTGCTCAATACAGGGGCGCCGCACACCCTCTATGCTTCACGGACGAAGTAATGGATCATCAGATCCCCGAAGGGTTTAAACCCGTAAAAATTGAATCTTACGATGGCACAACAGACCCCGCGGTTTGGATCGAAGACTATCTTCTCCACATTCACATGGCCCGCGGTGACGATCTACATGCCATCAAGTATCTCCCACTCAAGCTTAAAGGACCAGCTCGGCATTGGCTAAACAGCTTGCCCGCAGAGTCAATTGGGTGCTGGGAGGACCTGGAAGCCGCATTCCTCGACAACTTCTAGGGAACATATGTGCGACCACCAGACGCCGATGACCTAAGCCACATTATTCAGCAGCCAGACGAATCGGCCAGACAATTCTGGACACGGTTCTTGACAAAGAAAAACCAAATCGTCAACTGTCCGGATGCAGAGACCCTTGCAGCCTTCAAACATAAAATCCGGGACGAATGGCTAGCCCGGCACCTGGGGCAGGAAAAGACGAAATCCATGGCAGCCCTCACATCGTTAATGACCCGCTTTTGCGCGGGAGAGGACAGTTGGCTAGCCCGTAGCAACAACCTCCGTAAAAATTCTGGCAGTCCGGACACCAAGGACAACAACGGCAGGTCACGTCGAAACAGAAACAAGCGCCGCATTAACGGCGACGATAAGGAGGATACGACAGTCAATGCCGGATTCCGAGGCTCTAAACCCGGTCAGCGGAAGAAGCCATTCAAAAGAACCACTCCGGGTCCGTCCAATCTGGACCGAATACTCGACCGCTTATGCCAGATACATGGCACCTCCGAAAAGCCAGCTAACCACACCAATAGAGATTGCTGGGTGTTCAAGCAGGCCGGCAAGTTAATTGCCGAAAACAATGACAAGGGGCTAAACAGCGACGACGAGGAGGAGACCCGACCACCGAACAACAGAGGACAGAAGGGTTTCCCCCCACAAGTGCGGACGGTGAATATAATATACGCGACCCACATACCCAAGAGGGAGAGGAAACACGCACTACGGGACGTCTACGCGATGGAGCTAGTCGCCCCAAAGTTCAATCCATGGTCCTCTTGTCCGATCACTTTCGATCGAAGAGACCATCCGACCAGCATACGCCATGGCGGATTCGCCGCATTGGGTTTAGACCCAATCGTCGATGGATTTCACCTCACGAGAGTCCTGATGGACGGCGGCAGTAGCCTGAACCTGCTTTATCAGGATACAGTGCGCAAAATGGGCATAGACCCATCAAGGATTAAACCTACAAAGACAACCTTTAAAGGTGTCATCCCAGGAGTGGAAGCCAACTGTACATGCTCAGCCACACTGGAAGTGGTGTTCGGATCCCCGGATAATTTCCGAAGCGAAGAGTTAATCTTCGACATAGTCCCGTTTCGCAGCGGCTATCACGCTCTGCTCGGACGAACCGCGTTTGCAAAATTCAACACGGTGCCGCATTATGCATACCTAAAGCTCAAGATGCCAGGCCCTCGTGGAGTCATCACGGTCAATGTGAATACGGAACTCTCCCTCCGAACGGAGGAACATACAGCGGCTCTCGCGGCAGAAGTACAGAGCAGCCTTCTAAGGCAATTCCCATGTCCGGCAGTTAAAAAGCCGGATACAGCAAAGCGCGCCCGGAGCAATACCAACCAAGACCACCTGGCGCGATCAGAGCACGCGTAGCAATGCGGCCCCAACCCTCGCCCGCGCATGATCGCGAGAATAACACTCCGCGTACATCATTACGCTTTGGAGATACCATGGGTGCAGGGAAAGGGGCACGATCACAATGGACCCAGAGTGCGGCTCGACCACACCAGGGGCTCACAAGTGCGCCTCCTTTCTTTTTTATTTTATTTTTCTTCTTTTATGTACACAGGACTCTATTAACCAAAAGCCCTGTCCGGTGGCGAATCTGCCGAACTCATGATGCAACAGTCAGGGACTAAAGAAGGCCGCGACGAACATTCAGGTGGTCTCAATTATGAGCATTAAATTCGATTATATACACCAAGTATACAGCTCATCCCTGGAGGGGGACATGTTTATTTAGTCCAAATCCCTTGCTTACCGCACTATTTGTATCAGTCCGCTCTACTAGCAGACTTTCTTTCATAAATAATGCAGCACCTTTCTATTGCAATTGCATTATCTTTTATATATATGTTCATTACATGACATCTTGCACCCGTATATTTTGGTACGGCCGAATACGCCAGGGGCTTTTGTTCCCCAAATTATGGTGTGATAAAGTCCGAACACTTTCACAAGTGCGGCACCCCGAACTTATAGCATTATAAGAATCGGCTCCGAATCATGTCTTGGGTCAATAGTTGGGTTTGCCCGGCTCCCACGTTTTGGTTCCTTATGTTCCGTTCTGTCGGCTAAGGTGGCACTGGGAGAACCACTGCGATTGCGCCCCGGTTGAGCCGGGATAACGCCTCAGTGGAGAAAGCTAAAACTGACTGGCATGGTAAGACGAGAGACTGGTCGTTGTTCGAGAGGTCTTTTCGGGTCCTTAAAGACTCACGCCGCTTCGAGCGAAGTTCCGGATAATGTCCGATGAAGGCGTGGATAGCGCCCCGGATTCGGTCTTTCGAATACCAGGGGCTTCGCCGAAATTTAAAATTATAGAATTCTATGGCTAAGTGAGAGTGTTCAAGCATTATAAGTCCAGTTGCCTTGTTCGTCGTGTTGAGCGCCTCCCTAGATGGACCCAAAAATGGGAACAAGAGTGCTCAACTTTATCCCGAACACCCCAGCACTTGTGGCTTGGGGGCTGAAGCCAACGACTTGCCATCTCTCAGATTTTATAAACGGCCGCACAGAAGGTAATATTTTAAATTAAACAAGTGTTGCTCATGGCGCATATGAACGAAGTTTTCAGCGCACAGGATAAATATACAGCGAGTTCACTCAAAAATTACATTTCGGGAGCACTCATCTGCAATATCGCAGGCTCCCTTCAGGACAATTTTATAATACTTCTCCGGCGTGCGATACTCCTTGCCCGGAGGCGGTGGGTCCGTGAGAAGCTTCTCCGCATCCAATTTGCCCAATTGCACCTTTATGCGGGCAAGGGCCCGACGAGCGCCTTCAATACAGGCGGAGCGCTTGACTACATCCAGCCTGGGGCATGCATCCACCAGCCGCCGCACTAGGCCAAAGTAGCTCCCAGGCATGGCATGTCCAGGCCACAGCCGGACTATGAGGCCCTTCATGGCCTCCTCAACTACCTTGTGGAGTTCGACCAGCTGCTTCAGCTGGTCGCTTGGGGGCACTGGATGGCCGGCCTCAGCGTACTGAGACCAGAAGACCTTCTCCATCGAGCTCCCCTCCTCGCCACGATAGAATGCGGCGGCATCAGACGCACTACGCGGCAGATCTGCAAACGCCCCTGGAGAGCTCCGAATGCGGGTAAGTGTCAGGTAGTTCACATTAACATGCCTGCTTTGCATGAAAAATGCCTTACCCGCCGCTATCTTCTTTATGTCCTCAACCTCCTGAAGGGCCTTACGGGCTTCGGCCTTGGCGGACTTGGCACTTTCAAGAGCCGAGGCAAGCTCGGACTCTCGAGTCTTGGAGTCACGCTCCAATCTCTCATGCTTTTCCATGAGAGCCTGGAGCTCTTGCCGGACTTCCGCCACCCGGGCCTCTTGCTTTTCTCGCTCGGCCCGTTCCGCGGCCGCATTGCGTTCGGCAGTGGACACAGCATCCTTCAGGGCTGCCACCTCGTTAGTGGCCCCTGCAATACACATGTTATCCTTGTTAATTTTATTTGCAACCAAAATCCTTTTCTGTAAGGTACTTATTCAAAGCGGTGTTACTCACCTTCTTTTTCCTCGAGCTGACTCTTGGCATGGCCGAGCTCTTGCTCGGACCGCTCGAGATCCTTCTTCAGCGCGTCAACCTCCGCCGTTAGTGCGGCAGAGGTCAGCAGCGCAGCCTGCAAACCCATATTGACATATTTTAGGCAACCCTGCATACATCTTATTAGATCCTTAGTCCGGCTTTTCTTTCCGAACACCGAACTAAGCATCAGGGGCTATTGTCTATGCGGTATTACATTACATAATTTTAACTTCTTACCTCAAAGCCTGTTAGAAGGCTGCTGCAGGCTTCGGTCAGCCCGCTCTTAGCGAGCTGAACCTTCTCTATCACCGCACTCATGATAGTGCTGTGTTCTTCCTCGATGGAAGCGCCTTTAAGCGCCTCCAACAGGTTATCCGGCGCCTCCGGTTGGACGGAGGCCGCCGGCGTCACGGTCCTGCCCTTCTTTCGAAGGGGCCGCTTGCTGGACTCTGGAACCACTGCGGGTTCCGATGTAGAGTCCGGCACGAAGTCCGGGAGGCTGCCTGACGGTGCCTCCGGAGCCTCCTCCTGATGGGTCCCTCTCTGGGATCCCACCTCGGCGTCCTCGTCGGCGCGTGGGGAGGAGGCAGTCGGGATGGAATTCACATCCGATGAGGCCAATGACCCGCTCGATGAGTCGGGGAGATCATCATTGGCCGGACTACGGGCAGAATGCGGCGTTAGAAGGATACTACGCGACATAAAAGAAATTACGCATCAAGGATCCGGATACTTACGATCTTGCCGGACGCCTGGCCCTTGGAGGCCACTCATCCTCGCCAACGCTGATGTTGGCAAAACTGTCCGGGGGGATAGTTCTCCCCCTCTTGGACCCTTCGGCCTCCCCGATGGGGGAAGCCTTCCTTTTCTTCTCTCCCTCCTCCGGGAGAGAGTACTCCTCCTCCTCGTCTTCGGGGGAGGAGTCCTCGCCGTCATCAGACGCCTGATTGCGGGAACTCTTTCGAGTCCCCGCGGCCACCTTCTTGGCCTTCTTCTCCGGCACCACGTGCGGTGCCGGAACCAGCATCCCTGTTAAGCGGGCGTCCACTGGGTCTTCTGGCATGGGAGCCGGGCTGATCAGCAGCTTGGCCTTCTCCATCCATTCCTATCAAAGGAAGAGGTAGAATGAAACCCCACTAAAAGTTAATTTAATTATCACAAGTGTCCCGTGATGGGGTTGAATCACTTACCTCGTCAGTTGGGCACTGCGAGCTGAATCCGCGATCTTCCGTCGCGGATGCGGGGGCTTCGGCGCCCTTGAACAGCACCCTCCAGGTGCCTTCATATGTTGTATCGAAGAGCCCCCTTAGTGCCTGGTGCTGTTCCGGATTGAACTCCCACAAATTGAATGCCCGTTCTTGGCATGGGAGGATCCGCCGGATGAGCATGACTTGGACCACGTCGACGAGCCTGAGCCTATTGCTCACCATCTTCTTGATGCAGGCTCGGAGTCCCGTCACCTCGACCGGATTGCCCCACTGCAAGCCCTTCTCTTTCCAGGAGGTGAGCTGCATGGGGATGCCATATCTGAACTCGGGGGCCGCCGCCCATGTGGGTTTGCACGGCTCGGTGATGTAGAACCACCCCGATTGCCACCCCTTGACGGAGTCCATGAAGGTCCCTTCGAGCCAAGGGACGTTGGGCAATTTGCCCAACATGGCGCCTCCGCATTCCGCTTGCGTGCCCTTCACAACCTTCGGCTTGACGTTGAAGGTCTTGAGCCACAGGCCGAAGTGGGGCTGGATGCAGAGGAAGGCCTCGCACACAACGATAAACGCTGAGATGTTGAGGATGAAGTTCAGCGCCAGATCGTGGAAATCCAGGCCATAGTAAAACATGAGCCCCGGGACAAATGGATGGAGCGGAAAGCCCAGTCCGTGGAGGAAGTGGGGGAGGAAGATGAACCTCTCATGAGGCCCTGGGGTAGGGATGAGCTGCCCCTCGTCGGGCAGCCGACGCGCGATATCACCGGAAAGGTATCCGGCGCTGCGCAGCTTGGTGATGTCCTCCTCCTTAGCGGTGGAGGCCAACCATTTACCTCCCGCTCCGGACATATTCGGAGAAGGTCGAGGCGAGATGCGCGAGCTCGGGCGCTGGAGCTTGAGTTCGCGGGGATGGATAAGCAAAGGAGGAAGAAGGCGTAGGTGAGAAGGTGAATCCTTATCCCTTATATATAGGCGGACAAAACTATGCGTCCCCGCCAGCCTGGTAAAACTCGCTTATCTCCCAAGCGCCACCATCAATGGCGCGGTTAGGTTACCCACGCACGTATTGAAGAGAATCCCGGAATAAGGGGAACACGATCTCTGCTTCGACAAGACGTGCCAAGGAAATCGCTTCGCTAAACGTGCTGAGGTGGTGTAGTAAAAATGATTCAAACAAAGGCTTGGTTGCGGTGCGATGTCACGCCGCATAATACGTCAGCAGATTGAGCTAAGTGTGCATTTTATTCTCTCTACGGTGGAATGTGGAATTTATTTTGCAGAGCCGGAAACTATCCTGGTGTTCATGATCTTCTCTGGATTCTTCAAGGGAGGAACCCGCCTTGCAATGCCGAACATTATGCGCGCCGGACTTATCGTCATTGAAGACTGGTTCAGGGGCTACTGAGGGAGTCCTGGACTAGGGGGTGTCCGGACAGCCGGACTATCATTGTCCGCCGGACTCCAAGACTACGAAGATACAAGATTGAAGACTCCGGCTCGTGTCCGGATGGTACTTCCCTTGGCATGGAAGGCAAGCTTGGCAATACGGATATGTAGATCTCCTACCATTGTAACCGACTCTGTGTAACCCTAGCCCTCTCCGGTGTCTATATAAACCGGAGGGCTTTAGTCCGTAGGACAACATACATTACAATGATCATACCATAGGCTAGCTTCTAGGGTTTAGCCTCCTCGATCTTGTGGTAGATCTACTCTTGTACTACCCATATCATCAATATTAATCAAGCAGGACGTAGGGTTTTACCTCCATCAAGAGGGCCCGAACCTGGGTAAAAACACCGTGTCCTTCGTCTCATGTTACCATCCGCCTAGACGCACAGTTCGGGACCCCCTACCCGAGATCTACCGGTTTTGACACCGACATGCGCCCTTACTTTGTTTCGAGTCCGCTCAACAATGAAAGTGTGCTGCGACTAGTCCCGACAAGGTTTCTTGCCGGAGGCAACACGGCCAGCAGGCTGCTGATGTTCCGCACTCAGCGCTCGCGGCAAGTGTGTTTGCGCTGGCAAGTTCCCTAAAAGCGTAGGGCGAAAACATGCAAGGGATGGAATCAAGTAAAGGAAGTAACATAGCAGATAGTACCCAGAATAAAGTCATATTACAATAAATAACTTGCCGCGCTCTAATAGATTGTTCCTATGACATATCTAGCAGCGGCAAGAAGAAGGAAGGGAGAAGAAGGGTGGCCTAATCCACGCGCTCGCCGTCAACCCTCCTGACCTCATTCACCTTGTCCACGATGGGTGCGACAATTGCTTCGAGCTCTTCGAGATCAGCGCCCGCCGGCAGCTTCTTGACGACGCGGGTGAGGTCGAGGCCCGGATTGCGGAAGAGTATCTTCACCAACACCTTCTCCAAGACCTTGGCATAGATTGTGCGCGACTCATCCGCCAGCTTCTTTGGGATCCTTTCTCGGAGTTGCTGGAGGGCCGTCACCACAACCTTGAAGAAGAGAGTAAGCTTGGCGCTGGGCTGGAGGTTTTCGTCAGCAGAGTACCTGAAGCCTGCCAAATCCAGCTCCGCCAACTCCTCGTCGATGGCTGCAGCGATGTTGACGAGGCCCTCCGTCCAGAGCTCCACTGTAGCCTTGAAGGTGTTCTGGGTCTCGGCGGCCCTCGTCAGCAGCTCCTCGTTGCCCTTGAGCTCCTTCTTCAAGTCATCCTCTCGCCTCATGGCGGCGTCCAGCGTCTCCGTCAAGGTGGCCAGCTTCAGCTCCAGATCAGCGCTCGAGTCCTTGGCGGCATTCAGTTCCTTGATCTTGTCAGCAAGTTGAACTTGTAGATCGCCATGGGCAAGAGCATCCTTCTCGCGTTCGCGCTGGAGCGCGGCAAGCTCCTCATCCTTCTTTTTCATGTCCGCCTCCAGCTGCACCACCTTCACCTCTAACTCCTTCTTGGCGGCCTCAGCAGCCGCGGCGGCATCCTTCGCCTCCTTGAGTGCCCCGCCAAGTGATTGCTCCCGGGCCTCGAGCTCCTCCTCGTGGCTGTCCAGATTGACCTTCTTCTGTGTCAGTTCACCTTCTCGCCTGGACAGCTCCTCGGCGGCGAGCCTCTGCTGCTCCTCGGCTTCAGCCTTCTCCAAGATGAACGCCTTCTTCGCCTCGTCGATTTGCACCCTTTCCTCCGCAATGGATCGGAGGGCCTCCTGGTTGCGGCTCTTGAGCTCCTTCGCATGCTCCTCTATGTCAACTCCCGCCCGCGCGACAAGCGCTTCCTGGGACTCAAGCTTCGCTTGCCGGGTGCGGTAGAGTGACACCAGCTTTCGGAGCAACTGCTCCTCCTTGGACTCCCCGCTGCTGCTGCTTGGCGCGTCAACCACCGCCAACCCAGCGGAGGCGAGTACTTCCCCGTCAAACTCCTCCCCTTCAACCGGCGCCCTGGAACTCGACGCCCAGGGAAGCTTGATGTATACGCCCTCGCCGGCCTTCAAGTATGCGCCTGGCTAGGGCTCCTCGGAGCCCGGCGCTGCATCAGCGGCGGAGGGGTCGGCGGACGGTGCAGCGCCTTGCGCTCCTGCGCCCTCCGGGTCGTCAGTACGACCGCCGGACCCCTCGCCAGCTCCTGCGCCAGCAGCCTTGGCGGCTTCCTCGTCGGCAGGTTCATCAGCGCCGACCTCTTCCTCGTCAGCGGTGGCATCTTCAGTATTGACGCGTGCGCCTTCCTCGCCGGTGGCCTCAGTCTCCATCGGGTCTGTAAGAGGGGGATCTGAAGACAAGGAGAGGAAGGAAAAGTCAAGCAAATATCCAAAAAAGAAGAAAGAAGATCAAAAGAAGAACCCAAGGGAAGATTTCCGACAAGGAAGGTTACCTGTGCTGGGCTCTGTGACCATGGGCTCCTCCACCAAGGGCTCACTGGTTCCGTCCCTTGCCGGGGACCCGTCCCTTGCCGGGGAGCCCTCCCTTGTCGGGGAATCGCCCCTTGGCGGCGTAGTCGAAGCAGACAGCACCTCTGGGGCGGTTTCTGATTGCTCCTGATGGGCCCGCTCTGCTCCTACATGAATGAATCAGCAATCAAGATGTCAGCAAAAGAAGAAGCACCCATGCGCGCCCCACAACAGAAAGTGAACCAAACACTTACGCGGGGGGCTGTGCTGGGGGCTGCTGCGAGGAGAAGGAACCGGGTCCGTCAAGGTAGTCTCGGACGTGTCCTCTGCCGTCACAGCAGGATCGTCCTTGATGACAACCACAGGGACCTTGGCCCTCTTCGCCGCTCTCTCGGCCAGAGTCCTGTAATGGAACAAGGATTCAGGGGGAAGCAAATCAGATGCAAAACCATAAACAACAAAGATCAAAGAAAAAATAAGTGCAGTGAGAAGAAAGCCTTACTCCTCCTCCTCTTCTTCCTCCTCGTCGGAGCTCAGCGCAGAGAGGTCGAAGTCTGGTACCCTTTCTGCGCGGCGAGGCGGAGGAGTAGGCTCCCTTGGACGTTTGCCGGGAGCTGCAGCGGGATCGGGCGTGGCAGCCCGGGAAGACCCTGCCTCAGTTGCCGGCGCGGCCTGAGAGGCTCCCGCGGCAACGGTACTTGCCGCGGTGGAGCGTGTCCCACGGTGCTGCGGCTGCTGGCCTGTTGCCGCCCTGCTGCATCTCCAACTCGACGAAGGCGCCTTCTTGGTTGGAATTGGGGCTGCGCTGGGGGCTCCGCCTGCAGCAAGCTGCTCGAAGACGGCTGGCCGCTCGCGCCCTCGGCGGGCTCGCTCACTTCGGCCTCGGGCTACCCATCGCCAACGACCTCTCCGGCAAGGTCCTCCCGGTCGGCAAGGCTTGCCACCTCGGCCGCCTCTGCCTCCTCCAACGTGAAGCCGAACTCGCCCGCGGCGGCGGCTGCTGCCGCCTCTTCGCCCCTGGTGGCGATGTACTGCATCTCGTCGTCGGTGGTGTCGCGGGTGAGGAGCCGCTGCTCGTCAGCATTGACTGCTATCTCCGTCAAGCCATCGAAGAATTGCCGCACGACGTCGTCGGCGGGCTCCATCCAAGTTGCACTTATCCCGTGCGAGTCGCACTCTGGCATCATTGCGCAGATGCGATCGCGCTGGGAGTTGTTGCACAAAGGGATGGCGCCCTGCGGCAACCTGAACCACTCTGGATGGTTGGCGTCATGCTTGAACAGCTCCCTCAGCATCCCGTCAAGCTCCAGAACTGTGAAGTTGAAATTGAGGCCTGGACGCAGCCTCATGATATCCGCCGGGCTGCCAAACAGCCAGGCGGGCCTCCCCCTCTTCTGCAGAGGGGCGATGCGACGGCGAAGGAAATCCGCACCAACTGCCCCTGCTGTGAGCCCGGCAAGCCTGAGCCGGAGGATTCGGGTGGTGGCAATCTTCAGCTTGGCGTCGTCCGGCGACAGAGCGCTCCAGTCGCCGCCGCGCACCACCCGGGTCCGGCGCAGGTTGGTGAATGGCTGCGGATTGGCGTCAATGATCCAGCACCACTCCGCCCTCCACTCATCCCACTTGCTACGGAGCTCGCCCGTCAGATACACCTCCTTCATGCCGATTCGTGAGGTCCAGGCGATTCCGCCAGCCAGTGGCTCCCCTTTCTCGGCGCGGGGGGTGAAATAATGACGAAAAAGAGCGACATTCGGGAGGATGCCAACGAAGTTCTCGCAGAGGTGTGCGAAAACCGCCATTGTCAGAACGGCGTTGGGGGTGAAATCAAGAAGATGAAACCCGTAGGTATTCATGATGTCACACAGGATATCGGAAAAAGGTGGGCAGAGCCCGCAATAGAAGAACACAGGAAAGAAATGGTACCCTTTTGGGCACCGCTTCAATTTGGAAGCTTCGGCGGAGAGCACCGGCGTGTGCGGATGCGCCCGCGTCTGCGTCGACCAGAAGAGGTAGAACTCCTCCCGCAGCGCCTTCGGGGTGAGCTCGGGGGGGAAAAGCACTCGCTCCTTGCGCAGCGCCTCAAGCCGCAACGCCTCGGCCGATTTGGTGCTCGACTTCATGCCCTTGCCGGTCTTCGGAGCCATGGCGGAAGCGGCGGGGGAGCGCGGAGGTGTTGAGGGCGACGGCGGCGACGGGCGGCGGAGCGCTGCTCTCTTTCGGCTTGGGAAGCGGAGGGGAGCGGTGGAGTTTTCGAAGGAAGGAACTGCAAGTGGTAAAGGTGGAGGAACGGCCCTGTTTCCTCTGCTTATAAACAGGGGAGGCGAACGTTACGCATTTCCTGCTTTAAGTATTGCCCACGATCTCTCCCACGACGCCGCGATTGACGCATGCCGTTATGGGAGGGCGCGGTGGATACGGAGTGGATGTGGTTTGGACCCAGGTCGCGCGTGCCCGTGCCCCGTTTTGGGCCTGGCCCAACAGCGCTCGGCACCGTGTATGGCCCAGGCCCGGGGGCTCCTATCGGTGTACTAAAGTAGGGGTACCTTAGTACCCCGAACTTGTGCATGGACAGTCGCAGCGTCCCGCGGCAAGGCTTGCCGGGCGTCCGCCAAGATCCTTCGTTATTCCTCTTACTGCCATTCAAGAACAAAGTGTTAACTGAGAAGACAAGGCCTCGGCAAGAGAAGCTTGCCGGGAAGGACAAGACCCCGGCAAGAGGAGCTTGCCGGGAAGGCCAACCAAGGCACTTCAAAAAACTTGTCGCGACGCTCCGTGCGTCCCGGCAAGACCCGACGAGCGACAAGCTTGCGGGTGCGACAAGATAGCGACCGCGGCAAGGCGCTTGCCACGGCGAAGCAACCACTCTGCGCCCACGCTCCAGCGCATTGGACGACGTGTCGCCGCAGGATCGCTCCTGGTGCACGAGGCGGGTAGCTGTGCAGCCAAGCGGTGCGAGGTGGCAAGAGAAGATGATGAGGAGGCCATTGTGGCGATCGGTGGCGCCCCTAACGGTCGCTTCCTGCACTGTTTGGGCGACCGGACGGGCATTAAATGCCCTTGTCCCCTGCCGTCAGAGTTAGGTAGGTGGCACTGTTGATAGCGGTTGTACCAACCCCCGTTTTTACCTTTTTACCCCTCTTTCTGCATTGCCACCTGTCGGTGACCCCTTTAGACTATAAAAAGGAGGCCCATGCGCACGTAGAAGAGGTTCGACTCATTCGACACTACAACACACCTACGTTCTTGAGCAAGAACGGAATAGAAACACAAAGCAGCAGTAGGAGTTTTATCTCTCCGGAGAGCTCCGAAGCTGGGTAAAATCCCTCGCGTGCTTTCGCCTCGATCTGCTCTGCGTGCGCCCTCCGCTCCCTGCCGGACCGAAAAGGGGCCCTACCCCATAGGTGCTCGTTTCCCCACGACAAAATGCTCTTCTAGTTTTCTCACTTCATCGATGTAGGCTTCCATCAACGGACTCTGATAATCCTTGTTAACTTGGCGGACGACAAGCTGCGAGTCACCCCTGACAATAAGCCTCTTGATCCCAAGGTCTGCCGCGATCCTGAGTCCGGCAAGCAAGCCTTCATACTCCGCAGTATTGTTTGTCGCTTGCTCCTTGGGAAAGTGCATCTGGACTACGTACTTGAGGTGCTCTCCGGTGGGTGCGACAAGTAGTACGCCCGCACCGGCGCCTTGCAGTGAGAAGGCACCATCAAAGTACATAACCCATTCCTTGTTTGCTTCCTTGACGGGGATGCTCGTCTTTGGAGTTTCTTCATCAGGTGTTGGCTTCCATTCTGCTATGAATTCTGCCAATGCTCGGCTCTGGATAGTTGAGGTACTCTCAAACTTAAGGCCAAAGCTTGACAATTCTAGTGCCCACTCGACAATCCTGCCTGTTGCTTCTGGATTCTGCAGTATCCTCTTCAACGGAAAGCAAGTGACAACTGTGATCTCATGTTCTTGAAAGTAATGGCGCAGCTTCCTCGAGGCCATGAGAAGGCCGAAAAGCAACTTTTGCACTCCAGAGTATCTTGACCTAGCCCCCTGGAGAAGGGAGCTGACAAAATAAACTGGGCGCTGCACCATCTTCCTTTGTTTCCCTTCCTCTGGCTGCACAGATCCATCCTTGTCGGGACCAGAGCTTGTCGGGGAAGCCCCCTGCTTGCCGCTGGATGTGCTTGCCGCGGCTGCTGGCTCGTCATATGCCTCCCTTTCCGCTACTAACGCAGCACTAACCACTTGATTGGTTGCCGCTAGGTATAGCAGCAACTTCTCTTGTGGCTTAGGTGCGACAAGTATTGGAGTAGAGGACAGATATCTCTTCAAGTCTTGCAGCGCAGCCTCCGCTTCAGGAGTAAATTTCATTGGACCTGCCTTTTTCAAAATATTGAAAAACGGCAGGGCGCGCTCAGCAGACTTAGAGATGAACCTGCTGAGAGCAGCTACGCAGCCGGCAAGCCTTGGTACATCCTTGACGCGCTTCGGTGCTTCGATCTGCTCAATGGCCTTGATCTTGTCGGGGTTGGCTTCAATCCCCCGCTGAGACACAAAGAACCCGAGAAGCTTGCCGGAGGGGACTCCAAACACACACTTCTCGGGGTTCAACTTGAGATTGATCTTGCGCAGATTTGTAAAGGTTTCGTCCAAATCCTGGATCAAAGTCGCTTTGTCCTTGCTCTTGACTACTATGTCATCCATGTAAGCTTCTACATTTCTGTGCAACTGTGGCTCAAAAGCATGGCTGACTACTCTTGCAAATGTTGAACCAGCATTCTTTAGTCCGAAAGGCATTCGTACAAAGCAGTACGTGCCACATGGAGTAATGAATGCAGTTTTCTCTTCATCCTCTTCTGCCATGAAGATCTGATGATATCCTAAGTATGCATCAAGAAATGAAAGAAAATCACATCCTGCCGTGGAGTCGACAATCTGGTCAATGCGCGGCAAGGGAAATGGATCTTTGGGACAAGCTCTATTAACATCAGTGAAGTCAATACAAAGCCTCCTCTTTCCATTTGCCTTGCGCACGACTACAGGATTGGCCAGCCACGTCGGATGGAGCACTCCTCTTACAAGGCCTGCTGCTTCCAACTTCTTGATCTCTTCGGCAATGAATTCTTGACGCTCCACTGCTTGCTTCCTAACTCTCTGCTTGACGGGCCGCGCGTGAGGGCAGACGGCAAGGTGGTGCTCAATTACTTTCCTGGGAACACCGGGGATGTCAGATGGTTGCCATGCAAACACGTCGACATTCGCCCGCAGGAAAGCAACGAGCGCGCTTTCCTATTTAGGATCAAGCGTGGCACTGATGATGAAGGTACCACCAGTGCCGTCCTCCTTGGCGGCCAC
Organism: Triticum timopheevii; assembly: GCA_963921465.1. NCBI lineage: Eukaryota > Viridiplantae > Streptophyta > Magnoliopsida > Poales > Poaceae > Triticum > Triticum timopheevii. The sequence goes on along the minus strand of OY997262.1, from coordinate 311,094,866 downwards.
TTTCTTTGTCTCTGGTGAAGCTGTCTTCGCCTTCTTGCACTTGCCGGTGGAGCTCGATGGTGCGTCCTCGACGGTAGCGCAACACTCCGAAGAGGTGCGCTTGCCGGAGTGGGCATCAGAGCTCTTGCCGGACTTGGTCTTCTTATTTCCCCCAGGAGCTTCAGCGGCAAGTGTCTTGCAATCTGCTGCGGCTACTGCTTCTCGGTATATCTTGTCGGTACAGATAAGTGCATCTTTCTTGTCGCCAGGGACAGAAATGACACTTATCGGACCGGGCATCTTGAGCACGTTGTAGGCATAGTGAGAAGCTACCATGAACTTGGCGAGCACTGGACGGCCAAGTATCCCATTGTAGGGCAATGGGAAATTCGCGATATCAAAGGTAACTTTCTCTGTCCTGAAGTTCAGCTCGCTTCCAAATGTCACTGGCAGTGTAATCTTCCCCTTCGGCTTGCTCCTTCCTGGGTTGATTCCCTGAAAGGTACCAGTCTCTTCAAGCTCGCTGTCGGGGATCTGGAGTTTCTTGAGCACCGCGGAGGAGATCAGATTCAAGCCAGCCCCGCCGTCAACCAGCATCTTTGTGACTTTGAGGTTGTGGATAGTTGGTGAAACCAACATCGGCAAGCACCCGACCGCAGTTATGCGATCAGGGTGATCCTCAACATCAAAGATGATGGGCGTGTTGGACCACTTCAGAGGCTTGCGCGACTCGACTGATGGTTTTGCTGCATTAACTTCACGCACCCACTGTTTGAGCTGGCGGTGTGAAGTATGCAGAGAAGCACCGCCGTCGACGCACAGAACCTCTGTTGCCTTCTGAAACTCCTGTTCGTCGGTCTCATCCTCATCCATCTCTTCATCTTCGTCTTCGTCTTCATCCTTGTCGCGGCCGCGGGGTGGCCTGTCTCCTTGCCGCTGCTTAGCCTTGCCGCGGCGTCCTCCCCGGCCAGGACGCTTCTTGCCGGATCCTCCGCCACCTTCCTGAGCTTTCTCCTTGTCTCGCCGCTCGTATTCAGCTTTCTGTAGCTCAACAAGCTGCTCAACCTTCTTGCAAGTCTGGAGATCATGGCCCTTGGTGCGGTGGATCTTGCAGTACTGCTTGCCGGAGCCGTCCTGCTTGTCGGCGGCCACCACAGCCTCGCCGGAGTCACCAGCTTTGGCCTTCTCGGTGCCACCTCCGTTGCCGGACTGCTCGACAACTAGCACATCCTTAGCTTTCCTTTTTATGTTATTCTGCCTCCGGTTCTTCTTTGCCGGGGCGGCGTGCTCACTGTCAGATCCTTCTGCTCCTGCGTTCTCTTCGGGGAGTTTCCTCCCCTCCTCAGCACGTGCACATTTGTCGGCCAGAGCATATAGCTCGCTGACATCTCTGATTTTGCACATCGCCATCTCCACCCTCATCCTGCGATTACGCACGTTCTGATGGAATGCGCTGATAACCGCGGTAGGGTGGACGTCTGGGATGTTGCGTTGCACTTGACTGAACCTTTGAATGTACTTGCACAGGGGTTCTCCCTCTTTCTGGGCGAGCAGATGAAGATCGCTCTCCTGGCCATGAGGCTTGTGGCCGCCTGTGAAGGCACCGAAAACTGATGGCACAGATCTGCCCATGAAGAGATGGAGTTGTCCGGCAAGTGCATGAGCCAGGATCTGACATTGGGCTTGAGCACCAGCGGGAAGTAGTTGGCGAGGATCTTCTCGTCGCGCCCCCCGGCAGCGTGCACCGCGATGGTGTAGACGATAAGGAACTCTGACGGATGTATCCTGCCATCATACTTCTCGGGTACATCTGGCTTGAAGTTCTTGGTACTGGGCCACTGGACCTGCCGCAGCTCACGAGTGAACGCAGGGCAACCTACCGCGTACGGCAAGTCGCCTGGTTCCCCTGGCGCATGCATATCAACAGCGGGCCTAGCGCGCTGGTCTGACTGACGCCGTGCTTCTCTTCGACGCTCGATGCGAGTATGAGCGTCTTCTTGTCGTCGTTCTTGGAGAACTTGGCGCTGATCGCGACGAGCTCGCGGGTCCAACGACGCGGTGGAGTCGGTGTCGAGGTTAGCCCGGCAAGTCGGCGATGTTGGCCTTCGGGGCGGGGAGTGCACGGTGGTGTCACCCCCACCGGTCTTGTCGCCGTCGGCTTGCGCCTGGGCGTTTTGCCGGGGCTTCGACGTGCTCGGTTTCCGGGGCTTGTCGCCGTTGGCGAAGCCGATGAGGCTCTGAATGGTGGCCCTCCAGTCGTCGATCTTGTCTAGCACTGGAGGGTAATCTAGAAGCCGTTGGGCTCGGGCCAACGCTTCCTCTGGAGTCTTGGGTGGCGGTGGCGAACGACGCGAGGAACGGGATATGCTCAAACTTCTAACAGTGTTAGAAGGAGCAACATCTCGTCCAGGCGACCATACTGCGCTCGTGCCAACATGTTGACGTGCATGTTGGCCTTGAGCATCTCGCGATCCACCAGCTTGGCCTTGTTCCAACGCGAGTACGGTGCTAGAGCACCATGGCGTTGTCGATCCCGCACCTCCTGGGAAGGGTGCGGCGTATGTACGGACGCCTAAGCTTGTGGGGCCTTGTCCTTGGATCTGGTGATGATGTGAGTCCCCCCGTCGGCGCCCGCTCCTCCGCCGGCGTCCACCCCACCGCCCGCTTGCTCCGGTGGCGGTGGGATCGACGCGGACGGACCAACCACCTCCGAAGTCTTCTTCTTCGGTGGCATGTTGATGAGGATGTTGATGTAGCGCGCGTGAACACCGGATCAGGTTCGCACAACCTCGACGCCCACCTACCTGGCGCGCCAAAGATGTCGTGGGAAACGAACACCTATGGGGCAGGGCCCCTTTTCGGTCCGGCAAGGGAGCAGAGGGCGCACGAAGAGCAGATCGAGGCGAAGCACGCGAGGGATTTTACCCAGCTTCGGAGCTCTCCAGAGAGATAATACTCCTACTGCTGCTTTGTGTTTGTATTGTGTTCTTGCTCGAGGGAGTGAGCGTTTGGTAGTTTCCAATGAGTCGAACCCTTTCTATGTTGCGCATGGGCCTCCTTTTATAGGCTAAAGGGGTCACCGACAGGTGGCAACGCAGAGAAGGGTATAAAAGTAAAAAGAGGGGTTGGTACAACCGCTATCTACAGTGTAGCCTACCTAACTCTGACGGCAGGGGACAAGCGCATTTAATGCCCATCCGCCTCGCCCAACAGTGCGGAGAAGCGACCGTTAGGGGCGCCATCGCCTGCCATGATGGCCTTCTCATCATCTCCACTTGCCACCTCGCACCGCTTGGCTGCACAGCTCCCCGCCACGTGTGCCTGGAACGATCCTGTGGCGACACGTCGTTGGGTGCGCTGGAGCGTGGGCGCAGAGTGGTGGCTTCGCCGCGGTAAGCGTCTTGCCGCGGTCGTTTCCTTGCCGCACCCGAGAGCTTGTCGCTCGTCGGGCCCTGCCGGGACGCACGGCGCGTCGCGGCAAGTTCTTCGCAGTGCCTTGGTTGGCCTTCCCGGCAAGCTCCTCTTGCCGGGGCCTTGTCCTTCTCAGCGAGCTACTCTTGCCGGAGTCTTGTCTTTTCGGTCGAAAACACTTTATTCTTGAATGGCATCAATATGAGCTGCGGAGGATCTTGGCGGACGCCCGGCAAGCCCTGCCACTGGGTGTTGTGACTGCCCGTGCACAAGTTCGGGGTACTAAGGTACCCCTACTTTAGTACACTGACAACGAAAGAGGGGATGCCTTCCCGGGGCATCCCCAAGCTTAGGCTTTTGGCTATGCTTGAATATCTTGGGGTGCCTTGGGCATCCCCAAGCTTAGGCTCTTGCCACCATTTATTTCATAGTCCATAAAAGCTTTACCCAAAACTTGAAAACTTCACAACACAAAACTCAACAGGAAATCTTATAAGCTCCGTTAGTGAAAGAAAACAAAACCACCACATAAGGTACTGTAATGAACTCATTCTTTATTTATTTTGGTGTTAAACCTACTGTAATCCAACTTCTCTATGGTTTATAAACTAATTTACTAGCCATAGATGCATCTAAATAAGCAAACAACACACCAAAAACAGAATCTGTCAAAAACAGAACAGTCTGTAGCAATCTGTAACTAATGCAAACTTCTGGAACTTTAAAAATCCTACAAAAATAGGAAGTCCTGGAAATTTTGTTTATTGATCAGCAGCAAAAATAATCAACGCAAAATCACGTTCCTGTGATTTAACAAAATTATATTCATGCGTGCAAAATTTCTGTTTCTCAGCAGAATCAAATCAACTATCATCATAGGTTATCCTATAGGTTCTACTTGGCACAAACAATAATTAAAAGATAAAAACACATCTAAACAGAAAATAGATGCAAGATTTATTACTAAACAGGAACAAAAACAAAAAAACACAAAGAAAATTGGGTTGCCTCCCAACTAGCGCTATCGTTTAACGCCCCTAGCTAGGCATAAAAGCAAAGATAGATCTAAGTAGTGCCATCTTTAATTTTCAGTTTTTTAGCGGAGTCATGCTCGAATCCGGGAGGTTCTTTCCGCTTCCCTTCATACTCGGAAATTTTTAGATCTAAGGAATCCAACCGCTTATTGCAAAGAGTAATCAACATACTCATGCAGTGAAGATTTCCGCTAACACTTTTAAGAGGCTCAAGAGACTTTTGTAATATTTTTGTAACTTCGCAAATCTTTCCAAACACTTGTGTTTCTTCTTGGGTAGGATGCGATCCTCCCTTTTGAGGTAGTGTTCCCACTATTCCCTCTATAATTTCATGCGCAATACTAGGATCAATTTCAATAAAATTTCCCTTGGCATTGCAATCCAAGAGTTGTCTATGCGTCATATTTAACCCAACATAAAAATTGCAAAGAGAATTCTAAAGTTCACCTCTAGGGTGCATTTGCGATAAGATTCCATCATCCTATACCAAGCATCTTTTAAGTTTTCTCCTTGCCTTTGCTTGAAGTGAAGAACTTCAAACTCGGGAGACATAGGAGCGGATAAGGAACTAGACATAATGACAAGCAAACAAAAGGCAAGCGAAAGAGAGAGATAGAGATTGGGAAAGAGAGGGCGAATAAAACGGCAAGGGTGAAGTGGGGGAGAGGAAAACGAGAGGCAAATGGCAAATAATGTAAATGCGAGGGAGATGGGTTTGTGATGGGTACTTGGTATGTCTTGACTTGAGCGAAGACCTCCCCGGCAATGGCGCCAGAAATCCTTCTAGCTATGTCTTGAGCTTGCGTTGGTTTTCCTCGAAGAGGAGAGGGTGATGCCGCAATAGTAGCGTAAGTATTTCCCTCAGTTTTTGAGAACCAAGGTATCAATCCAGTAGGAGGCTCCTCAAAAGTCCCACGCACCTACACAAACAAACAAAGAACTCGCAACCAATGCAATAAAGGGGTTGTCAATCCCTTTACGGCCACTTGCAAAAGTGAGATCTAATACAGATAGTATGATAAGATAAATATATTTTTGGTATTTTATAATATAGATGCAAAAAGTAAAGATGCAAATAAAAGTAGATTGGAAGCAAATATGATAAGAGATAGACCCGAGGGCCATAGGTTTCACTAGTGGCTTCTCTCAAGATAGCATAGTATTATGGTGGGTGAACAAATTACTGTCGAGCAATTGATAGAAAAGCGAATAATTATGAGATTATCTAGGCATGATCATGTATATAGGCATCACGTCCGCAACAAGTAGACCGACTCCTGCCTGCATCTACTACTATTACTCCACACATCGACCGACTACTGCCTGCATCTAGAGTAATAAGTTCATAAGAACAGAGTAACGCCTTAAGCAAGATGACATGATGTAGAGGGATAAACTCAAGCAATATGATATAAACCCCATCTTGTTATCCTCGATGGCAACAATACAATACGTGCCTTGCAACCCTTTCTATCACTGGGTAAGGACACCGCAAGATTGAACCCAAAGCTAAGCACTTCTCCCATGGCAAGAAAGATCAATCTAGTAGGCCAAACCAAACGGATAATTCGAAGAGACTTGCAAAGATAACTCAATCATACATAAAAGAATTCAGAGAAGATTCAAATATTATTCATAGATAAACTTGATCATAAACCCACAATTCATCGGATCTTGACAAACACACCGCAAAAAGAGTTTACATCGAATAGATCTCCACAAGAGAGGGGGAGAACATTGTATTGAGATCCAAAAGGAGAGAAGAAGCCATTTAGCTAATAACTATGGACCCGTAGGTCCGTTGTAAACTACTCACAACTCATCGGAGGGGCAAGGATGTTGATGTAGAAGCCCTCCGTGGTCGATTCCCCCTCCAGTAGAGTGCTGGCAAAGGCTCCAAGATGAGATCTCGCGGATACAGAAGGTTACGGTGGTGGAAATTGTGTTTCGTCTGCCCCCTGGATGTTTTTGGGGTACGTAGGCTTATATAGGATGAAGAAGTACGTCGGTGGACGCCCGAGGGGCCCACGAGACAGGGGGCGCGGCCTATGGGGGGCGCCCTCCTCTCTCATGGAAGCTTCGACTGCTTATTGACTTGCACTCCAAGTCCTCTGGATCACGTTCGTTCCAAAAATCACGCTCCCGAAGGTTTCATTCCGTTTGGACTCCGTTTGATATTCTTTTTCTTCGAAATACTGAAATAGCTAAAAAAACAGCAATGTGGGATGGGCCTCCGGTTAGTAGGTTAGTCCCAAAAATGATGTAAATATGTAAAATAAAGCCCATAAAGATCCAAAAGGGGTAATATAATAGCATGGAACAATCAAAAATTATAGATACGTTGGAGACGTATCATCCTGCTTCAGCCTCGCCGCCGTATACCTCACCAGAGCTGCTCCAACAATGGAACCGTCCACCACAGCAGAGCAGTACCCTCGGCGCTGTCTCCAGAGGCCTTAGATCTTCTTCCCCGCCTCCAACAGTCACACCAGCATCACCATCCTCCACGTCCAACCCAATGATGCTGAGGTCCACAAGGCTATGCCAAACAGGTTGTAAACTCGTCGCATCACTTTGTTACTCTGCATTCATGTCGATCCCTCAGGGATCCTTTGCTATGGAACTACTATGGTACTACTATTCTTGCATTTGGTTAGAAGGAGTGGAACTAAGCAAAACTGGAGGATTTTTTTCCTTTGGTGTCTCTTTCGAAGAAAAATGTAGGAATCTTAATATTCATTTGGACGTCCTTTTCAAATTAATATGCATGAAGAACAGAACTAATTGCATTACTGTCATGATAAGATTCTTATCTTTTTCATTTTCACGTGGTTTGACTTTAATTTGACCATGTTTCTCCATTCCTGTGTTCTTCCAATTCATGTGAACCAAACACCCAAGTTGACTGAAATCCTATGTTTCCAAATGCTCTGTTTTGCATGTGCATTCCTATCCTATTCCTGTGTTTTTCCTGTCCCTGCGTTTATAGAACCCTCCAATTCTAAGGAGCCCTTATAGATTTACTTCATTTTTGGATAGGCGTCAAAGAAAACTCTGTGTGTTATGTCCTGCTCCTGCCGTGCCGTAATCCACCCCACCTGAGGTGCAGCATCAACAGAAGCGTTCACTGCAGCAGGGATTCCCCCTGCAGACTTTCTTCCACCGCCTCAGATGATCTTCCCCGTTGTCGGCAGCCACGCCAACTGCATCATCATCGACTGAGCAGATGAACCTGAGGACTACATAGTTCCGGAAGAGAGGTCGCAGTCTTTCGTGTTTTCTTATGTCATACATCGGTTATTATTACCTCCTACTTTATCATTCAAACTTGAGTTTTAAAATGCCCGTGGGTGTCATATCGAGGCAACAACGAATAGTACCTGTCTACTATCTGGTTCATCTGGGGTCTTTTATGTGGTTCATGTTGGGTGGGCAACAAACAATAGATGATCCATTGTCTATCTTTTTAAGCTGAAGCTATAATCTACCTGCTATCATTAGTTTTGGATCCATCCACTCGTTTGCTACCATCAATCTTGATTTTTGCATGCACCCCTTAGGCCTTACAAAATCTAACTATTTTTTTATCATGCATGTCAGATATTGTACACAATCATACTGAACATGTAGAGAAAAAGAGAAGACCGTTGCGTGGGAATATAATGTCCTGCAGACGCCGCTCCATGGTGGGCGAAGTGGGGCCCCCCTCCTGCATTTCTAGATTGTATTCCAGAGGAAGATAACTGTTTAGATGGGGATTCAGAAGGAACCGACCACGTCTTTTTACCACCTGAGGTGTTTGCTCTAACCTGGCATGCTGATGTTGGTCATATCATGCATATGGCGCCTCGCATTGCTTACATTATACATCTTATATGTCATCAGCTTAGTTTAGATTTGCTTTGTGTGAATGCCACCTGTTTGGTTTCTATATCATACTCCCACCATTCCTAAATATTTGTCTTTTTAGAGATTTCCACAACTGACTACATATGGAACAAAATGAGTGAATCTACACTCTAAAATATGTCTATATACATCCGTATGTGGTAGTCCATTAGAAATCTCTAAAAAGACAAATATTTAGGAACGGAGGGAGTATATGGAAATTATGTAATGCCATCTTCTTTAGCCAGGCATCATATACGTGAATCATGCAATGTCATCCTGTTTAACTAGTCATCGTATATGTGAATTGTATCGTGTCATATTTTTTTCATAATGTATTCCATTTGTCAACAATGTTTATACATTCATCTACTCTTCCTGTGCATCAGCCATTTGAGTCGGTCATGGGAAAATCTGGAGTGAAAACAAGGTCTTCTGAGCAGTCAGTGCTACCTGTCGATGCAGGTTTCTTGCTGGCTATAGATAGCTCCTCAGAGGAGGATTCGGAGATAGATGACCAGTCGTATCCCCCCCCCCCCCGAGGTGCATGCTCTAACTTGGTAGGGTTATATTGCTCATATCATGCATATGGTGTCTTGCATTGCCATGCCATCTGCTTAGATTAGACATGCTTTGTGTGAATGCCTCAGGTTTGCTTTCTATATCAGATATGTGAATTATGCAATGCCATGTTTTTCAGCCAGTTATCATATATGTGAATTATGCACCGCCATGTAGCCAGGCATAATATATGTGAATTATCTCATGCCATCTTTTTTTTCATTACATATTCCCTTTGTCGACAATCTGTGTATATTGAACTACTCTTCATGTGTATCAGCCATTTGAGCCGGTTATGGAAAAATCTGGAGTGAAAACAAGGTCTTCAGAGCAGGCAATGGTACCTGTTGAAGCATATATCTCGATGGTTACAGGGAGCTCCTCAGAGGAGGATTCAGAGATAGATGACCAGTCCTATATCCCACCTAAGGTGTATGCTCTAAGTTGCAATGTTTATATTTCTCATATCATGCATATGGTGTCTTGCATTGCTTAATTTAGACATCATATGCACAATATTGAATTCCGTCTGCTTAGTTTAGAGATCATACATGCGAGTGCCAGCTGCTTAGTATATGAATCAAATATGTCAATCATATCATGCCATCCTGTATATTAGACAACATGTATGTGAATTATTTCATCCCAACCTATTGTAGAAAGGCACCATATAGTTTTGTCATGTCATCATGTTTAGATACTCATCATATGTTCAATTATGCCATTATATCCTGTTAAGTTATCCATCATATATCTGAATTGTGTCATGCTATCCTGTTTAGTTACGCATCATATATGTGAAATTATGTCATGCTGTCCTATTTGGTTAGACAACATATATGTGAATTACCACATCTGTCTATCATACAATGTCTGTACGTTCAATTTCTTTTCTTGTTTATCAGCCATTTGAATTGGAGAGGGTGATGGCAGTATCTAAGGGAGCAAAAACCCGTTCTTCACAAAAGACAGTGCTACCCGTCGATGCAGATAGAGCCATGGTTGTACTGGCCCACAAACTAGCCCCACCACACATAATTGAGACTCTTCCAGATTGCACACTTACACCGTTGGGCAGAGAATCAGCTACAACCCATCTAACCGCAACCCCAGCGGATAGTAACCCACTTCTAGTTGACAAAGCACCATGTCCACCACGGAGTACCCCCACACGAGCAGTTTGTAAAGCAACTGCAGTCCCCAAAGCGCGAAGACCACCACAGCTAACCCAAACTCCACGTTTAAAGCAGAAGAGCAACTATTCTCAGGTCAGATTCCATAGCTATGGTTCATACTCCTTTGTTGTTGCATCACTGTATTTACTCATACCGACTACTTTTGAATTTGAAGGATCCAATTGAAACTCCAATGGCGCAACAGGTATGTTTTAAACCTATTTCTTTAGCTGGATTGTTGTTCTAACTTCTTGCTCTATGTTGATTTTAGTTTAAGTTGTATAAACATTTATGTTCTCATGTGATGCACATTACAAGTGTTGCCAATGTTGTGTAGTTTCTCACACTTATATTCTGTCTATGCTGCTGTGTCTTAAAAATATATGAGTTGAACTGTGTCTCTATCTTGATTAGGCAACATTACTAGAATGATATGGACAATACAGTGACCATAGTCCATAGGTATATGTTTGTTTCATGCTGTTATCCTGTCCACCTTACTACTGAACCAATTTACCAAAATGAGTTTCGTATACTACATGCTAAACCTGTGATGTGTCTGCTTGTTTCTCTTGTAGTATGCAAACAAAATATTGGAGAAGAGCACCCCACTATGAAATGTTAGAGAAAGTAATGCAAATAAGGTTCAAGATAGTGAGACAACCCTGTTGGTCTCCAAGAAAGGTGATAAAAACGATCTTGTAGATAGTGAGAAAACCCCACAGTCCTGCGTTGATGTAGTGTTTGAGTTACTGGCTAGTACCGCTGGCACAAGCTCTTCGAACTCGCTGCCTGAATCACTTTGGCTTCTTCAGTCTCAGCTACAAGCTGAAAGGCATCAGTCAGCTGTGCTGCGGCAAGAAGCCGAAGGACTGAGGAAGTCCCTGCAGAATTCAGATGTGTACTTTCTTATGCAACAACAAGCGTTGGAGGATTTAAGCGCCAAACAAGAGAAATTTAATAAGCTTGCTAAGCATCTTGCCAGCATTATGGGTACCCAGGATATTGTTTCTTGAGCTCTTCTGAAGTGGTTTCAGTTCTGGACTTGTTTTGTTGCGGCGTTTATATGCTGCTTTGTTCACTATTTGCACATGGTGGCGAACTTTGATGCCCAGTGGATGTAATATGTGTAATAGCCGTGATATCCTAGCATAAGTTGCTTGCTTATTTATTTCCATGTTGTCTTGTTTGTTTTTTTGCTTGTAGTCAGTGCAGTTCTTTTTCCGCGGTTTGCTAGTGGCCGCAATAACCTATTTTTTAAAAATAGGCCACAATAACCATGGGCTACATATTTACTGTAGTGACACTGGGCCTCCTACCGGCCGTAGAAACAATGGGCCTTCTACGGGTCATAGAAAAAATGGGCCTTCTACGGGCTGTAGACACAATGGGCCTTCTACGGGCTATATCATCAATGGGCCTTATATGGGCCGTATGATCGATCGTCCAAACATGGGCCAATAACAGACCACATTATGGCCGTAAACGGGCTAGAGATGGAATCGTCCATTCATGGGCCGACCATAACGGGCCGTCGTTAATAGGCCGTATTTGATGACGCTATGAAAACGGACCAACGTATTAGCGGGCCACAAATGGGTCGACTGTAACAACGGGCTGAATTTGGCCCACAAGGAGAAAATGACAGTAACGGGCCATAAGTAACCGAATGCTGGAAATGAGCCCAAGAATAAATGGGCCCCGAGAAGGTCGAAAGATAACATGGGATGGAAACGGCCCAATGGAATAATAGACCGTTAATGGGTATAAAGTGATACACTGTTCATTACGGGCCAACTTCACCACGGGCCGTTAATGGGCCAAGAGTTACAAAGGGCCTCATATGGGCCGAAAGACGTCATGGGCCATACATGGGCCGGAAGTTAAAACGGGCTGGCATCATATTGGATGGCCCAGATGATGCTACTGGGCCTAATTCGGATAAGCCGTAACGGGCCCTGTGTTAGCGGGCTGTAAATGGGCTATATGCGAACATGCCGTTAACAGGCTTTCCGGGGGCCGGCCCGCCACCTTTTGACCAAGTCAAACGGGTCGGCCTTTTCACAGGAATGGGCCTCTATTGGGCCGTGCCATGTGTTAACATATCATAGGCGCCTTCGGTCCAATGAGTGGATGACATCTGTCCCAACGGTGAGACAACACGTGTTTACTCCAGCCAATGATGATTTTACACATGGAAAATCCCCATTGGCCAGGGCTATTTATGGGTTATCGGATCCAAAACCGGACCCGATAGCTTAATCGCGTTCCATTACGGTGGATGCCACGTGTCGGTCACCCTTGAAGAAAGCACTTCTATGACGCGCGATTTATCGTCATGGAAGTGACCACTTCCATGATGATAATTTTGGTAATGTCATGGAACACTTCTACGACAGCACAGGTATGACTATCTTGATTCTGTCATAAAATCGTCATGGATGTACATGCATGACAGAAAACGTGACCTACTGTGACAAACATGTATCATCACGGAAGTGTATTTCTTTTGTAGTGTATTCATGTTCAAGATAAGAGGAGAAATGAATATCATTAAGGATCTGAACATATAAACCAACTAGCATAAAGTACAAGGAGTAAGCAACACTACTATCAACCCACGTGTACCAATCTGAGGTGTTGAGACAAAGATTGGTTACAAGAGATGAACTAGGGTTTAAGATGAGATGGTGTTGGTGAAGATGTTGATGAACATTGATCCTCCCACAATGAGAGGGTCATTGGTGATGTCGATGGCTTCAATTTCCCCCTCCTAGAGGGAAGCTTTTCCGGTGGAATCACTCTACGGGAGAGCAAAAGTGCTTTTGCCAAGGTTCCGCCTCGAGAAGGTGGCACTTCGTCCTAAAAAGTCTTCTCTTAAATTTTTAGGGCAAATAGCTTCACATCGCAGAAGATGGGCACCGAAGGCCGGACAGGGGGCCCACAAGCTCAAAGGGCACGCCATGGGGATAGGGTGCACCCCTAAGCTTGTCGCTCTCTGGTGGCCCCCTCCTGGTATTTCTTCCGCCAATATTTTTTATATATTCCAAAATAATTCTTCTTAAATTTTTAGGTCATTTGGAGTTGTGTAGAATAGCTATCTCTGTTGTAGCCCTTTTTCGGTCCAAAATTCCAGCTGCCGGCAATCTCCCTCTTCATGTGAAACATGCAAAATAAGAGATAAAAGGCATAGGAATTGCATCATGAAGTGAAATAATGGCCCAAAAGATGATGCAAAATGGACGTACCATAAATGACATTGCAGAGGCTTATTGGATGAAAATCTTTGAGGCACTCAAGCGAGTTACCTTTAGGGATGAGAATGATGACCGTGTCATTTATCCCCTCAGGCATAACTCCAGTCACAAAAAATTCCTTCATAGCAGCAACTACAACATCCTGCATAAAATACCAATTTCTTTGATAAAAACGAGTGAGAAAACCATCAACACATGGTGCTTTTAAAGGCCCAATTTTGAATAATGCATTGCTAATTTCTTTCTCAGTAAACTCTCTGCATAGTTGGTCATTCATCTCATGTGTGACTTTGGCCAAAAAGAGGTTGAGTAAGGCATCTGGGTTTAGATTGTTATCCGTCTTGTAAAGCTCTTGGAAAAATTCAGTGGCATACTAGCCATTTCATTCGCACCTTCAACCCAATTACCTTCATTATTGTGCAGCTTACTTGTCTTATTTTTCTTTTGTTGGCAAGTTGCCTTTTGCTAGAAGTATATTGTATTTTATTTGCCCTATCAAAGCCATTTAGCTATTGATCTTTGTTGCCATGGGATTTCCTCTCTATATAGATATTCATCCAGCTCAAAAGACTTCCTACGAATCAGCTCATCTGTCTGGACCAAAGGAGCACTGTCCCCTAAGTTGGTGAATTGTTTCCAAAGGACAGGCACATGCCTGGTAACAGACCCAAAAAATTTACTTCTCCAGTATTGAAGGCCTCACATTAGTCAAATTCCAGGAAATCCCCATAGTGAACAAGTTGTTGACTCATGGGGATGAGGATAATTCTCATCTCAGGTTTTACTAACATATTATGGAGCAAAAGGAATAGCACACAAAAACTAAAGGTTCGCTCGTATTTCATTCCTATGGGTATAGGGGTCAATATGGACATACAGGATCCGACTGTTGGTCATTGATCAAAAGAAGTTCTGGGTCATGTTTATACTTCACCAAACCTGAATGGCCACATGCTTAAGGGCCATCCATCTGTTGGGTACTAGGTTAGGAGCCAGGGAGAAAGTCACCAGAAGAGTTTTGGATACATTAAACATGTTTTGGAGAAAAATTGGAAGTGTTTCAAAGAAACTAAAAATGTTTCGGATAAAACCATCAAGTCAGAAGATTTTCAGAGAGCATCCGAATTTTTTTGGAGGGTGTCAAAAAGGTTCCAGGACCTCCCAATTTTTTTGGAGAGAAACCCTCCTATAAATAGAGGTGGAGAGAAGCCCTCCAACACGCACTCAGGCTCTCATATAATGGCATGCAATGATCTGCATTTCTCTCTCTCCCTCAACGAATTTTTTTTTGTTCTACAACAACGCCGCCTAGTTTATGGTAGTGATTAGCTCTGGGCGGTGAAGCATTGCTAGATCGGTGGCACCGTATGTGTGCAACCTACTAGAGAGAGATCGTACGCTAGATCTTCTATTCATGGGAGGAAAAATTCTCACGGTTGGTAGGTTGTAGAATCCTTGCTGCGGGAATCTCCACCGACAATCTTCATCAACTCTTCTTCCGCTACTAGTACCAGTTAGTAATGATCAGATCAAACATTGTATGCATCTTAATAGTGGTCCTAGACATAAAAATTGTTTTCCTCTATGTTATCCTACTGGTGGAGCGGATTGCGCGGGGACGTTTGGCTGGCGACAGATCTAGCGGCGACATTGCTCTTAGCCTTGGTGGTGCGATGCTCCCAACCTGGGCGGCATGCGGCGACAACAGTGGTGGGTAGGGTTTCCTCAAGTGGCTTGGAGCGCATCTTGCAAGGTAAAAGATTTTCTTTTGTTTTAGATTTTTCTGGACCGGCTTTGTTCCGTTTTTTTCTTTCTTTTTATATCTTTTTTTCATTTTTCTTTTTCTTCTTTTCAAATACATGGAACTTTTTCTAATTGAAATTTTTGTCAATTTGTAAACTTTTTTTCCATGAATTTCTTCTACAAATATCAATGGATTTTTTCCAAAATCACAAACCTTTTTCAAATTTCATGAATTTTTTAGATCCATGAGTTTATTGTTTATTTTTTGTGATATTTTTTTGCATATCTATAAACTTTGGACGCCGATATCTGTCGTACATACGATGTGGGGAACCCCCAACCGAACGAAAATGCTCGATACGAGGGACCAGCCACCCGAATGAGCTCGTTCGATGGGAGATGCCCCACATCCCAAACGTCTCCACATCGCCCCTATCCTAGTAAAAATGAAAAAGGAAAAAATAAAGCCCAACAAAAAAATAGCCCAGATTTTGTTTTCCTTGCGATGTCAAATAAAGCCCAGTTGGTGTTGTGCTACTATGTTTTCAACATATTTAAAAAATTGAAAATTTCCATGGATGAAAAGATTTCTTTTTTCTAATGACCCAACAGAAAAAGTTATGGTAATTTCCATCATAGTAACAAAAAAATGTCATGGCAGATTCATAGTAAAAGTAAAATTTACCATGGCAAAAAATAAAGTTAAAATTTCCATCTCACTAAAAGTAAAAGTTGCCATGGCAGAAAGCATAGAAATTTGCCATGGCAGAAGTGGAAACATTTGCCAGAAAATGAAATAAAATAGCCATGTATGTGATCCTGAAAAATGTAACATTTGCCATGGAAAAATAAGGTAAAATTTGCCATGTCATTGAAAGTAAATTTGACATTGAAAACAAAAACGTAGAAAATTTGCCATGGTAAAAGTAGAGCGAACATTTGCCATGGAAAAAGGAAAAATTTGTAATAGAAAATGAAAATAAATTTGCCATGCTACTAATTAAATTTGACAAGTGAAAAAACAAATATCTTACACATTATCGTGTGATGATTCTAAAAAGATATTTCAAGTTATGCTACAATGTATGAGACACACTTTGCCATGATATGTTTGATGAACTAGAACTTGTTGGGAGTATTTTTAATACATGAACAAAAATTACCGCATATTAAAAAAATTGTCGTATTGTATTATAATTGCCATGGCAACTATTTCCTGAAATAGGAAGATGGTGGCTATATAAAGAATATAATTTGCCATACCCTACAAACGACATTTGTCATGGCTCATGAACTTAACTTGCCATGTTCAACTATAAAATAATTCTTTTGTCATTTTTTTGCACCGAAAGATAGTGTACCATGATACATAAAGTACAAATGCTATGCTCCAAGGACTTCAATTCACATGGTCTCAAAGAAAGTAAATTTCTCATGTTGCAATAGAAAAAAGAATTTTTATCTACAAATTAATATCATAAAGATTGCCATGCCGTGAAAAGTATGCCATGGCAAAAAACGGAGTTCATTTTGCCATGGCAAGAATGGATTAAAATTTGTCATGGCAAAAAAATAGAGTAATTTTGCTGTAGAAATAAAATTAAAATTGCTATGGCTATAAAAGTATATTTGCCATGCTAAATATTAAAATTTATCATGTTCTGTAAAATGTAAATTTGCCTTCATATTTAAATCAAAACTGCCATGCTCTATACAATAAATTTTTCATGTCAAAAAATAAAGTAAAATTTGTCATTTTCATTGAAAGTAAAGTTGTCATGGCAAAGAAAATATAGAAAAATCCCACTTTTGGCTGTGAATAAAAGCATTTTTGCCATGCCCCGTTAATACATTTTCCAAAAACATCTTAAGTTTGCCATGTTTTTTGAAAAGATTAAGTTGCCATGTTTTTGAACATCTATAACATTGCCATGTTTTTGAACATGGCGAAGTTGCCATGGCAAGTTTGTCATGTTTTTGAACATGTTAAGTTGCCATGTTCGTGAACATCTATAACTTTGCCATGTTTTTGAACATGTCTGCCATGTTTTTAGATAAAAAAAAGTGCCATGGCAAATCACATGAAAAGTCATATAGAGCAGTTGCAATTGTTTATGAACAAGGACAAAGATGAAAGTTGCCATGAACTTTGCAAAATTTGCGATGGAAAACAAAACATTGCACTTTTGCCATGGTATTTTAATTAGAATTTCCATGTTTTATGAGAAATTCGTAGTGTGTGTAATAAAGAACAAATTATGAACAAAGAATTTGCCATGGCAAAAAGTTCATTTTGCCATAGTAACATTGTAACTTTGCCATGGCAAAAACTAAGTTCACATGGCAAAAACATCGACTAAACTAATGGAAACTTAATTTGTCATGACAACACAACTAAAATATGATATGTATAATGTAAATATACCATTCCTATAAATGATAATTTGCTATGCTACCACACAATTACAAAAAGAATAGCAGCAGAACAACGTGCTCCCACGCTAGGCGCTCCCACGCTCCCACGCGCTCCGCCGGCGGCCACTCCGGCCCCGGCGTCCACCACCTCTGTGGCGACGCCGCGCCTCACTCTCGTCGTCATGGACTCCCCCCCCCCCCCCGCCGCCCTCGTTAGGCCACCCCCGCGCTCTCCGTTGGTTGGAGTCGAGCCCTTCCTCGGCGGGATCTGACCGGGCCGGCTTCCCTCCCCCGTCCTACCGGTAGGTGCTCTGCAACGGTTGCTCGCCCGTCGCTCCGCCCCTGCGCCCCGTCCCGGCGACGGGGCCCTGCTCCCCCTGTCGTCCCCTCCCCCCTCCCCCAGCCTGTGGCCCGGCATGTCCCGCGGTCCGAGATCCACCGGGTCGCCCCTGTGTTGTCGCCGGCTGAGCACCTCCCCGCTGATGACTGGCAGGTCGTCGGGGGGCGACAGCGTCCTTCTCGCCCCCGGCGCCGAGCGCGGCCCCGTCTGTCGTCGCCGTCCTCCCCCCCCCACCTGCTGCTCCACCGGCTCGGGCCATCTGCCCCCGCTGCCTGTACCCCGGCCACCCTCGCGTGGACTGTCGTAAGGACGTCCGCTGCAAAAGGTGCCGGTTTTTCGATCACATCGCGTGGAACTGCTCGCTGCTGCGCTCGGCCTCGCCCGATGGCGCACCGGCCCCCGCCGCCAAGCGGCCACGCATCTCCTCCCGGCGGCCAGCCCGCTCCTCCTCTGCCAGCGTCGAGGTACCTTGCCGCCCCGCGTCCTCTGGGCCGGCTTTCCCCTCCTGCTCCGGGCCGCTGCAGCTTGTCTCTGAGCCTTCTACTCTGGCCGCGTCTTCCGGCCTCCCTGCCTCTTTGCTCGCGTCCTCCGGGCTCCCTGGCTCCTTGCCCGCGCTCTTCGGGCTCCCTGGCTCTTCTTCCTCGCACTCCGCTTCTTCGTCCGCTGCCGTCCCGTTGTCTGGTCACCCTTCCCTGCGGCCGTCCGGCGCCGTCTGCTACCTCCCTAGGTCCGGCGAGATTGCTGCGGCGGAGATGACGCTCCACAAGGCTTTGTGTGGCCACTGTGGCGGGGAACCGATCCGGGGTCTCCTGCGACGAGGTCACAGCGCTCCTCCGCCGCCAATTCGACTTGCCGGCTTCGGCCTTCTCTGTCAACCCCCGTCACCCGGAGGGATTTCTCATCCGGTTTGCCGATCGCGAGACACGTGCCCGGGTGGCGGCGGCTCGTGTTAGCTCACCTCGATTTCGTCTTCTGCTCCATCCCTGGAGCAGCATCGCCGGCGGTGAGCCCGTTCATGTGGTCTTCCGGGTTGACATCGAGATCGTGGGCATCCCTAAGCATGGCTGGCATCGATCCTCGGCTGAGATCCTGCTTTCGCCGTTCTGCTTGATCGAGCACCTTGCTCCGGAGACCCGCGATGGTCGCGACATGTCGGTGTTCTGCTTTAGCGCCTGGAACGCTAACCCCGACGCCATTCCTCGAGACTCAGAGCTGCTGTTGCCCGAGCCCGGTGCCCTTGCTCCTGATGATGACCCCGATCGCGTCTCCGCTTTCGCTGTCAGCTTGATCCGGTTCCCTGTCTCCATCCATGTTGCCCGCACTAAGGATTATCGGCTTCCTGCTATCCCGCCGCCTCCCCCTCCGTGTTCTCTGGACGGGGAGGATGGATCTGCGCCTGGGTCACCGCCCCTTCCCCCCTCCTAGCCCCAGAAGCACGTCTTTCCCAGCCGTGGCAATGGCGCTGGGAGGTCTGACCGCCGTCGTGTCGGTGGCGGGCCCGGTGGGCAAAGCCATAGGCATGCATCGCCGCCGTTTCGGGGTTGGCATGGTGTTCTCGGTCGCACCCCTCTGCATGTGGGGGCCCGCATGTCCTTCCTGTGCGTCAGCGCATCTCACCAGTTCCCGACAGCTCGTCTCTGCCTCTGGATAAAGCTACTGCTACGGTACCTGTGGACCGCACCACCGACGACCAGCCATTGGTTCCCAGCCATTTGACTGGGTCACCGCGCGCTGGAACCTCGGGCTTGGCTCTCATGGACTCTGGTGCCTTCCACATGGACCCGGCCTCGGACCCTGCATCTCCTGTTCCTGTCCTGTCTGCTGTGGGGTCAGGCAAGCGCGGGGCGGTCACTTCGCAGGTCCTGCCCTCCCGTGTTGCCACTCCAGAGGACAGACGCCCTCCCCCCGATGACGTCTCGATAGCTGTCCACCTCCCTGCGGAGGGCCCATCTGGGACAGATCCCGAGGTGGCCTCTCTCTCACCCCAAACCCAGCCATTGTCTTGGCTGTTTCCCCCGACCCCACCGACGCGGCACCCCAAGAGGACCGTGTGGCCCTGGCCCTGGTCGTGCACTCCCCTGCCGCTTCATGCGTGCCATCTGGTGGCGCACAATTGGCCCTGGCTGGCCAGGCCATGCAGGCGGCCCATGATCCTGCACCGTCGTGCCTTGGCTCTTTTGTAGATGCGTTGCAGGCCCCGGTGGCTCCTCTCCTACCCACCCCGACGACCCGAAGACGACGCAAAGAAGTGCTGCCCAACTTCACCCCTAGACGTAGCGGTCGTATCGCCCTTGCTGACAGGGGGCTGGACTCGGAGATGAAGGCCAAGCGCGTCCTTCTTCGGCGGCTGGGTCTACTCCAAGACGATGAGCCTCTCAATGATGTCATCTTGGCTCGATACTCGGCGCTGTTCAAGCACCCCTTGCGGATGATGTGATCCAAGCCTTTGCGGATTTCTATGGATGGAGCCTACCGCACCGACAGCCTGGGGGCCAGCAGCTCTCAGGCCCCTGCCCGGTCGAGGGTTGATACTTCCCTCGCCCCCCCCCCCCCCACCCAGGCTACCCCCTCCTTTCTCATGGATCACAACCTTAGCTTTATTTTCTGGAATGTTCGCAGGCTCAATTCGAGGGCAAAATGTTGTGCTGTTCATAGCGTGATTGCGTCTGCTGCTCCTTGTATTGTCTGTCTTCAAGAAACTAAGCTCGATTCGGTCTCGTCCTCGCTTGTCCTTGAGACTCTCGGTGCTTCCTATGAGGACTTATTCTTTCTCCCCGCGGTTGGCACCCGTGGTGGCATCCTTCTTGCTTGGTGTAGGACGAAGATCTTGCTCTCCCACCCCGATGTTGGCACCCATCATGTGTCCGCCCTGGTCTCATCCCCCTCTGGCGGTCCACACTGGTGGATTACGGGCGTCTATGGGCCATAGAATGACGATGAGAAGCTGGCCTTTCTCACCGAGCTGTAGCACTTCCGCAACACTTGTGCGGGGACATGGCTTGTCGGTGGAGATTTTAACATGATCACATCCGCTGAGGATAAGAATAATAGTAGACTCAACCTCCGGATCATGCACCGCTTCCGACGTTTCATTGCGGACATGGAATTACGGAATATCTACCTCCATGGTCGTTGTTACACTTGGTCTAATGAGCAAGACCAGCCCACCTTGGTGCGCATTGATCGAGTTATGTGCACGCCAACCTGGGAGGCTTCCCTGCCTGGCTGCATGCTTCGTTGTCTCTCTTCGACAGTTTCCGACCACAGTCTGCTTCTCTTGGATTGTGCGCCCACCTTGGAGGCCGCCAAACGCTTTCACTTTGAGCGTTTCTAGCCCAAGTTAGATGGTTACATTGATGTTGTGTCCCAGGCTTGGAACTCTGTTGAGCCGGACCCCGACTCGTTCCGTAGGATCTATGACAGACTTAAAGTCATTGCACGCAAGCTGCGCAACTGGGGAGCTAGGATGTTGGGCGGCATCTCTCTTCAACTTCTGCTCTCCCGCGAGATCATTGCGCGCCTAGATGAGGCGCAGGACTTTCGACCCCTCTCTTCTGACGAGAAGTGGCTGCGGCGCAAGTTGAAACATACTTACCTTGGCTTGGCCTCGCTCGAGCGATCCCTTGCACGGCAATGATCGAGGTTCTCCTGGCTTCGGGTAGGCGCGACAAACACCGCCTTCCGACGCATCCATGCATCCCAGCGGCGGCAGAAAAACTCGATCACCGAGCTTCGTGTTGGCGACCAGCTCGTTTCTGACAATGCGAAGATGGCTCGAGCCGATTTTGATCACTTCTCCGGATCTCTTGGCTCCGCAGACCCGCGGCCGTTCTCCCTTGACTTGGCCGCCTTTGACCACCGCTCCTTTGACCTCTCTGACCTCGAGCTGCCGTTCTCTGAAGAAGAAATTTGGCGCACGGTGAAGCTGTTGCCCGCAGGGAAGCCGCCTGGCCCGGATGGATTCACCTCGGAGTTTCTTTGCTCCGCTTGGGAGATCATCAAAGGTGACATCTATGAGGCCTTTGGGAAGCTTTATGCCATGAATGGGCATAGTTTCCAGCGCCTCAACGAGGCCCTCATTACCCTAATTCCCAAGAAACAAGATGTTGTGTCTCTAACGGATTATCACCCCATTAGCCTTATTCGCCTTCTTGCCAAGTTGTTTTCTAAAGTCCTCTCGCTTCGGTTGGCGCCGAGGCTTGGCGAGCTCGTGTCGGCCAACCAAAGCGCCTTCATCTCGGACAGGTGCATTCACGACAACTTCTTGCTTGTCCAACAAACCGCCCGACACCTCCACAGCATCGAGGCGCCAAGAATTCTGCTCAAGCTCGACATTGCCAAAGCATTCGATTCGATCTCCTGGCCTTTTCTGCTCGAGGTCCTTCTCCACCTCGGATTTGGGCCACGATGGAGAGAATGGATTTCCATCCTTCTTTCCACGGCCAGTACTCGAGTCTTGATCAACGGGCACCCAGGCCCCCCGATCCCTCACGCTAAAGGCTTGTGGCAAGGCGATCCCGTTTCTCCCATGATTTTCACCATCGCCATTGACGTGCTCAACTCTCTAGTCCAGCATGCCATCCGGTGCAACATCCTCCAGCGCCTCTCTCCTCGTCACATGACGTCAAGCATATCCCTTTATGCAGACGATGTTGTGATCTTCTGCCACCCCGACCCCGCTGAATTCTCGGCGGTGCGCGAGATCCTGCGCATTTTTGGATTGGCATCAGGTCTCAAGACCAACTTTGCTAAGTGCTCCATCTCCCCCATACGGTGTACGGACGCGCAAGCCACTGACGTGAGTGCCGCCCTTGGCTGCCCGGTGGCCCACTTTCCGGTGACCTACCTTGGTCTGCCCCTCGCCATTCGGAGACTTCACTCCTCCATTCTTGACCCCCTCATCGATCGGCTACGCAAGAGGCTCTCCACCTGGCGGGCCTCCCTTCTTTCTCGTGGGGAGAGACTTGCCCTTGTGCGGCACGTCCTCTCTGCCATGCCGCTCCATATTCTCTCGGCCATTGCTCTTAATGCCACCATCCTTCGCCGGGCCAACCGGGTGATCCCCGATTTTCTCTGGCATGGGAGGAAGGACGCGGCTGCTGGCAACTGTCCCGTGGCTTGGCGAAAGGTGTGCATGCCGATGTAGCTTGGCGGCATTGGTGTGCGTGACCTGCAAAGAGTTGGAATCGCCCTTCGAGTCCGTTGGCTATGGCTTCAATCTACAGACCCTTCCCGCCCTTGGGGCCATCTCCAGCTGCATCATGACGCCGAGGTCCGGGCCATCTTCCACGCCTCTACTAGCTGGGTGCTCGGGGATGGGCACTCCTGCCGCTTCTGGACCGACCATTGGATCCAGGGCCAATGCGTTGCTGAGTTCGTGCCTGCTGTCTTTGCCTTGGTCTCCAAGCGGAGGCGTAGGTCCCGTTCGGTGTCGGATGGCCTGCTGCACCGTGCTTGGGTGCAAGACATCCAAGGGGCTTTAGGGACTCTTGTGACCCGCCACTACATTGAGCTATGGCATCGTGTTCGATAGATTGAGCTCTCTCCCTCCACTCCTGACTCCATTCACTGGCGCTGGACCTCCAATGGGCAATTTTTGGCGAGCTCTTGCTACTCCGCTCTATTCCACAGATCCATCCCTTCGATCCATGCCACCCTGACGTGGAAGACATGGGCGACTCTGTGCACTAAGATCTTTACCTGGTTGGCGGCGCAAGACCACTGCTGGACTGCTGCGCGACGTGCGTGCCATGGACTTTCCCACAACCCCACCTGCGTCTTCTGTGACCAGACCTTGGAGACCATCGATCACCTCCTCGTTGGATGCCCCTTCTCCCGTGCTGTTTGGCATAGCACACTTGCCGCAGCAGACTCACGGTTGACATCCTGACCCCTACGTCCCGGTTCATCGAATGGTGGAGTTCGGCTGTGGCGTCCTCCCCTCCGTCTCTGCGCAAAGGTGTTGCCTCCCTGGGTATTCTGGTGACTTGGAGCATCTGGAAGCATCGCAATGCTGTCATCTTCGACGCTGCTGCATCTTCCTATGACCGCCTCACTGGGTCCATCCTCGATGAGGCACGCACGTGGGCTCTGGCCGGAGCTAGAGGATTGGCGGTGTTTTCTATTTTTGAGCCACCTTAGACGTTTCTTGTTACTTGCCTCTGAGCATCCTTGCTCTCTCGATGCTTGCGTGGGTGTAGTCTTGCCCTCCTTGGTGTACGAGTGTTGTACCTGCGACCCTGTATGCTCTTTGCTCTCTACCTATCAATGAAATGATACGTAGCTTGCGTATTCATGAAAAAGAATAGCAGCAACAATCAAAAAAGTCATTCCTAAAAATCAAAGCCACTGTCCACTACATGTTCACCACACTGTCCTCTGCATTGGGGATCGAGCAGAAACCTCACCAGCTTCTCGCGAACCAGTTCAGAGTCCTAGATCCCCTGTTCACCCCCGCGACGAGCGCAACACAGACATGAGTGGGCTGCCACCAGAGAAGAGGCAATATGACTGTCTCATTGGCGCAACGGGGAAGGGATCCACCGATGACGGCTTGCACTGCATCTCAAAACGGGCCTTCCCGGTGGCGGCGAGGTTGCGGTGGAAGCGGAGCAGCTTGGGGACGAGCTGGGCCTTAAACGGGAGCGGGCGCGAGGGAATGTGGAGCTTGCCAATGGACATGTCCTGTTGAAATGTGAGATGGGCCTAGAGCCCATATGACAATTTCAGAGTTGATATCTAAGGGCCCATGTAGGTGGCATGACAAGGTGGTGGGAAGTTTAGTCCCACCATGCTAGTGGAAGGAAAGTTGGAGTGGTTTATAAGGGTGGCTCTTCTACATGCTATTGGAACTTGAGAAGATAAGAGGCCCTCGCGCGCTCCTCCTCCGCCGCCTGCCTCGTCACGACGCGCCACGGGTTGCGGGAATGAGCCGAGCTGAGCTCACACCTATGTGCTTATTTTTGCCAGTCACTAACAGAGAGGTTCTGACAGCAGGGCCACGATCTGAGATGTCGGATCGTGGGCTGTCACGGACTCAGACGTGGGTCAAGCCCACGTCTCTCCATGCAGGTGCGTCCATATAAGTGTGCTGTGTCCCCTAACCCTAGCCGCCACGATCAGATCACATCTGCTCCACGCGAACCGCCCACCATTGTTTCTTTGTTGCTGCTGCCGCCGGTGACTCCATCACGTCCACCGCGTACATGGTCGATGGGAGAGCAGGTCTCCGAAACTCCGTCTCTCTGGTTCCTGTACGGGAGAGGGACGAATAGGTTTTTGGGAAGCGACTACGCGACTGCTCGCCTCCGATCCACTACTTCCTCTACGTCCGCATTGTCTCCGTCATCACCATGTCCAGCGACAACAAACGCGCCACCGCCGAGAAGACCGAGGCCGACAAGAAGGCCGCCGAGGACGCTTCTGCTGCTGCTGCCACCGCGGCGGCGGCTTCTGCATGGCCTACTGGAGGGTATACCGCGTTTATCCCTCTCCTGATAATTTCTGTATTAGCAGTGCTAGCATCATGTGTAGATTTGTCTACTATTTGCGTAGTACGTGCTTGTTTAGATCAGTACCAGTATGTTGTTAGTTCTGTCAATGCCATGCTAGTTATCTACTTATGGATTAAATTAGTCAAAAAAATTCATATTTTCTTAGCAATCCAAAAACCTATTATGTGTAGGAATTTTTCGGCAAGTGGCTTTGCCGCAGCACTGAAACCGGATAAGTTTACCGGTATGTATTTTAAGCGTTGGCAGACAAAGACCACTTTATGGCTCACGGCTATGAACGTGTTCTGGGTTACCGGTGTGTCCACGGAAACGATTGCTCCTAAACGGGAGAAGGCGTTCAGGGAGGCAACCACTGTGTTTCTCAAAGCAGTTCTTAGCGTGATCGGAGATAAACTGGTCGACGCATATTTACATGTGCATGTCGCCAAGGACGTGTGGGAGGCGCTCGAATCTAAGTTCAGGGCCGCCGATGCAGGGAGCGAGATGTATATTATAGAGCAGTTCCACGATTACAAGATGGTTGAGAACCGTCCTGTACTGGACCAGGCTCATGAGATAATATGCATTGTTAAGGAGCTTGAGCTTCTAAAGTGCGAGTTACCGGGCAAGTTTGTCGCGGGCTGCATAATCGCTAAGTTCCCCAATTCCTGGAGGAACTTTGCCACCACTCTGAAACATCAGAGACGTGAATTCTCTGTGGAGGATGTCATTGGCCATCTGAGTGTTGAGCAGAATTCGAGGGCAAAGGACTCGCACGGAAAAGGGGCCGAAGGTACTTCTGTTGCCAACATGGTGAACCAGAGGAACTTCAACACCCACAAGTTCAAGGAAAAGAACGGTGTCCAACAGAATACCGACTTCAAGAAGAAGGGTAAGAAGACCTTCAAGAAGAACAAGAAGGATGAGGGATGCTTTACTTGTGGTTTAGCTGAACATTGGGCCAATAAGTGCCCAAACAAGTTTAAGAAGTCAGGACAGGACTCCAAGCCCGTCAACATGATTGTGGGCAACAATGAAAATGGTGCATCTGGGTACGGTAATTTATTTACTGTTTTTTCAGTATTTCAGCCTACCGATTGGTGGGTGGATACAGGTGCAGGTGTTCATGTGTGTGCTGACATTTCATTGTTCTCTTCTTACCAGGTCACAGGCCACGGGTCCGTATTGATGGGGAATGGCGCGAGTGCTTCTGTTCATGGTGTTGGCACGGTCGATCTGAAGTTTACTTCAGGAAGAATCGTGCAGCTGAAGAACGTGCAGCATGTCCCCGCCATCAAGAAGAACCTCGTTAGTGGCTCCCTTCTATGTAGAGAAGGGTTTAAGTTGGTATTCGACTCTAATAAATTAGTTGTTACTAAGTATGGACTATTTGTTGGAAAAGGTTATGAGAGCGGAGGCATGTTCCGCCTTTCCCTCGCAGATTTCTGTAATAAAGTCGTGAACCATATTCATTCGAGTGTTAATGAATCTGAGGTTTGGCATTCACGTCTTTGTCACATAAGTTTCATTGTTATGACGCGGCTAGCTAAGTTGGATGTAATCCCGAGTTTCACTTTAGCCAAAGGTTCTAAGTGCCTGTCATGTGTGCAAGCTAAGCAACCTCGCCAGCCTCACAAGGCTGCGGAGGAGAGACAGTTGGCACCATTAGAACTCATACATTCTGATCTTTGTGAGATGAACGGTGTATTGACTAAAGGTGGAAAGAAATACTTCATGACATTGATAGATGATTCCACTAGATGTTGCTATGTGTATCTGTTAAATACTAAAGATGAGGCTCTACACTACTTTAAAATCTATAAGGCAGAAGTTGAGAATCAACTTGAAAAGAAAATTAAACGAGTCCATTCAGATCGTGGTGGAGAGTACTTCTCGAGTGAGTTTGATTCCTTCTGTGGGGAACATGGCATTATTCATGAGAGGACGCCTCCCTATTCACCCCAGTCAAACGGGGTTGCCGAGCGGAAAAACCGTACTCTAACTGATCTGGTTAATGCCATGTTAGATACGTCGGGTTTATCCAAGGCATGGTGGGGGGAGGCTATATTGACGGCATGTCATGTCCTGAATAAAGTTCCGATGAAGGATAATGAGATCACTCCCTATGATAAATGGGCAAAGAGAAGGACAACACTCTCGTACTTGCGTACTTGGGGCTGTTTGGTGAAAGTCAACGTGTCGATCCCCAAAAAGCGTAAACTTGGACCCAAGACTGTGGACTGCGTTAATTTGGGCTACGCTAAGAACAGCGTTGGCTATAGATTTCTAGTAGTTAAATCTGGGGTACCTGACCAGAAGGTCGGTACAATCATGGAGTCTAAGGATGCTACATTCTTTGAGGATATTTTTCCTATGAGAGATATGCAAAGCACTTCTAGACAGGAATCTGAGGAGACTCTTGAGCCTGCCATTCCTATGGAATATTATGAACGAACACATGATGAAAATCCTGAGGAGGATGACGAGGAAACCCTTGGTAGGGGAAAGAGACAAAGGACTGCAAAGACCTTTGGTGATGATTTCTTCGTGTACCTCGTGGATGATACTCCCACTTCTATCTCAAAAGCGTATGCCTCTCCAGAAGCTGACTACTGGAAGGATGCGGTCCGTAGCGAGATGGATTCCATCATGGCTAACGGAACATGGGAGATCACTAAGCGTCCCTATGGTTGCAAACCATTGGGATGTAAGTGGGTGTTCAAGAAAAAGCTTAGGCCCGATGGTACGATTGAAAAGTACAAGGCTAGGCTTGTGGCCAAGGGCTATGACCAGAAAGAAGAGGAAGATTTCTTCGATACTTATTCACCTGTGGCTAGACTGACCACCATTCGAGTATTACTCTCGTTGGCGGCCTCACATGGTCTTCTCGTCCATCAAATGGATGTTAAGACGACTTTTCTGAATGGAGAGCTAAATGAGGAAATCTACATGCAACAGCCAGATGTCTTTGTGATAGATGGTCAGGAAAGGAAGGTGTGTAAGTTGCTGAAATCTTTATATGGCCTGAAGCAAGCACCTAAGCAATGGCATGATAAGTTCAATACAACTCTGACATCTGTTGGTTTCATTGTTAATGAGGCTGACAAATGTGTATACTATCGCCATGGTGGGGGCGAAGGAGTTATACTGTGCTTGTATGTTGATGACATACTGATATTCGGAACAAACCTCAAAGTCATTGAGGAGGTCAAATCGTTTCTATCTCAGAACTTTGAGATGAAAGACCTTGGTGTGGCTGATGTTATCTTGAACATCAAGCTACTGAGAGATAATGAGGGTGGGATCACACTTCTGCAATCCCATTATGTTGAGAAGGTGTTGAGCCGTTTTGGATATTCGGACTGCACACCATCTCAAACACCATATGATCCTAGTGTGTTGATTCGAAAGTCCAAAGGCATGGCTAAAGATCAATTGAGATACTCTCAAATCATTGGTTCACTGATGTACCTAGCGAGTGCAACGAGGCCTGACATTGCGTTTGCTGTGAGCAAACTGAGCCGATTTGTTTCCAAACCGGGTGATGTACATTGGCATGCTGTTGAAAGAGTTATGCACTATCTGAAAGGTACTATGAACTATGGACTTCACTATACCAGAGACCCGTCGGTACTTGAAGGGTATAGTGATGCGAATTGAATCTCTAATGCTGATGAGATGAAGGCCGCAACTGGGTATATGTTTACTCTTGGAGGTGGCGCTATTTCCTGGAAGTCTTGCAAGCAAACGATCTTAACGAGATCGACAATGGAAGCAGAATTAACAGCATTAGACACTTCTGGTGTTGAAGTAGGATGGCTTCGAGATCTTTTGATGGACTTGCCATTGGTTGATAAACCGGTTCCAGCTATCCTTATGAACTGTGATAATCAAACTATCATCACCAAGGTGAAGAGTTCAAAGGACAACATGAAGTCCAACAAACACATAAGAATGAGATTAAAAGCTGTCAGAAAATTAAGAAACTCCGGGGTGATAGCGTTGGACTATGTCCATACGGCTAAGAATCTAGCAGATCCCTTTACGAAAGGGCTATCGCGTGTAGTGATAGATAGTGCATCGAGGGAGATGGGTATGAGACCCACATGAGTTGCCATGGTGGTAACCCAACCTATGTGATCGGAGATCCCGTGAAGTAGGACCTGGGAAAACAAGCCAGTGGTGAACTGAGGAGAGTAACTTTACTAACCCACTCCGTTGGAGATGCAATACTCTCGAAAACTGTATGGAAGGATGACTACTGTCTTAATGTGTTCCAAGGCTTATATGTATAAGCAAGATGCTATCCTATATAGCGATCTTTGGAGGAACACACCTATGTGAGCCCAACTGCTAGTCACAGTCTATGAGATTGGGGTGATCTCTAGTAAGCTCATGAATAGGCCAGGAGTGTGACTTATATGCTCCACCCAAGGGGTCAGCCTTCGGCAGCCCTGTACTAGTAAGACATGTGGTGAAACTTCTTTACGCCAAACTGACAATTCAAGGCATAGTCCATTGTTCAGTTGTGAAGGAGTGTAGCTACTTGCTCTAGGTGAAGGTCAACCTTAACATGTCTTCACTGAAACACTAGTATATCAAAACAGCATTTGGAACAAAGGACAAAGTGGGCCCTTGAGATCTGGTGGGGGATTGTTGAAATGTGAGATGGGCCTAGAGCCCATATGACAATTTCAGATTTGATCTCTAAGGGCCCATGTAGGTGGCATGACAAGGTGATGGGAAGTTTAGTCCCACCATGCTAGTGGAAGGAAAGTTGGAGTGGTTTATAAGGGTGGCTCTTCTACATGGTATTGGAGCTTGAGAAGAGAAGAGGCCCTCGCGCGCTCCTCCTCCGCCGCCCGCCTCGCCACGCCACGCCTCGCCTCGCCTCGTCACGACGCGCCACGGGTTGCGGGAATGAGCCGAGCCGAGCTCACACCTATGCGCTTATTTTTGCCAGTCACTAACGGAGAGGTTCTGACAGCAGGGCCACGATCTGAGACATCGGATCGTGGGCTGTCACGGACTCGGACGTGGGTCAAGCCCACGTCTCTCCACGCGGGTGCGTCTATATAAGTGTGCTGTGTCCCATAACCCTAGCCGCCACGATCAGATCACATCTACTCCACGCGAACCACCCACCGTCGTTCCTTTGCTGCTGCTGCCGCCGGTGACTCCATCCCGTCCGCCGCGTACACGGTCGACGGGAGAGCAGGTCTCCGAAACTCCGTCTCTCTGGTTCCTGTACGGGAGAGGGACGAATAGGTTTTTGGGAAGTGACTACGCGACTGCTCCATGTTACATGATATCACATGATACCATGTTTCAAAACGTAAATGGGGGAAGATATCACATGATACTATGATACCATGTTTCAAAACTTAAATTTTGATGTTTCAAAAACTTCTAAAAAAATTGTGAATGTTTACAAGACATGTGTCCACAATCTTGAAAAATTCAGATAGAAAATCAAAATATACAAGGAGAAACAAAAAAAAAGACAAATCCACGTGTGAACGGTGTCGTTTAGCATTTGTCATTTTTTGACACTATTCATGCTAAATTTGTCTTTTTTGTTTCTCAATATGTATATTGAATTTGAATATGATTTTTTAGGGATAGTAGACATCTATCTTGTGAATATTCACTTAAGATCAGAATTTTTTATAACATGTAAATTTGAGTTTTATGACATGGTATCACATGATATTTTCTCCGAACCAAAGATACCCCATCCCCCGGGGGTAAATGCACAGAACCACGGCATTCGTGTCACGATTAGCAAAAAAACACCACTCTGCATTTCATGACATTTTGCACCGAACCAAAATTTTGAAAGTGGCAGAAGACACTGAGCCATTTTCTGACCATGTTTCCCGGCTGACACCCTCATGACCGACAATAGTGACGTCGTGCCGTTAACGGCCATTGACTCCGCTCGTCGAAGCGGCTCGATCGGAACGAACCGGAGTGCTCTTTCTTCCTCCTCACTCGCACTGCCCCCTCCACCTCGAACTCGAGCGGCATGGCGGCGATGGGATCTGAAGAAGGCCGAATCGGATCCATTGACGAGACGTGGAAAGAGCACGGAGTGTGGATGGGGGTGAATGGCGGTGTGGCAGGGGGTAGTCACGGCGAGGAGGAGAATTGTTGTGGCGGTAGCCTGTTCTGTTCATCGTCGCAAACACCGTCGGCGGTGGATGTCGCCCGCACGATGGTGGAGGGGCCATCCACTGCAAAAATGCCCCCTATGTGAGCTGCAATCCAATCTCGAGCTATCCCCTCTCTGAATACTCACTTCTCTCCATGAAACTAGGGTTCCAGATTTGGAATGTTCAAAATATATTGATAGTTGGTTAGTTGTTAGAAATACAACTTGTTAGCTGTTTGGTACTCCTAGTTTATGGCTTTTTTCTGAAATAAATGAATGATATTGTCTTGTTTTACTGAATGTATTGAAGTACTAAATTTTGTGTTTTTGAACGAACTGAATGTTGTCGCCCCATTTGATTGTAATTAGGATTGATGCTGACATTTTGTGATAGGGATAACTTAGACAGGACAATGGCCAGGTCTAAAATTACGTGCAACAATCTGATGGCTATTATGGATTTGGAGGGCTTTGGCAGTACAGATTGCATTCATTATTTGAACCGAGGGAACTGGCATAGCTGGTCTAGAGTTGCTTAACAACAATGCAGTGGTTGAGAACATTCTCGGAGAGTTTAAGCACAGAAAATGTGTTAAGTTTATTGTGCTTAAAGGAGATGTCCCTACTCCATTTTATGTGAATGAAGCTTCACAAATATGCGAGAAGTAGACTCCCATCAGTACCATAGGGGAGCCTATTGTAGATGCGTTTGACAACTAAGGGGTTCTGAACACACAACATAGCAATAATATCGAGAGTAAGGACACATTTCTGTTGTGGTCTGAAGAATACATGGATGAAAGTGAAGATGGAGAAGAAGAAATGGATTTCAGTGTTAATTTTATTTGGCCACCTGGGTTTGGTTACGATCCTAGACAATTAGGTGTTGATGAAGAAGATGTTGAGTAGCTTCATAGATTGGAGCAGTTGAAATTGCAAAGAGAGGATCATTGGTACACTATGAAGGAGACATGGATGGGGATGTGCTTTATCAACCGGAGGAAGAGGAAATGGATGATTATGAGCATGTGCCTTCTCCTCCAAAGAATGAGAACCACAGAGAGTTGGGACTTCTAGCAAAGCTCACCATGAAGATGCAATTATTCCTTTTCATGACAGGGTGCCTTCCAATGATGAATTGAGCAACCCTTCTGATGTTAATGGCAGTGATTATGATGGTGTTGTTAAAAGGAATATAGTTTAATGTGGTAAGAGGAAAATAAGTCCTAAGAAGAAAGAAGACATGATTTGGTATGATGAGAAAGCAGAAAATCTTCATCAATAGATATGTGAGCACTTATGTTTTGAATATGGGTACCAATTCAAAAGAGCACTAAGACAATTCCATGTAGTTCAGTTGAGGAATTTTAATCATCGAGGGAATTGCAAAGACAGGATAATTGTTTATTGCAAAGTGGATGAATTGCAATAACTATTTGCATGCAATTTTAGACATAAATCCTAGCAATAAATTTGGCATTTACACTTTTATATCTGACAGGTAGAAGGTTAGTGAACAACATGCACTTTCTACTCATTTTCAAATGTTTATATGTTTTTTGTTTTATTATCAATTATAAAATTGAGAAATTCATATTTATTTCCTTCGGGCTTGCTAAATGATGTTGGTCAATTTTTGCCAAACTAGATGATACCCCGCGTGTTGCTGCGGGAATCGTTGCAATATATTTTGATCAAATTTGGCTGTCCTGATCTTTATCACTCCATATATGAAGACCTATCCTCATCAATGTAATATTAATGTGTTATCTATAACAGGAAGCTAGTTGGAATCGATGAAAATAGCAACTAAATTACTTTGAAATTGCATACCAACAAAAAGGTGGAGACTACACATCACAAAATCGTTGCAACTATCTTTGAGTTGAGACTACACATCACAAAAAGGTGGAGTGGAATGATACTCTCCAATGTATGTATAATTTTTTATTGTTCCATGCTATTTTATTATCTGTTTTGGATGTTTAATAGTCATTTATATGCTATTTTATATTATTTTTGGGACTAACCTATTAACCGAGGGCCCAGTGCCAGTTTCTTTTTTTTTGCCTATTTTAGAGTTTCGCCGAAAAGGAATACCAAACAGAGTCCAAACGAAATGAAACCTTTGCGATGATCTTTCTTGGAGCGAAAGCAAACCAGAAGACTTGGAGATGAAGTCGGAGACGCAACGAGGAAGCCACGAGGCAGGAGGGCGCGTCCAGGGGGTAGGATGCTCCCCCACCCTCGTGTGCCCCTCGTAGCTCCCCTGACCTAGTTCCTTCGCCTATATATACTCTTATACCCTGAAAACATCCAGGGAAGCCATGAAACCACTTTTCCACCACCGCAACCTTCTGTACCCATGAGATCCCATCTAGGGACCTTTCGCGGCGTCCTGCCGGAGGGGGATTCAATCACGGAGGGCTTCTACATCAACACCATTACCTCTCCGATGAAGTGTGAGTAGTTTACCACAGACCTTCGGGTCCATAGTTATTAGCTAGATGGCTTCTTCTCTCTCTTTGATTCTCAATACCATGTTCTCCTCGATGTTCTTAGAGATCTATTCGATGTAATATTATTTTGTGGTGTGTTTGCCGAGATCCGATGAATTGTGGATTTTTTATCAAGATTATCTATGGATATGAATTCTTATATGCATGAATTGATATCTTTTCAAGTCTCTTCGAATTATCAGTTTAGTTTGGCCCATTAGATTGATCTTTCTTGCAATGGGAGAAGTGCTTAGCTTTGGGTTCAATCCTGCGGTGTCCTTTCCCAGTGACAGTAGGGGCGGCAAGGTACGTATTGTATTGTTGCCAACGAGGATAAAAAGATGGGGTTTTCATCATATTGCTTGAGTTAATTCCTCAACATCATGTCATCTTGCTTAATGCGTTACTCCGTTCTTTACGAACTTAATACTCTAGATGAATGTTGGATAGCGGTCCATGTGTGGAGTAATATTAGTAGATGCAGGCAGGAGTTGGTCTACTTGACACGGACACGATGCCTATGTTCAGGATCATTGCCTTAGATATAGTCATAACTATGCGCTTTTCTATCAATTTCTCGGCAGTAATTTGTTCACCCACCATAATATTTGCTATCTTGAGAGAAGCCACTAGTGAAATCTATGGCCCCGAGGTCTCTTTTCCATTATATTGAATCTCGTTTACATCTCGCTAGTTTCCAATCTACTATTTTGAAAAATCTTTACTTTCCAATCTATAAACCAGAAATACCAAAAATATTTACTTTACCGTTTATCTATCTCTATCAGATCTCACTTCTGCAAGTGACCGTGAAGGGATTGACAACCCCTTTATTGCATTGGGTGCAAGTTATTCATTGTTTGTGCAGGTATTCAATGACTTGTGTGTTGTTTCCTACTAGATTGATACCTTGGTTCTCAAAACTGAGGGAAATACTTACGCTACTTTGCTGTGTCACCCTTTCCTCTTCAAGGGAAAACCAACGCAAGCTCAAGAGGGAGCAAGAAGGATTTCTGGCACCGTTGCCGGGGAGATCTACGTCAAGTCAAGCCATACCAAGTACCCATCATAAACTATTCTCCCTTGCATTACATTATTCACCATTCGCCTCTCGTTTTCCTCTGCCCCACCTCTAAAACAATTTTTGAAAAGATTTAGCTTCTCTTCACCTTCTTCCCGTATGTCTTTTTGTTTGTGTTTCATGTGCCTTCTATTTGCTTGCATCTTTGCTTGCTAAAAATCTATTGATATGGATCCACTTAAAGTGTTCTACTTGGATCATCTTCGATCTATATGTGCTCGTGCTGAAACCCCAACTAGTTTAGTTGAGGGAAAATCTTTAGATGAGCATGCTCATTTTATGCTTCACCATTTTTCTG
The DNA here is from genome assembly GCA_963921465.1 of Triticum timopheevii. NCBI lineage: Eukaryota > Viridiplantae > Streptophyta > Magnoliopsida > Poales > Poaceae > Triticum > Triticum timopheevii. The sequence goes on along the minus strand of OY997262.1, from coordinate 311,059,539 downwards.
AAAAAGGGATACTCTTATGGAATCAAATAAACAGTTTGTTGTGCTATGCTTGGAATCTTTGTGAAATTTATGATTTTACTTGTTGCTCTAAGAACCCTGAAAAACGCCTTCCCTACCTTTGTGAGTTTGACGATAATGAAGTCTTATCTTCTTATGCAAAGGGTGTTTATAGTTACTATGATATCGAACAAATTGAAGAATTTGTTGGTTTTAAGGGTGCTTATGAAGTTACTCCTTTGATTGAAAAATATGATATTACTCTCTACAAATCTGAAAATTTTGACGTACTTCAATATTGCTATGAAAACTATGCTCATAATGTCTATGTCAAAGAATTTATTGAAAGAATGACCATTTCTTTGGAAGAAAATAATGATATGCATGAATCTATAGATAATTATGATTCTGATGATTTCATTGAAATATCCCTTGATGAACATGATGCTTGCTATTCTTGTGGCCATGATGCCAATATTTATGAAGACGAATTTGCAATAGTTCCTTATGTTAAACATGAGATCATTGCTATTGCACCCATACTTGATAGTTCCTTCAATGAAAAGCATGATTGCAATGATGTTATTATAAATTCTATTAATGTCAATTGTGCTAGTAATATGCAAAACCCTAAGCTTGGGGATGCCAGTTTTGCTATGTCTACTATTTGTTGCAATGATCATGATTGGGGTGATTCTTTTTATGATCTTGAAAATTTCTTTAAGCCCCATGATGAATATGAGATTGATAATAGTTGTTTACAACATTATTGAAAGTGGGTTTGGAAGAGTGTCAACTTTAGATCCCACATATTTGGAGAATGTTCAATCTTATGAAATTTTTGAGAAAAGTGGGTTTGGAGAGGTCATGACTTTAGTTAATGTTAATCCCACTATCTTTAGTTAATGTTAATCCCACTATTTTATGTGATAGCTATTTTGTTGAATTTTCTTATGATCCACATGTAATTATTATGAGAGGGGAAAATATGGTTGTAGAAATTTTCATGTTACTAAATTACCTCTCGTTATGTTGAGATTGCTATTGTTTCTTTCCGCTTCCTTGCATATGCTAGTTTCTGCTTGCTATGATAATTTGTTTGACTATAAGATGCCTATGCATAGGAAGTCTGTTAGACTTAGATGTGTTTTTGTCACGTGTTTCATGATGCTCTCTTTGGCTTCAATTCTTGTCTTTCATGTGAGCATCATCGAAATCTCAATGCCTAGCTAAGGGCGTTAAACGATAGCGCTTCTTGGGAGGCAACCCAATTTTATTTTTGTTCTTTGCTTTTTGATCCTGTTCAGTAATAAATAATTCATCTGGCCTCTTTTTATATGTGGTTTTATGTTTTAACTAGTGTTTGTGCCAAGTAGAACCTTTGGGAAGCCTTGGGTGAAAGTTGATTTGATCTTGCTGAAAAATTGAAACTTTTGCAGTCATGAGATTATTTTTAATTTTTAACAGAAGAGTGATTTTGCGTTGATTATTTTTGAAGAAGATTAGTAGACAAATTCCTCACGTCCCCAATTTATTTCAGAATTTTTGGAGTTACATAAGTATTCGAGAGTTACAGATTACTGCAGACTGTTTTGTTTTTGACAGATTCTGTTTTTCGCGTGTTGTTTGCTTATTTTGATGAATCTATGAGTAGTATCGGGGGGGGGGGGGGGAGGGTATGAACCATGGAGAAGTTGGAATACAGTAGATATTACACCAACATAAATAAAGAAATAGTTCACATCAGTACCTTAAAGTGGTGATTTATTTTCTTATATTAACGGAGCTCATGAGATTTTCTGTTGAAGTTTTGTGTTGTGAAATTTTCAAGTTTTGGGTAAGGATTTGATGGACTATGGAATAAGGAGTGGCAAGAGCCTAAGCTTGGGGATTCCCAAGGCACCCCGAGGTAAAATTCAAGGACAACCAAAAGCCTAAGCTTGGGGATGCCCTAGAAGGTATCCCCTCTTTCGCTTTCGTCTATCGGTAACTTTACTTGAGGCTATATTTTTATTCACCACATGATATGTGTTTTGCTTGGAGCGTCTTGTATGATATGAGTATTTGATTTTTAGTTTACCACAATCATCCTTGCTGTACACACCTTTTCGGAGAGACACGCATGAATCGTGGTTTATTAGAATACTCTATGTGCTTCACTTATATCTTTTGAGCTAGACAATATTGCTCTAGTGCTTCACTTATATCTTTTTAGAGCACGGTTGTGGTTTTATTTTATAGCAATTGTTGAACTCTCATGCTTCACTTATATTATTTTGAGAGTCTTTTAGAACAGCATGGTAATTTGCTTTGGTTATAAAATTAGTCCTAATATGATGGGCATCCAAGATGGATATAATAAAAACTTTCATAGGAAGTGCATTGAATACTATGATAAGTTTGATTCTTTATAATTTTTTTGAGATATGAAGATGGTAATATGAGAGTCATGCTAGTAGAGTAGTTGTGAATTTGAGCTATACTCCCTCCGTCCGAAAATACTTGTCTTTGAAATGAATGTATCTAGATGTATTTTAATTCTTGATACATCCATTTTCATCCCTTTATACGACAAGTAATTCCTGACGGAGGGAGTACTTGTGTTAAAGTTTGTGATTCCCGTAGAATCCACGTATGGTGAACCGTTATGTGATGAAGTTGGAGCATGATTTATTTATTGATTGTCTTCCTTTTGAGTGGCGGTCGGGGACGAGCGATGGTCTTTTCCTACCAATCTATCCCCCTAGGATCATGCACGAAGTACTTCATTTTGATAACTAATAGATTTTTCCAATAAGTATGTGAGTTCTTTATGACTAATGTTGAGTCCATGGATTATACACACTCTCACCCTTCCACCATTGCTAGCCTCTCTTGTGTCGCGCAATTTTCGCCGACACCATACACCCACCATATACCTTCCTCAAAACAGCCACCATACCTACCTATTATGGCATTTCCATAGCCATTCCGAGATATAGTGCCATGCAACTTTCCACCGTTTCGTTTTATGACACACTCCATCATTGTCATATTGCTTTGCATGATCATCTAGTTGACATCGTATTTGTGGCAAAGCCACCGTTCATAACTTTTTCATACATGTCACTCTTGAATCACTGCACATCCCGGTACACCGCCGGAGGCATTCACATAGAGTCATATTTTGTTCTAAGCATTGAGTTGTAATTCTTGAGTTGTAAGTAAATAAAAGTGTGATGATCTTCATTATTAGAGCATTGTCCCATGTGAGGAAAGGATGATGGAGACTATGATTCCCCCACAAGTCGGAGTGAGACTCCGGATGAAAAATAAAAAAAGAGAAAAAAATAGGGCATAAAAAAAGAGAGAAGGCCCAAATAAAAAAAGGGAGAAAAAGAGAGAAGGGGCAATGTTACTATCCTTTTTCCACACGTGTGCTTCAAAGTAGCACCATGATCTTCATGATAGAGAGTCTCCTATGTTTTCACATATACTAGTTCATTATAAGAACTTGGCTTGTATATTCCAATGATGGGCTTCCTCAAAATGCCCTAGGTCTTCGTGAGCAAGCAAGTTGGATGCACACCACTTAGTTTCTTTTTGAGCTTTCATACACTTATAGCTCTAGTGTATCCTTTGCATGGCAATGCCTACTCACTCACATTGATATCTATTTATGGGCATCTCCATAGCCTGTTGATATGCCTAGTTGATGTGAGACTATCTTCTTCCTTTTTGTCTTCTCCACAACCACCATTCTATTCCACCTATAGTGCTATATCCATAGCTCACGCTCATGTATTGCGTGGAGATCAAAAAAGTTTGAGAACATCAAAAGTGTTAAACAATTGCTTGGCTTGTCATCGGGGTTGTGCATGATTTAATATTTTGTGTGATGAAGCTAGAGCATAGCCAGAGTATATGATTTTGTAGGGATAACTTTCTTTGGCCATGTTATTTTGAGAAGACATGATTCCTCTGTTAGTATGCTTGAGGTATTGTTATTTTTATATCAATATTAAAATTTTGTTTTGAATCTTTCGAATCTGCCACAATAAAGAAAATTACATGGATAAATATGTTAGGTAGCATTCTACATTAAAAATTCTGTTTTTATCATTTACCTACTCGAGGACGAGCAGGAATTAAGCTTGGGGATGCTTGATACGTCTCCAACGTATCTATAAATTTTGATTGTTCCATGCTATTATATTATCTGTTTTGGATGCTTAATAGGCATTTATATGCTATTTTATATAATTTTTGTGACTAACCTATTAACCGAGGGCCTAGTGCCAGCTTCTGTTTTTTTTTTGCCTATTTTAGAGTTCCGCAGAAAGGAATACCAAACGGAATGAAACCTTCGAGATGATCTTTCTTGGACCGAAAGCAAACCAGAAGACTTGGAGATGATGTTGGAGACGCAACGAGGAAGCCACGAGGTAGGAGGGCGCGCCTCCCACCCTCGTGGGCCCCTCGCAGCTCCCCTGACCTAGTTCCTTCGCCTATATATACTCTTATACCTTGAAGGGGAGCCACGAAACCACGTTTCCACTGCCGCAACCTTCTGTACCCGTGAGATCCCATCTAGGGACCTTTTTTGGCATCCTACCGGAGGGGGATTCGATCACGGAGGCCTTCTACATCAACACCGTTACCTCTCCGATGAAGCATGAGTAGTTTACCACAGACCTTTGGGTCCATAGTTATTAGCTAGATGGCTTCTTCTCTCTCTTTGATTCTCAATACCATGTTCTCCTCAAAGTTCTTGGAGATCTATGCGATGTAATATTCTTTTGCGGTGTGTTTGCCGAGATCCTATGAATTGTGGATTTATGATCAAGATTATCTATGAATATTATTTCGTTCTTCTCTGAATTCTTATATGCATGATTTGATATCTTTGCAAGCCTCTTCCAATTATCGGTTTAGTTTGGCCTACTAGATTGATCTTTCTTGCAATGGGAGAAGTGCTTAGCTTTGGGTTCAATCTTGCGGTGTCCTTTCCCAGTGACCGTAGGGGCAGCAAGGCACGTATTGTATTGTTGCCATCGAGGATAAAAAGATGGGGTTTTCATCATATTGCTTGAGTTCATTCATCTACATCATGTCATCTTGCTTAATGCGTTACTCCATTCTTTATGAACTTAAGACTCTAGATGCATGCTGGATAGCGGTCGATGTGTGAAGTAATAGTAGTAGATGCAGGCAGGAGTCGGTCTACTTGACACGGACGTGATGCCTATGTTCATGATCATTGCCTTAGATATCGTCATAACTATGCGCTTTTCTATCAATTGCTCAGCAATAATTTTTTCACCCACTGTAATATTTGCTATCTTGAGAGAAGCCACTAGTGAAACCTATGGTCGTGGGTCTCTTTTCGATTATATTGAATCTTGTTTACATCTTGCTAGTTTCCAATCTACTATTTTGCAATCTTTACTTTCCAATCTATGAACCAAAATACCAAAAATATTTACTATACCATTTATCTATCTCTATCAAATCTCACTTTTGCAAGTGACCATGAAGGGATTGACAATCTCTTTATGGTGTTGGGTGCAAGTTGTTGATTGTTTGTGTAGGTATTCGGTGACTTGTGCGTTGTCTCCTACTGGATTAATACCTTGCTTCTCAAAAATGAGGGAAATACTTATGCTACTTTGCTGCATCACCCTTTCCTCTTCAAGGGAAAACCAACGCAAGCTCAAGAGGTAGCATGGAATTAATACAACAGTCATATATATCATATGGAGATAATATAACCAAACTATGTAAAAACATATTTCGGCTTTGAATTTTCAATGATTTGTTTCCTACCAATGATACAATTTAATGGTCACATCTTCTAATTTCTTGATCTGCTCTGGCTTTTACCAAGAAATTTAAGATCAATAGAGAAAGGAAGCAAAAATATGTACTGCATGAAATAACTTATTGGCCACAGCCAAAAATCATTTCATGAATCAATAATAGGCATCAACAAAGAAAAATAGTTGATAAAATCAAAATTTACTGAACCTATTGCCAAGAGAAATTGTACACTAACCTGTTCAATGGAGTAAATTCCAAACGTGCATACAATTAGAAAAGAATAGTTCCAAATTCAGAGAGGAAAGGAATGACACCTCAGATAGTACAACACATAATAACTGGCAACAAAGGCAGTGGAGTGGAAAGGTTTATTTGTGAAGGATGCAAAATTATGTCTCTGTAGGCATCCTGCTAGCACACATATGTAATTGGTGGAAAGGAATGAGAAAAACAAAGATATATATTAGTAATCAACCAATATGTAATCAAAAAAGATATACATGTGTGTGTGTGTGTGTGAAAGAGCATGATGCTCTGCTTCATATGTTGGCCAGTGACAGAGACAAATACATAGCCATGCCTTTCCTGCATAGAATTTCACTGCTCAGCAATCCTCAACATTTGCAACCAGAGATCAAAGCTATAAAGAGTTGTGGTTCCTGACAATTGGATGATAACGGAATCATTTGCAAGATCAAGGTATGTACATAAGAAAGCTTTGTTGATTGAGTTTGTGACAGATTCGGTAAAAAAACATCTTGCACTCTGGGAACTCTGAATCTTCAAAGAACACATGGCTTATTTTTTGATGTACTACGCTCCATCAGAGCCTCCATGGCAATGAAAAACCTACTAACAAATAACATGGTTAGTTCAGATAGTGCAAGGAAATCTCCGCGAAATCCATGTGGGGGGGGGGGGTACACTTCATAGGCTAGGTTGGCTTGGTGTAGTATATGACAGATTATTTGGGCTTGAAGGTGGTGAATGTAAGATACTGTAGGAAGTCTCCTACTCCTTGCCTCATCAAATAGACCCAAATGGTTGTATTGATTCGTTTAAATTGCTATCTAGTCTAGGAGATAAAAAGAGCTGCAATGCGCAACTCTTGTACACCTGGTCCGATCCATTGGAGCCGACCGAACCAGCCTCCCAGCGACGCCGAGCTAGCTTGGGTAGAACAAGCAGACATGACAGGGGAGGAGTACCAAATATAGTACAAATCAAATTCGCGACCACTGTCTCAAAGATGCTCAGAGCACCCAATCGGCACCTGTGATATGTCTCCAACGTATCTATAATTTTTGATTGTTCAATGCTATTATATTGTCTATTTTGGATGTTTTATATGCATTAATATGCTATTTTATATTATTTTTGGGACTAACATATTAACCTAGAGCCTAATGTCAGTTTCTGTTTTTTTAGTTTTACAAAAAAGGAATATCAAACAGAGTCCAAACGGAATAAAACTTTTGCGATGATTTTTCTTGGACCAGAAGACACCTACGAGACTTGGAGAGGAGGTCCGAAGACCTACAAGGAGACGACAAGTCGTAGGGGCGCGCCCCCTTGGCATGTGGTCCACCTGGAGGTCCTCTAACCCTAATCTTCAGTCTATAAATTCAGAAATATTTCCAAACCAATAGAAGCGTCCACCAAAATATTTTTCCACCGCCACAAGCCTCTGTTCCCGTGAGATCCCATCTTGGGGCCTTTTTCAATGATCTGGCAGAGGGGGATTTGATCATGGAGGGCATGGTTTCCTCTTTGATGGTGCGTGAGTAGTTTACCACAGACCTACGGGTCCATGGCTAGTAGCTAGATGGCTCTTTCTCTCTCTTAGATCTTCGGTACAATGTTCTTCTCGATGTTATTGGAGTTCTATCTGATGTAATACTTTTTTCAGTGTGTTTGTCGAGATCCGATGAATTGTGGATTTATGATCAAATTATCTATGAATATTATTTGAATCTTCTCTAAATTATTATATGTATGATTTAATATCTTTGTATTTCTCTTCGAATTATCGGTTTTGTTTGGTCAACTAGATTGGTATTTCTTGCAATGCGAGAGGTGCTTAGTTTTGGGTTCAATCTTGCGGTGTCCTCCCCCAGTGACATAGTAAGGGTAGTGAGGCATGTATTGTATTGTTGTCATCAAGGATAAAAAGATAGTGTTTTCATCATATTTCTTGAGTTTATCCCTCTACATCATGTCATCTTACTTAAGGTGTTACTCTGTTCTTATGAACTTAATACTCTATGTGCATGCTGGATAGCGGTCGATGTGTGGAGTAATAGTAGTAGATGCAGGCACGAGTCGGTCTAGTTGACACGGAAGTGATGCCTATATTCATAATCATTGCATTGGATATCGTCATAACTTTGCACTTTTCTATAAATGCTCGACAGTAATTTCTCACTCACCGTATTATTTTCTTTCAAGAGAGAAGCCTCTAGTGAAACCTATGGCCGCCGAGGTCTATTTTCCATCATATTTTTTCAGATCTATAAATCAAAAAACCCAAAAATACCTTGCTTCAATTTATTTGGTTTTACTTTGTTTTACGTTTTAGTAATATTTTATATCTATCTCTATCAGATCTCATCCTTGCAATTGACCGTGAAGGGATTGACAACCCCCTTATCGCGTTGGGTGCAAGTGTTTGATTGTTTGTGCAGGTGCATAGATTGGAGACTTGCTTGTTCCTCCTACTGGATTGATACCTTGGTTCTCTAACCGAGGGAAATACTTTTCTCTACTTTGCTGCCTCACCCTTTCCTCTCCATGGGAAAAATCAACACAAGCTCAAGAAGTAGCAGGAAGAATTTCCGGCGCCATTGATGAGGAGGTTCTATATCAAGCCTACCAAGTACCCACAATAAACTCTCATCTCTTTCATTACATTATTTGCCATTTACCTCTTGTTTTCCTCTCCCCCACATCTAAAACGATTTTCAAAAAAACCAAAAAGACTTTCCTTTTTATTCGCTCTTCTTCTGTCCATCTTTTCATTTGCTTTTTGTTTGCTTGTGTGCTAGATCGTTTTCTTGCCACCAAGTCTAAATATGGGGAGGTTATTGTCGTGGTTATAAGTCTGACAGTAGAATAGGGGGGTAGGTATGGAGAGGCAAGATCCTATCTATGGAGTAGTTGTATACGCAAGATTTTTACGAGTTCAAACCCTTCTCGGAGGAAGTAACAGCCCTACGTCTCGGAGCCCGGAGGCGGTCGACTGGATTATGTGCGTATGAGTTATAGGGGTGCGAACCCTTTACACTGAGCAGGGGGTGGCTTATATAGAGTCCGCCAGACCCCTCCGGCCTTCAGTTATGCAGGGTTTAAGGTACATTAAGATCTAACGTTACTGGTAACACCATACATAAAGCGCTATGATGACCATAAAGACTACTTAATGACCGACCGTTTGTATGCAGAGTGACTCTAGATCTCTTGGTGGTCGAGTGAGTGGCTTCATGGTCGAGTGTCTTCAAGTCCGTCGAGTGGAATCCTTCCAGGTCGACTGAAAGGTAGTTTCTTCTAGAGATGTCCTTGGGGAGGGTATCTTGGACAGGTCCATGACCCTACCCTAGGTACATGGCTTCATCATTAGCCCCCGAATGGATCGAGGTTTGAGTGGGGAAGGAGTTGAGAACTCTTCCGACCCATTTTTCGTGCTATGAGTATGTCTTGTTCTGGATCAATGAACTTAGGTGACGGCACCAACTTCTTTTTCAGTCGCCTTGATCCATTCTTTGTATCCGTCGAGTGAATTGTCTGTACTTGGAGATCTCCAAACGACAGAGCGGAGGAAATCTCCCGTCTGACAAGTTGCTCTATAGTTCGCGTATTTAGCAGGATCCGAATTTCGGGAAGTGCGCGAGGTGGAGGAGGCCGCGGTACTCGGATGGGATAAGGCAGGAACGCCTCGATCTCCACGCCACCTTTTTCGCCACGTATCGCGCGCGCGACTGTTGCGGGATTTGACAGGATCGTTCGGGCCTACAAGTCAGTCACTCGGAAGCAACCTCATATAAGGCGCTGGACGGGGGTTTTTGAACAGTGCACCCTCATTTCCCTCTCCCTCTTCCTCAGACTCATCCGCCACGTTTGCCTCCATCCCAGCGCTGCTACTCTGTGCGTGCTTTGCCGGTGATGATGGTGAAGGAGAAGACGGTGGCTTTGGAGCAAGCGAAGAAGGCAACGGCGAAGGGGAAGGGAAGGGCGACCAGTCGGGGCGGATCTTCGTCAAGGGTCGGCCTGCCGCAGGGCTGGATCTAGGGCGACTGGATCCGCTCGACTATCCGTCAGAAAGATCTTGATGACCTGGCCAATGAAGGACTGATCCCCCATGGATCAGCGAGGCTCCCGGGAAGGAGTGGCAGCCGCAGCCTCAAGATGGTGAGTGTGTCCTCTTGGCCACCCATGTTGACCGCGGGTTTTCTTTGCCGCCCCACCCTTTCTTTCGGGGATTTCTGAACTTCTTTGGGGCACAACTCTACCACTTCAAACCCAACTCCATCGTGTATCTCGCTGCTTTCGTGTCATTGTGCGAGAATTTCTTGGGTTGTCGGCCTCATTGGGGTCTGTTCAAACACATTTTCACATGTCGCTCCCAAACGGTGAAAAAGGTCAATCCAAGTGATGAGAGAACTCAAGTGATTCAGATGTGTGGGGGTCTTGGGGTTCAAATGAGAGGAAAAAGTGCCTTTCTGGCCATGGTCCTTCCTGAGTCGGTCCGTGGGTGGCAGTCGACTTGGTTCTACTGCCAAGACCAGCCGACGCCAGGGTAGTTGACTGGACTCCCTCCTTTTTCCATGGATCGAGTGAGGAAGCGGTCCTCTTTGAAGGTGGTTCCAGAGGAAAAGGCGCAGGTTAAGGTGCTGGTCGAGCGTGTAGTCCAGCTTATCTGTGATGGGGTGACCGGCATGGATCTCTTGGAGGTCTTCCTCCTCCAACGCATCCAGCCGCTTCAATATCGAGACCATCCGATGTGGATGTATTCTGGCACTGAAGACAGCACTCGGATCCACCCGGAGGAGGTCGAGGATGCCACGCTCGAGAGGTGGATGACTGCCATCACAGGGAACAAGGACAACCCCCGAGGAGCCAGGAGGATTCCTCCACTCGACCAATCATACGAAGTAGATAAGGCCCAATTCTGCATCTCCGACTGTGATCCTATTTTCCTCACTCTGCTTTGCATAAAATCAGTCGACTTACTTCTGTCTTGTTTGTTGTCTTCTAGGTCACGACTGAGATGTACTCGATGCCCAACAGGGCGCAAGAACAAGTCGAGGAGGAGGAGGCGAGCGGAGGTGAAAGTCAGCAAGAGTGGCAATCTGATGGTGAAGGGGATGAAGATGACGACGACTCCGGTGAAGAGGAGGAGGAGGAAGAGGAGGAAGAAGTCGACCCTCCTCACACGGAAAGGCGATCCAAGCTCACCCATGACCCCGCGGTTGAGCGTGGAAAGGCTACTGCGCCTATCGGGCAGTCGACGAAATGCCCTCGGACGACCTCTCCGGCGCCGACAGAGAAAGCGCCGAAGCAACCCCGAGCGATGTCATCAAAGCCGACGAAGGCCCAGCCCAAGATGAGGATGGTGATTCCCACCATTTCCGGGTAATCATCAGAACTTGTGTTTTCTTGTTTAGCATGGATAAACTCTTGATCAACTCGTCGGCTAACCAACTGATTTCTAAAATCTGCAGTGCTGCTACCTCCGAGACCTCAGTCAGGAATGAAGACCAAGAAATGGAAGATGCTGCCACCTCCAACCTTGGTATGATCTCTGTAGTTTCGCTTTTGGTCGACTGGATCTTCATTTTTGACTTTGAATCTTTCCTGTAGCCCCACCTCAGGTCATTGATCTCCCTGATGATGACGATGAGGCGTCGTTGAGGCCGAGGAGGAATAGAAAGGCGCCTGCTGGAAAGACTGTTCAGGTTGCATCAGCACCTGAGACGCTGGTTCAGGAGGGAGGCAACATCACTCGGACTTTTGTGTCCTTTGCTGTGCCGCTGGCGAGTGCTCGACCTTCATCGTCGACTGCTGATCCACCTTCTCTTTTCACCACAGACCACGTCCCAGAGGACCAAGCGGGTGCTGCTAAGGAGGCTATACGCCAGGCGGGGATCATGATGGAGCAGGTGAAGGCGATCCGGGATGCCAGCCAAGCAGCTTATGATGCAAGCTTAGCTCTTCAGAGCAACGTCCAGGTTAGTTGATCACCGCTTGTTCTATTAGGATATGGTACCTGAAAACTCTTCTTTCTGAAGATCTTTGTATCTGTACACCCACTGGGCGCGTCGATTGAATTTTTATATTGGTGGGGGCACGCTGAGTGCACCCACTGGGTGTAGTCCCTGAGACTATGGTGGACTGCTGGCAGTCGACTGTAGTCTTTATACTTTGAATTTCTTCACTCTAACTTCTCCACTCGGTTTGGTCGAATGGAATCTTGGAACCAGTGGGGGCACGCTGAGTGCACCCACTGGGTGTAGTCCCCGAGACTATGGTGGACTGCTGGCAGTCGACTAAGGTTTGAAGAACCTCTCTCTTCTTTTTTGTGATGATACTATGGCTGACTGCTGGCAGTTAGCTATGGTTTAGGATCATAACCTTTTTGTGTCTTTCGGTCGACTGATCGAACCAAGTCGGTAGAACTAGTGGGGGCATGCTGAGTGCACCCACTGGGTGTAGTCCCAGAGACTACTGTTGAATATTTTGATTCAGCTATAGTCTTAGAAATGCTACAATTTTTTCTCTTAGTCACTCGGAAGTGACTTATCTTTGATGTCTCTCAACTGATCTTTCGCAGAAATCTTGCGAACTTGTGGCTCGCTATACTGAATTGGAGAACAAACATATCCAGCTCGAACTTGACTTGAAGCTTGCCCAGGAGAACTTCACGAAGGCGAAGGAGGAAGAAAAAGGTATGTTTGGTGAGAATCTTGACGACTGCCTTTATTTTTTTGTCCATTCCTGATTCTGATCTCATTGTCACTTTGTAGATAAACTGAAGGAGGCTCTGAAGAAGAAGGACCTTGACCTCACCGAGGCGCAGAAAGCGGCTTCGGACAAGATGAAGCTCGCAGAAGAAAAGATGGCTTCAGTCAGTAAACTTGAAGAGGAGAATACCAATCTGAAAGCTGCTCTCGACGCGGCCAACAAGGAGGTCAGCCGTCTGAAGAATGACAAGATAGCTCTGAGTGACAAGGCTAGCGAACTGATGGGGAAGAAGAACGATCTGGAGGCTTATCTGGAAGGGCTCGCCAAGAATTTATTCCTCATGCTTGAAGGTAATCTCTTTTATCCGACTGACTTGTTATCGTCGACTCATCGTAGAACTGTTGGCTTAACTTCAAACTGTGCTTACAGAATTCTGTCAAAACTTTGAGGAGGAGACCAGTCGACTGGAGACCAACTTGGACCCCATTAACTCTCCTGTGAAGGACGAGGCTGCTATGAACGTGTTCCGACTAGAGTCTCGCGTTGCTGGTTTGGTTGACTACCTCGCTCGACTGAAGGTTTCGATGTCGCAGATCGACACGACACTCTGGCCAAGAGAGACGCTTCAAAATGACCTCGAGTCTTTAATGACTCGACTGAATGATGTTCCAGGTCGAGTGCAGGAATGGAAGAAGTCTTCCGCCAGGTGTGGTGCTGATGCTGCTCTGTCCCTGGTACGTGTTCACTGCAAGGATGCGCGAGAGGACAAGCTGGCGTCCATCAGGGTGGCCAATACCAAGAAGCATGACTTCCAATCTTTCATGGAGACCTTCATTGCTGCTGCCACTCGGATTGCTGACGGAATTGACCTGGACCAGTTCGTCGCGCCCTCCAGTCCTCCACCTGAGGATTAAAGAACTTCTATGCTTTGTCTTAAAATTGCCTCGGAATGCCGAGTGGTTTTGTAACGGATAAACTTTTATAGGCTTGACGCCTGAGCACTTCCGAATCCGTAGGACGTTATCTGGACTTGGTTTATCATTAAATATGCTTGCACTTGCCTTCGAGCGAACTTTGTCTTTCACTCGGAATATACTTTAACGCTTGATATGCAGCTCTGAGGTGGAAAGTCCAGTCGACCTGCACTTCACCGCTTTGGCAGGTATGGATGGAGCACAGATGGCAGTTGACCTGTGTCCCTGTGGATCAGGATGGAGTGCACATTGTATTTGTGGCGTAGCTCAGAAGGAGAAGGTAGCAGTCTACCTGTGCCTCGACATCATTGCAGAGCGTACATTGTATTTGTGGCGTAGCTCAGAAGGAGAAGGTAGTAGTCGACCTGCACCTCGTCATCCTTGCAGAGCGGAATAGATTAAGTACTTAGGCGAGCACTGGGCTGCAGCTAAGCCCCCGAGTGGGAGGATTGCTCTCCACTCGGTGGGATTTTCAAATACTTAGGCGAGTACTGGACTGCAGCTAAGCCCCCGAGTGGGAGGTTTTCTCTCCACCCGGTAGGGTTTTCAGATACTTAGGCGAGTACTGGACTGCAGCTAAGCCCCCGAGTGGGAGGTTTGCTCTCCACTCAGTAGGATTTTCAGATACTTAGGCGGGTACTAGACTGCAGCTAAGCCCCTGAGTGGGAGGTTTGCTCTCCACTCGGTAGGATTTTCAGATACTTAGGCGAGCATTGGACTACAGCTAAGCCCCCGAGTGGGAGGTTTGCTCTCCACTCGGTAGGATTTTTTGTGGCGTAGCTCCAAAGGAGAAGGTAGCAGTCGACCTGCACCTCGTCGTCCTTGCAGAGCGCACGTTGTATTTGTAGCATAGCTCAGAAGGAGAAGGTAGCAGTCGACCTGCACCTCGTCGTCGGTAGGGATGGAGCACAGATGGCAGTCGACCTGCATCCCTGTGGATCAGGATGGAGTGCACATTGTATTTGTGGCGTAGCTCGCAAGGAGAAGGTAGCAGTCGACCTGCACCTTGTCGTCCTTGCAGAGCGCACATTGTATTTGTGGCGTAACTCAGAAGGAGAAGGTAGCAGTCGACCTGCACCTTGTCATCCTTGCAGAGTGGAATAGATTAAGTACTTAGGCGAGCACTGGGCTGCAGCTAAGCCCCCGAGTGGGAGGATTGCTCTCCACTCGGTGGGATTTTCAAATACTTAGGCGAGTACTGGACTGCAGCTAAGCCCCCGAGTGGGAGGTTTGCTCTCCGCTTGGTAGGATTTTCAGATACTTCGGCGAGTACTTAGACTACAGCTAAGCCTCCGAGTGGAAGGCTGGCTCACCACTCGGTAGGATTTTCAGATACTTAGGCGAGTACTTGTACTGCAGCTAAGCCTTCGAGTGGAAGGCTGGCTCACCACTCGGTAGGATTTTAAACACTTAGGCGAGTACTTGGACTGTAGCTAAGCTTCCGAGTGGGAGGCTGGCTCGCCACTCGGTAGGATTTTTTCTTAAACTTAGGCGAAATGGATTTGCAGCTAAGCCCCCGAGTGGGAGGCTGGCTCACCACTCGGCAGGGATTTTTTTTACAAACTTAGGCGAAACGGATTCGCAGCTAAGCCACCCACTGGGGGATTTCCTACGTAAACAAAAGTAACAACAATCACTGGGAAAATTATACCACTCTTGTCTTTGAAAAACAAACTATAGAATTACTTTTATTACATCTCATCCGAGTGAATACTTAAGTATAAAAGGGGCGGAGCAGCTCCGCGTTCCAAGCTCGTGACTCGTCAATCTGGCGATCGACATTGTAAAGACGGTACGCTCCATTGTGGAGGACTTTGGTGACGATGAAGGGGCCTTCCCAAGTAGGAGCAAGCTTGTGTGGCTTCTGCTGATCCACTCAGAGAAACAAATCTCCTTCTTGGAAGGCTCGACTCTTCATGTTTCTGGCATGGAATCGACGCAAGTCCTGCTGATAGATAGTAGATCGGATCATGGCCATCTCTCTTTCTTCTTCTAGAAGGTCGACTACGTCCTGCCGGGCTTGTTCTGCTTCATCTTCAGTGTAGAGCTCGACTCGGGGTGCATTGTGAAGCAAGTCACTCGGCAAGACCGCTTCAGCTCCATAGACCAGGAAAAATGTTGTTCTTCCAGTCGACCGATTAGGAGTGGTCCTCAATCCCCAAATAACTAACGAAAGTTCGTCTACCCATGCGCCTGCTGCGTGCTTGAGATTGCGCATCAGTCGGGGTTTCAATCCTTTGAGAATTAGACCATTTGCCCGTTCAGCTTGTCCATTCGACTGGGGGTGAGCGACTAAAGCGTAGTCTACTCTTGTGCCTTGAGAGGCGCAAAAAGCTTTGAATTCATCGGAATCGAAGTTTGATCCGTTATCAGTGATGATGCTGTGCGGAACTCCATATCTGAATCTCAACTCTCTGATGAAACTGGTAGAAGTACCAGCATCAAGATTGTTGATAGGCTTAGCTTCGATCCATTTAGTAAACTTGTCGACTGCTACTAGCAATGTGTGAAGCCACTCCTGCCAGATCTCAGCGGTCCAACCATATCTAACCCCCAAAGAGCGAAGGGCCAGACGAGTGGAATGGTCTTCAAGGCTGAGGCGGGTTTGTGTGATAGATTGGAATAGAACTGACACCCTTCACACTTGTCGACTATTTCCTTTGCCATTTCATTTGCTCTTGGCCAGTAAAATCCCGCTCGGTATGCTTTAGCCTCAATGGTCCGAGAGGACGCATGATGACCACAGGTCCCCGAGTGGATATCGTCAAGGATTATCCGACCTTCTTCTGGTGTTATACATTTTTGACCGACTCTAGTCGCGCTTTCTTTGTACAACTGTCCCTTTATCACGATAAAGGCTTTGGATCGACGGACGATCTGTCGAGCCTCTTCTCCATTCTCTGGGAGCTCTTTCCTTAGGATATACGCGATGTACGACTCTGTCCAGTCGGGAGTGATGACCAAAACTTCCATGATCAGGTCTACCACAGCTGGAACTTCAACTTCAGTCGGATCTGTGACACTTTTTGGCTGTGGAGCTTCTTCGGTGAAAGGATCCTCATGAACTGATGGTGTATGGATGTGTTCCAAAAACACATTACTGGGAATGGCTTCTCTTTTGGAACCTATCTTTGTCAAATCATCAGCCACTTGATTTTTCAGTCGGGGTATATGATGGAGCTCTAACCCCTCAAATTTCTTCTCTAGCTTTCTCACTGCATTGCAGTAACCAGTCATGGCTGGAATTCTAACGTCCCACTCCTTCATCACCTGATTAACCACCAAATCTGAGTCGCCATAGACCATGAGGCGACGGACGCCGAGTGAAATGTCCATACGCAACCCATACAAAAGTGCTTCATATTCTGCTTCGTTATTGGAGGAATCAAAGTGGATCTGGAGCACATATCCGAGCTTATCTCCTCGGGGGGAAACCAACACTACCCCAGCACCGGAACTATTCAGCATGTTAGAACCATCAAAGAACATGGTCCAGTGCTCCGAGTGAACCTGAGTTGGTAGTTGCTATTCAATCCACTCGGCAATGAAATCAGCTACTGCTTGGGACTTGATGGCTTTCTTTGCCTCAAACTTGATATCAAGGGGAAGGAGTTCAATCGCCCATTTTGCCACTCGACCAGTTGCATCTCTGTTGTGCAGAATCTCTGATAATGGGGTGTCGCTGACGACTGTAATGGAATGATCAGAGAAATAATGAGCAACCTTCTTCATGGTCATATAAATCCCATATACAAGCTTCTGATAATGAGGGTATCTTTGCTTTGATGGGGTCAATACTTCAGAAAGATAATATACTGGCCGCTGAACTTTGAAGGCTTTTCCTTCTTCTTCCCGCTCGACCGTAAGTATTGTACTGACGACTTGTCCTGTGGCTGCAATGTAAAGCAGCAAAGGCTCTTTGCTGATTGGGGCAGCAAGCACCGACTGGGTGGAGAGCAGAGCTTTTAGCTCTGCAAACGCTGCATCAGCTTCTGGAGTCCACTCGAACTTGTCTGACTTCTTCATCAGTCGGTAAAGAGGCAATGCCTTTTCACCGAGACGAGAGATGAATCGACTTAAAGCGGCCAAGCATCCAGTAAGCTTCTGGACATCATGCACATGCACAGGGCGATTCATTCGGAGTATAGTACCAAATTTTCTGGGTTGGCGTCGATTCCTCGTTCGGAAACGAGAAAACCAAGTAACTTTCCGCCAGGAACTCCGAATGTGCACTTTGATGGATTAAGCTTGATATCATACCTCCTGATATTGGCAAATGTTTCAGCGAGGTCAGTCAACAGGTCGGAACCCTTCCGTGATTTGACCACAATATCATCCATGTACGCTTCCACATTCCGACTGATTTGAGTGAGCAAACACTTCTGAATCATCCTCATGAACGTGTCTCCGGCATTTTTAAGGCTGAATGGCATGGTGACATAGCAGAAGCACCTGAATGGAGTGATGAAAGCTGTTTTAATCTCGTCGGGTCCATACAGACGGATCTGATGGTAATCAGAATAGGCGTCTAAAAAAGACATGCGCTCACATCCCGCAGTTGAGTCGACTATTTGGTTGATGCGGGGGAGAGGAAAATGATCTTTCGGGCAGGCCCGATTGATATGTTTGAAATCAATGCACATGCAAAGTGACTTGTCCTTCTTGGGGACCATGACAACATTGGCGAGCCACTCGGTGTAGTAAATCTCTCGGATAAACTCTGCTGCTAAGGGCCGAGCCACCTCTTCGCCAATGGCCTTTCATTTCTGGACGGCGGACCGTCGAAGATGTTCCTTTACATGTTTCACTTTTGAGTCGACTCGTAGACTATGCTCAGCCAGCGCCCTGGGAACACCCGGCATGTCAGCAGGCTTCCATGCGAAGATGTCCCAGTTCTCACGGAGGAACTGGGTGAGTGCTTCTTCCTATTTGGAGTCGAGTGTTGTAGAGATATGAGTTGGAGCAGCACTGGGGTCGGTCGGGTGAATGTGAACTGGCTTTGTCTCACCGGACGATTGAAACGTTGACTCTGTAGTGGGCTTCTTGGCTCGCAACAAATCACTCGGATCTGCAGTTTTCTGGTATTCCTGCAGCTCTACCACTGCCATCTGAGCATCGGCGATCTTTGAGCCTTTCTGAAAGCACTCTTCCGCCTTCTTCCGATTGCCAGTGATAGTGATCACACCTTTGGGACCAGGCATCTTCATTTTGAGGTACACATAGCATGGCCGAGCCATGAAACGTGCATAAGCTGGCCTACCCAAAATAGCGTGATAAGCACTCTGGAAATCTACGACTTCAAATGTCAACTTTTCTTTGCGGTAATTCTTGGAATCACCGAAAACCACATCAAGAGCTATTTGGCCGAGTGACTCAGCCTTCTTCCCAGGAATGACTCCATGGAAACTCATGTTGCTGGTACTAAGTCTGGACATCGGAATGCCCGTCCCTTTTAACGTCTCTGCATACAAAATATTTAGGCCACTGCCACCAACCATCAAAACTTTCGTCAGTCGAGTGCCTTCGATGACTGGGTCGACCACCAAAGCTTGCCTCCCCGTGGTGGCTATGTGTGTCGGATGATCAGACTGGTCGAATGTGATGGCAGTCTGAGACAATTTCAGATAACTGGGTGCCACCGGAGCAACCATATTCACCTCACGGTTGATAACTTTCAATCGACTTTTGCTTTCAACGTCAGCAAAAGTCATCAGGGTGGAATTGACCTGGGGATATCCATCATCACTATCTTCTTTGTCTTCAACTTTGTCCGACTCCTTTTCCTTATCCTTGGACTATTTTCCCTGGAATTGTTGGATCAAGAGCCGACACTATCGGGTGGTATGTTTCGGATAAATGAATTTACCCTCCTCATCTTTCTTCGTGTGGATGTGGCATGGCAAATCCATTACATCATTCCCTTCCTTGTCCTTCACCTTCTTAGGGTTCCAAGACCCTTTGGGCTTCCCTTTAAACTTTCCTTGAGTCACGGCCCAGGCTTCTCCGGGAGCAGCTGGCTCGGCTTTCCGCTTCTGCTTCCGGCTGGAGTTCCCTCCCTCGGTTTCATGAGCGGCTGGCTTGTACTTGCCACTCCGGAGCCAATCCTCTTCTTCACCATTGGCATACTTGGTGGCAATCTCCGTCATTCGACTCAGGGTCATGTCTCCGGTCCGATCGAATTTCAAACTTAGCTCTCTGTTCTTAACGCCTTCCTTGAAGACACAGACTGCCTGGTGATCAGATGCATTCTCTACCGTGTGATGCAGTGTGATCCATCTCTGGATGTAATCTCTCAGAGTTTCATTAGATTTTTGCACACAAACCTGCAGCTCTGTCAACCCTGCTGGTCACTTGCAAGTTCCTTCAAATGTTCTGACAAACACTCGGGCAAGATCTTCCCAAGTGTAAATGCTGCTAGGTGCCAATTGATTCAGCCATGCTCTAGCCGAGCCCTCCAACATAAGAGGTAGGTGTTTCATGGCCACCTCATCATTGCCGCCCCCAATCTGAACAGCCACTCGGTAGTCCTCAAGCCTAGTATCGGGCTTGGACTCACCAGTGAACTTAATGACTCCAGTCGCCAACCTGAAGTTTGGAGGAATCACCGCGGCCCTGATGGCTCTGCTAAAACACTCTGGTCCTGAGACGTGAACTCTGCTGCTGGTGGGCACATCTCTGTCATGGCCTTCTCGGTGAGCTCTATTCCTGTCGACCAAACCTTGAACGATAATGGATCTCGCATCAAAGCCTGGTTCCCTGGGGTCAACTGGAATCCTTCGCCCAACACTGTGATGGTGTCTGTCGTCTTGCTGTCGAGGCGCATATGACCCACCCCTTGGGGGAGGAGTGGGCACTCGACGTCGATCATCACGATCGAATCAGTCATCATACTGATCACACCGGCCTCCCGTCCCTCACGCCTCAGGGGCGATCTTGGGCTATGGGCCGACTGGACTGTATTCGTAGCGACGGATCTGCTGTGAATCCTATTCCGCGACTGCGATACAGCCGAATTTTGATCTCCTGCTGCCCGGAATAAATCTCTGATCTAAAGCAAACCTCTGCCATCCTTTGACTGGGAAGGCTGAATCGACTCTGCTATACGGGCTGCAGCTGCTAGATTCTGAATCGGAGTTCGATATACCTGAGTCGGTGGTGGAAAGAGTTGACGTCGACTGGAGTCTGGAACCCGTTGCCGCGCACGCTTGTCGAGTGCTTGCTAGAGGTTCTCCAGCCGAGTGCGCTCAGCCAAGTTGGCTAAACGTGCGTCCTCTAAGGCACGAGCCTCAGGGGTTTCTCCAACGATAGGAGTATGCAGCGCATCCATGTTCCGGCGGCGAAGTTCTTCCCTTTGTAGCGACGTGAGGGGCTCGGGCTGATATTCTTCGTGGGGGTGCGCCGGATCGCCTCCGCCATCAACTCCGTCGATGCAGGGAAAACCGGGAGGACTGCATGGTCCATTGACCATCAGAACCTCTGCAGCCGGATCACTGCTGTCGCACTCGGATGCAGTCTCTACGGAGCCAGTCGATAGGTCGAACCGGCCGTAGAGAGATTCGTCGGGCTCGATCGCCGCGACTTGGGGAGTGGCCGACTGGTGAGCCACAGCGTGCCTCACCCACCGCTGAAGCCTCGACCGACCAGAGCGCTTGTGCCGGCAGGAGACGGGGAGGGAGGACGACACAGGGGTCGACCGATACTGGGTCGACGGCTGCCGCAGGAGGACGCCGTGGACGCACACGCGGAAGTGCGTCGCCCCGCGGACGGGGAGCGCGTCGATGTCGAGTGGAGCCTCCTGAAGCCAAGCGGAGTCGTCGGCGATGAACGTGAGCGCGCCGAGACGGATCTCGTGCCCCTCAACCAAAACTCCGCCTGAAACCATGATGAAGGAGATCGGAACAATTGCAACTTCTCCAATAAGTCGCTAAGACACCTGCCCCAAGGTGGGCGCCAACTGTCGTGGTTCTAAGTCTGACAGTAGAATAGGGGGGTAGGTATGGAGAGGCAAGATCCTAGCTATGGAGTAGTTGTATACGCAAGAGGTTTACGAGTTCAGGCCCTTCTCGGAGGAAGTAACATCCCTACTTCTCGGAGCCCGGAGACGGTCGACTGGATTATGTGCGTATGAGTTATAAGGGTGCGAACCCTTTACACTAAGGAGGGGGGTGGCTTATATAGAGTCCGCTAGACCCCTCCGGCCCTCAGTTATGCAAGGTTTAAGGTACATTAAGATCTGGCATTACTGGTAACGCCATACATAAAGTGCTATGATGACCATAAAGACTACTTAATGACCGACCGTTTGTATGCAGAGTGACTCTAGATCTCCTGGTGGTCGAGTGAGTGGCTTCATGGTCGAGTGTCTTCGAGTCCGTCGAGTGGAATCCTTCCAGGTCGACTGAAAGGTAGTTTCTTCTAGAGATGTCCTTGGGGAGGGTATCTTGGACAGGTCCATGACCCTACCCTAGGTACATGGCTTGATCAGTTATCGCTGAAAAGGATAGTAATAATCTTGAGGAAACTTTGATGGCCTTGCTAATGATGATCCTCATGAAGAACCTAATATCATACATACTAACAAACTCCTTGTGGGTAGCGGTAATATTATTGGAAAAGGTGTTATCCAAGATTTCCTTACTTGTGCCGGTATGATACCCATGCTAGGAGGGTCAATCCTTAATAAAACTAATAGCTATGCAGATGCAATATCTTTGCTTGTGACTGAACTTGAAAGACAATTTTTTCACATGCATCCGTGTATACAAATGGGTTTCCTAGAATTCTCTAATTTTCATCACCCTTCCGTTAAGCGCATCGCCACCATATTCCTAGCTCATGAATTATGGTTTATTTTGAAGGAAGCGGGTGAAATATTTGCTCATTATAATATAAATGGTGGTTGTCCTACCATAGAGGAGATTCTTTTTAATCAATAAGAAATAATGAGATTGCAATCTCCGGATTATGTCGTTTATAATGAAAACTTAAGAAAGAAAGTTCCTCCCGATGTTTTGGTTGATAAGATTTCTGAACTCAATGATAATTTTTATATAAAAAATGGATTTGGGTTTGCACTAAGAGATAGACTTAGAGAATTCATTTGAAGGAACGTTTATAATGAAGAAATCATTATCAAGTACAAAGGGCCGAACAAGGATCCTATTCCTCCGAAACTTGATCTTATAGATCCGTACCCTATTAAATGTAGCCCCTTTGATTAATGTTGTTTGCCTCTTATAAAGCTTGCTGCCGAGAGGAAGGGGGTATGAGAAGAGCATGGATAATCTCCCTCACTTTATGACAATACCTAGATCTATTGCATTATGCCTAGCTAGGGGCGTTAAACAATAGTGCTTGTTAGGAGGCAACCCAAATTTTTTTATGTTTTATGTTTTGCTACTGTTCTTCAATAAATTAGACATTATTAACTCTGTATTAATTGTGTTTTGGTGTTTTAGTTAGTGTTTGAGCCAAGTAAGACCTTTGGGGTGGTCTATGGTGATAGTTGATTTGATCTTGCTAAAAAACAGAAACTTTTGCGTCCAGTAGCATAATTTTGATAATTCACAGAAGCGACAAAACCTTATGAATTTTTTACAAAAGATTGATATACAAATTTCCTAGATTTTCCTAATTTTGCAGACTTTTAGAGTTACATAATTATTCAAAATCTTCAGATTGCTACAGACTGTTCTGTTTTTGACAGATTCTGTTTTCTATGTGTTGTTTGCTTATTTTGATGAATCTATGGGTAGTATCGGGGGTATGAACCATGGAGAAGTTGGAATACATTAGATATTACACCAGCATATTAAAGAATGAGTTCACAACAGTATCAAAAGTGGTGATTTTATTTTCTTATACTAACGGATCTCATGAGTTTTCTGTTGAGTTTTGTGTTGTGAAGTTTCATGTTTTGGGTAAAGATTTGACAGACTATAGAATATGGAGTAGCAAGAGACTAACCTTGGGGATGCCCAAGGCACTCCAAGGCAATATTCAAGGGCAACCAATCAACTAAGCTTGGGGATATCCCGGATGACATCCCCTCTTTCATCTTCAATCCATCGATAATTTACTTGGGGCTATATTTTTATTCACCACATGATATGTGTTTTGCTTGGAGCGTCTTGTATGATATGAGTCTTTGCTTTTTAGTTTGTCAAAATCATCCTTGCTGTACACACATTTGAGAGGGACATGCATTAATCGTGAATTATTAGAATACTCTATGTGCTTCACTTATATCTTTTGAGCTAGGCAATATGCTCTAGTGCTTCACTTATATCTTTTTAGAGCATGGCGGTGGGTTTATTTTATAGAAATTGTTGAACTCTCATGCTTCACTAAATTATTTTGAGAGTCTAAAACAACATGGTAATTTGCTTAGGTTGGTAGAAATACTTGTGTTAAACTTTGTGATTCCCGTAGCATGCACGTAAGGTGAACCGTTATGGGATGAAGTCGGAGCATGATTTATTTTTTGATTGCCATCCTTTGTGTTGAGGTCGGATTGCGCGATGGTTAACTCCTACCAACCCTTCCCCTAGGGGCATGCGTGTAGTACTTTGTTTCAATAGCTTCAAGACTTTTGCAATAAGTATGTGAGTTCTTTATGACTAATGTTGAGTCCATGGATTATACACACTCTCACCCTTCCACCATTTCTAGCCTCTGTAGTACCGTGCAATTCTCGCCAGTGCACTACACCCACCATATACCTTCCTCAAAACAGCCACCATACCTACCCATTATGGCATTTCCATAGCCATTCCGAGATATATTGCCATGCAACTTCCATCGTTCCCTTATGACACACTTCATCATTGTCATATTGCTTTGCATGATCACGTAGTTGACATCATATTTGTGGCAAAGCCACCGTTCATATTTTTTATACATGTCATTCTTGAGTCATTTCACATCCCGGTACACCGCCGGAGGCATTCATATAGTGTCATATATTTGTTCTAGTATCGAGTTGTAATTCTTGAGTTGTAAAGTAAATACAAGTCATTATTAGAGTATTGTCCCAAGTGAGGAAAGGATGATGGAGACTATGATTCCCGCACAAGTCGGGATGAGACTCCGGACAAAAAATAAATATAAAAAAGGGAGAAACTAAAAAAGAAAAAAGAGAGGCCGAAGAGCCCAAAATAAAAAATGAGAGAAAAGAGAGAAGGGGCAATGCTACTATCCTTTTTCTACACTTGTGCTTCAAAGTAGCATCATGATCTTCATGACAGAGAGTCTCCTATTTTGTCACTTTCATATATTAGTGGGAATTTTTCATTATAGAACTTGGCTTGTATATTCCAATGATGGGCTTCATCAAATTGCCCTAGTGTAAGTGCATCTAGTGCCCCTTAGTGATTTTGGTGTATTGAAGACTTATAGGTTAAGGGAATAATATGTTTGTGAGTGTACACAGGCTCTATAAGTCAATGAGGAGTTTGATATTTATGATGAAAGTCGACCCCTAAAAATGTATGTCTT
The DNA here is from genome assembly GCA_963921465.1 of Triticum timopheevii. NCBI lineage: Eukaryota > Viridiplantae > Streptophyta > Magnoliopsida > Poales > Poaceae > Triticum > Triticum timopheevii. Next base: position 311,034,316 of record OY997262.1, on the reverse strand, counting down.
TAGCTGAAGACTTTGGTTCTCCTGAAGATTTTGAAAGTGAAGAAATTGGTGTGACCTTGAAGACTTGGATATTCATGCGAGGATTATGAAGTGTGAAGACTTTTCTTTTCGTAGTTTCATTTTCTCTTTCTTAAGTCATAGGAAACAACATACTATTAAAGTGGGTCGAGGTAATACTAAGGAAAGTGATTTCCAAGTGATGCTCATCTCAAAATCCTACACCTACCCAATCCTTTCGAGTGAAGTCATTGGAAATCTCATATCAGTTCAGTCAATTTCTTCAGTGACAGAGACGAAGATCTTCTGGTCTTTGAGGAATTTGTTCTACCTGAGGAGTTAGGAATTCGCCAGTGCGGATTGCCTACATAGCGAGGAACATGATAGCCCCGAGGATTTTGCACCTCAAATATCTAACCATTGTTGTGCTATGCGCCAGCTGTCCCAAAATATCTACCCACCTAACGGTTTTATCATTGAAGGGCACTTATGTATTATCATGTCGGGTTGCTCCCTAGGCTATAAAGATCCGCCCCCTACAACCACTAGCTAGTTGGCTGCTCCGAGAGAAACTGACACTTGTCATTGAGAGCATCCCATCCTCCGAGGACTTTGAGCGAAAATCATCAAGTGAGGAAAAACCCAAAACCCAAACACCTACAACCCAAAGTGATTGAGCATCACTGAAGAGATTGTTCCTATTGTGGAACTGACGCTTGTTACCTCTGAGGACTGTGTATCCTCCAAAACGATTAGGCGTCATGGTCTGAGCATCCAAGCGGAATTGTGGATCACCGAGTGACCAAGTCTGTGAACGTTTGGAAGTCACCTGAAGACTTACCACGAGTGATTGGGCGACATCTGTGTGAGTTTAGCTCAAGAATAATACGGTGAGGACTGTGTGTCCGGAACTGTGTGTCCTCAGGTCCAGACATACAACTGTCACAATAGTTGGAACTAGTCTACCAAATCATTGTCTTCACCAAACCAACTGGTTCTATTTCCTCAGCCCTTTCATTTCCTCATTCATGTGTTGATGAACCTGATCATTACTATTTGAAGACTTTGACTGAAGACTTTCTCTATTTCCTCAATCCTATTTCTTCTTTCTCTTAGTCTTCAGCCTGCATATCCTGTTTTCACGCTACCTGTACTCTGTGCTTGTCTTTCATTTCATCATGATGACTATGATTTTGCTCTGTTATGCTTATACCTGAGTACTTATTCCACTGCTAGTGTGCCGTTGCTTAGGAATTTCTTCACCTAGAAATTCTTCAGTGACGAATTTGTAAAAATCACCTATTCACCCTGCTCGAGTCGATATAACGCACTTTCAATTCGTATCAGAGCAAGGTACTCCCTTGTTCTGTGTTATTTTGGTTTAACCACCTAGAGTTTTAGTTATGTTGACTGCAGGAATGATCAAGGTCTCGGCTGGGTGTCCTACCTTCGATGCGACAGACTACCCCTACTGGAATGTTGAGGCAATTGATAACGATCTCTGGTATGTTGTGGAAAATGGTGTCCGCTTAGTCAGTCCGTCTGTGAATGTTGCTGATGTCAAGAGATTCAAACAACTGGACTCTCAAGCGAAGAATATCATATGTGGTCATCTGAGCAAACGATAGTACGGCAGAGTGGGTGCTCTGGAAATAGCAAAACTGATCTGGGACAGGATGTCCAAGGTCAACGAAGGAGTCTCCACTCAATGTGACTCCCGAGTTGATGTTCTTTGCAATCTCTTCAACCACTTCAATAGACTCGACAACTAAAATGTTCAGCAAACCTTCGATCGCCTCACTGACATCTCAAATGAGCTTCAAGCATTGGGTGCCACTAATATCACCGATCATGAGGTGGTGAAGAAATTGCTGAGATCACTTGATTCCTCATTCGATACTCTTGCACTGATGATTCAAGAACGAGCAGATTACAAGTCACTAGATCTTGCTGATATCCTCAAGAGGCTAAATACTCATGAGTTCCAGCTTGCTGAGAAGAGAGACCTCTATGGGCCGAGCTATGGAAGATCACGTGCACTGAAGGCCAAGGCAGTCTCTGAATCTGAAGGTGAAGATTCTGGTAGCAGCCTTGGTGATCCTGAAGAACTGAGCCAGGAGCTAGCAATGCTCGTGAAGAAATTCCAGAAGTTCTCTTGCCATGGTCACTTTGGAAAATATTCAAGAAGTGATGATTCCTCATCCCGTGAGTACAAGAAGAGGACTTGCCACAAATGCAAGAAACCTGGTCACTACATGTCTGATTGTCCTCAGTGGGAAAAAGAATCAAAGAAGAAGTACAAAGATGATGATTCTGATGACTCAAAGAAGGAGAACAAATCTTCAAAGTCCTGATCATCAAAATATTCAAAGTCTTCATCTCACAAGAAGAGAAGTTCCAAGAAGGCTCGGGCATTTATTGGCAAGGAAATGGACTATGAAGCTGAATCTGAGGAAAATGTGGAAGAGGAGGAATCTGAGGAGTCAGACTCTCGTGTGGCGAGCCTATCCCTTGCAACTGCTTACGTCAGCAAGTCCATCTTCAATGCTAAAGAAAATGACCTCCCCAACATTGCTGACAAGAGTGTCGATGACTATGCTCCCACCTATTGCTTCATGGCAAAAGGTGCGAAGGTACTCAAACATTCCCCCTCTGAATCTAGTGAGGATGAATCTGATGAAAATCTCAAACCTAGCTATAAGATTGCTGTCAAACAACAAAAGGCTTTGGAAAAGGTTTGAAATCTGTTAGACAAAAGCGATGACCTGTTGGGTGAGGAATTGGATCAAACTAAGACTTTGACTGATAATCTTCGAACACTTCAGTTTAAGTTTGACAATCTTTAGGGTCATCATAACTCTCTCTTAGCCAATCATGAAAAGCTTTCTTATGAATTTCTTTAGAGAAAGCAAGATCTTGAGAAGCTAAAAGTAAATTATGAAGATCTTCAGAAGGAAAACAATTCATTGCTTGCTCAACAGATAAGTTTTGCTCAGGAAGAATTTATTCCACCATTTTTGAAATGCATTGAGCGTGAATCTGCTAATTCTTCACTTGAATGTTCAAATGCTTCTATTGCTACAAATTCTTCAACTGTATCTATAATCACAAGTATCACTGATGATAATGCAGGGTTGAAGGAATTGTATGTGACAGGCATATACAAAAGCCTCAAAGGACATCAGACCCTTTGCGATGTGCTCAAAAAGCATATCTTGAACAGGAATCCTAGGAAAGAGGGTATTGCCTTTGAGAGGAAGCAAAATGCTGATGGGACATACTGGAAACCTGAGCAGTATCCCAAAACTGCATGGGTTGCTGCGAAAGGACCTCCCATAGATCCATGCACTTTATCTGGCTTTACTTGTGAATCTTCATATTCCTCTGATGAGTCATTTGACTCCAACTATAAACTGTTCAAAAATCAGAATGGTGAAGTATTTGCTCGACATGTTGGAACTAATTGCAGGAACGGTCCCCCTATGAAGAAAATCTGGGTTCCCAAAAGTTGCGTTGAAAGTCTTCAGGTGATTGTCATCATGACACCACCTGTGAAGAATAGGAACCCCAGATCAAATTCTTCATATGGATCAAAATCTTCATATGGATACAAGTCCTCATATGGACCAAATTCTTCATTTGGATCAAATTCCTCACATGGATCCAAATCCGCATATGAACATCATCGTGCTAACACTTCCATTTCGCAGGGAAAGTCAAGACGCTATGAATATGTGCATTATTCTTCAAACCATTATGTTCATAAGTCCTCGAAGAATTTCTCTGCTTATTCATATGCTTACCCTAACCCCTCTTATGTGAAATAAGTGCACTGGCTTCAATGCCATGTTTCTCTTATGGAGCTCGCGGAATGATGAACTCTCTACCACCCCTCCAGATGTGGGTGGTGAAGAAAAAGAACTAATCTCTTATGCAGGGTCAGGTCTCCAGACAAGCTTAATCATCTGAAGAATTTGCTGGAGACCTGAATAATGCTTGATGGAAGCAAGCTAATCATGAAAAAATGGATTACTCATTTCTCACGTCCTCATATTGCAATATCTGTTATATTGTTGATGAAATTTCATCTGATGAAATTAATGTCATATTCTTCACTGATGAAGTATATGGGTTTGTAAGTTGCACTAATTCATCTGCAGGAAGAACAACCCAAAGCTACTGAGTGGGTCCTCGATAGTGGATGTACAAATCACATGACCGGTGACAGAAACTTATTGATGGACACTGATTTATCTCCATCTCATCTGAAGCATATCACCTACACTGACAAAGGCAAAAGCAAGGTATTGGGTCTAGGTAGGGTTGCAATCTCAAAGGATAGGCACATGGATAAATTCATGCTTGTCGAGTCCTTAGGATTCAACCTCATGTCTGTCTCAATGCTTTGTGATCTTGATATGGTTGTCGTCTTTGGCAAATATCGCTGCATTGTGCTAATGGAATCTGACAATCCCAAAATCTTCGAAGGCCTTAGGAGAGGAGACTTGTATTTTGTTGATTTCTCTGCAGGACCACAACCTTCCACATGTCTACTTGCAAAAGCTTCATAAGGCTGGTTATGGCATCGACGACTTGGTCATGCTGGGATGAGGAACTTGCATACACTCGCGAAGAAGAAGCATGTCATTGACATCGAGGGTGTCAAATTCCTCAAAGATCATCTTTATGGGGCTTGTGAGGCTGGAAAGAATCACCAGAGCTAAGCATCCCTCGAAGACTATCATGACCACTTCTCATCCCTTTGAATTACTTCACATGGATCTCTTTGGCCCTACTCATTATGCCACATTCACTAATGCTGCATCATTATATGGCTTTGTCATTTTTGATGAATATTCTTGTTACACATGGGTGCATATCATTACTTACAAAACTGAAGTGCAGGAAGTCTTCAAATGATTTTCCTCAAGAGCATCTACGAACTTTGGTGTGAAGATCAAGCATATCAGGAGTGATAATGGGACTGAGTTCAAGAATACTGGTCTTGATGACTATCTTGGTGAACTTGTTAATACTCACGAGTTATCTGCCCCTTATACTCCTCAGTAGAATGGCGTCGTGGAGCACAAGAACATGGCTCTTGTTGAGATGGATCACGCTATGCCTGGTGAATACAAGACTCCACCTCATTTATGGCCTGATGCTATTGATACTGCATGCCACATCATCAACAGGGTATATCTTCACAAATTCTTCAAAAAGACCTCATATGAACTCCTCACTGACAAGAAACCCAATGTAAGTTATTTCAAAGTCTTCGGTGCTAAATGCTGGATTAGAGATCCTCATCACAATTCTAAATTTGCACCGAAAGCACATGAGGGTTTTATGCTTTGTTACGGAAAGGACTCGCACACCTACAGAGTCTTCAACACCTATCACCACAAGGTTGTTGAAACTGTAGATGTGTGGTTCGATGAAACTAATGGCTCGCAAAGAGAGCACCTACCTCCTGTGCTAGATGAAATGTCACCTGAGGAATCCATCAAGTTCAAAGCTACTAAGGATGTCATCCCTACCGAAGAAACTGCTGAAGAAGTCATTCCAGAACGTGAAGAAAATCATGCTGGTGCTACAGAAGAAAATGGCTTTGAAGAAAATGTTGTGCCAAATAAAAGTCATCAACCTGCTCATCCTTGCGTTGCAAATGAAGTGCGGATTGAGAGAATCATCGACGACATCAACGCACTAGGTCCTCTCACGCGCTCAAAAGCTTCACACTTGTCTAATTTTTGTGGGCATTTTGCGTTTTTCTCTATCATAGAGCCCACCAAAGTTGATGAAGCATTTCTGGAGCCTGAGTGGATTCAAGCTATGCAATATGAATTGCATCAATTTGAGCTCAATAATGTGTGGGAGCTTGTCAAGCAACCAGACCCACGCAAGCACAATATCATCGACACCAAATGGATCTACCACAACAAGCAAGATGAAAATGGCCTTGTGGTGAGGAATAAGGCTCGTCTTGTAGCTCAAGGCTACACACAGGTTGAAGGAATTGATTTTGATGAAACTTTTGCACCTGTTGCCAGACTTGAGGCTATTCGCATATTGCTTGCTTATGCCAACCTTCATAATATCATCTTACATCAAAGGGATGTGAAAAGTGCATTCCTCAATGGTAAGCTTGAGGAAGAAGTATATGTTTCTCAACCACCAGGTTTTGAGGATCCAAAACTTCCAGACCATGTCTTCAGACTCAACAAGGCCCTCTATGGCCTTAAGCAAGCTCCTCAGGCGTGGTATGATACATTGAAGGAATTCCTCATGAATAAAGGCTTCAAACCCGGTTCACTCGACCCAACTCTTTTCACCAAAACATATGATGATTAATTATTCGTGTGCCAAATATATGTTGATGATATTATCTTTGGTTGTACTAACCAACGTACAGTGACGAATTTGCCTATATGATGAGTGAGCAATATCAAATGTCTATGATGGGAGAGTTGAAATTCTTCTTAGGTCTTCAAATTCGTGAACAACATGATGGCATATTTATATCCCAGGAGAAATACCTCAAGGATGTGTTGAGGAAATTCGGCATGCAAGATTGCAAAGGCGTCAAAATCCCTATGCCCACAAATGGCCATCTATGCGCCGATGAAAATGGTAAAGACTTCGATCAAAAGGTATACCGCTCCATGATTGGATCTTTATTGTATCTATGTGGATCTAAGCCGGATATTATGCTTAGTGTTTGCATGTGTGCCCGATTTCAAGATTCACCGAAGGAATCACACCATAAGGCTGTGAAGCATATTCTTCGATATCTAGCTCACACTCCAACACTTGGATTATGGTATCCCAAGGGCTCGGTTTTTTATCTCATTGGATATTCTGACTCTGACTATGCTAGTGATCGGGTGGATCGCAATTCAACATCAAGCACATGTCATTTACTCGGACGATCCTTGGTATGTTGGTCCTCGAATAAGCAGAACTACGTATCACTCTCTACTGCTGAAGCTGAGTACATTGCTGCTGGTTCTTGCTGTGCTCAATTGCTATGAATGAAGCAAACCCTCAAGGACTATGGCATCAATGTGAAGAATGTGCCACTCTACTGCGATAATGAGAGTGCTATCATGATTGCTCACAACCTAGTTCAGCACTCGAAGACAAAGCACATCCAGATTCGTCATCATTTTCTTCGTGACCATGTCTTGAAGGGCGACATCTCCATCGACCACGTGAATACTAAAGATCAACTGGCAGATATCTTCACAAAGCCCTTGGATGATAAGAGATTTAGCAAGTTGTGGTGTGAGCTAAATATCTTAGAATCTTCGAATGTTCTTTGAAAAGGACACACATCCTAACACTTATGCAAAATTGATGACTTAGATGTGCAACACATGAAGTAACATTTTTCTTCAATCAATGAAGACTGACCCTCTAAGTGTGAAGAAATTAATGAAGAATTTGATTCGCAGAACCCTACGACAATTGTACGCATTGTATGAAATCATCATTCTTATACGGTGGGTTACAGCACCAACCAAATTTGAAAATCTTCAATTTAAGTTTTTGCAATTTCTTCAACTTTGCAATTTCCTCAGTCTTTCCGACAATGTTCTTCATCGCTATGTATATATATATATATATATATATATATATATATATATATATATATATATATATATATACATAAACACTATTCTGATCACGGGATCAGAATAATATTCTGATCACAACCTGACCTGCCCCGCAAGTAGTACGTTGAACTTCCCTGTGAACTCGGTTGAACTTCCGACAACATTGCCCAAACGGGGCTTGTGATATACCGTTGGAAAGCTATGGACACCTATATCATGACCCAACTTAAATTTTTGGCAAAATATAAGCGGTTTAAGTGCAGTTTTGAAAAGCATTTTTTCTTCGCACAAAAAACATGAATCGTATTTTTGATCGCACTTCTAAACCGTTTATCGGAATGAGGCATATAATATGGCGTTGGAAAGCTGCTGCAAAACCGCTCCTTCCACATGTTGAAAGTTTTTTCCAATTCCCTATGGTTAAAGAGTAATTTGAAAAAATGTCAAATTTCGTAAACCGAACAGCTGAGTTCGTTTTTTCGATAGCATTTCTAAACGGCTAATCCAATGGGGGCATATGATACGGTGTTGGAAAGCTTATGAAAATGCGCTACTTTTTTATCTTGAAACATTTTTCCTAATTTTGAATGGTTTAAGAGTAATTTAGAAAATGGTCCAAGTCCTACTGAGTTTGTATTTTTGAGCTAATTTTTTAACTGCGTGTCCGAATGCAGCAAATGATATGGCGTTGGAAAGCTTGAACAAATGCGAAAGTTTTTGTTATTTATTGTTTCTCCCAATTCTTTACGGTTTTAAGTCAGTTTCGAAAATAGCAAAAAACGTATTTTCACCGTAATTTCTACAAACTTTATCGGAATTGGGCAAATAATATACCGTTGAAAAGATACGAAAAATGCAAAACTTTTTCATGTTGATGGTTTTCTCTAATTCCTAGCTGTTTTCAAGTAATTCCGAAAATGGCGGGATCATTCGTTCTGCCTCTACCACGAAACAGATTCTTCGAAAATGCACCGCATGAAGAACCTGGACTTCTCGGTGCGTGTACCTGAACTTCACTCTGTTTTTCACGTGATTTTCTTGCTCGTAGATCTTCATCCACTCCTCGTAGCTCTCCATCCCACTCACGGGAATTGAGCGGGTGATATACCGATGGAAAGCTGCTGTAAACACGCAACTTTCCCGTGTTGATCATTTTTTCATACTCGCGACTATTTTGAAAGTTTTTTCATCTGAAATTCATTTAGCGTAGTAGTTGAACTTCTTGCTGTTTTCACGTTGAACTTCTGTGACGTATTTTTGTTTGTAATTTTCTCATCGATTCGTCAGTGTTACACAAATAATATTCCTTTTGTACAAACGTCTCCCACAATAAATTTTTTAACTTTCTCCGACGGAAGACCTGAACTTATATCAACAAACTTATAGTCTTTTCTGTTTTTTCTTTTTAATACAAAATGCACACCGTGTAGTACGTGAACTTCTGGCAGTTATCAAGCTGAACTTCTCTCGGGTACGTGAAAATATCTAAGTTCTTTATGAATATTAATCTGAATTTCTTAATCTTTTTTATGAAGTTTTGAAGCGCTCTATTTTAAAATTTTGAACTTCTTGTTATTTTAATTTTGAACTTCTTGTTTCCATTCTTTAATAACGAGGAAAATCATCGAACTTCACCATCTATTTAATATGGACTTCCTGGTTTTATTTCTTAATCTTTTTTTATGAAATTTTGAAGCGCTCTATTTTTAAATTTTGAACTTCTTGTTATTTTATTTTTGAACTTTTTGTTTCCATTCTTTAATAACGAGGAAAACCATCGAACTTCTCCATCTATTTAATATGGAATTCCTGGTTTTATTTCTTAATCTTTTTATGAATTCTAAAGCGCTCTATTTTTTAAAGTTGAACTTCTTGTTATTTTATTTTTGAATTTCTTGCTTCCATTCTTTAATAACGAGGAAAATCTGAGTTTTCTATAATCAACAAACTTCTCCATCTTTTTAATATGGACTTCCTGGTTTTATTTCTTATTCCTTTTTTTATGAATAAAAATATTTGAAGACACCAAAAACAACATTTTTGTGTGTGTTCTTTGCATTGGTTTGCACATCAAACCGCGTCATCTTTAGAAATTGAACTTCTCCTTTTCTTTTTGTTTTCTTTCAACATTGGTTTGCATGTCGAACCGCTTCATCTTTAGAAATTGAACTTCTCTTTTCCTTTTTGTTTTCTTTCAACATTGGTTTACACGTCGAACCGCGTCATCTTTAAAAAAAATGATTCTTAAGTAGATCGAAAAATGATTCTTTTTAGAAATTAAACTTCATACTTTAATTTTGCTTAGAAGCAAGAGGAATTTGAGTTTTTTTGTATACATCGAAAAACCCTGTTTTTTTAATTTGAAATTCCTGATATTTTTTTAAATCAAATTGCTCCAAAAATTTAAAACTGACAAAAACAACGCTACCCTTTATCAACAAAAAAAGATTTTTTATGGATATCGAACCACTCCATTTTTTTCAATTTTGGAACCTCTTTGTGTAATTTTAGAAACATGAAAAATTAGAGTTTTTTAGTAAATGTCGAACTTCTTCGTTATTTTGAACTGAACTTCTTGGTTTATTCATTAGTAACAGGAAATATTCGAGATTTTCTAATAAATACGGAACTGCTCCTTCTTATAAATTGAACTTCTTGGTTTTTTATTTACTAACGAGGAAAATCTGGGTGTTTCATATACATTGAACTATTCCATTTTTAAAAATTGAACTTCCTGGTTTTTTCAATTTGGACTTTATGGTATTATTCATTTGTAACAGAAAGAATCCTAATTTTGTAAACATCGTACAACTTCTTGGTTATTTCAAACTTAACTTCTTGGTTTATGCGTGTTTTCTTGGTTTATGCATGGTGAGGGGTGGGTGGAGATTTTTTTTCTTCTTTTATGAACATCAAACCGCACTATTAATTTAATTTGAACTCTCTATTTTTGTTTTGCAAAATGGAAAAACAATTCCATTTATAAAAGTTCATAATTAATTAATACAGAACTTCTCCACGATAGGTTAGAAGTGCTCAATGTAGAGCCATTTACATAAGGAAGAGTTGCTGAAACAACAAAACACATTTTCTAGAATGTGAATACAGAGTGAAGAAGATCAACACATTGGACTGGACACGTACCAATCACTACAGAAATTTGTTGTCATTAAAATTTTCAATTAATGGGTAGTTCTTCTACATGACCTGTCCACGTAATAATATATGAACTTCTCAGAAACTTATTTTCATTAAGCACATTTAAGTACATAACATACATGAAGGATGTCGAAGATGTGAGCGCGAATGCATCTACATGTAGGAAATTTTTTGGTTGCCCTTTTTTTAAAAGTGCAAGATCAAAAGAAGTCCCATATCCATTGAACATCTACAATATTATCTCTCAAACATCAGCAAAACAACTTGAAGAAAAACAGTACCGGTTCTCATTTGGCATATCAACAAGCATATATAGAGCACGTAATCAGAACATACTCTCGGCATAAATTCACCGTCGATGTTTTATTGCGTCCTGGCTTGTTCTCCTAGAGCACAAGAAAGAGGAGAGGCGGGACTATGTGCATGCTGCCCAACCAATACTTTTTGAACTTCCATATATTTTTGGAACCATGATCATGGGGAAGTTCGATGAAATTTGCCGGGGAAGGTCGCTGAGAGAAGCGACAACAGGTAAAACACGAGCGATGGCGACCATATGGCCAGCTTGCGGCGAACCGGCAACCTATACTCGAGGAAGGAAACTGCACTACAGTTGGGGAAGATGACCAGAGCTGGTGCAAGGTGGTTCAGCGGGGGGGGGGGGGGGGTCGCACTGTAGGACGGCGGCGCACTACATCGGCCGGGAGCAGGAGGCCGCCCCGTGCACGCCGCTTCCCATGCCTTGCCGGGGGTCGTGGCCGGCAGGATCCGGCCGCCCCCTCGACTGGATCGGCGATAAGGTTTGCAGGGGCGGCCTGATACGCGCGGTGGCTGGGTCCGCTGCACGGCGAAGGGCGGGATAGCACGCGAGGGATGGCGGTGCTTGGAGGTGAGGATGGGGGCACGGCGGCGGGGTTCTCCGAGGAGGGCGTGCGCCGATGTGGGGATCGGGGATCCGGGGAGGTGGCTCGGCTGCGGGGGAAGCGGGGGTGTGGCGGCTGCGCGGGCCGGGGAAGGAGGCGGCGGTGGTTGCGCAGGCTAGCGAGGGAGGTGGTGGCCGCGCCGGCCAGGGAGGAAGGAGGCAGCCGCGCCGGCCAGGGAGGGAGGAGGCGGTGGTCGCGCCGGCCATGGAGGAGGCGATGGTGGCGGCATGGTGCGGTTCGTAGCAGAGGGCAGATGGGATCGGGGAGGGGATCGTGGGATCGTGGTGAGGGGTGGGTGGAGATTTTGTTTCCTTTTTTACGTGCACTATATCGATTCGGGAGTTTGGAAGGATCCCATCGCTCCTTATGTAGGCGGCCCGTGATCCAAATAGTTTAATCCCAGGATTAGAATAGTGTTACTATATATATATATATATATATATATATATATATATATATATATATATATATATATATATATGAGTTTTTCATGTCCTCTATAGCATTCACTTATTACTAATTCTTCAAGCTATTTTTCATCTAAGTGAATGTGATCAGACCCCTTCCCCCTCTATGCTAAACTCAACCCAGTCTGTTCACAAATTCTTCATGTGCGTTCTATTTGAAACCCGTTCAAAATCTTCACTGTGTCCTTGCCAGCTGGTGCGAAGAAACTTTAAAATTTTCATATCTAATTTTTCGGCTTTTGCCGCTCAAATCCTTCTGCATCCCACGACAGGATTAAACTATTCACCCATGATCTAACACGATCTCCACATCTCAGTACGTGGGTGACACATGTCGGTAGGATAGCAAGGGTCAGGGGCACTGACACGTCTCGAACGTATCTACTTTTCCAAACACTTTTGCCCTTGTTTTGGACTCTAACTTGTATGATTTGAATGAAACTAACCCGGACTGATGCTGTTTTCAGCAGAACTACCATGATGTTGTTTTATGTGTAAAAAACAAAAGTTCTCAAAATGACCTGAAAATCCACACAGGCACGTTTTGGAAAATATAAAAAATACTGGCAAAAGAATCAAGACCAGGGGGCCCACACCCTGTCCACGAGGGTGGGGGTGCGCCCACCCCCCTGGGCGCGCCCCCTGTCTCGTGGGCCCCCTCAGGCTCCACCGACCTCAACTCCAACTCCATATATTCTGTTTCGCGGAGAAACAAATCAGAGAGAAAGTTTCATTGTGTTTTACGATACGGAGCCGCCGCCAAGCCCTAATCTCTCTCGGGAGGGCTGATCTGGAGTCCGTTCGGGGCTCTGGAGAGGGGGATTCATCGCCGTCGTCATCATCAACCATCCTCCATCACCAATTTCATGATGCTCACCGCCGTGCGTGAGTAATTCGATCGTAGTCTTGCTGGACGGTGATGGGTTGGATGAGATTTACCATGTAATCAAGTTAGTTTTGTTAGGGTTTGATCCCTAGTATCCACTATGTTCTGAGTTTGATGCTCCTATGACTTTGATATGCTTAATGCTTGTCACTAGGGCCCGAGTGCCATGATTTCAGATCTGAACCTATTATGTTTTCATGAATATATGTGTGTTCTTGATCCTATCTTGCAAGTCTATATTCACCTATTATGTGTTATGATCCGACAACCCCGAAGTAACAATAATCGGGATACTTCTCGGTGATGACCGTAGTTTGACGAGTTCATGTATTCACTAAGTGCTAATGCTTTGTTCCATTTCTCTATTAAAAGGAGGCCTTAATATCCCTTAGTTTCCGCTAGGACCCCACTGCCACGGGAGGGTAGGACAAAAGATGTCATGCAAGTTCTTTTCCATAAGCACGTATGACTATATATGGAATACATGCCTACATTACATTGATGAACTGGAGCTAGTTCTGTGTCACCCTATGTTATGGATATTACATGAGGAATCGCATCCAACATAATTATCCATCATTGATCCAATGCCTACGAGCTTTTCACATCTTGTGCTTCGCTTATTTACTTTTTTGTTGCTATTGTTACAATCACTACAAAACCCAAAAATATTACTTTTGCTACTGTTACCTTTATTATCATGCTACTTTGCTACTAAATACTTTGTTGCAGATACTAAGTTATCTAGGTGTGGTTGAATTGACAACTCAACTGCTAATACTCAATAATATTCTTTGGCTCCCCTTATGTCGAATCAATAAATTTGGGTTGAATACTTTACCCTCGAAAGTTGTTGCGATCCCCTACACTTGTGGGTTATCAAGATTAATTTCTGGCGCCGTTGCTGGGGAGCATAGCTCTATTCTTTGAGTCACTTGGGATTTATATCTGTTGATCACTATGAGGAACTTGAAAGACAAAAGAACCAAGATTTTGCCCTCAACTATGAGGGGAGGTAAGGAATTGCCATCACTCTGCACTAGATTCTCCTTTTGTTATTAGTAAGCTTGCGACACCTAAACCTGCTACTGCTATGAATTCTGATATGTCGCATGTTATTGATGATGCCACTTCTGATATGCATGATACTTATGATGAAACTACTTCTGTGCGTGATACTACTTTGCCATTAGGTGAATTTCTTGATGAACAACTTTCTAGGGCTAGAGAGAATTAAATTTTTGAAGATGCTATTATTGATGATAGTGATGATGAAAGTTCTCCCCCTGATTATGAATTACCTGTTGTTCCTGAGGGTTATGTTATGGAAGAGGAAGCTGCTAGAGCTATCTTTGCTTGTAAAGATAGATATGATCTTAAGAAATTATTAGCTAAATAGAAGCAGCAATCTCTTAATGCTAGAATGAAACCTGACCATGCTTTTGCTACTTCACCTATCTGTGTTACTGACAAGGATTATGAATTCTCTGTTGATCCTGAGATTATTACTTTAGTTGAATCTGATCCTTTTTATGGCCTTGAATCTGAAACTGTTGTGGCACATCTTACCAAGGTAAATGATATAGCCACCCTGTTTACTAATGATGAGAAGTCTCGCTATTATTATATCCTCAAGATATTTCCATCCTCATTAAAGGGTGATGCTAAGACTTGGTTTAATTCTCTTGCTCCTAGTTGTGTGCGTAGTCCCCAGGATATGATTTATTACTTCTCTGCTAAATATTTCCCTGCTCATAAGAAACAAGCTGCCTTACGGGAAATATACAATTTTGTGCAAATCAAAGAAGAGAGTCTCCCACAAGCTTGGGGGAGGCTTCTCCGATTACTTAATGCTTTGCCTGATCATCCTCTTAAGAAAAATGAAATACTTGATATCTTTTATAATGAACTAACCGATGCTTCCAAGGACTACTTGGATAGTTGTGCTGGTTGTGTTTTCAGGGAAAGAACAGTCGATGAAGTTGAATTACTATTGAATAATATGTTGACTAATGAAAATAATTGGACTCTCCCTGAGCCAATTCCTGAGGCAATTCCTGAACCAATTGAGCCAACTCCTGAGCCTATTCCTAAATCCACTCCGAAGAAGAGAGGTGTTTTATTTCTCAGTCCTGAATATATGCAAGAGGCAAAGAAATCAATGAAAGAAAAAGGTATTAAAGCTGGAGATGTTAAGAATTTACCACCTATTGAAGAAATACATGGTCTTAATATACCGCCTATTGAAGAACCACATTGTCTTGATAACCCGACACAGGTAGTAAAGGTAAATTCTCTCTATAGATATGATAAAGTTGAAATTCCCTCTACTAAATTTCATAGCCCATGCTTAGATGAATTTGATGACTTTATAGCTAGACAAGAAAGTTTTAAGGCTTATGTTGGTAGAGAATTAAAGAATAATGCTTTCGAGATAGGACGCTTGAGTGATTATATGGCTAGAGTTAAAGGTGAACTTAAACTCGTTAGCAAATATGCTTCTATGGTTGCTACTCAAGCCGAGCAAGTACTTAAAGCTCAAAATGATTTGCTTGATGAATTAAATAATAAACCTGACTTTGTTGTTAGAGTGGCTACTAGAACTGGTAGAGTGACTCATGAACCTTTGTATCCTGAAGGCCACCCTAAGAGAATCGAGCAAGATTCTCAGAGAAATAATTTAGAGGCACCTAGTTCTTCTGAAAAGAAGAAAAAGGAAAAACGATAAGACTTTGCATGCTTCTAGTGAACCTATTGTAGACACACCTGAGAATCCCAATGATATTTCTATTTCTGATGCTGAAACACAATCAGGTGATGAACATAAACCTAGTGATAATGTTAATGATAATGTTCATGTTGATGCTCAACCTAGCAAAAATAATGAAGTAGAGATTGAACCTGCTGTTGATCTTGATAACCCACAATCAAAGAATCAACATTATGATAAGAGAGATTTTGTTGCTAAGAAGCACGGTAAAGAAAGAGAACCATGGGTTCAGAAACCCATGCCCTTTCCTCCTAAACCATCCAAGACAAAGGATGATGATGATTTTGAGCGCTTTGCTGAAATGATTAGACCTATCTTCTTACGTATGCGCTTAATTGATATGCTTAAAGTAAACCCTTATGCTAAATATATGAAGGATATCATTACAAATAAAAGAAAGATACCGGAAGCTGAAATTTCCACCATGCTTGCTAATTACACTTTTAAGGGTGGAATACCAAAGAAACTTGGAGACCCCGGGGTACCAACTATACCATGCTCCATTAAAAGAAATTATGTTAGAACTGCTTTATGTGATCTTGGAGCCGGTGTTAGTGTTATGCCTCTCTCTTTATATCGTAGACTTGAATTGAGTAAGTTGACACCTACTGAAATATCTTTGCAAATGGCTGATAAATCAACTGCTGTACCTGTCGGTATTTGTGTGTGCCTGTTGTAGTTGCAAATGTCACTATTTTAACGGACTTTGTTATTCTTGATATTCCCGAGGACGATAGTATGTCGATTATCCTTCGTAGACCCTTTTTGAATACTGCAGGGGATGTTATTGATTGCAACAAAGGCAATGTCACTTCTCATGTTAATGGTAATGAGCATACGGTACACTTTCCGAGGAAACAATCTCAAGTTCATAGCATCAATTCTATTGGAAAAGTTCCAACTATGATTATTGGAGGTTTTGAATTTCCACTCCTACTGTCAACAAAAAGTATGATATTCTTATTGTTGGGGATGTTCATATGCCCGTTGAGGTAACTTAGTGTTATTCGAAAGTTCTCTGGTTCCGTGTTATTCGGAATGAGTTTGTTAACAAGACTTGATCAACCTTGTTAGTGGATTCATTTTGATGATCACGAGATGGATGAAACTAGAAGGCACAACCTTATGTACCCTCTTTTTACTTTCTGTTATTTAGAATAAATAAAGCAAAAATAGTACTATCTGTCTGTTTCCTAAATTATCCCTGCAATAAAAAATATCCCAAAAATAGAAGTGCTCCAAATGCCCTGCAAATTTAGTATGATTTTTATGGAATATTTGAGGATTTTAGGCACTGAAATCACTGGAGGAGGGGCAAGCACCAGGCCACGAGAGTGGAGGGCACGCCCACACCCCCTGGGCGCGCCCCCCTGTCTCGTGGGCCCATGGTGGACCCTCTCCACTTATGCCAGCACCCACACACTCCATCTTCTTCCCAAAAAAATCCCCATCCAGCTCAAGCACGAGTTCTAGCTCATTTTGCTGCGATTTTCGATCTCCTTGCTCAAAGCTCCATTCACAAAACTGCTTCGGGAGATTTTTGCTTGGTATGTGACTCCTCCATTGGTCCAATTAGTTTTTTGTTCTAGTGCTTTATTCATTGCAAATTTTTGCTGCATAGGTGACCATGTTCTTGAGCTTGCATGTTAAATTTATGAGGTCCCAAGTAACTTTAATGCATGATATAGGCTCTAGGCGCTTGTAGGAGTAGTTGCTACCAATCTTGTTTAGTTTAATTCACTTTTATTTTGAAGTTACTAAAATTTCAGAAATTATTCAGAAAAAGAATTATGTCTAGGAGAATGTACCAAGGTGGTTCCTCGGTAAAGAAAGGGTGAAAGTGCTAGTGGCACTTATGCTATATTTTGGTGTGATGACAATGTGGTTAGTTGAACTAATATCGGTTGCTAAAGTTTATCTTAGGATATTGGTTCTAAGTGCCCACGGTGGAGATGTGTGACCCCCCATTTCAAAAAGGGAAAAGGCGTGGTCTTTCGACGCTTCGAAGGTTTAGTTTTGGTTTGCTTCGAGTCATAGGAAAGACCGCACTATTAAGAGGGGTTTGTGTGGATAAATGTCGTGTGGGAATGCCATTGCCGAGCCTTACTTGCTTACCTTCCCACTCTGACCACCTAAAAAGAACCTAGTGTGTGTGCTGTGGTACTCAGAAAGTTGCAACAGAAAGTTACTGGGTACCCCGTGCGCACGGGGTCTTTTGACACCCGTGCGCACGGGGCACTACGTAACTCTCTGGGTACCCCGTGCGCACGGGGTCTTTTGACCCCTGTGCGCACGGGGTGGTGTGATTGTCTCTGAGTACCCTGTGCGCACGGGGCTGACTTAGCCCATGCGCACGGGGTCCAACAGGCAGAAATCCCCACCAGCCCATGAACACTATATAAAGGACTTTCTTCCACCTCCAACTTCTAACCCTAATGTCTTGTTGAGGTCCACCATTGCTACACCCCATTTTGCTCAATACTCTCAATCCCTCCACCCAAACTTGTTGAAACTTTGGGGTTTGGGAGAGAAAGACCCGATCTACATCTTGACCAAACCAAATCGCGTTCCCCGCAACATTTATTCCCCATTGACTTGTTACTCTTGGAGCTTGGGATCCTAGGCGGTTAGAGGTTCCTCCGGAAGCTTCCTTGCTTGTGGTGTGCTCCGGAGAAGTTTGTAAAGGTGTGGTGGTCGCCTTCAAGACCAACCCTGAGTGTTTCGAGGCTCATCCGTTGGGGGTGACTTGAAGGAGAATACGGTGAGCCTTCGGTGGCGTTCCGCAAGCTTTGGCTCCGGCACCGCTCCAAACGGATATTAGCTCTTCCCCAAGGAAGAGTGAACTTCGGGTTAAAATCCGCGTCCTCGTCTCACTTGTGGTTAATCCTTTCCCGCACCTTACTTTGTTGTTGTATGCTTGTTGGCTTGCTAAGTAGTTTGTTGCCTAGCATATTTATCTTGGAGCTTGCTTGTCATATAGGTTGCATTCACCTAGTTGCATATCTAGTGAACTCTTTTATCCGCTAAGCCTTAAAATCTACAAGAAAGATTAAAATTTGCAGTCTCCTATTCACCCCCCCCCCCTCTAGTCGACTGTATCGATCCTTTCAATTGGTATTAGAGCCTCGTGCTCTAATATAAGGTTTTACAACCTTAGAGGATATGGTCGATCTAGGGAATGAGGGAGGTGGCTTACCCGTTGCGGAGGATGGTCAAAACCAACCCCCCGCCGCGACCGAGACACTTGGTGCTCCTGTCGTTGCTCCCGCCGCACCTACTAACCCGAATGTCCTCTTGATCGCGGCCGATCTTCTTTCAATGTTTGCGGACCTCAAAGTCTCTATGTTGAAAGAGGTTCGGGCCTTGGTCAAGGAGGAAATTGATGCTTGCTTAAAGCCATCGACGTCCGCATCAAACTCGTTTAATCCAAATGAAATTCATGATGCGGATGACTCGAGGGAACCTCTTGCTTCTCCAGCTCATACTCAAGTTCCCCAGTACAATGTCGTGGAACCCTTTTACTCTCCTCGACCCTTGCAACATCCCCGCATTAATCCTGTTGGGCCTTCGCCCCCTTTCAAAGCTAATGCTTTTGCTAAGTGGAAGCTAGATATGGGGTCTCACATGCGCAGTGCTTCAACTCAATTGTGGTGGATTGTGGTCAATGGATTCAACCCCAAGGACCCAAAGAATCTCACTCCAAGGGAAGCAGTTTATGATCAACTCAATGCTACCGCACACAACATGCTTCGCAACACTGTGACTGAAGACTATTGTGATTCCATTGCTCTTCTCAAAACCGCAAAGGAAATTTGGGATTGCCTTGAGGAGGCTCTTGAAGGAGATAAAGCAATTCGAAGATCTCGGTTGGCCTTTCTCAAACAAGAAGTCAATCTCTTTGTGAGGAATGAGGGTGAGTCCGCAGAAGAGGTTTACCGAAGGTTGAAGTCCCTTGTGCTCAACTTGAGAACCTTTGGGTGCACTTGGGAAAATGATGATTTCATCAAGGACAAGTTCATATATGTTATGGTTCTCACGGAACATACCATGGTCATGATGGTTCATCAACGTCCGGACTATCACAAGTTGACTTCGGCTCAAGTTGTTTCCACCTTTTCTACCCATGTTCTTTTGGAAACAAGAAAAAGAAGAAGAAGAACAACAAGAAGATCGGTCCGACTCCTTCCCCTCCCCAAAAGGTAGTGTTTGTGCAAGAAGGGCACAAGGAGAAGGAGAAGGAAACGAAGGGTGTTGGGAATGAAAAGGTCATTAGGGACAAGTCCATTCCCAAGAATTGCCGGCAAGAACAATCCATCTGAAGGAAATATGCCCTAGAGGCAATAATAAAGTTATTATTTATTTCCTTATTTCATGATAAATGTATATTATTCATGCTAGAATTGTATTAACCGGAAACATAATACATGTGTGAATACATAGACAAACATAGTGTCACTAGTATGGCTCTACTTGACTAGCTCGTTTATCACAGATGGTTATGTTTCCTAGCCATGGACAAAAGAGTTGCCATTTGATTAACGGGATCACATCATTAGGAGAATGATGTGATTGACTTGACCCATTCTGTTAGCTTAGCACTTGATCATTTAGTACGTTGCTATTGCTTTCTTCATGACTTATACATGTTCCTATGACTATGAGATTATGCAACTCCCGTTTACCAGAGGAACACTTTGTGTGCTACCAAACGTCACAACGTAACTGGGTGATTATAAAGGATCTCTACAGGTGTCTCCGAAGGTACATGTTGGGTTGGCGTATTTCAAGATTAGGATTTGTCACTCCGATTGTCGGAGAGGTATCTCTGGGCCCCCTCGGTAATGCACATCACTATAAGCCTTGCAAGCAATGTGACTAATGAGTTAGTTGTGGAATGATGCATTACATAACGAGTAAAGAGACTTGCCGGTAACGAGATTGAACTAGGTATTGAGATACCGACGATCGAATCTCGGGCAAGTAACATACCGATGACAAAGGGAACAATGTATGTTGTTATGCGGTTTGACCGATAAAGATCTTCGTAGAATATGTGGGAGCCAATATGAGCATCCAGGTTCCGCTATTGGTTATTGACCGGAAACGTGTCTCGGTCATGTCTACATAGTTCTCGAACCCGTAGGGTCCGCACGCTTAAGGTTTCGATGACAGTTTTATTATGAGTTTATGAGTTTTGATGTCCCGGATGAGATCGGGGACATGACGAGGAGTCTCGAAATGGTCGAGACGTAAATATCGATATATTGTACGACTATATTCGGACATCGGAAAGGTTCCGAGTGATTCGGGTATTTTTCGTAGTACCGGGGAGTTACGGGAATACGGGGAAGAGTATTGGGCCTTAATGGGCTTTAGTGGGAAGGAGCCAGGAGGTGGCACGCGCCCCTTCCAAGCCCAGTCCGAATTGGACAAGGGGTTTGGGGCGTGGCCCCCCTCTCCCTTCCTTCTCCACTTCCCTCCTTTCCCCCTTCTCCTAGTTGGACTAGGAAAGAAGGAGTCCTACTCCCGATGGGAGTAGGACTCCCCCTTGGCGCGCCCTCCTTGGCCGGCCGCCCCTCCCCCTTGGCTCCTTTATATACGGGGGTAGGGGGGAACCCTAGGACACACAAGTTGATCTACGAATCATTCCTTAGCCGTGTGCGG
The DNA here is from genome assembly GCA_963921465.1 of Triticum timopheevii. Classification (NCBI taxonomy): domain Eukaryota; kingdom Viridiplantae; phylum Streptophyta; class Magnoliopsida; order Poales; family Poaceae; genus Triticum; species Triticum timopheevii. The sequence goes on along the minus strand of OY997262.1, from coordinate 311,012,831 downwards.
TGCCCCCCTCCACCATATTCCACCTCGGTTATATCGTCGCGAAGTTTAGGCGAAGCCCTACGCCGGTAGAACATCATCATCATCACCACGCCGTCGTGCTGACGGAACTCATCCCCGACACTTTGCTGGATCGGAGTCCAGGGATCGTCATCGAGCTGAACGTGTGCTGAACTCGGAGGTGCCGTACATTCGGTGCTTGGATCGGTTGTATTGTGAAGACGTACGACTACATCAACCGCGTTGTCATAATGCTTCCGCTTATGGTCTACGAGGGTACGTGGACACACTCTCCCCTCTCGTTGCGATGCCATCACCATGATCTTGCGTGTGCGTAGGAATTTTTTTGAAATTACTACGTTCCCCAACAGTGGCATCCGAGCCTGGTTTTATGCGTAGATGTCATATGCACGAGTAGAACACAAGTGATTTTTGGGCGATACAAGTCATACTGCTTACCAGCATGTCATACTTTGGTTCAGCGGTATTGTGAGATGAAGCGGCCCAGACCTACATTACACGTACGCTTACGCGAGACTGGTTTCACCGTTACGAGCACTCGTGCTTAAAGGTGACTGGCGGGTGTCTGTCTCTCTCACTTTAGTTGAACCGAGTGTGGCTACGCCCGGTCCTTGCGAAGGTTAAAACAGCACTAACTTGACGAACTATCGTTGTGGTTTTGATGCGTAGGTAAGAACGGTTCTTGCTAAGCCCGTAGCAGCCACGTAAAATTTGCAACAACAAAGTAGAGGACGTCTAACTTGTTTTTGCAGTGCACGTTGTGATGTGATATGGTCAAAACGTGATGCTATATTTTATTGTATGAGATGATCATGTTTTGTAACCGAAGTTATCGGCAATTGGCAGGAGCCATATGGTTGTCGCTTTATTGTATGAAATGCAAATGCCCTGTAATTGCTTTACTTTATCATTAAGCGGTAGCGATAGTCGTAGAAGCAATAGATGGCGTAATGACAACGATGCTACGATGGAGATCAAGGTGTCGCGCCGGTGACGATGATGATCACGACGGTGCTTCGGAGATGGAGATCACAAGCACAAGATGATGATGGCCATATCATATCACTTATATTGATTGCATGTGATGTTTATCCTTTATGCATCTTATCTTGCTTTGATTGACGGTAGAATTTTAAGGTGATCTCTCACTAAATTATCAAGAAGTGTTCTCACTGAGTATGCACTGTTGCGAAAGTTCTTCATGCTGAGACACCACATGATGATCGGGTGTGATAGGCTCTACATTCAAATACAAAGGGTGCAAAACAGTTGCACACTCGGAATACTCAGGTTAAACTTGACGAGCCTAGCATATAACAGATATGGCCTCGGAACACGGAGACCGAAAGGTTGAGCGTGAATCATATAGAAGATATGATCAACATATTGATGTTCACCGTTGAAACTACTCCATCTCACGTGACGATCGGACATGGTGTAGTTGATATGGATCACGTAATCACTTAGAGGATTAGAGGGATGTCTATCTAAGTGGGAGTTCTTAAGTAATATGATTAATTGAACTTAAATTTATCATGAACTTAGTCCTGGTAGTATTTTGCAAATTATGTTGTAGATTAATAGCTTGCGTTGTTGCTTTCATATGTTTATTTTGATATGTTCCTAGAGAAAATTGTGTTGAAAGATGTTAGTAGCAATGATGCGGATTGGATCCGTGATCTGAGGTTTATCCTCATTGCTGCACAGAAGAATTATGTCCATAATGCACCACTAGGTGACAGACCTATTGCAGGAGCAGATGCAGACGTTATGAACGTTTGGCTAGCTCAATATGATGACTACTTGATACTTTAGTGCACCATGCTTAACGGCTTAGAATCGGGATTTCAAAGGCGTTTTGAACGTCATGGACCCTATGAGATGTTCCAGGAGTTGAAGTTAATATTTCAAGCAAATACCCGAGTTGAGAGATATGAAGTCTCCAACAAGTTCTATAGCTAAAAGATGGAGGAGAATCGCTCAACTAGTAGGCATGTGCTCAGATTGTCTGGGTACTTCAATCGCTTGAATCAAGTGGGAGTTAATCTTCCAGATAAGATAGTGATTGACAGAATTCTCTAGTCACCATCACTAAGTTACTAGAACTTCGTGATGAACTATAGTATGCAAGGGATGACGAAAACGATTCCCGAGCTCTTCGTAATGTTGAAATCGACGAAGGTAGAAATCAAGAAAAAGCATCAAGTGTTGACGATTGACAAGACCACTAGTTTCAAGAAAAGGGCAAAGGGAAAGAAAGGGAAACTTCAAGTAGAATGGCAAACAAGTTGTCACTCTCGTGAAGAAGACCAAAGCTGGACCAAAGCCTGAAACTGAGTGCTTACACTGCAAAGGAAATGGTCACTGGAAGCGGAAATGCCCCAAATATTTGGTGAATAAGAAGGATGGCAAAGTGAACAAGGGTATATTTGATATACAGGTGTTTGATGTGTGCCTTACTAGTGTTTATAGTAGCCCCTGAGTATTTGATACTTGTTTGGTTGCTAAGATTAGTAACTCGAAACAGGAGTTACATAATAAACAAAGACTAGTTGAGGGGAAGTGACGATGAGTGTTGGAAGTAGTTCCAAGATTGATATGATCATCATCACACACTCCCTATACTTTCGGGATTAGTGTTAAACCTAAATAAATGTTATTTGGCGTTTGCGTTGAGCATGAATATGATTTGATCATGTTTATTGCAATACGGTTGTTCATTTAAAGTCAGAGAATAATTGTTGTTCTGTTTACATGAATAAAACCTTCAATGGTCATACACCCAATGAAAATAGTTTGTTGGATCTCGATCGTAGTGATACACATATTCATAATATTGATGCCAAAAGATGCAAAGTTAATAATGATAGTGCAACTTATTTGTGGCACTACCGTTTAGGTCATATCGGTGTAAAGCGCATGAAGAAACTCCATAAAGATGGATTTTCGGAATCACTTGGTTATGAATCATTTGATGCTTGCGAACCGTGCCTTTTGGGCAAGATGACTAAAACTCCGTTCTCCAGAACAATGGAATGAGCTACTGACTTATTGGAAATAATACATACCGATGTATGCGATCCGATGAGTGTTGAGGCTCGCGACATGTATCGTTATTTTCTAACCTTCACAGATGATTTGAGCAGATATGGGTATATCTACTTGATGAAACATAAGTCTGAAACATTTGAAAAGTTCAAAGAATTTCAGAGTGAAGTGAAACTCATCGTAACAAGAAAAATAAAGTTTCTACGATCTGATCGTGGAGACGAATATTTGAGCTACGAGTTTGGTCTTCAATTAAAACAATGTGGAATAGTTTCACAGCTCACGCCACCTGGAACACCACAACGTTATGGTGCGTCCGAACGTTGTAAAAGCACTTTATTGGATATGGTGCGATCTATGATGTCTCTTATTGATTCACCATTATCGTTTCGGGGTTATGCATTAGAGATAGTTGCATTCACGTTAAAAGGGCACCATCTAAATCCATTGAGACGACACCATATGAACTGTGGTTTAGCAAGAAACCCAAGTTGTCGTTTCTTAAAGTTTGGGGCTACGATGCTTATGTGAAAAAGTTTCATCCTGATAAGCTCAAACCCAAATCGGAGAAGTGCGTCTTCATAGAATACCCAAAGGAAACTGTTGGGTACACCTTCTATCACAGACCCGAAGGCAAGATATTCGTTGCTAAAAATGGATCCTTTCTAGAGAAGGAGTTTCTCTCGAAAGAATTGAGTGGGAGGAAAGTAGAACTTGATGAGGTAACTATACCTTCTCCCGAATTGGAAAATAGTTCATCACAGAAATCAGTTCCAGTGATTCCTACACCAATTAGTGAGGAAGCTAATGACGATGATCATGAAACTTCAGATCAAGTTACTACAGAACCTCGTAGGTCTTCCAGAGTGCGGTCCTCACCAGAGTGGTACGGTAATCCTGTTCTGAAAGTCATGTTACTAGACCATGATAAACCTACGAACTATGAGGAAGCGATGATGAGCCCAGATTCCGCGAAATGGCTGGAGGCCATGAAATCTGAGATAGGATCCATATATGAGAACAAAGTGTGGACTTTGATTGACTTGCCCGATGATCGGCAAGCCATAGAAAATAAATGGATCTTCAAGAGGAAGACGGACATTGATAGTAGTGTTACTATCTACAAAGCTCGACTTGTTGTGAAAGGTTTTTCGACAAGTTCAAGGTGTTGAATACAATGAGATTTTCTCACTCGTATCGATGCTTAAGTCTGTCCGAATCATGTTAGCAATTGCCACATTTTATGAAATCTGGCAAAAGGATGTCAAAACTGCATTCCTTAATGAATTTATTAAAGAAGAGTTGTATATGATGCAACCAGAAGGTTTTGTCAATCCTAAAAGTGCTAACAAAGTGTGCAAGCTCCAGCGATCCATTTATGGACTGGTGCAAGCCTCTCGGAGTTGGAATATACGCTTTGATAAGTTGATCAAAGCATATAGTTTTATACAGACTTGTGGTGAAGCCTGTATTTACAAGAAAGTGAGTGGGAGCACTACAACATTTCTGATAAGTATATGTGAATGACATATTGTTGATCGGAAATAATGTAGAATTATTCTACAAAGCATAAAGGAGTGTTTGAAAGGAGTTTTTTTAAGAAAGACCTCAGTAAAGCTACTTACATATTGAGCATCAAGATCTATTGAGATAGATCAAGACGCTTGAGAAGATTTTCAATGAGTACATACCTTGTCAAGATTTTGAAATGGTTCAAAATGGAACAGTCAAAGAAAGAGTTATTGCCTGTGTTGCAAAGGTGTGAAATTGAGTAAGACTTAAATCCCGACCACGGCAGAAAATAGAAAAGAGAATGAAAGTCATTCCCTATGCCTCAGTCATAGGTTCTATAAAGTATGCTATGCTATGTACCAGACCTATTGTATACCTTGCACTGAATTTGGCAAGGGAGTACAATAGTGATCTAGGAGTAGATCCCTGGACATTGGTCAAGAATATCCTTAGTAAGGACTAAGGAAATATTTCTTGATTATGGAGGTGATAAAAGAGCCCGTCGTAAAGAGTTACATCAGTGCAAGCTTTTACACCGATCCAGATAGCTCTAAGTCTCAATCTGGATACATATTGAAAGTGGGAGCAATTAGCTAGAGTAGCTCCGTGCAGAGCATTGTAGACATAGAATATTTGCAAAATATATACGGCTCTGAATGTGACAGACTCGTTGACTGAGCTTCTCTCACGAACAAAACATGATCACACCTTAGTACTCTTTGGGTGTTAATCACATAGCTATGTGAACTAGATTATTGACTCTAGTAAACCCTTTGGGTATTGGTCACATGACGATGTGAACTATGGGTGTTAATCATATACAGATATGAATATTGGTGTTAAATCACATGGCGATGTGAACTAGATTATTGACTCTAGTGCAAGTGGGAGACTGAAGGAAATATGCCCTAGAGGCAATAATAAAGTTATTATTTATTTCCTTATTTCATGATAAATGTATATTATTCATGCTAGAATTGTATTAACCGGAAACATAATACATGTGTGAATACATAGACAAACATAGTGTCACTAGTATGCCTCTACTTGACTAGCTCGTTTATCAAAGATGGTTATGTTTCCTAGCCATGGACAAAAGAGTTGCCATTTGATTAACGGGATCACATCATTAGGAGAATGATGTGATTGACTTGACCCATTCTGTTAGCTTAGCACTTGATCGTTTAGTATGTTGCTATTGCTTTCTTCATGACTTATACATGTTCCTATGACTATGAGATTATGCAACTCCCGTTTACCGGAGGAACACTTTGTGTGCTACCAAACGTCACAACGTAACTGGGTGATTATAAAGGATCTCTACAGGTGTCTCCGAAGGTACATGTTGGGTTGGCGTATTTCAAGATTAGGATTTGTCACTCCGATTGTCGGAGAGATATCTCTGGGCCCTCTCGGTAATGCAGATCACTATAAGCCTTGCAAGCAATGTGACTAATGAGTTAGTTGCGGAATGATGCATTACATAACGAGTAAAGGGACTTGCCGGTAACGAGATTGAACTAGGTATTGAGATACCGACGATCGAATCTCGGGCAAGTAACATACCGATGACAAAGGGAACAACGTATGTTGTTATGCAGTTTGACCGATAAAGATCTTCATAGAATATGTGGGAGCCGTTCCGCTATTGGTTATTGACCGGAAACGTGTCTCGGTCATGTCTACATAGTTCTCGAACCCGTAGGGTCCGCACGCTTAAGGTTTTGATGACAGTTTTATTATGAGTTTATGAGTTTTGATGTACCGAAGGAGTTTGGAGTCCCGGATGAGATCGGGGACATGACGAGGAGTCTCGAAATGGTCAAGACGTAAATATCGATATATTGGACGACTATATTCGGACATCGGAAAGGTTCCGAGTGATTCGGGTATTTTTCGGAGTACCGGGGAGTTACGGGAATACGGGGAAGAGTATTGGGCCTTAATGGGCTTTAGTGGGAAGGAGCCAGGAGGTGGCGCGCGCCCCTCCCAAGCCCAGTCCGAATTGGACAAGGGGTTTGGGGCGCGGCCCCCCTCTCTCTTCCTTCTCCACTTCCCTCCTTTCCCCCCTTCTCCTAGTTGGACTAGGAAAGGAGTCCTACTCCCGATGGGAGTAGGACTCCCCCTTGGCGCGCCCTCCTTGGCCGGCCGCCCCTCCCCCTTGGCTCCTTTATATACGGGGTTAATGGGGCACCCTAGGACACACAAGTTGATCTACGAATTGTTCCTTAGCTGTGTGCGGTGCCCCCCTCCACCATATTCCACCTCAGTCATATCGTCGTGGAGTTTAGGTGAAGCCCTGCGCCGGTAGAACATCATCATCGTCACCACACCGTCGTGCTGACGGAACTCATCCCCGACACTTTGCTGGATCGGAGTTCGGGGATCGTCATTGAGCTGAACATGTGCTGAACTCGAAGGTGTCGTACGTTCGGTGCTTGGATCGGTCGGATCGTGAAGACGTACAACTACATCAACCGCGTTGTCATAACGCTTCCGCTTACAGTCTACGAGGGTACGTGGACACACTCTCCCCTCTCGTTGCTATGCCATCACCATGATCTTGCGTGTGCGTAGGAATTTTTTTGAAATTACTACATTCCCCAACACCATCATATGTTCTCATGAGAGGAGCTGATGGCTATATCTTTGCAAAATTTGTTGGAACTAACTATGATGATTATGCTTGGACTATTTGGGTTCCCAAGGCCCTCGTTGCCAACTCAACAGGACCCAATGCAAAATGGGTAACTATAACCAAAGCTTGATTATTGTAGGACTATGTCTCCGGTGGAACTCAATGGGTGATCGACAGTGGATGCACCAATCATATGACCGAAGAAAGGGAGATGCTTGTGGAGTTCATTGATTCACTCAAGGCCTCTTCGAACATCTCCTTCGGTGACAATAGCAAGGGCAAGGTATTGGGTTTGGGCAAGGTGGTAATCTCTAATGATTCATCTCTTTCAAATGTCATGCTTGTCCAATCCCTTCACTACAATTTACTTTCAACTATTCAATTGGCTCGTGACGGATATGATTCACATTTTGGTGAATTCCATGTGACCGTCTTTAAGAGAAGCATTCTCAAAGTGGTCTTCGTTGGGCATGTTGAAGACAACCTTTACATGGTTGATTTCTCGAAAGAGAAAACTCATCTTGCAACATGCCTAATGGCCAAGGCTGACGTGGGGTGTCTATGGCACCGTAGGCTAGCCCACGGGGGATTGAGAAATTTACAAGCTCTCTTAATGGGGGAGCACATTCTTGGACTAACCAATGTTTCTTTTGCTGAAGATCGTCCTTGTAGTGCTTGCATTGCCGGAAAGCTTCATGAAAAAGCTCATAAAGTGAAGACTATCATCACCACCTTGAGGCCCCTTGAGCTTATCCATTTGGATCTATTTGGGCCTCCAACATATGATAGTTTCGGAGGAAGGAGATATTGCCTTATCATTGTTGATGACTTCACAAGATATACTTGGGTGTTCTTTCTCAAGACTAAAGATGAAACTCAAGAAACCTTCATCAACTTTGCCAAAGAAGCTCAACGTCAACATAACTGTGAGAGCAAGGCAATCCGAAGTGACAATGGCACCGAGTTCAAAAACTATACAATGGATGAATTCTTGAGTGAAGAGGGGATAAAGCACCAATATGGCGCACCATATACTCCCCACCAAAATGGTGTTGCAGAGAGGAAGAATCGGACTCTTATTGAGATGGCTAGGACCATGCTTGATGAGTACAAATCACCCTACAAGCTTTGGGCAGAAGCCATCAACACCGCGTGCCATGCCTCAAACCGGCTTTATCTTCGCAAGCTCAAGAACAAGACCCCTTATGAGCTTCTAATCGGGAGAAAGCCCAACGTCAAATACTTTCGGGTATTCGGTTGTAAGTGTTACATTTTAAACAAAAAATCTCGGTTAGCTAAATTTGAGTCTAGAACTTATGAGGGCATATTTGTTGGATATGCATCAAACTCTCATGCTTACCGAGTTCTCAATAAATCCACCAGATGCATTGAGGAAATGGTAAATGTGGAGTTTGATGAAGATAACGGCTCCCGTATGGAGCAAATTGTTCCTAGTGTTGTAGGTGATGAGGCTCCTTCACAAGCTATAAGGACAATGGGGATAGGCCACATTCTTCCACAAGAAACACCCCATGTCCAAGTAGAAGAAGAAGGAGTAAGAGCCCCTCTTGGGGATTTTCCACAAGGGAAGTCATCACCGACACCACTTGTACAAGATGCTTCGGGAAATAGTGAACCTATCCAAGAACAAGATCAATACCCTCATATTCCTGAGCAAGATCAAGAGCAAACTCTTCCGAATAATGAAGAACCAATCGTTGAGGCTCAAGATCAAGCTCAAAGTCATGATCAAGATCAAGATCAACCCCAACCACAAGTGTCTTCATCGTCATCACTTCCTACTGAGCAAGAACCTGTGGTTGCAAAGAGAAGAGTGTCTCCAAGGCTAAAGCAATCTCAAGGGAAAGCTTCTTCATAAAGTCCAAAACCAAGTGAAGAAGAGCTTGACCGCAAAGAGCAAAAAGTGGCCGCCAAGTTGAAACATCTTCGACACCTCACCGAGAACATCTACGGAAGCATCAAAAAGGGGGTAACTACTCGTAGACGTTTGGCAAACTTTTGTGAACATCACTCGTTTGTCTCTTGTGTTGAACCCCTTAAGGTGGAAGATGCACTTGACGATCCGGATTGGATAGATGCCATAAATGAAGAACTCAACAACTTCACACGCAACAAAGTGTGGACCCTTGTAGAAAGACCCAAGGAATTTCATAATGTCATTGGAACAAAGTGGGTTTTCAAGAACAAACAAGATGAATATGGACAAGTAATAAGGAACAAGGCAAGGTTAGTGGCACAAGGTTTCACCCAAGTTGAAGGTTTGGACTTTGGTGAAACTTTTGCCCCCGTTGCCCATCTCAAATTCATTCGCATCTTGCTTGCTTATGCCTCTCATCATGATTTCAAATTATATCAAATGGATGTTAAGAGCACATTTCTTAATGGTTCTCTTAAGGAGTTGGTGTATGTCAAGCAACCTCCCGGTTTTGAAGACCCTGATCATCCCTCTCACATTTATGAACTCCATAAGGCACTCTATGGACTCAAACAAGCACCTCGTGCTTGGTATGATCACCTTACGGCGTTCCTAAGCGAGAAGGGGTTCCAGATTGGGGTAATAGATTCCACTCTCTTTATGAAGAGGGTAAAAGGAGAGTTGTTTGTCTGCAAAATATATGTTGATGATATTATCTTTGGGTCAACTAACCATGCTATTAACGTTGAGTTTGAGAATCTTATGACTAAGGAATTTGCGATGAGCATGATGGGAGAGTTGAAGTTCTTTCTCGGTTTTCAAGTGAAGCAATTGAGAGGCGGAACCTTCATCAATCAATCTCGTTATATCCAAGACATGCTCAAGAGATTCAAAATGCAAGATGTCAAGCCAATGAAGACACCCATGGCCACAAATGGTCAACTTCATCTTGATCCAAATGGTAAAGAAGTGGATCAAAAGGTATATCGCTCAATAATCGGTTCCTTGCTTTACATTTGTGCATCTAGGCCAGATATTATGTTGAGTGTGTGTATGTGTGCAAGATTTCAATCCGCTCCTAAGGAGAGCCACTATTCGGCAGTGAAAAGGATCCTTTGGTATTTGGTTCATACCCCAAACTTGGGCCTTTGGTATCCCAAGGGATCATCATTTGAGTTAATGGGTTACTCGGATTCGGATTAGGCCGGAGACAAGGTTGATCGCAAGTCCACCTCCGGTTCATGTCAATTCCTAGGGAGGTCGTTGGTAAGTTGGTCTTCAAAGAAGCAAAATTGTATATCTCTCTCCACAGCCGAAGCTGAGTATATTGCTGCCGGAAGTTGTTGTGCCCAATTATTATGGATGAGGCAAACTTTGATGGATTATGGTGTCAAATGTGACAAAGTGCCTCTTTGGTGTGACAATGAAAGTGCCATCAAGATCGCCGAGAATCTGGTGCAACATAGCAAGACCAAGCATATTGAGATTCGTCATCATTTCATTAGAGATCATGTGGCCAAGGGAAACATTGAGTTACTCCATGTCAACACCGAGAATCAACTAGCAGACATCTTCACCAAGCCCCTTGATGAAGCAAGATTTCGCGAGTTAAGGCATGAGATAAATATCATGGATGTTAGTAACTTCGGATGAAACTCTTGCTCATACACACATACTCATGTACTATCTTGCTTAGTTGTAGGCACATGTCTAGGGGAGCTAGCCCAACTCATGAGCTATCTTATCCTGGAAGTGCATAAAACAAACACAATCTTTCACATTAGCCACTTTAGGTGGTACTTGTGCTTCAAAGATGAGTATTGGTCTTGGGACCAAGGTTCATATCTTCGTGGTGCCATACCAAGTAAACTCAAACTTGGTGGCCTCGGCCACTGCCCTCGCTTGAGGGTTGTGTCCGTGTTTGTTGCACTTGTGTGGTGTGTTGTTTCTTTTCCTTTTTTGGTTGGTTCTTCTCGCTTCTCTTTTGGTACAAGTGCTCCACATATACCCTTTCCATAGTGATAGGACCTTCCTCGCAGCGTATTCAGAAATGTAGATCGAGTGCTTTATGAAGTAGGGGTAAGAGCATACACTCAGCCCTGTATTTAAAAATCCACTCATGTCAAAGTTCCTGAATACCCCATGCGCATGGGCCCCCTGTGCCCACGGGCTCTGTACCGTGCGCATGGGACTCACTTAGCCCGTGCGCACGGGGTCTGTGGTTTCTGGTCCTGAGGAGGTGGGGCGTGGGGGTCTCGGGTTCATTCCCACCCATTCGCCACCTCCACACCCCAGGAAGCCTCCAGCACCACCGTCGTTGCCTCGACTCGCCGGAGCTCCTCCGGGCTTCGTCGGGGTTCTTCCTCCGTGGATCTGCATCCAGATGGGGTCCTCCTCCGGTTGGTCTTGTCTCCTTGATCGATCTCCTTGTGTTCCTATCTAATTTTCTAGCTTTAGGGTTTCCTTGCTCCCGAGATTCATTTGGCCTCAACTAGTTTGTAGATAGAAGTCTAGTGCTTAGATCCTTTGGTCCCTCTGCTACACCCACTCCCAGAGTTCATTCTGGTAGTGGCTGCCGCTGGGAGACCCTCGTGTCCACGGGGTGTTTGACCCCCTCCGCACGGGACCCCGTGCCCATGGTCCAGTACCGTGCGCACGGGACCCCATGCCCACGGGGTCTAAACCCCTGTGCGCATGGGCTATCCAAGAACTTTTGCCTAGATTTTGTCTATCTCCTTCCCATTCGTCTTGCACTTGTACTCATTTGTGTTTCATGCTTTGTGTTGTTTGGTGTTTGCGTGTGTTTCAGACTCCGCTGACAAGAGGTCTGAGCTTCGTCGCAAGCGTGCAAAAGGAGGATCAAAGGACTTCACCATTGCTCGTCGTCAGCCGTCTGAAGGCATGGGTCAGGGGTCTGGGTCAGGTCAGGGCCGTGTTCGCCGTGCAGCCTCAAAGCGGCCCGTTGTTGAGGCTTCCAATAATTCTGAGGAAGAATATGACTCGCAAGATGATGTTTACTACGACAACCTCAATATTGATGATGAGATAGAAGAAGAAGATGATCGTGGTGAGGAAGATGAAGGAGAGGAAGAGGAGTCTAGTCCGGAGCAAGCCATTTCGGGCGGGCGTGACCTGCGGAATATACCTCTTGTCAAGTGGACCAAGCCAGAGCTCTGGGCTGAGAGACAGAGCCATCCGTATGTTGCTGCCACTGGTATGGGAATGGAATCCCGTTTCAAGAATGAGTTTCAGCAAAGGGTCTATCACGAGCTTCTTATGACCAAGTCAAAGAAGTTTGCTCCTCACAAGCAAGTCAACACTGAGGGTTTGCGCGACAATGATCATCTGTATCCCGGTGTGTACTCCGCTTTTGGACGACTGGGTCTGATTCCGTTTGTCACCTTCAACCACCCCTACAATGAAGATCTAGTGATGCAGTTCTTTGCCACTCTGTACTTCTCCAATGATTTTGCTCGCACCCTCACATGGTTGTCCGGAACGCATCAGTGCTCAGCTCCTATGGCAAAGTTCTCCGAGATCATTCCCTACTCATTCATGGATGAAGAGACTGATTATGATGAGTTTGGCATTGTTCGGGAAAGTGGGCAGCACACTAAGGATGAGATTGCATTTGCTTACAAACAAGAGAAGTCATTTGTCACTGGGTCAATCAAAGACCTCTTGCCCCTCTATGACACCATGCGCCGTATCCTGCAGTATACCCTCACTCCAAAGGCCAGGGATTCCCATAACATTCAGAGCTCCATGCTTGATATCTTTGTGTATCTTCATCAGAAGAAGAAAGTGGATGTTCTGGAATTTCATGTACTACGAGCTGCGTTAGTGTGTACAAGGGAACAAGTCCTTGATCTATGCTCCATTCATACAGGCGTTGATTGAGATCGTCTATCCAGCAAAGTACCTTGCCACCTTCAAGACTACTGTTCCCAAGCGCAACTCCAACTGGACCCCAGCTACTCCTGCTCCCTATGTGTCTATCAAGAAGGGGCGCAACCCTAGGCCTAAGGATCGTGCTACTTACACTCCAGGCATGTCCTCTACTGCACGGATCCCTCGTGGTAAGGCCAAGTCTGTTGGCTCTAAGGCCATCTTTGCCAAGGGAGAGAAGAAGTCTCTGTTCAAGACCTTGAGCAACATATTCAAGATGTGTCAGTCGATTCAGCATCATCAGATCAAGGAAATCAACAAGGAGAAGCTTGTTCGGCGTGAGCAGAAGGCAGCAAGGGCTGCTGCTGGTGAGGAGGTCGATCCAGGTTCAGAGGACCTTGACAGTGAGGCCACTGCTTGGTCTTTCCCAATGGTCGGGTGGCGTTTTGATGATGATGATGATGCCTCGAGTGATCCTCCTCTTATCTAGTGGGTCTCGTGTCGCCATTTGTCTCCTATTTTGTTGTCTTGATGACAAAGGGGGAGAAGTGGTGTGTTCGTGGGTGTGTGTTGTGTTCGTGGGTGTGTTGAGATCTCAAGCCTCATGTTTCTTGCTGTTGGTTGGTTTTAGTTGGCTTGAGATACTCTTATTTACTTTCCGTCTGTGTGGTTGTGAGACTCTAGCTTTATTGTGAGACTCTAGCTTTATTATCGAACCTTGCAATTATCCTCTTATGCTTATTGGGTCTCACATTATTTGCTCACCACACTTTGTCATGAGATCTAGGCACCGTTATAGGTTTATTTTGATGAATCTCATGACTTAACAATAATGATCTTGGTCGAACCTCCTATGGGTGTACTAGATGCATTCTTGTTTTCGGGCACACATATATGGGGAGCTATCATGATCATTATTTGTTCCATGGCTTTCTATCCGTTTATCCTCTATGCCATGCTCTAACCACGTTCTCATCAATGCACTAAAAGGGGGAGGTTGAAAGTGCTAGTGGCACTTATGCTATATTTTGGTGTGATGACAATGTGGTTAGTTGAACTAATATCTATTGCTAAAGTTTATCTAAGGATATTGGTTCTAAGTGCCCACGATGGAGATGTGCGACCCCCCATTTCAAAAAGAGCAAGGCGTGGTCTTTCGATGCTTCGAAGGTTTAGTTTTGGTTTGCTTCGAGTCGTAGGAAAGACCGCACTATTAAGAGGGGTTTGTGTGGATAAATGTCGTGTGGGAATGCCATTGCCGAGCCTTACTTTCTTACCTTTCCCACTCTGACCACCTAAAAAGAACCTAGTGTGTGTGCTGTGGTACTCAGAAAGTTGCAACAGAAAGTTACTGGGTACCACGTGCGCACGAGGTCTTTTGACCCTCGTGCGCACAGGGTGGTGTGATTGTCTCTGAGTACCCCGTGCGCACAGGGCTGACTTAGCCCGTGCGCACGGGGTCCAACGGGCAGAAATCCTCACCAGCCCATGAACACTATATAAAGGCCTTTCTTCCACCTCCAACTTCTAACCCTAATGTCTTGTTGAGCTCCACCATTGCTACACCCCATTTTGCTCAATACTCTCAATCCCTCCACCAAAACTTGTTAAAACTTTGGGGATTGGGAGAGCAAGACCCGATCTACATCTTGACCAAACCAAATCGTGTTCCCCGCAACATTTCTTCCCCATTGACTTGTTACTCTTGGAGCTTGGGCTCCTAGGCAGTTAGAGGTTCCTCCGGAAGCTTCCTTGCTTGTGATGTGCTCCAGAGAAGTTTGTAAAGGTGTGGTGGTCGCCTTCAAGACCAACCCCGAGTGTTTCGAGGCTCATCCGTTGGGGGTGACTCGAAGGAGAATACAGTGAGCCTTCAGTGGCGTTCCGCAAGCTTTGGCTCCGGCACCGCTCCAAACGGAGATTAGCTCTTCCCCAAGGAAGAGTGAACTTCGGGTTAAAATCCACGTCCTCGTCTCACTTGTGGTTAATCCTTTCTCGCACCTTACTTTGTTGTTGTATGCTTGTTGGCTTGCTAAGTAGTTTGTTGCCTAACATATTTATCTTGGAGCTTGCTTGTCATATAGGTTGCATTCACCTAGTTGCATATCTAGCGAACTCTTTTATCCGCTAAGCCTTAAAATCTACAAGAAAGATTAAAATTTGTAGTCTCCTATTCACCCCCCCCCCCCCCCCCGCCCCTCTAGTCGACCGTATCGATCCTTTCAAAGGGCCCAGGATTGCTATACGTGAGCAAGACGTTGAACTACCGAGGGACGCAAATGTACGAGCTTGTGAGTGGCCATCCGACGATTTTATGGTCGAAGCAGGCTTTAAGGAGGAATTCGACGCGTATGTGCGTAATGCCGATCTGGAGGACTTCTCACAAGATAAGTGTCCTCAGTACTATCAATTAACTAATTCATTTGTGTGAAGGTTTAAATATAAATGTACACGTAATTCTCCGAGTTTCCTATTTGATATTTATGATACATCTTATACCATGGACTTAGAGGATTTTACAACTGCTTGCAAACTTTCACAGTGGGGCAATATTAATGATCCCCACAAATCTGAATTTAGAGATCTTCTTGCTAGTATTACTGTGGGAGAATCTAGGGATATTGCACAAGCTACCATAGGGAGCATTCATTTTCCTGCTATACATTATTTTGCTCTCTTCATTGGTAGATGCATTAATGGTAAAGACGAAGCATGTCATATGTGTGTCCCTGATGTGTGTCCCTGATCTTAGTGTCCTCAAGAGTGCCATGTTAGGTAATAAAGATTATAACTTGGGGGCAATAGTTGCATGTAGGTTGCATAATAATGGTAGAGCCGAAGATTTATTTGGAGGAATTTATGCGACCCGTGTGGCAAATTATCTTGGTATAGCCCCACGAGAGGGGTATATGATGTTACCTCCTGCTTATTTAGATTATGACACTATGGTCCAACATCATTTTCTTAAGAGGAATGAACAATTCCTCCAATATCGACTAATCTTTGATAGACGTAGCGCTGTCCATGTTACTCTTCCTGCTCCTCTCCTTTTTGATTACCAGGCAAGAGGAAGATATGTTGTTACCAGGGAGGAAGCAGCTGAACACGAGGGTTGAGCGGAGGCGGCTCGCCAGCATGCCACAGCTCAGGAGGCATTTGCATCTGCATCTTAGTACGACCCCAGTTACAACTACGGATATCAGCCAGGCTACCCTTGGCATTAAACCAACTTAGGCCAAAAGCCTAAGCTTGGGGGAGTACGTATTTCAAACCGACTTTACATTCATGTTCACACACTATTCTAGTCGTCGGTGCTCATACTCTTCATTGTATTATCCATGCTAGTTTAAATTTCTTTTTCTAGTTTTCTTCTTGTGTCTTTGATAAACCTTAAGAAAAACAAAAAAAAATTAGTTATTTTAATTTCCATGCTTGTAGTAGAAATTAAAATGAAAACCCAAAAAGATTTCTCGTTCTTCTTCTTACCTGTTGGGAGCTTTCCCGTGTAAATAGTTTTATTTTCTTTTCTTTTCTTTGGGGGTCAAGAGTAGAAGACCATAGTGAAAATGTTTAGTGGCTCTCATATGCATGATTGTTTATTTAACTTAGAGCCCATATTACCTTGTCTTCTCTCTTGAGTTGAATGCTTGCAGATTCCAGCTTAGTCCAATGCACGTGCACTATTATTATTATACACATCGTTCGGTCGTGCAAGTTTTTTTCGAAAAGGGGGGGGGCTCTCCGGCCTCTGCATCAGAATGATGCATACGACCACATTTATAAATAAAAAGGTTCAACAAGGTCTTACAGTCTTGAAACAAAAAGAGAGGCTAGCTCACAAAGAGCCTCAACGCCAAAAACAAAAACAAAAGGCCCTAGAGCCACAACCGGCTGGCAAAACAAAGATAGGTAAACTAATCGCCTATCCTATTACATGACCGCCATCCAAACCGGTTGAAGATATCCCGCGCTACCATCTCCCATCGGACAGATCCAGTAACCAAACGCTCCCTAGCCTCCGTCGGAGTGAGTAAGGACCACATACGGATCAGTGTTGTAGCTTGGAATAAAACCTGCAAAAAAATGGATATTTGTTGTTCTGTTAAAAGCCAAATCATTTCTGTAGTTCCAAATTGCCCACAACAACACACATACTCCTATACGAATGTGTCTAGCTGTATCGGACTCTATCCCAACAAGCCACGTTCCAAATAACGTACTGACTGAATTCGGAGGAGTACGTGCAAGTGAAAGGCAATAATGACGACATATGATGGACTGATTGAGATGAGAAAAGCTGGTATGAACTCGACCTCTCTTGCGTTTGTAAATATGATGAGTTCATCGTTCCTGATTCAGCTTATTATGAAGTAAACATATTTGCAACGACATTTAGAGATTATAGTTGCTTGTGCCATGCTTGATTAGCTATGAGTTATAATGGTTTACCTTGCGTGCCAACATGCTATTAGAATGATTATGATGTGGTATGATGGGATGGTGTCCTCCTTTGAATGAATTGAGTGACTCAACTTGGCACATGTTCACGCATGTAGTTGAAACAAATCAACATAGCCTTCATGATATTTATGTTCATGGTAGATTATATCCTACTCATGCTTGTACTCGGTGTGAATTAATTTTAATGCATGTTTATGATTGTTATCGCTCTCCCAGTTGGTCGCTTCCCAGTCTTTTGCTAGCCTTCACCTATACTAAGCGGGAATACTCCTTGTGCATCCAAACTCCTTAAACCCCAAAGTTTTCCAATGAGTCCACCATACCTTTCTATATGCGGTATTTACCTGCCATTCCAAGTAAATTTGTATGTGCCAAACTCCAAACCTTCAAATGAAATTTTGTTTTGCATGCTCGAGCAGCTCATGTTTCAACTAGGGCTACCTATATCCTCCATGCTAGGTGGGTTATTCTCAAGAGGAGTGGACTCCGCTCCTCGAAAGGGCCGGTAACCGGGATGCCCAGTCCCATGATCCAAAAAGATCAAAGCAAATCAAAATAACTAAACAAAACTCCCCCAGGGCTGTTGTTAGTTGGAGGCACTTGTTGTTTCGAGCAAGCCATGGATTGATACTTGTTGGTGGTGGGGGAGTATAAACTTTTACCATTCTGTTTGGGAACTGCCTATAATGCATGTAGTATGGAAGATACAGCCATCTCGTATTTGTTGCGTTGACAGTGAAAGTATGCCACTCAAAATGTTATTCAATCTCTATTTTAAAATCGAGCTCTGGCACCTCTACAAATCTCTGCTTCCCTCTGCGAAGGGCCTCTCTATTTACTTTTATGTTGAGTCATCATCCCTCTTATTAAAAATCACCCGCTGGAGAGCACATTGTCATTTGCATTCATTATAATTGGTTTATATTGGCTATGACTTGACTGGATCTCCTTTACCATGAATTACAATGTCTAGTCAGTCCTTGATCTTTAAAGATGCTCTGCATTTATGTTTTGCAGTCTCAGAAAGGGCTAGCGAGATACCATTTTGCTATATCATATTATGATTGTTTTGAGAAAGTATTGTCATCCGAGTTTTATTATTATGGCTCGCTAGCTGATTATGCCATTGATATGAGTAATTGTGAGACCGAGGTGTTATTGTGAGTATGGTTAGTTCATAATACTTGTTGAAACTTGAATGCTGGCTTTACATGTTTACAACAACAAGAGCAAATAGAGTTTGTAAAAGTTTTTCTTTATCACTTTCAGTTTATCAACTGAATTGCTTGAGGACAAGCAAAGGTTTAAGCTTGGGGGAGTTGATACGTCTCCAATGTATCTACTTTTCCAAACACTTTTGCCCTTGTTTTGGACTCTAACTTGTATGATTTGAATGAAACTAACCCGGACTGACGCTGTTTTCAGCAGAACTGCCATGATGTTGTTTTATGTGTAGACAACAAAAGTTCTCGGAATGACCTGAAAATCCACGGAGGCACGTTTTGGAAAATATAAAAAATACTGGCGAAAGAATCAAGACCAGGGGGCCCACACCCTGTCCACGAGGGTGGGGGGCGCGCCCACCCCCTGGGCGCGCCCCCCCTGTCTTGTGGGCCCCCTGAGGCTCCACCGACATCAACTCCAACTCCATATATTCTATTTCACGGAGAAAAAATCAGAGAGAAAGTTTCATCATGTTTTACGATAGGGAGCCGCCGAGAAGCCCTAATCTCTCTCAGGAGGGCTGATCTGGAGTCCATTCGAGGCTCCGGAGAGGGGGATTCGTCGTTATCATCATCATCAACCATCCTGCATCACCAATTTCATGATGCGCACCGCCGTGCGTGAGTAATTCCATCGTAGGCTTGTTGGACGGTGATGGGTTGGATGAGATTTACCATGTAATCAAGTTAGTTTTGTTAGGGTTTGATCCCTAGTATCCACTATGTTCTGAGTTTGATGTTGCTATGACTTTGCTATGCTTAATGCTTGTCACTAGGGCCCGAGTGCCATGATTTCAGATCTGAACCTGTTATGTTTTCATGAATATATGTGTGTTCTTGATCCTATCTTGCAAGTCTATAGTCACCTATTATGTGTTATGATCCGACAACCCCGAAGTGGCAATAATCGGGATACTTCTTGGTGATGATCGTAGTTTGAGGAGTTCATGTATTCACTAAGTGCTAATGCTTTGTTCCGGTTCTCTATTAAAAGGAGGCCTTAATATCCCTTAGTTTCCGCTAGGACCCCGCTGCCACGGGAGGGTAGGACAAAAGATGTCATGCAAGTTCTTTTCCAGAAGCATGTATGACTATATACGGAATACATGCCTACATTACATTGATGAACTGGAGCTAGTTCTGTATCACCCTATGTTATAGCTATTACAAGAGGAATCGCATCTAACATAATTATCCATCATTGATCCAATGCCTACGAGCTCTTCACATCTTGTGCTTCGCTTATTTACTTTTCTGTTGCTATTGTTACAATCACTACAAAACCCAAAAATATTACTTTTGCTACTGTTACCTTTATTATCATACTACTTTGCTACTAAATACTTTGCTGCAGATACTAAGTTATCCAGGTGGGGTTGAATTGACAACCCAACTGCTAATACTTAATACTATTCTTTGGCTCCCCTTGTGTCGAATCAATGAATTTGGGTTGAATACTTTACCCTCGAAAGTTGTTGCGATCCCCTACACTTGTGCGTTATCAGGCACGTTCATTCAATTTACTCGAACGAGCGGTTTTTCACTTCGGCTATAAATACCCCTCCCCTTTCTCTGAGCTCATTTACTTTGCTCGATCTCTCTTCCTCGCCCGAGCTCTCTAACCTAGCACCGCCGCTACATTCCATCATCGCCGGTGAGGAAGAGCTTCGCTGCCTCAACCTCGTTGCCGTCGTACTCGCGTCGGCCGCACAAATCTTCACCTCCACCGCCACCGTAGTTGTCTTCCTCCGCCAGTTAGGGTGTGGAAGATCTGAACAGTTGAACTTCCACAGTTCACCTCTCAGTTCATCGTGTTCTTCGTCAAGGGTAAATAAAATTCACTTTTACTGCCCTTGTTGATTCTGATGATTTCCACAAAATCTTCAAAAGGTGTTTATTCTTCAACTTTCATATCTGTAAACACCAATTGTTGCTTCTGTTCTTGATTTGTTTCCCTAAGATGTCTTTTCTTCAAGATTCCTCAATTGTGTGGATATTCAATCTATACAACTCTGGAACCTAAGACAAGAACTCTTAGTGAAATTCCTCAAGACTCCTCTGGTCAAATTCCTCAAACTTGATTCCTTTTAAAAACAAAATTCTAAGAACACATATGACCTCTCCAAATTCTTCGCAGTTATACTCTATTCACAGGTACACATGTCTGCTACTGAATCACTAGGTTCTCATCAACTTAACTCATTTGTAGCGTTCCTCGAAGAAAAACTGCATACCTCTTCAGAGACCTCTATTGTTCACAATCCTCAGTGAAGAAAATGGCTGATGGTAAGCATCCTCCGAAGGGAGGAAAGAGGCCTGAGAAAAACAATGCCTTCGAAATCCCTGAAGAAATATATGAAGAATAATGTACTCCTGATGAAGCCAAGTATGGCAAGGAGAACAAAAATCAGCGCAAGGTGCGCATTCAGCGGATCGAACGCAGATGGGCAAGAGAATGGAGGGAATATCGGTATGTCACTCCCAAGTACATGAAGAAATTCTTTGTCAATCCTCCATGCCCAAGACCTCCGTTGGCTCCAGGCCAAGAAGCTGACCCCACTAGCATCAGAAGAGGTGAGGAATTTCCCAAGGAGTGGGAAAAGCACCAAAGAAAGTTGGCCAAAGTAGCAAAAGAAGAAGTGAAGAAATTCAATGAAGATTCTGTTGTTGCTGCTGCTGAGGCCTCTGCTAGCAAGCTCAAGAAGGCTATGCTGAAGAAATCAGCTATGAAACCACCTTCTTCAGCTGCAATTCCCTCACGGCCAAGCTCATCAAAGCCCTCACGGCCATCTGCTCAAGCAACATCGTCAAGTGCAGCTCCTCCTCCTACAAAATCCTCAACTGCACCTGCAAAGTCCACAACACCTATGCTTGCCATGTGCCAACGGACTGCTGGCATCTCAATTGCTTCAGGAGCCTCTGCTAGTTCCTCAGCTCAGCCTCAGTCCTCAATAGCTCCAATATTGCTAAAGAAAAAGGCTGCTGCTGGACGCGGTAGAAGGCCAAGTCCTCACAAGAAGCAGGTCGCCTTTGAAATTCCATCAAGTGGTGATGAAGCTAATGATGATGAACTTGCTGAGATCATCAAAGACTGCCAACACCAGGCCGCTAGTGCCAAAGGCAGTGCTATGCCACTTTTGCTAGATCCGAAGAAGATCCTCGACTTCATAGATCTATGGCACAAAGATTCCAACACACCGCTGCCAGAACTGAATCTTTCGCCTGTAGAAAGTCACATGTTGACCGCCTTTATCATTGAAGAAAAATGGAAATTTGATAAGACCAGGCAAGTGAAGAAAACTCAGTACAAGAAGGAGTGGTTACTGAAGAAGAATGTTGTCAACATGTCTCCTAAAGAACTTGTGACTCTTCAGACTGAGATCAAAGCTCTCAGTGATGAACTTGACGCATACCGTTCAGATTGGCTAGGCGCCAAGGTCAAATTTGTCAGACTGGCAAAAGGCTTCAAGACCAATGTTGCTGCTGAAGCGCAACAAGAAATTCCTCAAGGTGAAGCATCTGCTCAGCCCACTAAAGAACATGCCAGCACAGCTGATGAAAATCAGCTTGTTGATAATACTGAGAGTGCCAGGGCTGCAGAAGAAATTCCATCTCCTCATGAAACTGCCAGGGCAACCATCAATGTTACGCCTGAACATCAACCCAGGCCAGCTGAAGAATCTGCTGCTATGCCTGAAGAAACTGAACCTGCCAGGGCAACTGCATCAGTTGTGCCTGAAGAAGCTGTGGCTCTTTCATCTGCTCCTCCTGTAGAGTCATCACAGATAAAAAGCATCAACCTTCCTTCTACATCAGAAGCAAAGAAGACAAACGCTGCAAAAAGGGCAGCTGTGAAGAAAAGGAAAGCATCTGCAACCTTAGAGTCTTCATCTCCAAAGAAAATGAAGACTTTGACAAGCTCATTCGCCAATCCGATTGATGTTGTTCCTCTGTCAAGCATGCCAACAAAGGAGATTGTTCCCTTTGGTGAGGAATATGTCATCCCTTGTCGGATGTTGGGTTCCGGCAGACCCTTAAGGTTTGAACTCTAGGGTGCGCGCGAAGATCTTCCCCCCTACCAATCTACATCTGATCACCTTGCGAGAATCTAAGCTAAACGATGGGTAACAGGAGGGACACCAGATTTATACTGGTTCGGGCCACCGCTTTGCGGTAATACCCTACTCCAGTGTGTGGTGTGGTGGATTACCTCAAGGGCGGAAGATGAACAGTACAAAGGAAGAACTGCCTCGCGAGAGGTGTTCTTGAGCTAATGCGGTGTTCTACTTAGGGTGAATCTTCCCATCTCCAGGTGATCTACCGAATGATCTACCCGATCCCTTCTACTGTGGTGACTAGCCCTATCTATAGGGGCCCTGGTCCTCTTCCCAAATATTGAGCGGGAAGGGCACCAACAATGGCCATTTTGAAGGGGAACATGTAGTACAAGTTATCATGACTAAAGCTGGTCTTTGGCTGCCAAAGGCACTGGTGATGGCGCCGTCTTGGGCTCCACGGTGACCTCCATCCTGCCGCTCTTCTAGTCTCGGTCTCATTGCACTGAAATGGTAACCTTTGCCTGATGCCTCGGTACTCCACGCCTGTGCTTGCCCCCTTTGCACTAAAGAGGAAACAAGGACACTGCGCGGGCCGGCACCTGCCTGGCGCCCGCCTGGTCTCGATCGTCATGGCTTGCGTCATGACCACCTCGTGAGGTACCCTTGCCTTGATCTCTCCGCCTCCTCGCGAGCCTGCCTGGCGAGGCTGCTCCTAAAGAAGTCTTGTGTCGTCCGCCCCGCGAGGCTTGGCCCCTCGCGAGGGTCTTGAGTTTTGCAGTGATGAAGATGGGCCGTACTGGGACACCACTCGAGCCACGCCGCAGGCCGCAGGCAGGCAAGTCTGGGGACCCCCATTCCCAGAATGCGGACAGTAGCCCCCGGGCCCAAGGCGCGCTCAGACTTGGCTTAGCAGAGAAGCGAAGGGGCAAGTGCGGAGCGCCACGGGGCCCATCAGCCTGCGGCCTTGGGCACCGCATGGCGGTTGATTGGACGTGGGCACCTCCGCTTCCACACGCTGCCTCGGCAATTTCTTGACTGACAAAAAGGCTGGCCCGGGGTTAGCCTTACTTTCATTACTCTCTTTCGCCTCGCTTTAGATCTCCTTTCTTGCTCTTCGCCCTCCTGCTTCCTAAATCTCCAGATTTGTCGCAGCCTTTCATCTCCAGCAAGCAATGGCGCCCCGCAAGACCGCGGCCGGGGCCCCATCGTCCTAGTACTCGCCGGCTCTGGATTCCCCCAATATAACAGAGAAGAATCTCACCCTCAAGCGCCAGATGGCGGCAGCGCAGAGCAACGAGATGAGGGAGACCGAGCTCCGGCTTGGCTCCGCCCGGCCGGAGGACAAGGGGAGCACCTTCTACCCCCTCTTCATGAGCGTCGTCATTGCTGGTCTGGTGCCTCCTTTCTTTGAGTTCTTCCTTGCCGTCCTTCACCAATATCAGTTGCATGCTCAGCATCTCCACCCCAACTCCGTTCTTCTTCTGTCGATCTTTGCCTACTACTGTGAGGCGCATGTTGGGGTAATGCCCTCCGTGGCCCTGCTGCGCCACTTCTTCTTCCTCCGGGTCACTGGCGCCAATATCTCGGCGTGCGCGAGTTTTGTCGCGTACTCCAAGGCCAACACCATCTCGAAGGCCGGGAAGAGGGCCGACGGCTTCCGGAGCAAGTGGGTCGTGGTGGACGCCAGGTGTAACAACCCCCTGCTGGAGCTGCCCAGAGAGCAGTCCGAGGCCGTTGAGGCATGGTCCCGTGCAAAGCTCGACGACCGGCGGGCGAAGCTGGTGCTAGAGAAGATGAACAGCGACCTGAGGCCGGGTAATCTGAGGGCGGCGAAGCTGACCGAGGCCACGCTCTTGAGGGAGTTCTTGTCGCACCGGGTGGCCCCTCTTTAGGCGCACTCGCGCCCGCTGTGGAGGCTCGAAGATGCGGACGTCGTCTCAGCCTGAGCTCGGATGCCCTAAATGACGAGGATCTGGCCGCAGCCCTCCGCTTCTTGGTCGGAGAGGACGCGGCAGGCCTGGAGGATGCTCCGGTCCCCTTGTTCCTTCGCGATGACTGGGAACAGGTGGTGGACACCATGCCCACCTTCGACGGGGTCAGTCTGGTGCCAGTGGAGGCCCCTGAGGGCCAGGCGGCGACGGCGACGGTGGACTTGTCCTCTGGTGACTCCAGCGGGGGAGAGGAGGAAGACGACGAAGAGGATGAGGAGCGTGACTCAGAGGCGACCTTCGAGGGGACGGGGGAGACTTCCCCCTGGCGCAGGTCCAGCGCCCTCTGCTCCATGCCTGATGACGATGAGGCCGGCGCCAGGCGAGGGGGGAGGACCCGCCCTTGATCCCGAAGAAGGATAGGTCCAGGCTGATCTCTCGAGGGTCTACCCCAGCCCTCGTGCCGGCCGAAGCCAGCTCTAGCCCTTCAGGTGCGCCTTCCTCTGCGGCTGGGCCTCCCGAGGTTGAGCCCCGCAAGAGGCTTTTGGGCTTCAAGCTTGGCCGGAGTCCTGGGATCCCGCGGCAGCCAATTAGTAAGTACTTGAACTCCGCCTTGCTCCTGTCTTTTGCCGTCGAGGTTGGACATCTTTTATTGGGTAGGCTGCTACCTGCGGTGAAGAGGCTGAAGGGAGACGCGGTGACCCCGCTTGGAACGGTCTCATCGACCGTGGCCACGTCTTCACTCGCAGGGAAGGGAGGCAGCGGGGCCCGCACTTCCCCTGCCCGATCATCCTCGCGAGGCCAGCAGGGACGCTCCGGCGAGGAGTCAGCCCCTGTGACCCCGTTGACTTTGGAGGCGCCTGTGCTTGATGCTGTCACCGAAGTTGCCAAGGCTCAGGAGGTCCCTTCCTCCCAAGCTGTGATCATGCTGCCATCTTCTGCTCCTACTCTGCCGGCTCCTGTCTCCTCTGCCTCCTCCGTCGCCTTGGACCGTGCTGCCGACAAGCTAAGTCGGCTGCGGGAGGATCTCCGGGGCACGGACACCCGCTTTGTGGCCGGGCGCCTAGAGTTGGTCTCCGGTTGGGTTCGCTCTGACGCCTCCGTCCGAGCGGCACTGAGCCAGGCTGTGACGGCTTCCGAGGAGGGGAAGCAAGTCACCTCCTAGCCATAGCCGCTCGCGATGCAGCGTTAAGGGATGCTTCCACTGCCGAGGGCCGCTGCAAGACGCTGGAGGGCAAGCTGCAAGGGCTGTGTGATGAGCTCGCCAAGGAGATTCACGACCGCCAGGCGAATGAGGAAGAGATGAAGGCTTGGGAGGCTGCCATCAAGGACGCTGAACTCTCAGCCGACCGCAGCCGGCTGAAGACGCTAGAGCAGGTGCTGAAAACGGAGAGGGTTGAGCTGGATGCCAAGGTGGAGGTCTTGGCCGAGGACCGCGCGGCCTTCACACGCTATGAGGAGAGGCCTCGCACGGCGCTGAAAACGCTTTATGAAGGGGGCCTGGAGAAACCACTGGCCGTAGCCAAGGAAGGCCCCACCAAGCTGGTTCCCTTCCTCGTCAAGGCGCTTGAGGAGGTCGTGATTGGCATCGGCCCCATGGCCGAAGTTGAGGCTCACGTCCTTTCCTCCGCAGCGCTGACGCGGATCCTTACCCACGTCTACCTCCGCACCCCCGATGCCAACCTTGACGACATGCTGGAGCTCGTGGATGCCAAGCGCTCCACCGCTGCTGCCGAGGCCGTAAAGGGTCGAGCGGAGGCCTTGCTAGCAAAGTTCCGCGCCTTCAACACCGTGCCCAAGCGAGGTGCTGCCGGCTCCACGGCCTCGGGGGGTGGAGCTGACAAGCGCGACTCCACCACGAGCGGTGGCGCAGCCTAGGGGTGATCTTCTCGCGGCCTCTTTCCTGCTTCGATTCCTGCAACATGCACCGTGCCTCGTGGAGGCGTTTAAATTTGTGTTTCGCATTGTGAGAACAATCTATGGTCTGTAATATTTGCTTCTGGATTTGCTAGATTTTGCGATTTCCTTCCTATTTGCTTGTGTTCTACGTTGGCAGGGCTCAGCCCCGTGCATACCTTAGCCGCCATTAGCCCCAACCAGATCACTAGGACGGGACTAAGGAGTGAGGGGCTACATGACAAGTTAGGCGCCTGAGTCGCCATGCTCAGGAGTCCCCCTTGACGTGCAAACAGCAAATAGGGAGGGGTGGAAGAGAGGTTCTGTCGTTCTACGTCGGCAGGGCCCGGCCCCGCGCATACCTCGACCGCCGTTAGCCTTCAGAACTAAGGAGTGAGGGGCTACATGACCAGTTAGGCTCCGGAGTCGTGATGCTCAGGAGTCCCCCTTGACGCTCAAACGGGTCTTCATACCTTGGCTCCGCTCGGGGAGGGGCGTGCGACGACCAGGTATGTGGGACCTGGCTGGGTGGCGTGTGCTCGGGCATGGCCCGGGCGCAGCCCCCGTGCCCAGCCCCCTCGCGCGGCACTCCTGAGGGGAGGCATTGCGATGAGGTCAGACATTGAGCTTTGGGCTCCTTGAGGTTGATACAGCCGTGGGCTGCCCTCATTTGTTTATCACCAGCGCGGAGCATAGCGCTTCCATATGTGTACGGGCATAGCCACTCTCGGCAATGTCGTCAGCCAGCGCGGAGCATGGTGCTTCCACTGGTACGTGGGAGGGGGATCCCCTTCGGGAGGAGCCCCCGGGGCGTGTACAGCCCCGCCCTGACACGTGGCCGGCACGGTAGGGCTATGAGAGGTGTATCTGGGCACCCGTGAGGCAGCGCAGGACTCACGAGGCCCTACCTCGAGGCGGGTTGCGCCTGGCTCTGGGCCTTTGTCGGTGGTACGTTCATGCAAGATGGTTAAAATGCAAATGCTCTATGTCATCAGGTCACGGCCCTCGAGCGATCTCAGCCACCGCTGGTATGCCAGATCACGATGCCATGGACAAGGCCAGGGGGTGAGGGCTGGAGAGCCAGTAAGAGCTCTTGAGTCGCGATGCTCAGGCGCCCCCCTCTTAATGTGCAAGTGATTTGCATGAGGAAGGATAGGCCCATGGTAGGCGGAGGACGATAATCATAGGCAGGTTAAGCATGGAAAAGCAAACCAACTCAGATAGATGCAGAGAAAGGTACACGCCACTAGGTCAGGCCCAAGCGGCTTGGGGATGATGCAGCCCAAGGGGCGCCCCAACAAGGTAAGCTGAAGACGTAAGCAAAATGGATACATGCCGCGGGGACAGACCCACGCGACCTGGGAATGATGCATCCCTGAGGGCACTCCCAGCTGAAATGAAACTTGAGAGAAGTCACCTAATACCATTGCAGGGCGAGCGTCGGAGTAGCTGATGGTGCGTGGTGACGAAGCCCATCCTCACGAGCCTTCAGGTCTCCGAGCCTCGGGAGGCTCAGGAGGTCCGGGCGGCTCGGCGAGGTCCATCTCCATTTCCTCCAGGAGTGCATGGTGCTTGGCCACCTGAGCTTCCAGAATGCTCCTCATTAGGCGCTGGTGAGCAGCAGCCGCATTCTGCAGGCCGAAGGGCGTGCGAACGTAGCTGTGTGGTGGACCCTCGCAACGCCCCACGCGCGAAGGCCAGAAGCACTCCTGAGACGCGACTCGGTTGAGCCCTGGGTAGTCGATGCAGACGCGCAGCCCTCCATCCTCGCCTGGATGGGGAGCTACGCGGGGTAGGCGGCGATCGCCGTGCATGAATCTCGATTCCTGCAGCTCCTGAGTGATCTTGGTGATGAACTCCTGAGGGTTGGGCTCTCCTTGCCTCATGCCTTCCTGAGGGAGATGTGCCGCGAAGCACGGCTCCAAGTGGTGCCCGAGCGCCTCCCTCGTGACCTTGGTAAAGTCAGTGGCTCCCCAGGAGAGAGCCCCCGAGCCTTGCCCGAGGAGGGCACCGAGCGCGCCTTCCTATGCAGCAGAGGGTGGCGCCCCTGGGATGGGCGCAGGTCCTGATGTGGCGCCTCCGGAGGTGCCTGCCTCCTAAGGCCTTGAGCCAGGTGATGTCTTCTTCTTCTTGGGAGATGCTTCAGGAAGGTTTCCACTCTTGCTGTCTGGGTCTTCAATTGACGTGGCTTGGAAGGCGTGCTCAAGAGAGCACACCGCATCCTTCTCTTCACAGCGGACCGTGATGACCCCACCACTTCCTAGCATCTTGAGGACGTTGTAGCCATGGTGAGTCACTGCCATAAACTTGGCCAGAGCGGGATATCCGAGGATGGCATTGTATGGCAGGCGAATGTGGGCGAGGTCGAAGTCAATGAGCTCGGTACGGTAGTTCTTGCGCTGCCCAAAGGTGACAGGGAGGCGAACCTGCCCTATCGGGATAGTGGAACCATCTGTGACTCCTGAGAAGGGCTTGGTTGGTTGAAGATGATCGTATAGCACTTGGAGATTGTTGAACGTCTCGACGGACAGGACGCTGAGCCCTGCTCCGCTGTTGATGAGGGTCCTGATAACTTGCACATTGCTGATGACTGGGAAAAGAGCATTGGGAGGACACCGGCCATTGCCGCACACTTGAGCTGATCCGCTGAGCTGAACATGATGGCGCATGCAGACCACCTGAGGGGGCGCGTGGCCTCAAGCTTGGGGAGGACTGCATTCACCTCGCGAGCAAACTGCTTGAAGATGCGCTGAGAGGCTAGGGCTTGGGCACCACCCAAGATGCAAGCGATTGCACGCGGCTCCTGGAAGCCCCCAGCCCCCTCGTCCTGATGATGGTCGTCATTCCTTCTTGGCGGTGGTGGCAGAGGAGGAAGTCATGCGTTGCCTTGTCGGCGATCCTCACGAGGCTGATCCTTCCAAGCCCCCTCGCGAGGATGGTCCTGCCAGCGGTCCTCGCGAGGCCGGTCACGCCACCCTTGGTCGTAGCCCCGATCGTCCTCCGCCTCTTCCTCCGCCTCGGTCGTAGCCCCGATCGTTGCGCTCGGGGTGTCGACCAACACAGCCTTCTCGCATGGCCCTAAGCTCTTGACATTTGTTGGTGTTGTGGGTGTGGAGATCATGGTACACACAGTACCGGCTGCCTTTCGGCGACTCTGGCTGGTCCCTACCGCGCTTCATGTCCGGCTCTGCTGCGAGCACAGCTGCTCCCTTATGCTTCACATCATTGGCCTTGGCCTTCTTCTCCTCTGGGTCTGCTGCTGGGAGCTCGAGAAGGGAGAGGCGTCCCTCCTCAGCCCTTGTGCACTTGGTCGCCAGGTTGAACGACTCCGAAGATGTGCATAGATCTTCGTGGATTGCCAGCTCCTTCATCTTGATGTCGCGGACGCCGTCAGAGAACGCCGAGATGATGGCCTCCTCGGTCACCTTGGGAATCTTGAGGCGAGCATTGTTGAAGCGCTGGATGTACTTCTGCAAGGTCTCCCTAGGTTGCTGCTTGATGCGGTGCAGGTCACCCACGGCCGGCGGACGGTCGCGAGTGCCCTGAAAGTTGGTGATGAAGCGAGTGCACATCTCATCCCAGGAGAAGATCGTGCCAGGAGGCAGGTTCAGGAGCCAGGTGCGGGCATCGTCCTTGAGTGCCATGGGAAACCAATTCGCCATGACCTTTTCGTCCCCGTTGGAGGCTTCGATGCCCAGCTCATAGAGCTGCAGGAACTCCGCGGGGTCGGCAGTGTTGTCGTAGCAAGGGGGCAGGTCAGGTTTGAACTTGCTTGGCCAGGCAACATTGCATAGCTCGGTGGTGAAGGCGCGGCAGCCTGCGGTGGCCACCAGAGCTCTCTGCTGATGCGGGGCTTGCTCCTGGGGATTCCCGTGCGCCGCTGCTTGGAGCAGGGCGGGGTCTTGACGTGCTGGCGCAGGGATGCGGTCATGGCGTATTGGTGCCGGGAGCATGCGAGCACCTTCTTGGGGACGACGGATTTCTTGGCAGCTCCTTTCTTGTCGTGCGGGTGCTGGATGCGGTGGATCTCGTCCTGGGGCCGCGCGCCTTGGAGCTAGGGTGCCTTCTTGGGGAGGAGGTGGAGGAGGCATCTCCTGGGCTGCACCACCCGTGCAGTACGGAGGGTGAGGCAGCGAGACGGACGGCGCAGGGGAGCCCCATGCGGCGCTGACGAGCTCGGTGATGCGAGCGAGCCACTCCTCGTAGAGGTCGTCGACAGGATGGTAGTGCAGGAGCTCACGTGCCAGGAGCAATGCGGCGTGCGCGTCCGTGGGGGTGTGACGGGCGTGGGATGACGAACCAGCTGGAGTCAGCGATGGGGTAGCGGTGCGGCCTTCCCGCCGCACCGAAGGATGCATCGACGAGGCCTGCTGCTCGTTCCCTGTCGGGCCGGTGGCGGCGTTGGCGGCAGGCGACGGGGAACGACGGGGACACCCGCCGACGTGAGCCGTCTGGGCGACAAGGGCGGCGAGAGCAGCCCGATGCTCGGCGCGAGCCCGGCGAGCGTCAGCCATGGATACGACGGGTGATCGAACACGGAACAGCGGAAGAAAGATTCCGGCGCACCCCTACCCGGCGCGCCAAATTTCGGATGTTTGTGCGACCGGTTTTCCAGGTATTAAATTCCAGAAAATGGCTGTTGTGCTCACCAGCCCCAGGATAACTGTTAGCTGATGAGGCACCAACTTGATACAGAAATTCCAAGCAAATACAACATATGTAGTACAAGACCATTATGGCCTGTGAGTAGAACAAATGGTTCTAGTGGTTGATGGCGGAAGTGGTCTGAAATCATCGGCGTCTAGGGGACTCCATTTCCCATAGGAACAACTGACCAGGTTAACTCCTATCTTCGCGAGGCTGCTATCACCGTTGCTTAGGTTCTGGGGCTGTTGTCGCGTCGCTCCTCTCCGTGCAAGAAATCTGGCCAACACAATAGCTAGGGACAAGCCAGTGAGTACTTTGAATGTACTCGCAAACATTTTGAACACGGGTATAATACAAATGATAATCGAGCGCTGAAATATTCTATGATCACATCATCAGTAATAAAATAAAATCTCTGATGCATGCATGCAAGTTATTCATATGCAACACAAATAAGCAATAATGGAATGGAAATTAAATGCCGCAGTCGGGCGTTTGTGCGACACCCCATAAAGGGCTTATATCAAAGAGTAAATGACATGCGTGCCACTGTCAGACGTCTGAGCGACATCGTAGAAAGGGCTTATATCGAAATAAATAACAAGCGTGCCACAGTCGGACGTCTGAGCGACATCGCAGAAAGGGCTTATATCAAAATAAATAACAAGCGTGCCACAGTCGGACGTCTGAGCGACATCGTAGTAAGGGCTTATATCAAACTAAATAACAAGCGTGCCACAATCGGACGTCTGAGCAACATCGCAGAAAGGGCTTATATCAAAATAATAACAAGCGTGCCACAGTCGGACGTCTGAGCGACATCGCAGAAAGGGCTTATATCGAAAGTAAATAACAAGCAATGCCACAGTCGGGCGTCTCAGCGACACCACATAAAGGGCTTATAGAATAAATAATCACATTGAATATCCAGGAGGTAGAACCGTCCTAGGGATACTCAATAATTCAAATAATATACTGGGTTAGTCCATAATAAACATAACATAATTATCATAAGTCATCAGTCATGATCCACGTTCTGGTTTAGTAGTTTCTCCTCCGAAGACCGACACTAAGACCGACACTTGACCCAACCCAGACTGTAGTCCTTAACCACGGACACGTCTATTCGAATAGGTTTAATCTTTGCAGAGGGTGTACTCTTTACCCACGAGTAATGGATTCCTTTAGTCCATCAAGACTAATTCCGTCTACGGTATTTTAAATGAAAACACACCTGACTTGCACACACCAGCTTAACTTACCGATGTCTGGAATCACCCACGACACTGTTAAGCAAAACTCTAAGTGGGGAGGCTACAACCTCGATTAGCATGGGATCACAAAATTTATACCGCGCACAAAACTGGGGAAGCTACCCCCTCGGCTACAACCGAAACACCCATGCCCCCTGACCGGATGACTGGCTTTAATCCATGGCCATGGTACCCTCATCCCGGCCCCTCTGTACGGTGTGTGCTAGAAAGGGGTTGACAAATTACTGAACCGTACCCTACCTGTGGCAGGGACAAGTGGTAGCACGAAACAAGTGTGGGGGGTTACTGGAACAAGACTCGATCTACGGTCGACTCAGGAGGTTTATAATTTCCTGCATGACATGTATAACAAATATATTTCAAACAACACAATCAACACTCATTATACCTTACTATGCCATACCGAACACACCCGTCCTGATGGAGACCGGCGACAAGCTCATGCCTACCCAAGGCAGAGGCTTTCCCAGATTCCTTCCGGCATGCATGCAAGGCACATGAGGATGATCACCATCACAAGTGTATTCATTTCCAACAGCAACGAAATCACTTATATGCATTCATGCAAATGATCATATCACATGAAATAACAAGTTCTCCGAGATGAGGTGGTGTTATAAACGTGCCAACGAACACACCATAAATATTATGCTGGGGTTCAGAATGCTTGCCTTCAATGTGTGGAAAGGCAGGGTGCAATCCAAAACTTTTGAAAGTTTGCTTCTCTCTCTCCAAGGTCCTATTTTAAATAAATTTGAATCAACACACAAATTTCAAAACAGCACAAAAAGTTCTCTGAAATTTTTTCAAATAAATCTTAAAATAAACTAGACAATATTTGAGAGAGGTAGGAAAAAGAATCAATTCATTTGGAGTTGTCATTAAAAAGTTACATGCAGTCAAAGTTGTGGTCAAAATCTGTTTTTTTAAGGAAATAAAACAGAAAAAGAAAAACGATTCAGACTGACCACGTCGAAGGCGTATTCTAAAAATACGTTTCCACTTATGCCCGCGTGGATCGGCACTGGGTCCCTGACAGTGGACCCGCCTGGCCCATTGGTCAGGTTTGACCAGTCCACGTGCGCGTCGCCTCCTCCGGCCGAAACAGAGGCGGGGCTCCGGCGAGGCTCGGCGGCGAATGACGGCACCGTTCATAGAACGGAGGCCATCCGCGTGCTCAGGGGATCAAGACGGTCACTCCGGTGGTTGATATGGACTATGGGGTGGACGGAGCTGCCGGCGGTGAGCTTCGCGGCGCACGATGGTCGTCGGGCAAAGTGATTTGTCTCCCGCAATGAGTCCCGATCAAAATCGAATAGGGGGATGGATTCACGAGGGGGAGAGGGAGTTTCTGGTGAAGAGAGTGGAGAGGGGGAGGCTCTGGTGGCGCCGGAATGGCCGGGGCAGTGGCGGCGGCTGCGGTTTCTGGAGATGGGGAAGAAGGCCTCCTTCCGACGATTTCAGGCTATGGGGGGTGCCATGAAGGTGGCCTGAGGTTGCCTCCATGCTCGAATGGGTTCGGGGGCCTCCTTATATACCGCAACGAGGTCGGTTAGCGGCGGCCGTGGATAAGGTCATCGGCGAACCGCCTCCCTGTAGCGTCAGGGCGTCGTGGCGACGACGAGAGCTAGAGGACACTCGAGAGGATGAGGATGAGCTGTTCCAGGGGCAGGTGGCGAGCGGGAGAGGCCTGGGCGGCACCGACCTAGCAGAGGCATGCTGCGGACGCTGGCGTGCCGCCAAGGGCTCTGACGGCGGTGCTGCGGGGCACCAGGGCTGCTTGGCGCGTTCTAGTGAGAAAGGGGAGTGTGTGGCGCGGCTCTGTGGTGTGGGCAAAACCAGGGGCGCGACGTGTCGGCTCGGGCGCGGCACATGCAAAACGCGCGCTCTGCTCGCGCCCAGAGCACGCACAGAACATGCTCGACGAAATGTCAGGGCGTGTTAGAGGTCTCGGGTGAGGCTGGGAATTAGCAGACCTAGGTTATGAGTAGCTAGGAGTCTATTGGACAAGGTAGTTGGGTAAGGGAAGCAAGATCACAGCGCAAGCTAAGACTCATGTCAAAATTGGTCATGCCTACAGGGTGCTTGATAGAATGCCACATGCACCTAGGAATCTCTTGGGGTGGCCAAAACTTCCAAAGTGGGGTCTCTTTAGTTGAAAGAGAGGGTGGTGAG
This sequence comes from Triticum timopheevii, assembly GCA_963921465.1. Lineage (NCBI taxonomy): Eukaryota > Viridiplantae > Streptophyta > Magnoliopsida > Poales > Poaceae > Triticum > Triticum timopheevii. Next base: position 310,978,132 of record OY997262.1, on the reverse strand, counting down.
GTTAGTTTGTTAAAAGGAAAAACTTGTTAGTGCAAGTTTTGCAAAACTTCAGTTTTGGACAAAAAGAAATGGGCATGATTGCAAGCACTTAGAGTCATCCAATGGGTCCACTCTCCTAGACTTAAGGGTTTGGCAAGGTGCACTACAAGCATGAGAAAGCTCAAGGGCCAAAGAGCAAGCAAGAATATGGTTGCTGTACAAACCATCATGTTGGACCAGAATGAATATGAGGTTGATTCACTCAAAACTTTCAAATAACATCACTGGGTTTTTGCAAAAAGTTAATTAACATACTCATATTGACATCCCAAAATTTTGGTGGAAGTTTTAAAGAAATATTTAAATAGGTTGTAATGCAAAATTGCCCACTGGACCAGATTTGAAAATTTGGGATAGAGCTCAAAATATTCAATGAAAGAAATATCTTTTTGCATAAAAGTGATTTAGAAACATCACATGACATCTCCAAATTTTGGTGGGATTTTAAGTAAATTTATCAAATGGTTGTAGTTCAAATATGGCCATATAACCTTGGAAAACCATTTTTCAAGAAAATAACGATCAAGCAAATTAATTATGTAATTAGTTCTACTAATAAAATAAAAAAAAATTGAGAGGTTAAACAAGTCCAATAACATATTTGAAAAGTTTTCTCTTTGGGGAAAACTCCATAATAGCAAGGGAGAAAAAGGTTCAAAAATCAAAAGGGAGCCCAGAAAATAAAAGTTTTAATTTCCTGGCAAAATTTTAATTAGAAAAACAAGATTAAAATTTTGGGGTGTCACAACACTACCCCCCTTAAGAAAAAATCTCGTCCTCGAGATTTGCAAGCAGTGAATGAGTTCGAGCGGTTGTGAGTCTGCTGCCATGGTGCTGTGTGAAAAATGATCCACGTCGTGATAAGATGTACAATGCAGCAACTCAGGGAAAAGAAATCTCACTCCAGGATTTGTCGCTAGAGAACAATAGTAGTATAATAGAGTCAAACCGCAACAGAACTACTCACATTAATAGAAACTAAAAAAATTACTCGCCACGCAAACTCGGAGTACCACGCATAAGTTTTAACTTATAAATAAAAGTTGCAATAATAAATACAGCAGTGATGTCTATAATGAAACTGGTAACTGGATGGGCTCCCGAGAAAACATCTCTGGTACTGGGATACACTCCTCTTCTATCGTGGAAAGTGGATTGACTAGTCGATGAATGCGCCTCTCCTGGTCGGGCCTCAGTGATCTGCCGATGGTGATCTGAGGATTTAAATCAGCAAGACTCTGGAGATAACCCATTACTTGCTGGGTCAAACATTCTTGAGCAATGACGTACTAGACAAGGTTGGCCAGTATGGGGTCTCTCTCAATTCGTCCACCAGGAAAAGATGTTACTTCTCCGGGTGCTGCATGGCTCGGAAAGTAATAATACCCTCGTTCACTGGCATAGGGTACCGCGAATCGAAGGCGAGCGAGCACTTCGTACGCAACAGCTTCTATGGCCATATGCGGGGTCGGCATAGATTTCCCCACGAAGGAGACCTCTGTTGGGTCTTGGTTTGAGTCCACGGGAGGGATGTGTACTGTTGCCCAATATCTCGAGGTGGAAGGGGTGATTCTCGATTTGAACAGCTCGTACTGGGGTGGCTGGGTAGCGCCCATGGTACTACAGGTAAAATCCCACAATATTTTGACAAAACTACCCGGGGTTGCATCTGGGGTTCTCGGATAAATACTAGGGCTCGGCATGGCAGGAAATGGCGCACAAGGTGAGGGGTGCTTGGCAAGGTCACGAGGTGGCCTTTTATAGCACTAGAGCTGGGTCGTTTTACCGTGGTGAAAGGCAATGAATTTGCCAGTTCAGCTCCAAGGGTCGGGGTCAAAGCCACAGATACACACATTTCACTAAAGTGACGTATCACTGTGGGGTTGTCGGGGTGGTTTTGGTAGCTGTGCCCGGAAAATGTAATTGCAGGTTGATATATCCCTGCAAGGTTACAGTGGCACAACGAAAGGCAGCGTTTTATTTACAAGGTCACACGATTACAAAGCGGGGATACACTAGGACTCGACACTGCTTGGTGACTTAGTCTACCTCGTTTATATCCAAGCGGGCGTGCCTTGTGGATGTCGAGGCTTCTCCACGGGTCTCACCGTCGGAATTAGCTGGAGAGGGTTGAGGGGCTACAGGCTCGGGGTAGCGATGATGACCATCGCGGGGATTGTTGGCCACAATCCCGTTGGAGTGTGCTCCCAAAAGACGACGAAGTACTTCTGGGGTAATCAAAGCACCTTGGTTGACGGATGTGGCTGACCTCAGGGTCTCGATCGGGTGTCCGAACAGCACGACTGGGTTGTCGGCGTCGGGCTCGTTTTCTTCTCTCGCCGGGGCTCGACGAACCAGCTCTCCACGAGCAGCGATCAGATCAATGGTGATTTGATCGAACAGTCTCTCTAGTGCACCTACATAGAGCACTAGGTGCAACAATGCAAGATCCGTCTCGTGATCTCCGTTGGCAACTTGGGGTGGTCTGACATACCCTTCACATCTGGGGTAGTAGTAGAAGGAGCGACAGTTAACTCTGGGCGACAAGTGCCGGAGGTTAACTATAGCCTCTCGAGCAGCTAGTTGGATGGATTGTGGCTCAAAGGAAGTTGTCCTTCCGGTGAACCTGTAGGGGCGCTCGGGTGCGAGACCCCTACCGTAGATGTGCACAGTGGCCCAGAATTGACGGCTCTCGCCGCTCATGGATCCTTGGTACACAACATATTCTGGGGGCTCTTCTAACGCATAGGTACGACGGGTGAGGTTTGCGAGTATGGTCACAAAGCCTCCAAGGTTGGTTGCTGTGGTCTCGTTGTGCACGACGGGGCCAGGCATTGTGGCTCGGTTCGGGGTAGACGCTGTGCTGTGCTGGTTTGGGGCTAGCGTGCCCTTTTTATAGTAAAAGGGGACGGAGTCTTCCTTCGCATGGTTGCGAATGAGACATCTTGGGTGCTGGTCACTGGTGCGTGATCGACAGGCTAGGCTGATAGGTTGGGCACCGACTGCCAAAAGTGTCGGGGTCACTGTGTGGCTATCTTGCACGAGAAGCTTGGCTGGGGTGTGGTTATGGTCTGGTGGGTTGGTTTGCCTAAGTTTATTGACCTAGCTAAGATAGGATTAGCCAATGGTCAGCCTGGCTCTGATACCAAGTTTGTCGCGACCGGTTTTCCGGGTATTAAATTCCAAAAAATGGCTGTTGTGCTCACCAGCCCCAGGATAACTGTTAGCTGATGAGGCACCAACTTGATACAGAAATTCCAAGCAAATACAACATATGTAGTACAAGACCATTATGGCCTGTGAGTACAACAAATGGTTCTAGTGGTTGATGGCGGAAGCGCTCTGAAATCATCAGCGTCTAGGGGACTCCATTTCACATAGGAACAGCTGAAGAGGTTAACTCCTATCTTCGCAAGGCTGCTATCACCGTTGCTTAGGTTTCAGGGCTGTCATCGCGTCGCTCCTCTCCGTGCAAGAAATCTGGCCAAGACAATAGCCAGGGACAAGCCAGTGAGTACTTTGAATGTACTCGCAAACATTTTGAACATGGGTATAATATAAATGATAATCGAGCGCTAAAATATTCTATGATCACATCATCAGTAATAAAATAAAATCTCTGATGCATGCATGCAAGTTATTCATATGCAACACAAATAAGCAATAATGGAGTGGAAATTAAATGCCGTAGTCGGGCGTCTGTGCGACACCCCATAAAGGGCTTATATCGAAGAGTAAATGACATGCGTGCCACAGTCAGACGTTTGAGCGACATCGCAGAAAGGGCTTATATCGAAATAAATAACAAGCGTGCCACAGTCGGACGTCTGAGCGACATCGCAGAAAGAGCTTATATCAAAATAAATAACAAGCGTGCCACAGTCGGACATCTGAGCGACATCGCAGAAAGGGCTCATATCAAAATAAATAACAAGCGTGCCACAGTCGGACGTCTGAGCGACATCGCACAAAGGGCTTATATCAAAATAATAACAAGCGTGCCACAGTCGGACGTCTGAGCGACATCGCAGAAAGGGCTTATATCGAAAGTAAATAACAAGCAATGCCACAGTCAGGCGTCTCAGCGACACCACATAAAGGGCTTATAGAATAAATAATCACATTGAATATCCAGGAGGTAGAACCATCCGAGGGATACTCAATAATTCAAAAATATACTGGGTTAGTCCATAATAAACATAACATAATTATCACAAGTCATCAGTCATGATCCACGTTCTGGTTTAGTAGTTTCTCCTCCGAAGACCGACACTAAGACCGACACTTGACCCAACCCAGACTGTAGTCCTTAACCATGGACACGGCTATTCGAATAGGTTTAATCTCTGCAGAGGGTGTACTCTTTACCCACGAGTAATGGATTCCTTTAGTCCATCAAGACTAATTCCGTCTACGGTCTTTTAAATGAAAACACACCTGACTTGCACACACCAGCTTAACTTACCGGTGTCTGGAATCACCCACAACACTGTTAAACAAAACTCTAAGTGGGGAGGCTACAACCTCGATTAGCATGGGATCACAAAATTTATACCGCGTGCAAAACTGGGGAAGCTACCCCCTCGGCTACAACCGAAACACCCATGCCCCTGACCGGATGACTGGCCTTAATCCATGGCCATGGTACCCTCATCCCGGCCCCTCTGTACGGTGTGTGCTAGAAAGGGGTTGACAAATTACTGAACCGTACCCTACCTGTGGCAGGGACAAGTGGTAGCATGAAACAAGTGTGGGGGGTTACTGGAACAAGACTCGATCTATGGTCGACTCAGGAGGTTTATAATTTCCTGCATGACATGTATAACAAATATATTTCAAACAACACAATCAACACTCATTATACCTTACTATGCCATACCGGACACAACCGTCCTGACGGAGACCGGCGACAAGCTCACGCCTACCCAAGGCAGAGGCTTTCCCGGATTCCTTCCGGCATGCATGCAAGGCACATGAGGATGATCACCATCACAAGTGTATTCATTTCCAACAGCAACGAAATCACTTATATGCATTCATGCAAATGATCATATCACATGAAATAACAAGTTCTCCGAGATGAGGTGGTGTTATAAACGTGCCAACGAACACACCAAAAATATTATGCCGGGGTTCAGAATGCTTGCCTTCAATGTGTGGAAAGGCAGGGTGCACTCCAAAACTTTTGAAAGTGTGCTTCTCTCTCTCCAAGGTCCTATTTTAAATAAATTTGAATCAACACACAAATTTCAAAAAAGCACAAAAAGTTGTCTGAAATTTTTTCAAATAAATCTTAAAATAAACTAGAAAATATTTGAGAGAGGTAGGAAAAAGAATCAATTCATTTGGAGTTGTCATTAAAAAGTTACAGGCAGTCAAAATTGTGGTCAAAATCTGTTTTTTTAATGGAAATAAAACAGAAAAAGAAAAACGATTCGGACCGACCATGTCGAAGGCGTATTCTATAAATATGTTTCCACTTATGCCCGCGTGGATCAGCATTGGGTCGCTGACAGTGGACCCGCCTGGCCCACTGGTCAGGTTTGATCAGTCCACGCGCGTGTCGCCTCCTCCGGCCGAAACAGAGGCGGGGCTCCGGCGAGGCTCTGCGGTGAATGACGGCACCGTTCGGAGAATGGAGGCCATCTGCGTGCTCAGGGGATCAAGACGGTCACTCCGGTGGTTGATATGGACTCTGGGGTGGACGAAGCTGCCGGCAGTGAGCTTCGCGGCGGACGGTGGTCGTCGGGCAAAGTGATTTTTCTCCCGCAATGAGTCCCGATCAAAATCGAATAGGGGGATGGATTCACGAGGGGGAGAGGGAGTTTCTGGTGAAGAGAGTGGAGAGGGGGAGGCTCTAGTGGCGCCGGAATGGCCGGGGCAGTGGCGGCGGCTACGGTTGCCGGAGATGGGGAAGAAGGCCTCCTTCCGACGATTTCAGGCTGTGGGGGGGTGCCATGAAGGTGGCCTGAGGTTGCCTCCGTGCTCGAATGGGTTCGGGGGCCTCCTTATATACCGCAACAAGGTTGGTTAGCGGCGGCCGTGGATAAGGTCGTCGGTGAACCGCCTCCCTGTAGCGTCAAGGCGTCGTGGCGACGACGAGAGCTAGAGGACACTCGAGAGGATGAGGATGAGCTGTTCTAGGGGCAGGTGGCGAGCGGGAGAGGCCTGCGCGGCACCGACCTGGCAGAGGCGCGCTGCGGACGCCAGCATGCCGCCAAGGGCTCTGACAGCGGTGCTGCGGGGCACCAGGGCTGCTTGGCGCGTTCTGGTGAGAAGGGGGAGTGCGTGGCGCGGCTCTGTGGTGTGGGCAAAACCAGGGACGCGACGTGGCGGCTCGGGCGCGGCACGTGCAAAACGTGCGCTCTGCTCGTGCCCAGAGCATGCACGGGACGTGCTCGACAAAATTTCAGGGCGTGTTAGAGGTCTCCGGTGAGGCTGGGAATTAGCAGACCTAGGTTATGAGTAGCTAGGAGTCTATTGGACAAGGTAGTTGGGCAAGGGAAGCAAGATCACAGCGCAAGCTAAGACTCATGTCAAAACTGGTCATGCCTACAGGGTGCTTGACAGAATGCCACATGCACCTAGGCATCTCTTGGGGTGGCAAAAACTTCCAGAGTGGGTCTCTTTAGTTGAAAGAGAGGGTGGTGAGGTTAGTTTGTTAAAAGGAAAAACTTGTTAGTGCAAGTTTTGCAAAACTTCAGTTTTGGACAGAAAGAAAAGGGCATGATTGCAAGCACTTAGAGTCATCCAATGGGTCCACTCTCCTGGACTTAAGGGTTTGGCAAGGTGCACTACAAGCATGAGAAAGCTCAAGGGCCAAAGAGCAAGCAAGAATATGGTTGTTGTACAAACCATCGTGTTGGACCAGAATGAAGATGAGGTTGATTCACTCAAAACTTTCAAATAACATCACTGGGTTTTTGCAAAATGTTAATTAACATACTCATATTGACATCCCAAAATTTTGGTGGAAGTTTTAAAGAAATATTTAAATAGGTTGTAATGCAAAATTGCCCACTGGACCAGATTTGAAAATTTGGGATAGAGCACAAAATATTCAATGAAAGAAATATCTTTTTGCATAAAAGTGATTTAGAAACATCACATGACATCTCCAAATTTTGGTGGGATTTTAAGTAAATTTTATCAAATGGTTGTAGTTCAAATATGGCCATATAACCTTGGAAAACCATTTTTGGTTTTCAAGAAAATATAGATCAAGCAAATTAATTACGTAATTAGTTCTACTAATAAAAGAAAAGTTTTTTTTGAGAGGTTAAACAAGTCCAATAACATATTTGAAAAGTTTTCTCTTTGGGGAAAACTCCATAATAGCAAGGGAGAAAAAGGTTCAAAAATCAAAAGGGAGCCTAGAAAATAAAAGTTTTAATTTCCTGGCAAAATTTTAATTAGAAAAACAAGATTAAAATTTTGGGGTGTCACAATGTTGGGTTCCGGCAGACCCTTAAGGTTCGAACTCTGGGGTGCACGTGAAGATCTTCCCCTTACCAATCCGCGTCTCATCGCCTTGCGAGAATCTAAGCTAAACGATGAACAACACGAGCGACACAAGATTTATACTGGTTCGGGCCACCGCTGTGGTGTAATACCCTACTCCAGTGTGTGGTGTGGTGGATTGCCTCAGGGGCGGAAGATGAACAGTACAAAGGAAGAACTACCTCGCGAGAGGTGTTCTTGAGCTAATGTGGTGTTGTACTTGGGGTGAATCTTCCCGTCTCCAGGTGATCTACCGGATGATCTACCCGATCCCTTCTACTGCGGTGACTAGCCCTATTTATAGGAGCCCTGGTCCTCTTCCCAAATATTGAGCGGGAAGGGCGCCAACAACGGCCATTTTGAAGCGGAACATGTAGTACAAGTTATCCTGACTAAAGTTGGTCTTCGGCTGCGAAAGGCACTGGTGATGACGCCGTCTTGGGCTCCACGGTGACCTCCATCCTGCTGCTCTGCTGGTCTCGGTCTCGTTGCACTGAAATGGTAACCTTTGCCTGATGCCTCGGTACTCCACGCATGTGCTTGCCCCCTTTGCACCAAAGAGAAAACAAGGACACTACACGGGCCGGCACCCGCCTAGCGCCCGCCTGGTCTCGATCGTCATGGCTTGCGTCACGAGCACCTCGTGAGGTACCCTTGCCTTGATATCTCCGCCTCTTCGCGAGCTTGCCTGGCGAGGCCGCTCCTGAGGAAGTCTTGTGTCCTCCGCCCCGTGAGGCTTGGCCCCTCGCGAGGGTCTTGAGTTTTGCGCTGATGAAGATGGTTCGTATTGGGCCACCACTCGAGCCACACCGCAGGCCATAGGCAGGCAAGTCTGGGGACCCCCGTTCCCAGAACGCCGACATCCCTGATGACATTGATGAAGAGAATCCCTCTGCTACTACGGCAGAGCAGTTGGATGAAGAAATTGAAGTGGATGTGATCCCTTCACCTCTACAGGTATCATCGCTCGTGCCTCAGTTCACTGCTGAAGAGGCTGGCGTTGAAGAAATTAGCGCTGAAGATGAGGATGTGGACATTGGGTCTACGACTCCTGTTTTGAACAGTGATTATTGGGAAAGACATCATCCCAATTCTCCTCTAACCACTCCTCTGCAGCAAATTCCTTAGTCCCCTGCTCAAACCGAAGAAATTCATATGGGCTATGATGAACGTCAAGCTTCACTTCTCTTTATTCCAGAAGAAGTTCCAGCCACTAGCGCTAAAGAAATGGAGACCAAGACTGCTTCTGATAAAGTTTCTCCTGAAATTCCTCAGCCTGTGGCTCCCGAGGCTGTGCGACAAGAGGCTGTGAAGACTTCCACTGCAAATCTTCAGCCCAAGCCATAGAATCCTCACACCAAGAAGCAGAAGTTCAAGGCTGATGATTTCTTTGCTCAGCATCATTTCTTCTCTGACTACAATCCATACGACTCTGCTCGACTTTGTCGCAAGCGTTTTTGGACTGCCACTCAGATGAATTTCTATTCCTCATTGTTGTTTGATAAGGACAAAGTTTTTGACCATGAGCAACTTCCTCATGTGGATATGTGTCTCTTCCATGCTTCACCCTAGTCCTCGGTGTTCTTCATGACACTGGGCTGCTCAACTTCTACACTGACATCTGCGATTGGAATGAAGAACTCATTCTTCAATTCTTCACCATGTTGCACATCAATGGAAATGTTGAAGATATCAATTGATGGGTGTTGGATTGGATGACTGAAAATACTCACTACAAAGCTTCGGCCTCTGAATTACTTCATGCCATCCCAGTCCGTCCTCCCACTAAAGGCGCTCTGAAACTTTGTGAGGAATCTGAATTGTCAAATCATCTGATGCAAGTACTGATGAAGCCTTTTGAAGGCTGGCCAAGCTCCAAGGACCACATTCCTCGTGAAGGAATTGTTGTATGTGCCAAGGATAGTGTATCGCATTTTGGCCAAAACCCTCAGTCCAATCAAGGGCCACAACTCTGATGAAGAAGTTGTTGGCATCATGAAGAATCTGCTTTTCAACATCATGCATGGTATTTGTATCAACTACCACGATTTCTTCATGAGGACTTTGGCCAATGCTGCTTTGTCACCTTTTGAGTTGAAGCCTTATGCTCCCTGGATCAAGAAATTCATCAGATCAAGGTTTTCAATTCATTACAAGGCTGACTTTCAGAATCATCTCAGCTATTTTCCCCCAATTGAAGTCCTCAAATGGACTATTTCCTCAGCTGATGAGAAGGGCAAGGCTGCGGTCATTGATGAAGGCACTCATCCTCTGGATGGTCGATTTCACAAGGCTGCATCCTACTCAACCAATGATGACTCTGCCACACATGCCTCTGCCGCAAATGCTTCAAAGCAAAATCCTCAAGCCATTGCTCCGCATGTGATGACTGATCGTGAGCTGCTCCTCAGTCTTCATCAGAAAGTGGATAGAAATCACAAGTGGGTCAAGCATCAGTTTGGTGCAATTCTTCAGAACATGACTGTTACTCAAAACACCGTGAGGAAGAATCACCATTATCTGCATCAAGTTGTCGTGGGAACGAACACCTATGGGGCAGGGCCCCTTTCGGTTCGGCGGGGGGTGGAGATCGCACGAAGAGCAGATCGAGGCGAAGCACACGAGCGGTTTACCCAGCTTCGGAGCTCTCCGGAGAGATAATACTCCTACTGCTACTTTGTGGTTGTATTGTGTTCTTGCTCGGGAGCGCTGAGTGCTACAGTACACACAAGACCGAGCGCGAGTGTTCTCTGGTGTCCAACCCCCTTCTACGTTGCGCATGGGCCTCCTTTTATATGCTCAAGGGGTCACCGACAGGTGGCAACGCAGGCAAGGGTAAAAATGTAAAAGAACTGCGGTAGGTACACCTACTTGTACAGTGTATCCTACCTAACCCTGGCGGCAGGGGACAAAGGCATTAAATGCCCGTCTGCGTCACCCAAACAGTGTAAAAAGGGACCGTCAGGGGCGCCACCGCTTGCCACGATGGTAGTCTTGTCAGCGTCGCTTGCCACCTCGCACCGCTGGCTGCATAGCCTCTTGCCACGCGCGCCTGGAACGGTCCCAGGGCGACACGTTGGTGGATGTGCTGGAGCGCGGGTACAGAGTGGTAGCTTGCTGCGGCAAGCGCCTTGCCGCGGTCGTTGTCTTGTCGCGCCCGGAAGCTTGTCGCTCACCGGGCCTTGCCGGGACGCGTGGCGCGTCGCGGCAAGTTCCTTGAAATGCCTTGGTTGGCCTTCCCGGCAAGCTCCTCTTGCCGGGGTCTTGTCTCCTTGGCTTAAACACTTTGTTCTTGAATGGCTCCAAAGGAACCATGGAGGACCTTGGCGGTCACCCGACAAGCCTTGCCGCGGGGTGCTGCGACTGCCCGTGCACAAGTTCGGGATACTAGGGTACCCCTACTCTAGTACACCGACGAAAGCCCCGGGTCTGGGCCACACACGGTGCCGAGCGCTGTTGGGCCAGGCCCAAAACAGGGCACGGGCACGCGCGGCCTGGGTTACGCCATATCTTACTCCGTATCCACCGCGCCCTCCCCTAACGGCACGCGTCGAATGCGGCGTCGTGGGAGAGATCGTGGGTGGTTTCTTTATTCGGAAAAAGCGTAACGTTCGCCTCCTCCCTCTTTATAAGCAGGGGAAACAGGGGCAGTTCCCCCATCTCGCCAGTTGCTGTTCCAATCTTAGAAATCTCCACCGCTCCCCCCTTCTTCCAAAGCCGAAAGAGAGCAGCGCTCCGCTCCCCATCGCCACCGGCGCCACCAACACCATCGATCTCCCCCACCACCTCCGCCATGGCTCCGAAAGCTGGGAAGGCTGTGAAGTCGGCCAAGGCGCTGCGAAAGGAGCGGGCAACTTTCCCCCCCGAGCTCGCCGCGAAGGAGCTGAGGGAGTGGTACTACCTCTTCTGGTCGACGGAGACGCGAGCGCATCAGCGCACGAAGGTACTCTCCGCCGCCGCTTTGGAACGGGCTCCGAACGGACATCCCTTCTTCGCGCTGTTCTTCTACTGCGGGCGCTGCCAGCCTTTCTCTGAATTCTTCTGCGACATCATGAACACCTACGGGTTCCACCTCCTTGACTTCACCCCCAATGCTGTTCTGACCATGGCAGTTTTCGCACATCTCTGCGAAAACTTTGTCGGAGTCCACCCAAACGTAGCTCTTTTCCGCCACTTCTTTATGCCCCGGGTCGAGAGAGGGGAGCCTTTATCCGGCGGAATCGCCTGGATCTCGAGGGCCGGCAAGAAGGAAGCTTATCTGGAGGGGGAGCTCCGCAGCAAATGTGAGGAGTGGAGAGCAGACTGGTGGTGGATTATTGAGGAGAACCCGCAGCCATTTACTGCCCAGCGCCAAGCCCCAGTAGTGCGCGGCAACGATTGGAGCAGTGTGGCCCCGGAAGACGATAGGCTGAAGATCGCCACCACCCGGATCCTGCGCCTCAGGCTTGCTGGGCTCACTGTAGGTGCTGTTGGCACAGATTTTCTTCGCCGCCGCATCGCCCCCCTGCAAGAGAGGAGGAGACCCGGCTGGGAGTTCGGGGGTCTGGCGGACATCATGAGGCTGCGCCCGGGCCTCAACTTCAACTTCACCGTCCTGGAACTGGACACGATGCTCAAGGAGCTGTTCAAGCACGACCCGCAACATCCCGAATGGTTCAGGCTGCCAAAGGGCGTCGTCCCGCTGTGCAACAATTCCTCGCTCGATCGCATCCATGCAATGATGCCCCTGTGCGATTCGCATGGTATTGTTCCAACTTGGCATGAGCCTGCGGACGACGTTGTGTAGGAGTTCTTCGACGGCCTGGTAGAAGTGGCGGTCCGCTCCGATGAACAGAGGATCCTCACCCGTGACACCACCGACGCGGAGATGCGGCGCATCGCCAATACGGCAGAAGAGGCGGCGGCAGCTGCTGCCGCGGGTGAGTTTGGATTCACCGTGGAGGAGGCAGAGGCAGCAGAGGCGGCAAGCCTTGCCGATCGAGATGAGCTTGCCGGAGAGCTTGCCGGCGAGGGAGAGCTTGCCGGCGAGGGAGAGCTTGCCGAGCCTGAAGCCGAGTCGAGCGAGCCCGCCAAGGGTGCGAGCGGCCCGCCATCTTCAAGCAGCTTGCCGCAAGCAGAGGCCCCAGCTCCACCAAGAAGGCGTCTCCGCAAGGCTGGGGATGTAGCAGGGCGGCAGATGGGTCAACAGCCGTCGCGCCGCGCGACACGCTCCGCCGCGACAAGCACTGTTACCACGGGAGCGTCTCATGCCGCTGCGACAACTGGAGCGGGATCCTCCCGGACCGCCGCTTCTGATCCTGCTGCTGCCCCCGCCAAGCGGTCAAGGGAACCCACTCCTCCGCCTCATCGCGCCAAAGGTGGGCCGGACTTCGACCTCTCCGAACTCAGCTCCGACGAGGAAGAAGAAGAGTAAGATTCTTTGCTGCACTTGTAGTTCTTCAATCCTTGCTGTTTTTGTCTTGTATCTGATTTGCTTTACTCTGAACTCATTCCTTTTCAGGACCCTGGCCCAGAGAGCGGCAAAGAGAGCCAAGGCTTGGTGATTGTCATCGAGGACAAGCCCACCGCGACAGCAGGGGGCGCGCCCGAGACTACCTTGCCGGACCAGGCAATCATTCCTCAAAGCAGCCCCCAGCGCAGCCCCCAGCGTAAGTATATGGTTTACTTCTCGCTGTTAGGCGCGCATGGGTGCTCTTTCTTTTGCTGACATCTGACTGTTGGTTTGTGTAGGAGCAGAGCAGCCTCACCAGGAGCACCCGGAGGCCGCCCCCGAGATGCTATCTGCTTCGACTACGCTGCCAAGGGAGGATTCCCCGGCAAGGGAGCGTTCTCCGGCAAGGGAGAAGTCTCCGGCAAGGGACAGTTCTCCGGAAAGGGACGGTTCTCCGGCAAGGGACAGCACCAGTGACCCCCCGGTGGTGGAGCACATGACTGCAGATCCCAGTACAGGTAATCCTCTTGCGCGAAAACTTCCCTTGGGTTCTTCTTCTGATTTTCTTTTTGGATATTTGCTTGACTTTTCTCCCTCTTCCGGCCTTCAGATCCACCTTCCACGGAGCCGATGGAGACCGAGGTCGCCGGCGAGGAGAACGCGCGCGGCAACACTGATGACGCCGCCGCCACCGAAGAAGAAGCCGGTGCTGATGATCCCGCCGGCGAAGAGGCCGCCAAAGCTGCCGCTGCGGGAGCTGGCGAGGGGTCCGGCGATCGCACTGACGACCCTGAGGCCGCAGGAGCGCAAGGCGCTACGCCGACCGTCGATCCCTCCCCCACCGCCGCAGCGTCAGGCTCCGAAGAGCCCCAGCCCGGCGCCTACTTGAAGGCTGGCGATGGCGTCTTCATCAAACTCCCCTGGGCGTCAAGCTCCAGGGCGCCGGTCGAAGGAGAAGCTTTCGATGGAGAGGTGCTCGCCTCCGCTGGGCTAACGCTGGTTGACGCGCCAAGCAGCAGCAGCGACGAGACTGAGGAGGAGCGGCTGCTGCGGAGGCTGGTGTCGCTCTACCGCGCCCGACAAGCCAAGGTGGAATCCCGGGAAGCGCTTGTCGCACAGGCGGGAGTGGACATCGAGAAGCACGCGGAGGAGCTCCGGAGCCGCAACCAGGAAGCCCTCCGGTCCCTGGCGGAGGAACAGGCACAACTCGCCGAGGAGCGGAAAGCCTTCCTCCTCGAGAAGGCAGAAGCTGAAGAGCAACAGCGGCTTGCCGCCGAGGAGCTGTTTGCGCGGGAAGGCGAGTTGGCGCAGCGGAAGGTCAATCTAGACAGCCACGAGGAGGAGCTTGCTGCGCGCGAGCAAACACTTGGCGGGGCTCTCAAGGAAGCAGAGGATGTTGCCGCAGCTGCCGAGGCCGCCAAGAAGGAGCTGGAGACGAAGGTGGCGCAGCTGGAGGCCGATCTCAAGATGAGCGGCGAAGAGCTTGCCGCGCTCAAGCGTGAGCGCGAGAAGGACGCCTATGCCCATGGTGAGTTGCAGGGCCGTCTCATCGAGAAGGGCAAGGAGCTTAGTGCCGCCAAGGACTCCAACGCGGATCTTGAGTTGAAGCTGGCTACTTTGACCAAGACGCTGGACGGCGCCAAGGAGCGGGAGGTGGCCTTGAAGGAGGAGATCAAGGCCAACGAAGCGCTGCTGACGAGGGCCGCCGAAACCCAGAACACTTTTAGGGAGACCGTGGAGCACTGGACGGAGGGTCTCGTGGATGTTGCCGCAGCCATCGACAGGGAGCTGGCGCAGCTGGGAATGCAGGATTTCGGGTACTCCTCCGATGAGAACCTCCAACCCAGCGCCAAGCTCACTTTGTTCTTCAAAGGCGTGGTGACGGCCCTCCAGAGGCTCCAGGAAAGGATCCCAAAGCAGCTGGCCGATGAGTCGCGCGCGATCTGCGCGAGAGTTCTTCAAAAGGTGTTGGTGAAGGTGGCCTTCCGCAACCCGGGCCTCAACCTCACCAATGTCCTCAAGAAGCTGCCAGCGGATGCTGATCTGGAAGCGCTCAAGGCCCTTGTCGCACCCATTGTGGACAAGGTGAATGAGGTCAAGAGGGTTGATGGCGATCGCGTAGATTAGGCTACCCGTTTTCCCCCTTTTCTTGTCGCTGCTGGTCATGTTATGAGAACAATCTATTAGAGCTGCGACAAGCTATCTTGTAATATAACTTTATTTTGGGTATCGATTGCTATGTTATTTCCTTTACTTGATCCCTTCCTTTGTATGTTTTTGCCCTACGCTTTTAGGGAACTTGCCGGAGCAGGCACCTTTGCCGCGAGCGCTGAGTGCGGGACGTCAGCAGCCTGCTGGTGGTGCCGCTACCGACAAGAAACCTTGTCGCAACTAGTCGCAGCTCACTTAAGTTGTTGAGCGGACTCCAAACAAAGTAAGGGCGCAACCAGCTATGAGTTGGTTCCTCCGCGCACAGGTTTTCCATACAAAGCATGGTCGTTCGAGGAAGATAACTTAAAAAATTTTAAAACTGATTGCTCAAACTTTGGCAACTTAGCTTTTCTGTCGTTTGTGTCTCGGTAACGGCGAAACTTTCTTGAACGAAGCCTGGTCCACACCATTATCTTCTCCTTTCCCGCTGGCAAACTTGTGGGCAAGGGAACCTTCCTTTCTTTGAGAAAGAGAAAGAAGAGAAAATAAAGATATGGAGCCTTATGGCTCGTTATTGCTTACCGGGGGTAGATGCTGCACAAAGTGTCAGATAACACATGCAAAAATAGAAAGCATGAAATTGACAAGGTGTGCGGAGCACATGAGCTTTACTTATGCACGGGGTCTGTGCCCGGCTTTGTACAAAGGGTTACATGCAACAGCGGCAAGGCTTGTACAAAAGGTGGTTGCCGGAACAGGTTCCAGCAACCGCGCCTTACGGGTAAAACTTACGAAGATGCTCAATATTCCAGGAGTTGCTCAGCGGAGTGCCATCTTTGGTCTCAAGGCGGACAACGCCAGGCCTAGTGACTCGTTTCACCCGGTAAGGGCCTTCCCACTTCGGCGTCAACTTGTTGGCATTCTTGGCGGACTGAACACGCCGAAGAACAAGGTCGCCTTCCTTGAGACTTCTGGCATTAACTTTGTGGCTATGGTAGCGGCGCAAAGCTTGCTGGTATCGAGCAGCTCGTACAGCAGCCTGAAGACGGTCTTCCTCAAGGAGCAGCGCGTCATCTTGTCGCAGCTGCTCTTGCTCAAGCTCATCATAAGCGAGCACTCGAGGCGACCCGTATACGAGTTCCGTGGGGAGAACTGCCTCTGCTCCATAGACTAGCGTGAAAGGTGTCTGGCCAGTGGCTCGATTTGGCGTCGTCCTGATCGACCAAAGAACCACCGGCAGCTCCTCGATCCAGTTCTTTCCGCACTTGTGCAGCCTGTCGAAAGTTCTGGTCTTGAGCCCGTGCAGCACTTCAGCATTTGCCCTCTCCGCTTGACCGTTGCTTCTCGGATGAGCAACAGAAGCGAAGCTGACCTTGGCGCCAAGATCTTGGACGTACTACATGAAGGTACGGCTCGTGAATTGCGTGCCGTTGCCGGTGATGATCCTGTTAGGGATCCCGAAACGGCAAACAATCGACCTGAAGAACTTGACTGCTGACTGTGTTGTCACCTTCCTCACTGCTTCCACTTCCGGCCACTTTGTGAACTTGTTGATTGCAACGTACAAGTACTCAAAGCCCCCGACAGCTCGGGGAAAGGGGCCGAGGATGTCGAGCCCCCAGACCGAAAATGGCCAGGATAAAGGGATCGTCTGGAGAGCTTGAGCTGGCTGGTGTATCTGCTTGGAATGGAACTGGCACGCTTCACACTTGGTTACTTGTGCAGTTGCATCCTGGAGGGCTGTCGGCCAAAAGAAACCTTGCCGGAATGCTTTGCCAGCAAGTGCTCTTGCGCCAATGTGGTGACCACATATGCCTCCATGTATCTCTGCCAACAGCCTCTGTCCATCTTCCCGGTGAATACACTTCAATTTCACACCGTTGAGTCTTCTTCTATACAGTGTGTTGTCGACAAACTGGTACATACTTGACTGCCAGGCTACTCTTTCCGCTTCTTCTTGCTCTTCGGGAAGTTCTCCTGTCTGAAGGAAACGGACATTCTGTTGTGCCCATGCTGGAGCTTGCGGCTCGACAACAAGGACTAAAGGCACATACGCTGCTGCGGGAACATCCGCTTCTACGGCGAGAACCTGCGGCTCAGCCGGAGCTTGACATTCCCCAGCAAGCTTGCCGGAGCAAAACTTGTCGGGAGCGTCTGCTTCAACGGGACAAACCCTAGGGCTTGCCGGAGCAGACTGCTCCTCAGCACTCTTGGTGTTGATCTTGGGGACCTTCTTGGCGGCAGCTTCGGGGAGCTCTGCTGGAAAATAGTCACCAGAAATCAACTTCCTCTTCTTGCTCTGTCCAGTTGATGGTGTTACAGACGGTTGAGTCAGCTTGAGCACAAAGATCCCTGGTTCCATAGGTAACCTAAGTGCGGTGCACTTTGACATGCCATCGGCAATGTCGTTCTGAGCTCTCGGAACGTGTTCCATCTGTAGGCCGTCAAAGTGCTCTTCTAACTTTCTCACTTCATCAACGTAAGCTTCCATCAACGGACTCTGATAATTCTTGTTCACTTGGCGGACGACAAGCTGCGAGTCACCCCTGACATTGAGCTTCTTGATCCCAAGGTCTGCCGCGATCCTGAGACCGGCAAGCAAACCTTCATACTCTGCAGTATTGTTTGTTGCTTGCTCCTTGGGAAAGTGCATCTGGACTACATACTTGAGGTGCTCTCCGGTGGGCGCGACAAGCAGCACGCCCGCGCCGGCGCCTTGCAGCGAGAAGGCACCATCAAAGTACATCAGCCACTCTTTGCTTGCCTCCTTGACGGGGATGCTCGTCTCTGGAATTTCTTCATCTGGTGTTGGCGTCCACTCTGCTATGAATTCTGCCAATGCTCAGCTCTGGATAGTTGAAGTGCTCTCAAACTTGAGGCCAAAGCTTGACAGTTCCAGTGCCCACTCGACAATCCTGCCTGTTGCTTCTGGATTCTGCAGTATCCTCTTCAGCGGAAAACGAGTGACAACTGTGATCTCATGTGCTTGGAAGTAATGGCGCAGCTTTCTTGAGGCCATGAGAAGGCTGAAAAGCAATTTCTGCACACCAGAGTACCTTGACCTAGCCCCCTGCAGAAGGGAACTGACAAAGTAAACTGGGTGCTGCACCATTTTCTTTCGCACCTCCTCATGTGCCTGCGCAGATCCATCCTCGTCGGGACCAGAGCTTGCCGGTGAAGCCCCCTGCTTGTCGCTGGATGCACTTGCCGTGGTTGCTGGCTCATCATCCGCCTCCCTCTCTGCTACTAACGCAGCACTAACCACTTGATTGGTTGCCGCTATATACAGCAGCAACTTTTCTTGCGGTTTAGGTGCGACAAGTATTGGAGTGGAGGACAGGTATCTCTTCAAGTCCTGCAGCGCAGCCTCCGCTTACGGAGTCCATTTCATTGGACCTGCCTTTTTCAATATTTTGAAAAATGGCAGGGCGCGCTCAGCAGACTTAGAGATAAACCTGCTGAGAGCAGCCACGCAACCGGCAAGCCTTCGTACATCCTTGACGCGCTTTGGTGCTTCAATCTGCTCAATGGCCTTGATCTTGTCGGGATTGGCTTCAATTCCCCGCTGAGACACGAAGAACCCGAGAAGCTTGCCGAAGGGGACTCCAAATACGCACTTCTCGGGGTTAAGCTTGAGGTTCATCTTGCGCAGATTTGCAAAGGTTTCGTCTAAATCTTGAATCAGAGTTGCCTTGTCCTTGCTCTTGACCACTATGTCATCCATGTAGGCTTCCACATTTCTGTGCATTTGTGGCTCAAAAGCGTCATGTACTACCCTTGCAAATGTTGAACCAGCATTCTTCAAACCGAAAGGCATCCGTACGAAACAGTATGTGCCACATGGAGTGATGAATGCGGTCTTCTCCTCATCCTCTTCTGCCATGAAGATCTGATGGTATCCTGAGTATGCATCAAGAAATGAAAGCAAATCACATCCGGACGTGGAGTCAACAATCTGGTCAATGCGCGGCAAGGGAAATGGATCTTTGGGACAAGCTTTATTGACATCAGTAAAGTCGATACAAAGCCTCCATTTCCCGTTTGCCTTGCGCACGACTACAGGATTGGCCAACCACGTAGGATGGAGCACTCCTCTGACAAGGCCTGCTACTTCCAACTTCTTGATTTCTTCTACGATGAATTCTTGGCGCTCCACTGCTTGTTTCCTGACTTTCTGCTTGATGGGCCGCGCATGAGGACAGACGGCAAGATGGTGCTTGATTACTTTCCTGGGAACACCGGGGATGTCAGACGGTTGCCATGCAAACACATCGACGTTCGCCCGCAGGAAAGCAACGAGCGCACTTTCCTATTTAGGGTCGAGAGTGGCACTGATGGTGAAGGTACCACCAGTGCCGTCCTCCTTGGCGGGCACCTTCTTGGTCTTTGGCGGAGCAGCCATTGCCTTCTTACACTTGCCGGTGGAGCTCGATGGTGCGTCCTCGACGGTAGCGCAGCACTCCGAAGAGGTGCGCTTGCCGGAGTGGGCATCAGAACTCTTGCCGGACTTGTCCTTCTTCTTCCCCCCGGGAGCTTTAGCGGCAAGTGACTTGTGATCTGTCGCGGCTGCTGCTTCCCGGTAGATCTTGTCGGCGCAGATAAGAGCATCCTTCTTGTCGCCAGGGACAGAGATGACACTTATCGGGCCTGGCATCTTCAGTACGTTGTATGCATAGTGAGAGGCTGCCATGAATTTGGCGAGCGCTAGATGGCCGAGTACCCCATTGTAAGGCAATGGAAAATCAGCAACGTCAAAAGTGACCCTCTCAGTCCTGAAGTTCAGCTCGCTGCCAAATGTCACCGGCAACGTGATCTTCCCCTTCGGCTTGCTCCTTCCCGGATTGATTCCTTGGAATGTGCCGGTCTCTTCGAGCTCGCTGTCAGGGATCTGGAGTTTCTGGAGTACCGCAGAGGAGATCAGGTTCAAGCCGGCCCCATCGTCAACTAGCATCTTAGTGACCTTGAGGTTGCGGATAGTTGGTGAAACCAACATCGGCAAGCACCCGACCGCAGTTATGCAATCAGGGTGGTCCTCAATATCAAAGATGATAGGCGTGCTGGACCATTTCAGAGGCTTGCGTGACTCGACGGGTGGTTCTGCCGCATTGACTTCCCGCACCCACTGCTTGAGCTGGCAGTGTGAAGTATGCAGAGAAGCGCTGCCGTCAACGCACAGGACCTCTGTGGCTTTCTGAAACTCCTGCTCATCGGTCTCGTCATCATCCATATCTTGAATAGTCGTCGTCATCTTCATCCTTGTCGCAGCCGCGGGGAGGCATGTCTCCTTGCCGCTGCTTGGCCTTGCCGCGGCGTCCTCCTCGGCCGGGACGCTTCTTTCCGGATCCTCCAGTACCATCTTGGGCCTTCTCCTTGTCGCGTTGCTCGTACTCAGCCTTTTGCTGCTCGACAAGCTGCTCAACCTTCTTGCAGCTCTGGAGATCATGGCCCTTGGTGCGGTGGATCTTGCAGTACTGTTTGCCAGTGCTGTCCTGCTTGTCGGCGGCCGCCACAGCTTCGGCTTCCTTGGCGCCACCTCCGTTGCCGGGCTGCTCGACAACTAGCACATCTTTGCCTTTCTTCTTCCTGTTGTTCCGCCGCCGGTTTTTCTTTGCCGGGGCAGCATCCTCGCTGTCAGATCCTCCTGCTCCTGCATTCTCTCCGGGGAGTTTCCTCCCTTCCACAGCACGTGCACATTTGTCGGCCAGGGCATATAGCTCACTGACGTCTCTGATCTTGCACATCGCCATCTCCTCCCGCATCCTGCGGTTACGCACGTTCTGATGGAACGCGCTGATGACCGCGGCAGGGTGGACATCTGGGATGTTGTGTTGTACCTGGCTGAATCTCTGAATGTACTTGCGCAGGGGCTCTCCTTCCTTCTGGGCGAGCAGATGAAGATCACTTTCTTGGCCATGAGGCTTGTGGCCGCCTGTAAAGGCGCCGACAAACTGATGGCATAGATCTGCCCGGGATGATATGGAGTTGGCCGGCAAGTGCATGAGCCAGGACCTGACATTGGGCTTGAGCACCAGCGGGAAGTAGTTGGCAAGGATCTTGTCGTCCCGTCCCCCGGCAGCTTGCACCGCGATGGTGTAGATGCTGAGGAACTCCGACGGATGCAACTTGCCGTCGTACTTCTCTGGTACGTCTGGCTTGAAATTCTTCGTGCTGGGCCACTGGACTTGCCGCAGCTCACGAGTGAACGCAGGGCAACCTACCGCGTACGGCAAGTCTCCTAGTTCCCCTGGCGCATGCATGTCGACAGTGGGCCCAGCGCGCTGGTCTGATTGACGCCGTGCTTCTCTTTGACGCTCGATGCGAGTACGAGCGTCTTCTTGCTATCGTTCGTGGAGAACTTGGCGCTGATCGCGGCGAGCTCGTGGATCTGACGACGCGGTGGAGTCGGTATCGAGGTTGACCCGGCGAGTCGGCGATCTTGGCCTTCGGGGTGGAGAGTGCACGGTGGTTGCACCCCCACCGGTCTTGTCGCCATCGGCTCGCGCCTGGCAGTCTTGCCGCGGCTGCGATGTATTCGGCTGCCGTGGAGTGTCGCCGTTGGCAAAGCCGATGAGACTCTGAATGGTGGCCCTCCAATCGTCGATCTTGTCCGACGTTGGAGGGTAGTCCAGGAGCAGTTGAGCTCGTGCCAAAGCTTCTGCAGAAGTTTCGGGTGGTGGTGGCGAACACTAGAGTAGGGGTACCCTAGTATCCCGAACTTATGTGCACGGGCAGTCGCAGCACCCCGCGGCAAGGCTTGCCGGGCGACCGCCAAGGTCCTCCGTGGTTCCTTTGGAGCCATTCAAGAACAAAGTGTTTAAGCCAAGGAGACAAGACCCCGGCAAGAGGAGCTTGCCGGGAAGGCCAACTAAGGCATTTCAAGGAACTTGCCGCGACGCGCCACGCGTCCCGGCAAGGCCCGGTGAGCGACAAGCTTCCGGACGCGACAAGACAACAACTGCAGCAAGGCGCTTGCCGCGGTAAGCTACCACTCTGTACCCGCGCTCCAGCACATCCACCAACGTGTCGCCCTGAGGACCGTTCCAGGTGCGCGTGGCGAGAGGCTGTGCAGCCAGCGGTGCGAGGTGGCAAGCGACGCTGACAAGATTACCATCGTGGCAAGCGGTGGCGCCCCTGACGGTCCCTTTTCTGCACTGTTTGGGCGACACAGATGGGCATTTAATGCCTTTGTCCCCTGCCGTCAGGGTTAGGTAGGATACACTGTACAAGTAGGTGTACCAACCGTAGTTCTTTTACATTTTTACCCTTGTCTATGTTGCCACCTGTCGGTGACCCCTTAAGCATATAAAAGGAGGCCCATGCGCAATGTAGAGGGGGGGTTCAAAACCATAAAACACTCACGCTCGGTCTCGTTAGTAGCTGGCGTGTACTGTAGCTCTCAGCGCTCCCGAGCAAGAACACAAGACAATCAGACAAGCAGCAGTAGGAGTATTATCTCTCCGGAGAGCTCTGAAGCTGGGTAAACCGCTCGTGTGCTCCGCCTCGATCTGCTCTTAGTGCGATCTCCGCCCCCTGCCGAACCGAAAGGGGCCCTGCCCCATAGGTGTTCGTTCCCACGACATCTTTGGCGCGCCAGGTAGGGGGCGTCGAGGTTGTGTGAACCTGATCCGGCGTTCACGCGAGCTAGATCTTCATCTTCTTCATCTTCTTCATCGACATGCCGCCGAAGAAGAAGGCTTCGGAGGTGGCTGCTCCGTCCGCGTCAAACCCACCGCCACCGGAGCAAACGGGTAGTGGGTGGACGCCGGCGAAGGAACGGGCGTTGACGAGGTAGCTCACGGTGCCGCCAGGTCCAAGGACAAGGCTGCACAGACCTCGGCGTCCGTACATGCACCGCGCCCATCTCAGGAGGCGCGGGACCGACAGCGTCATGGTACCCGCGGTACCATATGTTCGTTGGATCAAGGCCAAGCTGGTGGATCTCGGGGCGCTCAAGACCAGCATGCACGCCAACATGCTGGCACGAGCATGGCACAGTCGCCTGGACGGGATCCTACTCCTTCTAACATAGTTAGAAGTCCGAGCATATCCCGCTCCTCGCACCGTTCGCCACCACCACCCAAAACTCCTGAAGATGATGATGACGATCAAGATATGGATGATGACGAGACCGATGAGCAGGAGTTTCAGAAAGCCACAGAGGTCATGTGTGTTGACGGCGGTGCTTCTCTGCATACTTCACACCGCCAGCTCAAGTAGTGGGTGCGGGAAGTCAATGCGGCAGAACCACCCGTTGAGTCACGCAAGCCTCTGAAATGGTCCAGCACGCCTATCATCTTTGATATTGAGGACCACCCTGATCGCATAACTGCGGTCGGGTGCTTGCCGATGTTGGTTTCACCAACTATCCGCAACCTCAAGGTCACTAAGATGCTAGTTGACGGCGGGGCCGGCTTGAACCTGATCTCCTCCGCGGTACTCCAGAAACTCCAGATCCCTGACAGTGAGCTCGAAGAGACCGGCACATTCCAAGGAATCAATCCGGGAAGGAGCAAGCCGAAGGGGAAGATCACGTTGCCGATGACATTTGGCAGCGAGCTGAACTTCAGGACTGAGAGGGTCACTTTTGACGTTGCTGATTTTCCATTGCCTTACAATGGGATACTCGACCGTCCAGCGCTCACCAAATTCATGGCAACCTCTCACTATGCATACAACGTACTGAAGATGCCAGGCCCGATAAGTGTCATCTCTGTCCCTGGCGACAAGAAGGATGCTCTTATCTGCGCCGACAAGATCTACCGAGAAGCAGCAGCCGCGACAGATCGCAAGTCACTTGCCGCTGAAGCTCCCGGGGGGAAGAAGAAGGACAAGTCCGGCAAGAGTTCTGATGCCCACTCCGTCAAGCGCACCTCTTCGGAGTGCTGCGCTACCGTCGAGGACGCACCATCGAGCTCCACCGGCAAGTGTAAGAAGGCAATGCCTGCTCCGCCAGAGACCAAGAAGGTGCCCGCCAAGGAGGACGGCACTGGTGGTACCTTCACCATTAGTGCCACTCTCGACCCTAAATAGGAAAGCGCGCTCGTTGCTTTCCTGCGGGCGAATGTCGACGTGTTTGCATGGCAACCGTCTAACATCCCCGGTGTTCCCAGTAAAGTAATCGAGCACCACCTTGCCTTCTGTCCTCATGCGTGGCCCGTCAAGCAGAAAGTCAGGAAACAAGCAGTGGAGCGCCAAGAATTCATCGCAGACAAAATCAAGAAGTTGGAAGCAGCAGGCCTTGTCAGAGGAGTGCTCCATCCTACGTGGTTGGCCAATCCTGTAGTCGTGCGCAAGGCGAACGGGAAATGGAGGCTTTGTATTGACTTTACTGATGTCAATAAAGCTTGTCCCAAAGATCCATTTCCCTTGCCGCGCATTGACCAGATTGTTGACTCCACGGCCGGATGTGATTTGCTTTCATTTCTTGACGCATATTCAGGATACCATCAGATCTTCATGGCAGAAGAGGATGAGGAGAAGACCGGATTCATCACTCCATGTGGCACATACTGTTTCATACGGATGCCTTTTGGTCTAAAGAATGCTGGTTCAACATTTGCAAGAGTAGTCCATGACGCCTTTGAGCCACAAATGCACAGAAATGTGGAAGCCTACATGGATGACATAGTGATCAAGAGCAAGGACAAGGCAACTTTGATTCAAGATTTAGACGGGACCTTTGCAAATCTGCGCAAGATCAACCTCAAGCTTAACCCCGAGAAGTGCGTGTTTGGAGTCCCCTCTGGCAAGCTTCTCGGGTTCTTCATGTCTCAGCGGGGCATTAAAGCCAATCCCGACAAGATCAAGGCCATTGAGCAGATCGAAGCCCCAAAGCGCGTCAAGGACGTACGGAGACTTGCCGGTTGCGTGGCTGCTCTCAGCAGGTTTATCTCTAAGTCTGCTGAGCGCGCCCTGCCATTTTTCAAAATATTGAAAAAGGCAGGTCCAATGAAATGGACTCCGGAAGCAGAGGCTGCGCTGCAGGACTTAAAGAGATACATGTCCTCCACTCCAATACTTGTCGCACCTAAGCCACAAGAGAAGTTGCTGCTGTATATAGCGGCAACCAATCAAGTGGTTAGTGCTGCGTTAGTAGTGGAGAGGGAGGCGGATGATGAGCCAGCAACCACGGCAGGTGCATCCAGCTACAAGCAGGGGGCTTCACCGGCAAGCTCTGGTCCCGACAAGGATGGATCTGCGCAGGCACATGAGGAGGTGCAGAAGAAAATGGTGCAGCGCCCAGTTTACTTTGTCAGTTCCCTTCTGCAGGGGGCTAGGTCAATGTACTCTGGTGTGCAGAAGTTGCTTTTCGGCCTTCTCATGGCCTCGAGAAAGCTGCGCCATTACTTCCAAGCACATGAGATCACAGTTGTCACTCGTTTTCCGCTGAAGAGGATACTGCAGAATCCAGAAGCAACAGGCAGGATTGTCGAGTGGGCACTGGAACTATCAAGCTTTGGCCTCAAGTTTGAGAGCACTTCAACTATCCAGAGCCGGGCATTGGCAGAATTCATAGCAGAGTGGACGCCAACACCAGATGAAGAAATTCCAGAGACGAGCATCCCCGTCAAGGAAGCAAGCAACGAGTGGCTCATGTACTTTGATGGTGCCTTTTCGCTACAAGGCGCCGGTGCGGGCGTGCTACTTGTCGCACCCACCGGAGAGCACCTCAAGTACGTAGTCTAGATGCACTTTCCCAAGGAGCAAGCAACAAACAATACCGCAGAGTATGAAGGTTTGCTTGCCGGTCTCAGGATCGCGGCAGACCTTGGGATCAAGAAGCTCATTGTCAGGGGTGACTCGCAGCTTGTCGTCCGCCAAGTAAACAAGAATTATCAGAGTTTCTTGATGGAAGCTTACGTTGATGAAGTGAGAAAGTTAGAAGAGCACTTTGACGGCCTACAGATGGAACATGTTCCAAGAGCTCAGAATGACATTGCTGATGGCCTGTCGAAGTGCGCTGCACTAAAGTTACCTGTGGAACCAGGGATCTTTGTGCTCAAACTGACTCAACCATCTGTGACGCCATCAACTGGACAGAGCAAGAAGAGGAAGTTGATTTCTGGTGACTATTTTCCGGCAGAGCTCCCCGAAGCCGCCGCCAAGAAGGTCCCCAAGATCAACACCAATGGTGCTGAGGAGCAGTCTGCTCCGGCAAGCCCTAGGGTTTGTTCCGTTGAAGCAGACGCTCCCGACAAGTTTTGCTCCGGCAAGCTTGCCGGGAACGTCAAGCTCCGGCCGAGCCGCAGGTTCTCACCGCAGAAGCGGATGTTCCCGCAGCAGCATATGTGCCTTTAGTCCTTGTTGTCGAGCCGCAAGCTCCAGTATGGGCACAGCAGATTGTCCATTTCCTTCAGACAGGAGAACTTCCCGAAGAGCAAGAAGAAGCGGAAAAAGTAGCCCGGCAGTCAAGTATGTACCAGTTTATCGACAACACACTGTACAGAAGAAGACTCAACGGTGTGAAATTGAAGTGTATTCACCGGGAAGACGGACAAAAGCTGTTGGCAGAGATACATGGAGGCATATGTGGTCACCACATTGGCGCAAGAGCACTTGCCGGCAAAGCATTCCGGCAAGGTTTCTTTTGGCCGACAGCCCTCCAGGATGCAACTGCACAAGTAACCAAGTGTGAAGCGTGCCAGTTCCATTCCAAGCAGATACACCAGCCAGCTCAAGCTCTCCAGACGATCCCTTTATCCTGGCCATTTTCGGTCTGGGGGCTCGACATCCTCGGCCCTTTTCCCCGATCTGTCGGGGGCTTTGAGTACTTGTACGTTGCAATCGACAAGTTCACAAAGTGGCCGGAAGTGGAAGCAGTGAGGAAGGTGACAGCACAGTCAGCAGTTAAGTTCTTCAGGTCGATTGTTTGTCGCTTCGGAATCCCTAACAGGATAATCACCAACAACGGCACGCAATTCACGAGCCGCACCTTCATGCAGTACGTCCAAGATCTTGGCGCCAAGGTCTGCTTCGCTTCTGTTGCTCACCCGGGAGCAACGGTCAAGCGGAGAGGGCAAATGCTGAAGTGCTGCGTGGGCTCAAGACCAGGACTTTCGACAGGCTGCACAAGTGCGGAAAGAACTGCATCGAGGAACTGCCGGTGGTTCTTTGGTCGATCAGGACGACGCCAAATCGAGCCACTGGCCAGACACCTTTCGCTCTAGTCTATGGAGCAGAAGTAGTTCTCCCCACGGAACTCGTATACGGGTTGCCTCGAGTGCTCGCTTATGATGAGCTTGAGCAAGAGTAGCTGCGACAAGATGACGCGCTGCTCCTTGAGGAAGACCGTCTTCAGGCCGCTGTACGAGCTGCTCGATACCAGCAAGCTTTGCGCCGCTACCATAGCCGCAAAGTTAATGCCAGAAGTCTCGAGGAAGGCGACCTTGTTCTTCGGCGCGTTCAATCCGCCAAGAATTCCAACAAGTTGACGCCAAACTGGGAAGGCCCTTACCGGGTGAAACGAGTCGCTAGGCCTGGCGTTGTCCGCCTTGAGACCAAAGATGGCACTCCGGTGAGCAACTCCTGGAATATTGAGCATCTTCGTAAGTTTTACCCGTAAGGCGCGGTTGCCGGAACCTGTTCCGGCAACCACCTTTTGTACAAGCCTTGCCGCTGTTGCATGTAACCCTTTGTACAAAGCCGGGCGCAGACCCCGTGCATAAGTAAAGCTCATGTGCTCCGCACATCTTGTCAATTTCATGCTTTCTATTTTTTGCATGTGTTATCTGACACTTTGTGCAGCACCTACCCCCGGTAAGCAATAACGAGCCGTAAGGCTCCATATCTTTATTTTCTCTTCTTTCTCTTTCTCAAAGAAAGGAAGGTTCCCTTGCCCACAAGTTTGCCAGGGGGGAAGGAGAAGATAATGGTGTGGACTAGGCGTCGTTCAAGAAAATTTCGCCTTACCGGGACGCAAACGACAGAAAAGCTAAGCTGACAAAGTTTGAGCAATCAGTTTTAAAATTTTTAAGTTATCTTCCTCGAACGACCGTGCTTTGTATGGAAAACCTGTGCGCAGAGGAACCAACTCGTAGCTAGTTGCGCCCTTACTTTGTTTCGAGTCCGCTCAACAACTTAAGTGAGCTGCGACTAGTTGCGACAAGGTTTCTTGTCGGTAGCGGCACCACCAGCAGGCTGCTGACGTCCCACACTCAGCGCTCGCGGCAAAGGTGCCTGCTCCGGCAAGTTCCCTAAAAGTGTAGGGAAAAAACATACAAACGAAGGGATCAAGTAAAGGAAATAACATAGCAATCAATACCCAAAATAAAAGTTATATTACAAGATAGCTTGTTGCAGCTCTAATAGATTGTTCTCGTAACATGACCAGCAGCGACAAGAAAAGAAGAAAATGGGCGGCCTAATCTACGCGATCGCCACCAACACCTTTTGAAGAACTCTCGCGCAGATCGCGCGTGACTCATCGGCCAGCTGCTTTGGGATCCTTTCCTGGAGTCGCTGGAGGGCCGTCGCCACGCCTTTGAAGAACAAGGTGAGCTTGGCGCTGGGTTGGAGGTTCTCATCGGAGGAGTACCCGAAATCCTCCATTCCCAGCTGCGCCAGCTCCCTGTCGATGGCTGCGGCAACATCCACGAGCCCCTCCATCCAGTGCTCCACAGTCTCCCTAAAAGTGTTCTGGGTTTCGGCGGCCCTCGTCAGCAGCGCTTCGTTGGCCTTGATTTCCTCCTTCAAGGCCACCTCCCGCTCCTTGGCGCCGTCCAGCGTCTTGGTCAAAGTAGCCAGCTTCAACTCAAGATCCATGTTGGAGTCCTTGGCGGCACTAAGCTCCTTGCCCTTCTCGATGAGACGGCCTTGCAGCTCACCATGGGCGTAGGCGTCCTTCTCGCGCTCACGCTTGAGCGCGGCAAGCTCTTCGCCGCTCGTCTTGAGATCAGCCTCCAGCTGCGCCACCTTCGTCTCCAGCTCCTTCTTGGCGGCCTCGGCAGCTGCGGCAGCATCCTCTGCTTCCTTGAGAGCCCCGCCACGTGTTTGCTCGCGCGCACCAAGCTCCTCCTCGTGGCTGTCCAGATTGACCTTCCGCTGTGCCAACTCGCCTTCCCGCGCAAACATCTCCTCGGCGGCAAGCCGCTGTTGCTCTTCAGCTTCTGCCTTCTCGAGGAGGAAGGCTTTCCGCTCCTCGGCGAGTTGCGCCCATTCCTCTGCCAGGGACTGGAGGGCTTCCTGGTTGCGACTCCGGAGCTCCTCCGCGCACTTCTCGATGTCCACTCCCGCCTGTGCGACAAGCGCTTCCCGGGATTCCACCTTGGCTTGTCGGGCGCGGTAGAGCAACACCAGCTTCCGCAGCAGCTGCTCCTCCTTAGACTCGCCGCTGCTGCTGCTCGGCGCGTCAACCAGCATCAGCCCAGCGAAGGGAAGCACCTCTCCGTCAGAGACTTCTCCTTCGACCGGCGCCCTGGAGCTTGAAGCCCAGGGGAGCTTGATGAAGACGCCATCGCCAGCCTTCAAGTAGGCACCGGGCTGGGGCTCTTCGGAGCCTGACGCTATGGCGGCGCCGGAGGGATCGGCGGTTGGCGTAGCGCCTTGCGCTCCTGCGGCCTCAGGGTCGCCAGTGCGATCGCCAGACCCCTCACCAGCTCCTGCAGCGGCAACTTTGGCGGCCTCTTCGCCGGCGGGATCATCAGCGCCGGCTTCTTCTTCGGTGGCGGCGGCGTCATCAGTGTTGCCGCACGTGTTCTCCTCGCCGGCGACCTCGGTCTCCATCGGCTCCGTAGAAGGTGGATCTGAAGGCCGGAAGAGGGAGAAAAGTCAAGCAAATATCCAAAAAGAAAATCAGAAAAAGAAGAACCCAAGGGAAGTTTCAAGCAAGAGGATTACCTGCACTGGGCTCCACGGTCATGGGCTCCACCACCAGGGGGTCGCTGGTGCTGTCCCTTGCCGGAGAACTGTCCCTTGCCGGAGAACACTCCCTTGCCGGGGAATCCTCCCTTGGCGGCGTAGTCGAAGCAGATGTCATGTCGGGGGCGGCTTCTGAGCTCTCCTGGTGAGGCTGTTCTGCTCCTACACAAACAAATAATCAGGTGTCAGCAAAGAAAGAGCACCCATGCGCGCATAACAGCGAGAAGTAAACTATATGCTTACGCTGGGGGCTGCGCTGGGGGCTGCTTTGGGGAATGACTGCCGGGTCCGGCAAGGTGGTCTCGGGCGCGCCCCCTGCAGTCGCGGTGGGCCCATCCTCGATGACAATCACCGGAGCCTTGGCTCTCTTTGCCGCTCTCTGGGCCAGGGTCCTGAAAAGGAATGAGTTCAGAGTAAAGCAAATCAGATACAAGACAAAAACAGCAAGAATTGAAGAACTACAAGTACAGCAAAGAATCTTACTCTTCTTCTTCCTCGTCGGAGCTGAGTGCGGAGAGGTCGAAGTCCGGCCCACCTTCGGCGCGACGAGGCAGAGGAGTGGGTTCCCTTGACCGCTTGGCGGGGGCAGCGGCAGGACCAGAAGCGGCAGTCCGGGAGGACCCCGCTCCAGTTGTCGCAGCGGCGTGAGACGCTCCCGTGGCAACAGTGCTTGTCGCGGCAGAGCGTGTCGCGCGGCGCGACGGCTGTTGACCCGTCTGCCGCCCTGCTACGTCCCCAGCCTTGCGGAGACGCCTTCTTCGTGGAGCTGGGGGCTCTGCTTGCGGCAAGCTGCTTGAAGATGGCGGGCCGCTCGCACCCTCGGCGGGCTCGCTCGACTCGGCTTCAGGCTCGGCAAGCTCTCCCTCGCCGGCAAGCTCTCCGGCAAGCTCATCTCGATCGGCAAGGCTTGCCGCCTCTGCTGCCTCTGCCTCCTCCACGGTGAATCCAAACTCGCCCGTGGCAGCGGCTGCCGCCACCTCTTCCGCCCTAGTGGCGATGCGCCGCATCTCCGCATCGGTGGTGTCACGGGTGAGGCTCCTCTGTTCATCGGAGCGGACCGCCACTTCCACCAGGCCGTCGAAGAACACCTGCACAACATCGTCCGTAGGCTCTTGCCAAGTTGGAACAATTCCATGCGAATCGCACAGAGGCATCATTGCACGGATGCGATCGAGCGAGGAATTGTTGCACAGCGGGATGACGCCCTTCGGCAACCTGAACCATTCAGGATGTTGAGGGTCGTGCTTGAACAGCTCCTTGAGCATCGCGTCCAGCTCCAGGATGGTGAAGTTGAAGTTGAGGCCCGAGCGCAGCCTCATGATGTCCGCCAGACCCCCGAACTCCCAGGCGGGTCTCCTCCTCTCTTGCAGGGGGGCGATGCGGCGGCAAAGAAAATCTGTGCCAACGGCGCCTACAGTGAGCCCGGCAAGCCTGAGGCGCAGGATCCGGGTGACAGCAATCTTCAGCCTATCGTCTTCCGGGGCCAAGCTGCTCCAATCGTTGTCGTGCACTGCTGGGGCTTGGCGCTGGGCAGTAAATGGCTACGGGTTCTCCTCAATAATCCAGCACCAATCTGCTCTCCACTCCTCCCATTTGCTGCGGAGCTCCCCCTCCAGATAAGCTTCCTTCTTGCCGGCCCTCGAGATCCAGGCGATTCCGCCAGATAGAGGTTCCCCTCTCTCAACTCGGGGCATAAAGAAGTGGCGAAAAAGAGCTACGTTTGGGTGGACTCCGATAAAGTTTTCGCAGAGATGTGCGAAAACTGCCATGGTCAGAACAGCATTGGGGGTGAAATCAAGGAGGTGGAACCCGTAGGTGTTCATGATATCGCAGAAGAATTCAGAGAAGGGCGGGCAGAGCCCGCAGTAGAAGAACAGCGCGAAGAACGGATATCCATTCGGAGCCTGTTCCGAAGCGGCGGCGGAGAGTACCTTCGTGCGCGGATGCGCTCGCGTCTCCGTCGACCAGAAGAGGTAGTAGTACTCCCTCAGCTCCTTCGTGGCGAGCTCGGGGAAGATTGCCCGCTCCTTTCGCAGTGCCTCGAGCCGCAGCGCCTCGGCCGAATTCACGGCCTTCCCAGTTTTTGGAGCCATGGCGGAGGTGGTGGGGGAGATCGACGGCGTTGGTGGCGCCGGTGGCGATGGGGGGCGGAGCGCTGCTCTCTTTCGACTTTGGAAGAAGGGGGGAGCGGTGGAGGATTTCTGAGATTGGAACAGCAACTGGCGAGATGGGGGAACTACCCCTGTTTCCCCTGCTTATAAAGGGGGAGGGGGCGGACGTTCTTTTTTTCCGAATAAAGAAGCCACCCACGATCTCTCCCACGACGCCGCATTCAACGCATGCCGTTAGGGGAGGGCACGGTGGATACGGAGTAAGATATGGTGTAACCCAGGCCGCGCGTGCCCGTGCACTGTTTTGGGCCTGGCCCAACAGCGCTCGGCACCGTGTGTGGCCCAGGCCTGGGGGCTCCTATCGGTGTACTAGAGTAGGGGTACCCTAGTATCCTGAACTTATGTGCACGGGCAGTCGCAGCACCCCGCGGCAAGGCTTGCCGGGCAACCGCCAAGGTCCTCCGCGGTTCCTTTGGAGCCATTCAAGAACAAAGTGTTTAAGCCAAGGAGACAAGACCCCGGCAAGAGGAGCTTGCCGGGAAGGCCAACCAAGGCATTTCAAGGAACTTGCCGCTACGCGCCACGCGTCCCGGCAAGGCCCGGTGAGCGACAAGCTTCCGGACGCGACAAGACAACGACCGCGGCAAGGCGCTTGCCGCGGCAAGCTACCACTCTGTACCCGCGCTCCAGCACATCCACCAACGTGTCGCCCTGAGGACCGTTCCAGGTGCGCGTGGCGAGAGGCTGTGCAGCCAGCGGTGCGAGGTGGCAAGCAACACTGACAAGATTACCATCGTGGCAAGCGGTGGCGCCCCTGACGGTTCCTTTTCTGCACTGTTTGGGCGACACAGATGGGCATTTAATGCCTTTGTCCCCTGCCGTCAGGGTTAGGTAGGATACACTGTACAAGTAGGTGTACCAACTGCAGTTCTTTTACATTTTTACCCTTGTCTATGTTGCCACCTGTCGGTGACCCCTTGAGCATATAAAAGGAGGCCCACGCGCAATGTAGAGGGGGGTTCAAAACCAGAAAACACTCACGCTCGGTCTCGTTAGTAGCTAGCATGTATTGTAGCTCTCAGCGCTCCCGAGCAAGAACACAATACAATCAGACAAGCAGCAGTAGGAGTATTATCTCTCCGGAGAGCTCCGAAGCTGGGTAAACCGCTCGTGTGCTCCGCCTCGATCTGCTCTTCGTGCGACCTCCGCCCCCCGCCGAACCGAAAGGGGCCCTGCCCCATAGGTGTTCGTTCCCACGACATCCGCCAAAGATGTCGTGGGAACGAACATCTATGGGGCAGGTCCCCTTTTGGTTCGGCGGGGGGCGGAGATCGCACGAAGAGCAGATCGAGGCGGAGCACACGAGCAGTTTACCCAGCTTCGGAGCTCTCCGGAGAGATAATACTCCTACTGCTGCTTTGTGGTTGTATTGTGTTCTTGCTCGGGAGCGCTGAGTGCTACAGTACACACAAGACCGAGCGTGAGTGTTCTCTGGTGTCGAACCCCCTTCTACGTTGCGCATGGGCCTCCTTTTATATGCTCAAGGGGTCACCGACAGGTGGCAACGCAGGCAAGGGTAAAAATGTAAAAGAACTGCGGTACGTACACCTACTTGTACAGTGTATCCTACCTAACCCTGACGGCAGGGGACAAAGGCATTAAATGCCCGTCTGCGTCACCCAAACAGTGCAGAAAGGGACCATCAGGGGCGCCACCGCTTGCCACGATGGTAGTCTTGTCGGCGTCGCTTGCCACCTCGCACCGCTGGCTGCACAGCCTCTTGCCACGCGCGCCTGGAACGGTCCCAGGGTGACACGTTGGTGGATGTGCTGGAGCGCGGGTACAGAGTGGTAGCTTGCCGCGGCAAGCGCCTTGCCGCGGTCATTGTCTTGTCGCGCCCGGAAGCTTGTCGCTCGCCGAGCCTTGCCGGGACGCGTGGCGCGTCGCGGCAAGTTCCTTGAAATGCCTTGGTTGGCCTTCCCAGCAAGCTCCTCTTGCCGGGGTCTTGTCTCCTTGGCTTAAACACTTTGTTCTTGAATGGCTCCAAAGGAACCACGGAGGACCTTGGCGGTCACCCGGCAAGCCTTGCCGCAGGGTGCTGCAACTGCCCGTGCACAAGTTCGGGATACTAGGGTACCCCTATTCTAGTACACCGACACAAGTCTTCGACCACACATGGGCTATTCTTTCACATCTATACACTGATGATGAACTCAAGGAGATGGACTTCCAATAGGACTTTGACTGGTCTCAGCCACCAAGAAATTCAACAAGGTCGAAGTTCCTCATCTGGTTGCAAGTTCATATTCTTCATCGCATGAGATAGACGAAGCTAAAGATTTGGATGACACCGCGGCAAGCCCTACATCAACGGACGACCCCAACAATGCTGGTGCTCCTCCATCGACATCATGATGAAATTCTTCAGGGGCGTTAGTCCTCATCTTTCGTCCCATTTTGTCATTTGATGACAAATGGGGAGAAATTTGAGTTAGTCTTCAAGCGGGTCTATTATATGGGCATTTTTTTGGTTAAGTTACAACTCTTGTTCTTTTGAAGTGTTTGCTTGCCGAGTTGTAAACTTAAGTCCTATGGTGGTCTGATACTTTTGAATGCTTTCTACATGCTTAATTCCTCAAGTACTTTAATGCGCGCATGCTGAATTAAGTCAGACACCATATTTCATCATGCATTTCAAATTCTTCATATTATATATCGAATGCATGTATGAATTACAAGATATAGGGGGATATCTCCATGAGATTACTCTACAATGTGCATATGCTATCCAAAGCAAATTCCTCAAATATGCACATCTTCAGGGGGAGTTCTTCTATATCTTGCAATCAAACTCCTCAATATTAGCATTTACAGTTCATATGTTTATCCCCGTTGAAAACTTAACCAATTTGTCATCAATCACTAAAAAGGGGGAGATTGTAAGTGCATCTAGTGCCCCTTAGTGATTTAGGTGTATTGAAGGCTTATAGGTTAAGGGACTAATATGTTTGTGAGTGTACACAGCCTCTATAAGTCGATGAGGAGTTTGATATTTACGATGAAAGTTAACCCCTAAAAATGTATGTCTTCGGCTGAAGACTTTCGTTCTCCTGAAGATTTTGAAAGTGAAGAAATTGGTGCGACCTTGAAGACTTGGATATTCATGCGAGGATTATGAAGCGTGAAGCGTAGTTTCATTTTCTCTTTCTTAAGTCACACCATACTATTAAAAGGGGTCAAGGTAATACTAAACAAAGTGATTTCAAAGTGATGCTCATCTCAAAATCCTACACCTACCCAATCCTTTTGAGTGAAGCCATTGGAAATCTCATATCAGTTCAGTCAATTTCTTTAGTGACAGAGACAAAGATCTTTTGGTCTCTGAGGAATTTGTTCTGACTAAGGAGTTAGGAATTCGCTAGTGCAGATTGCCTACACGGTGAGGAACATGATAGCCTCGAGGATTTTGAACCTCAAATATTTGACCATTGTTGTGCTATGCGCCAGCTGTCCCAAAATATCTACCCACCTAACGGTCACATCATTGAAGGGCATTTATGTCTTATCATGTCGGGCTGCTCCCTAGGCTATAAATAGCCGCCCCTACAACCAAACGTACAACTGTCACAACAATTGGAATTGGTCAACCAAATCATTGTCTTCACCAAGCAACTGGTTCTATTTCCTTAACCCTTTCATTTCCTCATTCATGTGTTGATGAACCTGATCATTATTGTTTGAAGACTTTGACTGAAGACTTTCTCTATTTCCTCAATCCTATTTCTTCAGTCACTTAGTCTTCAACCTGCTTATCCTATTTTCACACTACTTGTACTTTGTGCTTGTCTTTCATTTCATCATGATGACTATGCTTTTGCTCTGTTGTGCTTATACCTGAGTACTTATTCCACTGCTAGTGTGTCGTGGCTTAGGAATTTCTTCACCTAGAAATTCCTCAGTGACGAATTTGTAAAAATTGCCTATTCACCCCCTCTAGTCGATATAATGCACTTTCACCTAGGTCTTCGTGAGCAAGCGAGTTGGATGCACACCCACTTAGTTAATTTTTGAGCTTTCATATACTTATAGCTTTAGTGCATTCGTTGCATGGCAATCCCTACTCACTCACATTGATATCTATTGATGGGCATCTCCATGGCCCGTTGATACACCTAGTTGATGTGAGACTATCTCCTTCTTTTGTCTTCTCCACAACCATCATATTCTATTCCACCTATAAGTGCTATATCCATGGCTCACGCTCATGTATTGCGTGAAAGTTGAAAAAGTTGGAGAACACTAAAGTATGAAACAATTGCTTGGCTGATTCTGAGGTTGTGCATGATTGAAATATTTTTATGTGGTGAAGATAGAGCATAGCCAGACCATATGAATTTATAGGGATAACTTTCTTTGGCCATGTTATTTTGAGAAGACATGATTGCTTTTTAGTATGCTTGAAGTATTATTGTTTTTATGTCAATATTAAACTCTTATTTTGAATCTTCTGGATCTGAATATTTATGACACAATAAAGAATATTACAAGGATAAATATGTTAGGTAGCATTCCACATCAAAAATTCTTTTTTATCATTTTGAAGGAAATATGCCCTAAGGCAATAATAAAGTTGTTATTTATATTTCCTTATATCATGATAATTGTTTATTATTCATGCTAGAATTGTATTAACCGGAAACTTAGTACATGTGTGAATACATAGACAAAACAAAGTGTCCCTAGTATGCCTCCACTTGACTAGCTCGTTAATCAAAGATGGTTGTGTTTCTTGACCATAGACATGTGTTGTCATTTGATGAACGGGATCACATCATTAGAGAATGATGTGATGGACAAGACCAATCCGTTAGCTTAGCATAATGATCAATAAGTTTTATTGCTATTGCTTTCTTCATGACTTATACATGTTCCTCTGACTATGAGATTATGCAACTCCCGAATACCGGAAGAACACCTTGTGTGCTATCAAATGTCACAACGTAACTGGGTGATTATAAAGATGCTCTACAGGTGTCTCTAAAGGTGTTTGTTGGGTTGGCATAGATCAACATTAGGATTTGTCACTCCGTGTATCCAAGAGGTATCTTTGGGCCCTCTCGGTAATGCTCATCACTATAAGCCTTGCAAGCAATGTGACTAATGAGTTAGTTGTGAGATGAAGCATTATAGACCGAGTAAAGAGACTTGCCGGTAACGAGATTGAACTATGTATGAAGATACCGATGATCGAATCTCAGGCAAGTAACATACCGATGACAAAGGGAACAACGTATGTTGTTGTGCGATTTGACCGATAAAGATCTTCGTAGAATATGTAGGATCCAATATGAGCATCCAGGTTCTGCTATTGGTTATTGATCAAAGATGTGTATCGATCAGGTGTACATAGTTCTCAAACCCATAGGGTCCGCACGCTTAACGTTCGATGGCGATTTGTATTATGAGTTATGTGTTTTGGTGACCGAAGTTTGTTCGGAGTCCCGGATGAGAACACGGACATGACGAGGAGTATCAAAATGGTTGAGAGGCAAAGATTGATATATTGTAAGGTGGTTTTCAGACACCGGAAGGGGTTCCGAGTGTATCGGGTACAAACCGGAGTACCGGAAGGGTTACCGGAACCCCCCGATGGAAGATATGGGCCATATGGGCCATGGGAGGGAGGCTAACCAGCCCACAAGGGGCTAGTGCACCCCCCACAAGGGAGGAGGCCGAATTGGACTAGGGAAAGGGGTCGCCACCCCCTTTCCTTCTCCTACTCCTCTCCTTCCCCCTTTCCACCTCCGTAAGAAGGAAAAAAGGAGGGGGGGCGGGGGCGAATCCTACTAGGAGTGGAGTCCTAGTAGGACTTCCCCCTCCCTTGGCGTGCCCTTGGTGGTCGGCCTCCTCCTCCCTCCTTTATATACGGGGGCAGGGGGCACCCCAAAGGCACAACATTGTCTTATTCGTGTGCGGTGCCCCCTCCACTGTTTACTCCCCCGATAGTAGCATCTAGTGCTTAGGCGAAGCCCTGCATGGATCACATCATCAACACCGTCACCACGCTGTCGTGCTGACAAAACTCTCCCTCGACCCTCTGCTAGATCAAGAGTTTGGGGGACATCATCGAGCTGAACATGTGCTGAACTCGGAGGTGCCTTACGTTTGGTACTTGGATCGGTTGGATCGTGAAGATGTTCGACTACATCAACCGTGTTAACTAACGCATCCGCTTTCGGTCTACGAGGGTACATGGACACACTCTCCCCCTCTTGTTGCTATGCATCTCCTAAATAGATCTTGCGTGATCGTAGGAATTTTTTTGAAATTGCAAGCTACGTTCCCAACAGTGGCATCCGAGCCAGGTCTATGCGTAGATGATATGCACGAGTAGAACACAAAGAGTTGTGGGCGATTATAGTCATACTGCTTACCACCAATGTCTTACTTTGATTCGGCGGTATTGTTGGATGAAGCGTCCCAGACCGACATTACATGACCGCGTTCATGAGACCGGTTCTACCGACGTGCTTTGCACATAGGTGGCTGGCGGGTGTCTGTTTCTCCAACTTAAGTTGAATCGAGTTAGACTATGGCCGGTCTTTGTTGAAGGTTAAAATAGCACACTTGACGAAAAATTGTTGTGGTTTTGATGCGTAGGTAAGAATGGTTCTTGCTAAAGCCCACAGCTGCCACGTAAAACTTGCAACAACAAAGTAGAGGACGTCTAACTTGTTTTTGCAGGGCTTGTTGTGATGTGATATGGTCAAGACATGATGTGATATAAATTGTTGTATGAGATGATCATGTTTTGTAACAGAGTTATCGGCAACTGGCAGGAGCCATATGGTTGTCGCTTTATTGTATGAAATACAATCGCCATGTAATTGCTTTACTTTATCACTAAGCGGTAGCGATGGTCGTAGAAGCAATAGTTGGCGAGATGACAACGATCCTACGATGGAGATCAAGGTATTAGGCCGGTGACAATGGAGATCAAGACAGTGCTTTGGAGATGGAGATCAAAGGCACAAGATGATGATGGCCATATCATGTCACATATTTTGATTGCATGGGATGTTTATCCTTTATCCATCTTATTTTGCTTAGTACGGCGGTAGCATTATAAGATGATCCCTCACTAAATTTCAAGGTATAAGTGTTCTTCCTGAGTATGCACCATTGCTACAGTTTGTCGTGCTGAGACACCACGTGATGATCGGGTGTGATAAGCTCTACGTTCACATACAACGGGTGCAAGCTAGTTTTGCACGTGCAGAATACTCGGGTTAAACTTGACGAGCCAAGCGTATGCATATATGGCCTCGGGACACTGAGACCAAAAGGTCGAACGTGAATCATATAGTAGATATGATCAACATAGAGATGTTCACCATTGAAAACTACTCCATCTCACGTGATGATTGGACATGGTTTAGTTGATATGGATCATGTGATCATTTAGATGACTAGAGGGATGTCTATCTAAGTGGGAGTACTTTAGTAATATGATTAACTGAACTTTAATTTCTCATGAACTTTATCCTGATAGTATTTGCAAATTGCGTTGTAGATCAATAGCTCGCGTCGTAGCTTCCCTATGTTTTTTCATATGTTCCTAGAGAAAACTAAGTTGAAAGATGATAGTAGCAATGATGTGGACTGGGTCTGTGATCTGAGGTTTATCCTCGTTGCTGCACAGAAGAATTATGTCCTTGATGCACCGCTAGGTGACAGACCTATTGCAGGAGCAGATGCAGACGTTATGAATGTTTGGCTAGCTCAATATGATGACTGCTTGATAGTTTAGTGCACCATGCTTTACGGCTTAGAACCGGGACTTCAAAAATGTTTTGGAATGCCATGGAGCATATGAGATTTTCCAAGTTGAAATTGGTATTTCAGACTCATGCTCGTGTCAAGAGGTATGAGACCTCTGACAAGTACTTCGCCTAGAAGGATGAAGGAGAATAGCTCAGCTAGTGAGTATGTGCTCAGAATGTCTGGGTACTACAATCTCTTGAATCAAGTGGGAGTTAATCTTCCAGATAAGATAGTGACTGACAGAGTTCTGTAGTCACCATCACCAAGTTACTGGAACTTCGTGATGAACTATAATATGCAAGGGATGACAAAAGCGATTCGCGAGCTCTTCGTGATGCTGAAATCAACAAAGGTAGAAATCAAGAAAAAGCATCAAGTGTTGATGATTAAAGAAGATCACTAG
Organism: Triticum timopheevii; assembly: GCA_963921465.1. Lineage (NCBI taxonomy): Eukaryota > Viridiplantae > Streptophyta > Magnoliopsida > Poales > Poaceae > Triticum > Triticum timopheevii. Next base: position 310,937,817 of record OY997262.1, on the reverse strand, counting down.
TTTCAAGAAAAGGGCAAAGGGAAAGAAAGGGAACTTCAAGAAGAATGGCGAGCAAGTTGTCACTCCCATGAAGAAGCCCAAAGTTGGACCTAAGCTTGAAACTAAGTGCTTCTACTGCAAAGGAAATGGTCACTGGAAGCGGAGTTACCACAAATATTTGGTGGATAATAAGGATAGCAAAGTGAACAAAGGTATATTTGATATACATGTTATTGATGTGTACCTTACTAGTGCTCGTACTAACCCCTGGGTATTTTATACTTGTTCACTTGCTAAGATTAGTAACTCGAAACAGGAGTTGCAGGATAAATAGAGACTAGCTGAGGGTAAAGTGACGATGTATGTTGGAAGTGGTTCCAAGATTGATATGATCATCGTTGCACACCCCGTATACTTTCGGGATAAGATTTGAACCTAAATAACTGTTATTTGGTGTTTGCGTTAAAGCATATGATTAGATCATGTTTATTGCAATACGGTTATTCATTTAAGACAGAGAATATTTGTTATTCTATTTACATGAATAAAACCTTCTATGGTCATACACCCAATGTTGATGGTTTATTGAATCTCGATCGTAGCGATACACACATTCGTATATTGATGCCAAAAGATGCAAAGTTGATAATGATAGTGCAACGTACTTGTGGCACTGCCGTTTAGGTCATATTGGTGTAAAGCGCATGAAGAAACTCCATGCTGATGGGCCTTTGGAATCACTTGATTATGAATCATTTGACACTTGTGAACCATGCCTTGTGGGCAAGATGACTAAAACTCCGTTCTCCGGAACAATGAGACGAGCTAATGACTTATTGGAAATAATACATACCGATGTATGCGGTCCGATGAGTGTTGAGGCTCATGGCAGGTATCATTATTTTCTGACCTTCACAGATGATTTGAGCAGATATGGGTATATCTACTTAATAAAACACAAGTCTGAAACATTTGAAAAGTTCAAAGAATTTTAGAGTGAAGGGGAGAATCCTTATAACAAGAAAATAAAGTTTTAATGATCTGATCATGGAGGTGAATATTTGAGTTACGAGTTTCGCCTTCATTAAAACAATGTGGAATAGTTTCACAGCTCACACCACCTAGAAGACCACAGCGTAATGGTGTGTCTGAACATCATAACCATACTTTATTAGATATGGTGCGACATATGATGTCTCTTACCGATTTACCCCTATCATTTTGGGATTATGCATTAGAGACAGTTGCATTCACGTTAAACAGGGCACCGTCAAAATCCATTGAAACGACACTGTATGAACTATGGTTTGGCAACAAACCTAAGCTATCGTTTCTTAAAGTTTGGGGTTGCGATGCTTATGTGAAAAAGCTTCAACCTAAGCTCGAGCCCAAATCGGAGAAATGTGTCTTCATAGGATACCCAAAAGAAACTATTGGGTACACCTTCTATCACAGGTCCGAAGGCAAGATATCCATTGCTAAGAATGGATCCTTTCTAGAGAAGGAGTTTCTCTCGAAAGAAGTGAGTGGGAGGAAAGTAGAACTTGATGAGGTAATTGTACCTTCTCCCGAATTGGTAAGTAGTTCATCACAGAAATCAGTTCCAGTGATTCCTACACCGACTAGTGAAGAAGCTAATGATGCTGATCATGAAACTTCAGATCAAGTTACTACCAAACCACGTAGGTCAACCAGAGTACGGTCCACACCAGAGTGGTACGGTAATCCTATTCTAGAAGTCATGTTACTAGACCAAGATGAACCTACGAACTATGAGGAAGCGACAATGAGCCTAGATTCCGCGAAATGGCTTGAGACCATGAAATCTGAGATAGGATCCATGTATGAGAACAAAGTGTGGACTTTCCCGATGATCGGCAAGCCATAAAAAATAAATGGATCTTCAAGAGGAGGACGGACGCTGATAGTAGTGTTACTATCTACAAAGCTCGACTTGTCGCAAAAGGTTTTCGAAAAGTTCAAGGTGTTGACTACAATGAGATTTTCTCAACTTTAGCGATGCTCAAATCCGTCTGAATCATGTTAGCAATCGCCATATTTTATGAAATCTGGCAAATGGATGTCAAAACTGCATTCCTTAAATGGATATTTCTTAAAGAAGAGTTGTATATGATGCAACTGGAAGGTTTTGTCGATCCTAAAGGTACTAACAAGGTGTGCAAGCTCCAGCGATCCATCTACGGATTGGTGCAAGCATCTCGGAGTTGGAATATATGCTTTGATGAGTTGATCAAAGCATATAGTTTTATACAGACTTGCGGTGAAGCCTGTATTTACAAGAAAGTGAGTGGGAGCACTACAACCTTTCTGATAAGTATATGTGAATGACATATTGTTGATCAGAAATGATGTAGAATTTTCTGGAAAGCATAAAGGAGAGTTTGAAAGGAGATTTTCAAAGAAAGACCTCGGTGAAGTTGCTTACATATTGGGCATCAAGATCTATAGATATAGATCAAGATGCTTGATAAGATTTTTTAGTGAGTACATACCTTGACAAGATTTTGAAAGAGTTCAAAATGGATCAGTCAAATAAGGAGTTCTTGCTTGTATTACAAGGTGTAAAGTTGAGTAAGACTCAAAGCCCGACCACGGCAGAAGATAAAAAGAAAATGAAAGTCATTCCCTATGCCTCAGTCATAGGTTCTATAAAGTATGACATGCTATGTACCAGACCAGTTGTGTGCCTTGCTATGAGTTTGGCAAGGGGGTACGATAGTGATCCAGGAGTGGACCACCGTATAGCGGTCAAAGTTATCCTTAGTTACCTAAGAGGACTAAGGAAGTATTTCTCGGCTATGAAAGTGATAAAGAGTTCGTCGTAAAGAGTTATGTTGATGTAAGCTTTACACCAATCCAGATGACTCTGAGTCTCAATCTGGATACATATCAAAAGTGGGAGCAATTAGCTAGAGTAGCCATGCAGAGCATTGTAGACATAGAAAATTTGCAAAATACAAACGGCTCAGAATTTAACAGACCCGTTGACTAAACTTCTCTCACAAGCAAAACATGATCACACCTTAGTACTCTTTGGGTGTTAATCACATAGCAATATGAACAAGATTATTGACTCTAGTAAACCCTTTGGTTGTTGGTCACATGGCGATGCGAACTATGGGTGTTAATCACATACGGATGTGAACTATTGGTGTTAAATCACATGGCGATGTGGACTAGATCATTGACTCTAGTGCAAGTGACAGACTAAAGGAAATATGCCCTAGAGGCAATAATAAAGTTGTTGTTTATATTTCCTTATATCATGATAAATGTTTATTATTCATGCTAGAATTGTATTAACCGGAAACTTAGTACATGTGTGAATACATAGACAAAACAAAGTGTCCCTAGTATGCCTGTACTTGACTAGCTCGCTAATCAAAGATGGTTATGTTTCCTGACCATAGACATGTGTTGTTCTTTGATGAACGGGATCGCATCATTAGAGAATGATGTGATGTACAAGACCCATCCGTTAGCTTAGTATAATGATCGATAAGTTTTATTGCTATTGCTTTCTTCATGACTTATACATGTTCCTTTAACTATGAGATTATGCAACTTCCGAATACCAGAAGAACACCTTGTGTTCTATTAAACATCACAACATAACTGGGTGATTATAAAGATGCTCTACAGGTGTCTCCGAAGGTGTTTGTTGGGTTGGCATAGATCGAGATTAGGATTTGTCACTGTGTGTATCGAAGAGGTATCTTTGGGCCCTCTCGGTAATGCTCATCACTATAAGCCTTGCAAGCAATGTGATTAATGAGTTAGTTGTGGGATGAAGCATTATGGAACGAGTAAATAGACTTTCCGGTAACGAGATTGAACTAGGTATGAAGATACCGATGATTGAATCTCGGGCATGTAACATACCGATGACAAAGGGAATAACATATGTTGTTGTGCGGTTTGACCGATAAAGATCTTCTTAGTTTATGTAGGAGCCAATATGATCATCCAGGTTCCGCTATTGGTTATTGATCGAAGATGTGTCTCGATCATGTCTACATAGTTTTTGAAGCCATAGGGTCCGCACACTTAACATTCGATGACGATTTGTATTATGAGTTATGTGTTTTGGTGACCGAAGTTTGTTCGGAGTCCTGACATCACGGACATGATGAGGAGTCTCAAAATGGTCGAGAGGTAAAGATTGATATATTTGAAGGTGGTATTCGGACAGCGGAACGGTTCCGGAGTGTATCGGGTACAAACCGGAGTACAGGAAGGGTTACCGGAACCCCCTGGTGGAAGATATGGGCCATGGGAGGGAGGCTAACCAGCCCACAAGGGGCTGGTGCACCCCCCCCCCCCCACACACACACACAAGGGAGGAGGCCGAATTGGACTACGGAAAGGGGGCGCCACCCCCCCCCCCTTTCCTTCTCCTACTCCCTCTCCTTCCCCCTTTCCACCTCCGTAAGAAGGAAAAAAAGAGGGGGGCTGAATCCTACTAGCAGTGGAGTCCTAGTAGGACTCCCCCTCCCTTGGCGTGCCCATGGTGGCCAGACTCCTCCTCCCTTCTTTATATACGGGGTCAGGGGGCACCCCAAAGGCACAACATTGTCTTAGCCGTGTGTAGTGCCCCCCTCCACCGTTTACTCCTCCGATAGCTAGTAACATCGTAGTGCTTAGGCGAAGCCCTGCGCGGATCACATCATCAAGACCATCACCACGTCGTCGTGCTGACGAAACTCTCCCTCGACCCTCTGCTGGATCAAGAGTTCGAGGGACGTTATCGAGCTGAATGTGTGCTGAACTCGGAGGTGCGGTACGTTCGGTACTTGGATCGGTTGCATCGTGAAGATGTTCGACTACATCAACCGCGTTAACTAACGCTTCCACTTTCGGTCTACGAGGGTACGTGGACACACTCTCCCACTCTCGTAGCTATGCATCTCCTAGATAGATCTTGCGTGATCGTAGGATTTTTTTTGAAATTGCATGCTACGTTCCCAACACATTTACCTACTCGAGGACGAGCAGGAATTAAGCTTGGGGATGCTTGATACGTCTCCAACGTAACTATAAATTTTTTTATTGTTCCATGCTATTATATTACCTATTTTGGATATTTTATATGCATTAATATGCTATTTTATATTATTTTTGGCACTAACCTATTAACCTAGAGCCCAGTGCCAGTTTCTTTCTTTTCTTGTTTTTGAGTTTTACAAAAAAGGAATATCAAACGGAGTTCAAACAGAATAAAACTTTTGCAATGATTTTTCTTGGACCAGGAGACACCTACGATACTTGGAGAGGAGGTCAGAAGACCTACGAGGAGACGGCAAGCCGTAGGGGCACGCCCCGGGGGGGCCTTGCTTGTGGTCCCCCTGGAGGTCCTCTAACCCTAATGTTCGGCCTATAAATTCAGAAATATTCCCAAACCAACAGAAGCATCCACCAAAATACTTTTCCACCGCCACAAGCCTCTGTTCCCCTGAGATCCCATCTCCGGGCTTTCCGGCGATCTGCCGGAGGGGGATTCGATCACGGAGGGCATCTACATCAACCCTATTGCCCCTCGATGATGCATGAGTAGTTTACCACAGACCTACGGGTCCATAGATAGTAGCTAGATGGCTTCTTCTCTCTCTTTGATCTGCAATACAATGTTCTCCTCGATGTTCTTGGAGTTCTATCCCATGTAATACTTTTTTGCGGTGTGTTTGTCGAGATTCGATGAATTGTGGATTTATGGTCAGATTATCTATGAATATTATTTGAATCTTCTCTGAATTCTTAATATGCATGATTTAATATCTTTGTATTTTTCTTCGAATTATCGGTTTGGTTTGGCCAACTAGATTGGTAGTTCTTGCAATGGGAGAGGTGCTTAGTTTTGGCTTCAATCTTGCGGTGTCCTCACCAAGTCACATAGTAGGGGTAGCGAGGCACGCATTGTATTGTTACCATCAAGGATAAAAAGATGGGTTTTTCATCATATTGCTTGAGTTTATCCCTCTACATCATGTCATCTTACTTAAGGCATTACTCTGTTCTTATGAACTTAACACTCTAGATGCATGCTGGATAGGGGGTCAACGTGTGGAGTAATAGTACATGGCCACCATATTAATATGTTCACCCACTTTTCTATCATCATAACTTTGCGCTTTTCTATCAATTGCTCGATAGTAATTTGTTCACCCACCATATTATTTTCTTTCAAGAGAGAAGCCTCTAGTGAAACCTATGGCCCCGGGTCTATTTTCCATCATATATTTTCAGATCTATAAATAAAAAAACCCAAAAATACCTTGCTATAATTTATTTGTTTTTGCTTTGTTTTCCATTTTTCTAATATTTTATCTATCTCTTTCACATCTCATCCTTGCAATTGACCGTGAAGGGATTGACAAACCCTTTATCGCGTTGGGTGCAAATGTTTGATTGTTTGTGTAGGTGCATAGATTGGAGACTTGTTTGTACCTCCTACTGGATTGATACCTTGGTTCTCTAACTGAGGGAAATACTTATCTCTACTTTGCTACATCACCCTTTCCTATTCAAGGGAAAAACCAACGCAAGCTCAAGAAGTAGCAACCAGCAAGGGAACCGCAATCCTAGATCATGGTTGGAAGTGAGACAGGCCTGTCGTAGATGCTCTGTAATCACTGGCCCATGGCAAGGTACATGGGGGTGGCAAAAGGAGGTGAGATTGGAGGCCAGTTGCGCCACAAGGCATCCGGCAGCGCGAGCGACGTAGTGAGATAGCTGGGGGATTGAGAGATATGCACCCTCAGGAGAGAGGAGACTTGAGCGAGTAATAATCATGGAAGAGGAAATCGCTTGATTGATCGGTTAGTCATAGGAGGAAGAAGAGGAAGGGGGCGCGCTCTCTTCGGTGACCATGAGATCCACGCATGCCACAAATTAGAGATCAGAGGACTGCAGATGGCTAGGCTATATTGAATCAACATCTAAAACAATATTGATGACCCACTCAGATGGGAACCTAACGATTTATTCATTTTTTTTGTGCCAATGTGGTGGTTGTATGTTAGAGAGCGTTGACATGGCACCATGCTGATGTGGATAGTATGCATGTTGAGAGAATAGGAAGAAGTGGGGAGAAACTTCTTAAGAATGGTAGATTCACCACATAGGTACTTCCTTAGGCATATTTATGCAAGTTTTCAAGCAGCTAGATTTGGGGCTGAGGAACTGAAGCAGTATATGGACCAGGCTAGTTATTCATATACGGAGCATGGCTTTGATGTTGCAATGGTTAAATTTAAAGATGAGGATAAAGAACCATGGAAATGGATGGCTAGAATCCCAAGAGAAACTTGGGATAGGCATGCAATGGACTTGAATTGCAAGACCGATTTAGTTGTCAACAACATTAGTGAGGTCTTCAACAGGTATATATTAGAGTTTAGGTCAAAGCCAATTAAAACCATAATAGATGGAATAAGATCTAAGTTGATGGTCAAGTATCAAGGGATCAGGAACAGATAGAGGAGACAAGGTGGGAGATAACCCCTACTTATGCAAAGAGGCCAGAGGAGTCCAAAAATTATTCTAGGTTTTGCAAAGCAGCACAATCTAGCCCAATATTGTGAGAAATTACTAGTGGTGAAAAGATATGTGCAGTAAACCTTGAGGCTTGGACCCATGGATGTAGGAGGTGGGATATGACTGGTGTGCCTTGCAACCATGTCGTGGAAGCCATCAATAAATCTAAGCTCCACCCTGAGGATTTTGTCATGAATTTTTTCAAGAAATCACTATATAGAGAAGCCTACATGCACATCATCTATCATGTCCCTGGTCCTGACCTATGTCCCAAAACCACCTCACAAGACATTAATCCACTTGTTTTCAAGAGCAAGAAAGGAAGCCAGCAAACTTGAAGGAGGAAGGGCAAGGATGAGTTTGTTATACCAAACGTTACCTCAAGGATGGCAACCATAACATGTAGTAACTACAAAGAGCAAGGCCATAGATACTCTAACTTTGGTATCACTCTTACACCATCTTTCAGATGAGCAGAATTAAACACAAGGTACTTCACCTGTGCTTTTTTCAACACTGCTTAAGTTAACCTTTTACAATTTGTTTTCATATCCAGCAAAATAGGAGCTTCTATAGTGAGGAGGCTGGATCATCAGCACAAGAGAGTGCCCAGACAGCCACAAGTACAACAAGAAAGACTGGACCAAATGCACCTGTTAGTGCAACTCCTATAAGCACTGCCCCACCATCACGTGTTGAAGCAAGGGCTCCATCAGCTGCTACAACCAGGGCTCCATCATTTGCTGCAGGAAGGGACACATCATATGTTGTAGTAAGCGCTCCATCTCCTGCAGCTAGGGCTCCATCATCAAGTAGGGCTCCACCTAGATCTCCAACGACTAGATCAATGGCAGAAATAGCCATAACTAGGTCTGTTTTGACTAGATCAATGGATGCAGTTACAAGGTTGCCTAAAAATCTACCTCTAGGTCAAGGCCTTTCTCTCCCCAAAGCAGCTACTACTGCTGATGATTAGGGTCCTTCAAAATGCAGTTGAAGACAACACACAAGATGAGATAGTACCTGACAACTAGTGGTGCTAAGTGGTGATGTGTTATGTGATGATCTGCTGGTGACTGGAGTATTTACTGCTCTGTTATGTGATGACTTGTGATGTGGTGTTGTGTTAGCTTAAAACAAACCAGATGTGTTATGCTACTGTATGGAGAGTCTATGATGATCCAAAATGAAAACATACTTGCAAACTTGCTACAAAAATGGAAATATAATTGCTGCCAAGATGGAAACATACTTTTTTCGAAATGGCAATTATCCTGCATTCATTAAGAAGAAAAGAGTTGCTCAGTTAATTAGGGAAAACCAAGCAAAAACTAGATTGCCCAGTTAATTATGAAGAAGCAGACGAAAACCAACACAACCGCTGAGTGGCACACATAAAAAGTCCATGCACACCACTCCATAGAGGGCCTCGGCGAGACAACACACAGACGTCATCGTCATCACTCCTCTCCTAGGGGCGTCATCACCATCCCTACACTTTGAGAAATGACTTCGACTTTGCCGTAGGTGATCGTCGACTCAATCCAGACCATAGCGGACGCGTGAAACTACATCAAGATTTGCGCCAAAGCTCAGCCACATGTGGCTAGGCAACGCAACTCTAACTCTAGCGGAGAACTCTGAAGAACAAAACCAGTCACAACTGGCGCCACGGAAGATCACCGAACGGGCCACCTACTTCCGATTATCGTATACCACATGGCCTGCCGCCGAAGCTTCAACTCCACAACAACAAAGAAACCAAGGTAATATCGCGGACACACTGAAGAAGAGCCAACTACCGCAGCCATTGTTGTGTCACCGCCATCGCTCCCACTGTCATCGTTGCCACAGAATCCTGGCCGCCACAGCCGCTGCCATCCACGACTCCCGCCCACTAATGTCGAGCTCCCAAGATGAATCCCCCAAGAGGGAATACGACACCAAGGCGTCGCCATCGCCCGATCATAGATCAAGGATTTTCCCCGGAAAGGTCAAGTTGGCTGGTCCGTGTAGGAGAGGAGCGGCAACAAATCAACGATGCCTCCTGAAACATACTTGCTACCAAGTAATACATCCAAAATGGAAACATACTAGCTGCCAAATATGTCAATCTAACAAACATAGTTGCTTCCACATTTGGACACACAGATATACCATTTTTTGTCTTGATACGTCTCCAACGTATCTATAATTTTTTATTGTTCCATGCTGTTATGTTATCATTCTTGGATATTTTACATTCATTTTATAGCAACTTTATATCTTTTTTGGGACTAACCTATTGACATAGTGTCTGATGCTAGTTGTTGTTTTTGCTTGTTTTTTACTTCGCAGAATATCAGTACCAAACAAGTCCAAATGCCACGAATTTTTTTGGAGATTTATTTATGCACAAAAGACAACTTCGGGGCCAAGGAAGCACCTGGGGGGAGCCCGTGGGGCCCACCACCCACCTGGGCGCGCCAGAGACCCCTTGTCGGTGTCAAAACCGGCGGATCTCGGGTAGGGGGTCCCGAACTGTGCGTCTAGGCGGATGGTAACAGGAGACAAGGGACATGATGTTTTTACCCAGGTTCGGGCCCTCTCGATGGAGGTAAAACCCTACTCCTGCTTGATTGATATTGATGATATGGGTAGTACAAGAGTGGATCTACCACGAGATCAAGGAGGCTAAACCCTAGAAGCTAGCCTATGGTATGATTGTTGTAATGGTTGTTCGTCCTACGGACTAAAACCCTCTGGTTTATATAGACACCGGAGAGGGCTAGGGTTACACAGAGTCAGTTACAATGGTAGGAGATCTACATATCCGTATTGCCAAGCTTGCCTTTCACGCCAAGGAAAGTCCCATCCGGACATGGGACGAAGTCTTCAATCTTGTATCTTCATAGTCTTGGAGTCCGGCCGATGATGATAGTCGGGCTATCCGGACACCCCCTAGTCCAGGACTCCCTCAGTAGCCCCTGAACCAGGCTTCAATGACGACGAGTCCAGCACGCATATTGTCTTCGGCATTGCAAGGCGGGTTCCTCTTCCGAATAATCCATAGAAGATTGCGAACACCAGGATAGTGTCCGGCTCTGCAAAATAAATTCCACATACCACCGTAGAGAGAATAATATGTACACAAGTTCAATCTGCTGACATATTTCGTGGCGTGACATCACACCACTACCAAGCCTTTACTTGAATCGTTTTTATTATACCACCTCAGCGCGTTTAGCGAAGCGGTTTCCTTGGCACGTCTTGTCGAAGCAGAGATCGTGTTCCCCTTATTCCAGGATTCCCATCAATACGGACGTGGGTAACCCAACCGCGCCATTGATTGTGGCGCTTGGGAGATAAGCGAGTTTTACCAGGCCGGTGGGGACGCATAGTCTTCGTCTGCCCATATATAAGGGGATAAGGATCCACCTTTTTTACCTACGCCTTCTTCCTCCTTTGCTTATCCATCTCCGCGCACTCGAGCTCCAGCACCCAACTCCGCACATCTCGCCTCAACCTTCTCCAGCCATGTCCGGAGCGGGAGGCAAGTGGATGGCCTCCTCCATTACGGAGGGGCACATCGAGAAGCTGCGCGGTGCCGGATGCCTGTCCAGCGACATCGCGCACCGACTGCCCGACGAGGGGCAGCTCATCCCCACCCCCAGGCCCCATGAGAGGGTCGTATTTCTTCCCCACTTCCTCCATGGACTGGGCTTCCCTCTTCACCCCTTCGTCCGGGGGCTCATGTACTACTATGGCCTGGACTTCCACGATCTGGCGCCAAACTTCATCCTCAACATCTCGGCGTTTATCGTCATGTGTGAGGCCTTCCTCTGCATCCAGCCCCACTTCGGCTTGTGGCTAAAGACCTTCAATGTCAAGCCGAAGGTGGTGAAGGGCGTCCAAGCGGAGTGTGGAGGCGCCATGGTGGGCAAAATGCCCAACGTCACTTGGCTTGAGGGTGCCTTCGTGGAATCCATCAAAGGGTGGCAATCGGGGTGGTTCTACATCACCGAGCCGCGTGACCCTAAATGGGCAGCGGCCCCCGAGTTCAGATCTGGTATCGCCATGCAGCTCACCTCCTGGAAAGAGAAGGGCTTGCTATGGGGTAGTTCGGAGGAGCTGACTGGACTTCAGTCCTGTCTCCAGACCCTGGTGAACAAGAAGCTTAAGCTTGTCAACGTGATCCAGGTCATGCTCGTCCGCAGGATTCTCCCCTGCCAGCAACGGGCCTTCAATTTGTGGGCGTTTGATCCGGCACAGCACCGGACCTTGAGCGGGCTCTTCGACACAACGTACGAAGCTGCCTGGAGGGTGCTGTTCAAGGGCGGAGAAGCCCCCGCATCCGCAACTGAAGATCGCTGATTCAGCACGCAGCGCCCGGCCGGCGAGGTAAGCTATGTTATCCTTCATGGGACACTCATTTCTTTCATAGTTTGACTCTATGTGGGATCTAAACTCCCATTGCCTTTAACAGGACTGGCAGAAGACGTCCAGACAGGTTAACTGTCCGGCTCCCCTTCCAAAAGATCCAGCGGACACCCGTTTGACGGGGCTGCTAGTCCCGGCACTTTACGTGGTGCCGGAGAAGAAGGCCAAGAAGAAGGCCACGGGAACCCGAAGGAGTTCCCGGCGCCAGGTGGTATCGGACTCATCGTCCGATGACTCCGAGGCGGACTCCTCCCCCAAGGAGGAGGAGAAAGAGGCCTCTCCCCCAGCGGGGGGGAGAGAAGAAGAGGAAGGCCTCCCCAACGAGGGCGGCCGAAGGGTCCAAGAAAGGACGAACCCTTCCTCCGGACTACTCCGCCAACGCTGACGACGGTGACGAGGAGTGGCCCTCAAGGGCCAAGCCCCTGGCAAGATCGTAAGTGTCCGAATTCCTGGATGATTTATAATTTCTCTTTTTGCCACGTGGTGTCCTTCTAATGCCGCATACAACCTGTAGTCCGGCCAAGGATGATCTTCCCGCTTCGTCGAGTGGGTCCTTGGCTACGTCGGATATGGATTCCCTTTCGACCGCCTCCACCCCTCGTGACGCTGATGACGCCGAGGTGGGATCCCAGGAGGGGACCCACCAGGAGGGGGAGGCTCTGGAGGTGCCACAGGGCAACCTCCCGGACTTCGCAGCGGACTCCGCACCGGAACCTGCAGTGGTTCCGGAGTCCGGTAGGCGGCCCATTCGTAAGAAGGGCAAGACTGTGACACCAGTGGCCTCCGTCCAACTGGAGGCGCCGGATAACTTGTTGGAGGCGCTCAACGGCGCTTCCATCAAGGAAGAACACGGCACTATCATGAGTGCGGTGATTCAGAAGGTTCAGCTCGCCAAGAGCGGGCTGACCGAAGCCTGCAGCAGCCTTCTAACAGGCTTTGAGGTAAGAAATTTAAAATATGTAATATAATACCACATAGACAGTAGCCCCTGATGCTCGGTTCGGTGTTCGAAAAGAAAAGCCAGACTGAGGATCTAAAAAGATATACGTAGGAGGTCTAAAAAATATGTCAATATGGGATTGCAGGCTGCGCTGCTGACCTCTGCCGCACTGACTGCAGAGGTCGATGCTTTGAAGCAGAACCTCGAGCGGTCTGAGAGCGAGCTCGGCCGTGCCAAGAAGCAACTCGAGGACAAGGAAGGTGAGTAACACCATATTAAGTTTGTACCTTACAGAAAAGGATTTTGGTTGCAAGAGAAATAACAAGGATAACGTGGGTACTCCAGGGGCCACGAATGAGGTGGCGACCCTGAAGGAGGCCGTGTCCGCGGCCGAACGCAATGCGGCCGCGGAACGAGCCGAGCGAGAGAAGCAGGATGCATGGGTGGCGGAGGTGCAGCAAGAGCTCCAGGCTCTCGTGGAAAAGCATGAGAGTTTGGAGCACGACTCGAAGACTCGAGAGTCCGAGCTTGCATCGGCTCTTGAGAGTGCCAAAACCGCTAAGGCCGAAGCCCACAAGGCCCTCCAGGAAATCGAGGCGGTGAAGAAAATAGTGGCGGGTAAGGCATTTTTCATGCAAAGCAAGCATGTGAATGTGAATTACCTGTTACTTACCCGAATTCGGAGCTCTCCAGGAGCGTTCGCAGATCTGCCTCGCAGCGTGTCCGATGCTGCCGCTTTCTACCGGGCCGAGGAGGGGAGCTCGACAGAGAAGGTCTTCTGGTCTCAGTACGCTGAGGCCGGATATCCGGTGCCCCTTAGCGACCAACTGAAGTAGCTGGTCGAGCTCCACAAGGTAGCCGAACAGGCCATGAAGGGCCTCATAGTTCGGCTGTGGCCCAAGGAGGCCATGCCTGGGAGCTACTTCGGCCTGGTGCGGCGGCTGGTGGATGCGTGTCCCTGGGTGGAAGTCGTCAAGCGCTCCGCCTGCATTGAAGGTGCCCGTCGGGCCCTTGCCCGTGCAAAGGTGCACTGGGGCAAGATGGACGCTGAGAAGCTGCTGACGGACGCGTCGCCGGCGGGCAAGGAGTATCGCACGCCCGAAATGTATTATAAGAGTATCCTGAAGGGTGCCCGCATGATTGTGGATGAGTGCTCCAAAGATGTAATATTTGAGTAGACTCGCATTGTGTTATCCTGTGCGCTGAAAACTGTGTTCATATGCGCTAAGCAACGCTTATTAATTTAAAATATTACCTTCTGTGCGGCCGTTTATCAAATCTGAGAGATGGCAAGTCATTGGCTTCAGCCCCCATGCCACGAGTGCTGGGGTGTTCGGGATAAACTTGAGCGCTCTTGTTTCCATTTTGGGTCCATCTAGGGAGGCGCTCAACACAACGAACAAGGCAACCGGACTTATAATGCTTGAACACTCTCACTTAGCCATAGAATTCTATAATTTTAAATTTCGGCGAAGCCCCTAGTGTTCGGAAGACCGAGTTCGGGGCGCTATCCACGCCTGGGCCGGACAGAGCCGGTTCCTCGCTCTAAGCGACATAAGTCTTTAGGGACTCGAAAAGACCTCTCGAACAGCGACCAGCTCTCGCCTTATCATGACGATCAGTTTTAGCTTTCTCCACTGAGGCGCTCGCCCAGCTCAACCGGGGCGCAATCGCAGTGGTTCTCCTAGTGCTACCTTAGCCGATAAAACGGAACGTAAGGTACCAAAACATGGGAGCCGGGCAAACCCAACTATTGACCCAAGACATGATTAGGAGCCGATGCATATAATGCTATAAGTTCGGGGTGCCGCACTTGTGAAAGTGTTCGGACTTGTCACACCATAATGCGGGGAACTTAAGCCCCTGGTGTATTCGGCCGTACCGAAGTGTACGGATGCAAGATGTCATAAATGAACATATATATAAGAAAGAAATGCAATTATAAGCAAAAAGCGATGCATTGTTTATTCAAGGAATTCTGCGATGAATGCAGAACGATACAAATAGTGTGGTAAGCAAGGGTAAGACTATTAAACATGTCCCCCTCCAGGGGTGGGCTGTGGAATGGTGTATGAAATGGATTTAATGCTTGTAATGGAGACCACCTGGATACTCGTCGTAGCCCTTCTCCTCCCCTGGCTTTTGCATCGTGTGTTCGGCAGGTCTACTGCCGGACAGGGCCTTTGGTGAACGGAGTCCTGTGCGTAAGAAAAAAGAAAAATAAAAAGAGTCACACACTTGGGAGCCCCTGGTGCGGTTAAGCCGCATTCTGGGCCTGTGGTGGTCGTGCCCCTCCCCCTATGCCCATGGTATCTCTAGAGCGTAATGATGTACGCGAAGGACCAGTCTTGCAATTTGGCAGGGGCTAGGGTTGGGGCCGCATTGCTACGCGTACTCGGAACGTGCTAGGTGGTCTTGTTGTAGGTTACTTCGGGCGCGTTTGGCCGTGTCCGGTCGCTTAATGGCCGGACTCAAAAATTGCCTTAAGAGGTTGCTCTGTACTTCTGCCGCGAGAGCCGCTGTGTGTTCCTCCGTTCGGAGGGAGCGTTCAGTGTTTCCGTTGACCGTGATGACTCCTCGAGGGCCTGGCATCTTGAGCTTGAGGTATGCATAATGCGTCACTGCGTTGAACTTTGCAAACGCGGTCCGTCCGAGCAGAGCGTGATAGCCGCTGCGGAACGGGACTATGTCAAAGATTAACTCCTCGCTTCGGAAGTTACCCGGGGATCCGAAGACCACTTCCAGTGTGACTGAGCCTGTACAATTGGCCTCTACACCTGGTATGACGCCTTTGAAGGTCGTCTTTGTAGGTTTAATCCTTGAGGGGTCTATGCCCATCTTGTGCACTGTATCCTGATAAAGCAGGTTCAGGCTGTTGCCGCTGTCCATCAGGACTCTGGTGAGGTGAAATCCATCGACGATTGGGTCTAAAACCAATGCGGCGAATCCTCCATGGCGGATACTGGTGGGGTGGTCCCTTCGATCAAAAGTGATCGGGCAAGAGGACCATGGGTTAAACTTCGGGGCGACTGGCTCCATCGCATATACGTCCCTAAGTGCACGCCTCCGCTCCCTCTTGGGTATGTGGGTTGCGTATATCATGTTTACCGTCCACACTTGTGGGGGGAAACCCTTCTGTCCTCTATTGTTCGGCGGCCGGGTCTCTTCCTCGTCATCGCTATGCAGCCCCTTGTCATTGTTTTCGGTGATTAACTTGCCTGCCTGCTTGAATACCCAACAATCCCTGTTGGTGTGATTGGCTGGCTTTTCGGGGGTGCCGTGTATCTGGCACGAGCGGTCGAGTATTCGGTCCAAATTGGACGGACCCGGAGTAGTTCTTTTGAATGGCTTTTTCCGCTGACCGGGTTTGGAGCCTATGAATCCGGCGTTGACTGTCGTATCCTCAGTGTTGTCGCCGTTAACGCGGCGTTTGTTTTTGTTGCGACGCGACCTACCATTGCGGTCCTTGTTATCCGGACTGCCAGAATTTTTGCTGAGGTTGTTACTGTGGGCTGGCCAGCTGTCCTCTCCCGCGCAGAAGCGGGTCATGAGTGATGTGAGGGCTGCCATGGATTTCGGCTTTTCCTATCCTAGATGCCGGGCCATCCACTCGTCGCGGATGTTATGTTTGAAGGCTGCGAGGGCCTCCGCATCCGGACAGTCGACGATTTGATTTTTCTTTGTTGAGAACCGTGTCCAGAACTGTCTGGCCGATTTGTCTGGCTGCTGAATTATGTGGCTTAGGTCATCGACGTCTGGTGGTCGCACATATGTGCCCTGGAAGTTGTCAAGGAATGCGGCTTCCAGGTCCTCCCAACACCCTATTGACTCTGCTGGCAAGCTATTAAGCCAATGCCGAGCTGGTCCTTTAAGCTTGAGTGGGAGATATTTGATGGCGTGAAGATCGTCACCGCGGGCCATGTGGATATGAAGGAGATAGTCTTCGATCCAAACCGCGGGGTCTGTTGTGCCATTGTAGGATTCAATGTTCACGGGTTTAAACCCTTCAGGGATTTGATGATCCATTACTTAATTTGTGAAGCATAGTGGGTGTGCGGCGCCTCTATATTGGGCTATATCACGACGTAGCTCAAGCGAGCTTTGTCTACTGTGTTCGGCCCAGCCGGAGTTGCTGTATCCAGTGCGACGGTAGTCGTCGCGCATCGTGGGGCGCCCACGTGATCCGTAGATCGATCTTGATTGTCTTGCCTTGTCCTCCAATATGTCTTGCAAGTCCAGCGCATTCCCCCGTGGCTTCGTACTTTTCGAGCGGTGCCGGGGTACGGTTCTGGTGGGGGGCCTAGAGGCCTCTCTGTCGCGGCCACGAGGTGGTCGGTCTGCCGTATTGTGCGCTGGTGATGAAGGTCTATATGCCTCCTCCTCTAATCGAGGGAGCAACTTGCGTTTGGGGTAGCTTTTGGAGGGGCGTTCGAGTTCATACTCTTCGGCCGCAAGGACTTCAGTCCATCTGTCGGCTAGCAGGTCTTGATCAGCTCTAAGCTGTTGCTGCTTTTTCTTTAGGCTATTCGCCGTGGCCATAAGCCTGCGTTTAAAACGCTCTTGTTCGACGGGATCCTCAGGCACGATGAATTCGTTGTCGTCGAGGCTTGCCTCGTCTCTGGAGGGAGGAATGTAATTATCATCCTCTACCTCTTCGTCTGCCGCTCTCTCATGAGGGCTGGCTTCTCCGTCCTCCTATGCTGAATCTTGCTGGAGGGGGTTTTCTTCGGCACTCTCTATGGTGTTATTATCCCCGGTGCCGGAATCTCCATTCTTGCTGTGGCGGGATTTAGAGCGGCGCCGCTGACGCCGGCGCTTGGGCTGTTTCTTGGAGGAATCTGCCTCCGCTGCTTCTTCGCCATTCCCATCCTTTGGGATGTCCACCATGTATATGTCGTATGACGAGGTGGTCTTCCAGTGCCCCGTAGGTGCTGGTTCTTGGTCGTCTCCGGCATCGTCGTCCATACCGTCGATGTCTTCGGAGTCGTAGTCTAGCATGTCGGTTAGATCGTCGACAGTGGCTACAAAGTGGGTGGTGGGTGGGCTTTGAATTTCTTCGTCGTCCGCATCCCAACCATCCTGACCGCAATTCGGCCAGGGCTCTCCTGATAGCGAGAGATACTTTAGCGAATTCAGGATGTCACCAAAAGGTGAGTGTTGAAAGATGTCCGCGGCGGTGAACTCCATGATCGGCGCCCAATTGAATTCGATTGGAGGGGGCGCAAGAGGTTCGGAGTCCGGCGAGGAGTCCGGCACCTCGGAGTCACGAGCGTCGCAAGGGACAAGATCAGTATTCGGCTCCATCACCGTAGAGGTTGCAGCCCCCGAGGCGGTGTCTAGCCACCCGTCCTCGATCTGTGCAGTCGGCTCCGAATTATGGATCAGAGCGGACTCATGTGCGGCCTCCAGGGCACTGTCCGGTAGCAGAGCTAGATCATGCCCATCGAGACAGTGCGGCGCGCTCGGCTGTGGCTCAAATCCATCGAAGATCAAGTCTCCGCGGATGTCAGCCGTGAAGTTTAGGCTTCCAAATCTGACCTGATGGCCGGGGCGTAACTTTCGATCTGCTCCAGATGGCCAAGCGAATTGGCCCGCAGTACAAAGCCGCCGAATACGAAGATCTGTCCGGGGAGAAAAGTCTCACCCTGGACTGCGTCGTTGTTGATGATCGAAGGAGCCATCAAGCCTATCGGTGACGACACAGAGGAACTCTCAATGAAAGCACCAATGTCGGTGTCAAAACCGGCGGATCTCGGGTAGGGGGTCCCGAACTGTGCGTCTAGGCGGATGGTAACAGGAGACAAGGGACACGATGTTTTTACCCAGATTCGGGCCCTCTCGATGGAGGTAAAACCCTACTCCTGCTTGATTGATATTGATGATATGGGTAGTACAAGAGTGGATCTACCACGAGATCAAGGAGGCTAAACCCTAGAAGCTAGCCTATGGTATGATTGTTGTAATGGTTGTTCGTCCTACGGACTAAAACCCTCCGGTTTATATAGACACTGGATAGGGCTAGGGTTACATAGAGTCGGTTACAATGGTAGGAGATCTACATATCTGTATTGCCAAGCTTGCCTTCCACGCCAAGGAAAGTCCCATCCGGACACGGGACGAAGTCTTCAATCTTGTATCTTCATAGTCTTGGAGTCCGGCCTATGATGATAGTCCGGCTATCCGGACACCCCCTAGTCCAGGACTCCCTCACCCCTCGCGCGCCCTGATGGGTGGTAGGGCCCATGGAGGTCCTCCCACCGCCTCTCAGCTCTAAATACCCAAATATTCTAGAAACCCTAGGGGAGTTGGCAATTCTAGTACCTTG
Organism: Triticum timopheevii; assembly: GCA_963921465.1. Classification (NCBI taxonomy): domain Eukaryota; kingdom Viridiplantae; phylum Streptophyta; class Magnoliopsida; order Poales; family Poaceae; genus Triticum; species Triticum timopheevii. The sequence continues at coordinate 310,918,600 of OY997262.1, read as the reverse complement.
CCGGAGGGGAACACGATCAGGGAGGGGTTCATCATCCCCATTGGTGCTCCTCCGATGATGCGTGAGTAGTTCACCCCAGACCTACGGGTCCGTAGGTAGTAGCTAGATGTCTTCTTCTCTCTTTTTGATTCTCAATACAATGTTCTCCTCGTTGTTCTTGGAGATCTATTTGATGTAATGACTTTTTGCGGTGTGTTTGTTTGGATTCGATGAATTGTGAGTTTATGATCAAATATATCCATGAATATTATTTGAGTCTTCTTTGATCTCTTATATGCATGATTATTATAGCCTCGTATTTCTTCTCTGAAACTTTGGTTTGGTTTGGCCAACTAGATTGATTTTTCTTGCAATGGGAAGAGGTGCTTTGTGATGGGTTTGATCTTGCAGTGTCCTCACCCAGTGACAGAAGGGTAGCGAGGCACGCATGTATAATTGCTATTAAGGATAAAAAGAATGGGGTCTATTCCTACATGAATATATCTTGTCTACATCATGTCATCGTTCTTATTGCATTACTCCGTTTCTCCATGAACTTAATACACCAGATGCATGATGGATAGTGGTCAATGTGTGGAGTAATGGTAGTAGATGCAGGCAGGAGTCGGTCTACTAATCTTGGACGTGATGCCTATATACATGATCATTGTCTTGAATATCTTCATAATTATTTGCTCTTCTATCAATTGCCCAACAGTAATTTGTTTACCCACTGTATGCTATTTTCTTGAGAGAAGCCACTAGTGAAACCTACGGGCCCCGGGTCTATTTTCTATCATATTGTTTTCAGATCTATTATTCCAAAAACCCCAAAGTACCTTGATGTACTTTTTATTTATTTATTTTATTTTGTGTTTATGCAAGATCTATTTATCCAATCTCATACAATTTTATCTATCTTTTTACCGAGGAGGAATTGACAACCCCTCTTATGCGTTGGGTTGCAAGTATTTGTTGTTTGTATGCAGGATCCGTTTAAATAGTGTTGTTTGGTTCTCCTACTGGATTGATAACCTTGGTTTCATAACTGAGGAAAATACTTGTCGTTGATGTGCTGCATCGTCCTCTCCTCTTCAGGGAAATACCAATGCAGATACAAGAAATCATGTCTCAACTTCAAATAGCTGACAAACAAAAGTACCGAGAAATAGAAATGAGATGCTGCCAAGTATAGAAACCAGCAAATTCAAATTGACAAATGGCATGCTGCCAAATACAATTACTTACCATGGTACATGAGTTCCAAAAGCAAGCGGCAGACAACTACAGATAGTACAAACTTATCACTACTACTAAAGTACTAGAATGCAACCAACTTAGTTTTGACAGCAACACAACTACAACAAGTTTAGTCTCGACGGCTAAATCATCTTCAGTGACCAATGGTCAGGCGAGTAGAACAACGAGGCAACCGCGTCGCACCAATGAGGCGAGCAGAGTGGTGCAAAGGCTTCTTCTTCTCTTTCTTCTTGTACTTCTTCACTGGCGACTATGCCTCCTCCTTCTTCCCTTCTTATGTTTCTTCACCACCGGCTATGCCTCCTCCTCCTTCCCTTTCTTCTGCTTCTTCACCAATAGCTCTGCCTCCTCCTCCTCCCACTCCATCTTCACCAGGACATCCACGTCGGCCAAAAGCTCAACATCAATTAGCTTCTCCTTCACTCATTCGACGGCAGCCCGTGCGACGCGAGGGCGAGCCATGACCTGCACCTCTGGCTTATCCTCCTTGTTGATGGAAATGACAGGCACATCAGCATGGGGATTACGGATGGGGACTTGGTACTCGGGGTTGACACGGTCTGGCACGACGACCTTAACCACCACGCCTGTATCCGCTGGATCTACCGGAAACCTGCATTTCAAAGGGCGATACATGATCCACCGGTTCCACTGCCGAATATCGCCAAAGATGGACTCCAGCATGTAGGAGACGATGCTGGCAACTGTCGGCACACCCTTGAAGGAAATATGCCCTAGAGGCAATAATAAAGTTGTTATTTTATATTTCCTTATTCATGATAAAGGTTTATTATTCATGCTAGAATTGTATTGATCGGAAACCTAAATACATGTGTGAATATATAAACAAACACCGTGTTCCTAGTGAGACTCTACTTGACTAGCTCGTTGATCAAAGATGGTTATGGTTTCCTGACCATGGACATGAGTTGTCATTTGATAACGGGATCACATCATTAGGAGAATGCTCCGATGGACAAGACCCATCCGTTAGCTTAGCATTATGATCATTCAATTTTATTGCTATTGCTTTCTTCATGTCAAATACATATTCCTTCGACTATGAGATTATGCAACTCCCGGATACCAGAGGAATGCCTTGTGTGCTATGAAACGTCGCAACATAATTGGGTGATTATAAAGATGATCTACAGGTATCTCCAAAGGTATTTGTTGAGTTGGCATAGATCGAGATTAGGATTTGTCACTCCGAGTATCGGAGAGGTATCTCTGGGCCCTCTCGGTAATACACATCATAAGAAGCCTTGCAAGCAAAGTGACTAATAAGTTAGTTGCAGGATGATGTATTACGGAATGAGTAAAGAGACTTGCCGGTAACGAGATTGAACTAGGTATGAAGATACTGACGATCAAATCTCGGGCAAGTAACATACCGATGGACAAGGGGAATTACGTATGTTGTCATTACGGTTCGACCGGTAAAGATCTTCATAGAATATGTAGGAGCCAATATGAGAATCCAGGTTCCCTATTGGTTATTAACAAGAGAGGTGTCTCGGTCATGTCTACATAGTTCTCGAACCTGTAGGGTCCCATTCGATGACGATATTGTATTATATGAGTTATGTGATTTGGTGACCGAAAGTTGTGCAGAGTCTAGGATGAGATCACGGGCATGACGAGGAGTCTCGAGATGGTCGAGAGGTAAAGATTGATATATAGGACGACAATATTTGGACACCAGAAGTGTTCCGGAGGGTACTGGGTACATATCGGCTCACCGGAAGGGGTTCTGGGCACCCCCGGCAAAAGATATGGGCCTAATGGGCCAAGAGGGGAAACACACCAGCCACCAGGGGCTGGTGCGCCCCCATATGGGCTGAACCAAAGGGAGAGGGAAAGTGGGGAAGAGAAAGGAAAGGGGGGTTCGGCCTCCCCCTTCCCTTTCTCCTCCTCCTCTTTCCTTCCCCCTCTGGTGAATAAGGAAGGGGGCGGCCAGCCTAGGAGGAACCCAAGTAGGATTCGGTCCTACTTGGGGCGCCTCCTAGCCTCTCCCCTCCCCCTCCCACCTATATATATGTGGGGGGAGGGGCGCCCCTAGCACACCCTAGACAATTGCCTAGCCGTGTGCGGCGCCCCCTCCATCGTTTACACCATCGGTCATATTTTTGTAGTGCTTAGGCGAAGCCCTGCGAGGATCACTTCACCATCACCGTCACCACGTTGTCGTGCTGACGGAACTCATCTACTACCTCGACGTCTTTCTGGATCAAGAAGGCGAGGGGCGTCACCGAGCTGAACGTGTGCAGTACTCGGAGGTGTCGTACGTTCGGCACTCGATCGGTGGAGCGCGAAGAAAGTTCGACTACATCAACCGCGTTGTGAAACGCTTCTACTTACGGTCTACGAGGGTACGTAGACACACTCCCCTCCTCGTTGCTATGCATCTCCGTAGATAGATCATTGCGTGTGCGTAGAATTTTTTTTGTTTTCCATGCAACCATTCCGAACAACCCTTGCCCTCGGGAAGACGTGTTTCCTCTCGTCATTTGTGAGCGACGGCACGAGGCCTCTGGCGTGGTTGACGGGAGCGGGGGCACTCTTGAACCGCTAGGCGAGCTCCTGGCTGATTGCTTTCTTCATTGGATCATTGTCGGCCCATCCTAAACCGCCCTCTCCCAACCGTGGTTGGACTTCGCCATCGGCGGTGGCAGTGAGAGGTGAGATGAGGGAGGCAATAGGAGAGAGGTTGGAGGCGAGGTGGTTTTCTGTGCGACGTGGTGGCTCGTGAATGCGGTGGGAGGACGATGACGACGGTTTTCTAGAGACATGGGAAAACGAATGGGCGGCACCTTAGCGAACGGCCACCACGACCAGCGGCGATTTGCTACTTAGCGAACGACCCGGTAGGACAATGCTACGGAACGAACAAACCCAACAACGTATGTCCGACTGGCGTGACTCGCGCGCTTCTGATCTGCCGTTAACGGCGCGCCGTCGCTGTTATCGGCCGGCAGGCATCAGTCATGTCAAAACGTGCTCAAAAAATGACGCGGTGTTTTTGTCACTGTCAAGATTTTGGTTCAATGCAAAACGTCACTAGTAAATATAGTGTTTTATCGTGACACAACGTGGTGGCTGTGTGATTTTACGAAACTGCCATACACACGATGTTTCCCGGACGATATGCGCACAACACTCAAATCGAACAGTGTAGCAGTGCTAGCCAGCTGCATCCAATGGTAGCGGTAGCGTGTCGTCCGTAAATCGGCCGCAGGCTGTCGTTCACGTAGCAGCGCTCGTGATTTTAACTCGTCCCCCGGAGGCCGCCCCTGGGTGTCCCCCCACACTAGTCCGCCCCATCCATCATGTTCGCTTCCATCTGCCGGCGGCGGCTCACCCTCCGAATCCATCAAATCGCTGGCGGTGGCGGCAGGACAAACCCCCTCGAGTTCATCCCTGGCACCATCCCTCTCGCCCATTGCCACACCTCGCCCGCCGTCGCCGAAGCCCCGAGCTCGGAGCCCTGCCCCGACTCCGTTTCCTACCTCATCTCGCGCGGCCTCTCCCCCGCCGCCGCTGGCGCGGCCACTACCTCTCAGCACCTCCGCATCCGCTCCACCGACAAGGCCGACGCTGTGCGCGCCCTCCTCAAGCTCTATGGCTTCACCGACGCGGACATCGTCCGGGCGTTGCGCAGCGCCCCGGTTCTCCTCGTCTTTGACCCCGAGCGGATCCTCCGCCCCAAGCTCGACCTTTTCGCCTCCCTAGGCTTCGAGCCCCGCAAGCTCGCCTCCGAGCCTTTCCTCCTCGGACGCAGCCTCGACAAGCACCTCGTCCCCGCCATCCAGTTCCTCCGCGGCATCATCGGCAGCGACGACAACCTCCGCCTCGCTTTCCACCGCGCCCCCCGCGCCCTCTCTGTGGACCTCAACAACAACATGCGCCCCGCCGTGGAAGCCCTCCGCCGCGGCGGCCTCGGAGAGGCCGACATTTCGAAGCTCCTCGTCATCCAGTTGGGCGTGCTCATGTCGTCACCGTATCGCATCGGCGAAATCTTCGAGGAACTCAAGGCGATGGACATGTCCATCTTGGACCCGCGCTTCCTCTACTGCTTCCGTGCGATGTCTGGTCTGAAGAGGGAGTCATGGCTGCGGAAACTGGCATTTTACCAGAGCTTCGGGCTGCCAGAGGGTGAGGTGCTGGAGGCCTTCAAGAAGCAACCCACGATATTCCTTTTCACCGATGAGAGCATAAACAAGAAGGTCCGGTTCCTGCTGGACGAGCTGAAGCTCGGAATACGTGATGTAATTGCGCGGCCTGTGGTTCTAGCTTATAGCTTGGAGAAGTGCATCCTGCCGAGGTGCGCCGTGCTGAGTGTGTTGATGAGGGAGGGGAGGATTCAGAGAGATAGTATCAAGTTGCTTCAGGCTTTGCTTGGCAGTTCCGGGAATTTCTCGACCAGGTTTGTGTTGAGGCACGCTGATGATGTGCCAGATGTTGTTAAGGCATATGAGGGTAAGATCAGATTTGAAGGATTCAAATAGGCCGGTCTTCTACTATAGTGGTATAATTCTAGATTAGGCTTATGTTTCTAGTGCCAATGTTAAAGATCAAGTCATGACCCATGATTCTAACAGTGCTTCAGGGACAATTTTGCTCTATTGGTAGCCCTTACTGAGTATCAACTACAGTACATTTGTAGTTTAACAACTGTCATTTTGCGTCCTGCGGCCTATTAAAATCTACCCCCTCCGTTTCTAAATATAAGCCTTTTAGAGATTTCAATAAAAACTACATACGGATGTGTATAGACATATTTTACTGTGTAGATTCACTCATTTTGCTCCGTATGTAGTCCATATTCGAATCTCTAAAAAGCTTTATATTTAGAAACGGAGGGAGTAGAAACATAGTAGTAGATGGTTTGTTGTTGTCGGAGTTTCTTGATCAGTTGATCTAGTATGTTGAACCGGTTCTTTTAACCGTTTATGCTTTCAGATTGATTATTCCGATAACTCTGTGCATGACAAACATCGCAATGGAACGAACCCTGTGTTGATCTTTACATCTTACTCTTTCCATTACTCATCTGAAGTCTCTGGTTCTTTCAAATAAATAATGCTGTCGTGTTGTCCAGAGTAGAGAACTTGCACTTGCTATTTCCTCTCCCTAGATGTAGTGCTGATGTTTACCAACAGATGTGGGCGGGATGAACTTGCTCTTTGGTCTAAGAAATGCAGATCTGTTCGCGTCCAGGAATATTACACATGGTAAGGTCTATCCTAGAGAGACGTGGACACCCCACCCCTATTTGTGGCAAGGTCTATTCTAGAGAGACACCCCTATTCCTGAAACAATGATCTTTGCCCTTGAAGCTTGATGGATTTCCTTTCAGTTTGCATTGTATCAGCTGCTTCAGACTTCAGCCTTTCAGTTCTGCTGAAAATATAGAAGGGTAAGCTAGTCCGAAACCAGAATTATTGCATGCCTTATCAGACATAACACTAAACTTCTCTTGTTCCGGATCGCCGAACGAGTATCTTGGTCTGTATGTTAATGTTGTACCTGATCGAGGACTGGATAGAGCAAGTCAGAGAGTTTTGAGTCTCCAAACTTGGCCTTCTGTTGTATCCAAACTAAAGATAGGAAATTTTCTGTGAAATCTCTTTATGATTTCCTTATTAAAAATGATATGGGTTTCCCACACAAATTCCTCTGGAAGATTAAAACCCCAGCCAAGATCAAGATGTTTCTCTGGCTTTTGGCTAGGAAAAGCATCCTGACTAAAGATAACTTGGCTAGAAGAGGTTGGAAAGGGAGTAAAAATTGGGTCTTCTGTGGGAAAGAAGAATCTATTGATCACTTGTTTTTCTCCTGTTTTGCGGCTAGATTAATGTGGAGTCTTGTTAAATGCTCCTTTGATCTCCAAAATATTCCAGGACTCTGAATGACTGCCTAACATGGTGGATCAAAACTTCCAGAAAACACAAAAACAGCTAGTAATAGTTGGAACGTTTGCGATGTTTTGGTCCAACTAGAAATGCAGAAATGATGTGGTGTTTAGATCAAAAAATTTGAATGATCCCATGATGATTATCAGAAGGATGTGCAATTGGATTATTGACTGGTCTATTTTGCGGAGAAAAAATCCAGAGGCAAAAATGCTGATGCTGGAGGCAAAAATAATAGAGCGGGTGGCAAGTGAAGTCTACAAGGCGTCGCAGGGATGGAGGCCTGGCATGAGAAGGCTGGGAGCTGCTGGAGATTAGCTGTAGTGGCAGTAGCTTATAGTAGCTCCTGAGTTTTTTGTTGCTTTGTTATGGCTTGTTGATCCTTGTTGGCAGCTTCTGCTTATGGTTGTTCCCTTTTGTTGGCTTCAGAACCTTGTATGGCTGGAGATGTTTAGGCATCTCAGTTCCGTTGTGAACTACTCCCTCCGTTCCTAAATCTAAGTCTTTTTAGATATTTCAAATGGACTACAACATACGGTTGTAGTCATTTTGTTCCGTATGTAGTCACTTGTTGAAACTAGACTTATATTTAGAAACGGATGGAGTACTACTTTGGCGTTGATTTCGTTAATGAAATCGGAGGGAACCCCCCTCTTTTAATCAAAAAAACAAGAACACGGATCTAACACGGGCCTGGCATATGTGAACGTGCATCGTGGATCTTTATGAATGTTGAGAACATTCGATGATGTTGAAATTATGTAACCTGTTTTGATCCGTTTGATCTTATGTAATGGAATATTCGATGTTATCGATATGTAAACGCAGAAACAACGCTTGCTCTGATAGGAAAATCGTTCGATCTCCTGTTGATTATTCAAAACAGCCAAAACAAAACCGAAGGGGAAACACACAAACAAATTTCGACTGCAGTGTGAACAACGCAAGCACCCAAATCATCTTCTGCAACCCCATCCGGATGCCATTTGTTCCTACCCAAGGCGGAAATTGTTGCAGGTCGTCTGCCGGAACAGCAGGGAGGAGCTGAACCCGAGCCGCGACCGCTGCAGGTCGAACTCCAGCAGGTTGTCCTCCATCATGTGGCCCCCGACCACCACCGACGTCCGCGGGGCCGCGCCGCCGTCCACCACGCCGAGGCACAGCGCGCCGCCCTTGGCGGCCACCATCGAGTTGGCCCCGAAGACCACCCACGACGCGGCCTCGCTCTGCAGCACCAGCTCCACCGTCGGCACGGCCGGGCCCACGCGCGTGCTCCCCACCTTGCTCCCGTCGTAGCAGAGCTTGAACGGCGCCACGGCCCGCACGCGCGGGATCATGGCCGTCTCCGCCGCGAACGCGTCCGTGACCGCCTTGTGGATGGAGGTCTCCAGCACGGTGTAGGGCGCCACCGTGCTGAGCTTGGTGCCGCCGCCGCCCTGCCTGTCGATGGCCAGCAGCGAGGCGTTCAGCGGCACGGCGCGGCCGTTCACCTTGATGGCCGTCACGCCGATGAAGTACTCGTTCGACTTGTCCTTCTCGCCGGAGACGCCGGCGGTGCTCACGTTGTTGACGAGTAGCGGGGTGTAGAGGAGCGACTTGGAGAGGTCCACCCCGGGCTGGAACGCGTAGGGCGCGTCGCCGAAGACGACGACCCCGGCCGCGGACGTCGACGTGAGGCAGAGCGCGAACTTGCGGGAGAAGCGGAAGGTGGCGGCGAGCTGCGTCGGGAGCGCGAAGCGGGCGCGGCTGAGCGACGCCATGCCGGTGGCGCCGGCGGTGAGGCCCTCGGTCAGGAACGTGGCCCCGCATGTGAACAGAAACGCCGGCGCGGTGGCGAGCGGCCCCGGCGCCGGGCGGAAGGTGGTGGGCACCGACAGCACGTCGGTGATGAGGTTCCCGCCGGTGCTGACGCGCGTGACGGTGTTCTCCGGGAACCCGCCGCAGGTGTCGTTGAGGCACCCCGGGGACGGCTTGCCGACGCAGCTGGTGGCGCAGGCGCCAGTCTTGGCGAGGCGGCACAGCTTGGACGCGCACGGCACGCGCGCGTAGGACGAGGACACGTACCCGGCGTCGCAGTCCACCCAGAGCGAGCTGCCCCCGAGGTCGAGCACGGCCGTCACCGGCACCTGGGGCGTGCGCTGCCGGAAGCCGGTCAGGTACTGCCCCGTCGCGCCGTCCTTCCTCAGCGGCAGCACCACGGCGCTCGGGCTGTCGCCGGCCGCGCGGCACGAGCACGCCGACAGGAAGAGGAGGAGGAGAGCCGTGGCGGTGGAAGCGACGAGACGAGTGGAACGCGCCATGTTGAGGGCTGGCAGAGACGGCGACGTGAGTGAGACGGCGGGAGCGGCGAGGAAGGGTGGCCTTTATAGCACCGTTTGCGTGCCGTCGCTGCTAGGTGTCGGGATCATGCACAGGAGGACAGCGCGGCACGAGGGAGGCGGGGAAGTGGCGGCTAGGCTTGGTGGCGAGACGCCGGAATGGACTGGACTGGGCTAGTGGGCCTGGAACTGTATTTGGTCCTAGTACAGTAAGTAGTTTCGTTGAACGAGTCCATGCATGGCCGAATTTCTCATTTGTTTATGGATGATGAGGATGGGATCCAAAGGCAGGGCGGAGTGAAGGAACCTTGTCCCCATATCCATGTGCACATTATCCTGACGCATCGACGTGCCACTGCCACCACTTCCCATTTGTCGCCCGTCTCTGACTAAAAATACTTTGTTTAGTGGGCAAATGTGCATCCCGTATGCGGCTGGCGAGTCGTTTTCATGGAGAATGCCGCGCCCGTCGATCGATCCGGGGAATTTACCGGCGAGCCGAGGATGAAATGAGGTTAACCATGGGGTGGGTCGGTGGGTGGGGGTGGGGTGGAGGCTCAGTTTACGAAGGTGGTGCAACGCGCGGGCAAAACGGGGTGGCGTCCCAGCTCCACCACGCGGGAGCGCGCGCGCGGCAGCTTTTGCTCGCGCACGCCGGCGAGGCGATCGACGCTGGTGCCTGGCGTGAAAGAGTGGGCGGGCCACGGCAAACGAACTGGACCATGCTGTTCGTGGTGGTCGTGGGCACCCCTGGCTCTGAAACCGCGGTGGCACTGGTGTTTTCTAGTGGTATTTCCCTTTTTTTTCTCTCAGGAGGAACGAGAAGCTTTTCTCTCAGTTTCCTTTTTTTTTTGCCTCGGCTCTAAAAGCCTGACATGTTTCACAAATCAGATGTACTAGGAAGAAAAATACCAGCTTAGAGCATCTACGGTCAGACCCCTATACGTCCGTGGACGCGCCCGGTCAGTGACCGGGCGTGTCCGTTTTGAGCCCTTATTTGTCATTTCATGCAGCCATATTTTTCATTTTCGTCCTTATATGCCTGATCACTTGCACGTGATTGATGAAAATGAAGAGAGAGAAGGAAAAAAGAATAAAGAAAAAAAAAAGGTGGTCTGGATGGGCCGCATCCTACGTGGCAGGCTGACCGGGCACCTCCTGGCGCGTCCATCAGCTCTCATATCCTCCCTACGTACATTTATCCTCAATATAAGGGTTCGTAGACAACCTGAACATGTAGGGATGATATAAGGGATCCGCTTGGATCACTTTTTTCTTTCTCTCTTATATCCGCCCACTGACTGGTTGCGTCCGCAGACGCTTGAGGAGAATTTGAGGACGCAGGTTGTAGATGCTCTTAAAGCATTTACAACTGGACACCTCACATCGTTTCTCAGGTGGACGGCTGGTCAATACTCGGTCACAATAGCCACCCGGACCCTCAAATCGGCCCTATACTCTGGGTTGTCCGGCATCCCAAACCCGACCCATATCTAGGGCGGAGCGGCTCACGCTGGCCCGTCTCATCCCCACGTATACCCCATCCCGGATCAAACCTTAAACCCCCGGTCAACACTCTCGAACGCTACATTGTTCGTCTCCTGCCCTTTTCCGTCTGTCTCCTTCCCTGCCCGCAGCAAGCGTGGCTCGGGTAGCGAGCCGGACCCAAATGGCCGGGCAACACTTGCGGAGGAGGACTCGAGTTCCGCCCTCCACCACTCATGTTTGGACAAGGGTGGCTCTTCGAGCTCCGCACTACCCTTCATTGTCTACTGGGGTGAAAAGCAGTCGCACCGGCGGCAGCCACGAGAGTAATCGCTCCGCCGCCGGCAGCAGCCACAAGCGTAATCGCTCACGCCATCCTGCATCGTCCACGTCGGTCACCGCCCCCTTCCACTCCCCATGGGCGCTGGCTGCTCGTGCCAGCCGTCAGGATCTTCCGACCCAGCGTTGTCCGGATTTATAGAGGCGTACGAGTTGTTCGCGAAGAAATTTGCTCCGAAACTTTCGGGATTTAAGAGGGGTGCAGACGGTGTGCGCGGAAAACTTGAGCATTGTAATATTCTTATCCAGTTTGTTCAAATAAATGCGTCCCCGGTTTTCTTTTTGGATCATCTCAATCTGAAGTTGTATGCGACCTTTAAAGCCAACAAAAAAGATTATACCATACATATCAGTTTTTTTGGTAGGGTTCATACAGATCAGTCTGGAGGGTTTTGGATCTTCAAGAGACCTCACAGGCATATCTTGCGTATCACGCTGCCGGCAGGCAACACGGTGACGTGTGTTCATATGCCAACAGAACTTAAAAGTGAGACAGTGATAGATCAATGAAGAGGCAATCTGTTGATGGACTGGCAGCAAATATCAAAAAAGAAATTCATATATGGTACATTTCCTGCTCCGGGCAAATGACTAGTCTTACATGATTAGCCACCCGTTTCGACTCAAAACAATACACCCAACAGATATAGTTATGTTCTTTGGATCTGACAATGAGAGTACGCCTATAAGTATGCACAGAATAACATTATAGGACAAAATTTTACAGTAGCCGAGGTTCAACAGGTAAAACGTACACTTCACTATGTATTTTTCTTGCTGTCAGAACGGGAGAAGCGGAGTTCCATTGTTTGCAGCTTATTCCTCAATTCCTCATTCTCCGCAATTAGGCGCTCATACTCAGTAAGCAAACCTTCAGATTGTTTTCGTAAAGCCAAATTGTTCGTTTCAGCAGTTTTTAGCTCCTGTGTTTGAGATTCTGACTGTTGTTTGAGTACTTGCACCTGTTCATTCAAACTGCCAATCTTTTTCTGATATCCTTGAATTTCCTCAGAGTCTCCAAGTTTTGTTTCTTCCAAGACCCTGCTCTGCTTTGTCACAGCCTCCATGTTTTTCTTCATCGCCCGTATTTGCCTAATATAGTGATGCAGTCGATCAATAATTAGCCCAAGAAACAGAGAGTATCCTGGAAAACAACAAACACAGCAAGATTCAGTCGAACTGAAAGATCAATTTTGAGACACTGTTCAACAAATATTTCTGAAACACTATTCACCATACAGAAAATATACAACTCATTCTGAGAAGGCTACGTTTGACTTCAGCATGATGAATATAACTTGAATAATGGTTTGGAAGTATTAAACCCATAATTTTATTGCATGCTAGGTGCCAGGTGGGAATGTTGAAATGGAAAGCAACTTATTCACAGATGAAAAAACAACTATTTATAGAGATATGTGGCGTCAATACTACTCATATCACTACGTCTCCGAGCAAAAATGTCCCGAACTGTTTGTTCCACTTTTATTATGTGGATAAGTGGTTGCATTATGCGACAACAACAAAATAACATTTCAGAATTCGAATAAATTTATGAGAGAAGGCCACATTGCCCCTTTTTCAACTTGCTTGATTCGTCTAGCGGAGAGAGCACCACCACTTAGGAGAACTTAGCCCACTGCCGCGTGTACGGCGTGCGTACACACTGATCAGTAAGTAATACTAGTTTTAGTTAGTTAGCAGCCAGGGCCTGCACTTCTCTAGCCATGTCGACTATCCTCCGGCAGTGGCGTTGACCCCGAGTTGTGCGTCGCATCGACAAAGACGACTGCCCCGGCAACAACCTGCTGGCTGAAACGGCGTGCAGGTCCACGTCGCCGCTCTGCAGCCTGTGCACTGGTGGTGGTGGACGTCCCGGAAGTCCTACCTAGCAGCGCCTGCGGTGCAGCCAGTGGCCGGTGGGACCCATGGACAGACACCCACCATGCGTCACTGCTACTGCCACGTCAATGGTGATGTAGCACCTTCGGACGCCACATGCTGTCCATGGAGCTGACCGATGGCACAGCAGGGCAGTTGTGCAACGCCGGCTCCGGGGAAGTTGAGCTAAGCGGACAGTGCCAACGTCGTAGGTATGGGTGGTATATTCAGACCGCTGATGCGGATGCTGCACCGACGCCATTGACAATGACGCAGCCCCAGATAGATGATATCGCAGTCCAGGACAGAGGACACCAGCTTAAGTACGGCTGAAAGGCGATTTACCCGTGCCGTTGGCCCGTACCTGCTCCAGCAGAGCTGCAGTATGAGACGCATGGCCATGAGCAGGAACCATCCAAGTCCAATTCCTCAAAGCCAAAGCAGCAGAAAACCTCGGCGGCGGCGGCGGCGGAAGTGTTCTCTCCGATGTATGAAGAATGGGCACGAGAGATTTTCAGGGGAGATCCTACATGGCTAATAGGAGAAAAAAAACAATGATGTGGCTTACAAAACCGGAGTTAAAACAAGTCAATCCATTTCAGGTTGTATTATGAACAGGTTTTAAGGTTGGAGAGTGGAACTGGAACCAAACTGAAGTTGAGGGTTGCAAAATGAACCTTAAGTTAAGGGGGATATGTGCTTCTCTCTAGTTCACACGAGTAGAATCATGATGAATCAATGGTTGTCGATTACTTTGACTTTGCAACATGAAATTTCTAGGAACAATGCTTTGATGAACAAGCTTGCTAACCAGAAAAAGTAACTTCCAAGAAAATGGTCACTGATCATAAATATATTAATAGGAGAAGCCACTTCGTATATTACCAGACATTCAACTAGAAGGGTTTTGATTCTATCCTAAACCTCGATAGGAAAATCTTATAATAGAAACTAGAATGACGCATAAACATTCAAATTCTGAACAAATATAATATGTTTTGATCAAAGTTCATCGACATGTCATGTAACATTCAAATCATCCAGTCAAGCCCAAGATATTCAAATCTACCTAATAAAAAGGATCCTTTGGATATATCGCAGGCATTTACAAGCATGTGACCAACTGTTTGGCCATGTCTTGTGCTCCATGGAAAAAGGAACATGCATCATTTGAAGAACTGTTTCAATAAATTCCAGCATGGTTCAATGGGAACAACAATTTATTGCGACAGAATTTGGTAACACAAGTACTCCCTCTGTAAACTAATATAAGAGCGTTTAGATAACTAAAGTAGTGATCTAAACGCTCTTATATTAGTTTACGCTTTACGGAGGGAGTATAACTCATAACATGTTATCAATATCTCTAACACCAAATTATGCCAAATAAAATTTCTAATAATCTTCAATTGTCATTTTCTTGACAATTCATTTTTCACATTTTTTTGTTGTTGTCACATCCCTCGCTTCAACGCATATGTGTATCTGTTATTAGAATCCTAAATTGGCGTGTGCAACTCTCTTATAAGATTCCATCTGCAAATAAATTTCTTCACTGCCTAAAAGAGATCATGTAACGTTCTTGGAGAACAGTGACCATACATATGTAAGGCAACTAAAACCATCCATAATCCATTGATGAACTATTTCGTCGCCTAATTTACCAATCCCTGAGGCTGAGGGATTCCAAACTGATGGTTCCAATGAGAAAACGAGGAGAACAAAGGGCATACCCATGAGCGAGGCCTCGAGGAGGTGGCGGCTGGCGAGCACCTGGTCTGTGGGCGTGAGCTGGGCGAACTCGCCTTCGCGGCGCCGGATCTTGGCGATGCTGTACCCGCTGGAGCCGAGCACGACGAACATGGTGGCCGCGACAGTCCTGGCCATTAGGGGCCCGCGGCCGCGCTTGCTGCAGTCCACGGCGAGCAGCGCGAGGCGTCGGGCGGGCGTGCGGAAGAGCAGCACGAGCACCAGCGCTGCCTCGGCGGCCAGCAGCGTGAACAGCAGCTGGATCATGGCCGATTCGTCGGTGCGTGAAACAGGAGGGGGCAGGCAGTAGGCGAGAAGCGTGGCGATCTCAAGCACAACGGGGAAACGGGGATCTGGAAAGGAAACGAGCTAAATCGGGCGACCGGTCGCTGCTGCGGTGTCAGGACCCAGCTATCGATCTATTATCGATCTATGAACAAAGTATATATGACGATTGGTAGGGAATCGGCCGAATCAAGAGGGCTATTTAGCTAGGGTTTCAAGTACTGTATGTATTATTGCCATCGGGCAGAAATGGGGAAAAAAGCATGAGAGCTCAACCACAACCCGCGTGTAATATAGGTCCACTTCCCAGCAGCGTGTTTGGTTGGGAGACTCGGAGGTTGGGAATGGGAGTTTAAGGCCTTGCTTTTTTTTTTTCAGCTTTGATATGATTCGAATCTGCGTGGGACTTATTGGCTCAGGATATGGGAATTACGAGGGAAGAGTAAGGGAATTAAGAGGGCCAACTTTTTCTTCGTGTTTGGCTGGGAGACTTAGGTTAAGGCTGGCCATAGTGGGGTAATATAAGTAGTATCATGCACTTGGGACTCGCAAACATGCTTATGTGGCCGACAATTAAAAAAAAGAGATGGTTATAGTAAATGTGATGCTACTATGTGTCATGCATGACAATAAATGAGACAATCTATGATACTATGCACTATAGAGGTAGTAACATAGACTAGTAACATATGCATATTACTAGTCTAAGTTACCCCCACTATGACCAGACTAACGCTATGCTCCCTAGTTTTAAAGAGACACATTCAATTGAGTCATCTAAATTTGACCGAGTCAACAATTTCTCAAAGCTTTCTCATTCAATTTTGGTGCTATTCACATTGTTTCCTAATTTTTAACACCTCATAATTAATTGAGGTATTCAATTTAGGATTGGGTCACCCAATTTTGAACGGGTCAACAATTTCTCAAGCTCTCCCATCTAATTCTTTTAAATCACTATGCTCCCTAGTTTTGAAGCTTCGTTCATTCAATTGAGGTATTCAATTTCAGACTTGGTTTACAATTTTGATCGCGCCAATGGTTTTTCAAATCAATCAGCAGGAACCGGTCTATAAAACCATATCAATCCCGCGCACCCTCCCACCATCAAGAAAAAAAATCATGTGATACTGTAACAACAATATAATACATGCAACCACCTATGCAGAAATTTTCCCACATAAATAGAAGTTGGTTACATAGAATCAACCATGAAAGGCCCACCAAATCATCGCATTGTAAATAAAAATAAAGAACACTCTATCATCTCCCCCACCCGTCGAACTAAATATTCCATCAGTTTCAAACTGTAAGGGGTGTTAGTTTTTCAAAAAGTTGAATTTCTTTAATTTTGATCAAGTTCAGGTCAAAAATATCGTCATCCACAATATTAAACAAAAAAAGTACAAAAAATCATTTGATGATGAATCTAATCATATCGGTCTGATATTATGGATTATGATATATTTCTCTACAAATTTGATCAAATGCAAAATGTTTGACATTTGAAAAGGTAATACACCTTATACTTTGAAACAAAGTGATTTTTTTAAGAAACCAAACAACACCAATGGCGCAGCAAACCGCATCCAACCCTTCTAGTGAAAGTTTAAGCTCTGTGGGACTTATTATCCTTTGATTGGCTCAGGGATATGGGAATTAAAGAGGGAAGAGGAAGGGGAATTAAGAGGCCCAACTCCCTCAGATCTCTTCCCTAGGGGCCCACTGACAATTGAAGAGCGAATTGGGAATGGACAGATCAATCTGTTAGTTACGTACGTGCGCAAGAGAAGGTACATGCGCAATCTTTGTACCCCCGTGCCTAATCCCACTAACCAAATGGGGGCAATCAACTCTTTATTAAATTCTCAACCCTAATTGCCTTCCCATGTCAAACAAGGGAATGGGAATTAAAATCAATTTTCCATGACTAATCCCTCAATAAACTCCCATCCCTAAACTTCCATTCCCTCTCCCAACTATTGCCAAAGATGTTGTAGATAACTACTGTAACTGAGTTTGAATGGTAACTTGCGGTAGCATAGATCTGCCATCGAGGGAGGGTTTCACCTGATGTAGGATCGAAAGTAGGTCTAGAGGGGCGTGATTAGACTACTTGACCAAATAAAAATCTAACCTTTTTCCAATTTTAGTTGTGGGTAGATTTTAGCAATTAACACAAGTCAAACAATCAACCTACACATGCAATTCTAAGAGTGTAGCAGCGGAAAGTAAAACATTGCATATGAAGGTAAAAGGAAGGGTTTGGAGAGCGCAAACGCAATGATGACATGGAGATTTTTGGCGTGGTTCCGATAGGTGGTGCTATCATACATCCACGTTGATGGAGACTTCAACCCACGAAGGGTAACGACTGCGCGAGTCCATGGAGGGCTCCACCCACAAAGGGGCCACGAAGAAGCAACCTTGTCTATCCCATCATGGCCATCGCTCACAAAGGACTTACCTCACTCGGGTAGATCTTCACGAAGTAGGCGACCTCCTTGCCCTTAAAAACTTCTTGGTTGAACTCCACAATCTTGTCAGAGGCTCCCAAGTGACACCTAACCAATCTAGGAGATACCACTCTCCAAAAGGTAATATATGGTGTGTTGATGATGAACTCCTTGCTCTTGTGCTTCAAATGATAGTCTCCCCAACACTCAACTCTCTCTCACAGATTTGGATATGGTGGAAAGATGATTTGAGTGGAAAGCAACTTGGGGAAGGCTAGAAATCAAGATTCTTGTGGTTGGATTGGAATATCTTGATCTCAACACATGAGTAGGCGGTTCTCTCTCAGAAAATGTAAGGTGGAAGTGTAGGCACGTTCTGATGGCTCTCTCACATATGGAGAAGGGGGTGGAGGGGTATATATAGCCTCCACACAAAATCCAACCGTTACACACATTTGACCCAACTCGGTCAGACCGAATAGAAGAACTCGGTGAGACCAATTCAGTTCAAAATGTGAATGTTAGGAATCTCAGTGGGAACGATTGGAACAACTCGGTGGGACCGATGTGCTAGGGTAGGGCAAAACCTCATCTCGGTGAAGCCGATTGCGTGAACTCGGTGAGACCGATTTCAGCAAAGAGGAAACAGAGAGTTGGTCAAGCAAACTCGGTGAGATCGAAATGTTACAAAGGGAATATAGAGAGTTTGCAGGGCCATCTCAGTGAGACCGAGATCCGTATCGGTGTGACCGAGGTGTTAGGGTTTTTGGCAGTGGCTATGTCAAATGAACTTGGTGGCTCCGGATAGAATGTTTCGATGGGGCAGAGTTTGACTTTGGGTTTTGGACATATTTGGAATGGGAAAGTGGTTGAGGGCTTTGGAGCAATATCACTAAGCATTTTGAGCAAATAGACCATTAAACAACACCTCATCCCCTTTTAATAGTATTGGCTTTCCAATGGACTCAATGTGATCTTGGATCACTAAAATAGAAATGAAGAGTCTTGAGCTTTTGCCAATATGTGTCCTTAGCATTTTGAGGGGTCCACATTCCTAGTCCATGCCATGCCATTCATTGAACTTTCTAAAATATTAAACTTGAATGGATATTAGTTCAGTGAGCTATATGTTGTTATGAATTACCAAAACCACCCGGGGGTTAGTTGCACTTTCAATCTCCCCATTTTTGGTAAGCTTCGACAAATGATAATATGAATGAAATACATCATCGCTTTGAGAAGTATGTGATAAGAAAGAGCTCCCCCTAAATTTGTGCATTGTTTAAAATTTGCATTTGAATGCAAATGCACAATCAATTAGGATCATGGGCCACTCTTCCATGTCACATACATCTTGGTGGAGTGCTCAAAGTGATAAGAGTTAAATAACATGCACTCATCACCAAGGATACAAGTGATTAATCATACACAAACGTTCATAGATATAAGCATGTAAGCACACATTAAGCATAATATGATCAAACACATGATCACATAAGTATCTAACGAGCATAACACAAATTGTAGCAAGAGTAGCAACAACCAAACAAACCGAAGTAGCAAGGCAAATGAAAACCACCAAAAGGCAAAAGGCAAAAGACACACTCTCTCGAAGCCTATGATCTATACACTTTCTCCCCCTTTGGCAACAAGTTACTAAAAAGTTCGAAAATGTATAGTGCTATACGACACTCTAAGTACGATCTCCGGGAGATCCGGTGTGCTTATACGGCGTGGAGAGGAGTCCATCTGCAAATGCCTCTGAGGAAGTTGTGGAGCTGGAGGAGTTGACATTGGAGGGGCTACTATGGCAGTGGTTGCAGGTGCTGAAGTAGTAGTCCTGGAGTCTCTAGCAACTGGCACAACTAATGATCTTTGTGAAGGAAATATGCCCTAGAGGCAATAATAAAGTTATTATTTATTTCCTCATATCATGATAAATGTTTATTATTCATGCTAGAATTGTATTAACCGGAAACATGATACATGTGTGAATACATAGACAAACATAACATCACTAGTATGCCTCTACTTGACTAGCTCATTAATCAAAGATGGTTATGTTTCCTAACCATAGGCATGTGTTGTCATTTGATTAATGGGATCACATCATTAGGAGAATGATGTGATTGACATGACCCATTCCGTTAGCCTAGCACTTGATCGTTTAGTATATTGCTATTGCTTTCTTCATGACTTATACATGTTCCTGAAACTATGAGATTATGCAACTCCCGTTTACCGGAGGAACGCTTTGGGTGCTACCAAACGTCACAACGTAACTGGGTGATTATAAAGGAGTACTACAGGTGTCTCCAAAGGTAGATGTTGGGTTGGCGTATTTCGAGATTAGGTTTTGTCACTCCGATTGTCGGAGAGGTATCTCTGGGCCCTCTCGGTAATGCACATCACTATAAGCCTTGCAAGCAATGTAACTAATGAGTTAGTTACGGAATGATGCATTACGTAACGAGTAAAGAGACTTGCCGGTAACGAGATTGAACTAGGTATTGGATACCGACGATCGAATCTCGGGCAAGTAACATACCGATGACAAATGGAACAACGTATGTTGTTATGCGGTTTGACCGATAAAGATCTTCGTAGAATATGTAGGAACCAATATGGGCATCCAGGTTCCGCTATTGGTTATTGACCGAGAATAGTTCTAGGTCATGTCTACATAGTTCTTGAACCCGTAGGGTCCGCACGCTTAACGTTACGATGACAGTTTTATTATGAGTTTATAAGTTTTGATGTACCGAAGTTTGTTCGGAGTCCCAGATGTGATCACGGACATGACAAGGAGTCTTGAAATGGTCGATACATAAAGATTGATATATTGGACGACTATATTCGGACACCGGAAGTGTTCCGGGTGATTTCGGAGAAAACCGGAGTGCCGGAGGGTTACCGGAACCCCCCCGGGAGAGTTAATGGGCCACATGGGCCTTAGTGGAAAGAGAGAAGGGCGGCCAGGGTGGGCCGCGTGCCCCCTCTCCCTCTGGTCTGAATTGGACTAGGAGGGGGGGGGGGCGGCGCTCCCCCCTCTTTCCTTCCCCCTCTCCCCCTTCCTTTCCCCCTCCTAGTAGGAGTAGGAAAGGGGGAGTCCTACTCCTACTAGGAGGAGGACTCCTCCTCCTTGGCGTGCCCACAAGGGCCGGCCGGCCTCCCCCTTGCTCCTTTATATACGGGGGCGGGGGGGCACCCTAGAGACACACAAGTTGATCTACGGATCGTTCCTTAGCCGTGTGCGGTGCCCCCCTCCACCATATTCCACCTCGGTCATATCATCGCGGAGTTTAGGCGAAGCCCTGCGCCGGTAGAACATCATCATTGTCACCACGCCATCGTGCTGACGGAACTCATCCCCAAAGCTTTGTTGGATCGGAGCCCGGGGATCGTCATCGAGCTGAACGTGTGCTGAACTCGGAGGTGCCGTACATTCGGTACTTGTATCGATCGGATCATGAAGACGTACGACTACATCAACCGCGTTGTGTTAACACTTCCGCTTACGGTCTACGAGGGTACGTGGACAACACTCTCCCCTCTCGTTGCTATGTCATCACCATGATCTTGCGTGTGCGTAGGAATTTTTTTGAAATTACTACGTTTCCCAACAGTGGCATCCGAGCCAGGTTTTATGCGTTGATGTTATATGCACGAGTAGAACACAAGTGAGTTGTGGGCGATACAAGTCATACTGCTTACCAACATGTCATACTTTGGTTCGGTGGTATTGTGAGATGAAGCGGCCCGGACCGACATTACGCGTAAGCTTACGCGAGACTGGTTTCACCATTACGAGCACTCGTGCTTAAAGGTGACTGGCGGGTGTCTGTCTCTCTCACTTTAGCTGAACTGAGTGTGGCTACGCCCGGTCCTTGCGAAGGTTAAAACAACACTAACTTGATGAACTATCGTTGTGGTTTTGATGCGTAGGTAAGAACGGTTCTTGCTAAGCCCGTAGCAGCCACGTAAAACTTGCAACAACAAAGTAGAGGACGTCTAACTTGTTTTTGCAGGGCATGTTGTGATGTGATATGGTCAAGACATGATGCTATATTTTATTGTATGAGATGATCATGTTTTGTAACCGAAGTTATCGACAACTAGCAGGAGCCATATGGTTATCGCTTTATTGTATGAAATGCAAATGCCCTGTAATTGCTTTACTTTATCACTAGGCGGTAGCGATAGTCGTAGAAGCAATATATGGCGTAATGACAACGATGCTACGATGGAGATCAAGGTGTCGCGCCGGTGACGATGGTGATCACGACGGTGCTTCGAAGATGGAGATCACAAGCACAAGATGATGATGGCCATATCATATCACTTATATTGATTGCATGTGATGTTTATCCTTTATGCATCTTATCTTGCTTTGTTTTACGGTAGCATTTTAAGATGATCTCTCACTTAAAATTATCAAGAAGTGTTCTCCCTGAGTATGCACCGTTGCCAAAGTTCGTCGTGCCCAGACACCACGTGATGATCGGGTGTGTTAAGCTCTACGTCCATCTACAACGGGTGCAAGCCAGTTTTGCACACGCAGAATACTCAGGTTAAACTTGACGAGCCTAGCATATGCAGATATGGCCTCGGAACATGGAGACCGAAAGGTCGAGCGTGAATCATACAATAGATATGATCAACATAGTGATGTTCACCATTGAAAACTACTCCATCTCACGTGATGATCGGTTATGGTTTAGTTGATTTGGATCACGTGATCACTTAGATGACTAGAGAGATGTCTGTCTAAGTGGGAGTTCTTAAATAATATGATTAATTGAACTTAAATTTATCATGAACTTAGTACCTGATAGTATTTTGCTTGTCTATGTTTGTTGTAGATAGATGGCTCGTGCTGTTGTTTCGTTGAATTTTAATGCGTTCCTTGAGAAAGCAAAGTTGAAAGATGATGGTAGCAATTACATGGACTGGATCCGTAACTTGAGGATTATCCTCATTGTTGCACAGAAGAATTACGTCCTGGAAGCACCGCTGGGTGCCAGGCTTGCTGCTGATGCAACTGATGACGTTAAGAACGTTTGGCAGAGCAAAGCTGATGACTACTCGATAGTTCAATGTGCCATGCTTTACGGCTTAGAACTGGGTCTTCAACGACGTTTTGAACGTCATGGAGCATATGAGATGTTCCAAGAGTTGAAGTCAATATTTCAAGCAAATGCCCGGATTGAGAGATATGAAGTCTCCAATAAGTCCTACAGCTGCAAGATGGAGGAGAATAGTTCTGTCAGTGAGCATATACTCAAAATGTCTGGGTATAATAATCACTTGATTCAACTGGGAGTTAATCTTCCGGATGATAGCATCATTGACAGAATTCTCCAATCACTGCCACCAAGCTACAAGAGCTTCGTGATGAACTATAATATGCAAGGGATGAACAAGACAATTCCCGAGCTCTTCACAATGCTAAAAGCTGCGGAGGTAGAAATCAAGAAGGAGCATCAAGTGTTGATAGTCAACAAGACCACTAGTTTCAAGAAAAAGGGCAAAGGAAAGAAGAAGGGGAACTTCAAAAAGAACGGCAAGCAAGTTGCTGCTCAAGAGAAGAAACCCAAGTCTGGACCTAAGCCTGAAACTGAGTGCTTCTACTGCAAGCAGACTGGACACTGGAAGCGGAACTGCCCCAAGTATTTGGCGGATAAGAAGGATGGAAAGGTGAACAAAGGTATATGTGATATACATGTTATTGATGTGTTCCTTACTAGAGCTCGTAGTAGCACCTGGGTATTTGATACTGGTTCTGTTGCTAATATTTGCAACTCGAAACAGGGACTACGGAATAAGCGAGCACTGGTGAAGGACGAGGTGACGATGCGCGTGGGAAACAGTTCCAAAGTCGATGTGATCGCAGTCGGCACGCTACCTCTACATCTACCTTCGAGATTAGTTTTAGACCTGAATAATTGTTATTTGGTGCCAGCGTTGAGCATGAACATTATATCTGGATCTTGTTTGATGCGAGACGGTTATTCATTTAAATCAGAGAATAATGTTGTTCTATTTATATGAGTAATATCTTTTATGGTCATGCACCCTTGAAGAGTGGTCTATTTTTATTGAATCTCGAAAGTAGTGATACACATATTCATAATGTCGAAGCCAAAAGATGCAAAGTTGATAATGAGAGTGCAACTTATTTGTGGCACTGCCGTTAGGTCATATCGGTGTAAAGCGCATGAAGAAACTCCATACTGATGGACTTTTGGAATCACTTGATTATGAATCACTTGGTACTTGCGAACCGTGCCTCATGGGCAAGATGACTAAAACACCGTTCTCCGGTACTATGGAGAGAGCGACAGATTTGTTGGAAATCATACATACAGATGTATGTGGTCCAATGAATGTTGAAGCTCGTGGCGGATATCGTTATTTTCTCACCTCCACAGATGATTTGAGCAGATATGGGTATATCTACTTAATGAAACACAAGTCTGAAACATTTGAAAAGTTCAAAGAATTTCAGAGTGAAGTGGAAAATCATCGTAACAAGAAAATAAAGTTTCTATGATCTGATCGTGGAGGAGAATATTTGAGTTACGAGTTTGGTTTACATTTGAAACAATGCGGAATAGTTTCGCAACTCACGCCACCTGGAACACCACAAAGAAATGGTGTGTCCGAACGTCGTAATTGTACTTTACTAGATATGGTGCGATCTATGATGTCTCTTACTGATTTACCGCTATCGTTCTGGGGTTATGCTTTAGAGACGGCCGCATTCACGTTAAATAGGGCACCATCAAAATCCGTTGAGACAACACCTTATGAACTGTGGTTTGGCAAGAAACCAAAGTTGTCATTTCT
Organism: Triticum timopheevii; assembly: GCA_963921465.1. Lineage (NCBI taxonomy): Eukaryota > Viridiplantae > Streptophyta > Magnoliopsida > Poales > Poaceae > Triticum > Triticum timopheevii. The sequence continues at coordinate 310,894,084 of OY997262.1, read as the reverse complement.
TAAAGTTTGGGGCTGCGATGCTTATGTGAAGAAACTCGAACCTAAATCGGAGAAATGTGTCTTCATAGGATACCCAAAAGAGACTGTTGGGTACACCTTCTATCATAGATCCGAAGGCAAAACATTCGTTGCTAAGAATGGATCCTTTCTAGAGAAGGAGTTTCTCTCGAATGAAGTGAGTGGGAGGAAAGTAGAACTTGATGAGGTAACTGTACCTGCTCCCTTATTGGAAAGTAGTTCATCACAGAAGTCAGTTCCTGTGACACCTACACCAATTAGTGAGGAAGCTAATGATATTGATCATGAAACTTCAGATCAAGTTTCTATTGAACCTCGTAGGTCTACCAGAGTAAGATCCGCACCAGAGTGGTACGGTAATCCTATTCTGGAAGTCATGTTACTTGACCATGATGAACCTACGAACTATGAGGAAGCGATGATGAGCCCAGATTCCGCAAAATGGCTAGAGGCCATGAAATCTGAGATGGGATCCATGTATGAGAACAAAGTATGGACTTTGGTTGACTTGCCCGATGATCGGCAAGCCACTGAGAATAAATGGATCTTTAAGAAGAAGACTGACGCTGATGGTAATGTAACTGTCTATAAAGCTCGACGTGTTGCGAAAGGTTTTCGACAAGTTCAAGGGGTTGACTACGATGAGACTTTCTCACCCGTAGCGATGCTTAAGTCTGTCCGAATCATGTTAGCTATTGCTGCATTTCATGATTATGAAATTTGGCAAATGGATGTCAAAACTGCATTCTTGAATGGATTTCTGGAAGAAGAGTTGTATATGATGCAACCAGAAGGTTTTGTTGATCCAAAAGGTGCTAACAAAGTGTGCAAGCTCCAGCGATCCATTTATGGACTGGTGCAAGCATCTCGGAGTTGGAATAAACGCTTTGATAGTGTGATCAAGGCATATGGTTTTATACAGACTTTTGGAGAAGCCTGTATTTACAAGAATGTGAGTGGGAGCTCTGTAGCATTTCTGATATTATATGTAGATGACATATTATTAATTGGAAATGATATAGAATTTCTGGATAGCATAAAGGGATACTTGAATAAAAGTTTTTCAATGAAAGACCTCGGTGAAGCTGCTTACATATTGGGCATCAATATTTATAGAGATAGATCAAGATGCTTAATAGGACTTTCACAAAGCACATACCTTGATAAAATTTTGAAAAAGTTCAAAATGGATCAGGCAAAGAAAGGGTTCTTACCCGTGCTTCAAGGTGTGAAGTTGAGTCAAACTCAATGCCCGACCACAACAGAAGATAGAGAGAAAATGAAAGATGTTCCCTATGCTTCAGCCATAGGCTCTATCATGTATGCAATGCTGTGTACCAGACCTGACGTATGCTTAGCAATAAGCTTGGCAGGAAGGTACCAAAGTAATCCAGGAGTGGATCACTGGACAGCGGTCAAGAACATCCTGAAATACCTGAAAAGGACTAAGGATATGTTTCTCGTATATGGAGGTGACAAAGAGCTAGTCGTAAATGGTTACGTCGATGCAAGCTTTGACACTGATTCAGACGATTCTAAATTGCAAACCGGATACGTGTTTTTATTAAAGGGTGGAGCTGTAAGTTGGTGCAGTTCTGAACAAAGCGTCGTGGCGGGATCTACATGTGAAGCGGAGTACATAGCTGCTTCGGAAGCAGCGAATGAAGGAGTCTGGATGAAGGAGTTCATTTCCGATCTAGGTGTCATACCTAGTGCATCGGGACCAATAAAGATCTTCTGTGACAACACTGGTGCAATTGCCTTGGCAAAGGAATCCAGATTTCACAAGAGGACCAAGCACATCAAGAGACGCTTCAATTCCATTCGGGACCAAGTCCAAGTGTGAGACATAGAGATTTGCAAGATACATATGGATCTGAATGTTGCAGACCCATTGACTAAGCCTCTCTCACGAGCAAAACATGATCAGCACCAAGACTCCATGGGTGTTAGAATCATTACTATGTAATCTAGATTATTGACTCTAGTGCAAGTGGGAGACTGAAAGAAATATGCCCTAGAGGCAATAATAAAGTTATTATTTATTTCCTCATATCATGATAAATGTTTATTATTCATGCTAGAGTTGTATTAACCGGAAACATGATACATGTGTGAATACATAGACAAACATAATGTCACTAGTATGCCTCTACTTGACTAGCTCATTAATCAAAGATGGTTATGTTTCCTAACCATAGGCATGTGTTGTCATTTGATTAATGGGATCACATCATTAGGAGAATGATGTGATTGACATGACCCATTCCGTTAGCCTAGCACTTGCTCGTTTAGTATATTGCTATTGCTTTCTTCATGACTTATACATGTTCCTGAAACTATGAGATTATGCAACTCCCGTTTACCAGAGGAACACTTTGGGTGCTACCAAACGTTACAACGTAACTGGGTGATTATAAAGTACTACAGGTGTCTCCAAAGGTAGATGTTGGGTTGGCGTATTTCGAGATTAGGTTTTGTCACTCCGATTGTCGGAGAGGTATCTCTGGGCCCTCTCGGTAATGCACATCACTATAAGCCTTGCAAGCAATGTAACTAATGAGTTAGTTACGGAATGATGCATCATGTAACAAGTAAAGAGACTTGCCGGTAACGAGATTGAACTAGGCATTGGATACCGACGATCGAATCTCGGGCAAGTAACATACCGATGACAAAGGGAACAACGTATGTTGTTATGCGGTTTGACCGATAAAGATCTTCGTAGAATATGTAGGAACCAATATGGGCATCCAGGTTCCGCTGTTGGTTATTGACCGAGAATAGTTCTAGGTCATTTCTACATAGTTCTCGAACCCGTAGGGTCCGCACGCTTAATGTTACGATGACAGTTTTATTATGAGTTTATAAGTTTTGATGTACCGAAGTTTGTTCGGAGTCCCGGATGTGATCACAGACATGACGAGGAGTCTCGAAATGGTTGAGACATAAAGATTGATATATTGGACGACTATATTCGGACACCGGAAGTGTTCCAGGTGATTTCGGAGAAAACCGGAGTGCCGAAGGGTTACCGGAACCCCCCCGGGAGAGTTAATTGGCCACATGGGCCTTAGTGGAAAGAGAGAGGGGCGGCCAGGGTGGGCCACGCGCCCCCTCTCCCTCTGGTCCGAATTGGACTAGGAGGGGGGGGGGCGCCCCCCCCCTCTTTCCTTCCCCCTCTCCCCTTCCTTTCCCCCTTCTAGTAGGAGTAGGAAAGGGGGAGTCCTACTCCTACTAGGAGGAGGACTCCTCCTTGGCGCGCCCACAAGGGCCGGCCGGCCTTCCCCCTTGCTCCTTTATATACGGGGGCGGGGGGCACTCTAGAGACACACAAGTTGATCTACGGATCATTCCTTAGCCATGTGCGGTGCCCCCCTCCACCATATTCCACCTCGGTCATATCGTCGTGAAGTTTAGGCGAAGCCCTGCACCGGTAGAACATCATCATCTTCACCACGCCATCGTGCTGATGGAACTCATCCCCGAAGCTTTGCTGGATCGGAGCCCGGGGATCGTCATCGAGCTGAACGTGTGCTGAAATCGGAGGTGTCGTACGTTCGGTACTTGGATCGGTCGGATCGTGAAGACGTACGACCACATCAACCGCGTTGTTAATGCTTCCGCTTACGGTCTACGAGGATACATGGACAACACTCTCCCCTCTTGTTGCTATGTCATCACCATGATCTTGCGTGTGCGTAGGAATTTTTTTGAAATTACTACGTTTCCCAACACTTTGTGCCCTTGGCACTCTCTGAAATGTGTCTATCATGGGTCTATCATCACGATCCTCAGCATCATCCCTAAGCTTCTACACAACTATATGAATCTCAGTGACCTTCACATCTAGGTCATGTATCTTTGTCTCAATAATCCTCTCAAGACTTTCTTGATTTTGAGACAAGGTGTCCAAGCTCTTCTCAATTCTCACGGTAGCCTCAAGCAGATTACTGAGTTGATCTTGCTTGGTCATTATTCACAACTGAAGTATCTAGGGCACTTGTTGCCTTTGTTGCTTTTACAGCCTTTGTTGTCTCAATCTTCTCCTGGGCTTCAACACAAGTAGGATGTGATGCATCCATGACATCCTCATTGTCCTCAAAATCTGGCTTCAAGGGAAGATGCTCTTTGTCTAGCAGATATGTCCCAGTTCCCATCTTGGTGTTGATCAAAGTTTGAATGTGTGGGGCATATCCACAAGATCTCTTCTGGTCGGCTGTTGTCCTCTTAACTATTTCAACTACCAAGCTCATGACTTTGAATTTCCGTGGCACATCAAAGAGGTGAAGCAAGTTGATGTAGTGACCATGAATCATCCTGTGATCTCCAGACTTGGGCAATAGAGTGTGCCTCAAGATGGTGTTTATGGTGGTCGAACCAGCAAGCACATAGTATATAGATCCAAGCTTGTGTGACTCCAAAGCATCATCTGGAATGGTCTTGTACATATTAGCCATGTAGTTGTGATCCTTCCTAGGCTTGCTGTACACATCAAGATCATCTTCAACTTCTTCGGGAGCATTGATAAGCCTGGCCCATTCAGAGATTGTTAACTGATATATGGTGTCTTCTGTCATCCACACTATCTTACCATCAAGGTAAAACTGGGCGGCAGAGTAGAACTGCATGATCATCTCATCATTCCATTTTGTCAACTTCTATCCAACAAACTTATCAACTCCATTCAGTCTGAAGCTCTCATGCACATGGGGAAAATAGTCTTCATTAGCATTGATGTATTTCTAGTCAACCCATTTCATGTCACACACTATGGGCTTCTTGTCCAACAAGACAGTCTCATAGAAGTCCTGCTGCTCTCTGGTATGAAAACGGTAGTCCACAATAGTCCTTCTCCTAATAGCATATGGATCATTAAGCCTCCATAGTCTCAGACCATGATCCTTTCTCAACTTCATGTTCTCTACCATAGGATGATCATCATTATGATCTGGAATCTTGCGCTTGAGTTTCGTGAGCACTAGTAGCTCATCATCTTCCTGAACTTCAGGCACTGGGGCCTTGTTCTTCTCTGCAGCTAAGATATTTCTTGTTGATCTCTTTGGAGCTATTATCTTGGGGGGATTGAGCTGGAGCTGAGGGCTTGGGGGTAGACTTGGGCTTTGAAGGAGCATCCCCAGTCCCGATGGCATCCCCCATCAGCTTCTGTGTCTTGGCAGGAGGTGCAGCAGGCTCTTTCTCCTCCTCCTCCTCTTCTTCTTCATCAGAAGAATGCTTTTCAAACTCAGCCATATAGGATGTGCAAGTTTGCACCATCTTCCTATTTTCCTCTCTTTATTTTCTTTTCTAGCACCACTTGCTGGCTACGCTTGCTCTTGAGCAATAGTGGATTGCCTAGCTTTAGACATAGGAGCTCTCTTGGCAGGAGCCTTCTTGGGAAGGCCTAGCTTTGTGGCAGTAGCATCATCATACTCCTTCTTGAGCACCTTTTTCTTGGAGGTCACTTCTCCTCAACTACAAAGTCTTCATCTTCACTCTCAGAAGTTATTTTGTTCCTTTGCCTAGTAGCTGCCTTATGCAAGTTGCTGGGAGTGCTCCTACTCCCCTCGTCATAGCTGCTATTGGGACTAGCGCCCTCACTGAGATTGAGCTGCTCTTTAGACTTGTTCTGACTATCACTGGCTTCTAACATAGCTGCAACTGACCCTGTGAATAGTTGGGTGTGGATAGAGTAGATGAGCATCACAAAATACAACTGATTTTGCAAAAATTGAGACAAAAACTAACTTTAGTTTTCCGCAGAAAACATTTCGGAGCTACCGATTTGACAAACTCGGTGACACCGAAGCACTAATAGAGTCTAAACATGCAGTTTCAGTCAGACCGATATGCAGTTTGGTGACTCCGAGATGCTAGGGTTTCACAGACAAACCGCCTTCGGTCTCACCGGTTAGTAAACTTCGGTCAGACCGAGTTGTACCTAGTGCAATGGCTAGGGCCAATCGGTGTGACCCAAATCCTTAGATCGGTCGGTCCGAGATGGGTTCGGCGGAAACCTAACCCTAAGTTTTTGCATCAAATCTATTCTAAAGGATTTATTTACTGGAAAGGATGATCTCATACGTGGGACGAATAAGGTATTATACTTTGTGCAAGAATCAACGTAAAGGATAGCACAAAGGGTCAAATCTGTACCCTAACTTGGTGACGGATCGCTAAGGCGGCGACTGCGGTGAAGATTCCCGTTGACGGTGACGGAGACCAGTGGCGGAGGCTCACTGGCGGAGATGGCGATGATCCGTAGACCTAGGGGTGGCAGTGCTGGGAGGCGCAGGCGAGTGTGTTTGAAGAAATTTCCAAACTTCAAGCCGCGGTATATATATATATATATATACCCAGACGCTATCGGTGGCGCCGAGTGGAATGTCTCGGTGGCACTGAGATGCAAAACTGCTAGCAATTGCTGCAACTCAGTGTGACCGAATAGTTCTAATCGGTGGCACCGAGATGAAAACCTAGATCAACTTACTAATTTTGGCGAGACCGAGTTGGAAGTTGGTCTGACTAAAAATCATCAAGAGGTTTTGGAAGTTAAGCCGTTGAAGGATCGGTGGCTCCGAGTGCTCCTCATCCGGAGGATCCGGAAGTGACTTGTTCAGACTTTGTGATGTAACATGAATATAGTTTGAGACAAGAAAAAGCATAGATAGCTAGAGGGAGTAATTAGGCATTCTTGTCCATCCATTTGGCCAATAAAAACCAAACAATCAAAACTACAAATGGATGTCCTCGAATGGAGAAACTTATGCAACCGACATGCTCACACAATAAGATAGCAAATAAAACATGTGGCAAAGCATGCACATACACTCTAGCATCTATCAAGCAATTGGCGATGACTAGGTCATCTATGTATGAGTATATTGTCTTAGGAGTCAAATGAGAACATTTCATCATAGGTCATACTCATTGTTTAAGCACAAGTGGGGTTACCACTTTTACATAGAGCATTGTTGTGTTCACATCATTAGAGTTGCTTCGGCTCAAATTTTTAGAGAAAATCTCCCCTTAGAGGTGATATCCCCCCTAAGGCCTCATTGGCACAAGAGGTTTGGAGGGGTTTTGAGTGGATTTTCCACGCGTGTCCCAGAACCCACTACAATCCTCTTTGGACCATTTGGTACATGAGGTTTCGCTGGCCCAATCCACCCGACCCCCCTTCGATTCGCTTTGATCCACGCGAGTCAAAAGGCATGAGGAGGCCCTTGTGGAACTAGAGCCACACAGTCTTCTTCTTGCGCTGCAGCCGACCACCGCCTCCTCCTCCTCGCACCACTACCTACAGACTCGTCGACGTGCCTCGGCCGACCCTAACCTCCTCGACGCGTCGCCGCCGCCAGTATGTACCTCTGCGCCGCCCTCTCCTGTTCCCAGCCTCCTCCACGCCCCTTCGGCCTCCGCCGACCCAGCCTCCTCCACGTTGGCCGGAGATATGGCTCTTTCACCGGTATACCCATCCTCACCGGCCGGAGATCCTCTAGACGACATGCGGCAGTGCCCCGTTTACCCTCCTTGGCAATTGTGGATGAGTAGATGTTAGTTGTGAAGTCATTGGAAGGTTCTTGTGCTTGCAAGCTCCTTTGATTTGAAACAAGGGAGCCTTTAGGAGAAGGGGGTTTGGCTCTGAGAATGTGAGGGCAACATGGTTGTAATTCTTCTGATAAAAACAGAGCTGCAATTTGATATTGCTAGATACTGTGGGTGAATGCGAATGGCTGAGATATCTATGGCCTTATGTCTCTGACTATGTAGATAATACCGATTGTTTATGGTGTAACACAAGGCTTGAGAGATGCGCGTGTTTGGTGACCACTCACGCTTATTATAGAGTTGATGTCAGAATGTTACATATACTAGGCCAGTCTAATGGCAATGACCAAATTACTATTTCTGAACCTGCCAATGTTGGCCAGTAAGCTATCATGTAAACAAGTAAATTAGTTTACTCTTAGTGTATAGCTAACGAACAGATAAAGAGTTAAATTGTTTCCACTATCTTCTCAAGAGCTTTTGCAGATAAAGACTTGTTAAGATCTTGTAGGGAATTGTTTGTACTATACAGTATGTCTAAGATGTCACTGTCTATCATAATTGTTTCTTGCTTTCCTACTTGTCAAAGAGAGCAGAGCCATTTCTAATTCTAGTGAAAATGGTCATGTATATCGGTTGGTATGTTTATGCTCTGCATTTTTGCTGGGGAAGTGTACTGACTACTGACTCTATCAATCTGACTTAATAATGTGAGCATTAGTTGGTTGCAAGTGGATGCTTTTACTTGTGATCTATAAGGCCCAACCATATGCTTTTCTTTTGGAAAATTGGAGAGATGTAGTCTTCCAACTGCTTAACATCATGTGGGAATTTCCTGGTTGCATCCAATTTCTTCACAGCTGCATCAATTGGCAATTGGCTCGGTTGGTCCATTTGAGTGTGCAATTGACCGGCGTTGTCGTTGTTGTGTCTATTTGCTAGCTGTTGTCGTTGAGCTAGCAGATTATGTATGATTAACCCATCCATCCTGATTGGATCAGGACTTGTTTTCATGTTCAAATGCTGTGAGGTGCGTGAATGGTTTTAAAAGAAAATGGTATGAGCTAGCAGGTTATATACTAAATACTTGCTAGTTTAGTACTATACTGAACTAGCCAGCTTCCTGAATTTTGCATATAGTTTCTTTCATACAGTTTTCCGGTCAAATGTTTATTGTAGGTATTTGAAGTTCTTCACCTGATGTTGTTCTTGGACTCAACTTTTCTTTTATTATGACTTGATGATGTTCTTGGGTCCATCAATGTTGCAACCATAGTTGTTACTCGATTCTCTGTTCGCCATATACTTAATAGCATGGAAAAATGCAATGTTGTATCATGCTCCTATTTTCCATGATTTACATGGATGTGTCGTGATTGTCTACACGTTTGCTAGATATTTAAACGATTTCTGAAGCATCATATCATTGTCAAGGTTTTATTCATGATTTTTACACGTTTGCTTTTCTTAATATATATGGTTTATTCACGATTTCATGGTTTTTTGTTTCATCTATTTTAGGTGTGCCGTGGTTGCTCAGCGATGGAGGGAGGGCCTGTTTGCTGTGTTTTGGAGGTTATGGCGGTTTAGAGGATATTTTATTCATGATAGTTATGTAATACTCGCATTTTGCTCTTATTTCAATTTGATAGCCAGATGCGTACAAACAAAATGTTTTGTATCAAGTGTTTCTTACTATGATGTTTTCTAACTTGTAAAGATTGGACTTTTAACTATTTTGCACCATGTCATCTCGTCTTAATATATGGTTTATTCATGATTTCATGGTTTTTTGTTTCATTTGTTTTAGGTGTGTCGTGGTTGCTCAGCGATGGAGGGAGGGCCTGCTTTGCTGTGTTTTGGCGGTTATAGCGGTTTAGAGGATATTTTATTCATGACAGTTATGTAATACTCGCATTCTTCTCTTATTTCAATTTGATAGCTAGATGCGTACAAACAAAATGTTATGTATCAAGTTTTTCTTACTATGGTGTTTTTTAACTTGTAAAGATTGGACTTTTAAAGGTTTTGCCCCATGTCATCTCGATATCGCAAACTATTGCAACCAAATGAGATTTTATTTCAAAAGGGATTGGGGCTGGAGGGGAATTGAGGAATCAAGGGGATAGGGTGGAATGGAGGGATTCACCAAATCCTCCCAAATCCCTTTGTGCCAAACGAAGCCTAAGAGGGATGAACTAACCTTGGGTTTTGTCGATGATGACTTCATGTAGATGTTGAAGATGTGGATCCTCAATGTTGAAGTAGATCATTTGGATCAATCCATTGGAGTGAGTTGCACTTTCAATACCTACATGGGTTAGTCCCACAAGTAACGTACAAGGATATCCATATACATAGACTGAAACACACATATGATGATGTCCATGAAAGCATTAGGTTACGTTGTCCCTTGTCTTACCAACAAGAGGTTTTGTGACTCCATGAACTAGTGCAAGATATGAAAGTTGATTGCACTTGTCCTTGCCAAAATGAATATGAGTGAAGTATGTTGGCGGAGCCACCCTCAAGAACACTCTAGTTCTTCTTCTTTGGGATCCACATAAACTTGATGAGAATCCTTGGAGTTGTAGTCGTACTTGATGAAGTGGAACTTGACGTAGTCTTGGGAACCCACTTGACCATGGCCTTAGGAGCTTCTTCAAATGAATCAATCTCTTCTTGAAGCTTGTCCTTGCCTTTTAGCTTGTGGTCTTGTGGTGGAAGATCATCTTGAGCTTGTCTTCCCTTGAAAGAAGTGAAGTCATACTTCTCTTGTTGAAGAACAAACTTGTTCTTGGGGTATTGATCTTCTTCCCACTCCACTCCATTGGCATTGAACTTTCATTCAAAACCAACACCTTGGTTCTTCCAGTGCCTTCCTTGCTTCCGTACAATTTCCTCAAATTGCTTACTTCCGGCAAGGCTCTTGTAAACACCTTTCTCTATAATTCCCTTCAATAAGATATTTTCTTGCTCAAGTGTAACTTGGCTAAGAGAACATTAGTGGAATCAAGAGAACTACTAGAAGCAACAATATTGGATTTAACATGTTATCGTTACTACTAGAAGAAGAATCTTTCTTGCTCTTATTGCTAGATTTTACTTGTGGCATATAAGCAGACAAGAGTAAACACTTGGAAATGTAAGAAGAACTCTTCTTTCGAAGATCATCATTGATTGCTTTTAGGAACCCATGCTCTTACCCTAAATTTAGCTTCTCGAAGCGTGGCTTCTTATGAGTCCTTAGGAGCTCTCTATGATCCTCTAGAGTTGTTTCATGAGCTAACTTAAGAGCGTTTAGTTCTTTAGTTAGATGATCAATCTCCTTCTTATCATTGTCATTCATTTCATCTAGATTAGCATGATTAATAGGAAGTTCATCATAGTTTTCATCACTAGTGTTGTCAACAAGTAAATCATCACCTAGCAAATCATCTTGATCACTATTGAAATCAACATACTCGAGGTGCGATACCTTGGGGCCTTTATCCATGAAGCATCTTCCAATCCTTCATTTGGTGAGTCAAATATGTCATAGGAGTTGGATGACACAAGTGCAAGACCGGCAACACCTTCATCTTGAGTATATTTGGAGTCAGAGTGATAGCTTCTCTCGGAGTAGTTGTCGAAGTCGAAACCGGATACCCATTCACCAACAAGAGCTTGATGTCTTCGTCTTGTGTAGCTTTTTTGATGACTTGTCCTTCCTTTCCAAATCCTTGCTTCTACGAGAGGGTCTTCGTTCATAACGATCATCTCTACTCCTTCTCTCTCTTGGTGGTGATTCATCTCTTTTACTTATCCTTGTTGGTGAATCTTCTCTTTTCTTGTAGAGAAATTATGATCACGACTAGAAGATCTTTTGTCATTATAGGACCTTGACTTGGAGCTTCTCTCTTTGCTTCTATTCTTGTAGAACTTGTTGAAGTTCTTCACCATTAAGCTCAATTCTTCATTGAAAACTTGTTTCTCACTTGATGTTGTAGGAGCATCACTTGAAGCTTTGTAAGCACCACTTGACTTATTGTGGAGCTCTTCTTTATCCTTGAGTGACATCTCATGCGCAACAATTCTACCAATGACTTCCGTGGGCGTGAGCTTTGTAATTGGGAATCATTTGGATCAAGATGCACACGATATCATATTTTCCATCCAAGGCTCTTAGGATCTTCTTGATGATGAATTTTTCGGTCATTTCTTTGCTTCCTAAGCCGGCAATCTCATTTGTGATGAGAGCAAGCCTAGAGTACATTTCGGCGACTCCTTCACGATACGTCTCCAACGTATCTATAATTTTTGATTGTTCCATGCTATTATATTACCCCTTTTGGATGTTTATGGGCTTTATTTTACACATTTATATCATTTTTGGGACTAACCTACTAACCGGAGGCCCAGCCCATATTGTTGTTTTTTTACCTATTTCAGTATTTCGAAGAAAAGGAATATCAAACCGAGTCCAAACGGAATGAAACCTTTGGGAGCGTGATTTTTGGAATGAACGTGATCCGGAGAGCTTGGAGTGCAAGTCAAGAAGCTTCTGAGGGCCCCACAAGATAGGGGGCCGCGCCCCCCCTGTAGGGCGCGCCCCCCTGTCTCGTGGGCCCCTCGGGTGGCCACCGACGTACTTATTCCTCCTATTTATACCTACGTACCCCGAAAACATCCAGGAGCACCATGAAACACAATTTCCACCGCCGTAACCCTCTGTATCCGCGAGATCCCATCTTGGAGCCTTCGTCGGCACTCTGCCGGAGGGGGAATCAACCATGGAGGGCCTCTACATCAACATCCTTGCCCCTCCAATGAGTTGTGAGTAGTTTACCACAGACCTACGGGTCCATAGTTATTAGCTAGATGGCTTCTTCTCTCTTTTTGGATCTCAATACAATGTTCTCCCCCTCTCTTGTGGAGATCTATTCGATGTAAACTCTTTTTGCGGTGTGTTTGTCGATATCCGATGAATTGTGGTTTATGATCAAGTTTATCTATGAATAATATTTGAATCTTCTCTGAATTCTTTTATGTATGATTGAGTTATCTTTGCAAGTCTCTTCGAATTATCAGTTTGGTTTGGCATACTAGATTGGTCTTTCTTGCCATGGGAGAAGTGCTTAGCTTTGGGTTCAATCTTGCGGTGTCCTTACCCAGTGACAGAAAGGGTTGCAAGGCACATATTGTATTGTTGCCATCGAGGATAACAAGATGGGGTTTATATCATATTGCATGTGTTTATCCCTCTACATCATGTCATCTTGCTTAATGCGTTACTCTGTTCTTATGAACTTAATACTCTAGATGCAGGCGGGAGTCGGTCGATGTGTGGAGTAATAGTAGTAGATGCAGGCAAGAGTCGGTCTACTTGTTATGGGCATGATGCCTATATACATGACCATGCCTAGATAATCTCATAACTATGCGCTTTTCTATCAATTGCTTGACAGTAATTTGTTCACCCACCGTAATACTTATGCTATCTTGAGATAAGCCACTAGTGAAACCTATGGCCCCCGGGTCTATCTCTTATCATATTTGCTTTCAATCTACTTTTATTTGCATCTTTACTTTTTGCATCTATATTGCAAAATACCAAAAATATATTTATCTTATCGTACTATCTTTATTAGATCTCACTTTCGCAAGTGGCCGTGAAGGGATTGACAACCCCTTTATTGCGTTGGTTGCGAGTTCTCAGTTTGTTTGTGTAGGTGCATGGGACTTTTGAGGAGCCTCCTACTGGATTGATACCTTGGTTCTCAAAACTGTGGGAAATACTTACGCTACACTTTGCTGCATCACCCTCTCCTCTTCGAGGAAAACCAACGCAATCTCAAGACGTAGCACTTCACCATCCTTCATTTTGAACTTGTCAAGTTAACTTTGGAGCACATCCAATTTGGATTCCTTGACGGACTCAGTACCTTCATGCATTGTTGGGGATCGTTGCAGAAATTAAAAAATTTCTACGCATCACCAAGATCAATCTATGGAGAGACTAGCAACGAGAGAGAGGGGAGTGCATCTTCATACCCTTGAGGATTGCGAAATAGAAGCGTTGCAAGAACGCGGATGAAGGAGTCGTACTCGCAGCGATTTAGATCGCAGTTGATTCCGATCTAAGCGCCGAACAACGGCGCCTCCGCGTTCAACACACGTGCATCACGTGGACGTATCCTCCTTCCTGATCCAGCAAGGGGAAAGGAGAAGTTGGGGAAGAACTCCGGCAGCACGACGGCGTGGTGGTGGAGGAGCAGCGGTTCTCCGGCAGGGCTTCGCCAAGCTCAACGGAGGAGGAGGGGGTGTTGGAGAGGGAGAGGGCTGCGCCTTGGATGAGGTGCTACTGCCCTCCCTCCTCCCCTCTATTTATAGAGCGAAGGGGGAAGGGGGTCGGCCCCTCTAGATGAGATCTAGAGGGGGGGCAACGGCCAAGGGGAGGGGGCTTGCCCCCCAAGCCAAGGGGCGCGCCCCCTTTAGGGTTCCTCCAAACCCTAGGCGCATGGGCCCTAGGGGTGATGGTGCCCAGCCCACTTAGGGGCTGGTTCCCTTCCACATACAGCCCATAGGGCCCTCCGGGACAGGTGGACCCTCCCGGTGGACCCCCGGAACCCCTTCGGTGGTCCCGGTACAATCCCGGCAAACCCCCAAATACTTCCAGTGACCGTATGATGACTTCCCATATATAAATCTTCACCTACGGACCATTCCGGAACTCCTCGTGACATCTGGGATCTCATCCGGGACTCCGAAGAACATTAGGTAACCACATACTATTTCCCATAACAACTCTAGCGTCACCGAACCTTAAGTGTGTAGACCCTACGAGTTCGGGAATCATGCAGACATGACCGGGACAGCTCTCAGCGGGATCTGGATACCCATGTTGGCTCCCACACATTCCACGATGATCTCATCGGATGAACCATGATGTCGTGGATTCAAGCAATCTCATATACAATTCCCTTTGTTAACCGGTACATTACTTGCCCGAGATTCGATCGTCGGTATCCCAATACCTCGTTCAATCTCGTTACCGGCAAGTCACTTTACTCGTTCCGTAATGCATGATCCCATGACCAACTACTTAGTCACATTGAGCTCATTATGATGATGCATTACCGAGAGGGCCCAGAGATACCTCTCCGTCATACGGAGTGACAAATCCCAGTCTCAATTTGTGACAACCCAACAGACACTTTCGGAGATACCTGTAGTGCACCTTTATAGCCACCCAATTACGTTGTGACGTTTGGTACACCTAAAGCATTCCTACGGTATCCAGGAGTTACACAATCTCATGGTCTAAGGAAATGATACTTGACATTAGAAAAGCTTTAGCAAACAAACTACACGATCTTGTACTATGCTTAGGATTGGGTCTTGTCCATCACATCATTCTCCTAATGATGTGATCCCGTTATCAATGACATCTAATGCCCATAGTCAGGAAACCATGACCATCTGTTGATCAACGAGCTAGTCAATTAGAGGCTCACTAGGGAAATTTTGTGGTCTATGTATTCACACATGTATTACGGTTTCCAGTCAATACAATTATAGCATGAACAATAGACAATTATCATGAACAAGGAAATATAATAATAACCATTTTATTATTGCCTCTAGGGCATATTTCCAACAGTCTCGCACTTGCACTAGAGTCAGTAATCTAGTTACATTGTGATGAATCGAACACCCATAGAGTTCTGGTGTTGATCATGTTTTGCTTGTGGAAGAGGTTTAGTCAACGGATCTGCGACATTCAGATCCATATGTACTTTACAAATATCTATGTCTCCATCTTGAACATTTTCACGAATGGAGTTGAAGCGACGCTTGATGTGCCTGGTCTTCTTGTGAAACCTGGGCTCCTTGGCAAGGGCAATAGCTCCAATGTTGTCACAGAAGAGAGTCATCGGGCCCGACACATTGGGAATGACTCCTAAGTCGGTAATGAACTCCTTCATCCAGATTGCTTCATGCGCTGCCTCCGAGGCTGCCATGTACTCCGCTTCACATGTAGATCCCACCACGACGCTTTGCTTGCAACTGCACCAGCTTACTGCCCCACCATTCAAAATATACACTTATCCGGTTTGTGACTTGGAGTCATCCAGATATGTGTCGAAGCTAGCATCTATGTAACCCTTTACGATGAGCTCTTCGTCACCTCCATAAACGAGAAACATACCCTTAGTCCTTTTCAGGTACTTCAGGATATTCTTGACCGCTGTCCAGTGTTCCATGCCAGGATTACTTTGGTACCTCCCTACCAAACTTACGACAAGGTTTACATCAGGTCTGGTACACAACATGGCATACATAATAGACCCTATGGCTGAGGCATAGGGGATGACACTCATCTTTTCTCTATCTTCTGCCGTGGTCGGGCTTTGAGCCGAGCTCAATTTCACACCTTGCAATACAGGTAAGAACCCCTTCTTGGACTGATCCATATTGAACTTCTTCAATATCTTATCAAGGTATGTGCTTTGTGAAAGACCTATGAGGCGTCTCGATCTATCTCTATAGATCTTGATGCCTAATATGTAACCAGCTTCTCCAAGGTCATTCATTGAAAAACACTTATTCAAGTAGGCCTTTATGCTTTCCAAAAGTTCTATATCATTTCCCATCAAAAGTATGTCATCCACATATAATATGAGAAATGCTACAGAGCTCCCACTCACTTTCTTGTAAACGCAGGCTTCTCCATAAGTCTGCATAAACCCAAATGCTTTGATCATTTCATCAAAGCGAATGTTCCAACTCTGAGATGCTTGCACCAGCCCATAGATGGAGCGCTGGAGCTTGCATACCTTGTTAGCATTCTTAGGATTGACAAAACCTTCCGGCTGCATCATATACAATTCTTCCTTAAGGAAACCGTTAAGGAATGCCGTTTTGACGTCCATTTGCCATATTTCATAATCATAGAATGCGACAATTGCTAACATGATTTAGACGGACTTCAGCTTCTCTACGGGTGAGAAGGTCTCATCGTAGTCAACCCCTTGAATTTGTCGATAACCCTTAGCGACAAGCCGGGCTTTATAGATGGTAACATTACCATCAGCGTCTGTCTTCTTCTTAAAGATCCGTTTATTTTCTATCGCTCGCCGATCATCGGGCAAGTCTGTCAAAGTCCATACTGTGTTTTCATACATGGATCCTATCTCGGATTGCATGGCTTCAAGCCATTTGTTGGAATCTGGGCCCGCCATTGCTTCTTCATAGTTCGAAGGTTCACCGTTGTCTAACAACATGATTTCCAGGACAGGGTTGCCATACCATTCTGGTGTGGAACGTGTCCTTGTGGACCTACGAAGTTCAGTAGCAACTTGATCCGAAGTACCTTGATCATCATCATTAACTTCCTCTCTAGTCGGTGCAGGCACCACAGAAACATCTTCATGAGCTGCGCTACTTTCTGGTTCAAGAGGCAGTACTTCATAAAGTTCTACTTTCCTCCCACTTACTTCTTTTGAGAGAAACTCTTTCTCCAAAAAGGACCCATTCTTGCCAACGAAGATCTTGCCTTCGGATCTGAGGTAGAAGGTGTACCCAATGGTTTCCTTAGGGTATCCTATGAAGACGCATTTTTTCGACTTGGGTTCGAGCTTTTCAGGTTGAAGTTTCTTGACATAAGCATCGCATCCCCAAACTTTTAGAAACGACAGCTTAGGTTTCTTCCCAAACCATAATTCATACGGTGTCGTCTCAACGGATTTAGACGGTGCCCTATTTAAAGTGAATGTGGCTGTCTCTAAAGCATATCCCCATAATGACAGCGGCAAATCGGTAAGAGACATCATAGATTGCACCATATCCAATAGAGTGCGATTACGACATTCAGACACACCATTACGCTGAGGTGTTCCAGGCGGCGTGAGTTGTGAAACAATTCCACATTTCCTTAAGTGCATACCAAATTCGTGACTCAAATATTCTCCCCCATGATCTGATCGTAAGAACTTTATTTTTCTGTCACGTTGATTCTCTACCTCACTCTGAAATTCCTTGAACTTTTCAAAGATCTCAAACTTGTGTTTCATTAAGTAGACATACCCATATCTACTTAAGTCATCAGTGAGGGTGAGAACATAACGATAACCACCGCGAGCCTCAACGCTCATTGGACCGCACACATCAGTATGTATGATTTCCAACAAGTTGGTTGCTCGCTCCATTGTTCCGGAGAATGGAGTCTTGGTCATCTTTCCCATGAGACATGGTTCGCATGTGTCAAATGATTCATAATCAAGAGACTCCAAAAGTCCATCTGCATGGAGCTTCTTCATGCATTTGACACCAATGTGACCAAGGCGTCAGTGCCACAAGTATGTGGGACTATCATTATTAACCTTACATCTTTTGGTATTCACACTATGAATATGTGTAACATCCCCGTTCGAAATTCAATAAGAATAAACCATTGACCAGCAGGGCATGACCATAAAACATATCTCTCATATAAATAGAACAACCATTATTCTCGGATTTAAATGAGTAGCCATCTCGCATTAAACGAGATCCAGATACAATGTTCATGCTCAAAGCTGGCACTAAATAACAATTATTGAGGATTAAAACTAATCCCGTAGGTAAATGTAGAGGTAGCGTGCCTACGGCGATCACATCGACCTTGGAACCATTCTTGACGTGCATCGTCACTTCGTCCTTCGCTAGTCTCCGCTTATTCTGCAACTCCTGTTTTGAGTTACAAATATGAGCAACCGCACCGGTATCAAATACCCAGGAGCTACTACGAGTACTGGTAAGGTACACATCAATAACATGTATATCACATATACCTTTGGTGTTGCCGGCCTTCTTGTCCGCTAAGTACTTGGGGCAGTTCCTCTTCCAGTGACCGTTTCCCTTGCAATAAAGCACTCAGTCTTAGGTTTGGGTCCATGCTTTGGTTTCTTCCCGGCAACTGGCTTATCGGGCGCGGCAACTCCCTTGCCGTCCTTCTTGAAGTTCTTCTTACCCTTGCCTTTCTTGAAACTAGTGATTTTATTGACCATCAACACTTGATGTTCCTTTTTGATCTCCACCTCCACTGATTTCAACATTGAAAATACCTCAGGAATGGTTTTCACCATCCCCTGCATACTGAAATTCATCACAAAGCTCTTGTAGCTAGGTGGAAGCGACTGAAGGATTCTGTCAATGACCGCGTCATCCGGGAGATTAACTCCCAGTCGAGACAAGCGGTTATGCAACCCAGACATTTTGAGTATGTGCTCACTGACAGAACTATTCTCCTCCATCTTACAACTGTAGAACTTGTTGGAGACTTCATATCTCTCGACTCGGGCATGAGCTTGGAAAACCATTTTCAGCTCTTGGAACATCTCATATGCTCCGTGCTTCTCAAAACGCTTTTGGAGCCCCGATTCTAAGCTGTAAAGCATGCCACACTGAACCAGGGAGTAATCATCACTACGCGACTGCCAGGCGTTCATAACGTCTTGAGTTGCTGGGAAAACAGGTGCTTCACCTAGCGGTGCATCAAGGACATATGCTTTCTTGGAAGCTATGAGGATGATCCTCAAGTTACGGACCCAGTCCGTATAGTTGCTACCATCGTCTTTCAGCTTGGTTTTCTCTAGGAACGCATTGAAGTTGAGGGCAACATTAGCGTGGGCCATTTGATCTACAAGACATATTGCAAAGATTTTTAGACTAAGTTCATGATAATTAAATTCATCTAATCAAATTATTTAATGAACTCCCACTCAGATAGACATCCCTCTAGTCATCTAAGTGATACATGATCCGAGTCAACTAGGCCGTGTCCGATCATCACGTGAGACGGACTAGTCATCATCGGTGAACATCTTCATATTGATCGTATCTACTATACAACTCATGTTCGACCTTTCGGTCTCTTATGTTCCGAGGCCATGTCTGTACATGCTAGACTTGTCAAGTCAACCTAAGTGTTTTGCATGTGTAAATCTGGCTTACACCCGTTGTATGCGAACGTTAGAATCTATCACACTCGATCATCACATGGTGCTTCGAAACAACGAACTTTCGCAATGGTGCACAGTTAGGGGGAACACTTTCTTGAAATTTTATGAGGGATCATCTTATTTATGCTACCGTCGTTCTAAGCAAATAAGATGCAAAAACATGATAACCATCACATGCAATCAAATAGTGACATGCTATGGCCAATATCATTTTGCTCCTTTTGATCTCCATCTTCGGGGCGCCATGATCATCATCGTCACTAGCATGACACCATGATCTCCATCATCGTGTCTTCATGAAGTTTTCTAGCCAACTGTTACTTCTACTACTATGTGAAAGTGCGTTATGTCGACTAGAGGGGGGGTGAATAGGCGATTTTTATGAATTCTTCACTGAGGAATTTGCTGGTGGGGAAATTCCTTAGCGAAGAACTACTTGCAGCGGAATAAGTACTCAGAAGTAAACATAACAGAATACAAGCATGGTCATCAAGATGAAATTAAGACTAGCACAGAGTACAGAAAGCGTAATCACAAGATAACACAAGATGAAGACAAACAGACTGAAGAAATTGAACTGAGGAAATTGAGAAAGTCTTCAGTCAAAGTCTTCAAGCACAGATATGAACAAACACTCAACACAGTAATGAGGAAATGAAAGAGTTGAGGAAATAGAACCAGTTGGTTGGTGAAGACAATGATTTGGTAAACCAGTTCCAACTGCTGTCTCAGTTGTACGTCTGGTTGGAGCGGCTGAGTATTTAAACTCGAGGACACGCAGTCTCGGACACCCAGTCACTGAGCACGCAGCTCAGGACACCCAGTCCTCACCGTATTCTCCTTGCACTAAGGCCACGCAGACCTCGTCCAATCACTCGTGGTAAGTCTTCAGGTGACTTCCAAACCTTCATAGACTTGGTCACTCGGCGATCCACAATTCCTCTTGGATGCTCTAGACCATGACGCCTAACCGTTTGGAAGAAGCACAGTCTTCAAAGGTAACAAGCGTCGGATCCACGCAAGATCAATTTCTTCAGTGATGCTCAATCACTTTGGGTTTGTGGGGGTTTGGTTTTGGATTTTCCTCACTCGATGATTTTCGCTCAAAGTCCTCGGAGGATGGGTTGCTCTCAAATGACAAGTGTCAAGTTCTCTCGGAGCAGCCAACCAGCTAGTGGTTGTAGGGGGCGGCTATTTATAGCCTAGGGAGCAGCCCGACATGATAAGACATAAATGCCCTTCAATGATATAACCGTTAGGTGGATAAGATATTTTGGGACAGCCGGCGCGCAGCACAGCAACGGTCGGAAATTTGACTCTCAAATT
Organism: Triticum timopheevii; assembly: GCA_963921465.1. NCBI lineage: Eukaryota > Viridiplantae > Streptophyta > Magnoliopsida > Poales > Poaceae > Triticum > Triticum timopheevii. The sequence continues at coordinate 310,873,205 of OY997262.1, read as the reverse complement.
CCTTAGGGCTATCATGTTCCTCACTATGTAGGCAATTCACACTGGCGAACTCCTAACTCCTCAATCAGAGCAAAGTCCTCAGTGACCAGAAGAACTGCGTCTCTGTCACTGAAGAAATTGACTGAACTGTATGAGATTTCCAATGGCTTCACTCGAAGGGATTAGTAGGTGTAGGATTTTGAGTTGAGCATCACATGGAAATTTTTCCTTAGTATTTCCTCGACCCCCTTTAACAGTACGGTGTTTCCTATGACTCAAGAAAGAGAAAATGAAACTACGAAAACAAAAGTCTTCATGCTTCATGTTCCTCAAATGAATACCAAGTCTTCAAGGTCACACCAATTTCTTCACTTTCAAAGTCTTCAGAAAGTCTTCAGAATATCAAAGTCTTCAGTCGAAGAATTTCATTTTTAGGGGTCGACTTTGTCTGTAAATATCAAACTCCTCATAGACTTATAGACCTGTGTACACTCACAAACGCATCAGTCCCTTAACCTATAAGTCTTCAATACACCACAATCACTAAGGGGCACCAGATGCACTTACACTATGGCTAACGGTTAGCAATAAAGTGAAGTAATCACATAGTGTTTTCAGTGATACGCAGGTCATACAATAAATTAATACAACTCCTATGGCTCCTGTCGGTTGTCATACTCATCGACATGCAAGTCGTGATTCCTATTACAAGAACATGACCAATCTCATACATCACATATATCATTCATCACATCCTTTTGGCCATATCACATCACACGACATATGTTGCAAAAACAAGTTAGACGTCCTCTAATTGTTGTTGCAAGTTTTCTACGTGGCTGCTATAGGTTTCTAGCAAGAACGTTTCTTACCTATGCCAAAACCACAACGTGATATGCCAATTTCTATTTACCCTTCATAAGGACCCTTTTCGTTGAATCCGATCCGACTAAAGTGGGAGAGACAGACACCCGGTAGCCACCTTATGCAACTAGTGCATGTCAGTCGGTGGAACCTGTCTCACGTAAGTGTACGTGTAAGGTTAGTCCGGGCCGCTTCATCCCACGATGTCACTGAATCAAGATAAGACTAGTAACGGCAAGTAAATTGACAAAATCGACACCCACAACAACTTGTGTTCTACTCGTGCATAGAAACCACGCATAGACCTAGCTCTGATACCACTGTTGGGGATCCTTGCAAAAATTAAAAAAATTCTATGCATCACTAATATCAATCTATGGAGAGACTAGCAATGAGAGAGAGGGGAGTGCATCTTCATACCCTTGAAGATTGTGAAACGGAAGCGTTGCAAGAACGCGGATGAAGGAGTCGTACTCGCAGCGATTCAGATCACGATTGATTCCGATCTAAGCGCCGAACAACGGCGCCTCCATGTTCAAAACACGTTCAGCACGGGGACGTTTCCTCCTTCTTGATCTAGCAAGGGGAAAGGATAAGTTGGGGAAGAACTCTGGCAGCACGACGGCGTGGTGGTGGAGGAGCAGCGGTTCGCCGGCAGGGCTTCGCCAAGCTCAACGGAGGAGGAGAGGGTGTTGGAGAGGGGAAGGGCTGCACCTTGGATGATGTGCTGCTGCCCTCCCTCCTCCCCTCTATTTATAGGGCAAAGGGGGAAGGGGGTCGGCCCCTCTAGATGAGATCTAGAGGGGGGGGGCCAAGGGGAGGGGCTTACCCCCCAAGCCAAGGGGGGCGCCCCCTTTAGGGTTTCCCCCAAACCCTAGGCGCATGGGCCCTAGGGGGATGGCGCCCAGCCCACTTAGGGGCTGGTTCCCTTCCACATACAGCCCATAGGGCCCTCCAGGGCAGGTGGACCCTCCCGGTGGACCCCCGGAACCCCTTCGGTGGTCCCGGTACAATACCGGCAAACCCCCGAATACTTTCGGTGACCGTATGATGATTTACCGTATATAAATCTTCACCTCCGGACCATTCTGGAACTCCTCGTGACGCCCAAGATCTCATCCGGGACTCCAAACAACATTCGGTAACCACATACTATTTCCCATAACAACTCTAGTGTCACCGAACCTTAAGTGTGCAGACCCTACGAGTTCGGGAATCATGCATACATGACCGAGACAGCTATCCAGCCAATAACCAACAGCGGGATCTGGATACCCATGTTGGCTCGCATATGTTCCACGATGATCTCATCGGATGAACCACGATGTCGAGGATTCAAGCAATCCCGTATACAATTCCCTTTGTCAATCGGTATGTTACTTGCTCGAGATTCGATCGTCGGTATCCCAATACCTTGTTCAATCTCTTTACCGGGAAGTCACTTTACTCATTTCGTAATGCATGATCCCGTGACCAACTACTTAGTCACATTGAGCTCATTATGATGATGCATTACTGAGAGGGCCCAGAGATACCTCTCCGTCATATGGAGTGACAAATCGCAGTCTCGATTCGTGCCAACCCAACAGACACTTTCGGAGATACCTGTAGTGCACCTTTATAGCCACCCAGTTACGTTGTGACGTTTGGTACACCCAAAGCTTTTCTACGGTATCCGGGAGTTACACAATTTCATGGTCTAAGTAAATGATACTTGACATTAGAAAAGCTTTAGCAAACGAACTACACGATCTTGTGCTATGCTTAGGATTGGGTCTTGTCCATCACATCATTCTCCTAATGATGTGATCCCGTTATCAATGACATCTAGTGTCCATAGTCAGGAAACTATGACCATCTGTTGATCAATGAGCTAGTCAACTAGAGGCTCACTAGGGACATGTTGTGGTCTATGTATTCACACATGTATTACGATTTCCGATCAATACAACTATAGCATGAACAATAGACAATTATCATGAACAAGGAAATATAGTAATAACCATTTTATTATTGCCTCTTGGGCATATTTCCAACATGCATATCAACCAATTTATCCCAAATTTCCTTTGCATTCTCAAGGCGGCTGATTTTGTTGAATTCTTCGGGGCACAATCCGTTGAAGAGAATATCACAAGCTTGGGCATTGTATTGCAACATCTTCATTTCTTTCGCGGACGCTTCACGATCCGATTCTCTTCCATCCTCGGAGAAACACCTTGCAAGTCAATGCGCACAATATCCCAAATGGAGGGGTTATGACCAAGAATATGCATTTTCATCTTATGCTTCCAACTAGCAAAATTAGTACCATCAAGTAAGGACCTCTACGGTGGTAATTTCCCTCGCTAGAAGCCATACTCTCCTAGTTTGTGAAAACAAGGCTATGATCACCAAAACTATGGAAATCAAGACAAATGTAGACCAAAGCTATGATACCACTTGTAGGATCGAAAGTAGGTCTAGAGGGGGGGGGGGGGGTGATTAGACTACTTGACCAAATAAAAATCTAACCTTTTCCCAATTTTAGTTGTGGGCAGATTTTAGCAATTAACATAGGTCAAGCAATCAACCCACACATGCAATTCTAAGAGTGTAGCAGTGGAAAGTAAAACATTGCATATGAAGGTAAAGGGAAGGGTCTGGAGAGTGCAAACGCAACAATGACACAGAGATTTTTGGCATGGTTTCGATAGGTGGTGCTATCATATATCCGTGTTGATAGAGTCTTCAACCCATGAAGGGTAACGGCTGCGCAAGTCCTCGAAGGGTCCACGAAAAAGCAACCTTGTCTATCCCACCATGGCCATCACCCACGAAGGACTTACCTCACTCGGGTAGATCTTAACAAAGTCGACGATCTCCTTGCCCTTACAAACTTCTTCGTTGAACTCCACAATCTTGTCGGAGGCTCCCAAGTGACACCTAACCAATGTAGGAGACACCACTCTCCAAAAGGTAATAGATGGTGTGTTGATGATGAACTCCTTGCTCTTGTGCTTCAATTGATAGTCTCCCCAACACTCAACTCTCTCTCACAGATTTGGATATGGTGAAAGATGATTTGAGTGGAAAGCAACTTGGGGAAGGCTAGAAATCAAGATTCTTGTGGTTGGATTGGAATATCTTGATCTCAACACATGATTAGGTGGTTCTCTCTCAGAAAATGTAAGCTAGAAGTGTAGGCACGTTCTAATGGCTCTCTCACATATGGAGAATGGGGGGAGTATATATAGCCTCCACACAAAATCCAACCGTTACACACATTTGACCCAACTCGGTCAGACTGAATAGAAGAACTCGGCGAGACCGATGCAGTTCAAAATGTGAACGTTAGGAATCTCGGTGGGACCGACTTGAACAACTCGGAGAGACCAATGTGGTAGGGCTAGGGAAAAACCTCATCTCAGTGAAGCCGATTGCGTGAACTCGGTGAGACCAATTTCAGCAAATAGCAAACAGAGAGTTGGTCAAGCAAACTATGTGTGACCGATCACTCATTTCAGTGAGACTGAAATGTTACAAAGGGAAAACAAAGAGTTTGCACGGCCATCTCGGTGAGACCGAGATCCGTATTGGTGTGACTGAGGTGTTAGGGTTTCTGGCAGTGGTTATGTCAAATGAACTCGATGGCTCCGGATAGAATGTTGCGGTGGGGCCGTGTTTGACTTTGGGTTTTGGACATATTTGGAATGAGAAAGTGGTTGTGGGCTTCGGAGCAATATCAATGAGCATTTTGAGTAAGTAGACCATTAAACAACACCTCATCCCCTTTTAATTGTATTGGCTTTCCTATGGACTCAATGTGATCTTGGATCACTAAAATAGAAATGAAGAGTCTTGAGCTTGTGCCAATATGTGTCCTTAGCATTCTGAGGGGTCCACATTCGTAGTCCATGCCATGCCATTCATTGAACTTTCTGAAATATTAAACTTGAATGGATATTAGTTCAATGAGCTATATGTTGTTATGAATTACCAAAACCACCCGGAGATTAGTTGCACTTTCACCCGAGTGATGACAACCATTGGATCAAGTGAAGGTTGCTGGAACTGATCCAGTTAACTGAATACCGACACTTCATCGGGATCAGGTGTTGGTGGAGCCTGACATTACCTCCCCTAAGAATTGTCATGACATCATGGTGTTGAAAAATAATGGGCGCGTCATTTTGTAGTTGTCTCCTTGAAGAATTCTACAAAGGTTACTTGATGTAGTCAGCGTTCTCCCACGTGGCGTCATCAGGAGCCAAGTTTTCCCATTGTACCAGCCACTTCACAATCGCCCCATTGCGTGCCTGGTACTTGTCTGACCGGGAGAACTACTGTTGGAGTTGTCTTCAAAGTTCTATCAGGATTGACCACAGGTAAATTTGGACTAGGAATCGCTTTGGGGCCTAGGTGTTGTTTCAGTTGACTTACATGAAAAAGGTCTATCTTGATGTGTTCTAGGAATTGTAACTTGAATGACACTTTGCCTATCTGTTGTATGATCGTAAAAGTCCCATTTATTCTGCATTTTCAATAATCCTCCGAAACCAATGCAACAAGTCTGTATGGGGCCATCTTCAAGTAAACCATGTCCCCCACTTTGGAAACCCTGTCATATCTCTCCAAATCAGCATATCTTTTCATATGTTATTGAGCTTGTATCAAATTGTGTTTCAGTTTGTCCAGGATATAGCCGATTTTGTTTCCAAGAAGTCCCTAGCTTCCAAATCATTTGTGGCAGTAATTACCATCACTGATAAGTTGAGGAGGGAGCTGCTACTTCTTGAGCTTGTGTTGGTTTTTCCCTTGAAGAGGAAAGGGTGATGTGATACGTCTCCGTCATATCTATAATTTTTGATTGTTCCATGGCAATATTCTACAACTTTCATATACTTTTGGCAACTTTTTATACTATTTTTTTGGGACTAACATATTGATCCAGTGCCCAATGTCAGTTCCTGTTTGTTGCATGTTTTATGTTTCGCAAAAACCCAATATCAAATGAAGACCAAACAGGATAAAAACAGATGGAGAATTATTTTGGAATATTTGTGATTTTTGGGAGGAAGAATCAATGCGATACTGTGCCCGAGGTGGCCACGAGGGCGGCCCACGCCACCACTCGAGGTGGGCGCGCCCCCCACCCTTGTGGGCCCCTCATAAGGCGGTTGATGCTCTACTTTGGCCGCGAGAAAGCTAATTTTTGGGAAAATATCTGGGCGAAGGTTTCAATCCAATCGGAGTTATGGATCTCCAGATATAAAAGAAACGGTGCTAGGGCAGAATCCCAGAATGGAGAAACAGAGAGAGACAGAGAGACAGATCTAATCTCGGAGGGGTTCTCGCCCCTCCCACGCCATGGGAGCCAAGGACCAGAGGGGAAACCCTTCTCCCATCTAGGGAGAAGGTCAAGGAAGAAGAAGAAGAAGAAGAAGAAGAAGAAGAAGAAGAAGGGGGGCTCTCTCCCCCTTGCTTCCGGTGGCACCGGAACGCCGCCGGGGGCCATCATCATCACCGCGATCTTCACCAACACCTCCATCATCTTCACCAACATCTCCAACACCTTCCCCCATCTATATTCAGAGGTCCACTCTCCCGCAACCCGTTGTACCCTCTACTTGAACATGGTGCTTTATGCTTCATATTATTATCCAATGATGTGTTGCCATCCTATGATGTTTGAGTAGATTTTGTTGTCCTATCGGTGATTGATGAATTGCTATGATTGGTTTGAGTTGCATGTTTTATTATTGGTGCTGTCCTATGGTGCTCTCCATGTCGCGCAATCGTGAGGTATTCCCGCTGTAGGATTTGCAATATGTTCATGATTTGCTTATGATGGTGGCGTGAGTCTCAGAAGCATAGACCCGAGTAAGTAGGTTGTTTGCATATGGGATAAAGGGGACTTGATACATTAATGCTATGGCTGGGTTTTACCTTAATGATCTTTAGTAGTTGCGGATGCTTGCTAGAGTTCCAATCATAAGTGCATATGATCCAAGAAGAGAAAGTATGTTAGCTTATGCCTCTCCTTCAAATAGAATTGCAATGGTGATTACCGGTCTAGTAAAGTAGTCAATTGCTTAGGGGCAATTTCACAACTCCTACCACCACTTTTACACCTCGCTATATTTACTTTATTGCTTCTTTATCTAAACAGCCCCTAGTTTATTTTTACATGCTCTTTATTATCTTGCAAACCTATCCAACAACACCTACAAAGTACTTCTAGTTTCATACTTGTTCTAGGTAAAGTGAACACTAAGCGTGCGTAGAGTCGTATCAGTGGCAGATAGGACTTGAGAGAATATTTGTTCTACCTTTAGCTCCTCGTGGGGTTCGACACTCTTACTTATCGAAAGAGGCTACAATTACCCCCTACACTTATGGGTTATCAAGACCTATTTCTGGCGCCGTTGCCGTGGAGTCATAGCGTGGGGTGAATATTCTCGTGTGTGCTTGTTTGCTTTATCACTAAGTAATTTTTATTTGCTGTTCTAAGTTGCTCTCTATCTTTAGTTATGGATATGGAACACGAAATACCAAAAAAATTAGGTGTAGTTGCTACTCATGGAGATGGGGAACCTCCTAAAACCCTCGATGCTCGTTATGTGAAAGAAATTATGTACTACTTTGATAATCCTAAGAAAACCCCATTCAATTATGTTATGGGAGACGCGTTGGATCAACGTGAATACTTTAGGGATTATCGCTTGACACAAAAAGGAAAACTATTATGGGATCAAATTTATATGTTGTATTGGTATGCTAGGCAACTATGCTTGAGATATGATTATACTTGTTGCTCTAGGATGAAGGCTCCACACCTTCCCTTTTCACGCGAATTTAATGATAATAAAACCTTAGCTTCTTATGCTAATGGTATCTATGATTACTATGATGTGGAACAAATAGAAGAATTCGTTGCTTTTATGGGTGCTTATGAGATTGAATCTATGTTTAAAACGTTTGAAGATTTTGACGATTCAGTTTATAGACCAATTTTTTTTGCTATACTTAAATATTGCTATGAAAATTATGAATACAATTCGAATATTGATGCATTTATTGGGAAAGTCTCCGCTGTCCAAGAAGAGAATAATATTTTGCAGGAAACTATGGAAGAAGAAATTGATGAAACTGTGAGCTCATTGGATGAAAAAGATGATGAGGAGAGCGAAGAACAAAAGGAGGAAGAGCGGATTAGCTACTCGTGCCCACCTTCTAATGAGAGTAACTCTTCAACTCATACATTGTTTAATTCCCCTTCGTGCTTACCGAAGGATGATTGTTATGATCCCGTTGATTGTCTTGAAATATCCCTTTTTGAAGATGCTTGCTATGCTTATGGCCAAGATGCCAATATGAATTATGCTTATGGAGATGAACTTGCTATAGTTCCTTATGTTAAACATGAAATTGTTGCTATTGCACCCACGCATGATAGTCCTATTATCTTTTTGAATTCTCTCGACTACACTACATTAGAGAAGTTTGTGCCTATTAAGGATTATATTGATGGGTTGCCTTTTACCGTAGCACATGATAATTTTGATGAATATGATATGCATGTGCTTGCTGCTCCTACTTGCAATTATTATGAGATATGAACTATATCTCCACCTCTCTATGTTTCCAATACGATAAAATTGCAAGAAACTGCTTATACTATGCATTGGCCTTTACTTTGTGTGCATGAATTGTTCTTTTATGACATGCCGATGCATAGGAAGAGAGTTAGACTTCGTTGTTGCATGATATTGAAGGAAATATGCCCTAGAGGCAATAGTAAAGTTATTATTTATTTCCTTATTTCATGATAAATCTTTATTATTCATGCTAGAATTGTATTAACCGGAAACATAATACATGTGTGAATACATAGACAAACATAGTGTCACTAGTATGCCTCTACTTGAGTAGCTCATTGATCAAAGATGGTTGAGTTTCCTAACCATGGATATGAGTTATCATTTGATCAGTGGGATCACATCATTAGAAGAATGATGTGATTGACTTGACCCATTTTGTTAGCTTAGCACTTGATCGTTTAGTATGTTGCTATTGCTTTCTTCATCACTTATACATGTTCCTATGACTATGAGATTATGTAACTCCCCTTTACCGGAGGAACACTTTCTGTGCTACCAAACGTCACAACGTAACTGGGTGATTATAAAGGTGCTCTAGAGGTGTCTCCGAAGGTACTTGTTGGGTTGGCGTATTTCGAGATTAGGATTTGTCACTCCGATTGTCGGATAGGTATCTCTGGGCCCACTCGGTAATGCACAGCACTATAAGCCTTGCAAGCATTGTAACTAATGAGTTAGTTGCAAGATGATGTATTACGGAACGAGTAAAGAGACTTGCCGGTAACGAGATTGAACTAGGTATTGAGATACCGACGATCGAATCTCGGGCAAGTAACATACCGATGACAAAGGGAACAACGTATGTTGTTATGCGGATCTTCGTAGATTATGTGGGAGCCAATATGAGCATCCAGGTTCCACTATTGGTTATTGACCGGAGACGTGTCTCGGTCATGTCTACATAGTTCTTGAACCCGTAGGGTCCGCACGCTTAAAGTTCGATGACGGTTATATTATGAGTTTATGTGTTTTGATGTACAAAAGGTAGTTCGGAGTCCCGGATGAGATCGGGGACATGACGAGGATACTCGAAATGGTCGAGACGTAAAGATCGATATAGTGGACGACTATATTCGGACTTCGGAAAGGTTCCAAGTGATTCGGGTATTTTTCGGAGTACCTGAGTGTTACGGGAATTCGCCGGGGAGTATATGGGCCTTATTGGGCCATACGGGAATAGAGGAGAGAGGCCAAAAGGAATGAGGTGCGCCCCCCTATGGTCCGAATTGGACAAGGGGTGCAGCCCCCTTTTCCTTCTCCCTATCCCCCTCTTTCCTTCTCTCCTACTCCAGAAAGGAAAGGAGAATCCTACTAGGACTTGGGAGTCCTAGTAGGACTCCCCACACTTGGCGCGCCCCCTCTAGGGCCGGCCTCTCCCTCCCTCCTCTATATACGGGGGCAAGGGGGCACCTCTAGACACAGCAATTGATCCCTTGGATCTCTTATCCGTGTGCGGTGCCCCCTCCACCATAATCCACCTCGATAATATCGTAGCGGTGCTTAGGCGAAGCCCTGCATCGGTAGAACATCATCATCGTCACCACGCCGTCATGCTGACGGAACTCTCCCTCAAAGCTTGGCTGGATCGGAGTTCGAGGGACGTCATCGAGTTGAACGTGTGCTGAACTCGGAGGTGTCATGCGTTTGGTACTTGATCGGTCGGATCGTGAAGACGTACGACTACATCAACCGCATTGTGCTAACGCTTCCGCTTTTGGTCTACGAGGGTACGTGGACACACTCTACCCTCTCATTGCTATGCATCACCATGATCTTGCGTGTGCGTAGAAAATTTTGAAATTACTACGTTCCCCAACAGTGGCATCCTAGCCTGGTTTTATGCGTAGATGTTATATGCACGAGTAGAACACAAGTGAGTTGTGGGCGATACAAGTCATACTGCTTACCAGCATGTCATACTTTGGTTCGGCGGTATTGTTGGATGAAGCAGCCCGGACCGACATTACGCGTACGCTTATGCGAGACTGGTTCTACCGACGTGCTTTGCACACAGGTGACTAGCAGGTGTCAGTTTCTCCAACTTTAGTTGAATCGAGTGTGGCTACGCACGGTCCTTGTTGAAGGTTAAAACAACACTAACTTGACGAAATATCGTTGTGGTTTTGATGCGTAGGTAAGAACGGTTCTTGCTCAGCCCGTAGCAGCCACGTAAAACTTGCAACAACAAAGTAGAGGACATCTAACTTGTTTTTGCAGGGCATGTTGTGATGTGATATGGTCAAGACGTGATGATATATAAGTTGTTGTATGAGATGATCATGTTTTTTTATCGGCAACTGGCAGAAGACTTATGGTTGTCTCTTTATTGCATAAGATGCAAGCGCCAAATAATTGCTTTACTTTACCGCTATGCGATAGCAATAGTTGCAAGAGCAATAGTTGGCGAGACGACCATGTGACGACACATTGATATGGATCAAGATGATGGAGATCATGGTGTCATGCCGGTGGCGATGGAGATCATGACGATGCTTTGGAGATGGAGATCAAAGGCACAAGATGATGATGGACATATCATATCACATATTTTGATTGCATGTGATGTTTATCTTTTATACATCTTATTTTGCTTAGTTTGACGATAGCTTTATAAGATGATCTCTCACTAAATTTCAAGGTATAAGTGTTCTCCCTGAGTATGCACCGTTGCCAAAGTTCGTCGTGCCCAGACACCACGTGATGATCGGGTGTGATAAGCTCTACGTCCATCTACAATGGGTGCAAGCCAGTTTTGCACACGCAGAATACTCAGGTTAAACTTGACGAGCCTAGCATATGCAAATATCGCCTCAGAACACTGAGACTGAAAGGTCGGGTGTGAATCATATAGTAGATATGATCAACATAGTGATGTTCACCATTGAAAACTACTCCATCTCACGTGATGATCGGACATGGTTTAGTTGATTTGGATCACGTGATCACTTAGATGATTAGAGGGATGTCTATATTAGTGGGAGTTCTTAAGTAATATGATTAATTGAACTTTAATTTATCATGAACTTAGTCCTGATAGTATTTTGCAAATTATGTTGTAGATCAATAGCTCGCGTTGTTGCTTCCCTATGTTTATTTTGATATGTTCCTAGAGAAAAACTATGTTGAAAGATGTTAGTAGCAATGATGCGGATTGGATCCGTGATTTGAGGATTATCCTCATTGCTGCACAGAAGAATTATGTCCTTGATGCACCGCTATGTGACAGACCTATTGCAGGAGCATATGTAGACGTTATGAATGTTTGGCAAAGCTCGGTATGATGACTACTTGATAGTTTAGTGCACCATGCTTTACGGCTTAGAACCGGGAATTCAAAAATGTTTTGAACGCCATGGAGCATATAAGATGTTCCAAGAGTTTAAATTGGTATTTCATACTCATGCCCGTGTCGAGAGGTATAAGACCTCTGACAGTACTTTGCCTACAAGGTGGAGGAGAATAGCTCAGCTAGTGAGCATGTGCTCAGAATGTCTGAATACTAGCATCACTTGAATCAAGTGGGAGTTAATCCTCCAGATAAGATAGTGATTGAAAGAATTCTCTAGTCACTATCACCAAGTTACTAGAACTTTGTGGTGAACTATAATATGCAAGGGATAACAGAAACGATTCCCAAGCTCTTCGTGATGCTGAAATCGACGAAGGTAGAAATCAAGAAAAGCATCAAGTGTTGATGGTTGAAAAGACCACTAGTTTCAAATAAAAGGGCAAAGGGAAAGAAAGGGAACTTCAAGAAAGAATAGCAAGCAATTTGCTGCTCCAATGAAGAAGCCTAAAGCTAGACCCAAGCCTAGAACTGAGTGCTTCTACTGCAAAGGAATGGTCACTGGAAGCGGAACTGCCCCAAACATTTGGCGGGTAAGAAGGATGGCAAAGTAAACAAAGGTATATTTGATATACAGATTATTAATGTGTACGTTACTAGTGTTTATAGTAGCCCCTGGGTATTTGATACTTGTTCGGTTGCTAAAAATTAGTAACTCGAAACAGGAGTTACAGAATAAACAGAGACTAGTTAAGGGTGAAGTGACGATGTGTGTTGGAAGTGGTTCCAAGATTGATATGATCATCATTGCACACTCCCTATACTTTCGGGATTAATGTTGAAACTAAATAAGTGTTATTTGGTGTTTGCGTTGAGCATGATTATGATTTGATCATGTTCATTGCAATATGGTTATTCATTTAAATTAGAAAATAATTTTTGTTCTGTTTACATGAATAAAACCTTCTAGGGTCATACACCCAATGAAAATGGTTTGTTGGATCTCGATCATAGTGATACACATATTCATATATTGAAGCCAAAAGATGAAAAGTTAATAATGATAATGCAACTTATTTGTGGCACTGTCGTTTAGGTCATATTGGTGTAAAGCGCATGAAGAAACTCCATGCTGATGGGATTTTGGAATCACTTGATTATGAATCACTTGATGCTTGTGAACCATGCCTTATGGGCAAGATGACTAAAACACCATTCTCCGGAACTATGGAGCGAGCAACAGATTTGTTGGAAATCATACATACTGATGTATGTGGTCCGATGAATATTGAGGCTCACGGCGGGTATCGTTATTTTCTCACCTTCATAGATGATTTGAGCAGATATGGGTATATCTACTTAATGAAACATAAGTCTGAAACATTTGAAAAGTTCAAAGAATTTCAGAGTGAATTGGAAATCATCGTAACAAGAAAATAAAGTTTCTATGATCTGATCGTGGAGGAGAATATTTGAGTTACGAATTTGGTCTACATTTGAAACAATGCGGAATAGTTTCGCAACTCATGCCACCTGGAATACCACAGTGTAATGGTGTGTCCGAACATCGTAACCACACTTTATTAGATATGGTGGGATCTATGATGTCTCTTACCGATTTACCATCATCATTTCGGGGTTATGCATTAGTGACAGCTGCATTCACTTTAAATAGGGCACCATCAAAATCCATTGAGACGACGCCTTATGAACTGTGGTTTGGCAAGAAACCAAAGTTGTCGTTTTTTTAAAGTTTGGGGTTGCGATGCTTATGTGAAAAAGTTTCAACCTGATAAACTCGAACCCAAATCGGAGAAGTGCGTCTTCATAGAATACCCAAAGGAAACTGTTGGGTACACCTTCTATCACAGATCCGAAGGCAAGATATTCGTTGCTAAGATGGATCCTTTCTAGAGAAGGAGTTTCTCTCGAAAGAAGTGAGTGGGAGGAAAGTAGACTTGATAAGGTAATTGTACCTTCTCCCAAATTGGAAAGTAGTTCATCACAGAAATTAGTTCCAGTGATTCCTACACCAATTAGTGAGGAAGCTAATGATGATGATCATGAAACTTCAGATCAAGTTACTACAGAACCTCGTAGGTCTTCCGGAGTACGGTCTACACCAGAGTGGTACCATAATCCTGTTCTGGAAGTCATGTTACTAGACCATGATAAAACCTACAAACTATGAGGAAGTGATGATGAGCCCAGATTCCGCGAAATGGATTGAGGCCATGAAATCTGAGATGGGATCCATGTATGAGAACAAATTGTGGACTTTGGTGGAGTTGCCCGATGATCGGCAAGCCATATTGTATAAATGGATGTTCAAGAGGAAGACAGATGCTGATAGTAGTGTTACTATCTACAAAGCTCGACTTGTCGGAAAAAGTTTTTTTGACAAGTTCAAGGTGTTGAATACAATGAGATTTTCTCACTCGTATCGATGCTTAAAAGTCTGTCCGAATCATGTTAGCAATTGCCGCATTTTATGAAATTTGGCAAATGGATGTCAAAACTACATTCCTTAATGGATTTCTTAAAGAAAATATGATGCGACCAGAAGGTTTTGTTGATCCTAAAGGTGCTAACAAAATGTGCAAGCTCCAGCGATCCATCTATGGACTGGTGCAAGCATCTCGGAGTTGGAATATACGCTTTGATGAGTTGATCAAAGCATATAGTTTTATACAGACTTGCGGTGAAGCCTGTATTTACAAGAAAGTGAGTGGGAGCAATACAACATTTCTGATAAATTTATGTGAATGAAATATTGTTGATCAGAAATAATGTAGAATTTTCTAGAAAGCATAAAGGAGTATTTGAAAGAAGTTTTTCAAAAGAAAGACCTCGATGAAGATACTTACATATTAAGCATCAAGATCTATAGAGATAGATCGAGACGCTTGATAAGTTTTTTCAATGAGTACATACCTTGACAAGATTTTGAAGTAGTTCAAAATGGAACAGTCCAAGAAAGAGTTCTTGTCTGTGTTACAAGGTGTGAAGTTGAGTAAGACTCAAAACCCGATCATGGCAGAAAATAGAAAGAGAATGAAAAGTCATTCCCTATGCCTCAGTCATAAGTTCTATAAAGTATGCTATGCTGTGTACCAGACCTATTGCATACCTTGCTCTGAGTTTGGCAAGGGAGTAAAATTTTGATCTAGGAGTAGATCACTGGACAGCGGTCAAGAATATCCTTAGTGAGGACTAAGGAAATATTTCTCGATAATGGAAGTGATAAAAGAGCTCGTCGTAAAGAGTTACAACGATGCAAGCTTTTACACCGATCCATATGACTCTAAGTCTCAATCTGGATACATATTGAAAGTGGGAGCAATTAGCTAGAGTAGCTCCATGCAGAGCATTGTAGACATAGAATATTTGCAAAATACATACGGTTCTGAATGTGACAGACCCGTTGACTAAACTTCTCTCACAAGTAAAACATGATCACACCTTAGTACTCCTGGGTGTTAATCACATAGCAATGTGAACTAGATTATTGACTCTAGTAAACCCTTTGGGTGTTGATCACATGACGATGTGAACTAGATTATTGACTCTAGTAAACCCTTCAGGTGTTGATCACATGACGATGTGAACTATGGGTGTTAATCACATACAGGTGTGAATATTGGTGTTAAATCACATGGTGATGTGAACTAGATTATTGACTCTAGTGCAAGTGGGAGACTGAAGGAAATATGCCCTAGAGGCAATAATAAAGTTATTATTTATTTCCTTATATCATGATAAATGTTTATTATTCATGCTAGAATTGTATTAACCGGAAACATGATACATGTGCGAATACATAGGCACACTTAATGTCACTAGCATGCCTCTACTTGACTAGCTCATTAATCAAAGATGGTTGTGTTTCCTAACCATAGACATGAGTTGTCATTTGATTAACAGGATCACATCATTAGGAGAATGATGTGATTGACATGACCCATTCCGTTATCTTAGCACTTGATCGTTTAGTATGTTGCTATTGCTTTCTTCATGACTTATACATGTTCCTACAACTATGAAATTATGCAACTCCCGTTTATCGGAGGAACACTTTGTGTGCTACCAAACGTCACAAGATAACTGGGTGATTATATCATGATAAATGTTTATTATTCATGCTAGAATTGTATTAACCAGAAACATAATACATGTGTGAACATAGACAAACATAGTGTCACTAGTATGCCTCTACTTGACTAGCTCATTGATCAAAGATGGTTGAGTTTCCTAACCATGGATATGAGTTATCATTTGGTCAGTGCGATCACATCA
Organism: Triticum timopheevii; assembly: GCA_963921465.1. NCBI lineage: Eukaryota > Viridiplantae > Streptophyta > Magnoliopsida > Poales > Poaceae > Triticum > Triticum timopheevii. The sequence goes on along the minus strand of OY997262.1, from coordinate 310,857,137 downwards.
TTAGAAGAATGATGTGATTCACTTGACCCATTTTGTTAGCTTAGCACTTGATTTTTTAGTATGTTGCTATTGCTTTCTTCATGACTTATACATGTTCCTATGACTATGAGATTATGTAACTCCTGTTTACTGGAGGAACACTTTATGTGCTACCAAACGTCACAACATAATTGGGTGATTATAAAGGTGCTCTAGAGGTGTCTCCGAAGGTACTTGTTGGGTTGGCGTATTTCGAGATTAGGATTTGTCACTCCGATTGTCGGAGAGGTATCTCTGGGCCCACTCGGTAATGCACATCACTATAAGCCTTGCAAGCATTGTAACTAATGAGTTAGTTGCAAGATGATGTATTACGGAACGAGTAAAGAGACTTGCCGGTAATGAGATTGAACTAGGTATTGAGATAACGACGATCGAATCTCGGGCAAGTAACATTCCGATGACAAAGGGAACAATGTATGTTGTTATGCGGTTTGACCGATAAAGATCTTCGTAGAATATGTGGGAGCCAATATGAGCATCCAGGTTCTGCTATTGGTTATTGACCAGAGACGTGTCTCGGTCATGTCTACATAGTTCTTGAACCCGTAGGGTCCGCACGCTTAAAGTTCGATGACGGTTATATTATGAGTTTATGTGTTTTGATATATCGAAGGTAGTTCAGAGTCCCGGATGAGATCGGGGACTTGACGAGGAGTCTTGAAATGGTCGAGATGTAAAGATCGATATATTGGACGACTATATTCAGACTTCGGAAAGGTTCCGAGTGATTCTGGTATTTTTCGGAGTACCGAAGAGTTACGGGAATTCATCGGGGAGTATATGGGCCTTATTGGGCCATACGGGAATAGAGGAGAGAGGCCAAAAGGAAGGAGGCGCGCGCCCCTCTCTGGTCCGAATTGGACAAGGGGTGCAGCCCCCTTTTCCTTCTCCCTCTCCCCCTCTTTCCTTCTCTCCTACTCCAGAAAGGAAAGGAGAATCCTACTAGGACTTGGGAGTCCTAGTAGGACTCCCCACACTTGGCGCGCCCCCTCTAGGGCCGGCCTCTCCCTCCCTCCTCTATATACGGGGGCAAGGGGGCACCTCTAGACACAGCAATTGATCCCTTGGATCTCTTATCCGTGTGCGGTGCCCTCCTCCACCATAATCCACCTCGATAATATCGTAGCGGTGCTTAGGCGAAGCCCTGCATCGGTAGAACATCATCATCGTCACCACGCCGTCATGCTGACGGAACTCTCCCTCAAAAACAATAAAGAGGGGAACCTAAAACTTTTCAAAAAGGAAAGTGAAAGTGTGAGAGACAAGCATTGTTGAATTGGGAGAGCTCCTTGAACTTTGTTCATGCTCATGGAAACTTTGTGAATCTTAATTACAGAAACTTTTCATCAAAAATAATTATCCCCTTGTACAATTCCATTGTATTATAAAAATAATTTGCCAAGGTTTGCCTTTAGGATGTTTACAATGTTTGTTGGTTTGTACGGTGCAGGACATAAACTTTGTCTGTAGTGCGCGATTTTACATTTTTAACTGGAATGTCAAATGGTTCTTATTCTTTTTGAACTGTATTTCTGTACAAATTGTTTATTTTTGCTAATTTTTGTGGAATTTTTGGGGTACCAGAAATATGGTGGATGTTCAGATTGCTACAGACTGTTCTGTTTTTGACAGATTCTGTTTTTGATGCATAGTTTGCTTGTTTTGATGAAACTATCAATTTATATCAGTGGATTAAGCCATGGAAAAGCTATATACAGTAGACACAATGCAAAAAAAATATTTGAATTTGTTTGCTACAGTACTTTGAATAGTGATTTGCTTTATTATACTAACGGATCTTACCGAGTTTTCTGTTGAAGTTTTGTGTGGATGAAGTGTTTGATCGAGGTCTCGATATGAGGAAAAGGAAGAGAGTCAAGAGTTCAAGCTTGGGGATGCCCAAGGCACCCCAAGTAAATATTCAAGGATACTCAAGCGTCTAAGCTTGGGGATGCCCCGGAAGGCATCCCCTCTTTCTTCAACAAGTATCGGTATGTTTTCGTATTCGTTCCGTTCTTGCGATATGTGCAAGTCTTGGAGCGTCTTTTGCATATAGTTTTCACTTTTCTTTTATGAACCATGCTGGTATGAGATAGTCCTTGGTTGATTTATAGAATGCTCATTGCACTTCACTTCAATCTTTTGAGTATGACTTTATAGAATGCTTCATGTGCTTCACTTATATCATTTGAAGTTTGGATCGCCTATTTCTCTTCACATAGAAAACCGCCATTTGTAGAATGCTCTTTTGCTTCACTTATATTTGTTAGAGCGTGGGCATATCTTTTGTAGAAAGAATGAAACTCTCTTGCTTCACTTATATCTATTTAGAGAGATGACAGGAATTGGTCATTCACATGGTTAGTCATAAAATCCTACATAAAACTTGTGGATCACTGAATATGATATGTTTGATTCCTTGTAATAGTTTTGCGATACAGAGATGATAATATGTGGGAGGTACTAGTAGATGGTTGTGTTTAGTAAGGATGTTGGTGTTAAGGTTTGTGATTCCCGAAGCATGCACGTATGGTCTACTAACTATGTAACCAAATTGGCGTGCATTGTATTTTGATTGTTTATCTTTGCGTGAAGGTCGGGGGCGCGCGATGGTTATCTCCTACCAACCTCCCCCCTAGGAGCATGTGCGTAGTACTTTGTTTCAATGGCTAATAAATTTTTGCAATAAGTATGTTAGTTCTTTATGACTAATGTTGAGTCCATGGATTATACGCACTCTCACCCTTCCATCATTGTTAGCCGCTTCGGTACCGTGCATTGCCCTTTCTCACCTCGAGAGTTGGTGCAAACATCGCCGGTGCATCCAAACCCTGTGATACGATACACTCTATCACACATAAGCCTCCTTATATCTTCCTCAAAACAGCCACCATACCTACCTATCATGGCATTTCCATAGCCATTCCAAGATATATTGCCATGCAACTTCCATCATCATCATATACATGACTTGAGCATTCATTGTCATATTGCTTTGCATGATCGTAAGATAGCTAGCATGATGTTTTCATGGCTTGTCTGTTTTTATATCTTTGCTATGCTAGATCATTGCACATCCCGTTACACCGCCGGAAGCATTCATATAGAGTCATATCCTTGTTCTAGTATCGAGTTGTAATATTGAGTTGTAAGTAAATAAAAGTGTGATGATCATCATTATAGAGCATTGCCCCATTCAAATAAAAATAAAAAAGGAGAGGCCAAAGAAGACTAAATAAAAAAAGGGGGGCCACAGAAGCCCATCCAAAAAAAAGAAAAGGAAAAAAGTGCAATGTTACTATCCTTTTACCACACTTGTGCTTCAAAGTAGCACCATGTTCTTCATATAGAGAGTCTCTTATATTATCACTTTCATATACTAGTGGGAATTTTTCATTATAGAACTTGGCTTGTATATTCCAACGATGGGCTTCCTCAAATGCCCTAGGTCTTCATGAGCAAGCAAGTTGGATGCACACCCACTTAGTTTTCAGTTTGAGCTTTCATATACTTATAGCTCTAGTGCATCCGTTGCATGGAAATCCCTACTCCTCGCATTGACATAAATTGATGGGCATCTCCATAGCCCATTGATTAGCCACGTCGATGTGAGATTTTCTCTTTTTTTGTCTTCTCCACATAACGCCCACCATCATATTCTATTCTACCTATAGTGCTATATCCATGGCTCACGCTCATGTATTGCGTGAAAGTTGAAAAAGTTTGAGAATACTAAAGTATGAAAATATTGCTTGGCTGACACCAGGATAGGCATGAGGGGTACCTTGTGTTAAGAAAAGGGAGTATACAAGACTATATGATTTTGTAGGGATAACGTTCTGGAAGCATTGATATTTTGAAAGACATGATTGTTTGTTGGGATGCCATAAGTATTATTGTTTTTATGTCAAATGATAGACTATTGCTTTGAATCACTCGTGTCTTAATATTCATGCCATGATTAGATTACATGATCAAGATTATGCTAGGTAGCATTCCACATAAAAAATTATCTTTTTTATCATTTGCCTACTCGAGGACGAGCAGGAATTAAGCTTGGGGATGCTGATACGTCTTCGTCGTATCTATAATTTTGGATTGTTCCATGCCAATATTCTAGAACTTTCATATACTTTTGGCAACTTTTTATACTATTTTTTTGGGACTAACATATTGATCCAATGCCCAGTGCCAGTTCCTGTTTGTTGCATGTTTTATGTTTCGCAGAAACCCAATATCAAACGGAGTCCAAACGGGATAAAAACGGATGGATAATTATTGTGGATTATTTGTGATTTTTGGGAGGAAGAATCAACGCGATACGGTGCCCGAGGTGGCCACGAGGGTGGCCCACGCCACCACTCCAGGCGGGTGCACCCCCACCCTCGTGGGCCCCTTGTAAGGTGGTTGATGCTCTACTTTGGCCGCAAGAAAGCTATTTTTTGGGAAAATACCTAGGCAAAGGTTTCAATCCAATCAGAGTTACGGATCTCCAGATATAAAAGAAACGGTGCCAGGGCAGAATCCCATAACGCAGAAACAGAGAGAGACAGAGAGATAGATCCAATCTCGGAGGGGCTCTCGCCCCTCCCACGCCATGGGAGCCAAGGACCAGAGGGGAAACCCTCCTCCCATCTAGGGAGAAGGTCAAGGAAGAAGAAGAAGAAGGGGGGCTCTCTCCCCCTTGCTTCTGGTGGCGCCGGAACGCCGCCGGGGGCCATCATCATCACCGTGATCTTCACCAACACCTCCATCATCTTCACCAACATCTCCATCACCTTCCCCCATCTATATTCAGCGGTCCACTCTCCCATAACCCGCTGTACCCCCTACTTGAACATGGTGCTTTATGCTTCATATTATTATCCAATGATGTGTTGCCATCCTATGATGTCTGAGTAGATTTTCGTTGTCCTATCGGTGATTGATGAATTGCTATGATTGGTTTGAGTTGCATGTTTTATTATTGGTGCTGTCCTATGGTGCTCTCCGTGTCGCGCAAGAGTGAGGTATTCCCGCTGTAGGGTTTGCAATATGTCCATGATTTGCTTATGGTGGGTGGCGTGAGTGATAAAAGCACAGACTCGAGTCAGTAGGTTGTTTGCGTATGGGATAAAGGGGACCTGATACTTTAATGCTATGGTTGGGTTTTACCTTAATGGTCTTTAGTAGTCGCGGATGCTTGCTAGAGTTCCAATCATAGGTGCATATGATCCAAGAAGAGAAAGTATGTTAGCTTATGCCTCTCCCTCAAGTAGAATTGCAATAGTGATTACCGGTCTAGTAAAGTAGTCAATTGCTTAGGGAAAATTTCACAACTCCTACCACCACTTTTCCACACTCGCTATATTTACTTTATTTCTTCTTTATCTAAACAACCCCTAGTTTATATTTACATGCTCTTTATTATCTTGCAAACCTATCCAACAACACCTACAAAGTACTTCTAGTTTCATACTTGTTCTAGGTAAAGCAAACACTAAGCGTGCGTAGAGTTGTATCAGTGGCAGATAGGACTTGAGAGAATATTTGTTCTACCTTTAGCTCCTTGTTGGGTTCGACACTCTTACTTATCGAAAGAGGCTAAAATTATCCCCTACACTTGTGGGTTATCATGATGCAGCACAATAGAGATAATTATTTCCCTCAGTTAAGAACCAAGGTGTCAATCTAGTAGGAGAAACGTGCAAGTCCCCAATAGATATACCTACACAAACAATCAAACACTTGCACCCAATGCGATAGAGGGGTTGTCAATCCATTCATGGTCACTTGCAAAGGTGAGATCTCATAGAGATAGATAATACTAAATGAAAGATAAAACATTCTTGGGTTTTTTGGTTTATAGATCTGAAAATAAAAGATTGCAAAATAGTAGATCGAAAACTAATATGATGGAAAATAGACCCAGTGGCCATAGGTTTCACTAGAGCCTTCTCTCATGAAGGCAAATAATATAGTGGGTGAATGATACGTCCATTTTTCATCATGTTTTCTTACTGTTATTTATAATGTTTTTATCCATAATAATGCTTTTTGGAGTAATTCTAATGCCTTTTCTCTCATAATTTGCAATGTGCACACCAAGAGGGAGAATTCTGGCAGCTGGAAATCTGGACCTGAAAAAGCTACGTCGGGCTACCTATTATGCACAACTCCAAATAAGCTGAGCCTTCACGTAGAATTTTTATGGAATATTTAAGGAATATTGGAGCAAATAACTACCATAGGGGGCCCACCAGGTGGGCACAACCCACCTGAGCGCGCTAGGGAGCCCAGGCGCGCCCTGGTGGGTTATGCCCTCCTCGGCCCACCTCTGGTGCCCATCTTCTGGTATATAAGTCATTTTGACCTAGAAAAAAATGAGGGGAGGACATTCGGGATGAAGCGCCGCCGCCTCAAGGCGGAACTTGGGCAGGAGCACTTTTGCTCTCAAGCGGAGCGATTCTTCCGTGGGAACTTCCCTCCCGGAGGGGGAAATCATCGTCATCATCATCACCAACAACTCTCCCATCTTGGGGAGGACCATCTTCATCAACATCTTCACAACACCAACTCCTCTCAAACCCTAGTTCATCTCTTGTGTTCAATCTTTGTATCAAAACTATAGACTGGTGCCCGTGGGTGACTAGTAGTGTTGATTACATCTTGAAGTTGATTACTATATGGTTTATTTGGTGGAAGATTATATGTTAAGATCCATTATGAAATTCAATACCCCTCTGATCTTGAGCATGTTTATCATTTGTGAGTAGTTACTTTTGTTCTTGAGGTCACGGGAGAAATCATGTTGCAAGTAATCATGTGAATTTGATATGTGTTCGATATTTTGATATTATGTATGTTGTGATTCCCTTAGTGGTGTCATGTGAACATCGACTACATGACACTTCACCATATTTGGGCCTAAGGGAATGCATTGTGGAGTAGTAAATAGATGGTGGGTTGCGAGACTGACAGAAACTTAAACCCCAGTTTATGCACTATTCCATAAGGGACCGATTGGATCCTAGAGTTTAATGCTATGGTTAGAATTTATTCCTAATACTTTTCTCGTAGTTGCGGATGCTTGCGGGAGGGTTAATCATAAGTATGAGGTTTGTTCAAGTAAGAACAACACCTAAGCACCGGTCCACCCACATATCAAATTATCAAAGTAGCGAACACTAATCAAATCAACATGACGAAAGTAACTAGATGAAATTCCCGTGTACCCTCAAGAACGCTTTGCTTGTTATAAGAGACCGTTTTGGCCTGTCCTTTGTCTAAAAAGGATTGGGCTACCTTGCTGCATACTTATTTTTACTATCGTTACTTGCTCGTTACAAATTATCTTGCTATCAAACTACTCTCTACTTATAGTTTCAGCACTTGCAGACATTACCTTACTGAAAACTACTTGTCATTTCCTTCTGCTCCTCGTTGGGTTCGACACTCTTACATATTGAAAAGCGCTAAAATTGACCCCCTATACTTTTGGGTCATCAAGGCTATTTTCTGGCGCCGTTGCCGGGAAGTGAAGCGCCTTTGGTAAGTGGAATTCGGTAAGGAAACATTTATATAGTGTGCTGAAATTTATTGTCACTTGTTACTATGGAAAACAATCCTTTGAGGGGTTTGTTCGGGGTATCTTCACCTCGTCCAGTACCACAATTAGTTACCCCTCAACCTACTGCACCTACTGAAAATATTGAATATGAAATCCCTTTGGGTATGATAGAACAACTGCTAGCTAATCCTTATGTAGGACATGGAACTGAACATCCTGATATGCACCTGATACATGTGGAACAAATTTGTGGATTGTTTAAGCTTGCAGGTTTACCCAGGGATGAAGTGATGAAAAAGGTTTTCCCTTTATCTTTGAAGGGAAAAGCATTGGCATGGTATAGGCTACATGATGACATTGGATCATGGAATTGGAATCGTTTGAAACTGGAGTTCCATCAAAAAAATTATCCTATGCATCTAGTTCATTGTGATCAGAATTATATATATAATTTTTGGCCTCATGAAGGAGAAAGTATCGCTCTAGCTTGGGGGAGGCTTAATTCAATGTTATACTCATGCCCCAATCATGATCTTTCAAGGGAAATTATTATTTAGAATTTTTATGCTCGGCTTTCTCGTAATGATCAAACGATGCTCGATATTTCATGTACTGGTTCTTTTATGAAGAAGACTATTGAATTCCGGTGGGATCTTTTGGAAAGAGTTAAAAACAACTCAGAAGACTGGGAACTTGATGAAGGTAAAGAGTTGGGTATAAAGCTTAAGTATGATTGTGTTAAATCTTTTATGGATACTGATGCTTTTCAAAAGTTTAGCACTAAATATGGACTTGACTCTGATATAGTAGCCTCCTTCTGTGAATCATTTGCTACTCATGTTCAACTTCCTAAAGAGAAGTGGGTTAAATATCACCCACCTATTAAAGATGAAATTAAAGAAGTAGTACCAGTTAAAGAAGAAACTATACTTTATAATGTTGATCCAGTTGTTCCTTTTGCTTATTTTGAGAAACCACCTTTCCCTGTTAGGATAAAAGAACATGCTAAAGTTTCAACTATGGTTAACAAAAGCTATGTTAGAACACCTAAACCTGATGAACAAATTAAAGTAGAACCTAGCATTGCTATAGTCAAAGATCTCTTGGAAGAAGATATGGATGGGCATGTTATTTACTTCTATGAAGAAGCTGCTAGAATTGCTAAACCTGGTGGAAAAGATAAACATAGACCTGTTGTTGGTGTGCCTATTATTTCAGTAAAATAGGAGATCACTGTTATCATGGTTTTTGTGACATGGGTGGTGCTAGTGTGAGTGCTATTCCCCACTCCTTATATGAAGAAATTAGAGATGAAATAGCACCTGCTGAAATAGAAGACATAAACGTTACTATTAAACTTGCTAATAGTGATACTATATCACCAATTGGGATTCTTAGAGATGTTGAAGTCTTGTGTGGGAAGATAAAATACCCTACTGATTTTCTTGTTCTTACCACCCCGCAAGATAAATTTTGTCCCATTATATTTGGTAGACCTTTCTTGAACATCGTCAATGCAAAAATAGATTGTAAGAAAAAACTGTCGGTGTTAGGTTTGGTGATGAATCTCACGAGTTTAATTTTTCCAAGTTTAGTAGAAATCATCATGAAAAATAATTGCCTAGTAAGGATGAATTAATTGGTCTTGCTTCTATTGCTGTGCGACCTACTGATCCATTAGAGCAATACTTGCTAGACCATGAGAATGATTTACATCTGCATGAAAGAAATGAAATAGATAAGATCTTCTTTGAACAACATCCTCTGCCTAAACACAATTTTCCTATTGAAACTCTTGGAGGTCCTCCTCCACCTAAGGGCGACCCTGTGTTTTAATTAAAACCTTTGCCAGACACTTTGAAATATGCTTATCTTGATGAAAAGAAGATATATCCTATTTTTATCAGTGCTAACCTTTCAGAACATGAAGAAGAAAGATTATTGAAAGTTCTAAGGAAGCATCGAGCTGCTATTGGGTATACTCTTGATGATTTAAAGGGCATTAGTCCCACTCTATGTCAGCACAAAATTAATATGGAACCTGATGCTAAACCAGTTGTTGATCATCAACATCGGTTAAATCCAAAGATGAAAGAAGTGGTAAGAATGGAAATATAAAAACTTCTGGAAGTAGGTATGATCTATCCTATAGCTGATAGTAAATGGGTAAGCCCTATTCATTGTGTCCCTAAGAAGGGAGGTATTACCGTTGTTCCTAACGATAAGAACAAGCTTATTCCACAAAGAATTGTCACGGGCTATAGAATGGTAATTGATTATAGAAAATTAAACAAAGCTACTAGAAAAGATCATTACCCTCTGCCTTTTATTAATCAAATGTTAGAAAGACTATCTAAGGACACACATTTTTGCTTCCTTGATGGACACTTTGGCTTTTCACAAATACCTGTTTTACAATCTGATCAAGAAAATACCACTTTTACTTGGGATAATCAGATTTATGCCCCTAGTTGTGTCCCACTCATCTGTTTTACCCCTAATTCCCAAAAGTAACCGGTTCTGTCCAAGTCACTTTGCTCCTCTTATGCTTTTGCCCTTTGACCGTTTGACTGTCAGTTTGAAAACTTCATAACTAATTCATACTAAATCAGAAAAATGCAAATAAGATACCAAAATGTTCATAAAAGCATCACCTATATGTCAGTGTCATTTGCATTCATGAAAAAAGTGTTGGAAAGTGGACATATGATTTTTAGCTCTTTTGATACCACCATGAATAGTAAACTCTAAAAAAATTCAAAAAAATGGTGCAAAGAACGACAAATGTTCTAAGTGCTTGCCAAGTTTCATCAGGGAATAACATTCGTGGGTGTCGCGGCAAAAATAACAATCAACACTCCAAAATAGATTTTTTTGCCACGACTTCCACGAATGTCGTTCCCTAATGAAACTTGGCAAGCACTTAGAACATTTGTCGTTCTTTGCCACCATATTTTTTTGAATTTTTTTAGAGTTTACTATTCATGGTGGTATCAAAAGAGCTAAAACTCGGATGTGCACTTTCCAACACTTTTTTCATGAATTCAAATGACACTGACATATATGTGTGTTTTTGTCAACATTTTGGTATCTTATTTGCATTTTTCTGATTTAGTATGAATTAGTTATGAAGTTTTCAAACTGACGGTCAAATGGTCAAAGGGCAAAAGCATAAGAGGAGCAAAGTGACTTGGACAGAATCGGTGACTTTTGGGAATTAGGGGTAAAACAGACGAGTGGGACACAACTAGGGGCATAAATCTAATTATCCCCCTTTACTTGTCCTTTTGGAACATTTGCTTATAGACGTATGCCTTTCGGTTTATGTAATGCACCTGCTACCTTTCAAAGATGTATGACTGCTATATTCTCTGACTTTTGTGAAAATATTGTTGAGGTTTTCATGGATGACTTTTTAGTTTATGGGAAGTGCTTTGATGATTTTTTAAGCAATCTTGAGCAAGTTTTGCAGAGATGTGAACAAACAAATCTTGTCTTGAATTGGGAGAAGTGCCACTTTATGGTTAATGAGGGCATTGTCTTGGGTCATAAAATTTCTGAAAGAGGTATTGAAGTAGACCAAGCTAAGGTTGATGCAATTGAGAAGATGCCATGTCCTAAGGACATCAAAGGCATTTGTAGTTTCCTAGGTCATGCTGGTTTCTATAGGAGATTTACTAAAGACTTCTCTAAAATTTCTAGGCCTCTTACTAGTATTTTGCAAAAGGATGCTCCTTTTGCTTTTGTTGATGATTGTTTAGAAGCCTCTGAAACACTCAAGAAAGCCTTAATTTCTGCACCTATTGTTCAACCACCAGATTGGAACTTGCCTTTTGAAATTATGTGTGATGCTAGTGATTATGCTGTTGGTGCTGTTCTAGGACAAAGAGTTGATAAGAAATTGGATGTATTCATTATGCTAGTAAAACTCTAGACAATGCTCAAAGAAATTATGTTACTACTGAAAAAGAATTTTTAGCAGTCGTGTTTGCTTGTGCAAAATTTAGACCTTATATTATTGATTCCAATGTAACTGTTCACACAGACCATGCTGCTATTAAATATCTTATGGAAAAGAAAGATGCTAAACCTAGACTTATTCGTTGGGTTCTCTTGTTACAAGAATTTGATTTACATATTATAGATAGAAAAGGAGCTGAGAACCCCGTAGCAGATAAGTTGTCTAGGCTTGAAAATGTGCTTGATGACCCACTACCTATTGATGATAGTTTTCCTGATGAGCAGTTAGCTGCATTAAATGTTGCTAATAGTACTCCTTGGTATGATGACTATGCTAATTACATTGTTGCTAAATATTTACCTCCTAGGTTTACATACCAACAAAAGAAAAAATTCTTCTATGATTTAAGACATTACTTTTGGGATGACCAACATCTTTGTAAAGAAGGAGTAGATGGTATTATTAGACGTTGTGTACCTAAGCATGAACAGGGACAAATCCTACGGAAATGTCACTCCGAAGCTTATGGAGGGCATCATGCTGGAGATAGAACTGCTCACAAGGTATTGCAATCTGGATTTTATTGGCTTACTCTCTTCAAGGATGCCCGCAAGTTTGTCTCATCTTGTGATGAATGCCAAAGAATAGGTAATATTGGTAAGCATCAAGAAAAATGCCTATGAATTTTTCACTTGTTGTTGAACCATTTGATGTTTGGGGATTTGATTACATGGGACCTTTTGCTTCCTCTAATGGGTATACACACATTTTAGTTGTTGTTTAATGACTGATGGTGGTTCACACTTTATTCATGGTGCTTTTCGTAAAATGGTTGCCAAGTATGATGTTAACCATAGAATTGCATCACCTTATCATCCTCAGTCTAGTGGTCAATTTGAACTTAGCAATAGGAAAATAAAATTAATTTTGCAAAAGACTGTCAACAGGTCCAGGAAGAATTGGTCTAAGAAATTAGAGGATGCACTTTGGGCTTATAGAACAACATATAAAAATCCTATGGGTATGTCTCATTATAAAATGGTTTATGGAAAAGCTTGTCATTTGCCTCTTGAGTTAGAACATAAAGCATACTGGGCAGTTAAAGAATTCAACTGTGATTTCAAACTTGCTGGTGAAAAGAGGTTATTTGATATTACCTCTTTAGATGAATGGAGAACCCAGACTTATGAAAATGTTAATTATTCAAAGAGAAAGTTAAAAGATAGCATGACAAAAGAATCCAAAAGTGTGAGTTCAAAGTCGGAGAATATGTTCTTTTGTACAACTCTCGTTTTAGATTTTTTGCAGGAAAGCTCCTCTCGAAATGGGAAGGCCCATATGTCATCGAGGAGGTTTACCGGTCCGGAGCCATCAAAATAAATAATTTCGAAGGCACTAACCCGAAGGTTGTCAATGGGCAATAAGTAAAGTATTATATCTCAAGTACGCCTATCAATGTTGAAAGTAATATTATCAAACTTTTACACCGGAAGAACACATAAAAGAGTCCTTCCGGAACACCCCAGAATCGTCAAAATAAGGAGGTACGTGTTACTGCAAGCAAACGGTCTCCAAAAAATCCGCAAAAATATTTTTTGTTAGTTTTGGAATATTTTAGAATTTTGGAAATAAAGAAACTCCCAAGAAATGTCCCCTGGTGGGAATAAGACACCAGGGCACGCCAGACATGCCTGGCGCACCCAGGTGGGTTGGGTCCACCTGGGGCACCTTTCAGATTCAGTTGTTCTTCTGTTTACTTGTCCTGCAAGATAATTTTTTATATATACTTCCCGAACCTGCTAACCACCGTATCACGAAGAAATCCTCTGCTCTCTTTTCTAGCTGTTCCTGGTCAGTTTATCAAGCAAGGAAGCTACCGTAAATCCATCCCCGGTGACAACACAAGAGCTGTTGGCCGAGGAGGAGGAAGAAGCTTCGTCACCACCAAAGGAGAACTGAGTATCGGGTATGGGCACTCCCCTTGGTTTCCGCCAAGCTTGGGGGATGTGCCCCGGTATCGTATCATCCCACTCTCTTTTTGCTTTTACTTGTCTTAGTTTGATCTTTTTGCTTTATATGAAAATAAAGTTAGTTCGATCCTTTCTTATTTGAGAGTCTGCTTAGGGATCAATCCTCGTAACCGTGTGCAAGTTTTATAACAAAGTTAGTCTGACTTTTGCTTTCTTTACTTTCATGTTGCAAATAAAGAAAATAAATAAGAAAGGAAGAAAAAATAAATAAAAGAAAGGAAATAAATCAATAAGATCATATACTAATCCTATTGTCGGTGTACTAAAGTAGGGGTACCTTAGTATCCCGAACTTGCGCACGGGCAGTCGCAGCGCCCCGCGGCAAGGCTTGCCGGGTGACCGCCAAGATCCTCCGTGGTTCCTATTGGAGCCATTCAAGAACAAAGTGTTTTAACCGAGAAGACAAGGCCCCGGCAAGAGGAGCTTGCCGGGAAGGTCAAGGCCCCGGCAAGAGGAGCTTGCCGGGAAGGCCAACCAAGGCATTTCAAGGAACTTGCCGCGACGCGCCGCGCGTCCCGGCAAGACCCGGTGAGCGACAAGCTTCCGGGCGCGACAAGACAATGACCGCGACAAGGCGCTTGCCGTGACGAAGCCACCACTCTGTGCCCACGCTCCAGCGCATCCATCGACGTGTCGCCACAGGACCGTTCTAGGCGCACGTGGCGAGAGGCTGTGCAGCCAAGCGGTGCGAGGTGGCGAGCGGAGATGACGAGATGGCCATCATGGCAAGCGGTGGCGCCCCTAACGGTCACTTTTCTGCACTGTTGGGCGACGCGGACAGGCATTTAATGCTTTTGTCCCCTGCCGTCAGGGTTAGGTACGATGCACTGTAGAAGCAGTTGTACCAACCACACCTTTTACGTTTTTACCCTCGCCTACGTTGCCACCTGTCGGTGACCCCTTGAGCATATAAAAGGAGGCCCATGCGCAACGTAGAGAGGGGTTCGGAACATTCGAAACTAGAACACACTCACGCTCTCAAGCAAGAACATAATACAACCACAAAGCAGCAGTAGGAGTACTATCTCTCCGGAGAGCTCTGAAGCTGGGTAAAATCGCTCGTGTGTTCCGCCTCGATCCGCTCTTCGTGCGATCTCCGCCCCTCGCCGGACCGAAAGGGACCCCGGTCCCATAGGTGTTCGTTTCCCATGACATCTTTGGCGTGCCAGGTAGGGGGCGTCGAGGTTGCGTGAACCCGATCCGGCGTTCACGCGAGCCAGATCTTCATCTTCTTCATCATCTTCATCAACATGCCACCGAAGAAGAAGGCTTCGGAGGTGGCTGCTCCGTCCACGTCGGTCTCACCGCCACCGGAGCAAACGGGTGGTGGAGTAGACGCCGACGGAGGAACAGGCGCCGACGAGGGAGCTCACGCTGCCGCCAGGTCCAAGGACAAGGCCGCACAAACCTCGGCGTCTGTACATGCACCGCGCCCGTCTCAGGAGGTGCGGGGTCAACAGCGTCATGGTACTCGCGGTACCATACGCTCGTTGGACCAAAATCGAGCTGGTGGATCTCAGGATGCTCAAGACCAGCATGCACGCCAACCTGCTGGCACGAGCAAAACACGGTCGCCTGGACGGGACCCTGCTCCTTCTAACATAGTTAGAAGTCCGAGCATATCCCGCTCCTCGCACCGTTCGCCACCGCCACCGAAGACCCCAGAAGAAGCGTTGGCTCGAGCCCAACTGCTCCTGGATTACCCTCCAACGGCGGACAAGATCGACGATTGGAGGGCCACCATTCAGAGTCTCATCGGCTTCGCCAACAGTGACACTCCGCGGCAGCCGAATGCATCGGAGCCACGACAAGATTGCCGGACGCGAGCCGATGGTGACAAGACTGGTGGGGGTGCAACCACCGTGCACTCTCCGCCCCGAAGGCCAAGATCGCCGACTCGCCGGGTCAACCTCGACACTGACTCCACAGCGTCATTAGATCCGCGAGCTCGTCGCGATCAGCGCCAAGTTCTTCAAGAACGACAGCAAGAAGACGCTCGTACTCGCATCGAGCGTCGAAGAGAAGCGCGCCGTCAATCAGACCATCGCGCTGGGCCTGCTGTCGACATGCATGCGCCAGGGGAACCAGGCGACTTGCTGTACGCGGTAGGTTGCCCTGCATTCACTCGTGAGCTGCGGCAAGTCCAGTGGCCCAGCACAAAGAATTTCAAGCCAGATGTGCCAGAGAAGTACGACGGTAGGTTGCATCCGTCGGAGTTCCTCAGCATCTACACCATCGCGGTGCAAGCTGCCGGAGGGCGCGACGACAAGATCCTTGCCAACTACTTCCCGCTGGTGCTCAAGCCCAATGTCAGATCCTGGCTCATGCACTTGCCGGACAACTCCATATCCTCATGGGCGTTTCTGTGCCATCAGTTTGTCGGCGCCTTTACAGGTGGCCACAAGCCTCATGGCCAAGAGAGCGACCTTCATCTGCTCGCCCAGAAGGAAGGAGAACCCCTGCGCAAGTATATTCAGAGATTCAGCCAAGTGCAGCGCAACATCCCAGATGTCCACCCTGCCGCGGTCATCAGCGCGTTCCATCAGAACGTGCGTAACCGCAGGATGCGGGAGGAGATGGCGATGTGCAAGATCAGAGATGTCAGTGAGCTATACGCCCTGGCCGACAAGTGTGCGCGTGCTGAGGAAGGGAGGAAACTACCTGGAGAGAACACAGGAGCAGGAGGATCAGACAGTGAAGATGCCGCCCCGGCATGGAAAAACCGGCGGCAGAACAACAGAAAGAGGAAAGGCAAAGACGTGCTAGTTGTTGAGCAGTCCGGCAATGGAGGTGGTGCCGAGAAAGCCAAAGCTGGTAACTCCGGCGCGGCTGTGGCTGCCGCCGACAAGCAGGGCGGCTCCGACAAGCAGTATTGCAAGATCCACCGCACCAAGGGTCATGATCTCCAGAGCTGCAAGAAGGTCGAGCAGCTTGTCGAGCAGCAGAAGGCTGAGTACAAGCGACGCGACAAGGAGAAGGCCCAAGAAGGAACTGGGGGGTCCGGCAAGAAGCGTCCCGGCAGGGGAGGACGCCGCGGCAAGGCCAAGCAGCGGCAAGGAGACAGGCCTCCCCGCGGCCGCGACAAGGAGGAAGATGACGATGAAGACGAAGAGATGAACGATGATGAGGCCGACGAGCAGGAGTTCCAGAAAGCCACAGAGGTCCTGTGCGTTGACGGCGGTGCCTCTCTGCATACTTCGCACCGCCAGCTCAAACAGTGGGTGCGGGAAGTTAATGCAGCAGAACCACCAGTTGAGTCACGCAAGCCTCTGAAGTGGTCCAGCACGCCTATCATCTTTGACATTGAGGACCACCCTGATCGCATAACTGCGGTCGGGTGCTTGCCGATGTTGGTTTCACCAACTGTCCGCAACCTCAAAGTCACAAAGATGCTAGTTGACGGCGGGGCCGGCTTAAATCTGATCTCCTCCAGGGTACTCCAGAAACTCCAGATCCCCGACAGCGAGCTCGAGGAGACCGGCACATTCCAAGGAATTAACCCGGGAAGGAGAAAACCGAAGGGGAAGATCACGTTGCCAGTGACATTTGGCAGCGAATTGAACTTCAGGACTGAGAGGGTCACTTTTGACGTTGCCGATTTTCCATTGCCCTACAATGGGATACTCGGCCGTCCAGTGCTCGCCAAGTTCATGGCAGCCTCCCACTATGCCTACAACATACTAAAGATGCCAGGCCCGATAAGCGTCATTTCTGTCCCTGGCGACAAGAAAGATGCTCTTATCTGCACCGACAAGATCTACCGGGAGGCAGCAGCCGCAGCAGATCGCAAGACACTTGCCGCTGATGCTCCCGGGGGGAAGAAGAAGACCAAGTCCGGCAAGGGTTCTGAGGCCCACTCCGGCAAGCACACCTCTTCGGAGTGCTGCGCTACCGTCGAGGACGCACCATCGAGCTCCACCGGCAAGTGTAAGAAGACGAAGGCAGCTCCGCCAGAGACCAAGAAGGTGCCCGCCAAGGAGGACGGCACTGGTGGTACCTTCACCATCAGTGCCACGCTCGACCCTAAATAGGAAAGCGTGCTCGTTGCTTTCCTGCGGGCGAATGTCGACGTGTTTGCATGGCAACCGTCTGACATCCCCGGTGTTCCCAGGAAAGTAATTGAGCACCACCTTGCCGTCTGTCCTCACACGCGGCCCGTCAAACAGAAAGTTAGGAAGCAAGCAGTGGAGTGCCAAGAATTCATCGCAGAAGAGATCAAGAAGTTGGAAGCAGCAGGCCTTGTCAGAGGAGTGCTCCATCCTACATGGCTGGCCAATCCTGTAGTCGTGCGCAAGGCGAACGAGAAATGGAGGCTTTGTATTGACTTCATTGATGTTAATAAAGCTTGTCCCAAAGACCCATTTCCCTTGCCGCGCATTGACCAGATTGTGGACTCCACGGCCGGATGTGACTTGCTTTCATTTCTTGACGCATACTCAGGGTATCATCAGATCTTCATGGCAGAAGAGGATGAGGAGAAGACCGCATTCATCACTCCATGTGGCACGTACTGTTTCGTACGGATGCCCTTCGGTTTGAAGAATGCTGGTTCAACATTTGCAGGAGTAGTCCATGACGCTTTTGAGCCACAGTTGCACAGAAATGTGGAAGCCTACATGGATGACATAGTGGTCAAGAGCAAGGACAAAGCAACCCTGGTTCAGGATTTGGACGAGACCTTTGCAAATCTGTGCAAGATCAACCTCAAGCTCAACCCCGAGAAGTGTGTGTTTGGAGTTCCTTCCGGCAAGCTTCTCGGGTTTTTCGTGTCTCAACGGGGAATTGAAGCCAATCCCGACAAGATCAAGGCCATTGAGCAGATTGAAGCACCAAAGCGCGTCAAGGATGTACGAAGGCTTGCCGGCTGCGTGGCTGCTCTCAGCAAGTTTATCTCTAAGTCTGCTGAGCGCGCCCTGCCATTTTTCAAAATATTGAAAAAGGCAGGTCCAATGAAATGGACTCCGGAAGTGGAGGCTGCACTGTAGGACTTGAAGAGATACCTGTCCTCCACTCCAATACTTGTCGCACCTAAGCCACAAGAGAAGTTGCTGCTGTATCTAGCGACAACCAATCAAGTGGTTAGTGCTGCGTTAGTAGCGGAGAGGGAGGCGGATGATGAGCCAGCAACCACGGCAAGTGCATCCAGCGACAAGCAGGGGGCTTCCCCGACAAGCTCTGGTCCCGGCAAGGATGGATCTGCGCAGACACAGGTGGAGAAACAAAAGAAAATGGTGCAGCGCCCGGTTTACTTTGTCAGTTCCCTTCTGCAGGGGGCTAGGTCAAGGTACTCTGGTGTGCAGAAAAGTCTTTTCGGCCTCCTCATGGCCTCGAGAAAGCTGCGCCATTACTTCCAAGCACATGAGATCACAGTTGTCACCCGCTTTCGGCTGAAGAGGATACTGCAGAATCCAGAAGCAACAGGCAGGATTGTCGAGTGGGCACTGGAACTGTCAAGCTTTGGCCTTAAGTTTGAGAGCACTTCAACTATCCAAAGCAGAGCATTGGCAGAATTCATAGCAGAGTGGACGCCAACACCAAATGAAGAAATTCCAGAAACGAGCATCCCCGTCAAGGAAACGAGCAAAGAGTGGCTGATGTACTTTGATGGTGCCTTCTCGCTGCAAGGCGCCGGTGCGGGCGTGCTACTTGTCGCCCCCACCGGAGAGCACCTCAAGTACGTAGTCCAGATGCACTTTCCCAAGGAGCAAGCAACAAACAACACTGCAGAGTATGAAGGTTTGCTTGCCGGTCTCAGAATAGCAGCAGACCTTGGGATCAAGAAGCTCATTGTCAGGGGTGACTCACAGCTTGTCGTCCGTCAAGTAAACAAAGACTATCAGAGTCCATTGATGGAAGCTTACATTGATGAAGTGAGGAGGTTAGAAGAGCATTTTGATGGCCTACAGATGGAACATGTTCCAAGAGCTCAGAACGACATTGTTGATGGCCTGTCAAAGTGCGCTGCACTTAAGTTACCTGTGGAACCAGGGATTTTCGTGCTCAAGCTGACTCAACCCTCTGTAACGCCATCAACTGGACAGAGCAAGAAAGGAAGTTGATTTCTGGTGACTATTTTCCAGCAGAGCTCCCTGAGGCCGCCGCCAAGAAGGTCCCCAAGATCAACGCCAAGAGTGCTGAGGAGCAGTCTGCTCCGACAAGCCCTAGGGTTTGTTCCGTTGAAGCAGACGCTCCCGACAAGTTTTGCTCCGGCAAGCTTGCCGGGGAACATCAAGCTCCGGCTGAGCCGCATGTTCTTGCCGTAGAAGCGGATGTTCCCGCAGCAGCATATGTGCCTTTGGTCCTTGTTGTCGAGCCGCAAGCTCCAGCATGGGCGCAGCAGATTGTCTATTTCCTTCAGACAGGAGAGCTTCCCTAAGAGCAAGAAGAAGTGGAGAGAGTAGCCCGGCAGTCAAGTATGTACCAGTTTGTCGACGACATACTGTACAGAAGGAGACTCAACGGTGTGAAATTGAAGTGTATTTCCCGGGAAGACGGACAAGAGCTGTTGGCGGAGATACATGGAGGCATATGTGGTCACCACATTGGCGCAAGAGCACTTGCCGGCAAAGCTTTCCGGCAAGGTTTCTTTTGGCCGACAGCCCTCCAGGATGCAACTGCACAAGTAACCAAGTGTGAAGCGTGCCAGTTCCATTCCAAGCAGATACACCAGCCAGCTCAAGCTCTCCAGACGATCCCTTTATCCTGGCCATTTTGTCTGGGGGCTCGACATCCTCGGCCCCTTTCCCCGAGCTGTCGGGGGCTTTGAGTACTTGTACGTTGCTATCGACAAGTTCACAAAGTGGCTGGAAGTGGAAGCAGTGAGGAAGGTGACAGCACAGTCAGCAGTCAAGTTCTTCAGGTCGATTGTTTGCCATTTCGGAGTCCCTAACAGGATCATCACCGACAATGGCACACAATTCACGAGCCGCACCTTCATGCAATACGTCCAAGATCTTGGCGCAAAGGTCTGCTTCGCTTCTGTTGCTCATCCGAGAAGCAACGGTCAAGCGGAGAGGGCAAACACTGAAGTGCTGCGTGGGCTCAAGACCAGAACTTTCGACAGGCTGTACAAGTGCGGAAAGAACTGGATCGAGGAGCTGCCGGTGGTTCTTTGGTCGATCAGGACGACGCCAAATCGAGCCACTGGCCAGACACCTTTTGCTCTAGTCTATGGAGCAGAAGCAGTTCTCCCCATGGAACTCATATACGGATCGCCTCGAGTGCTCGCTTATGATGAGCTCGAGCAAGAGCAGCTGCGACAAGATGACGCGCTGCTCCTTGAGGAGGATCGTCTTCAGGCTGCTGTACGAGCTGCTCGCTACCAGCAAGCTTTGCGCCGCTACCATAGCCGCAAAGTTAATGCCATAAGTCTCGAGGAAGGTGACCTTGTTCTTCGGCGCGTTCATTCCGCCAAGAATTCCAACAAGTTGACGCCGAAGTGGGAATGCCCTTACCGGGTGAAACGAGTCACTAGGCCTGGCGCTGTCCGCCTTGAGGCCGAAGATGGCTTTCCGGTGAGCAACTCCTGGAACATTGAGCATCTTCGTAAGTTTTACCCGTAAGGTGCGGTTGCCGGAACCTGTCCCGGCAACCACCTTTTGTACAAGTCTTGCCGCTGTTGCATGTAATCCTTTGTACAAAGCCGGGCATAGACCCCGTGCGTAAATAAAGTTCGTGTGCTCTACACATCTTGTCAAATTTCATGCTTTTTCATTTTTTTTGCATGTATTATCTACGCTTTGTGCAGCACCTGCCCCCGGTAAGCAATAACGAGCCATAAGGCTCCACA
Organism: Triticum timopheevii; assembly: GCA_963921465.1. Lineage (NCBI taxonomy): Eukaryota > Viridiplantae > Streptophyta > Magnoliopsida > Poales > Poaceae > Triticum > Triticum timopheevii. The sequence continues at coordinate 310,835,766 of OY997262.1, read as the reverse complement.
TCTTTATTTTCTCTTCTTTCTTTTCTCAAAGAAAGGGAAGGTTCCCTCGCCCACAAGTTTGCCGGGGGGGGGGGGGGGAAGGAGGAGATAATGGTGTGGACCAAGCGTCGTTCAAGAAAGTTTCGTATTGCCGGGAAGCAAACGACAACAAAGCTAAGTTGCCAAAGTTTGAGCAATTAGTTTTAAATTTTTTAAGTTATTTTCCTTGAACGACCGTGCTTTGTATGGAAAACCTGTGCACGGAGGAACCAACTCGTAGCTAGTTGCGCCCTTACTTTGTTTCGAGTCCGCTCAACAATTTAAGTGTGCTGCGACTAGTTGCGACAAGGTTTCTTGTCGGTAGTGGCACCACCAGCAGGCTGCTGATGTTCCGCACTCAGCGCTCGCGGCAAGGGTGCCTGCGCCGGCAAGTTTCCTAAAAGCATAGGGCAAAAAAAACATACAAGGGAAGGATCAAGTAGAGGAAATAACATAGCGAGTACTGCCCAAAATAAAGTTATATTACAAGGTAACTCGTCGTGGCTCTAATAAATTGTTCTCACAACATGATCAGCAGCGGCAAGAAAAGAAGAAAATGGGCGGCCTAATCTACGCGGCCACCATCAACCCTCCGGACCTCATTCACCTTGTCCACAATGGGTGCGACAAGGGCCTTGAGCGCTTCCAGATCAGCGCCTGCCGGCAGCTTCTTGAGGATGTTGGTGAGGTTGAGGCCTGGGTTGCGGAAGGCCACCTTCACCAACACCTTCTCCAGAACTCTGGCGCAGATCGTGCGCGACTCGTCCGCCAGCTGCTTTGGGATCCTTTCCCGGAGTTGCTGGAGTGCCGTCGCCACGCCCTTGAAGAACAGAGTGAGCTTAGCGCTGGGCTGGAGGTTCTCGTCGGAGGAGTACCCGAAACCCTCCATTTCCAGCTGCGCCAGCTCCTCGTCGATGACCGCGGCGATGTTGACAAGGCCCTCTGTCCAGAGCTCCACAGTCTCCCTGAAGGTGTTCTGGGTTTCGGCGGCCCTCGTCAGCAGCGCTTCATTGGCCTTGATCTCTTCCTTCAAGGCCACCTCCCGCTTCTTGGCGCCGTCCAGCGTCTCGGTCAAAGTGGCAAGCTTCAACTCGAGATCAGCGTTGGAGTCCTTGGCGGTGCTCAGCTCTTTGCCCTTCTCGAGGAGACGGCCCTACAGCTCACCGTGGGCGAGGGCGTCCTACTCGCGCTCACGCTGGAGCGCGGCAAGCTCTTCATTCCTTGCCTTGAGATCGGCCTCCAGCTGCGTCGCCTTCGTCTCCAGCTCCTTCTTGGCGGCCTCAGCAGCTGCGGCAGCGTCCTTTGCCTCCTTGAGAGCCCTGCCAAGTGTTTGCTCGCGTGCAGCAAGCTCCTCCTCATAGCTGTCCAGATTGACTTTCCGCTGCGTCAACTCGCCTTCCCGCACGGACAGCTCCTCGGCGGCAAGCCGCTGTTGCTCTTTGGCTTCGGCCTTCTCGAGGAGGGAGGCCTTCCGCGCCTCGACAAGCTGCGCCCGCTCCTCTGCAATGGACCGGGGGGCTTCCTGATTGCGTTCCCGGAGCTCCTCCGTGCGCCTCTCGATATCCACCCCCGCCTGCGCGGCAAGCGCTTCCCGGGATTCTACCTTGGCTTGTCGGGCGCGGTAGAGTGACAGCAGCCTCCGCAGTAGCTGTTCCTCCTCAGGCTCACCACTGCTGCTGCTTGGCGCGTCGACCAGTGTCAACCCAGCAGAGGCGAGCACTTCTCCGTCAAAGGCTTCTTCTTCGACCGGCGCCCTGGAGCTTGACGCCCAGGGGAGTTTGATGAAGACGCCATCGCCGGCCTTCAGATAGGTGCCGGGCTGGGGCTCTTCGGAGCCTGGCGCAGCGGCAGCGGCAAAGGGATCGGCGGTCGGCGTAGCGCCTTGCGCTCCTGCGGCCTCGGGGCCGTCAGTGCGGTCGCCGGACCCCTCGCCAGCTCCTGCGTTGGCAGCCTTGGCGGCCTCTTCGCCGGCGGGATCTTCGGCGCCAGCTTCTCCTTCGGGGGCAGCGGCGTCGTTGGTGTCGCCGCGCGCGTTCTCCTCGCCGGTGGCCTCGGTCTCCATCGGCTCCGTGGATGGCGGATCTGAAGACAGGAAGAGGGAGAAGAAGTCAAGCAAATATCCAAGAAGAAAGATCAGAAGAAGAAGAACCCAAGGGAAGTTTTCTGGCGAGAAGGATTACCTGTGTTCGGATCTGCAGTCATGGGCTCCACCACCGGGGGGTCGCTGGTCCCGTCCCTTGCCGGAGAGCGCTCCCTTGCCGGGGAATCCTCCCTTGGCGGCGTAGTCGAAGCAGATAGCACCTCAGGGGCGGCTTCCGGTTGCTCCTGGTGAGCCTGTTCTGCTCCTACACAAACAAACCAACAGTCAGATGTCAGCAAAGGAAAGAGCACCCATGCACGCCCAACAACAGGAAGTAAACAAATACTTACGCTGGGGGCTGCGCTGGGGGCTGCTTCGAGGAGTAGTTGCCGGGTCCGGCAAGGTGGTCTCGGGCGCGCGCCCTGCTGTCGTAGTGGGCTCGTCCTCGATGATAATCACCGGAGCCTTGGCCCTCTTCCCCGCTCTCTGGGCTAGGGTCCTGAAAAGGAATAAGTTCAGAGTGAAGCAAGTCAGACGCAAGACAAGAAACAGCAAGAACTGAAGAAATATAAGTACAACAAAAAAAATCTTACTCTTCTTCTTCTTCCTCGTCGGAGCTAAGCGCGGAGAGGTCGAAGTCTGGTCCTCTTTCAGCGCGACGAGGCGAAGGAGTAGGCTCTCTTTGTCGTTTGGCGGGGGCAGCGGCAGGATCAGAAGCGGCGGCCCGGGAGGACCCGCTCCACTTGCCGCAGCAGCGTGAGACGCTCCCGCGGCAACGGTGCTTGCCGCGGTGGAGCGTGTCCCGCGGCGCGACGGCTGTTGACTCGTCTGCCGCCCCGCTATGTCCCCGGTCCTGCGGAGGCGCCTTCTTGGTGGAGCAGGGGGCTGCGCTGGGAGCTCTGCTTGCGGCAAGCTACTTGAAGACGGCTGGCCACTCGCACCCTCGGCGGGCTCGCTCGACTCTGCTTCGGGCTCGGCGAGCTCCCCCTCTCCGGCAAGCTCTCCGGCAAGCTCGTCTCGATCGGCAAGGCTTGCTGCCTCGGCTGCCTCTGCCTCCTCCACAGTAAACCCAAACTCGCCCGCGGCGGCGGCTGCTGCCGCCTCTTCCGCCATGGTGGTGATGCGCCGCATCTCATCATCAGTGGTGTCACGGGTGAGGCTCTTCTGTTCGTCGGCGCGGACCGCCACCTCCACCAAGCCGTCGAAGAACTGCTGCACGACGTCGTCTGCGGGCTCCTGCCAAGTTGGAATAATTCCATGCGAGTCGCACTCCGGCATCATTGCGCGGATGCGATCGAGTGAAGAATTGTTGCATAACGGGACAACGCCCTGCGGCAACCTGAACCATTCTGGATGCTGAGGGTCATGCTTGAACAGCTCCTTGAGCATCCCGTCTAGCTCCAGGACAGTGAAATTGAAATTGAGGCCCGGGCGCAGCCTCATGATGTCCGCCGGACCCCCGAACTCCCAGGCGGGTCTCCTCCTCTCTTGCAGGGGAGCGATGCGACGGCGAAGGAAATCCGCGCCAACAGCACCTACAGTGAGCCCGGCAAGCCTGAGCCGCAAGATCCGGGTGATGGCAATCTTCAGCTTGTCATCGTCCGCGGCCAGGGCACTCCAATCATTGTCGTGCACTGCTGGGGCTTGGCGCAAGGCAGTGAACGGCTGCGGATTCACCTCAAAAATCCAGCACCATTCCGCTCTCCACTCCTCCCATTTGCTGCTGAGCTCCCCTTGCAGATAGGCCTCCTTCTTGCCGGCTCTCGAGATCCAAGCGATTCCTCCGGCTAGGGGCTCTCCTCTCTCGACCCGGGGCATGAAGAAATGGCGGAAAAGGGCTATGTTTGGGTAGACTCTGACAAAGTTTTCGCACAGATGTGCGAAAACTGCCATGGTCAGAACGGCATTGGGGGTGAAATCAAGGAGGTGGAACCCGTAGGTGTTCATGATATTGCAGAAGAACTCAGAGAAGGGCGGGCAGAGCGCGCAGTAGAAGAACAGCGCGAAGAAAGGGTATCCATTCGGAGCCTGTTCGGAAGCAGCGGCGGAGAGTACCTTGGTGCACGGATGCGCTCGCGTCTCCGTCGACCAGAAGAGGTAGAACCACTCCCTCAACTCCTTCGCGGGGAGCTCAGGAGGGAAAGTTGCCCGCTCCTTTCGCAATGCCTCGAGCCGCAGCGCCTCGGCTGACTTCACCCCCTTCTCGGTTTTTGGAGCCATGGTGGAGGTGGTGGGGGAGATCGACGGCGTTGGTGATGACGGTGGCAATGGGGGGCTGAGCGCTGCTCTCTTTCGGCTTTGGAAGCGGAGGGGAGCGGCGGAGATTTCTGAGATTGGAACCGCAAATGGCGAAGGTGGGGAAACTGCCCCTGTTTCCCCTGCTTATAAAGAGGAGGAGGCGAACGTTACGCTTTCTCCGAATAAAGAATCACCCATGATCTCTCCCACGACGCCGCGTTTGACGCGTGCCGTTACGAGAGGGCGCGGTGGATACGGAGTCAGATATGGCGTGACCCAGGCCGCGCGTGCCCGTGCCCTGTTTTGGGCCTGGCCCAACAGCGCTCGACACCGTGTGTGGCCCAGGCCCGGGGGCTCCAGTCGGTGTACTAAAGTAGGGGTACCTTAGTATCTCGAACTTGTGCACGGGAAGTCGCAGCGCCCCGCGGCAAGGCTTGCCGGGTGACCGCCAAGATCCTTCGTGGTTCCTATTGGAGCCATTCAAGAACAAACTGTTTTAACCGAGAAGACAAGGCCCCGACAAGAGGAGCTTGCCGGGAAGGTCAAGGCCCCGGCAAGAGGAGCTTGCCGGGAAGGCCAACCAAGGCATTTCAAGGAACTTGCCGCGACGCGCCGCGCGTCCCGGCAAGACCCAGCGAGCGACAAGCTTCCGGGCGCAACAAGACAACAACCGTGGCAAGGCGCTTGCTGCGACGAAGCCACCACTCTGTGCCCACGCTCCAGCGCATCCGTCGACGTGTCGCCACAGGACCGTTCTAGGCGCACGTGGCGAGAGGCTGTGCAGCCAAGCGGTGCGAGGTGGCGAGCGGAGATGACGAGATGGCCATCGTGGCAAGCGGTGGCGGTCACTTTTCTGCACTGTTGGGCGACGCGGATGGGCATTTAATGCTTTTGTCCCCTGCCGTCAGGGTTAGGTACGATGCACTGTAGAAGCAGTTGTACCAACCACACCTTTTACGTTTTTACCCTCGCCTACGTTGCCACCTGTCGGTGACCCCTTGAGCATATAAAAGGAGGCCCATGCGCAACGTAGAGAGGGGTTCGGAACATTCGAAACTAGAACACACTCACGCTCTCAAGCAAGAACATAATACAACCACAAAGCAGCAGTAGGAGTATTATCTCTCCGGAGAGCTCCGAAGCTGGGTAAAATCGCTCGTGTGTTCCGCCTCGATCCGCTCTTCGTGCGATATCCGCCCCTCGCCGGACCGAAAGGGACCCCGGTCCCATAGGTGTTCGTTTCCCACGACACCTATGGTAGGTGATAGCACCACATAAAGAAAAGTATAAGTAGGAAATTTTATTAGAGATTGACAAACAGAGCATTAGTCAATGATGCAACTCATGAAAGAATTAGTAAGGTAAGAGAAGATTCACATATAAATATACTATCCTAGAAATCTTTTGTGATTGTGAGCCCTCATTAAAATATTATATGCCAAAATTGTTGACGTTGGACAAGGAAGACAACTTAATGATTTATGTATATTTATATTCACATAGAAGTCATATTGTCATAGATCCTTTAACATGTGATGCTTGCCCCCTATTTTTGCTAGCCAAAAATTCCGCACCAAGTAGAGATACTACTGGTGCATCCAAAAAAAAAACGCTTAAACCCAAATCTTTTTCAAGTGTCCACCATACCTACCTATGGATTGAGCAAGATCCCTCAAGTAAGTTGTCGTCCGTGCAAAAAGGCAATAAAAATTGCTTCTAAATATGTGAGATCATTTAGTGTAAGAGAAAATTGAGCGTTGTATGAACTTGGATGACAAAGAATAAAAGCGATAGACTGCATAATAAAGGTTGTCATCTTAAGGGGAAATACAACGTGATGTTCTCTTGCACTAAGGGATTGAGCATGCAAACAAATAAGCGCACGACAACCTGTGCTTCCCTCTGCGAAGGGCCTATCTTCTACTTTTATGTATTTACTTTTATGCAAAGAGTCAAAGTTTTCCTTCTATTCCTTTTTATTTTTCTCTTTTGGCAAGTGTCATGTGATGAGGAAAGATCTAGGCACATATGTCCAGTTGAATATAGATAGCATGAGTTATTATTGTTGACATCACCCTTGAGGTGAGTATGTTGGGAGGTGAAACTACGAGCCCCTATCTTTCTAGGTGCCTGGTTGAAACGTTTTGCTCATGGGTACGAGGTGAGTGTTAGCAATCATAGAAGACTATATGATGGTTGAGTATGTGGACTTGCTAGAAGGCTCCGACACGTGACTCTTCCTGAAAAGATGATGAATTATAGTTTCAAAGTTGACTGAGAACATAGTTTGTTGGTTTTTACTAGAGTTTTTGCTTTATACTTCGATTATGTGATGAAACTGTTACTTATTCATGGGAAGTATATGATGCAAGTTCGATGATAAAAGTCCTATGTTCAATTTTTTTGCTGTTATAATAATCAAAATGATGCTTCTATGTCCATATTTTTCTTTTTATCGACACCTCTCTCTCTCAAAGCATGTGGACTTGTTTTTTGATTTCGGTTTTCGCTTGAGGACAAGCGAGGTCTACGCCTGGGGGAGTTGATACGTCCATTTTGCATCATGTTTTCTTACTGTTATTTATAATGTTTTTATCCATTATAATGCTTTTTGGAGTAATTCTAATGCCTTTTCTCTCATAATTTGCAAGGTACACACCAAGAGAATTCTGGCAGCTGGAAATCTGGACCTAAAAAAGCTAGGTCAGGCTACCTATTGTGCCCAACTCCAAACAAGTTGAGCCTTCACGGAGAATTTTTATGGAATATTTAAGGAATATTGGAGCAAATAACCACCAGAGGGGGCCCACAGGTGGGCACAACCCACCTGGGCGCGTGAGGGAGCCCAGGCGCGTGATACATCTCAAACGTATCGATAACTTTTTGATTGTTCCATGCTATTATATTATCCATCTAGGATGTTTTATATGCATTTATATGCTATTTTATATGATTTTTGGGACTAACCTATTAACCCAGAGCCCAGTGCCAGTTTTTGTTTTCTCCTTTGGTTTTGAGTTTTACACAAAAGGAATACCAAACGGAGTCCAATTGACATGCCAATTTTTGATGATTTTTTATTGACCAAAAGAAGCCCCCGGAGTAAAAGAGTTGTGCCAGAAGAGTCCCGAGCCATCCACGAGGGTGGAGGGCGTGCCCACCCCCCTGGGCGCGTCCCCCTATCTCGTGGATGGCTCGAAGACCCCCCTTGACGTGAGACGGACGCCAAAAATTCCTATAAATATAGAAACCCCCAGAAATAAACCTAGATCGGGAGTTCCGTCGTCGCAAGCCTCTATAGCCACCAAAAACCAATCGGGACCCTGTTCCGGCACCCTGCCGGAGGGGGGATCCATCACCGGTGGCCATCTTCATCATCCTGGTGCTCTCCATGATGAGGAGGGAGTAGTTCACCCTCGGGGCTGAGGGTATGTACCTGTAGCTATTTGTTTGATCTCTCTCTCTCTCTCTCTCTCTCTCTCTCTCTCTCTCTCTCGTGTTCTTGATATGGCACGATCTTGGTGTATCGCGAGCTTTGCTATTATAGTTGGATCTTATGATGTTTCTCCCCCTCTACTCTCTTGTAATGGATTGAGTTTTCCCTTTGAAGTTATCTTATCGGATTGAGTCTTTAAGGATTTGAGAACACTTGATGTATGTCTTGCATGTGCTTATCTGTGGTGACAATGGGATATTCACATGATCTACTTGATGTATGTTTTGGTGATCAACTTTCGGGTTCAGTGACCTTGTGAACTTATGCATAGGGGTTGGCACACGTTTTTGTCTTTTCGGTAGAAACTTTGGGGCACTCTTTGAAGTACTTTGTGTTGGTTGAATAGATGAATCTGAGATTGTGTGATGCATATCATATAATCATGCCCATGGATACTTGAGGTGACATTGGAGTATCTAGGTGACATTAGGGTTTTGGTTGATTTGTGTCTTAAGGTGTTATTCCAGTATGAACTCTATGATAGATCAAATGGAAAGAATAGCTTTGTGTTATTTTACTACGGACTCTTGAATAGACTGATCAGAAATGATAACTTTGAAGTGGTTTCGTACCCTACAATAATCTCTTTGTTTGTTCTCCGCTATTAGTGACTTTGGAGTGACTCTTTGTTGCATTTGAGGGATAGTTATATGATCCAGTTATGTTATTATTGTTGAGAGAACTTGCACTAGTGAAAGTATGAACCTTAGGCCTTGTTTCCTAGCATTGCAATACCGTTTGTGCTCACTTTTATCATTAGTTACCTTGCCGTTTTTATAATTTCAGATTACAAAAACCTATATCTACCATCCATATTGCAATTGTATCACCATCTCTTCGCTGAACTAGTGCACCTATACAATTTACCATTGTATTGGGTGTGTTGGGGACACAAGAGACTCTTTGTTATTTGGTTGTAGGGTTGTTTGAGAGAGACCATCTTCATCCTATGCCTCCCACGTATTTATAAACCTTAGTTCATCCACTTGAGGGAAATTTGCTACTGTCCTACAAACCTCTGCACTTGGAGGCCCAACAACGTCTACAAGAAGAAGGTTGCATAGTAGACATCAGCGCGCCCTGGTGGGTTGTTCCCTCCTCGGCCCACCTCTGGTGCACATCTTCTGGTATATAAGTCATTTTGACCTAGAAAAAATGAGGGGAGGACATTCTGGACGAAGCACCGCCGCCTCGAGGCGGAACTTGGGCAGGAGCAATTTTGCTCTCTGGCGGAGCGATTTTGCCAGGGGAACTTCCCTCCAGGAGGGGGAAATCATCGTCATCATCATCACCAACAACTCTCCCATCTTGGGGAGGGCCATCTTCATCAACATCTTCACAACACCAACTCCTCTCAAACCCTAGTTCATCTCCTGCGTTCAATCTTTGTATCAAAACTATAGATTGGTGCCTGTGGGTGACTAGTAGTGTTGATTACATCTTGTAGTTGATTACTATATGGTTTATTTGGTCCATTATGCTATTCAATACCCCTCTTATCTTGAGAATATTTATCATTTGTGAGTAGTTACTTTTGTTCTTGAGGTCATGAGAGAAATCATATTGCAAGTAATCATGTGAATTTGATATGTGTTTGATATTTTGATAGTATGTATGTTGTGATTCCCTTAGTGGTGTCATGTGAACGTCAACTACATGATACTTCACCAAATTTGGGCCTAAGGTATGCATTGTGGAGTAGTAAATAGATGGTGGGTTGCGAGAGTGACAGAAACTTAAACCCTAGTTTATGCACTATTCTATAAGGGACCGATTGGATCCTAGAGTTTAATGCTATGGTTAGAATTTATTCTTAATACTTTTCTCATAGATGCGGATGCTTGCGGGAGGGTTAATCATAAGTAGGAGGTTTTTTTAATTAAGAACAACACTTAAGCACCGGTCCACCCACATATCAAATTATCAAAGTAGTGAACACAAATCAAACCAACATGATGAAAGTGACTAGATGAAATTCCCGTGTACTCTCAAGAACGCTTTGCTTGTTATAAGAGATCGTTTTGGCCTATCCTTTGTCTAAAAAGGATCGGGCTACCTTGCTGCATACTTATTGTTACTATCGTTACTTGCTCGTTACAAATTATCTTGCTATCAAACTACTCGCTACTTATAGTTTCAGCACTTGCAGACATTACCTTACTGAAAACTACTTGTCATTGTCTTCTGCTCCTCATTGGGTTCGACACTCTTACTTATCAAAAAGAGCTACAATTGACCCCCTATACTTGTGGGTCATCAGTGAAGAAATTACTGTCGAGCAATTTATAGAAAAGCGCAAAGTTATTACAATATCCAAGGCAATGATTATGCAATATAGGCATCATGTCCGTGTCAAGTAGACCGACTCCTGCTTGCATCTACTATTGTTGCTCCACACATTGACCGCTATCCAACATGCATCTAGAGTATTAAGTTCATAAAGAACAGAGTAACGCCTTAAGTAAGGTGACATGATGTAGAGGAATTAACTCAAGCAATATTATAAAAAACCATCTTTTCATCCTCGATGGCAACAATTCAATACGTGTCTCGCTGCCCCTACTTTGTCACTGGGTGAAATCATGCAAGATTGAACCCCAAAGCTAAGCACCTCTCCCATTGCAAGCAAAACAAATCTAGTTGGCCAAACCAAACCGATAATTCGAAGAGAAATACAAAGATACCAAATCGTGCATATAAGAATTCAGAGAAGATTCAAATAATATTCGTAGATAAGCTGATCATAAATCAACAATTCATTGAACCTCGACAAAGACACTACAAAAGAAGATTACATCAGATAGATCTCCAAGAACATCGAAGAGAACATGGTATTGAGAATCAAAGAGAGAGAAGAAGCCATCTAGCTACTAGCTATGGACCTATAGGTCTGAGGTAAATTACTCATGCTTTATCGGAAGGGCAATAGAGTTGATGTAGATGCCCTCCGTGATCAAATCCCTCTTCGATAGGATGACGGAAAAGTCCCCAAGATGGGATCTCACGGGAACAGAAGGTTGCGGCAGTGGAAAAGTGTTTTCGTGGATGCTTCTGAGGGTTTTGGGATATATGTGAATATATAGGAGGAAGATCTAGGTCAGGAGGTCACCGAGGGGCCCACATGGTACGGGGGCATGCCCTCCACCCTTGCCGCCACCTCATGTCTCTTCTGAATTGAACTCCAAGTCTCCTAGGTGTCTTCTGGTCCAAGGAAAATCATCATGAAATTTTATTCCATTTGGACTCCGTTTAGTATTCATTTCCTCGAAGCTAAAAAACAAGGAAAAAACAAAAACTGACACTGGGCTCTACGTTAATAGATTAGTCCCAAAAATATTATAAAATAGCATATTAATGCATATAAAACATCCAAAAATAATAATATAATAGCATGGAACAATAAAAAAATATAGATACGTTGGAGACGTATCAAGCATCCCCAAGCTTAATTCCTGCTCGTCGTCGAGTAGGTCAATGATAAAAACAGAATTTTTGATGTGGAATGCTACCTAACATATTTATCCATGTAATTTTCTTCATTGTGGCATGAATGTTAAGATCCATAAGATTGAAAAAAAAAGTTTAATATTGACATAGAAACAATAATACTTCAAGCATACTAAAAAGCAATCATGTCTTCTCAAAATAACATGGCCAAAGAAAGTTATCCCTACAAATTCATATGGTCTGGCTATGCTCCATATTCATCACACAAAGTATTCAAATCATGCACAACCCCGGTTTTAGCAAAGCAGTTGTTTCATAGTTTAGTATTCTCAATCCTTTTCAACTTTCACACAATACATGAGCGTGAGCCATGGACATAGCACTATAAGTGGAATATAATATGGTGGTTGTGGAGAAGACAAAAATAAGGAGATAGTCTCACATCAACTAGGCATATCAATGGGCTATGGAGATGCCCATCAATAGATATCAATGCGAGCGAGTAGGGATTACCATGCAACGGATGCACTAGAGCTATAAGTTTATGAAAGCTCAAAAAAGATACTAAGTGGGGGTGCATCCAACTTGCTTGCTCATGAAGACCCAGGGTATTTGAGGAAGCCCATCGTTGGAATATACAAGCCAAGTTCTATAATGAAAAATTCCAACCAGTATATGAAAGTGACAAAATAGGAGACTCTCTATCATGAAGATCATGGTGCTACTTTGAAGCACACATGTGGAAAAAGGATAGTAACATTGCCCCTTCTCTCTTTTATCTCTTTTTTCTCTTTTTTTTGATTGGCTTCTTTGGCCTCTTTTTTTTATTTGGGCTTCTTTGGCTTCTTTTATTTTGCACATGGGACAATGTTCTAATAATGATGATCATCACACTTTTATTTACTTACAACTCAAGAATTACAACTCGATACTAGAACAAAATATGACTCTATGTGAATGCCTCCGGTGGTGTACCGGGATGTGCAATGACTCAAGAGTGACATGTATGAAAAATTAGGAACGACTTCTTTGCCACAAATACTATGTGAACTACATGATCATGCAAAGCAATATGACAATGATGAAGCGTGTCATAATAAAAGGGAACGGTGGAAAGTTGCATACCAATATATCTCGGAATGGCTATGGAAATGCCACAATAGGTAGGTATGGTGGCTGTTTTGAGGAATGTATATGGTGGGTGTAAGGCACCGACGAAAATTGCGCGGTACTAGAGAGGCTAGCAATGGTGGAAGGGTGAGAGTGCGTATAATCTATGGACTCAACATTAGTCATAAAGAACTTACATACTTATTGCAAAAGTCTATTAGCTATCAAAACAAAGTACTACACGCAAGCTCCTATGGGAAGGGTTGGTAGGAGTTAACCATCGCGTGATCCCGACCTCCACACAAAGGATGACAATTAATAAATAAATCATGCTCCGACTTCGTTACATAACGGTTCACCATACGTGCATGCTACGGGAATCACAAACTTTAACACAAGTATTCTTACCAATCCACAATTACTCACTAGCATGACTCTAATATCACCATCCTCATATCTCAAAACAATCATAAGGAATCAAACTTCTCATAGTATTCAATGCACTTTATATGAAAGTTTTTATTATATCCCTCTTGGATGTCTATCATATTAGAACTAAATCATAATGTAAGAAAATTACCATGCTTTATAGAGATACTCTCAAAATAATATAAGTGAAACATGAAATTTCAACAATTTCTATAAAATAAAACCACCGACGTGCTCTAAAAAGGTACAAGTGAAGCAGTAGAGCAAAATTGCCCAGCTCAAAAGATATAAGTGAAGCACATAGAGTATTCAAATAAATCAAGATTCATGTGTGTCCCTCTCAAAAGGTGTGTACAGTAAGGATGATTGTGGTAAATGAAAAAGCAATCTCATATCATACAAGACGCTCCAAGCAAAACACATATCATGTGGTGAGTAAAAATATAGCCTCAAGTAAAGTTACCAATAGACGAAGACGAAAGAGGGGATGCCTTCCGGGGCATCCCCAAGCTTAGGCTCTTGTTTGTCCTTGAATATTACCTTGGGGTGCCTTGGGCATCCCCACGCTTAGTCTCTTGCCACTCCTTATTCCATATTCCATCAAATCTTTACCCAAAACTTGAAAACTTCACAACACAAAACTCAACAGAAAACTCATGAGATCCGTTAGTATAAGAAAATAAATCACCACTTTATGGTACTATTGTAAACTTGTTATTTTATTTATATTAGTGTAATATCTACTGTATTCCAACTTCTCCATGGTTCATACCCCCCGATACTACCCATAGATTCATCAAAATAAGCAAACAACACATAGAAAACAGGATCTGTCAAAAACAGAATAGTCTGTAGTAACCAGAGAACTTCGTATAATTCTGTAACTCCAACAATTTTTAAAAATTAGGAAAACCTGGGAAATTTGTATATCAAACTTATGTAAAAAATTCAGATCAAAATCACGCTTCTGTGAATTATGTAAATTATTTTTCAGGGCGCAAAAGTTTCTATTTTTCAGCAAGATCAAATCAACTGTCACCGTAAGCCATCCCAAAGGTCTTACTTGGCACAAATACTAATTAAAACACAAAACCACATCTAACCAGAGGCCAGATGAATTATTTGTTGAAAAAGAGAACCAAAAAAAGCAAGAACGAAAATAAAATTGGGTTGCCTCCCAACAAGCGCTATTCATTAAAGCCTTTTAGCTAGGCATTGATAATTTTAATGATGCTCACATGAAAGACAAGAATTGAAGCACAAAGAGAGCACCATAAAACACGTGACAAACATATCTAAGTCTAACATACTTCCTATGCATATGCACTTTATAAGCAAACAAATTATCAAGGAAAGCAAAAACTAGCATATACAAGGAAGAAGAAAGAGACGATAGCAATCTCAACATGAAGAGAGGTAATTAAGTAACATGCAAATTTCTACAACCATATTTTCCTCTCTCATAATAATTACATGTAGGATCATAAGAAAATTCAACAATATAGGTATCACATAACATATTCTCAACACGATCCACATGCATGCGAAGTTGACACTCTTCCAAAATAGTGGGATTAACATTAACTAAAGTCACAACCTCTCCAAACCCACTTTTATCAAAAATTTCGTATGTTTGAACATTCTCCAAATATGTGGGATCTAAAGTTCACACTCTTCCAAAACCACTTTCAATATTATTGCAAACATTATTATCAATCTCATATTCACTATGGGGCTTAAATAAATTTTCAAGATCATAAGATGAATCACCCCAATCATGATCATTGCAACATGTAATGGACATAGCAAAACTAGCATCCCCAAGCTTAGGGTTTTGCATATCTTTAACACAACTAACATTAATGAATTTATAATAACATCATTGCAATCATGCTTTTATTCAAGGAACTATCAAGTATGGGTGCAATAGCAACAATCTCATGTTTAACATAAGGGACTATAGCAAATTCATCTCCATAAGCATAATTAATACTGGCATCATGGCCATAAAAATAGCAAGCATCATGTTCATCAAGGGAAGATATCTCAATCAAATCAACGGAATCACAATTATCTATAGATTCATGCATATCATTATTTTCTTCCAAAGCAACAATCATTCTCTCAATAAATTCTTTGACATAGACATTATGAGCATAGTTTTTATATCAATATTTAAGTATACGATTCGGCCATCTGGTGCAACAAGCTTGTCGACATCCAGAAGCAATACAAGATCATCGACAACGGGCAGGAGAAGGACTCCATGGTTGACCTCGCCGAGACCATCATCAAACCCTGCTACGCCAACATGAAGGAAGACAACGATACCAAGGAGCTCCACCGGCCACCCTGCATCCGAACAAGTCAACCCTCGTACTTCCCTCCGCCCGCGTCTTCCCCCGCTCTGGTTCGTTCGGTCCATGGTCTCGACGTCGTCCTCTGCCTTGGTGCTCTCGCCGCGGCGCCGCCGTCTGTTGTTCCCAACATGGTCAACAAAACAAGAGGAATCGGGAGACAACTGTTCGTCGAGAGGCTGACAGTCCCGGGCCCACCAGGTCCATGGCCTAGGTTTTGTTGTTTAACATGGGCAGCCCACGACATGTTTCAACGTTTTTTGGATCAAGCGACCTATGGGCCTCCCAACCTAGCTTGTCTATAACATCAGCAGCCCAAGTTATGTTTGTTTTTTCAAGACGACACATAGCTCAGTTCTATTTTTCTATAAGAATGCAAAACTGAACCTATGTTTTCCCTTCAATAATATTATATATATAATAGAAACAACATAAGGTTCCGTTAAACCTGTCGTTCGTCCAACCATTTTATAGACCTTCCCACTTCCTTTATTTTTTGTTTTCATTAATCCTATATCCGAATTTTCTTCCACTTTCTTATTCGATGTAAACTAAGTTTTCTCTCAGTACTTTTCCCTAGAACCAACTCAACTGCCCTACGTCTAGCCTAAAAAATAATAATACCCTATGTCCTATTAACTCATCGAATTAAATGATATTTTATTTCGTAAATTGAAAGTTCTTACAAAATAATAATAATAATTGTTTATATATAACTTGGCAAGTTAACTCCTAGTGATTGCGTACATAAGCTTGCAAAGATTTTACTGACCAATGCAGTAATAGACGTGCAATCATGTGTTTATGTTTTTATAATATTTCTCCATCCAGCCCAACATGATATTTTCACCCAGCCCAGCAAGTCCACGGATTTCTAGAAAAATGCAAATGGGCTTTAAATTCTACCATATATATAAACGAGCTGCATAGATGCTACATCATTGTTTCACCCAGCCCACCAAATCGACTAAAAAATGGACTGGCTAACATGTGGGCCAGTAGGTCGAAGCCTAAGCAAGGCGTTGGATTTACATCCAACGGCCGACATTCTTCTTCAATCTCTTGTCTTCTTCCCCCAGTGCTGCCGGGACCGCCTGCTCCATCCTCCGGCGTCCAGCGGTGTTGTTTTGCGCGCCTCGCAGCGAAACGCCACCCCACCGATGGCCATGCCATCCCTCCACTCCGCACCTCCTGTTATTCTCTGCCGAGTGTAGGCCCACCTCGCACCTGAACCAGTCAATTTTCCCACTCCTCTCTGTCTACGACTCCACTGCCGCGTCTTCCCCATCTCCGGGTCGTCCTAGTCTGGGGCCTCGCCGTCATCCACCGCCTCGTTGCGCTCGGTGCGGCAAGCGCAACAAATGAGAGTCATCAGAAGAGGACTATACTTGAGAGCCTGACGGCTGGGACCCATGAGGTCCATGGTCGCACACAAGGAAAGTTCCTCCTTATTAAGCTGTTTCCTCCCCCTGACAGCTGGGACCCACCAGCTATATCTTCGCACGGAAGGAAGTGCCTCCTTGTTATGCGAAAAAAACTATTCCTCCTGATGACAGATGGGACCTGGAAGATTTGGTGGCTGACTTGTGGGCCTACTAAGCAGACGTGTATGCAGGGCTTTGT
Organism: Triticum timopheevii; assembly: GCA_963921465.1. Taxonomy (NCBI): domain Eukaryota; kingdom Viridiplantae; phylum Streptophyta; class Magnoliopsida; order Poales; family Poaceae; genus Triticum; species Triticum timopheevii. Next base: position 310,818,968 of record OY997262.1, on the reverse strand, counting down.
CAACTTAATCAACAAACGATTCTTGCAGATGGACCGTTGGATGTTAATCCAACAGCCCTGCTCCTTCTTCAACCTTTGTTCTTGCTCCTGTCTCCCGTGGGTGGCTGTGCTGCCGCGCACCTGAACCAGTCAAGTTTCCCACTCCTCTCCATATGCGATTCCACTGCCGCGTCTTCCCCATCTCTGGGTCATTCCAGTCTGGGGTCTCTCCGTCGTCCACCGGCCTTGGTGCGCTCGGCATGGTGTGGTCAACATGGTCAACAAACGAGAGTCATCAGAAGCCTCACACCGCAGCCGAACCAGTGAACCCTTGTACTCCTCTCCGCGCGAGCTTCCACTGCCGCGTCTTCCTCGGCTCCACGTTGTCCCCTTCCTAGTCCTCGCCGTCGTCCACCGCCCTGGTGCTCTCGGCGCGGCGTGGTCAACGTGGTCAAGGAATGACTTCCATCGGAAGAGTACTGTACATTGAGAGGCTGACAGCTGGGTCCACGGCGGCCGCAAGGAAGTGCCTCCTTATTATGCGCAAAATAATTATTCCTCCACCTGACAGCAGGGACCCACCGGACGGGCCTTCGTATTTCATGAAAAAATGTTTCCCCCTGACTGCTGGGACCCACCAGCTACATCTTCGCACGCAAGGAAGTGCGTCCGGGCAAAAAAAGTGTTTTGCCCCCCTGACTGCTGGGACCCACCAGCTACATCTTCACACGCAAGGAAGTGCTTGACAGTCGAGACCCACCTGGTCGAAGCATACATAGCATTGTCATTCTGGTCGCGAACATGTACGTATGTACTGGTCGATGTAGAGGCGCGCACGTTCGTAATAGAGGCACACACGTAGCATGTACACGTACGCACATCGGCCAGTGTGCAGAAAGAAAATACGGCCACGTACGTACATACGGGCAGGGTCTCGAACGCCTACTCGCGCATACGCATGGCCAGGGCTCGTGTACATTGCTGGGTCAGAATGGAGAAACTGCGTCGTCGTCGTGTTCATGGGGAGCCAACCGGCTGGGTCGGAACGGAATGCGTCGTCGTGTTCATCGAGAGGGCTTGGACGGAACAGCCGATGGAAACGAGGCCTGGCGTACTGCACAACGGAGGAAACAACCTTGTGTTCGGCTGACCATGGTCGAAACGGGATCCTGTTCATCGGGAGGGGTCTGGCGTACCACAAAACAGAGGAAACAGACTTCTGTTGGACCTCCTACGGTCGAAATGGGGTCCTGTTGATCGGGAGGGGTGTGGCGTACTGCAAAACGGAGGAAACGTACTTGTGTTGGAGTGCTACGATCGAAACGGGGGTCCTGTTCATCGGGAGGGGTGTGGCGTACCGCAAAACGGGACTCCACGGGATACTGTTCATCTCCACTATCGACCTCCTCAAGCCTCCACGGGCTACTATTCATCCATCGTTGACCTCCGCCAGCCTCCACCTGCGACTGTTCATCCATGGGCTCTTGTTCATCCAGCCTCCACCCGCGCTACTCCACCGGCTACTATTCAACCAACCCTCTCCACGGGGTCCTGTTCAACCACCCCTCCACGGGCTACTGTTCATCCAGCCCTCCACCGGCTACTGTTCAACCAGACCTCCACGGGGTCCTGTTCATCCAGCCCTCCATGGGGTCCTGTTCATCCAGCCCCAACCGGCTCGATCGATCGGGGTCCTATTCATCCAGCGGCAACGGCCTCTACTACCATGTGGTCCTGTTCATCCAACCCTCCACTGGAACTGTTCATCCACCCCCCAACAATGCTCACCGTTCATCCAGAGGCAGCATCGATCGGCTTTAGTTAGCAGCAGTAGAGAAGGAATCTCTCGATCGGGTTTAGTTAATAGCCATCGATCGATCGCTCGAGTTCAGTAACGCATAGCCTGTAGTGCAATTGCTCGGGTTCAGTAGGCGAACGCCTCGCTCGGGTTCAGTTAGAGCCCAACGCCTCGCACCCATGCGCGTACGTGTATGAGAGAAACGCGCATCTCTCGGTCCCCGACCACCCAACGTAACCGGAAACTCCCCAATATTTTCCTCGCCCTCGCTTCTACCACAGTTTTTTCCGTCATGGACGGCCCAAAGAATGCCATGCAGCTGCGTCTCCGGCCCACCTAGGACGAAAAGCCCATTTTCTGTCATAATTTTTTGTCACAGAAGTAGGAGCCCACTACATCTACGATGATACCGGGTTTTGTCACAATTATCGTCATAGAAGTGTCATAAGTTTGACAGAAAAAAACCGTTCGGTCCAAAATGTCACGGATGTGTCTTTTCTTTGTAGTGTCAATTTGCAGTTCCCTCAACAATAAAAAACAATTCGTGTTTTCTAGCGTATGGACTAAATTTGAGTACATTTTTCCTGTTTGAATGGGATTGTACTCGGGTTAGTTATACAACCATCTAAATATTATCTTCACAAAACATGACATGAATATAGGAGTAGTAAATTCCTACATAAATACAAACTAGATGTACATATGATCTCAAATTCAAATATATATATATATATATATATATATATATATCCATTTTATGTTGAATTCAAATCATGGTACATGTACTCTAGCTAGATGTTCAGAACCCAAACCATGTATGATACTACGCACAATGTGTTTAACACGCACAACACACACACACACACACACACAAACACCATTTAGACTAGTAAGGTACACGTGCATTGCACGCATGAGGTTTGGCAACTAAATTATGAATAAATACCACATTATAGCATGTAAAGCTTTGAGTCCTATATGCATGATGTAGATGTTCGTTCAATTCTTATAGTTCATCTCGTTCAAAATCATCTAGTTTTTATAAGAAAACTAATCTATTTTAAGATTCATGGAATTGTGTGTTGTAAAGCATAAAGTAAAAACAAATAATGGAAAATAATGTAGAAAAACATTTGGGAAGTTATGATACGGAATATTCTATAACAAAGAAGAAGTGCTTGTGCTTTGAGGTTTGTGCATTATGCTTAAGTTCAACCATGGAGTCTTCTAGATTGTACATGTGGCAAAATCTGGTGGAATGTAGATGATATCCAATGGCCAGTAGTGCTTGAACGTGCCATCTCTGCACCGTCGGGTTGACTTCATCCAACGACCATCTTTCAAAGTTAAAGTTATTAGCACAATATATATAAAATATAAAATATAATATATAGGGGTGTAGATATAGATATGTGATGCGACAGCCACCTGATACGTCTCCAACGTATCTATAATTTTTGATTGTTCCATGCTATTATATTACCCCTTTTGGATGTTTATGGGCTTTATTTTACACATTTATATCATTTTTGGGACTAACCTACTAACCCGAGGCCCAACCCATATTGCTGTTTTTTTTGCCTATTTCAGTATTTGAAGAAAAGGCATATCAAACGGAGTCCAAACGGAATGAAACCTACATGAGCATGATTTTTGGAACGAACGTGATCCAGAGGACTTGGAGTGCAAGTCAAGAAGCAACCGAGGCGGCCAGGAGATAGGAGGGCGCGCCCACCCCCTCTGGGTGCGCCCCTATCTCCTGGGCCCCTCGACCGGCCACCGATGTACTTCTTCCTCCTATATATAGCCATGTACCCCGAAAACATCCAGGGAGCCAACGAAAAACAATTTCCACCGTCGTAACCTTCTGTATCCGCGAGATCCCATCTTGGAGCTTTCGCCGGCGCTCCGTCGGAGGGGGAATTGACCATGGAGGGCTTCTACATCAACACCATAGCCCTTCCGATGAGTTGTGAGTAGTTTACCACAGACCTTCGGGTCCATAGTTATTAGCTAGATGGCTTCTTCTCTCTTTTTGGATCTCAATACAATGTTCTCCCCCTCTCTTGTGGAGATCTATTCGATGTAACTCTTTTTGTGGTGTGTTTGTCGAGATCCGATGAATTGTGGGTTTATGATCAAGTTTATCTATGAGAAATATTTGAATCTCCTCTGAATTCTTTTATGTATGATTGAGTTATCTTTACAAGTCTCTTTGAATTATCAGTTTTGTTTGGCCTACTAGATTGATCTTTCTTGCCATGGGAGAAGTGCTTAGCTTTGGGTTCAATCTTGCGGTGTCCATACCCAGTGACAGCAGGGGTTGCAAGGCACGTATTGTATTGTTGCCATCGAGGATAAAAAAATGGGGTTTATATCATATTGCATGAGTTTATCCCTCTACATCATGACATATTTCTTAATGCGTTACTCTTTTCTTATGAACTTAATACTCTAGATGCATGCTGGATAGCGGTCGATGTGTGGAGTAATAGTAGTAGATGCAGGCAGGAGTCGGTCTAATTGTTGCGGACATGATGCCTATATACATGATCATGCCTAGATAATCTCATAATTATTCGCTTTTCTATCAATTGATCGACATTAATTTGTTCACCCACCGTAATACTTATGCTATCTTGAGAGAAGGCACTAGTGAAACCTATGTGTCGGTGTACTAGAGTAGGGGGACCCTAGTATCCCGAACTTGTGCACGGGCAGTCGCAGCACCACGCAGCAAGGCTTGCCGGGTGACCGCCAAGGTCCTCCGTGGTTCCTTTGGAGCCATTCAAGAACAAAGTGTTTAAGCCAAGGAGACAAGGCCCCGGGAAGAGGAGCTTGCCGGGAAGGCCAATCAAGGCATTTCAAGGAACTTGCCGCAACACGCCACGCGTCCCGGCAAGGCCCGGTGAGCGACAAGCTTCCGGACGCGACAAGATAACGAACGCGGCAAGGCGCTTGCCGCGGCAAGCTACCACTCTGTACCTATGCTCCAGCACATCCACCAACGTGTCGCCCTAGGACCATTCCAGGCGCGCGTGGCGAGAGGCTGTGTAGCCAGTGGTGCGAGGTGGCAAGCGGCGCTGACAAGATTGCCATCGTGGCGAGCGGTGGCGCCCCTGACGGTCCCTTTTTGCACTATTTGGGTGACACAGACGGGCATTTAATGCCTTTGTCCCCTGCCATCAGGGTTAGGTAGGATACACTGTAGAGGTAGTTGTACCAACCGCAACTCCTTTTCCATTTTTACCCTTGCATGCGTTGCCGCCTGTCGGTGACCCCTTGAGCATATAAAAGGAGGCCCATGCACAACGTAGAGGGGGGTTCGAAACCAGAAAACACTCACGCTCGGTCTTGCAGCTAGTGAGTACTGTAGCGCTCATCGCTCTCGAGCAAGAACACAATACAAACCACAAAGCAGCAGTAGGAGTATTATCTCTCCGGAGAGCTCCGAATCTTGGTAAACCGCTCGTGTGCTTCGCCTCGATCCGCTCTTCGTGCGATCTCCGCCCCCCGCCGAACCGAAAGGGGCTCCGGTCCCATAGGTGTTCGTTCCCACGACATCTTTGGCGCGCCAGGTAGGGGGCGTCGAGGTTGTGTGAACCCGATCCGGCGTTCACGCGAGCTAGATCTTCATCTTCTTCATCATCTTCATCGACATGCCACCGAAGAAGAAGGCTTCGGAGGTGGCTGCTCCGTCCACGTCGATCCCACCGCCACCGGAGCAAATGGGTGGTGGGGTAAACGCCGGCGGAGGAACGGGCGTCGACGAGGGAGCTCACGCTGCCGCCAGGTCCAAGGACAAGGCTGCGCAAACCTCGGCATCCGTACATGCACCGCGCCCATCTCAGGAGGCGCGGGACCGACAGCGTCATGGTACTCGCGGTACCATACGTTCGTTGGACCGAGATCGAGCTGGTGGATCTCGGGATGCTCAAGACCAGCATGCGCGCCAACATGCTGGCACGAGCAAGACACGGTCGCCTGGACGGGATCCTGCTCCTTCTAACATAGTTAGAAGTCCGAGCGTATCCCGCTCCTCGCACCGTTCGCCACCGCCACCCAAAACTTCGGAAGAAGCTTTGGCGAGAGCTCAACTGCTCCTGGATTACCCTCCAACGATGGACAAGATCGATGAATGGAGGGCCACCATTCAGAGTCTCATCGGCTTCGCCAATGGCGACACTCCACGGTAGCCGGCTACATCGCAGCCACGGCAAGATCGCCAGGCACGAGCCGATGGCGACAAAACCGGTGGGGGTGCAACCACCGTGCACTCACTGCCCCGAAGGCCAAGATCGCCGACTCGCCAGATCCACCTCGACAACGACTCCACCGCGTCATCAGATCCACGAGCTCGTCGCGATCAGCGCCAAGTTCTTCACGAACGACAGCAAGAAGATGCTCGTACTCGCATCGAGCGTCGAAGAGAAGCGCGGCGTCAATCAGACCAGCGCGCTGGGCCCACTGTCGACATGCATGCGCCAGGGGAACCAGGCGACTTGCCGTACGTGGTAGGTTGCCCTGCGTTCACTCGTGAGCTGCGGCAAGTCCAGTGGCCCAGTACGAAGAACTTCAAGCCAGACGTACCAGAGAAGTATGACGGCATGTTGCATCCGTCGGAGTTCCTCAGCATCTACACCATCGCGGTGCAAGCTGCCGGGGGGCGCGACGACAAGATGCTTGCCAACTACTTCCCGCTGGTGCTCAAGCCCAATGTCAGATCCTGGCTCATGCACTTGCCGGACAACTCCATATCCTCATGGGCGGATTTGTGCCATCAGTTTGTCGGCGCCTTTACAGGCGGCCACAAGCCTCATGGCCAAGAGAGCGACCTTCATCTGTTCGCCCAGAAGGAAGGAGAGCCCCTGCGTAAGTATATTCAGAGATTCAGCCAAGTACAGCGCAACATCCCAGATGTCCACCCTGCCGCGGTCATCAGCGCGTTCCATTAGAACATGCGTAACCGCAGGATGCGGGAGGAGATGGCGATGTGCAAGATCAGAGACGTCAGTGAGCTATATGCCCTGGCCGACAAGTGTGCACGTGCTGAGGAAGGGAGGAAACTCCCCGGAGAGAATACAGGAGTAGGGGGATCTGACAGCGAGGATGCTGCCCCGGCAAAGAAAAACCGGCGGCGGAACAACAGGAAGAAGAAAGGAAAAGATGTGCTAGTTGTCGAGCAGTCCGGCAACGGAGGTGGCGCCAAGGAAGCCGAAGCTGTGGCAGCCGCCGACAAGCAGGACGGCACTCGCAAACAGTACTGCAAGATCCACCACACCAAGGGCCATGATCTCCAGAGCTGCAAGAAGGTCGAGCAGCAAAAGGCTGAGTACGAGCGGCGCGACAAGGAGAAGGCCCAAGAAGGTACTGGAGGATCCGGCAAGAAGCGTCCCGGCCGGGGAGGACGCCGCGGCAAGGCCAAACAGCGGCAAGGAGACAGACCTCCCCGCGGCCGCGACAAGGATGAAGATGAAGACGACAATGAAGATATGGAGGATGACGAGGACGATGAGCAGGAGTTCCAGAAAGCCACAGAGGTCCTGTGCGTTGACGGCGGTGCTTCTCTGCATACTTCACACCGCCAGCTCAAACAGTGGGTGCGGGAAGTTAATGCGGCAGAACCACCAGTCGAGTCACGCAAGCCTCTGAAATGGTTTGGCACGCCTATCATCTTTGATATTGAGGACCACCCTGACCGCATAACTGCGGTCGGGTGCTTGCCGATGTTGGTTTCACCAACCATCCGCAACCTCAAGGTCACTAAGATGCTAGTTGACGGCGGGGCCGGCTTAAACCTGATCTCCTCCGCGGTACTCCAGAAACTCCAGATCCCTGACAGCGAGCTCGAAGAGACCGGCACATTCCAAGGAATCAACCCGGGAAGGAGCAAGCCGAAGGGAAAGATCACGTTGCCGGTAACATTTGGCAGCGAGTTGAACTTCAGGACTGAGAGGGTCACTTTTGACGTTGCTGACTTTCCATTGCCTTACAATGGGATACTCGGCCGTCCAGCACTCGCCAAATTCATGGCTGCCTCTCACTATGCATACAACATGCTCAAGATGCCAGGCCCCATTAAGTGTCATCTCTGTCCCTGGCGACAAGAAGGATGCTCTTATCTGCGCCAACAAAATTTACCGGGAAGCAGCAGCCGCAGCAGAACGCAAGACACTTGCCGCTGAAGCTCCCGGGGGGAAGAAGAAGACCAAGTCCGACAAGAGTTCTGATGCCCACTCTGGCAAGCGCACCTCTTCAGAGTGCTGCGCTACCGTCGAGGACGCACCATCGAGCTCCACCGGAAAGTGTAAGAAGGCAATGGCAGCTCCGCCAGAGACCAAGAAAGTGCCCGCCAAGGAGGACGGCACTGGTGGTACCTTCACCATCAGTGCCACTCTCGACCCTAAATAGTAAAGCGCGCTCGTTGCTTTCCTGCGGGCGAATGTCGACGTCTTTGCGTGGCAACCGTCTGACATCCCCGGTGTTCCTAGGAAAGTAATCGAGCACCATCTTGCCGTCTGTCCTCATGCGCGGCCCGTCAAGCAGAAAGTCAGGAAACAAGCAGTGGAGCGCCAAGAATTCATCGCAGAAGAAATCAAGAAATTGAAAGCAGCAGGCCTTGTCAGAGGAGTGCTCCATCCTACGTGGTTGGCCAATCCTGTAGTCGTGCGCAAGGCAAACGGGAAATGGAGGCTTTGTATCGACTTTACCGATGTTAATAAAGCTTGTCCCAAAGACCCATTTCCTTTGCCGTGCCTTGACCAGATTGTTGACTCCACGGCCGGATGTGATTTGCTTTCATTTCTTGATGCGTACTCAGGATACCATCAGATCTTCATGGCAGAAGAGGATGAGGAGAAGATCGCATTCATCACTCCATGTGGCACCTACTGTTTCATATGGATGCCTTTCGGTTTGAAGAATGCTGGTTCAACATTTGCAAGAGTAGTCGATGACGCTTTTGAGCCACAAATGCACAGAAATGTGGAAGCCTACATGGATGACATAGTGGTCAAGAGCAAGGACAAGGCAACTCTGATTCAAGATTTAGATGAAACCTTTGCAAATCTGCGCAAGATCAACCTCAAACTTAACCCCGAGAAGTGCGTGTTTGGAGTCCCCTCCGGCAAGCTTCTCGGGTTCTTCATGTCTCAGCGGGGAATTGAAGCCAATGCCGACAAGATCAAGGCCATTGAGCAGATTGAAGCACCAAAGCGCGTCAAGGATGTACGAAGGCTTGCCGGTTGCGTGGCTGCTCTCAGCAGGTTTATCTCTAAGTCTGCTGAGCGCGCCCTGCCGTTTTTCAAAATATTGAAAAAGGCAGGTCCAATTAAATGGACTCCGGAAGCGGAGGCCGCGCTGCAGGACTTGAAGAGATACCTGTCCTCCACTCCAATACTTGTCGCACCTAAGCCACAAGAGAAGTTGCTGCTATATATAGCGGCAACCAATCAAGTGGTTAGTGCTGCGTTAGTAGCGGAGAGGGAGGCGGATGATGAGCCAGCAACCACGGCAGGTGCATCCAGCGACAAGCAGGGGGCTTCACTGGCAAACTCTGGTCCCGACAAGGATGGATCAGCGCAGGCATAGGAGGAGAAACAGAAGAAAATGGTGCAGCGCCCAGTTTACTTTGTCAGTTCCCTTCTGCAGGGGGCTAGGTCAAGGTACTCTGGTGTGCAGAAATTGCTTTTCGGCCTTCTCATGGCCTCGAGGAAGCTGCGCCATTACTTCCAAGCACATGAGATCACAGTTGTCACTCGTTTTCCGCTAAAGAGGATACTGCAGAATCCAGAAACAACAGGCAGGATTGTGGAATGGGCACTGGAACTATCAAGCTTTGGCCTCAAGTTTGAGAGCACTTCAACTATCCAGAGCCAGGCATTGGCAGAATTCATAGCAGAGTGGACGCCAACACCAGATGAAGAAATTCCAGAGACGAGCATCCCCGTCAAGGAAGCAAGCAAAGAGTGGCTGATGTACTTTGATGGTGCCTTCTCGCTGCAAGGCGCCGGTGCGGGCGTGCTACTTGTCGTGCCCACTGGAGAGCACCTCAAGTACGTAGTCCAGATGCACTTTCCCAAGGAGCAAGCAACAAACAATACTGTAGAGTATGAAGGTTTGCTTGCCGGTCTCAAGATCGCAGCTGACCTTGGCATCAAGAAGCTCATTGTCAGGGGTGACTCGCAGCTTGTCGTCCGCCAAGTCAACAAGAATTATCAGAGTCCGTTGATGGAAGCCTACATTGACGAAGTGAGAAAGTTAGAAGAGCACTTTGACGGCCTACAGATGGAACATGTTCCGAGAGCTCAGAACGACATCGCTGATGGCCTGTCGAAGTGCGCCGCACTTAAGTTACCTGTGGAACCAGGGATTTTCGTGCTCAAACTGACTCAACCGTCCATAACAACATCAACTGGACAGAGCAAGAAGAGGAAGTTGATTTTTGGTGACTATTTTCCGGCAGAGCTCCCCGAAGCCGCCGCCAAGAAGGTCCCCAAGATCAACACCAAGGGTGCTGAGGAGCAGTCTGCTCCGGCAAGCCCTAGGGTTTGTTCCGTTGAAGCAGACGCTCCCGACAAGTTTTGCTCCGGCAAGCTTGCCGGGGAACATCAAGCTCCGGCTGAGCCGCAGGTTCTCGCCGTAGAAGCGGATGTTCCCGCAACAACATATGTGCCTTTAGTCCTTGTTGTCGAGCCACAGGCTCCAGCGTGGGCACATCAGATTGTCCGTTTCCTTCAGACAGGAGAACTTCCCGAAGAGCAAGAAGAAGCGGAAAGAGTAGCCCGGCAGTCAAGTATGTACCAGTTTGTCGACGACACACTGTACAGAAGAAGATTCAACGGTGTGAAATTGAAGTGTATTCCCCGGGAAGACGGACAGAAGCTGTTGGCGGATACATGGAGGCATATGTGGTCACCACATTGGCGCAAGAGCACTTGCCGGCAAAGCATTCCGGCAAGGTTTCTTTTGGCCGACAGCCCTCCAGGATGCAACTGCACAAGTAACCAAGTGTGAAGCGTGCCAGTTCCATTCCAAGCAGATACACCAGCCAGCTCAAGCTCTCCAGACCATCCCTTTATCCTGGCCATTTTCGGTCTGGGGGCTCGACATCCTCGGCCCCTTTCCCAGAGCTGTTGGGGGCTTTGAGTACTTGTACGTTGCAATCGACAAGTTCACAAAGTGGCCGGAAGTGGAAGCAGTGAGGAAGGTGACAGCACAGTCAGCAGTCAAGTTCTTCAGGTCGAATGTTTGCCGTTTTGGGGTCCCTAACAGGATCATCACCGACAACGGCACGCAATTCACGAGCCGCACCTTCATGCAGTACGTCCAAGATCTTGGCGCCAAGGTCTGCTTCGCTTCTGTTGCTCATCCGAGAAGCAACGGTCAAGCGGAGAGGGCAAATGCTGAAGTGCTGCGCGGGCTCAAGACCAGAACTTTTGACAGGCTGCACAAGTGCGGAAAGAACTGGATTGAGGAGCTGCCGGTGGTTCTTTGGTCGATCAGGACAACGCCAAATCGAGCCACTGGCCAGACACCTTTCGCTCTAGTCTATGGAGCAGAGGCAGTTCTCCCCACGGAACTCGTATACGGGTCACCTCGAGTGCTCGCTTATGATGAGCTTGAGCAAGAGCAGCTGCGACAAGATGACGCGCTGCTCCTTGAGGAGGACCGTCTTCAGGCTGCTGTACGAGCTGCTCGATACCAGCAAGCTTTGTGCCGCTACCATAGCCGCAAAGTTAATGCCAGAAGTCTCGAGGAAGGCGGCCTTGTTCTTCGGCGTGTTCAGTCCGCCAAGAATTCCAACAAGTTGACGCCGAAGTGGGAAGGCCCTTACCGGGTAAAGCGAGTCACTAGGCCTGGCGCTGTCCACCTTGAGACCGAGGATGGCTTTCCGGTGAGCAACTCCTGGAACATTGAGCATCTTCGTAAGTTTTACCCGTAAGGCGCGGTTGCCGGAACCTGTTCCGACAACCCCCTTTTTGTACAAGTCTTTCCGCTGTTGCATGTAATCCTTTGTACAAAGCCGGGCGCAGACCCCGTGCATAAATAAAGCTCATGTGCTCTGCACGTCTTGTCAATTTCATGCTTTCTATTTTTTGCATGTGTTATCTGACATTTTGTGCAGCACCTACCCCCGATAAGCAATAACGAGCCGTAAGGCTCCATATCTTTATTTTCTCTTCTTTCTCTTTCTCAAAGAAAGGAAGGTTCCCCTGCCCACAAGTTTGCCGGGGGGGAAGGAGAAGATAATGGTGTGGACCAGGCGCCGTTCGAGAAAGTTTCGCCTTGCCGGGACGCAAACGACAGAAAAACTAAGTTGCCAAAGTTTGAGCAATCAGTTTTAAAATTATTTAAGTTATCTTCCTCGAACGACCGTGCTTTGTATGGAAAACCTGTGCGCGGAGGAACCAACTCGTAGCTAGTTGCGCCCTTACTTTGTTTCGAGTCCGCTCAACAACTTAAGTGAGCCGCGACTAGTTGCGACAAGGTTTCTTGTCGGTAGCGGCACCGCCAGTAGGCTACTGACGTCCCGCACTCAGCACTCGCGGCTAAGGTGCCTGCACCGGCAAGTTCCCTAAAAGCGTAGGGCAAAAACATACAAAGGAAGGAATCAAGTAAAGGAAATAACATAGCAATCGATACCCAAAATAAAGTTATATTACAAGATAGCTTGTCGCAGCTCTAATAGATTGTTCTTGTAACATGACTAGCAGCGGCAAGAAAAAGAGAAAATAGGCGGCCTAATCTATGCGATCGCCGTCAACTCTCTTGACTTCGTTCACCTTGTCCACAATGGGTGCGACAAGAGCCTTGAGCGCTTCCAGATCAACATCCGGTGGCAGCTTCTTGAGGACGTTGGTAAGGTTGAGGCCCGGGTTGCGGAAGGCCACCTTCACCAACACCTTTTGAAGAACTCCCACGCAGATCGTGCGTGACTCGTCGACCAGCTGCTTTGGGATCCTCTCTCGGAGTCGCTGGAAGGCCGTCGCCACGCCCTTGAAGAACAAAGTGAGCTTGGCGCTGGGCTGGAGGTTCTCATCGGAGGGATACACGAAATCCTCCATCCCCAGCTGCGCCAGCTCCTCGTCGATGACTGCAGCGATATTTACGAGACCCTCTGTCCAGAGTTCCACCATCTCCCTAAAAGTGTTCTGGGTTTCGGCAGCCCTCGTCAGCAGCGCTTCGTTGGCCTTGATCTCCTCCTTCAAGGCCACCTCCCGCTCCTTGGCGCCGTCCAGCGTCTCGGTCAAAGTAGCCAGCTTCAACTCAAGATCAGCGTTGGAGTCCTTGGCGGTGCTCAGCTCCTTGCCCTACTCGATGAGACGACCCTGCAGCTCGCCATGGGCATGGGCGTCCTTCTCGCGCTCACGCTGGAGCGCGGCAAGCTCTTCATCCCTCGCCTTGAGATCGGCCTCTAGCTGCGTTACCTTCGCCTCCAGCTCCTTCTTGGCAGCCTCAGCAGCTGCGGCAGCATCTTTTACCTCCTTGAGAGCCCTGCCAAATGTCTGCTCTCGCGCGGCAAGCTCCTCCTCGTGGCTGTCCAGATTGACCTTCCGCTGCGCCAACTCGCCTTCCCGCGCAAACAGCTCCTCGGCGGCAAGCCGCTGTTGCTCTTCAGCTTCGGCCTTCTCGAGGAGGAAGGCTTTCCGCGCCTCGGCGAGTTGCGCCCGCTCCTCTGCAATGGACCGGAGGGCTTCTTGGTTGCGACTCCGGAGCTCCTCCGCATGCTTCTCAATATCCAGTCCCGCCCTCGCGACAAGCGCTTCTCGGGATTCCAGCTTGGCTTGTCGGGCGCGGTAGAGTGACACCAGCTTCCGCAGCAGTTGCTCTTCCTCAGACTCGCCGCTGCTGCTGCTTGGCGCGTCAACCAGCATCAGCCCAGCGGAGGCGAGCACCTCTCCATCGAAAGTTTCTCCTTCGACCGGCGCCCTGGAGCTTGACGCCCAGGGGAGCTTGATGAAGACACCATCGCCGGCCTTGAGATAGGCACCGGGCTGGGGCTCTTCGGAGCCTGACGCTGCGGCAGCGGCGGAGGGATCGGCGGTCGGCGTAGCGCCTTGCGCTCCTGCGGCCTCAGGGTCGTCAGTGCGATCGCCAGACCCCTCGCCAGCTCCTGCGGTGGCAACTTGGCGGCCTCTTCGCCAGCAGGATCGTCGGCGCCGGCTTCCTCCTTGGTGGCGGCGGCGTCATTGGTGTTGCCGTGCGCGTTCTCCTCGCCGGTGGCCTCGGTTTCCATCGGCTCCGTGGAAGATGGATCTGACGGCCGGGGAAAGAGAGAAAAAGTCAAGCAAATATCCAAAAAGAAGATCAGAAGAAGAAGAACCCAAGGGAAGTTTTCAAGCAAGAAGGGTTACCTGTGCTGGGATCTGCGGTCATGGGCTCCACCACCGGGGGGTCGCTGGTGTTGTCCCTTGCCGGAGAACCGTCCCTTGCCGGAGACTTCTCCCTTGCCGGAGAACGCTCCCTTGCCGGAGAACGCTCCCTTGCCGGGGAATCCTCCCTTGGCGGTGTAGTCGAAGCAGATAGCATCTCGGGGGCGGCTTCCGGTTGCTCCTGGTGAGGTTGCTCTGCTCCTACACAAACCAGTAATCAGATGTCAGCAAAGAGAGAACACCCATGCGCGCCTAGCAGCGAGAAGTAAACCATATACTTACGCTGGGGGCTGCGCTGGGGGCTGCTTTGGGGAATGATTGCCGGGTCCGGCAAGGTGGTCTCGGGTGCGCCCCCTGCTGTCGCGGTGGGCTCGTCCTTGATGATAATCACCGGAGCCTTGGCTCTCTTCGCCGCTCTCTGAGCCAGGGTCCTGAAAAGGAATGAGTTCAGAGTAAAGCAAATCAGATACAAGACAAAAACAGCAAGAATTGAAGAACTACAAGTACAGCAAAGAATCTTACTCTTCTTCTTCCTCGTCGGAGCTGAGTGCGGAGAGGTCGAAGTCCGGCCCTCTTTCGGCGCAACGAGGCGGAGGAGTAGGCTCCCTCGACCGCTTGGCAGGGTCAGCGGCAGGATCAGAAGCGGCGGTCCGGGAGGACCCCGCTCCAGTTGCCGCCGCGGCGTGAGACGCTCCTGCGGCGCGGCGGCTGTTGACCCGTCTGCCGCCCTACTACGTCCCCGGCCCTGCGGAGACGCCTTCTTGGTGGAGCTGGGGGCTGCGCTGGGGGCTCTGCTTGCGGCAAGCTGCTTGAAGATGGCGGGCCGCTCGCAGCCTCGGCGGGCTTGCTCGACTCGGCTTCAGGCTCGGCAAGCTCTCCCTCACCGGCAAGCTCTCCGGCAAGCTCATCTCGATCGGCAAGGCTTGCCGCCTCGCCTGCCTCTGCCTCCTCCACGGTGAATCCAAACTCGCCCGCGGCAGCGGCTGCCGCCGCCTCTTCCGCCCTAGTGGCGATGCGCCGCATCTCCGCATCGGTGCTGTCGCAGGTGAGGCTCTTCTGTTCATCGGAGCGGACCGCCACCTCCACCAAGCCATCGAAGAACTGCTGCACGACATCGTCTGCGGGCTCCTGCCAAGTTGGAACAATTCCATGCGAATCGCACAACGGCATCATTGCACGGATGCGGTCAGGCGAGGAATTGTTGCACAGCGGAACGACACCCTGCGGCAACCTGAACCATTTGGGATGCTGAGGGTCGTGCTTGAACAGCTCCTTGAGCATCGCGTCCAGCTCCAGGACAGTGAAGTTGAAGTTGAGGCCCGGGCGCAGCCTCATGATGTCCGCCGGGCCCCCAAACTCCCAGGCGGGTCTCCTCCTCTCTTGCAGGGGGGCGATGCGGCGGCGAAGAAAATCTGCGCCAACAGCGCCTACAGTATCCGGGTGACGGCAATCTTCAGCCTATCGTCTTCCGGCGCCAAGTTGCTCCAATCGTTGCCGCGCACTGCTGGGGCTTGGCGCTGGGCAGTGAATGGCTGCGGGTTCTCCTCGACGATCCAGCACCAGTCTGCTCTCCACTCCTCCCATTTGCTGCGGAGCTCCCCCTCCAGATAAGCTTCCTTCTTGCCGGCTCTCGAGATCCAGGCGATTCCGCCGGATAAAGGCTCTCCTCTCTCGACCCGGGGCATAAAGAAGTGGCGGAAAAGAGCTACGCTTGGGTGGACTCCGACAAAGTTTTCGCAGAGATGTGCGAAAACTACCATGGTCAGAACAACATTTGGGGTGAAATCAAGGAGGTGGAACCCGTAGGTCTTCATGATATCGCAGAAGAATTCAGAGAAAGGCGGGCAGAGCCCGCAGTAGAAGAACAACGCGAAGAAGGGATATCCGTTCGGAGCCCGTTCGGAAGCGGCGGCGGAGAGTACCTTCATGCGCGGATGCGCTCGCGTCTCCGTCGACCAGAAGAGGTAGTACCACTCCCTCAGCTCCTTCGTGGAGAGCTCGGGGGGGGGGGGGGGGGGGAAGTTTCCCGCTCCTTTTGCAACGCCTCGAGTCGCAGCGCCTCGGCCGAATTCACAGCCTTCCCGGCTTTCGGAGCCATGGCGGAGGTAGTGGGGGAGATCGAAGGCGTTGGTGGCGCCGGCGGCGATGGGGGCGGAGCGCTGCTCTCTCTCGGCTTTGGAAGAAGGGGGGAGCGGCGGAGATTTCTGAGATTGGAAGTAGCAACTGGCGAGATGGAGGAACTACCCCTGTTTCCCCTGCTTATAAAGATGGAGGGGGCGGACGTTCCGTTTTTCCGAATAAAGAACCACCCACGATCTCTCCCACGACGCCGCATTCAACGCGTGCCGTTAGGGGAGGGCGCGATGGATACGGAGTAAGATACGGCATAAACCAGGCCGCGCGTGCCCGTGCACTGTTTTGGGCCTGGCCCAACAGCGCTCGGCACCGTGTGTGGCCCAGGCCCGGGGGCTCCTGTCGGTGTACTAGAGTAGGGGGACCCTAGTATCCTGAACTTGTGCACGGGCAGTCGCAGCACCCCGTGGCAAGGCTTGCCGGGTGACCGCCAAGGTCCTCCGTGGTTCCTTTGGAGCCATTCAAGAACAAAGTGTTTAAGCCAAGGAGACAAGGCCCCGGCAAGGGGAGCTTGCCGGGAAGGCCAATCAAGGCATTTCAAGGAACTTGCCGTGACACGCCACGCATCCCGGCAAGGCCCGGTGAGCGACAAGCTTCCGGACGCGACAAGACAACGACCGCGGCAAGGCGCTTGCCGCGGCAAGCTACCACTTTGTACCTACGCTCCAGCACATCCACCAACGTGTCGCCCTGGGACCATTCCAGGCGTGCGTGGCGAGAGGCTGTGCAGCCAGCGGTGCGAGGTGGCAAGCGGCGCTGACAAGATTGCCATCGTGGCGAGCGGTGGCGCCCCTGACGGTCCCTTTTTGCACTATTTGGGCGACACAGACGGGCATTTAGTGCCTTTGTCCCCTGCGGTCAGGGTTAGGTAGGATACATTGTAGAGGTAGTTGTACCAACCGCAACTCCTTTTCCATTTTTACCCTTGCATGCGTTGCCACCTGTCAGTGACCCCTTGAGCATATAAAAGGAGGCCCATGCGCAACGTAGAGGGGGGTTCGAAACCAAAAAACACTCACGCTCGGTCTCGCAGCTAGTGAGTACTGTAGCGCTCATCGCTCTCAAGCAAGAACACAATATAAACCACAAAGCAGCAGTAGGAGTATTATCTCTCCGGAGAGCTCCGAAGCTGGGTAAACCGCTCGTGTGCTTCGCCTCGATCCGCTCTTCGTGCGATCTCCGCCCCCCGCCGAACCGAAAGGGGCTCCGGTCCCATAGGTGTTCGTTCCCACGACACTATGGCCCCCGGGTCTATCTTTTATCATATAAGCTTTCAATCTACTTTTATTTGCATCTTTACTTTTCGCATCTATATTATAAAATACCAAAAATATATTTATCTTATCACACTATCTCTATCAGATCTCACTTTCGCAAGTGGACGTGAAGGGACTGACAACCCCTTTATTGCGTTGGTTGCGAGTTCTTTGTTTGTTTGTGTAGGTGCATGGGACTTTTGAGGAGCCTCCTACTGGATTGATACCTTGGTTCTCAAAAACTGAGGGAAATACTTATGCTACTATTGCTGCATCACCCTTTCCTCTTCAAGGAAATCCAACGCAAGCTCAAGACGTAGCAAGAAGGATTTCTGGCGCCGTTGCCGGGGAGGTCTTCGCTCATGTCAAGACATACCAAGTACCCATCACAAACTCATCTCCCTCGCATTTACATTATTTGCCATTTGCCTCTCGTTTTCCTCTCCCCCACTTCACCCTTGCCATTTTATTCGCCCTCTCTTTCCCAATCTCTCTCTCTCTCTTTCGCTTGCCTTTTTCTGTTTGCTTGTGTGTTGGATTACTTGTTGCCATGGCGCAAGATAATACCAAATTGTGTGATTTCTCCAATACCAATAATAATGATTTCCTTAGAACTCCGATTGCTCCTCTTAATGATGTTGAGTCTTGTGAAATCAATACTGCTTTGCTGAATCTTGTTATGAAAGATCAATTCGCCGGCCTTCCTAGTGAAGATGTCGCTACTCATCTAAACAACTTTGTTGATTTGTGTGATATGCAAAAGAAGAAAGATACGGATAATGATATTGTTAAATTGAATTTATTTCTATTTTCACTTAGAGATCGTGCTAAAGTTTGGTTTTTGTCTTTGCCTAAAAATAGTATTGATTCTTGGAACAAGTGCAAAGATGCTTTTATATCTAAGTGTTTTCTTCCCGCTAAGATCATCACTCTTAGGAACGATATTATGAATTTTAAACAACTTGATCATGAGCATGTTGCCCAATCTTGGGAAAGAATGAAATTGATGATTCGCAATTGCCCTACTCATGGTTTGAATTAATGGATAATCATACAAAAATTTTATGCCGGTTTGAACTTTGCTTCTAGAAATCTTTTAGATTCGGCCGCAGGAGGCATGTTTATGGAAATCACTTTAGGAGATGCTACAAAACTTCTTGATAATATTATGGCTAATTATTCTCAATGGCACACCGAAAGATCTTCTAGTAAAAAAGTGCATGCTATAGAAGAAATCAATGTTTTGAGTGGAAAGATGGATGAACTTATGAAGTTGTTTGCTACTAAAAATACTCCTCTTGATCCCAATGATATTCCTTTGTCTACTTTGATTAAGAATAATAATGAATCTATGGATGTTAATTTTGTTGGTAGGAATAGTTTTGGAAACAATGCTTATAGAGGAAAGTTTAATTCTAGACCGTTCCCTAGTAATTCCTCTAATAATTATGGAAATTCCTACAATAATTCTTATGGTAATTTTAATAAGATGCCCTCTGATTTTGAGAATAGTGTGAAAGAAGTTATGATTTCTCAAAAGAATTTTAATGCTTTGCTTGAAGAAAAATTGCTCAAAGTTGATGATTTGGCTAGGAATGTTGATAGACTTTCGCTGGATGTTGATTCTCTTAAACTTAGATCTACTCCTCCTAAGCATGATATCAATGAGTCTCTCAAAGCCATGAGAATTTTCATTGATGAGTGTAAGGAAAGAACCGCTAGATTGCGTGCTAAGAAAGATTGCTTTGTAAAGGCGTGTTCTTCTAGTTTCCA
This sequence comes from Triticum timopheevii, assembly GCA_963921465.1. Taxonomy (NCBI): domain Eukaryota; kingdom Viridiplantae; phylum Streptophyta; class Magnoliopsida; order Poales; family Poaceae; genus Triticum; species Triticum timopheevii. The sequence continues at coordinate 310,799,655 of OY997262.1, read as the reverse complement.
TGAAAATAATGATGAAGATCTTAAAGTTATTGATGTGTCTCCCATTAGATCTTTGTTTTGCAATATGAATCTTGATAATAATGGGACTGGAGATGAGTCAACTTTAGTTAGAAGGCGTCCCAATAATTCGGAGTTTCTAGATCTTGATGCTAAATTTGGTAAAAGTGGGATTGGCGAGGTCATGACTTTAAATAGCATTGAACCCACTATCTCGGATTTCAAGGAGTTTGATTATGATAATTGTTCTTTAGAAGGTTGTATTTCCTTGTTGCAATCCGTTGTTAATTCTCCTCATGCTTATAGTCAAAATAAAGCTTTTACCAAACATATCGTTGATGACTTGATGCAATCTTATGATGAAAAACTCAATTTGGAAGTTTCTATACCTAGAAAACTTAATGATGAGTGGGAACCTACTATAAATATTAAAATTAAAGATCATGAGTGTTATGCTTTGTGTGATTTGGGTGCTAGTGTTTCCACAATTCTGAAAACTTTATGTGATATTCTAGGTTTCCATGATCTTGATGATTGCTCTTTAAATTTGCACCTTGCAGATTCCACCATTAAAAAGCCAATGGGAAGGATCAATGATGTTCTCATTGTTGCAAATAGAAATTTGGTGCCCGTAGATTTTATCGTTCTTGATATAGATTGCAATCTTTCTTGCCCTATTATTCTTGGTAGACCTTTCCTTAGAACGATTGGCGCGATTATTGATATGAAGGAAGGGAATATTAGATTCCAATTCCCATTAAGGAAAGGCATGGAGCACTTTCCAAGAAAGAAAGTTAAATTACCTTATGAATATGTCATGCGGGCTACTTATGAATTGAGTGCCAAACATGGCACTACTTAGATCTATCTTCGCTTTTATGCCTAGCTAGGGGCGTTAAACGATAGCGCTAGTTGGAGGCAACCCAATTTTATTTGTGTTTTTTGTTTTTTTTTCTGTTTATCAGTAATAAATTTTTCATCTACCTTCTGTTTAGATGTGTTTTTATGTTCTAATTAGTGTTTGTGCCAAGTAGAACCTATAGGATAACCTATGGTGATAGTTAATTTGATTCTGCTGAAAAACAGAAACTTTGCACTCACGAAATTAGTTTTGTTAAATCACAGAAACGTGCTTTTGCGTTGATTCTTTTTTCTGCTGATCAACAGAAAAAGTTTACAGGACTTCTTATTTTGGTTGGATTTTTAGAGTTCCAGAAGTTTGCGTTAGTTACATATTGCTACAGACTATTCTGTTTTTGACAGATTCTGTTTTTCGTGTGTTGTTTGCTTATTTTGATGTATCTATGGCTAGTATTAAGTGGTATGAACCATAGAGAACTTGGAATACAGTAGGTTTAACACCAAAATAAATAAATAATGAGTTTATTACAGTACCTTATGTGGTGGTTTTGTTTTCTTTCACTAACGGAGCTTATAAGATTTCCTGTTGAGTTTTGTGTTGTGAAGTTTTCAAGTTTTGGGTAAAGATTTGATGGACTATGGAAGAAGGAGTGGCAAAAGCCTATTCTTGGGGATGCCCATGGCACCCCAAGATATTCAAGAGTAGCCAAAATCCTAAGCTTGGGGATGCCCCGGGAAGGCATCCCCTCTTTCGTCTTTGTTCATTGGTAACTTTACTTGGAGCTATATTTTTATTCGCCACATGATATGTGTTTTGCTTGGAGCGTTGTGTATGATATTAGTATTTACTTTTTAGTTTACCACAATCATCCTTTCTGTACACACCTTTTGGGAGAAGCCCACTTGATTAGAATTTATTAGAATACTCTATGTGCTTCACTTATATCTTTTGAGTTTGATAGTTTTTGCTCTAGTACTTCACTTATATCTTTTAGAGCACGGCGGTGGCCTAATTTTGAAGAAATTGCTAGTCTCTCTTGCTTCACTTATATTATTTTGAGAGTCTTAGAACAGCATGGTATTTGCTATGGTTATAAATTGGTCCTAGAATGGTGAGCATCCAAGTTGGGTATAATAAAAACTATCATAGAAAGTGCATAAAACACTAGGATCAATTTGATGCTTGATAATTGTTTTGAGATATAGAGGTAGTAATGTTAGAGTCATGCTAGTGGGTAATTATGAAATTGATAAATACTTGTGCTGAAGTTGGCAAGTCCCGTAGCATGCACGTATGGTAAAAGTTGTGTGACAAATTTGTTGCATGAGGTGCTCTTTTGATTGTCTTCCTTATGAGTGGCAGTCGGGGACGAGCGATGGTCTTTTCCTACCAATCTATCCCTCTAGGGGAATGCATAGTAGTACTTTGCTTCGAGGGATAAGTAGACTTTTGCAATAAGTATATGAGTTCTTTATGACTAATGTGAGTCCATGGATATACGCACACTCACCCTTCCACTTTGCTAGCCTCTATTGTGCCGCGCAACTTTCGCCGGTACCATGCACCCATTATTTACCTTCCTCAAAACAGACACCATACCTACCCATTATGGCATTTCTATAGCCATTTCGAGATATATTTTCATGCAACTTCCACCGTTCCGTTTATTATGACACACTTCATCATTGTCATATTGCTCTTTGCATGATCATGTAGTTGACATCGTATTTGTGGCAAGACCACCTTCATAATTTTCATACATGTCACTCTTGATTCATTCCATATCCCGGTACACTGCCGGAGGCATTCATATAGAGTCATATCTTGTTCTAGCTTTGAGTTGTAATTCTTGAGTTGTAAATCAATAAAAGTGTGATGATCTTCATTATTAGAGCATTGTCTCAGTGAGGAAAGAATGATGAAGACTATGATTCCCCCACAAGTCGGGATGAGACTTCGGACTTTAAAAAGAAAAAAAGATAAGAAAAAAAAAGAAAAAAAAGAAAGGCAAAAAAAAAAGATAAAGGCCAAAGAAAAAAAGAAAAAAAGTAAAAAAAATAAATGAGAGAAAAAGAAAGAATGGACGATGCTACTATCTCTTTTTCCACACTTGTGCTTCAAAGTAGCACCATGATCTTCATGATAGAGAGTCTCCTATGTTGTCACTTTCATATACTAAGTGGAAATTTTTGATTATAGAACTTGGCTTGTAAATTCCAATGATGGGCTTCCTCAAAATGCCCTAGGTCTTCGTGAGCAAGCGAGTTGGATGCACACCCACTTAGTTTCTTTTGTTGAGCTTTCATATATTTATAGCTCTAGTGCATCCGTTGCATGGCAATCCCTACTCACTCACATTGATATCTATTGATGGGCATCTCCATAGCCCGTTAATATGCCTAGTTGATGTGAGACTGTCTTCTCCCTTTTTGTCCTCACAACCACCACCAAATACCACCATAGTGCTATGTCCATGGCTTGCGCTCATGTATTGGGTAAGAGTTGAAAAAGCTGAAGCGCGTTAAAAAGTATGAACCAATTGCTCGGCTCGTCATCGGGGTTGTTCATGATGGGAGTATGTTGTGTAATGAAAATGAAGCATGGCCTAACTATATGATTTTGTAGGGATAAGCTTTCTTTGACTATGCTATTTTGATAGGACATGATTATTTGTTAGTATGCTTCGAAGCATTATTATTTTTATGTTTTATAAGCTTTAATCTTGAATCATTTGGATCTAAACAATCATGCCACAATAAAGAAAATTACATTGATAATTATGCTAGGTAGCATTCCACATCAAAAATTCTATTTTTATCATTTACCTACTCGAGGACGAGCAGGCATTAAGCTTGGGGATGCTTGATACGTCTCCAACGTATCTATAATTTTTGATTGTTCCATGATATTATATTTCCCCTTTTGGATGTTTATGGGCTTTATTTTACACATTTATATCATTTTTGGGACTAACGTACTAACCGGAGGCCCAACCCGTATTGCTGTTTGTTTTTGCCTATTTCAGTATTTCGAAGAAAAGGAATATCAAACGGAGTCCAAACGGAATGAAACCTTCGGGATCGTGATTTTTGGAACGAACGTGATCCAGAGGACTTGGAGTGCAAGTCAAGAAGCAATCGAGGCAGCTAGGAGATAGGAGGGCGCGCCCACCCCCTGTTTCTTGGGTCCCTCGAGCGGCCACCAATGTACTTCTTCCTCCTATATATACCCACGTACCACGAAAATATCCAGGGAGCCAACGAAAAACAAATTCCACCACCGTAACCTTCTGTATCCGCGAGATCCCATCTTGGAGCCTTCGCCCGCGCTCCGCCGGAGTGGGAATCGACCATGGAGGGCTTCTATATCAACACCATAGCCCTTCCGATGAGTTGTGAGTAGTTTACCACAGACCTTCGGGTCCATAGTTATTAGCTAGATGGCTTCTTCTCTATTTTTGGATCTCAATACAGTGTTCTCCCCCTCTCTTATGGAGATCTATTCGATGTAACTCTTTTTGCGGTGTGTTTGTCGAGATCCGATGAATTGTGGGTTTATGATCAAGTTTATCTATGAGAAATATTTGAATCTCCTTTGAATTCTTCTATGTATGATTGAGTTATCTTTGCAAGTCTCTTCGAATTATCAGTTTGGTTTGGCCTAATAGATTGATCTTTCTTGCCATGGGAGAAGTGCTTAGCTTTGGGTTCAATCTTGCGGTGTCCTTACCCAGTGACAGCAGGCGTTGCAAGGCACGTATTGTATTGTTGCGATCGAGGATAAAAATATGAAGTTTATATCATATTGCATGAGTTTATCCCTCTACATCATGTCATCTTTCTTAATGCGTCACTCTGTTCTTATGAACATAATACTCTAGATGCATGCTGGATAGCGGTCGATGTGTGGAGTAATAGTAGTAGATGCAGCCAGGAGTCAGTCTACTTGTTGCGGACGTGATGCCTATATACATGATCATGCCTAGATAATCTCATAATTATTCGCTTTTCTATCAATTGCTCGACAGTAATTTGTTCATCCACTGTAATACTTATGCTATCTTGAGAGAAGCACTAGTGAAACCTATGGCCCCCGGTTCTATCTTTTATCATATAAGCTTTCAATCTACTTTTATTTGCATCTTTACTTTTTGCATCTATATTATAAAATACCAAAAATATATTTATCTTATCACACTATCTCTATCAGATCTCACTTTCGCAAGTGGCCGTGAAGGGATTGACAACCCCTTTATTGTGTCGGTTGCGAGTTCGTTGTTTGTTTGTGTAGGTGGATGGGACTTTTGAGGAGCCTCCTACTGGATTGATACCTTGGTTCTCAAAAACTGAGGGAAATACTTATGCTACTATTGCTGCATCACCCTTTTCTCTTCAAGGAAAACCAACGCAAGCTCAAGACGTAGCACCACCCATCATCTCCAATTAGAAAAGTGTGTCCATGCACGGATGCAATGTGGCCAAATGATGTTTGCCATCAGTATATCAAATTCAAATCAGTCTGGCCTAGTTCAATGTGTATACAGTATATCATGCTCGTTTCCAAACCACACCACGCATATCTCAATTATATTCATGCATGCATGGGTTCCAAACATCATGATCTCTTATTCAAATATTTGAATTCAACTTTATATTGATCATGACCTCACCTACTCTTTTACACCCACACAGTCGTCTTCTCTTTATAATTGTACCACTAACTTCCTCTCGTGCATGCATGCACACACACTACCAATCAGCATTATCCATCACACACATGCAATCTTTTTCTTCAGGTCGGTCTCCCATGTATGCACACACACACCTCCCCCTCTTCATCATATCGGGCATTCTTTATCTCTCACGTGCATGCGCAGCGATCGATGTTCTTCTATGTGTGTGTATATATAGGTAGGTCTTTCCCAGTTTTCCACACAAACCGATGAATCTATATATCTAGTGAGGTCTCACCCTCTTTCCCACATTAATTATATATCCATGACTTCCGCTTCATCTCTCAGACGCGCGGACAGTGGCGAAGACAGGGGACAGCAAGGGCCCTGCCCCCCTAACATCACTATATATTGAGGCTAATATGAATGTGATCAATGGATCAATTGCTAGTAAAATGGTTTAAGTTGATGAATTGGCCCTCCTCGTAAAGGATTAGCAATGCTTGGCCCCCTAGCTCATTTATTCTTCATGGCTCCGCCACTGTGCGCAACAACGCACATTCTTGCCCCTTTCTTTAAATATTGATCTCGCACTTGTGCACTCCTTCATAGCTAGTCTCCCTCCACTTGGCCCCTCGTGATAACCCACAAGTATAGGGGATCAATTGTAGCCTCTTTTGATAAGTAAGAGTGTCGAAACCAACGAGGAGCTAAAAGTAGAACAAATATTCTCTCAAGTTCTATCGATGACCGATACAACTCTACGCACGCTTAACATTCGCTTTACATAAAACAAGTATGAAACTAGAAGGACTTTGTAGGTGTTGTTGGATAGGTTTGCAAAAATATAAAGAGCACATAAATAAAAACTAGGGGCTGTTTAGATAAAGAAGCAATAAAGTTAGTATAACGAGTGTGGAAAAGTGGTGGTAGGAGTTGCGAAATTGTCCCTAAGCAATTGACTACTTTACTAGACCGATAGCAAGTTTTATGTGGGAGAGGCCACTGCTCGCATGTCATCCCTTACTTGGAATTCTATGCAGTTATGATTGGAACTATTAGCAAGCATCCGCAACTACTAACGTTCATTAATGTAAAACCCAACCATAGCATTAAGATATATTGGTTCTCCTTCAATCCCGTATGCATCAATTTCTATGCTAGGTTGAAGCTTCTGTCACTCTTGCCCTCCAATACATAGTCCTATAAACATAAAACTAACCCTATGGTGTGATCCATGCGCGCGCTCAAATGATGGGCACCAAAGGACAGCAACATAACCACAAGCAAATTAAACCAGTCATAGCAATTCATCAATTACCGATAGGACAACGAAAATCTACTCAGACATCATAGGATGGCAACACATCATTGAATAATAATATGAAGCATAAAGCACCATGTTCAAGTAGAGGGTACAACGGGTTGCGGGAGAGTGCACCGCTGTAGATAGATGGGGGAAGGTGACGGAGATGTTGGTGAAGATGACAGAGGTGTTGGTGTAGATCACGATGATGATGATGGCCCCGGCGGCGTTCTGGCGCCACCGAGAGAGAGGGGGAGAGAGCCCCCTTCTTCTTCTTCTTCTTCTTCTTCTTCTTCCTTTACCTTCTCCCTAGATGGGAGAAGGGTTTCCCCTCTGGTCCATGGCCTCCATGGCGTGGGAGGGGCGAGAGCCCCTCCGAGATTGGATCTGTCTCTCTGTCTCTCTCTGTTTCTGCGTCCCCTGTTTCTGCCCTTTCACCGTTTCTTATATTCCCGGAGATCCGTAACTCCGATTGGATTGAAATCTTCAACATGATTTGTTTCCGGATATTAGCTTTCTTGTGGCAAAAGAAGAGCAGCAACCGCCTTACGGGGTGTCCATGAGGGTCAGGGGCGCGCCCACCCCCCGGGGCGCTCCCCCTGCCTCGTGGGCCCCTCGAGCATCGTCTCGTGTTGATTCTTCTTCCCCAAAATCATAAATATTCCAAAAATATTCTCCATCCATTTTATCCCGTTTGGACTCTATTTGATATGGGTTTTCTTCGAAACATAAAACATGCAACAAACAGGAACTGGTACTGGGCACTAGATCAATATGTTAGTACCAAAAATAGTATAAAAAGTTACCAAAAGTATATGAAAGTTGTAGAATATTGGCATGGAACAATAAAAAATTATAGATACGATGGAGATATATCACCTCACACCACCTTCTAGCCCCCCACCGGATTTTGCCACATGTACAATCTGGCAGACTCCATGGTTGAACTTAAGCATAATGCACAAACCTCAAAACACAAGTGCTTCTCCTTTGTTCTAGAATCTTCCGTATCATAACTGCCCAAACTTTTTTTCTAGTTGAATTGCCATTATTTGTTTTTACTTTATGCTTTAAAAGGCACAAATCCATGAATCGTAAAATAGATTAAGGTCTTCTTTGATTCAAAGGATTCTCAAAGGAATTTTGGAGGATTCTAATCCTTAGAAATTTTTCCTATCTTGGTTGTTTGATTCGTAGGATTGTAAACCATAGCAATTTATACATAGGATTGATTTGCACTAGATTTCATATGAAACTTTCCATCCACTCAAACCTCTTTGAAAGAATCCTACGTTTTTTCTATGCACAATCAAACACTCGTACAATCCTGTAGGATTCAAGACGATATTCCACTCTAATCCCATGTTTTTCCTATTCCCGCATTTTGGAAATCCTACGAATCAAAGAGGCCCTAATTTTTTTATAAAAACTAATTGATTTTGAATGAGATGAACTATAAGAATTAAACGAACGTATAAATCATGCATATATGACTCAAAGCTTACATGCTATATTGTGGTATTTATTCATAATTTGGTTGCCAAATATGATGCGTGCAATGCACGTGTACCTTACTAGTACTTCCAGTATGTGTAAAACACGTAAATTAGAATTCCAATGGCACGCTACACAATGTATATCTTTCAGTTCATGAAGCCACGTGGCACATGTGGAGGTGTTGTCGCGACCTCCTTGTGTGGATTGATCACAGTGACATGCTGTTGGTTCCAGAAGAATGTACTCGTCCTCTCTCAGGCACAGTGGCAGTACATGCACGAAGCAAAGATGTGCACACACGCACACGCGGGTACACGGTGGGATGCATTTTTGTATGAAGATCCACCCCATGTGATAATTTGACGCGTGTAAAGTCCTTCACTTCATTGATGGTCAATTAATACAACGCATGCAAATTTAGTGGATGTGAGGGAGGAAGTAGTTGAGAAAGACATTACTACTCCACTGCATGCATGCGAGTAGATAAATCATGGGTTGCTACTTCCATTGTTCTCCTTCGTAATTTGTGCCAATTTTTGACCACATTTTTAAGTACTAACATAATATTTATGCATGTCATAAAAAGTGGCACAAAAAAGGGGGCCAATAAACCAGGACGCAGGCAGCATGATCAATTTTTGCCAGGGCTACTGTTGGTGGCCTTTGTATTTAAATATGGATGGAGTGGAGTAGTACTATCTTTATCTTAGTCTCGTAGGGCTCTCCCAGCGCCTAGGCTCGCCTTCCTGCCTTGCCCACCAGATCCTGCCATGGAGGATTTTGCCATGGATAATCCCTTAGATCCCAGGATCCCACGGTCCGCCCTCTCGCGGCGGCTCGTAGCACTGCCGCCTTTGAGCGAAACCCACATGTGTTTTACAGGGGACCCATTGCTCTGGAATCAAAGATCAGTGGCGCCGGAGGACATGCCATGGCTGCTTTTCAGGTGGTGGGAAGCAAGGGCAAATCAGATCGAGGAAGTGTCGCATCGATTGGAGAGAAGTTCAAAGGAGCTGCGCCTAGCGAAACACAAGGCGGAGGCGCAAGTCGATCTCAGGGGAGAGATGCTGAGGGATGTCAGCATTTGGCAGTGTCGCGTTGATTTTGAGCTCGGGCTAATGGGAGAACGCGCATGCCTGAGGAATGGCATGAGCAGCCGGTGCAATTGTTCAAATGGGTGGTAGGAGAAGGCAAATTGCAAGACCAGCTGTGGTGGCACTGCTGGGCATGCATCGTAGGCGAGGTGAGTTGTCCTCCTTCCCCGCCGGTGATGCAGTGACCTACTCGGTTGCTGCTGGAGTGAACTTGCAGCGTCATGGCGGTTTGCAACCGTGACAATCACTCCATCTATATGTATTTTATTCCTGTGAAAATACTTGGTCATTTGGAAAAAGATGGTAATTGATTTATCACTAGTTTTGAATGCTTGGTCGTGACAATCACCCGAAGCCACAACCAGAAGTCTCCATCACGTAATACTTACGGTCGGTCGCACCAATAGACGGTCGGTTGAACCCGCGACACACATCAGCTTGGTCTGACATGTACGACCAGTTACATTACTGACTTGTGCGACCGTATTTGAGTAGTAGTACTTGAAATTTGTGTTCCAAGAAACTCATCGGCAGCCGTTTCAGGCCTCGAAACCAAAACCATCAATTAATCTTTAGCTTGTTCCCTTCACATTCCAAAGTGTATAGTATAATTATAAATGTAAACCTTCTCACACCTAGTAGTACGTATCAAACCCAAACATGTTCCCACTCTGAAGGTTTTAGTATTAGTGCTAGTACTAGGTTATAAAAAGGGGAACTAGTACCTAGCCAAAAATCACTCTACCTCTTCCTCCTCATAAGTCTTTCTTGTTCATACGTCCTTGCCATGGCCGGTGTGCAGACCTCCAGGTTGAGAACTACTCGTAACAAGGGAGCGGCAACCATGGCCATGGAAAAAAAGAGAGGGCTCGCCGCCTGGCAGAGACAGGCGAGGGCTCCCAGGAGCGCCCTAGCCGTGGAGTCGTTATCCCTTGACGATATGCCCGATCAGCTCAATAAGCAGGAGGAGTTCATCAATGGTTTGGTGGAGCTGCTGAAGGAGAGCCTCGATGACATGCCCTCTAATCTCAATGAGCTGGGGGAGTAAACCGCTGGCTTGGTGATGCTGCTGAGGAAGAGCATTGCATCGGATAAGAAGGCGACCGGCTAAATCCTGCAACTTCAGTAGGACAAGGAGAAACTCTGCCACGAGCTCGACCCGCTAAAGGAGGAGAACGCCGGCTGGAAGAAGCTTCATGAGAAGAGTAGTTCCTCAAAGAAGATGCTGCAGGCCCTCGTCATGGAACAGAAGGAGGAGTTGGCGAAGCTCCGCATCGAGCACCTGGCTGCTTTCAAGGTACGTAATGCGGCCGTGGAATAGATGATGAAGGCTCGCGTCGAGAAATCCCGTGTCATGGACAGAATGAAGAAGATGGCAGAGAAGACGCGCAAGGAGATGGAGGTCGTGGAGGCGATGAAGAAGCAGTTACGACTCCTCGACCAGCAACCCTTCATGTACTAGTAGAGAGCAGCGCTCCAGACTTGTGTGTCCGTCTAACTTCTTTTTTGGGGGTGATAATATTCCTTCTTCTTTTGCTCCTGTGTAATTGTGTTTATTATTTTGCTTCGGGTGTTTCGCCGCACGTGTCACGTTCTCTGCGAGGCATGAATAGAACAATGCTAACGATGAGTGGCGTTGTGGGCTCAATGACTAGCAAATTAGATCATGTTTCGTGCTCCTCCGTCGTACTAGTACTCCGGTGGAAAACTTGAGTATACCGCACGTTTCTTTGCTCCTCCTCAGGTCATCTGCAACATTTATATGAGCAGTCAAATCACAAGGCCCCGCCTTCCAGCAGTAATGAGCCGTAAAATCACAAAGGCCCTCGCCTCTCGTGAAACCGACCAAGCGAGACTGCCCCGCCCTCTAGCCTTCTAAAAATGTATACTTTTGTACAATAGTAGTATCGATGGATTGCGCCATGGAGAAAAACTAACTTTTGTACGAGGCTTCTGCCAAAGAGCCAATTGTCTGACTTTCTTGGACGCGACATAGACCTTCCAGGCAGCTTGCCCCGCGGCGCGCTTCTCTTCCTCGGCCTTCTTCTCCGCCTCTATTTTGGCGTGCTCTACCGGAGGCAAAGCCCCCCACAAGGCGACATCCATTTCTTTCCAAAGCTCCTCAAGGGTGGGGGACTCAACGGGCGGTGCGGCGTTCTCCTTGTAGCGGGGAGCCGACGCGTCCTCCGACACGCGTGCTGGCAAGATCGGGAACGCTGACGCGTCCACCTTGACGTGTCACGGCGAGGAGTGGAACACCGACGTGTCCTCCTCGACTAGTGGCGGCGAGGAACGGAACAACAACGCGTGACCGTCCGCGTGGTGCAGCGAGGGGCGCCTAGGGTTTGGGAGGAGCGGTGCCATGGTGGTCGACGTGAGAGGGAGGGGGAGGAGATAGCAATGAGCGTGAGCATTCTTCCGAATGTCGTGGGAGGCGCAGTATTTATAGTGAGCAATGGTACACCTACGTAAGATATGGACTGAGCTGCACTAACTTAACTGCAGGTCCAGTTGCGTCATTGACATGTGGGCCAGACCCCTGTTGGGCCCATATGTCAGTGACCCAATGCACCTGCAGTTAAGTAACTGAAGCAACATCCCGTAAGATATGTTGCGTGATTAACATAACAGCTACGTGGGCATATTTGTTGGAGTAAATTACGGGGGAGGGAAGGGGTGGAAACATTGCTGGTCACAACAGATTGGACGAGCACGGGGGGAGGAGAGTCATGCATGTTGATTTTTTCCACATGGGGTGAAGTGGTGGGACCGCCGGAGGGAGGAGAGTCCAGCAGGCATATTGTTTTCACACATGGAGAGGAAAAGATTTGGAGACGAACGGGCTTCCTGCAGGTATGGGGAACGGTGCATAATAAGTCATCTTGCATGCCGGGCTAGGTATAGTCTCAAGTCATTAAAAACATACACGCCCCACACATGTTCATATTTCAATGTGCACTAAATTATTCCATGCGATGATTAAGGCTGGCCATAATGGTGGTATCTTAGCTATATCATGCACACGGGAATAGCAAACATGATGATGTGGCAAAGAATTAAAGAAGAGAGGGGGGTTAGAGTAACTAGTGTTCATGCATGCATGCATGAATGGCGATAATGCATTGGTAAACATATTTTTTGTGAAGAACGACAGCATTAGTTGAGTACTTTTGCAGACTACAAAAACTATTCCACCACCTCTATCTTGCTAAGAGTAGGTGAAAATTTTGAATCAAGCCCTGTAAACTAGAAAGGAGGTAGCAGTACTCTAATAGCTAACCTTGTTGTGATGACTAGATAGGACATGGCACGCACCTGGACGGAGGAACTAGTCTGCATTGTGCATTTAAGTTTCGTCTGAAGTCAATGTACCTCTACTTTGACAAAACTAATAGAAAAATGTATCAACATTCACAATGTCAAATCAATATTTTTATACTCATTATAAAATGTAGTAATTTTTTTGAGAATATAAAATGTAGTTCTTATACTCATTATAATCAACATTGTAGATATTGATATTTTTAGTATAAATTTGGTCAAACACTTTGCAAACGGTCGACGGAAGTAAAAATGACTAGAGGGAGTATCATGCATGCGGAGTAGGCAAAACAAATTGCTCATTTATAGCCGGTCGAAGTCTCAAAGGGTGCGATCGCGCGAGGGAGGCGAAGGTCGTGGGAGGCGCGACGGTTGACGGAATTAAGTGAAGTTACATCCACGCGCCGGCATGGCGTGTGAACAGGCAGAAGCTATAACGTCAGGCCTACGATATGGGTCTAGTGGACATGACATCTAGTGGGTGCTGCATAGTACTCGAGAACTCTTTGGGGGCTTGCAGCCGTTTATCCATCGGGCAAGCCAACAACCCCACGCCGTTTGCGCGCCCTACTCGTCCCCGTCTTCTACTAGTACAGTACCTTACAACAGTTCGCTCCCAGTTGTCCCGTCCTTTCACATTACACCAGTTCAACTTCTCCTAACACTCCTCCAAAATCCATGGCCTCCCAAATCCCCATGGTCGCCGATGAGTACCAGGTTAGAGCCATCACCGGGATGAGTTCATCATCATCTACACACGTGGATCCGCGACGGTGAAAGCATGCCTTGCTCACTTCCTACACATGTTCAACAGTTCAAAGGATGAGTGGGTCGCTGGGCTAGATGTTGAGTACACCACAGTCCTGGAAACAGAGAAGATTCTAAAGGAGGCAGAGAAGAAAAAGCCCGCTGTGATCCAGGTTTGCGTACATAACGTGTGCTTGGTATACCACATATGCCATGCCGACGTTGAGTGCCAGGATTTTAAGAACTTCCTCAAGGATGAAGGAGTGAGATTCTTTACTGTAGACTTTGGGAAAGACATCGATGTCCTGGGTCGGATAGGCCTCGTTGTAGGCCAACCCTTCGATCTCTAGAAGGCAAGCCTGGTGTCCTCCTCTCAGCCTTCAATCCTAACCCTGGCAGCAGCCATGATTGATCCTTCGTATGCTAAACTAAAGAAACCTCACCACGAGTTTCATCATGCATGGGAGTCGAAGACATTAGATGAAGATCACATCCTATATGCAGCAATGGATGCCTACCTTTGTTTAAATATCTACAAGGGTTAGATGAAGAAGCGGAGCCCAGTGTCCGATTCAAGCAAAGAAGCATCGACGAAGAGGAAGGGGAAGAGGGACGAGGACGAAGTTGAGGACATGGATCAGACTCCGAGTAAGGTGGCAGTGCCGTCGCTCATGCTGGTTCTACTGCAGTGTCAAGCGGACTAGTTGCTTAGTTTATTTTTAGGGGTGTGATGTGCTGAGCCACCAGCAGAACTATGTTTATGTTCTTTCTCATTATTTGAACTTTATGTTCTTTCTCATTATTTGAACTCTTTAGTACGTACAGTAGTACTAGTACTATGTCTTACTACTGTTCTTCTTGCAGTTGGTACTACTGCTCGTATCTTCGTGCTCCTACTGTACTTAATACATTCGTACTAGTAGTATAATTTGGGTCAGTCGATTTGTGAAAGAAGTTCGACGGAGCGAAGGAAGAAGACGGCAGAGAAGCTACCCCAGTATCTATATTAGGGTGGCAGGGTGCCCATGATCTATCTTATGAGTGTTGGGTGTGGAATGGAGTTCGCCGAAAAAATGGATCGTGCCCGGGGTTAAACGGATGGCGGGGGTGGGGGGAGCATGGCGTTGCCAGGCGGTTCAGGGGAGGACGGGGTGGCGGCGGCAGGCGGTTAGGCGTGTGGCGGGCTGAGAAGATGAACTGTGCATCAATTTCGGAGGTTGAAGAAGCCCTTCTAGCCATCCATGTTACATCAAACGGCTCACAAGAGTCGACTGACCCAAATTGCTCCTTCAGATTGTAGGATCCACGTGGCATTCAAGGTCTCGAAGGTAGATTATGCGTCCGCACCCGGTTTGCAGGCTCGGTGCGGGCGCGACCGGCTTCCGCCGCGACAGCCCCCATGCGCGCCTCCTCCGCGCGAGCGAAGACGACAATGACACGCTAGTTCCTCCTTGCCGGCGTGCTGGAGCACGCGCTCGTCCTCCTCATGCTGCGTGCATAGACGCGGCTCCACCAACTGTTCGTGTGCTTGGTAGTGCGGCGACATCACGAGGAGGGACTGCAGACGACGTGTGCGGGCGAGCCTTCGGCTTCATGGCACAAGGATGGCGGCGACACGGCGGTGATGGGCGAGAAATTGTTGGCCAGAGAAGGCGGGCACCGGCATGCATAACGGCAGCGGCATATTGATGAGTGCGCGTATGGGAGCTTAGTTTAGTTTTATATAGGGTTGGTCAAACTTAAAGAAAACCGTACTAGTACACGTAAACATTGGACCGAGGCAGCGCTTATATTAGTTACCACAGCCACGATACGAAATCCTGTGCAAGCGTGTGAACCGCGGCCACGCGGTCGGTCGAACGGTGTGTCACCGTGTCGCGCTCGAAGGACATCCACCGAACTTTTTTGTGTGTGTGAAAACAATCCCCGAATATTATTCAACTTTTTTTTTCCTTGCAAAATTCTTGACCCTACAATATTTCCATATATTTGAATTTAGCTCCAGTTCGTGTTTATTTGGATTTGGACGTTTTAGGTGCGCCCTAGTTTTTTTTAATACTAATTTTGTGTGTGTGACTAAGAGAGAACGTGTGTATGTTTCCATACGTGTGTTGTGGCGGAAGGGTAATGTGGAGACGGTGTGCGTGTGATAGAGACATAGAGAGGTATGAATGTGCAAATGATCATGCATGAGTGAGACATAGACAGATGCCAATACATTGTGTATACATCAGAGAACGGTCTTCTATTTTACTTGTGTGTGTGAGAGAGAGAGAGGAGCATCCGTAACACAACAACCATCTCTCCCGATTCGTCTGTCTCTCGCACGATCGCATGTAACACATGCATCAACGCACATATTATGACACCCTCACCCGGTCCCTGCCCACCTCAAGGGCACGCACATCGCTCTCTATCTTGCACGCACAATCTCTTCGTGAAAACCCTGTTTAGCATGTAGCTTTCCGTCACATACACACACATTTCTCTCCATAGCACTACAAAACAAAGACACCCGTGACATTTTGGGCCGAACGAATTTTTTTTCTGTCATACATATGACACTTCTATGATGATAATTGTGAGAAAACCCGGTATCATCATAGATGTGGTGGGCTCCTACTTCTATGACAAAAAATCATGACAGAAAATGGGCTTTTCGTCCTGGGCGGGCCGGAGACGCAGCTGCATGACATTCTTTGGGCCGTCCATGATGGAAAAAACCGTGGTAGAAGCAAGGGGGAGGAAAATTTCGGGGAGTTGCCGGTTACGGTGGGAGAGCGATGCGCGTTTCTCTCGTACAGGTACGCGCGTGTGTGCGAGGCGTTGACTCTAATTGAAGCCGAGCGAGGCGTTGGGCTCTAACTGAACCCGAGCGATTGCACTGCAGGCTACGCGTTACTGAACCCGAGCGATCGATCGATGGCTGTTAACTGAACCCGATGGAGCGATTCCTTCGCTACTGCTGCTTACTGAAGCCGATCGATGCTGCCTCTCGGATGAACAGTGAGTGTTGCAGGAGGGGGGGGGGGTTGGATGAACAGTGAGCGATGGCATTGCCTCTGGATGAACAGGAACTCGTGGTGCGGAGGGCTAGATGAATAGTAGACGGTGGAGGTGTGGCCGTGGAGGGGTGGTCGAACAGGACCCTGTGGTGTGGAGGGCTGGATGAACAGTAGACGGTGGAGGGGTGCCCATGGAGGGGTGGTTGAACAGTAGCCGATGGAGTAGCGCGCGGTGGAGACTGGATGAACAGGAGCCCATGGAGGCTGGAGGAGGTCGACGGTAGCCCGTGGAGGTTGGAGGAGGTCGACGATGGAGATGAACAGTATCCTGTGGAGTCCCGTTTTGTGGTACGCCACACCCCTCCCCCCCATTTCGACCGTAGCGCTCCAACACAAGTCCGTTTCGTCCGTTTTGCGGTACGCCACACCCCTCCCGATCAACAAGACCCCCGTTTCAACCGTAGCGCTCCAACACAAGTCTGTTTCGTCCGTTTTGCGGTACGCCACACCCCTCCCGATCAACAGGACCCCCGTTTCAACCGTAGGAGGTCCGTTTCCTCCGTTTTGCGATACGCCAGGCCCCTCCCGATCAACAGGACCCTGTTTAGAACGTGGCCGGTCGAACACAAGGCCGTTTCCTCCGTTGTGCGGTACGCCAGGCCTCGTTTCCATCGCCTATTCCGTCCAAGCCCTCCCGATGAACATGACCACACATTCCGTTCCGACCCAGCCGGTTGGCTCCCACGCGTTCCGTTGCCTCCCGATGAACACGATGCATTCCGTTGCCTCCCCATGAACACGACGGCGACGCTGTTTCTCCGTTCCGACCCAGCCATGTACGTATGCGCGAGTAGGCGTTCGAGACCCTGCCCATATATACGTATGTGGCCGTATTTTCTTTCTTGCACCCTCGCCGCTATACGTACGTGTACATGCTACGTGCGCGCCTCTACTACGACACGTGCGCGCCTCTACTACGACACGTGCGTGCCTCTACATCGACCAGTATGTACGCACACGTTCGCGACCAGAATGACAACGATAAATACGCTTTGACCAGGTGGGTCCCGACTGTCAGGCTCTTCCTTGCCTGCGAAGATGTAGCTGGTGGGTCCCAGCAGTCAGGGGGGCGAATCTTTTTTTTTTGCCCGGACGCACTTCCTTGCGTGCGAAGATGTAGCTGGTGGGTCCCAGTAGTCAGGGGCGAATCGTTTTTTTGCGAAATACGGTTGCCCGTCCGGTGGATCCCTGCTGTCGGGTGGAGGAATCATTATTTTGCACGTAATAAGGAGGCACTTCCTTGCGGCGGCCGTGAACCCAGCTGTCAGCCTCTCCACGTACAGTCCACGTTCGATGGAAGTCATTCCCTGACCAAGTTGACCACGCCGCGCCGAGAGCACCACGGCGGTGGACGACGGCGAGGCGTAGGAAGGGGACGACTCGGAGCCGGGGAAGACGCAGCATTGGATGCCCACGCAAAGAGGAGTACGAGGATTCACTGGTTCGGCTGCGGTGTGAGGCTGCTGTCGCCGCAGAATAACAGGGTGTGTGGGTGAGTAGAGAGATGGCCTGGACAGCGGTGGGAGTAGTAGGGGCGGTGAGGCCTCCGCGGCATCACAGCCGGCCACGGGAGGCAGGAGCACGCGGCACGGCCGGCGCTAGTTTGGGCGGCTGGAGCAAGAAGACCAGAGGTTGAAGAAGCACTACAGCTGTTGGATTTACATCGTACGGTAACAGGAGCTAGAATCGTTCATATTGACTAAGTTGACAAAGCCCTCCGTCCCCGTCAACTTGGTAGGCCCACAAGTCAGCCTCCCACTATGCTTGTTCCAGCTGGCAGGGGGAGTATTCATTTTTTTTGTGCGTAATAAGGAGGCACTTCCTTGCGTGCGAAGATAGCTGGTGGGTCCAACATGTCAGCTGGGGGCACTTTTTTCGCGAAATACAGAGGCCCTTCCAGTGGGTCCTAGATGTCAGGTGGAGGAATAATTATTTTGCGCGTAATAATTAGGCACTTCCTTGCTGCGGCCATGGACCCAGCTGTCAGCCTCTCCACGTACAGTCCACGTCCGATGGAAGCCGTTCCTTGACCACGTTGACCACGCCGCGCTGAGAGCACTAGGGCGATGGACGACGGCGAGGCCTAGGAAGGGAACGACACGGAGGCAGGGAAGACTTGGCAGTTGTTTCCCATGCGGAGGGAATTACGACTGTATGAGGGTTTACTGGTTCGTCTGCCCTCGCCGGAAAATAACAGCAGGTGTGGCCGTGTGGGTGAGTAGAGGGATGGCTGGGCTAGCGATGGCAGTACGATGGGGTGGTGAGGCCTGCGCGGCAGCACAGCCGGCCGCGGGAAGGAGGGAGCAGGCAGTCCCGCCGGCACTTGTTTGAGCGGCGGGAGCAGGAAGAGCAGAGATTGAAGAAGCACGACGGCCGTTGGATGGACATCGTACGGTCACTAGAGCTAGAATCGTTCATATTGACTAAGTTGACAAAGCCCTCTATCCCCGTCAACTTAGTAGGCCCACAAGTCAGCCTCCCACCATGGTGGGTCCCAGCTAGCAGGGGGAGTATTAATTTTTCTGTGCGTAATAAGGAGGCACTTCCGGTGGGTCTGAGCTAACAGCGGGGGGAACGTTTTTTTCGTGAAATACGGTGGTCCATCCGGTGGGTCCCAGCAGTCAGGGGCAAATGTTTTTTTCGCGAAATACGGTGGCCCGTCCGGTTGGTCACAACAGTCAGGGGGGAAACCTTTTTTCCGCGAAATACTGGTGGCCTGTCCGGTGGGTCCCTTCTGTCAGGTGGAGGAATAGTTATTTTGCGCGTAATAAGGAGGCACTTCCTTGCGGCTGCCGTGGACCCAGCTGTCAGCCTCTCACGTACAGTACTCTTCCGATGGAAGTCGGTCGTTGACCACATTGACCACGCCGTGCCGAGAGCACTAGGGCGGTGGACGACGGCGAGGCCTAGGAAGGGGACGACGCGGAGCCGGGGAAGACGCGGCAGTGGATACCCACGCGGAGAGGAGTACGAGGGTTCACTGGTTCGGCTGCGGTGTGAGGCTGCCGTCGCCACAGAATAACAGGGGGAGTGGGTGAGTGGAGGGATGGCTTGGCCAGCGGTGGGAGTAGTATGGGGACGGCGAGGCCTCCGCGGCAGCACAGCCGGTCACGGGAGGCAGGAGCATGCGGCACGACCGGCACTGCTTTGGGCGGCTGGGGCAAGAAGACCAGAGGTTGAAGAAGCACTACGGCCTTTGGATGGACATCGTTGACCACACCGCGCCGAGAGCACCAGGGCGGTGGACGATGGCGAGGCCTACGAAGGGAACGACATGGAGCCGGCGAAGACACGACAGTGGCTGCCCACGCAGTGGAGAGTACAAGGGTTGACTGGTTCGGCTGCCGTCGCCAGAAAATAACAGGAGGTGTGGGTGAGTAGAGGGATAGACAGGCCAGGGATGCGAGTATGATGGGGCTGTGAGGCCTGCCCGGCAGCACTGCCGGCCACAGGAGGCGGAAGCAGGCGGTTCCGACGGCGCTGGTTTGGGCGGCTGGGGCAGGAAGATCAGAGACTGAAGAAGCACGATTGCCGTTAGATTGACATCTAACGGTCTGACGCTGGTAGAGTCGATTGTTGACTAAGTTTCTTTTCTAAGAAACCTTGTGTACGCATGAACTTAGTAGGCCCACAAGTCAGCCTCCAAATCTGTGGCAGACAACATAAAGCCCATTTGCTATTTTTTACAATTTGCAGCCCATTTGCTATTTTTTATAATTTGCAGCCCATTTGCTAATTCTTAAGTAATTGATTACAGCCCATTTTCTGCCCAGGACCACGGTCAAAAAGTTCAACCTTATTTTGCATATTTCGGTGGAGTCCAAACTATTGTAATCCCGAAACGATAAACATTTTTTAAGAACTTATTGATTTGCCAAAAAAATCGTTTTGTTTTTGTAAGCAAATAAGACGTGGGACAATTGAGTTGGTTTAAGGGAAATCCAGTGGTAAAAAAATCAGCGCTGGGTGGGAAAAAACAACAAAAATAAGGATGTAAATATGAAAAGGGAATTTTATGTGTTTTCAATATAATGATACGTGTATATGAACTAGTAAAACTATAGGTAGAGATTAGAAAACGGATGTAGGACATGCGTTTCAAGAGGAAAATAGAACTGGGTTGTGTGTTTGATTCAGTAACAAAACTGCCTGCGGATGTTGTAAGACAAAATATAACTAATGCTGGTGGGCCAGAGGCCAGTAGATACCTGCTGGATCTTTGTGCCCCGTTGTCGTCATGGGTTGGGCCTGTTAAAAACAAAACCAACCCTGGTTAGTCTACAGCCCAGTTGAAACTTGCTCGACCTGAAAAAACAATATACGTGCTCAATAAACTAGAGAATTCTGCAAGCACAGACTGATAACTGGGATGCAGCAGGGATATTGTTTTTTCATCATGATGATAAGTGCATGCACTTGTTTTGAAAAAACTGGAGAACTGGGAATTCGAACGACAGGTGCCTATGCTACCCATCAAATAAAAATCAGGTACCTGAAAATTCGTTTTGAAATAAATGATTCAGCTTTATATCCACGTCGACCCTCAGCATGATGGTTGGAAGCAAATGCAAGTTCATACCAAAAGATCGTTAACAACAATACCAACTTGCAGATGACAAGGTAGTACAACTACCAATACCAAACTACTCCTAGCCCTAGTGTTCGTCTGGTAGAAAATCTTGCAGAGGACCAGCTCCCGCTCCGTCTCTTGCTCCAGGTCCCCGATGTGGTACTGGTGCATCACCCAGTTGGTCCTCTGCTGGTCGAAGTTCTTGTTGGTGTGCAGCACTAGAACCTTTTTTGCTGCCCGTCTGCCGGCCGTTGACCATCACAGGAAAGGCATTGCCGGTCTTGTGCCACATCGCGTGCATGCCGCACTCCGACTGTATCTTGCGACGTGTCCACGTGCCCCTTTTGAACGCCCTGGAATTGCGCTGGAAGAAATGGTTCCTTAGGCCACTCAGTGTGATACCTGCAGTATTGTGGAATACAGGTTTTAGTGTACCCAGTTGGCATTTTCATAACATCTTTGGCATGTTGCAGTCACTTGTTTCACTTTTTATTAACTGTCAAATTGTAATTGTTTCACCAGGTCTACGTCTAAAAAGAAAAATAGAGCTATAAACAAAGGAATATGTTTGTGCAAGTAGACGGACGATCGGTGTCTTACCTGGAAGTTTCTCAGGTTGGGTGTAGCATATGCCGTGCTCACTGTCGATGGTTGGTATGAACAAATCGATAAGAGACTGAAATCTCGCGCTGTCAACACTGACTTTGGCCTCAAGGTGCTCGATCAGCTCCTGATCCGTGGGATCGAACTTGACGCCAGCCGGCAGCACCGACCAATCCTTCTTCGACTTGCATCGGTAATCCCAGTTATATGGTACTCAATGTATGACCAATCGACTGTTTTAAGTGAATGATGAAAGATTTCGACAGAGTAAAAACTCACGCTTCTTCGACAATTGTACGAGAGTAATTGCCATGCCATTTTGCAAGGGCGCTTGTAAAAACTCTAAACTCTATTCTCCTCTTATTTAATGGATGAGGCAAATCTTTTGCCTCCGTTTCAAAAAAAAAAGATTTCGACAGATAAGTGGTACTCCAAATCTGAAGTCCGGAATACCCGAACACACCGCCGGGATTCTTGTGTCACCTCACGCGCAGCGTGTTGTCACGTCAATTCAATGTGTGGACATGATGAATAATTTGACCGACGTATACTAGTACTGCTACTGTACTACTTACTAGTCGTATTTAGTGTCACAATTTATACATAGGTTTAACTAACAAGTATGCACTTGAAGCCTAACTGATATATATGTATATATATGGCTTCTACACAGCATCTCCACAATCATTATCAGTAAATCCTACGTAGGTGAGTTAGGATGCACTTGATCCCAGGAAGGTATCTATCCTTCAAACCAGAGGAGTGCTTCAAACTAACAATAGTACATAATATCCAACAAAAGAGGGTCGTGCTACAGCAGCCAAATACATGGCTCAGTCTAGATATCAACACGAATCAAGTTGTGCATATTTGTTGTTGGCATGAACCACATTGCCGCATGTCGGGTTTGCAAAAGCCATCCATCGCATGGAAGCTTGATGCCTTTCACACACTGAAGATTACCTGGCAAAAAGCTGTGTTGACGAATCTCTGGATATGGTGATTCATGAAACCCATGGTATGATGTGTAAACACAGCCCCCCCTCACGAATGGAAGTTGCATAGCACAGTAATCATCGCCGGTGATATGATCCATGATTGGTTGCATGATCGGATAATTGAACCCGAGGAACAAGGAGTGGTTGCCGAGGCTATAAACCAGCCTCCAGTTGAATACGCCTGGCCCAACGGAGCTGGGATATTCTCCAACACGAAGCAGCCATAGCCATCAATGTCACGAATGCCCCACGCATTGTACTGCATGTGGTTTGATGTAATGGTTTGGTCAATTTGGTATGTGCGAATGAGCATCAAATGACCGCCGTCAGCTGAACGAGCGATAAACCAGCACCCATCAGCTGGTATGATTCCAGTTCCTGGAATCATGAGGGCCAGCGCATTTGCGTCTGCTGCAACAATTCAAATTGGAGACCAAAAAGGACAAAAATAAACAATCATGTTCAGAGTATGTGTGGAATTAAGATTATTATAACAGTGACACATATCATAGACAGAGAATTGCAATGCCGTGGTCATAATCATACCCCAAGTTAAAAAAAATAAGCCAATGGCTTTCATATTCTAGCAACATGTCATGGTTCAAACATCATGTAACAATGAGAGGAAAACAAATATGACATCACCTACTCATATTCTACCATAGCACTTACTACTACTATTCTCATATCAACTCTAAGCAATAACATGCGTTGTTATAAAAATCTAGTAAACGAGAGTAACATATATCAATCATGATGTTATGCTCATAATATGTATTCTAACAATCATTAGATGCCAATTGTTCTCATATCAACTCTAACAATAACATGTGTGGTCATAAAAATCTAGGAAATGAGAGGAACATATAGCAATGATGTGGTTATAGACATGCTATGCATTCTAAATTTG
Organism: Triticum timopheevii; assembly: GCA_963921465.1. Taxonomy (NCBI): domain Eukaryota; kingdom Viridiplantae; phylum Streptophyta; class Magnoliopsida; order Poales; family Poaceae; genus Triticum; species Triticum timopheevii. The sequence continues at coordinate 310,776,013 of OY997262.1, read as the reverse complement.
TAACAAATGAACAGGCAGTCGTATTCATAAGGTAAAGATGAGATGAGATAGAACAATTACACGACGATAGATTCCACCAGTATAGGCAGCCAATATGTGCGTCGACCGCGTAAACAATGCCATCATGCACTATAGCATCAGACAGAAATGTTGCCTCAACAGGATTGATGATGAGCCATAACCATGTATGGCGACCGGATTCCAGATAGACTAATCCCATGTTGAACAAGGTAATGCGATTGTAATCCATGTAGTCTTCTGATGGTGTGGGCACTTTGCAGATTACAACTTTCTGCAAATAGAGGTCGAGCCAAAAGCTTGACGCGTCTCACGCGTAGTAGGCAGGAGTGTCCGGCGGGCCGCGAGGCTCGATGTCGGCAGTATCCAACAATGGAAGGGTGATCTCTCGCTGGGTGTAGATATCCACGAGACGCCACGGACTACCGGTGTGGTGGATGAGGACGATCCAGTTGGCCTTCATGCCCGCCCAGTAGTGGCCACGCATGAAGGACAGGTGGACGGGTAGTGGTAGCATGTTGAGGGGCACCACGGCAACCTCCGTAGGATCGTTAAGTCGGTGTCTGGGCCACTTGTGAGGATCGGGCATCAGCAAGCAGGGTGTCTTGAAAAGAGCCGGCCGGTTGCAGACGAGTAGACGGTACAAAGACACCGAGCATGCGGCCAGACGGACGGTGCTGAGTAGGTCCATACGACTACAGATCTGCTCCAAGAGAACATCGGGGCAGGAATTCCAATCGTGGCTCTGCGTGTCAGTCGGTTCTGCCATTGGGGTTTTTGGTGCCTGTGAGCCAGCGGGGAAGTGGATTCGGGCGAGCGAGCGAAGAAGCTTCTCCTCGTGTGGCCGAGCAGTGAGCAGGGGGATATGGTACGCGCGAGCTACCAAGGAAGATGGCGCGGGCGGGCGAGCAGTGAGCGGGGGTAAATGGTGTGCGGCCGACGATGGGGAAGTGAGGAGGAAGAAGAAGAGAGGAGGAAGAAGAGTGGAAGACGGGGAAGAAAGTGCATTAAATCTCAATTCTACTAGTACTACTACCAGGATATAGGCACTGTCCTCCGGAGTGTAAATAGTTACACCGATGACATGTGGGTCTACCACAAGAGGGCCCATATGTCAGTTAATGGAGGACACAGGTGCGTAGGCGTATTTGCCGAAGCGTGGTCTACTGGCAAACATGATGGCAGTACTGGGTAAGGCTGATTTAGTAACACCAACATATTGGTTCAGCTTATTAATTACGTGTCCCATCTACTGCATCGTGTATTGTCACTTCACTGCGAAGACTAGTTGAATAGTTCTCTCTGACCGAGATGGGGAATGATGGATCGCGAGGATTTCCTTTCTACAGTATCCCTATGCCTCTACGCTCACTTCACTCATTTTGCTCCGTACCTAGTCACTTGTTGAAATCTGAAGAAAGACAAATACTCCGTATTTGGGAACAGAGGGAGGCTTTTACTCCGTACTGGAGTATTTGGGAACAGAGGGAGTATCACCATGTGGAGGGAACATAGGAAGTTTGAAATATGAACATGTCAATGGGAGGGAGTAAGCCCCATGCATGCATGCATGCATGCAACATGTAACACTCACACGTACTCCACATGGACGCACGCAACACTCAACACCCATGCGGCACACAGCACACGATGCAACACACACGCTCACGCTCAAGTGCTCAACCGACTCCCTACGTCCGTGAAAGACTGTACATTTAGAGATTTACACATTGACCAGGGTATAATTAACGCCCAAAAGTAGCAGACTTATGTGTGCATGCGACCATTGAGATAAGAAGATTAAATGAAGGCCGTTGCATGCTGTAATTAAGGATAGACATGTAGCCTATACCTACAGCACAAGTTGGTGCATTAGTCAATTAATATCGATTTAGATTAAAGGCTAAATGCATTGGAAGTGTAGATGTACATCATGTACTACTACACTCTTTGTTTTATAGCCGATGTACACTCTTTGTTGGAAGGCCGAGGGAGGACACGTGCATGCACTCACATACACAGCCAGGGCGGTTCGGGCGCAAGGGTTGGACTCGTGTGGTGCCTGAGTAAAGTTTTGTTTAACTGATTTCTTTGCTCCGCCAACTGACAGGTGGGACCCAGAAACCAGGTGACAATTTAACCAGTCAACAAAGTGCCACGTCGATGATGTGGCCGGTCAGTAGGGTGCAATATGGTGCTCTACGATGAGCTAGTGATCGTATAATCGATGCAAAACTATATATAGTGACCGTAAAGAGCGTATTGTTACATACGTTGACCGCCAGTGTATTTTTCTCGTTTCAAATTAAGCCATATTAATCGGAAAGGACGCAGTATGGACTACTACTAGTGCTAGTACTGCTTTGACGTGTCCCATCAACTCGCCGAACGAGGAGAAGCTTTCTTACTACGCCTCTCCCTCGCCCACGCGCGTGGTGGTTCGCAGGACGAGGAGAGGGTTTGGACTACAGCACCCTCTCCCTCTTCCTCTCCCTCGCCCTCGCCCTCGCCCTCGCGGTGGACGTGCAGCAGTTCAATCGGTGTCAGATTGCCAGACGCATATTGTACTGTAGTATCATCATTGTTGGACCTTCCGAAGAGGCGAAGAGGCAAGTGCAAGGTTCACACGAGTACGAACTGTTGAACCTCCCGAAGAGGCAAAGAGCCAAGTGCAAGGTTTTATAGGAGTTGTCGTCCTAGTAGGAGTGTAATTCAACTATAGAGAACGATGCTACTCTATGATGCCGCCACGTCACATATATCCAAAGCTGTGCCACCTTTTTTTTCTCAAAGAGCGTGTTGGAGCCCGTGCAACAACCACACAAGTTGCACGTACACATAACACATTTACTAGTAATAAATTCTAAAGGACAAATGCCAGTATGCCACACAAGTTCATCTCCAATTCATGTGATAAATTTGTGCACGACTAGTCTACATATATTCACAGCGCTACTGTTCACAATTACCGTACTCCACTTACACATTATAGATGGGCTACATGCATGTCCTCCTCCAGGATCCAGTACCAGGTGTTCTTAATGGATGGCATGATCCATAGCGGTGGGCAACGGGAATCATTGTCGCAGCTTTCTAGTCCGGTTCCATACGATGGAGACTCATCCAAGCTGAAGCGGCATAAATCAGGGATAGCGTGTCCCAGCATGTCGTTCATCTGGCGGTGCACAATGAAGACACAACCATGCTTCATGAACGGCAGGCCTTCCATGTCGTGCACGGAAGGTGGCATCCGCTTCACAATGGGCTAGCTATCCCCAATGAAAAGCGAGTACTCTCCAAGAGTGTTCCTCGGCACCCACGTAGCATCACGGGGGTCGAACTCGGCGCTGTTCATCTAGTACACGCGGCATCCCAGACCAGGACACATGGTGACGTACATAGTCAAGGTCCATGCATAAGAATGTTGTGCTCAAATATGGCGGTCAGTAATACTGTGCAGCAAATAGTACTACTCCGGTATAGAGGAAGTAAAATAACCGGCTTATTATACATAGCCACTCTTGGCTACATGGATGAGATAGTAAGACATGGAAAAACAAAAATGGTGGCAGCTAGTGGGTTCAAGTCTTCAAGGGCCCAGCTAGCTATACGCGTCCTCCAAGGTAAAAAGTACTCCTACTAGTATTACTAAGTGTACTACTAGTACAACAATGAAATAGAAGGCGAGAGGGTTAAAAAATGGAATACCTGGTGTCGGTGTCAAAACCGGCGGATCTCGGGCAGGTGGTCCCGAACTGTGCGTCTAGGCGGATGGTAACAGGAGACAAGGGACACGATGTTTTTACCCAGGTTTGGGCCCTCTCGATGGAGGTAAAACCCTACTCCTGCTTGATTAATATTGATGATATGGGTAGTACAAGAGTGGATCTACCACGAGATCAAGGAGGCTAAACCCTAGAAGCTAGCCTATGGTATGATTGTTGTAATGGTTGTTCGTCCTACGGACTAAAACCCTCCGGTTTATATAGACACCGGAGAGGGCTAGGGTTACACAGAGTCGGTTACAATGGTAGGAGATCTACATATCTGTATTGCCAAGCTTGCCTTCCACGCCAAGGAAAGTCCCATCCGGACACGGGACGAAGTCTTCAATCTCGTATCTTCATAGTCTTGGAGTCCGGCCGATGATGATAGTCCGGCTATCTGGACACCCCCTAGTCCAGGACTCCCTCAGTAGCCCCCGAACCAGGCTTCAATGACGGCGAGTCCGGCGTGTATATTGTCTTCGGCGTTGCAAGGCGGGTTCTCCTCCAAATTCCATGCGCTTGCCGAATAGTGTCCGGCTTCCTTACAGATGTTGCGCTCCTTGGCTTCCATGCCCAATAATGGCCCTCTTCCACGTGTCGCATGAATGCGAAAGGCCAGGGTATTTTTATATTTTACCCCCTAGCTGCGCAAATAATCTGCCTATAAGAGAGGCAAGAATCCAGATCCAAATCACACCATCTTCCTTCCGCGAGTACTCATCGGAGCGCTTCTGACCAAAAATCCATTCTATCATGGACCATCGACGCGGCTCCTCCTCTCGCGCTCCTAGCCCTCAGCCAGGAGATTGGAGGAGATGTTCAGTTCCGCACAACGAGCTGGTGACGCTCCAAGCGGAGGGATACCTTCCTCTGGCCTTTATGGTCCCGGTTCGAGCCGGGCTGGCCACCTACAAAGGTGGAAAGCAAGCGGAGGCCACCCCTAGTCCCTCCAAAGGAGAGCGGGTGTGCTTCGTCCCTTATCTAATAAGGGGGCTCGGATTTCCCATACACCCGTTTCTCCAGGGGCTTCTGGAGTTCTATGGACTCCAGCTTCATCACCTCACGCCCGCCTCTATTCTGCACATCGCGGGTTTCGTAGCTCTTTGCGAGCTGTTCCCGGGCATCGAGCCCCATTTTGCACTGTGGAAGAGACTATTTTGCCTCGTACCCTGTTCTCACGAGGGGTCAATATATCAAGTGGGCAGAGCCGAAATATGGCGCATCGCCGGGACCGGATATCTATCCGGAACCCCAAAGAAGGCGTCCGAAGACTGGCCTTCGGAATGGTTTTATGTGGAAGATGCTCCACTGTCGGACCCAATGCGTATCGGCCTCTCGGAGTTCACCAAGGCTCCTCTGAAGAAACGCCTAAGTTGGCGCCCGCGGAGCCTTCAACAGGAGGAAGACAGGAGCGTCCATTATTTGAGGGGCCGGATTAGGTTACTGGCCCATTCCGGATTGACCATGATTGGAGTCATGGCCACATGCATTATGCGAGGGGTGCAGCCGCTCCAATATAGGGGCCACCCCATGTGGGACTTCAACGGAGAGAATGATGCCACCCGTCATGGCCGTAAGGGGCCGGGATCGGCCACAGATCTGGTGAAGATTCTGTCCGGCCTGTACAAGGGGGAGAAGGAGGACTTCCTCCAGACGAGCCCATTGAATGGGTTCTCCATGAATAACCCTCGGAGCTGGGTAAGCGGACGTTTATTTATCCAACCCATGCTTTCAAAGTTAAGTACCTTACTTTATGATTTTGACACAGGAACTGCACCGGGATGTGGAGGACATACACAGTCTGGCTCCACAACCCGAGGATCCGGGAAGATCCCTTGATCCGGCTTCCGTAGAGGATCCGGACATAAAGGTGGAGCTAATTGACGGGGTGTTCCACCAACTCAGAATGGACAATGCTCTAGTCGCCATTACGGCTGACTACCCCGGCTTATCTCCGGCTTCCCAGGTAATTATGACCGAAGTCCTGACACCATTATTTCGTCCTTGCGTATTTCTGACCATCGTATACAACGGTGTATCGCAGGTGGTGCCTTCAAGGCGGGAAGCCGAACCCGCGGCGGCTAACCAACAAGGGTCAGTCCGGCCCAGCAGGCGGAAGAGGGGTGCGGTGCGAATCGAAACGTCATCGCAACGGTATAGCTCGTGACCGTTATTTACGGAAAAGATTCCTAGGAGGTGTATCAATGCTCATGACTTTTCTAGGAGAAAGAGCGCTCGCCGGACTATGCCCGGAGAGGTTGCCAACCAAGCCTCCGCCAGCCAGGCTCCACCACCTGGTCCGGAGGGGGAGGCGAGCGCAAGGTGCGAGCCGGGTACTCCTCCAGCGGAGGATGCCGACAGGCTGTCCGCCACCAGGTCTGAGCTGGAGAGCGCCATGAATCATACGCGCCGCCGGACTGTACTATGTGACGCGTGTTTCTCCCTAGAGGTGTTGAATGCCTTTAACGCGGGAGATGCGCACCTCCGTGCCGCTCAAGATGGTTTAACCAGAGCCACGGAGCAGTATGTAAAAGACATACGGGTAAGGGATTTTAATAGTTGTATATGCCAGTAGCCCCCGAGACTTAAAGTAGTTAAAATAACTGATTTAAGGCTCATTTAATATGCAGGATCTGACGGAGAAGAATACCCAATTGTCCCAGGAGCTACAAGAGTGCAAAGCCCAACTTGAGGCCGTACTAACTGCCGCAGGAGGAGACACAGAGACCCCCTCCAGTAACACATTATTTCAAAAAGATAATAGGTGTGCGGCGTGCGTATAAGTCTGACAATGATATTGCAGATGTTGCCGGACTGGATCCGAACAAGCAACAGCTACTGCGCTAGCTGAAAGCCTGCGAGAGGGTGCTTATGAAGGTGCAGCAGGAGAGGAATAAACTCCAAGATGCCCAGACCCAGCTTGGAGAAGAGCTAAAAGGTGTTCGGGCCCAGCTGTCTGGCTCCGTGAAGGAGAATCAGCGGCTTCGTCGCGACATCTATAGTAAGTGCTTGAGCAAACTCTTTTGAAAAGAAGAGTTCGACGAGGAAGTCAATTGACAGAAATATGTCTGTAGGTGTGCTCACAGGTCGCCCTGCGGAGGAAATGCCCGGTTCAACGAGTGACCAACTTCCCGAGCTGGTGCAACTGCTCAAACGTGTTCGGCAGGCGATGAGTGGCGTCGTCCAGGCCTTATGGCCGTCCGTATCCCTACCCGAGGGCCTTGGAGAGCTTGCGGAGAAGCTTCAGGGAGCACGGCAGCGCTTCCGTTTATGGAAGATATCGGCCTACCGTCAAGGTGCCAGGGAGGCCTGGGCCATGGTGAAGACGCGGTACAAGAAGGCGGATCCAAACCACATGGCCGAGGTCGGACCTGTGGGGCCCGATGGGAAGGAGATCCCTGTGAGCTTAGTGTACGGCCAAGTGGAGTTGGCCGCTAAGTATTCCCAACGGGACTGTAAATTAGACAGCCTGTTAGATGGGATTGAGGAGGAGTACAGTCAGTCGATTTGACAATGTATTTAAAATGACATGTAAAATGCCTTCTAGCCGGATTGTAGATCGTTTGTCTTTGCCGACCTTTTCACTTCAACCTCAGGACCCTAGAGTCCGGAGTGTGTCCGAATACCTTCTCAGTTATGAAAAAACCGGGGCATGCATGGAGACCAGGCGTAGGGGTCATTAGTGCTTTACCAGACAAGTGCCCAACTAGTTATGTTATATTACATGGTTAGTAAGAAACATCTTCCAGGGAGAATAGTTCCGTTAAGGGTTCCTTTCCATGGGAGGCATGCCCTAAAGTGCATGTCCGGACTGCGAAAGAGCAGGAAAACATCTGGGGGCAGATAAATAAATAGGTAAAAAAATCATCTTTCAAGTCACCGACCGAATATTCCCTTAAGAACGCTAGCTTTCGGCTTCACCCAGTCTGAGGTACACATCCGGCTGACCCGGCAGTAGCAATCGCAGAGGTGCTCCCTTTACCTCCTAGCCGAACATTCGGGAACGTAGGGGTAAGCACAGGAGCCAGGCAACCCAGCTTGGCCAAAACTTAAGTCATATCGATGCATATAATGGTGAATAAAAGGTACATGCGGAAGTTTGACACATGTGTTGGGCATAAAGCCCATGTAAGTAAGCTTCTATTAAAGAAGCCCCCAGGTATAATGAGTGCGGGTAGCACATCAAGTGTGTGCGAACAATGCGCAAATCGGCCCTCAAGGGCTTTTATGAAAAAGGTGGGAGAAAAGAGAGAAACAAAAGACAGCTGAACTGTAAAAATGTGGACGGAGGAAGGAGACGAACTCTGAGTCCGACGCTAGGCGTAGAATCTTCGGAGGCGGGCTGCGTTCCATGGGTTCTGCTCGAGTCGGTTGTCCGATGCGTTTCACAGACGGTATGCTCCGCCGGTCAGAACTTGGTCGATGATGAAGGGACCTTACCATTTGGGCTTGAGTTTGTCCTTTTTCTTGTCCGGCAGGCGTAGAACTAGTTCGCCAACATTGTAAGTTTTAGCCCGTACTTCTCTGCTTTGATATCTTTGAGCCTGCTGCTGATAGAATGCGGAACGGGCCTTTGCCATGTCGCGCTCCTCCTCTAATGCGTCCAAGCTGTCCTGCCGATCCAACTCGGCTTCTCTTTCTTCGTACATGCGCACTCAAGGTGAGTCATGAATTATGTCGCAGGGCAAAACTGCCTCTGCGCCATATACCATAAAGAATGGTGTGAACCCGGTAGTACGGTTTGGCGTGGTCCGCAGCCCCCAGAGTACGGAGTTGAGCTCCTCTACCTAGTGCGTGTTAGATTCCATAAGGGACCGCACTAATCTGGGTTTGATGCCGCTCATGATTAGACCATTTGCATGTTCAACTTGACCGTTGGTTTGAGGGTGATAGACTGAAGCGTAGTCGAGCTTAATGCCCATATTTTTGCACCAGAGTTTAACTTCGTCGGCAGTGAAGTTCGTGCCGTTATCGGTGATGATGCTGTGGGGGACACCGTAACGGTGTACTACCCCGGATATGAAGTCTATCACAGGTCCGGATTCGGCCGTTTTAACTAGCTTGGCCTCTATCCATTTGGTGAATTTGTCCACCATGACCAATAGGTATTTTTGCTTGTGGGTTCCCCCTTTAAGGGGTCCGACCATGTCAAGCCCCCAGACCGCAAACGGCCAGGTGATGGGTATAGTTTTGAGGGTGGTGGGTGGCATGTGTCTTTGATTAGCAAAGAGCTGGCAACCGACGCATCGTTGGACTAAGTCCTGAGCATCTGCCCGGGCCGTTGGCCAATAAAATTCTATACGGAAGGCCTTACCTACGAGGGCTCGGGCTGCAGCGTGGTGTCCGCCTAGTCCGGCGTGAATTTCAGCCAGAAGATTTCGCCCTTCCTCTTCGGAGATACACCTTTGAAGGACTCCGGTTGCGCGTTTTTTATAAAGTTCCCCCTCATGGACCTTGTAGGCTTTAGATCGCCGAACTATGCAGCGGGCCTCATTTTGGTCTTCGGGAAGTTCTGGCCTAATTAAGTAGACTAAGAATGGTTCCGTCCACGGGGCAATGACTGCCATTATTTTGTGTGCGGAAGGTGTTATGTCATTGGCTGAGCCACCTATTATGTCAGAATGTTCGGTGTTGGGCGGTGCGGTTGGTTTCGGATTGTTGTTTCCGGACTCCACTTCCCATACTACGGATGGCTTAAAGAGCCGCTCCAAGAAGATGTTTGGAGGGACGGCGTCGCGTTTTGCGCCGATGCGTGCCAACACGTCGGCTGCCTGGTTATTATCCCGGGCTACATGGTGGAATTCGAGTCCTTCGAACCGAGCTGACATTTTTAAGACGGCATTACGGTAGGCTGCCATTTTCGGATCTTTGGCATCGAAGTCTCCGGTTACTTGTGATATTGCGAGGTTTGAATCCCCGCGTACCTCGAGGGGTTGAATGCTGTTGGGCGGCGGTGGGCACGGTCTACTTCCGTGGCCGCCGGGCACCTATGGGGCACGGGAGGCCCCTTTTCTGGTTCGGAGAGGGGGTGCGGAGGCCGCGCGCAGAGCGGATCGAGGTCCCGGGCGCGCGGTGGAGTGAGGGAGACGGCGGCGACGATCTTTTTTACCCAGCTTCGGAGCTCTCCGGAGAGATAAAACTCCTACTGCTGCTTTGTGTTGTTATTTGATCTTGCTCGAATGCGAGCGCACGGTGGTGCCGTGTGTGCGTCTCGTACCCTAATCTTGTGTTCCTCAAATGAACCAAGCCCTAAAATCCCACCGTGCCGAACCCTTTCTACATGCGCATGGGCCTCCCTTTTATAGTCAAAAGGGGGCACCAACAGGTGGCAATGTAAGAAGAGGGGGTAGAGAGGTAAAAACGCAGGTTGGTGTAACAGTGACCAACAGTGCCCCTACCTAACTGACGGCAGGGGACAAGGGCATTTAATGCCCGTCCGGTCGCCCCAACAGTGCAAGGAGGCGATCGTCAAGTGAGCCACCGGTTGCCACGATGGCGTCTCTGTCAGCTCCGCTTGCCACCTCGCTCTGCATGGCTGTGTAGTGCATCGCCATGTGCCTTTGGGACGGTCTTGTGATGACACGTCGCTGGATGTGCTGGAGTTTGGTTGGCAATCCTGCTGCGGCAAGCGCCTTGCCGCAGTCCTTCTCTTGTCGTGCCGGCAAGCTTGCCGGCCCTCGGGCCTTGCCGGGGCGCGCGGGGCGCCGCGGCAAGTCCCCGGAGGTGCCTCGGTCAGCCTTCCCGGCAAGCTCCTCTTGCCGGGGGCTTTTGTTCTCTTCTCGGCGAGCCCTTCTTGCCGGGGCCCTGGTTGGCCTTCCCGGCAAGCTCCTCTTGCCGGGGGCTTTAGCTTGAGTACTCCGTCCCTGATCGGCATTAATGTAGCCGCGGAGGACCTTGGCGGACGCCCGGCAAGCCCTGCCACGGGTTGCCGCGACTGCCCGTGCACGAGTTCGGGGTACTAAGGTACCCCCCTACTTTAGTACACCGACAGTAGCCCCCGGGCCTGGGCCATACACGGTGCCGAGCGTTGTTGGGCCAGGCCCAAAACAGTGCACGGGCACGCGTGGCCTGGGCCCACACAGGATCGGACTCCGCTTCCACCGCGTCCTCCCACAACAGCACGCGTCAAACGCGGCACCGTGGGCGACGTGGTTAATACCTAATTCCAGGGAATGCGCAATGTTCGCATCCCCTATTTATGAGCGGAGGGAACGGAGTCGCTCCCCCACTTTCGCCACTTGCGGTTCCTTCCTCCGAAAGCCCCGACGCCCTCTTCTGACTCCGGAATCGAGGACGAAACAGCGTCCCGCCGCCCGTCGCCGCCGCCGTCGCCGTTGCTTTCGCCTTCCCCCGCCGCCCCCGCCATGGCTCTGAAGGCCGGGAGAGCTACGAAGGCTGCGAAGGCCGCGAAGGCCGCGAAGTCGGCCAAGGCATTGGAGCTCGAGGCGCTGCGTAAGAAGCAGGTGCTCTTCTGGCACCCGTAGCTTGCCTAGGCGTTTCTTTTGCCCTCCCCGGCAAGCTTCTCTTGCCGGGGCCTCCTTGACCTACCTCCTGAAGAGAAAATAGGAGAGGGATTACGGGCACCTTATCTTTTGATTTGTAAGCCTTCGGGCCTTAGCTGTATTTAAAGCTTGTAATCCTCTCTATCATGTTTTTCATCCTCCATGGGCTCACACTAAATTGGGATGTTTTTTAATGAAAAGAGGGGAAAGCTTGCCTGATTAAGTCTTTTACTTGATTGCGTGCCTTGTACGTTTTCACCCTACGCTTTTAGGGAACTTGCCGGCGCGGGCACCTTGCCGTGGGCGCTGAGTGCGGAACGTCGGCAGCGGAACTGCAACCGACAGGAAACCTTGTCGCGGAGCTAGTCGCGGCTTACTTAAGTCGTTGAGCGGACTCGAAACGACAGTAAGGCAACTAGCTACGAGTTGGTTCCCTGCCGGCGGTGTCGCGGCCGACAAGAAACCTTGTCGTTGGGCTAGTCGCAGTTCACCTAAATTGTCGAGCGGACTCAAGGCAACAGTCGGTGCGCGACTAGCTACGAGTCGGTTCCTCCGCGCACAGGTTCTTTTCGTACAAGGCATGACCGTTCAGAGACGCGGCCTCGCTTTCCCCAGCCCACAAGAGGATGCATGACGAGGGATGGGAAACTTAGCTGGTATTACAGCCCCCGGCGATTCTGGCTTGCCGGGGGTGAATCTTGATATTTGCAGCTCCCGGCAACTTTGGCTCTGCCGGGACCTAGGCGCTGGTGCGCCTTGCTCTGTCCTCGCCGCCAGCGTTGTAGCCTCCGGGGATCCTGACTTGCCGCGTAGGGATCTTGGCGGCCGCAGCCCCCAGTGACATCGGCTTGCCGGGGCCTAGAGCGCCCTTCTGGTTTCTCCTTGTCGCTGTTGTTACAGTCACAAAAAATAACTAAGACAGCACCGAAATAAGTTATTCTTTGCAATGTAACCTCAAGTTGGGAAATGCGATGCCATGTTTCACCCTTTGCATGTTTACGCTCTACGCTTCTAGGGAACTTGCCGGTGCTAACACACTTGCTGAGTGCGGAACGTCAGCAGCCTGCTGGCGGTGTTGTACCTGGCAAGAAACCTCCTCGGGCCAGTTGCAGCGCACTTGCATTGTTGAGCGGACTCGAAAACAAAGCAAGGGCGCAACTAAACCACGAGTTAGCTCCTCTTCGCACAAGTTTCTCATACAAAGGACGTCCCATGGCAAGGCTTGCTACGTTACATCCTCGATTCCGTTATACCCCTTGTACGTTTTTGCCCTACGCTTCTAGGGAACTTGCCGGTGCTAACACACTTGCTGAGTGCGGAACGTCAGCAGCCTGCTGGCGGTGTTGTACCCGGCAAGAAACCTTCTTGGGCCAGTTGCAGCGCGCTTGCGTTGTTGAGCGGACTCGAAAACAAAGCAAGGGCGCAACTTAACCGTGAGTTGGCTCCTCAGCGCACGGGTTTTTCGTACAAGGGGTGAACGTACGAGGAATATAACATAAGCGCTTAAAACTAAAGAAAAGAGCTGCGCGCTCGAGCTCGGGAGACTTAGCTTTTCTGTCTTTCGCGGTCCGGTGAAGCCGCGCTCCTCCCTTGACTCCCTCCCTTGTATGTTTTCACCCCCCCGCGCTTTCAGGGAACCTGCCGGTGTAAACACACTTGCTGAGTGCGGGACATCAGCAGCCCGCTGGCGGTGTTCCTTCCGGCAAGAAGAACTCGTCGGGCTAGTTGCGGCGCGCTTTAGTCGTTGAGCGGACTCGAAACGGATCAAGGGCGCAACCTAGCCACGATTCGACCCTTCTGCGCGCAGGTTCTTCATACAAGGTACGGGTTCTCAGGGAGTACAATCCAAAAGCTTAAAGCTGGACGCTTTCTTCGCCCTACTGGCTAGTGGAGCTCGATGGTGCATCCTCGACGGCAGCGCGGCACTCCGGGGAGGCGTGCTTGCCGGAGCAGATACCAGAGTTTTTCTCGCCGGGCTTGATCTTTGGCGGATTTGCCTTTGCTTTCTTGCACTTGCCGGTGGAGCTCGATGGTGCGCTCTCGACGGCAGCGCAACACTCCGAGGAGGTGCGCTTGCCGGAGTGGGCATCAGGGCTGCACTTGCCGGACTTGAGCTTCTCCTTCCTCCGGGGAGCTTCAGCGGCAAGTGGCTCGCACCCTGCTGCGGCTGCTGCTTCCCGGTAAATCTTGTCGGCGCAGATGAGTGCATCCCTCTTGTCCCCTTGGACAGAAATGATACTCATCGGGCCAGGCATCTTGAGCACGTTGTATGCGTAGTGAGACGCTGCCATGAACTTGGCAAGCGCTGGTCGGCCGAGTATCCCATTGTAGGGTAGATATCAGCAACATCGAAGGTGACCCTCTCTGTCCTGAAATTCATCTCATTGCCAAACGTCACTGGCAATGTGATCTTCCCTTTGGGCTTGCTCCTTCCCGGATTTATCCCTTGAAAGGTACCAGTCTCTTCGAGCTCGCTGTCGGGGATCTGAAGCTTCTTGAGCACTGTGGAGGAAATCAGGTTCAGGCAGGCCCCGCCGTCAACCAACATCTTCGTGACCTTGAGGTTGCGGATTGTTGGTGAGACCAACATCAGCAAGCACCCGACCGCAGTGATGCGACCAGGGTGGTCTTCTACATCGAAAATGATGGGCGTGCCGGACCATTTCAGAGGCCTGCGCGCCTCGACGGATGGCTCCGTTGCGTTCACCTCTCGCACCCACTGCTTGAGTTGGCGGTGCGAGGCGTGCAGAGAGGCGCCATCGTCGATGCACAGCACCTCTGTCGCCTTCTGAAACTCTTGGTCATCGGTCTCATCTTCCTCCATCTCGTCTTCATCTTCGTCCTTGTCGCGGCCGCGGGGAGGCCTATCTCCTTGCCGCGGCTTGGGCTTGCCGCGGTGTCCTCCCCGGGTGGGAAGCTTCTTGCCAGATCCTCCGCCACCTCCCTGGGCTCTCTCCTTATCGCGGCGCTCGTATTCTGCTTTCTGTAGCTCCGCCATCTCTTCGACTTTCTTGCAGGTTTGGAGATCGTGGCCCTTGGTGCGGTGGATCTTGCAATACCGCTTGCCGGAGCCATCCTGCTTGTCGGCGGCTGCCATAGCCTCGCCAGAGTCATCGGCCTTGGCCTTGTCGGAGCCGCCTCCATTGCCGGAATGCTCAACAGCTAGCACATCCTTAGTCTTTCTCTTCCTATTGTTCCGTCTCCAGTTCTTCCTTGCCGGGGCGGTATCCTCACTGTCAGATCCTTCTGCTCCCGTGACCTCTCCGGGGATCTTCCTTCCCTCCTCAGCCCGTGCACACTTGTCGGCCAGAGCGTAGAGCTCGCTGACATCTCTGATCTTGTACATTGCCATCTCCTCCCTCATCCTGCAGTTACGCACGTTCTGATGAAAGGCGCTGATAACCGCGGCAGGGTGGACGTCTGGGATGTTGCGTTGCACCTGGCTGAATCTCTGTATGTACTTGCGCAGGGGCTCCCCCTCCTTCTGAACGAGCAAGTGGAGGTCACTTTCCTGGCCATGAGGCTTGTGGCCACCCGTGAAGGCGCCGACAAACTGATGACACAGGTCAGCCCATGAAGAGATGGAACCGTCCGGCAAGTGCATGAGCCAAGATCTGACATTGGGCTTGAGTACCAGTGGGAAGTAGTTGGCGAGGATCTTCTCATCGCGCCCTCCGGCAGCCTGCACCGCGATGGTGTAGATGCTGAGGAACTCCGATGGATGTATCCTGCCATCGTACTTCTCGGGCACGTCTGGCTTGAAGTTCTTGGTTTTGGGCCACTGGACCTGCCGCAGCTCGCGGGTGAATGCAGGGCAACCTGCCGCGTACGGCAAGTCGCCTGGCTCCCCTAGCGCATGCATGTCGACAGTGGGCCCAGCACGCTGGTCAGATTGACGTCGCGTCTCCCTTCTGCGCTCGATGCGAGTGCGAGCGTCTTCGTGCCGCCGTTCTTGGAGAACGTGGCGCTGGTCGCGTCTAGTTCGCGGGTCCGACGACGCGGTGGAGTCGCCGTCGGGGTTGGTCCGACGAGCTGGCGATCTTGGCCTTCGGGGCTGGGAGTGCACGGAGGTGGCTCCCCCAGCGGTCTTGTCGGTGTCGGCTTGCACTTGGACGCCTTGCCGGGGCCTCGATGCGCTCGGTTGCCGGGGCTTGTCGCCGTTGGCGAAGGCGATGAGGCTGTATATGGTCATCCTCTAGTCGTCGATCTTGTGTGGCGCCGGAGGGTAGTCTAGGAGCAGCTGGGCTCGGGCCAGCGCTTCCTCTGCTGTCTTGGGTGGTGGCGGCGACGATCGGCGCGAGGAGCGGGATGTGCTCGGGCTCCCCACTGGGTTGGGAGGTGCGTCACCCCGCCCTGGCGATCGTACCTCGCTCGCGCCAGCATGCGGGCGTGCATGCTGACCTCGAGCGTCTCGCGACCCACCAGCTTGGCCTTGCTCCAACGCGAGCACGGTGCTAGGAGCACCGGGGCGTTGTCGGCCTTGCACCTCCTGGGAAGGGTGTGGTGTATGCATGGTCGCCGATGCTTTCGGGGCCTTGTTTTTGGATCTGGTGACGACGTGAGTCCCACCGTCGGCGCCCGCTCCTCCGCCGGCGCCCACTCCACCGCCCGTTTGCTCCGGCGGTGGTGGCGGAATCGATGTAGACGGAGCGGCTACCTCCGAAGGCTTCTTCTTTGGTGGCATGTCGATGAAGGCATTGATGTAGCGCGCGCAGAGACCGGATCGGATGCTCACGACCTCGACGCGCCCCCTACCTGGCGCGCCAAAGATGTCGGGCGGCGGTGGGCACGGTCTAATTCCGTGGCCGCCGGGCACCTATGGGGCACGGGAGGCCCCTTTTCTGGTTCGGAGAGGGGGTGCGGAGGCCGCGCGCAGAGCGGATCGAGGTCCCGGGCGCGCGGTGGAGTGAGGGAGACGGCGGCGACGATCTTTTTTACCCAGCTTCGGAGCTCTCCGGAGAGATAAAACTCCTACTGCTGCTTTGTGTTGTTATTTGATCTTGCTCGAATGCGAGCGCACGGTGGTGCCGTGTGTGCGTCTCGAACCCTAATCTTGTGTTCCTCAAATGAACCGAGCCCTAAAATCCCACCGTGTCGAACCCTTTCTACGTGCGCATGGGCCTCCCTTTTATAGTCTAAAGGGGGCACCAACAGGTGGCAACGTAAGAAGATGGGGTAGAGAGGTAAAAATGCAGGTTGGTGTAATAGTGACCAACAGTGCCCCTACCTAACTGACGGCAGGGGACAAGGGCATTTAATGCCCGTCCGGTCGCCCCAACAGTGCAAGGAGGCGATCGTCAAGTGAGCCACCGGTTGCCACGATGGCGTCTCTGTCAGCTCCGCTTGCCACCTCGCTCTGCATGGCTGTGTAGTGCATCGCCACGTGCCTTTGGGACGGTCTTGTGATGACACGTCGCTGGATGTGCTGGAGTTTGGTTGGCAATCCTGCTGTGGCAAGCGCCTTGCCGCAGTCCTTCTGTTGTCGTGCCGGCAGGCTTGCCGGCCCTCGGGCCTTGTCGGGGCGCGCAGGGCGCCGCGGCAAGTCCCCTGGAGGTGCCTCGGTCAGCCTTCCCGGCAAGCTCCTCTTGCCGGGGGCTTTTGTTCTCTTCTCGGCGAGCCCTTCTTGCCGGGGCCCTGGTTGGCCTTCCCGGCAAGCTCCTCTTGCCGGGGGCTTTAGCTTGAGTACTCCGTCCCTGATTGGCATTAATGTAGCCGCGGAGGACCTTGGCGGACGCCCGGCAAGCCCTGCCACGGGTTGCCGCGACTGCCCGTGCACGAGTTCGGGGTACTAAGGTACCCCCCTACTTTAGTACACCGACAAATGCCCATGGAGATTGCCATCCGGAGACCGTGCAGAAGGGCCTCGTATTCGGCTGCGTTGTTGGAGTCTGTGTACATTATTTGAAGTATGTATTGGACTGTGTCTCCGGTTGGGTACGTCAAAATGATGCCAGCCCCCAAGCCGGCCAACATTTTAGAGCCGTCGAAATGCATGATCCAATTGGAGTATGCGCCATACTCTTTAGGGAGTTCGGCTTCAGTCCATTCAACGACGAAGTCAGCCAGGACTTGCGACTTTATAGCTCGCCGTGGTTTGTAGGTTATGTCAAATGGTAAGAGCTCAATGGCCCATTTTGCAATCCTGCCCGTCGCGTTGCGGTTGTTTATGATGTCGTTGAGGGGTACTTCGGAGGCCACTGTTCTCGAACACTCTTGAAAGTAGTGTCGCAGCTTCCAGGATGCCATGAACACCGCGTATGCTATCTTTTGATAATGCGGGTACCGGGACTTGCAGGGAGTTAAGATAGTGGATACGTAGTACACTGGTTTTTGAAGAGGGAATTTATGCCCTTCTGTTTCTCGTTCGACGACGAGCACCGCACTTACTACTTGATGTGTTGCTGCGATATATAACAACATTGGTTCGCCCAGGTTAGGCGCGGCCAGGACCGGATTTGTTGCCAATATGGCCTTTATTTCTTCGAGTCCGGCAGTGGCAGCATCCGTCCACTCGAAGTGTTCGGTGCGCCTGAGGAGGCGATAGAGGGGCAATGCCTTTTCTCGCAAACGGGAGATGAAGCGGCTTAGAGCCGCCACACATCCAGTCAATTTTTGTATTTGTTTGAGGTCTTTTGGAATATCCAGCTGTGACAGAGCTCGGATCTTGGCTGGGCTTGCTTCAATTTCTCTACCGGATACAATGAAGCACAGGAGCTTTCCGGCTGGTACGCCGAAAACGCATTTTTCCGGGTTCAGCTTAATGTCATATGCTCGGAGGTTGTCGAATGTGAGCCTCAAATCGTCTACTAGAGTTTCAACGTGTTTGGTTTTGACGACCACGTCGTCTACGTATGCCTCTATTGTTTTGCAGATCTGGGTAGCCAGACATGTCTGAATCATGCACTGATATGGTGCGCCGGTGTTTTTGAGTCCGAAGGGCATTGTGTTGAAGCAGAGTGGTCCGTATGGAGTAATGAATGCCGTTGCGGCTTGGTCTGCCTCCGCCATCTTGATTTGATGGTAGCCGGAGTATGCGTCGAGGAAGCACAATGAATCGTGCCCTGCAGTAGCATCGATTATTTGATCGATGCGGGGAAGGGGGAAAGGATCCTTTGGGCAAGCCTTGTTAAGGTATTTAAAATCGACACATAGGCGCCAGGATTTGTCCTTCTTTGGTACCATCACCAGGTTTGCTAGCCAGTCAGGATGTTTGATGTCTCTGATGAATCCGGCTTCCAGTAATTTGGCTAGCTCCTCTCCCATTGCCTGTCTTTTGGGTTTGGAAAATCGCCGAAGAGCCTGTTTGACTGGCTTGAATCCTTTTAGGATGTTTAGGCTGTGTTCTGCCAATCTGCATGGGATTCCTGGCATATCTGAAGGGTGCCAGGCAAAGATGTCCCAATTCTCCCGAAGGAATTCTCGTAGTGCGGCGTCTATGTCGGGGTTTAACTGTGCCCCAATGGAGGTCGTCTTTGTTGGGTCCGTTGGATGGACCTGGAATTTGACTATTTCGTCCGCTGGTTTAAAAGAGTTGGACTTGGATCTCTTATCGAGTATCACCTCATCCCTGTTCACCGTAGAGCGCAGCGCAGTGAGTTCCTCTGCCGCTAGGGCTTCGGATAGTGCCTCTAGGGCTAATGCGGCTGTCTTGTTTTCAGCGCGGAGTGCTATGTCCGGATCACTGGCAAGGGTGATGGTTCCATTGGGCCCGGGCATTTTAAGCTTCATGTACCCGTAATGGGGTATGGCCTGGAAAATTGTGAATGCCTCTCGTCCTAATAAAGCGTGATATCCGCTGCTGAACGGGGCCACTTGGAACGTGACCTCCTCGGACCTGTAATTGTCCGGTGAGCCGAACACCACATCAAGTGTGATTTTTCCTGTGCAGCGTGCTTCCTGGCTAGTGACACAGCTATCACCTTCGGTGCCAGCGACGAACCTAAATTCCGAACAGCCAGAGCACCAGTCGCACTGGTACTTAGTCCCATAGTGGACGGCTTTCGACTGACAAAAGTCCTCATGGATGGCGGCAGCGGATTAAACCTCATCTACGAGGAAACTCTACGGAAAATGGAAATCGATTGGAGCCGTATTGAGCGAAGCAGCACAACCTTCAGAAGAATAATCCCTAGCCGGGAGGCACGCTGCACCGGACAAATCACACTCGATGTGGTGTTCGGCTCGCCGGACAATTACAGATCCGAAGAAGTCACGTTCCAGGTGGCCCCGTTCAACAGCGGATATCACGCTATATTAGGACGAGAGGCATTCACAATTTTTCAAGCAGTACCTCATTACGGGTACATGAAGCTCAAAATGCCTGGGCCCGGCGGAATAATCACCCTCGCTAGTGATCCGGACATAGCACTCCGCGCAGAAAATAAAACAGCTGCACTAGCCCTGGAGGCACTATCCGAAGCCTTAGCAGCAGAGGAACTCACCGCGCTGCGCTCTACGGTGAACAGGGACGATGTGATACTCGATAAAAGATCCAAGTCCACCTCCTTCAAACCAGCAGATGAAATAATAAAATTCCAGGTCCATCCAATGGACCCAACAAAGACGGCCTCCATTGGGGCACAATTGAACCCCGAAGTAGAAGCCGCACTGCGTGAATTCCTTCGGGAAAATTGGGACATCTTCGCCTGGCATCCTTCGGATATGCCCGGAATCCCACGCAGGTTGGCAGAACACAGCCTAAACATCCTAAAAGGATTTAAGCCAGTCAAACAGGCCCTTTGACGATTTTCCGAACCCAAAAGATAGGCGATGGGAGAAGAGCTAGCCAAACTATTGGAAGCCGGATTCATTAGAGATATCAAACATCCGGACTGGCTAGCAAATCTGGTGATGGTACGAAAGAAGGATAAATCCTGGCGCCTCTGTGTCGATTTTAAAGACCTCAATAAGGCTTGCCCAAAGGATCCCTTCCCTCTCCCCCGCATCGACCAAATTATCGATGCTACCGCAGGGCACGATTCGTTGTGCTTCCTGGACACATACTCTGGCTATCATCAAATCAAGATGGCGGAAGCAGACCAAGCCGCAACGGCATTCATCACTCCATACGGACCATTTTGCTTCAACACGATGCCCTTCGGACTTAAAAATGCCGGCGCAACATATCAGCGCATGATTCAAACATGTCTGGCCACCCAGATCGGCAAAACAGTCCAGGCATACGTAGACGACGTAGTCGTCAAAACAAAACACGTCGAAACTCTAGTAGACGATTTGAGGCTCACATTCGACAACCTCAGAGCATATGACATCAAGCTGAATCCGGAAAAATGCGTTTTCGGCGTACCAGCCGGAAAGCTACTGGGCTTCATTGTATCCAGTAGAGGGATTGAAGCAAACCCGGCTAAAATCCGAGCTCTGTCACAATTGGATATTCCAAAAGACCTCAAACAAATACAAAAATTAACAGGATGCATGTCAGCTTTAAGCCGCTTTATCTCCCGTCTAGGAGAAAAGGCGTTGCCCCTCTATCGCCTCCTCAGGCGCACCGAACACTTTGAGTGGACGGGTGCTACCACTGTCGGACTCGAAGAAATAAAGGCCATATTGGCAACAAATCCGGTCCTGGCTGCGCCCACTCTGGGCGAACCAATGTTGTTATACATCGCAGCAACGCATCAAGTTGTAAGCGCGGTCCTCGTCGTCGAACGAGCGACAGAAGGGCATAAATTCCCTCTTCAAAAACCAGTGTATTATGTATCCACTGTGTTAACCCCCTGCAAATCCCGTTACCCGCACTATCAGAAGATAGCATATGCGGTGTTCATGGCGTCCCGGAAGCTCCGACACTACTTTCAAGAGTGTTCGATAACAGTGGCCTCTGAAGTACCACTCAATGACATTATAAATAACCGCGACGCAATGGGCAGGATTGCAAAATGGGCCATTGAGCTCTTACCATTCGATATAACTTACAAACCTCGGCGAGCTATAAAGTCACAAGTTTTGGCTGACTTCTCGCTGAATGGACCGAAGCCGAACTCCCTAAAGAGTACGGCGCATACTCCAATTGGGTTATGCATTTCAACGGCTCTAAAATGTTGGCCGGACTGGGGGCTGGCGTCGTTTTGACGTCCCCAACTGGGGACACAGTCCAGTACGTACTTCAAATAATGTACACGGACTCCAACAACGCAGCCGAATACGAGGCCCTGTTACATGGCCTCCGGATGGCAGTTTCCATGGGCATTCAACGCCTAGAGGTGCGCGGGGATTCAAACCTTGCAATATCCCAAATAAATGGAGACTTTGACGCCAAGGATCCGAAAATGGTAGCATATCGTAACGCTATCTTAAAAATGTCAGCTCGGTTTGAAGGACTCGAATTCCATCACATAGCCCGAGATAATAACCAAGCGGCCGATGTACTGGCACGCATCGGGGCAAAACGTGATGCTGTCCCTCCAAATATCTTCCTAGAACGGCTCTTCAAGCCATCCGTGCTATGGGAAGAGGAGCTCGGTAGTGACAAACCGGAAAAAACCGCACCAATCGGTGATTCAGCAGATGACATGACACCTTCAGCCCACGTCATAATGGCAGTAATCGCCCCGTGGACAGAACCATTCCTAGCCTACTTGCTTAGGCAGGAACTCCCCAAAGACCAAAACGAGGCCCGCTGCATAGTCTGGCGATCGAAAGCCTACAAGGTCCATGAGGGAGAACTTTATAAGAAAAGCACAACCGGAGTCCTTCAAAGGTGTATCTCCAAAGAGGAAGGGCGAAACCTCCTGGCTGAAATTCATGCCGGACTAGGCGGACACCACGCAGCAGCCCGGGCCCTTGTAGGAAAGGCATTCCGTACAGGATTTTATTGGCCGACGGCCCGGGCAGATGCCCAGGACTTAGTCCAGAGATGCGTTGGTTGTCAGCTCTTTGCTAATCAGAGCCATATGCCGCCTACCGCCCTCAAAACTATACCCATTACCTGGCCGTTCGCGGTCTGGGGGCTTGATATGGTTGGACCCCTTAAAGGGGGAACCCACAAGCAAAGGTACCTATTGGTCATGGTGGATAAATTCACCAAATGGATAGAGGCCAAGCCGGTCAAAACGGCAGAGTCCGGACCAGTGATAGACTTTATATCCGGGGTAGTACACCGTTACGGAGTCCCCCACAGCATCATCACCGACAACGGCACGAACTTCACAGCCGACGAGGTTAAGTCATGGTGCAAGAATATGGGCATCAAGCTCAACTACGCTTCAGTCTATCACCCTCAAACCAACGGTCAAGTGGAACGAGCAAATGGTCTCATAATGAGCGGCATTAAGCCCAGACTAGTGCAGTCACTTACTAAATCGGACACGCACTGGGTCGAGGAGCTCGACTCCGTACTCTGGGGGCTGCGGACAACGCCTAACCGCACTACCGGATTCACACCATTTTTTATGGTATACGGCGCAGAGGCAGTCCTGCCCTGCGACATTATTCATGACTCACCTCGAGTGCGCATGTACGAGGAAAAAGAGGCCGAGCTGGATCGGCAGGACAGCCTGGACACATTGGAGGAAGAACGCGACGTCGCCAAAGCTCGTTCCGCATTCTATCAGCAGCAGGCTCGAAGATATCAAAGCAGAGAAGTACGGGCCAAGACTTACAACGTTGGCGAACTAGTTCTATGCCTGCCGGACAAGAAAAAGGACAAGCTCAAGCCCAAATGGGAGGGCCCCTTCATTATCGATCAAGTCCTGACCGGCGGAGCATACCGTCTATGAAATGCGTCGGATAACCGACTCGAGCCGAACCCATGGAACGCAGCGAGCCTCCGAAGATTCTATGCCTAGCGCCGGATTAAGAGTTCGTCCCCTCCCTCCGTCCAAATTTTTTATACCTTGGCTGCCTTTCGTTTCTCTTTTCATTACCTTTTTTATTAATAAGCCCCTAAGGGCTTACTTTTGCATTTTCTCGCATACACTTGATGTGCCATCCGCACTCATTATACATGGGGGCTTCTTTTACAGAAGCTCAATTATAAGGGTTTCATGCCCAGCACATGTGTCACGCTTCCACATGTACCTTTTACTCACCATTATATGCATCGATATGACTTAAGTTTTGGCCAAGCTGGGTTGCCTGGCTCCTGTCTTTACCCCTACATTCCCGATTATTCGGCTAGGAGGTAAAGGGAGCACCTTTGTGATTGTTACTGCCGGGTCAGCCGGATGTGTACCTCAGACTGGGTGAAGCCGAAAGCTAGCGTTCTTAAGGGAATATTCGGTCGGTGACTTAAAAGATGACTTTTTACTCATTTATCTATCTCCCCCCAGATGTTTTACTGCTTTCTTTGCAGTCCGGACATGCATTTTAGGGCATGCCTCCCAGCGAAAGGAACCCTTAACGGAACTATTCTCCCTGGAAGATGTTTCTTACTAACCATGTAATATAACATAACTAGTTGGGCACTTGTCTGATAAAGCACTAATGACCCCTACGCCTGGTCTCCATGCATACCACGGTTGTTTCTTAACCAAAAAGGTATTCGGACACACTCCGGACCTTAGGGTCCCGAGGTTGAAGCGAAAAGGTCGGCAAAGACAAACGATCTACAATCCGGCTAGAAGGCATTTCACATGTCACTTCAAAGGAAAACATACATTGTCAAATTTATTGATTGTATTCCTCATGAATCCCGTCTAACAGGCTGTCTAACTTACAGTCCCGTTGGGAAAACTTAGCAGCCAACTCTACTTGGCTGTATACTAAACTCACAGGGATCTCCTTCCCATCGGGCCCCACCAGTCCAACTTCGGCCATATGGTTGGGATCCGCCTTCTTATACCGCGTCTTCACCATGGCCCAAGCCTCCCTGGCACCTTGACGGCAAGCCGAAATCTTCCACAAACGGAAGCGCTGCCGCACTCCCTGAAGCTTCTCCGCAAGCTCCCCAAGGCCCTCGGGTAGGGAGAGGGCTGGCCATAAAGCCCGGACGACGACGGTCATTGCCTGCCGAACTCGTTCGAGCAGTTGCAACAGTTCGGGAAGCTGATCAACCGTTGATATGGGCATCTCCTCTGCAGGACGACCTGTGAGTATACCTACAAGACATATCATGTCAAAATACTTCCTCGCCGAACTCTTCTTTTCAAAGGAGTCCGCTCAAGCACTTACTATAAATGTCGCGACGAAGCCGCTGATTCTCCTAAACGGAGTCGGACAGCTCGGCTCGAGCGCCTTTCAGCTCTTCTCCGAGCTTGGCGTTGGCATCCTGGAGCTTGTTCCTTTCTTGCTGAACCCTATTCAGCACACTCTCGCCAGCCTTTAGCTGGCGCAGCAATGCTTGCCTGTCCGGATCTTGTCCGGCGGCACCTGCAATGTCATTATTAGACTCGCGCGCACGCCGCACAACGCTTATATTTCTTAATAAAAATGTGTTACCAGGAGGGGTCTCTGCGTCTCCTCCTGCGGCAGCAAGTGCGGCCTCAAGTTGGGCCTTGCAATCTTGCAGCTCCCGAGACAGCTGGGCATTCTTCTCGGTAAGAGCCTGCATTTTCAAATGATCCTTAAATCAGTTAACATAACTACTTTAAGTCTTAGGGGCTGCTGGTATATACAACCATTAAAATTCCCTTACCCGTATGTCCTTCACATACTGCTCCGTGGCTCTGGTAAAACCATCTTGAGCGGCACGGACATGCGCGTCCCCTACGTTAAAGGCATCCAATGCCTCAGGGGAAAAGCACGCTTCACGAAATACTGTTCGGCGGCGCCTATGGTTCATGGCGCTCTCCACCTCAGACTTGGTGGCGGACAGCCTGTCGGTGTCCTCCGTTGGAGAAGGATCCGGCCCGCGCCTTGCGCTTGCCTCCCCCTCCAGGCCGGGCGCTGGAGCCTGGCCGGTGTAGGTTGGATCGGCAACTTCTGCGCCGGCAGTTCGGCGAGCGCTTTTTCTCCTGCAAAGATCATGAGCACTCAGTCGTTTCCTAGGAACGTCGCTCTGAAAATTCAAATATGAGCTATACCTTTGCGGCGACGTTTCCATCCGCACCGCGCTCCTTTTCCGCATGCTGGTCCGAACTGACCTCTGTTGGTCAGCCGCCGCGGGCTCAGCTTCCTGCCGTAAAGGCACTTCCTGCAAAATACCATCGTTCGCGAAGGTTAGAAATGGGCAGGGAAGAGATAATGGTGTCTGGACTTCGGTCGCGGTCACCTGGGAAGCCGGACACAGTCCGGGGTAATCCGCCGTAATGGCCACCAAGGCATTGTCTATGCTGAGCTGGTGAAACACCCCGTCGATCAGCTCCACCTTGATGTCCGGGTCCTCTTCGGAGGCCGGATCCAAAGATCTTTCTGGATCCTCGGGTTGCGGAGCAGGACTCACCATGTCCTCCATAGTCCGGCGTAGATCCTGCGCCGAAGACATAATGTAAGAAGCCTAAACTTCGAAAGCATGGGTTGAGCCATTAAAGGTGTTCGCTTACCCATCCTCTAGCGTTGATCATGGAAAACCCATTCAAAGGGTTCGTCCAAAGGAAGTCCTCCTTCTCCCCCTTGTACAGGCTGGACAGGATCTCCACCAGATCCTCGGTCGAATCCGGTCCTTTGCGGCCATGACGGGTGGCATCGTCTTCCCCGTTGAAATCCCACATGGGGTGGCCTCTGTATTGCAATGGCTGTACCCCCCGCATGATGCATGTCGCCATGACTCCGATCATGGTCAAGCCAGAATGGGCCATTAATCTTATTCGGCCCATCAAGTAATGGACGCTCTTGTCTTCCTCCAATCGGGGGCTCCGTGGGCGCCAGCTGAGGCGTTTCTTCAAAGGAGCAGCACTAAACTCCGGGAGGCCGATCCGGACTGGGTCCGGCAGTGGAGCGTCTCCTATATAAAACCACTCTGAAGGCCAGTCTTCGGACGCCTTCTTGGGAGTACCGGATGGGTATCCTGTCCCGGCAATGCGCCATATTTCGGCGCCGCCCACTTGATATATGGACCCCTTGTGAGAACGGGGTACGAGGCAGAACAGCCTCTTCCACAATGCAAAATGGGGCTCAATGCCCAGGAATAGCTCAAAAAGAGCTACATAGCCCGGGATATGCAGGACAGAGGCGGGCGTGAGGTGGTGGAGCTGGAGTCCGTAGAACTCCAGGAGCCCGCGGAGGAACGGATGTATTGGGAATCCGAGTCCCCTTACCAGATAGGGGACGAAGCATACTCTCTCCCCCTTATTGGGGCTTGGGGTAGCCTCCGCTTGCCTCCCACCTTGATAAGTAACCAGTCCGGCCCGGACTGGGACCATGAAGGCCGGAGGGAGAAATCCCCCCGTTTGGAGCTTCACTAGCTCGTTGTGCGAAACAGAGCACCTCCTCCAATTCCCCGGCGGTGGGCTGGGAGTGCGTGAAGAAGAGCCGCGTCGACGGTCCATGATGGAATGGATTTTTAGGTCAAAGGCGCTCCGATGAAGTATTCGCGGGAGGAGGATGGTGAGGTTTGGATCTGGATTTTTGCCTCTTTTATAGGCGGATGACTCGCACGACTGGGGGGTGAAATGTAAAAGACGCCCTGGCTTTTCGCATTCGTGCGACGCGTGGAAAAATACCATTATTGGGCATAGAAGCCGAGAAACACAGTATTTATGGTGAAGCCGGACACTGTTCGGCAGGTACATGGAACTTGAAGGGAGAACCCGCCTTGCAACGCCGAAGACTATATACGCGCTGGACTTATCGTCATTGAAGCCTGGTTCGGGGACTACTGAGGGAGTCCTGGACTAGGGGGTGTCCGGATAGCCGGACTATCATCGTCCGCCGGACTCCAAGACTACGAAGATACAAGATTGAAGACTCCGTCCCGTGTCCGGATGGGACTTTCCTTGGCGTGGAAGGCAAGCTTGGCGATACGGATATGTAGATCTCCTACCATTGTAACCGACTCTGTGTAACCCTAGCCTCCTCCGGTGTCTATATAAGCCGGAGGGCTTTAGTCCGTAGGACACAACATACATTACAACAATCATACCATAGGCTAGCTTCTAGGGTTTAGCCTCCTTGATCTCGTGGTAGATCCACTCTTGTACTACCCATATTATCAATATTAATCAAGCAGGACGTAGGGTTTTACCTCCATCGAGAGGGCCCGAACCTGGGTAAAAACATCGTGTCCCTCGTCTCCTGTTACCATCCGCCTAGACGCACAGTTCGGGACCCCCTACCCGAGATCCGCCAGTTTTGACACCGACAGCAGCGTCTTAAAAAAGTTGGTGCAGGAAGCACCGAGTCTTGCGGCGGTAAGGACGTCGGAGCGGCGTGCGATTTCTCCTAGAGGATCGTCGTCCAAGGTCTCCAAGCCCCGACGAGGAGGAGAACCGCCTGGCAAATCCATGGGAGCAGCGACGAACTGCCTTCTCTTCAGGGGGAGGGGAACTGGCGAGGAGGAGATAAGAGCATAGTAACCGCAGGGCCTCGTCCCTTCCAACTGTAGATCGTTCCTCAGCGAAGGGGTGAGACTATTATTTACTACTAGTACTAGCATTATGGAACGTTATGGGATTGCATTATACTGTAAATAATAGCACTAGTAAGAAACTTTTGGCACTAGGTAGTAGTTTTTGGCGTGGATTAACAAATTTTGGGTATGTTTTTGCCATTTTTTGTACACGCCAACTAGTGTCAAAAAACATCTTACATTATGTGACGGAGGAGTACGTACTCGTACTGTAGCAGTACCAGTACTACTTTTCTCAACTACGAGTATTAGTGTGATGTATTGTACTTCTATTCTAGTCTAGTCTAGTATAGTGCACCAGTTTTGAACTCTTGAATCTCAGGGCCAAGGAGCTATAGTTGGAAGTGGAGGGTACTACTGTTCTCTAGAACCATCGTTGTACTATCAATGCAGGGGAAGTACACCTGCGTAGTGGCCTAGTGGGTACTCTCGATGCTATATTCAGCCGCTCCTCTCACGTAGGAGTAGCTGGCCTACTCAGCCGCACCTCTCACGCACACACTAGCAGCCTGTTTATCAGCGACGGTTACTGCGGTCTGTGGGGGCAGAACATTTGAGTTATTTGATACAGCGAGACTAGGGTTTTCGCTTCCATTTGTGGAGGTGTAATGGATCTCGTCGAACTTTGTTAGTAGTTCCTTCTTTATGAATGAGATGAAGCAAAGCTTTTGCCTCCGTTTAAAAAAACACGTCAAGAGGAATTTCTTTTATAGCCGATAATGGAGTGAAGTCCATGCGTGCAACGCCACAAGCTACAGAGTACTAGTAGTACAACACTTTACATAGAGTACAGAGCCATATTGCAAAGTTCCCAATGCCCCGCCAGGCTTTTCCGGCTCCTCGGGCTTAATTGGGAGGCGCTAGTTTAAATATGCTACTACTAGCTGATGAGGAAGCTGCAAGCGAGGTGCGGCTAGGGCGAGCACGCGAGCCACGGGATGCTGGGAAAGGAAAACCCGTTCACGTGGCTAGGCTGTCCAGTGCACCCAGATTGTGGGGCCGCACGTCCGTTTGACTTAAAACTCAAACTACCCGTGTAAAATATTGGCTCACAGCGAAGTGTAGTAGTACTATTTTTTTAAAAGGCCGCCATGCGTTCGGCCGGGATCGAACCCACAAAACGAGGTATACACTCTCGCGACCACTAGTAGTACTCGTTGGAGTACAACGCAACCTAGAATCGCCTTTTGTCTCTAGTAGTACGTACATTGTTCCTTACAAGAAACCCCTAATAATGCAAGAAACCACTAAAATGCCAAGAAACTACTACCACTTGCATACGTGGCAGACTTAAGATAAGACTACCTTATCAACCATTGTACATGCTCTTACCAACCAAAATCCTCGAGTGACCTCCTACCTCCGGCCCGTCCACCTAGTCATCCTCGGCCATGGGACGCAGCTACCGCCGCCGGCAGAAGGCGAGGTCAAAACCGCTAGCGGTGTGGAGCCCATGTTGCGGCAGCCCGGATGCCAGCTCCGTCCGGCGCTCGCGGCCGCTAGCTAGCCAAGATAGCTCCGTCCAGCTGCTTGTCTGCAAGGTTTGCTAGCTAGATTGGCATGGCAGCGCAGCAGCTTGCTCGTGCGCGCCGCGCTCAGGACATCCATCTGGCTCGAGCGAAGGCCAACGCGGCGGCTTTCTCGCTCGTGAGTCACACTCGGGCCAGCCTACCAACCCGTGCGGAGGCCAGCGCGGCGTCTGGCCTGTCCGGTGGAGCGGCTGCCAACTCACTCATCACCGGCACCACCGACGAACACGCATCAGTACTGTTTGAAGTAATGTTCAGGAAAAATAATGATTTGAGGGGGAATAACAGGATAGAAGGTCAGATGTGGGTCCCTCGTGTCAACGGTCAAACAAAATGTGTTGGTTTAAGCTGCCTCGTCAGCACGGACGTGTGGGCCAACCCAGTCATAAATGGGTTTAAACGAACCTAATCGGTAGGAGTACTAGGTACTGCCTCTCTCTCAGTTTACACGGCGTGCGCGTACCCCTAGGTCGTCAATTTGACCAACCTAATACAAGTCATATATTACAAAAAATATACCAACATAAACTATGGAGTTTCCACTTTCAAAAGGTATAATTTTTGTGCTATATAGTTTATATTAGGGTGATAAAATTGACAACCTAGGTATACGCGCAAGACTTGTAAACTGAAACAGAGGTAGTAGTAGTTTTTGGCGTGGATTAAGAAATTTTGGGTATGTTTTTGCTATTTTTTGTACAACAGATTCTTCCTAGGGCTGGTTGAAAGTGGTAGTTTTTTGTTAAATACTCTATATATTGTAAGTAGGAGTGAAAGTTAAGCTTTGGAAGCCAATAAGCAAAGCTAGTTACATAGTGCATATGTGTACATGATTGAAAGTAAATATCAACCATGAGTGACTAATATCTTGATGGAAAACTCGAAACTATGGAATACTAGAAAAAAAATACATGGTTGGAAATACTAGCAATGTTCATGTCCGTTGCAACGAATCATAATTAGAATAACTAGTCATCGACCCGTGCGTCAGCACGGGCTAGTAATTTTGAAAAAAAAACAGAAGTAGTAAAACAACTTAAGAACTTTTAATGTTAATTTAGCATAAGTTCAAAATATATGAGATCTTGGAATGCAATTTTCAGCATCTCCCAACAGATCATTATACATCCTGAATTAAGAGAAAAATACCACCATGAGAGATAAATTGGAAGCGAAATGAAATATGGAATTTCAAGAATTTTTAGAAGAAAACACATGCCCGATTAATGGAGAAGAATGAATAAGACATTTTCATGGTCATTGGAAATGGAATCTAGTTAGTTAATTGTACATACATTCCCCACGAAAACATGGAATTGAACTGTATTATTATTGATGAGGGACACCAAAGAATGTACTTGTTTCTCTTTAGCTTGAAGGACGTGGATTGGTGAAAATGCTGTTCTGAATTAACTAATCAGATTATTACATAAATTGTCTGACATACTTGTAAATGTACGTTCATATGAAAATAAAAATAGGAATAAATACATTTCTACAAATATATATCTATGTTTCTGCACAGAGTAGTGTTTTTGCTTTTGTGGATGCAGTCGCACCGGGGATGGAAACCGAAATTAGGCTTGTGCAGGTTTGAGCTTATAACATTCTTGTAAATCTTTTGTCAAAATAAGCATTTTATGTCCCCTGCGAAAGAAATTTGAGTGCTCTAAAAACATTTTTTTATCGAAAAAATATTTTTTCGCATATAGTTTTCTTAAATATTTATTGCACTTAGAGGACTCGACATTGACTTGTGTGATTTTTTAAGGTTCCTGGTTAGCTAGTTGCTTACCCCATGCTAATGACCTGTCAACGTAATGGGGATCCTTCTAGGCATGTATGGCTCGGACTACCCTACTTGATCTGTCTTTACATGCATGCATGCCACATTCAGACTTCTTCGTTTGAATGTATTCTACCAAACTGTTTTTTCAGGAAAAATGTATTGTATCTATCAGTTGCTATTCCTTCAGGCGTGGTTATGAGCATGCAACAATTGAAATTAAATTAGGAACAATATGAAGATTTAACAGTCGCAGGCAAGGGACAATTGCCATTCACTATACGCAGAATTCCTCAAACCTCTTCTTTCCGGAAAGGGGAATGACCCCGGCCTCTGCATCATCATGATGCACACAGCCACTTATAAAAAGTGCAGGAACAAACTGAAGATTAGAAAACTACCGCTATAACATGAAATCATTTCTCCTGGTTAGCTAAATGGCAAAAAAATAAATGTACCCCGTAGATCAGTTCAGGGTAACCATATATACATATGACATTCTACTTGTGTCATGTATATTAAAATTCATAATATATGCAAGAACAATAGAAAACTTTATTTAGGATGTGATTTTAGGCAACACGGTTGTATATGAGAGAAATCGAGTGCATGTTTTATTTCTTCCAAACCTTGACGTTTATAAAAAATCAAGAAATAAATGTGGGTGAATCAATATTTTTTTTGTGTACGGGTGGTTGTGTTAGTGAAATCTAATTGCTTTGAGCTCTATTCTAGTATTTTCTTGTCCCTTTTTTGGAAAAAATATGTTTAAATGTTGTCTGAAAAAGCCGCAAGATTTTGATCATAAATTTTCCTAGCTTTATGTGACTAAATTTTGTTAATTATTTTAACAACTGTGAATCAGACATGCATATGTTGTTAGGATGATAAAATAATTTTATTTTATTTTGCTGGTATACAACAAATCAGTAAAAATGTTATGGTGGTAACTGAGAATATATGACTGATTATTTCTCTTTTGCTATATATTTTTATTTATGAACATGGTGTAGACAACATCGATTTCTCATTCATTTATTGATGAGGAGTTTTCCAAATATTCTAAACACATGCATATGTATATGAGATCTTTTTAATACATGCAGGATTCCTACATATGGCTTAAATTTTTTTGGCAAGTTCTGGATTTATTAGGCGCCCTACTGGATTTGATAAGGAATTCGCTCTCTTGAGTACGTGGTCAACATAAATACATATATCAATTATGCATACTAATATATCAGAGTGCGTGCATGTCTTTGTATATATATGCACAGGTAAACGTCCGTAATCCTCTGTTAGCTTAGCCCCCGTGACAAATCATATTATTCCAAGCTCTCCAAGACTATATAAGCTCACCATCTGCATCATGTGAAAAGGAATAAAATTATATGATTCCAGGCACTTCAAAACTATATGATCTCACCATTTGCATCATGTCAAAGGGAGTAAAGTAGTGAGAATAATTCATCCTAAGAATAGAAGTTGTGGTCGTACATGTATAAATAATAACGCATGAAGCCAAAACATGCACCTGGAGGCTCTCGGTTTGATTATCCTCTTCATTACTTGGGCTTTCATCGGGTAATGTGTAAATACGCAGTAAGTGAGCATTGTTTTTCTACAGATCTGAATATTCATGTTGTTGGCAAAATAACCCACCGCTTGTTGCCGATGCTTCTCGCTGGACAAACCAACCATGCACGGACTTGATGGATATGAGAAAACTTATCGCTAGACACAACAGCCATGCACGTACTTGATTCTCACAGGATGCAACAGCCATGCATGTATTTGATGGATGTAAGAAAGCTGACACACATACACAGCTAGCACATGCCGTGCTGGTTGATTTAGATGAGGACGTGTACTACTTGCAGATGGAAGCTGAGATTGCAATGACCTCGGATTTCAACAGCAGGAGAGGAAGAGAATTAGGAGCGGACAGTTGCATCTTTTTAACATGGATCAAAGCGTGGAAACATAGGATGACATGGAAAGAACTGAGGGAATATCTGAGGAGGAGCATCAGGTGGAGTAGCGCTAGGGTTACGTCGTCAATTCGTCGGTACCTCGTGAGGAAGGATCGGTAGGGTGATCACTCCCTGATGCAGGAGTTGTTTTATTGGCAGCCCGTGGATGGTTTTTTTCTCTTAAAGAGGAGTACGTGGGACGGTGGTCGAGGACTCTTGCGGTACTTCATCCGACGGCTATAAATAGCTAATAGAAGATCTAATGGATAATTTTACTTAATGATTGAGGATTAACGTGGAGCCTTTAATGGTGCCTCCAATTAGTAAATATAAGATACTTATTCACAAACTTGGTACAAAACACCCTAATTTTGATATACATATGTATATTATGTTTCAATTATAATATATTCCTTGGGCTGTTTTGGTGAGGTCAGGAAGGGATATAGTTGGTTTTAAGATACTAATTATGGGTTTTTCTGCAAATTGGTAGACAAGTGGGATGTCGGTGAGAAAAGGCAACAACTTACCTCACAATCGTTAGATGTAGATCTAATGGTTAGAAACGATGGATGGCATACACACCAGCATCACCAACTTAGTCTTGTGTAGGAGTACTAGCAAGATCCGTGCATTAACGGAACATCAAGATGCATTTTTTTTTATAAAAACACTTGTTGTGATTGACCCTTGCGGGAGTAATCCCATGTGTAAAAACTAATGATATCTCGAGAAATACGAGATAAGGTGAAGAGGAGTTGGGTGTGGTGGTGGTTGGTGGTCGGACTGAGCGGAGGCATGGGGATTGACGATGCCGGTAGCGGCCATTAGGCCACTTTGTTCCAGAGGCTCCCTTTCTTAATTGCTCAACAATGAGGTTTGTTGGAGATAAGGATGAACGAGGGAAGGCCTTGTCTGCAAATGTGGAGAGGGGTGCGGGTATCTTTTAGTTTAATTTCCATCCGTCAGATATAGATCAGATGGTCTATATTGCAAGATGGCACACGTACCATCATCACCCACTCGGTTTTTTATAAAAGAAGAAATATAAGTATGGAGATACAAACGTATTATCGATACTTGCTTCCGTAAACTAGCATCTACATTCTATTCAACACCTCGACATGTGGGGCCTTAGCACAATGACTTCTCGACTGTGTAAAACAAAGATTTTCCCGTCGCCGACAAGGAGGGGGTGACGGCGGCGCGCTTTTTGGCTTGCTCTAGTCCTAGTAGTCATACTAGGTGGTCTGAGCACGTGTAGATTCTTTTTCACGTCTCGTGTTCGCCGTACTGCCACGACTGTTGATGAGTAGACAGTAAGTTATTCATGGGGAAACCCTTGTTGAGCGTGTTTGCGAGAGATAGGGAGAGAGACAGTGTGCGTGTGCGATATGTTAGAGACTGAGGCAATGATAACAGATTCTTTGTGTCTATGTGTGTGGAGGATAGAGAGAGACATGTACATGGGGCTTTGTGTTGTGTAACACGGAGACACATATACATAATTAGAGAGTGAGTGTGTGAGATACATATGCGGACATGGGGAGAGATGAGGATCCAGATAAATGGATGTTTGTGCGTGTCTGTGTGTGTTTGTGCACGCGTTTGTGTGTGACAGGGAGAGAGTGTATGTGGAGTAGAGAGATCACTGATGATGTAAACCTAGTATAAGGGAAGGGGGAATGGTGTGACATGTGTAGTAGCGAGATAGCACGGGTGCGGGCGGGGGGAGCAGACTATTTGGAAGAGACATCGAGTGTGTGTGTGGGAGAGGGGTGTGAGAGCGAGAGAAAGAGAGAGCTAGCGACGGAGAGAGAGAGAGAGAGAGAGAGAGAGAGAGAGAGAGAGAGAGAGAGAGAGAGAGAGAGAGAGAGAGAGAGAGAGAGAGAGAGAGAGGGGGGGAGAGGGGTCGTTTGTGTCCATAAATGGCATATAGATAGGGAGACAATGTTGATGTTGTCCGAAATTGGCGTATGAATGGAGACGCAGGGGAAGCGAGTCATCGTGTGTGTGATAGGGACTTCATGAGAGATCTTGAATATATGGTGTAGAGAACAATGTGCGAAATCGAGAACGATTATTCATTATGGAGCTATGCAAAGAGTCACGACATATATGTATACAGGGAAGGAGCTGGGGCGGGTCCGCATGTGGGAGAGATAGAAAGAGGAGAGTGGTGCACAAGGATACAGAGTGTGCTTGTTTGCAGTGGGGGTGGTGTGTGAGGTGAGTGCGCGAGAACCACATAACTAGGGAGATAGACGTTTTGGGGCGACGTTTTGTGTGTATGGGAAATATACACTCTATATAGTGCGTGTGCTTGGGTAAGAGAGACAGAGGGAGACCTAGAGAGTGAGGGAAGAGATGTGTGCATGCCCGGGAGACAAAGTGATAGAGACCTATGTTGGGGTCCGGACTTTACAAGAGAGAGGGGTGTTAATGTGCTCGTGTGTTGGTGTCTGGGGGAGAGAACGACTTCTCTATGTGTGTGTGTGTGTGTGTGGTGGTGGTGGGGGGTGACTTCAGATAAAGAGTGAGGTGTCTATATTTGAGGGACTTTAGCGTAATTGAGATATTGTGCACTCATGGTTGATAAATTTGTTTCACAGTTTGTACTATGAGATAACGATACTTTTGAACATGCGTGATATACCTTGATGTACCAATTACAAACCTAAGATTGGAATTTTGAAATTCGACTCCATCATCAGCTTTTGTAATACATTTAAACGGAGGTACATTTTTTAAGCCGGAATTTTGTGATTTCAAATTCATATATCAAACCTAGAGATATACACATACGTGCATGTTCAAACTTTATAATCATTCACTTTATTCATACACATACACATTTTTTCTTTTGTCATCATATTTAGGATAAACACATTTGGAATTTCATTTGAATTGGACCGTATGATGGTATTTGCTTGTAGTAGCTCAATGGTCCATATTTGAATTGAATGGACAATCTAAGTTTCGAGTTGGAGACATTGATTTTCAAAACTTGCACATTTTTTTGCCTGCAAAACAAACAAATTGTCGGCCATGAATCATAGTCGGCCGTACGAGAGCAGAATACTTATAATTTTAGGTGCCAAAAGCTTTCAAACTTCCCGCTCACATCGAAATATCATGCGCTCGAAAGTTTAGCCCTGCGATATTCCTGTTTTACCCCTGCCACATGAACAGAAAAGGGCTGCTTTGGTAACTCCATTTTTTCCCCTCTTTGCCCGCAACATTCTTCCCCAGAGCCCCTCCCCTTCCCCTCCCCGACCCCCCAACCACGGCAAGCCGCCGAATCTAGTCCTCCCCCGCAGCGGTGGACCTCACACCCCGCCGGATCTACCTTCCGCACCTTGGAACCCCCAACTGCCAACTCACCACTTCACCGGAGCCGCTTCAGCGACTGGCTTGTCCACCGCTCCAGATCTCCTTGACCGCCATCATGGTCCACCGCACCGGATCTGCTTAACCGGCGCCCTCGTCCACCATAGCGTAGGCCCTTCACTGACTCCATCGTCAGCCCCTTCCCTGGCCCTTCATACAAGCCCTCGTCCTCGGCAACAGATCAACCTCACCGAAAGCACTGTACAATGCGCCCGCCGAAGCCTTTGTCCACTGCACCGGACCCGCTCCACGGACGCCATATTCAACTCCACCGGCACTGCTTTACCGACGTCGCAGCCTCATCAGGTTATTTCGATTTGTACTCCTTCGGTTTTTCTCTTTATCGTGCAACTTTTCACTTACCATAGATGAGCTTTCTTATATGTCGACAGGCACCGCAACCGTAGCACCGGAGCTGCTTCAGCGACGGCGACAGCCGGCCCAAACTCAACCGCAACACGAGCACCATCGATGATCCTTAGCTATCAAGTATGACAACGATACCCATACGCCGCCGAGAATCAGGTACTATCATCCAACGGCCGGCGCCTACATTCACTTTCCTAGCATAAGCACCGCACCTTTGAATTTCTTCAGGGCATCATTCAGTTTTTCATGAGACGCGTTATTCTGCTTGCACCTGTAGGGCCATACTTCTGGCAGTGAACATGTTACATGTGCTAAATTACATACCAGTGCACATATAGTTAATATGCTTTAGTTTTGTTCTGATGCCACCTGTTGGTTCCATCAGACTGGTTAATGTTCTCTATGATTAATTACACATCAGCAAACTAGCATGTGGTTCCGCTGCTTTTTGTTTGTTTTACCCTACATTTTTTGATGCTAGCTATTACATCACTGCTCCGAGCCTCTGTTCATTACTTGTTTGTGTGTTCTTGATCTTCCCAAGTTGCATGACTAATTTGATGCTTCTATTAATTATGGAGCTGCCAATCCCATCAAGCAAAATATTTGTTCTTTTGGGCTGGCACCTCGAACAAGCATAAAAATAGAGGGAAGCAAATATATTGTCGTGTATGCACACACCCTTCTTTCATTAGTTTAGATGAACCATTGATGATCAATTCGGACCAGTGCATGTGATTAAAATTAATTTTACCTAAATAGATGGTGCAGAATAAACTATAACAACTAGATTTGCAACCACGGGATGCTGACGATATTTTCAAAGAACATTGCAACAGCAGCTAGGCTTCACAGCAACATATGGTAAGCCAATGTGTTTTAGTACATGTGAAATGTAATGCGAGTGGGCTGCTTTCTTGGCTTGTGCCCTCAACGTGTAATCCTACCGAATTACAAATAGTTCAGTTGTCTGCTTTGCTGTATTGCTTGATTCGAATGCTTGTTTGTTGTTACGCTATACCTGAGTTGGCCAATATGTCAGCAGTGCCTGCTGTACTAACGTAAAGAAATGCATGCCTATTTCATTTGAGTCCTTAACTTTTCCTCTCAACTTCATCACAAGACTGTCTTCGTAGTTTATATGAGGCCACACTGTTAAGTGCTTTCTCAGATTATTACAACTGCTTAGATGCCTTGGCAACTTAAATATAGCGGTTGTACACTCCCTTTCAACTAGGGATGTCAACTGGGTCCCATTTAATCCTGATTAAAGTCCACTAGTGGTATGATAGTTCAGAAGAGTTTTTGTTTTTTGAGGAAAATGAACTAGGGAGGTAGCAAAAACTAACTAGATGGGACTGGCGGATGTCGTTTATTTGCCAGTTACATCCCTAATTTCATCTTACCATTTTAATTTCTTTTCGGCTGATGCTGCTTCGAACCATTCAAATATAGTTTGCCATGATCGGCAATAATTCGTCCGTTGTTTACCATGTAAGCTTACTGCCTGGATCATACGATAACTATCTCTTACTTATGTCCAGCGGAAACTTTCAGGATGCCGTTCACACTAGGACACAATGTACGACCCCAGAATCTATTTGTGGAAGCAGTGCGCCATCCATGTTACCAGATGGTAGCAGTTCAGAGGCAACACCGCCGGAGAGCAGTCTGAGCACAGATATTATAGTGCTTGAGGCTCTACTAGAGGCATAAAGAGATGGTGTGGCTGCCATGAATGAGGTAATCTTTATCTTGAGGCTGGAAATTACGGAATTAGCAGCACGCATTATGCAAGCAACCCAAGAATTGGAGGAAGTAAGAATGTTGCATTTGAAGATGGAGGAGGTCCTGCTGTTTCTGCTATCTGAAGCCCAAGGTAATCCCGGTTCTTCTTTAGATACCAGTTGAAATTGTCATTAGATTATTGTACTTGCATGTTGTGTCATATCTCTGAATGGAGTATGTTGCAAGACCCCCTATGTTGTCCGGAATTCCATGTTATCCATGTGTTGTAATGATCCGAATTATTTAGGCGAGGTAATCCTCAGTACTTGTATGATTGACATAAGGTGAACTGTTTTTCGTGTGAGCATATTGTATTGGATGAAATAACTGTTTGAATCAGAGTGTATCCAACCTACTGAATTCGAAGATCACGGCATTTCTAAATCATAATCATATATAATGGTGGAATAAATCTTTGTTGTGGTGTTGAAGAAATAAATAACAAAACATATAATTATCTGTGGATATTCGTAATCGAATACAAATTGGATTTGAATTTAGTTTGCCAGGTCCCAGGGCAAACGTGAATGCTTATTCTCCCAAGTTTTGAACGAAGCGGCTAAACACCCACTATAATTTGTGGGCTGAACGAAGCAAGTGTTTGCAAGATGGAAATTACTGTCTACCCCTGACACTGAGTACATCCTTATCGACCGGATTTACACTGCTGTCAATAGGGGTAGACTAGTAACTTCAATCAGACGTGACATGACGTCCTCTGAGCCCATTCAGACACGGTGGGCGCCAAACGTGGGCGGCAAAACACATTTGATTCAAGCTCGTCCGAAAGACATGTGTCTCTTCCTCCATTTCCCCATTCATACACGGTGGGCGGCAAAACAAACTCTCCTCGTCCGAAATTGATGTAGGCTAATATTTTAAATAGGGGCAGATGTGTAACTTCCATCAGACGTGACACAACCGCCCTACCTGTCGGCCCCATTCATACACCGTGGGCGCCAACCATGGGCGGCAAAACACCCTCTCCTCGCCCGAAATAGTTACCGGCAAATATTTGGGAGATGCGAGATTACCGTCCTATCCCTAACCGACGAGATGTCCGAAATTTTAAACGGGGGATAAGTTCGTAACTTTCCCCCATTTCAGAGAAGCGCATCCCAAAGTTTGAGATCCCCCCTCCCCTCCATTTCCCCATTCATACACCGTCGGTGGCATGAAAACCTCCGCACTGCGGCCAGCCTCCTCTGTCCGCCACCCCATCCTCCACCTTGCTGGAGCCGCTACCCCTACCCCGTCGTCCACTACAAGAGTTGGACGTCTCTCATCCACGGCGCTGGACCAGGATCCTTTCATCGCCTCCTCTCGCTTCATCGGCGCCGTCGTCCACCTTGCCGTTGCCGCTCCTACAACCGCCTCGTCCACGGCAACAGGATATATTCCCTGACCCGGCCGTCTGTCGTCTAAAGTCTTCTTCCCCGCCGCTGACAGCCATCGCACCCGCAGCACCCTCAACGTATCAGCATAGGCCTACACGGCATTGCAAGAGAGGTGGTACTTTTCCATATGTGCTTAAGTTATTGATCTCACCCGGAAAATAGATCGTAATTTGTTTACTGTACTTCTCTTGTCCGTACCAAATCGTAGTGGCTAGTTGAAAGCAAACATTGGTTGCGAAGTAGCTTTGTCTGGTTTGCACCTTCAGATCCGCCATGGCATGTACACTATACTCGTAAAGCTTATGGTTTCCCCCCTTTATATTCACTACCATCATCGTAGGTGCTTCATGTCGTGCTAGCACTGCTCCTCAAGACCTCAACCCAAAGCTTACGTATTGAAATACGAATCTGATATGATGCTCATATCACTAAAACAGAGAACGTTGGTCACCTAATGTTCCTATATTCGTTTTGAAAAGCATGTGCGCCACCCACTGGTCCAGCTAGTTTCACTTTCCTGATTTTTCTCTTGATGCTTAGGGTTTTCCCCTTTTATCTACTCTACTATGATCTGCGTAGGTGCTTTCTGTCGTACTGGCATTACTCCACCCTTCAAGCTAAACAACACAACACTCAGAATTCGGAAGCTTAGTTGTTCAAATATGATTGTGATATGATACTGATATTAGTTAATCGGCACATTTAATTGGTTAGCTAAAGGTCCCACTTGAGTTTCCAAATGCATGTCGCGACATATAGAGAGACAGCATAATTGCATTTCTTTGTCACTTGTTGACTGTACTTTCTTGTCCATACCAAATCTTAGTTGTTATTTCAAAGCAAACATCGGTTGCTAACTACCCTTTGCGCGGTTTGCAGCTTCAGATCTGCCATCCCACTGCCACGGTCAACACTGTACTCATCATGCTTATGTTTTCCCCATTTTATGATGACCACAATCAGCCTACGTGGTTCGTGTCGTAATAGCACTGCTCCACCCATCGAGCTAAACAAGCTTAGTTGTACAAATTCATATCTGATATTATTGTTGATATTAGTAAAACTGAGAGATGTTTAATTGGTGAGCTAAATGTTCCTAGTTTAGTTTTGAAATGCATGTGAGCCACATATGGAGAGACTGGAAAGAATAGTATTTCTGTGTGCGCTCTGGTTCATCATGGGTGGCCAACCGACATTGTATTGAAAGACTTGTAATATCTTCAATCTGCTTGCTCTTCTGCTCTTCTTTAAGATGATACTCTTCTCTTGCGGTCGACTGGTCAGGTCGAGTTGTTCTCCCTTAGTATATTTTGAATCTGTCAGGTCAGGTCGACTTGTTCTTCTTTACTATATGTTGAAGCTATCATCTGCGAAGTGTCATCACTTCTGGAGCTCTCATATTTTGAGTAGTAGGCCACATTATATTAATGCACACAACAAATTACAGCATGCATGTCATCTTTTAAAAGAATTACAGAGATAGCACAAAGGGGTTTACAGGGAGGCAGTATTGGATTAGAATTACTTCTGCATTACAAAGAAAATCTCACTTGTTTTTATGTTTTCATGCATGTCAGATATTGAACATTATCAAAATGAATATGAGAATGGGCGCACGAGAGGAATATTGCGGAACAATCCACTGGCTAACAAACTTGGCATGGTGGAGGATGGCCTATCTTATTCACCCATCAAGGTGCATGATCTAGCTTTGCAAAGTTGTATTGGTCGCACATATTTTGCATCCGACCTCTTGCATTACTTCTACTTTGTTACACCATCTGCTTAGTTTAAGCATCATATATGATTATATGACATACCTATCCATTTTCTGTACCTATTCCATGTGTCGTCACAATATGTCTTCCAGTCAAATGTTGTTCTTTTGTAATAGATGTCCAAAAGGAAGAGGGTGAGTGCAGATCCTCACGGAGTGCAAACTAGGTATTTGGAAAAGGTAGTGATACCTGTTAAATTAGATAGATCAGCAGCCACAGAAAACACAGCCCAACTCTACCACACTTTACCCCTACTCCAGTGGCCAAACCCCTATTAGAACTGCTGGGAGCCCAGCGTCAGGTACTGTCTATTATATCAATTCAAAATTTGAACTCCTAAATTTCTGCTTGTGCCTTACCTTCTCTCTTGTATGAAAACTAATTTCAGATGAATCTCCTTGCTCAAAGGATCATACGATCTCAAAACAATAATGGGCTCTGCATTGCTCTCGTCAGTACCTCTCTCCCTTTTGCCTTGTAACGTTGTACTTAATTAATTGCTATTTGATTATGTGTCATCAGTCTGCACCTGAGCTTCATTATCCTCTGTTTCTTCCAATATTATTTGATCTATATTTACTCTTTGCAAAATGTAGAATAATGGCAACGCTTATAAAGAATTTTCTTTGGGGAATTTATTGAATTATCCTTCTATCAACATGGAGAAGGGCTTTGTCCAGCCCGTGTTAACATGTAATGTAAGTTCACAGTTCTCAAGCCTTCAAACTTTGTTCTAGTATAGATTTGGATAGGCATCATTTCCTCCATTGCTGTTTGCTTTGCTGTTTACATCTGATTGGATGTTTGCAACAACTACCAGTTTCAAATTGTAGTTGTAAAAGCATGTTCCTTATGCAGAACAGATCCATTTATTTGCTTATATAATTGTGAAACATGTTACGTGTCTCCTTGTTTCTCTTTCAGAGTCGTATCTCTTATGCCAAGCAGAACTTTAGGGAAGATAGTGAGCCAAACCATCTTGTGGACATCGAGATGACCCCAAGGTCCTGTCTTGATGAAGACAGTGAGTTGAAGCTACTCACCAGCAGGTGTGAGACAACCTCTGTGCAGTCGCTGCCTCAATCAGTTCGACTTCTTCAGTCTCAACTTAAAGTGGAAAGGCTTGCTTCAGCTCAGCTCCGACTTGAAGTCAAAGATGCAATGAAGATGTCAGAGGACTGCCATGTGCACCATCAAGCCTTAAATCTTGTGTTGATGCATCTATCGTTGACACAACTGAGGTCTACTCAGCTTCTTCAGCTGTTTGGGGGGCCCTTCCTGGCCAGGCCTAGTGCCTTCTGAAGTGCTCACAGTTTTGTATATTCTTTTGTCGGCGCGTTTACTTGCACTGGTGGCGAACTATGATGCCCAGTGGATGTAATATGTGATAGCCGTGATAGCCTAGCGTAAGTTGCTTGCTTATTTATTTCCTTGTTGTCTTGTTTATTTGTTTGCTTGTAGTCATTGCAGTTCTTTTTCCGCGATTTGCTAGTGGCTGCAATAACCTATTTTTTAAAACTAGGCTACAATAACCATGGGCTAATATTTACTGTAGTGACACTGGGCCTCCTACGGGCCGTAGAAACAGTGGGCCTTCTACGGGCCGTAGAAACAATGGGCCTTCTAAGGCCCGTAGAAACAATGGGCTTTCTACGGGCCGTATCATCAATGGGCCTTATACGAGCAGTATGATAACATGGGCCAATAACAGGCCGCATTATGGCCGTAAACGGGCTAGAGTTGGAATCGTCCGTTCATGGGCCGACCATAACGGGCCATCGTTAATAGGTCATATTTCATGACGCTATGAAAACGGCCCAACGTATTAACGGACCACAAACGGGCCGAC
Source organism: Triticum timopheevii (assembly GCA_963921465.1). Taxonomy (NCBI): domain Eukaryota; kingdom Viridiplantae; phylum Streptophyta; class Magnoliopsida; order Poales; family Poaceae; genus Triticum; species Triticum timopheevii. Next base: position 310,732,402 of record OY997262.1, on the reverse strand, counting down.
TGTAACCATGGGCTGAATTTGGCCCACAAGCAGAAAATGGCAGTAACGGGCCGTAAGTAAACGAATGCTGGAAATGAGCCCAAGAATAAATGGGCTCCGAGAAGGCCCAAAGATAACATGGGCTGGAAACGGCCCAACGGAATAATTGGCCGTTAATGGGTATAAAGTGATACACTATTCATTACGGGCCAGTTTCACCACGGGCTATTAATGGGTGTAAAGTGATACACTATTCATTACGGGCCAGTTTCACCATGGGCCGTTAATAGGCCAAGAGTTACATAGGGCCTCATAGGGGCCGAAAGACGTCATGGGCCATACATGGGCCAGATGACGCTACTGGGCCTAATTCGGATAGGGCGTAACGGGCCTTGGGTTAGCGGGTTGTAAATGGGCTATATGCGAACAGGCCGTTAACAGGCTTTCCATGGGCCGGCCCGCCACATTTTGACCAAGTCAAACGGGCCGGCCTTTTCACAGGAATGGGCATCTGTTGGGCCGTGCCACGTGTCGACGTATCATAGGCGCCTTCTGTCCAATGAGTGGATGACATCTGTCCCAATGATGAGCAGACACATGTTTCCTCCAGCCAATGATGATTTTACACGTGGAAAATCCCCATTGGCGGGGCTGTTAATGTGTTATCGGATCCAAAACCCGACCCGATAGTTAACGACGTTCCGTTACGGTGGATGCCACGTGTCGGTCACCCTTGACGAAAGCACTTCTGTGACGCGCGATTTATCGTCATGGAAGTGGACACTTCCATGATGATAATTTTGGTAATGTCATGGAACACTTCTACGACAGAACAGGTATGACTATCTTGATTCTATCATAAATTTGTCATGGATGTACATGCATGACAAACAACGCGACCTACTGTGACAAACATGTATCATCACGGAAGTGTTTTTTTTGTAGTGTAGGTTTGTTTCCTCTCAATATCTGACACACACACACACACACACACACACACACACACACACACACACACACACACACAGACACCGCACACACACACCCCTCCCCCAAGCACACAATTCATCCCCATCCAAGGTTATATGGCGACCACTCTCACTTGTGCTTCTCTGCATCCCAGCATGCACAACACCTCAATCTTCAAAGAGGGGATCCAGGAGATCGAAGACGGCGAGCACACTGCGCTAGAGAATACGAGGCCATTTGGAAGCAGGATGATGTGACGACGGCTGAGTGACTCCTCCCCCCACCCTCTTTCTCCCGCACAAAATTGCCAATCCCTCTCTCCCCCGCACAAAATTATCAATCCCTCAACCCACGAGATGCTTACCCTCTCGTCCATGTTTTTCCAGCTCTCTCATCAAACCTTTTGTCTCTTCTCCTTCCACGTGTACAAAATCCGGATGCACAGGCATCTCACGTATATTACATGTCTCCATCTTTCTCACGGACCTAACTTCTTCCTCTCTCTCTCTCTCTCTCTCTCTCTCTATCTCGTTAGGTTTGTCTCCTACTCTCTCGTCCACATACATACAATCTTTTCCGCCCTATCTGCTCTACACGTTTCATTTACACATTGGGATGTGTTCAAAATGTTGCTTTTATAATGGATGATGTAGAGTTAGGGTTGGTTTTGTTGCATCCTACAAAGTAATAACTATGAAATGCATTTAGATTCTCATTTGACTGGGATTATGTGAGTTTGAGCATATTGTGAAGTACTATAGACCTCGTATACATCTTGGAATTCAACAATGATTGTAAGTTGTAACTATTGAATTGTATAGACCATTACATTCGAAGTCAGTAGCCTAATATATTTATTTCACAATTACAACAAATGATTAATTCACTACAAACTAAGAAAACAAATGTCTACTGAGGGAGTCCTGGACTAAGGGGTCCTCGGACAACAGGACTATATACTTTGGCCGGACTGTTGGACTATGAAGATACAAAATAGAAGACTTCGTCCCGTGTCCGGATGGGACTCTCCTTTGCGTGGAAGGAAAGCTAGGCGATTCGGATATGTAGATTCCTTTCTTTGTAACTGACTTTGTACAACCCTAGTCCCCCGGTGTCTATATAAACTGGAGGGTCTAGACTTCTAGGGTTAGAGCCACAATCATCATAATCTCATAGGCTAGGCTTCTAGGGTTTAGCCTTTACGATCTCGTGGTAGATCAACTCTTGTAATACTCATATTCATCAAGATCAATCAAGCAGGAAGTAGGGTATTACCTCCATAGAGAGGGCCCGAACCTGGGTAAACATTGTGTCCCTTGCCTCCTGTTACCATTAGCCTTAGACGCACAGTTCGGGACCCCCTACTCGAGATCCGCCAGTTTTGACACCGACATTGGTGCTTTAATTGAGAGTTCTGCTGTGATGTCGGAGATAGGCCTGATGGCTCCATCAATCGTCTACAACAACGTAGTCCAGGGAGAGATCTTCCTTCCCGGACAGATCTTTGTATTCGGCGGCTTCGCACTACGGGCCAACTCGCTTGGCCATCTAGAGCAGATCGATAGTTACGCCCTGGCCATCAGGTTAGATTTGGAAGCCTAAATTTTGTGGCCGATATCCATAGAGAATTGATCTTCGACGAACTCGAGCCCACGACGACTGTCCCTGGCCACCATGATGAACATGACCTAGATCTGTCATCGGGCCACACGTAGGAGATAGCACCTGTGGCCGACCTGGCCCTAGAGCCAGAGCAGACTGCATCGGCTGAAGACGGGAGGCTTAACCCCACCACGGAGGCCGCAGACATGGCAACGCTCGATCCGCACACAGACCCAACATCGAGCTGGTCTTGCATCACCGGAACCCGGACTCGTCTCCGGCCATGGGTTTCCGGACCGCGTGCATCCGCGCCTATCGAATCTGATTGGGCGCCGGTCTTGGAGTTCAGCTCCACGGACATCTTCCAGCACTTGCCTTTTGGAGACGTGTTAAGCTCAGTAAAATCCCTCTCCTTGTCAAGGGATTCTCGGCCGAACTATGTCCGGTTCGAATGGGAAGCGAACGACGAAGAACTGTGTTTCCCACCCACCACCCACTTTGTAGCCACTGTTGATGACTTAACCGACATGCTTGATTATGACTCCAAAGACATCGATGGTATGGACGACAATGCCGGAGAGGAGCAAGAACCAGTGCCTACAGGGCATTGGACAGCCACCTCCTCATACGATATATACATGGTGGATACACCCAAAGAAAATAACGGCGACGATGAAAATCCAGTCGAGGATAAACCTCCTGAGATACAGCCGAGGTGCCGACGTCAGCGGTGCCGCTCTAAGCCACGTCATAGTAAAAAAAGAAATACCGTCACAGAAGAGGACAACACTCCGGACAGTGCCGAAAACAATGAAGACCCCGTTGAGCCAACCTTCGAATAGGAGGAACGGGATGATGGGCGAGTCAACCCTGGCGAACAGGCCATGAACGAAGACTCGGAGGATAGCAACTATCTTCTGGTCTCCGAGGACGAGGTTAGCCTCAGTGATGAAGATTTCATCGTGCCTGAAGAGCACGCCGAACTGGAACGCTTTAAGCATCAGCTAATTGCCACTGCAAGAAGCCTAAAAAAGAAGGAGCAACAGCTTCACGCTAATCAAGATCTGCTCAATGAAAGATGGACTGATGTCCTGGCAGCTGAGGAATATGGCCTCGAGCACCCAACCAAAAGCTACCCGAAGCGCAAACTGTTACTACAGTTCAATGATGAGGCGCTGGAGCCCGTCCTACCAAGGTACGATGCGGCTGACCGACCACCACGTGGCCGGGACAAAGCGGCACCTCGTGCCGAACACCAGCCTGCACTGCCTCGCCGAACAAACAGAAATACAGCAGCTCGGGGATATACACATGACCAGCGGCATGATTTGGAAAACAGAGCAAGTCAGACAAGATCGATCTATGGATCACGGGGGTGTGCACCGACGCGCGACAATGGCCATCTGGCCGAACGTGATAAACATAATCATGTCCGGGCCAAAAACCGCAGACGAACTCCATCCGAGCTACGTCACAACTTGGCCCGATATAGAGGCGCCACACACCCCCTTTGCTTCACCGATGAAGTAATGGGACACGATTTCCCAGAAGGGTTTAAACCCGTTGACATTGAATCATACGATGGCACAATAGACCCCGCGGTATGGATTGAGGATTTTCTTCTCCATATTCATATGGCCCGAGGCGATGATCTTCATGCCATCAAGTACCTCCCGCTCAAACTCAAAGGACCAGCTAGGTACTGGTTGAACAGTCTGCCCGAAAACACCATTGGCAGCTGGGAGGACTTGGAGGATGCCTTCCTCGACAACTTCCAAGGCACATATGTCTGACCGCTAGATGCCAATGACTTAAGTCACATAATCCAACAGCCCGAAGAGTCAGCCAGGAAATTCTGGACTCGGTTCCTAACTAAAAAGAACTAGATCATCGATTGTTCGGACGCCAAAGCCCTAGCGGCCTTTAAGCACAGCATTCGCGACGAATAGCTGGCCAGACACCTCGGCCAGGAAAAACCAAAGTCCATGTCATCCCTTATAGCACCCATGACCCGCTTCTGTTCTGGCGAAGATAGCTGGCTAGCCCGCAGCAACAACAATACAAGCGAACCTGGCACCTCTGAAGCCAGAAACAGCAACGGCAAGGCACGATGCAATAGACATAAGCGTCGAAACAATGGTGACAACACCGAAGACACGGTGGCCAATGCCGGATTCAGCGGCTCTAAGTCCGGTCAGTGGAAAAAGCCATTTAAATGAAACAATCCGGGCTCGTCCAGTCTGGACCACATACTCGATCGACCATGCCAAATCCATGGCACTCCTGATAAACCAACCAATCATACCAACAGGGAATGTTGGGTCTTCAAACAGGCCGGCAAGTTAAATGCTGAGAATAAGGAGAAAGGGTCGCAAAGCAATGACGACAACGAGGAACCCCGACCACCAAACACAGGGGGACAGAAGAAATCCCCCCCCCCCCAAATCAAAATGGTGAACATGATATACGCCACCCATATCCCCAAAAGGAGTGCAAGTGTGCAATCAGGGACGTCTACACGATGAAGCCAGTCGCCCCAAAGTTCAACCCATGGTCCTCCTGTCCGATCACCTTCGATCGCAGGGACCACCCGACCAGTATCCATCATGGCGGTTCAGCCGCACTAGTCCTTGACCCAATCATTGATGGATTCCATCTCACGCGAGTCCTCATGGATGGTGGCAGCAGCCTGAACCCGCTCTATCAGGACACAATGCGCAAAATGGGTATCGACCCCTCAAGGATCAAGCCCACAAAACCACCTTTAAAGGTGTCATACCAGGTGTAGAGGCCTGCTGTACAGGCTCAACCACACTGGAAGTGGTCTTCGGATCCCCAGATAATTTCCGAAGCGAAGAGTTAATCTTCGATATTGTCCCTTTTCCGCAGTGGTTATCATGCACTGCTTGGACGAACCTCATTCGCTAAATTCAATGCGGTGCCGCACTACGCCTACCTCAAGCTCAAGATGCCCGGACCACGTGGTGTAATAGCGGTCAATGGAAATACGGAGCGCTCCCTCCGTACTGAGGAGCACACCACGGCCCTTGCAGGAGAAGTACAGAGTAGTCTTTTTAGGCAGAACCTCAATTCGGTAGTAAAGCCCCCTGACACCGTCAAGCGAGTCCAAACTACTCTACGGCAGGACGGTCCAGCTCGTCCAGAGCTCGACTAGCAACTCGGCCTCCATCCCAGTCCCAATCAAGCGGTTAAATTTGTGCCGCGCGTACATAACTACGCACTCAAAATACCATGGGCATGGACGGAGGCACAGCTAGACCGTGGTCTACAATGCGGCTCAACCTCTCCCGGACTAGTATACCCTCACCTTTTCTCTTTCTTTGAGGTTTTTTCTCTTCTCGAGGCTTTCTCCGATAACTTGATCATCGGACCATCATGGGACGGATACACCAAGGAGGCAAGGAGCTTTGACGTACAAGGGAACCCCCCAGGTGGTCTCTACTAACGATCGTTATACCTGTTTTGAATACCCGCACGCAGCTCGCCCTTGGTCATGGCATGTTAAATAGCCTTATTTGCTTATTGCATTACTTGTACAAGTACGCCTTGACGTATTAATCAAATTACAATGGAAAATAATTTGCAGCGTCAGCTTAGTGCTTGATTCTTTCCTTGTCTTTTTATTTATTACTTATTACACCCATACACTCTGGTACGCATTATTCGCCAGGGGCTTCATCACACCTTGCAATACAGCAATAAAGTCCGAACACTTTTACAGTACAGTTCGGCACCCCGAACTTATAGCATTATATGCATCGGCTCCGAATCATGTCTTTGGTCAATAGTTGGGTTGCCCGGCTCCTGTGCTTACTACCTTATGTTCCGCTATATCGGCTAGGGTAGTAAAGGGAGAACTACTGCGATTGTGTTCCGGTTCTTCCGGACGAGCACCTCAGTAGAGAAAGCCAAAAATTGACTGTCATGATGCGGCGAGAGCTGGTCAGCTATTCGAGAGGTTTTCAAATCCTTAGAGATTTTTTCCGCTTTATGCGAGGAATCGGTTCTTATCCGATTAGGTGCGTATAGCACCCCGAGTTCATCCTTTCAAACACCAGGGGCTGCGCCAAAATTTTCATTGTCAAACTCCTATGGCTAAGTGAGGGTGATAAAGTTGTATAGTCCGATTGCCTTGTTCGTTTCGCTAAACACCTCCTTTAAGGACCAAAAGGTGGAGTAAAGAGTGTTTAGATTTATCCCGAACACCCCCGTACTATCTACGTGGGGGCAGAAGCCGACAACTGGCCAACTCCCAAATTTTCATAAACGGCCGCACAGGAGGTAAAATTTTAAACTAACAGCCATTATATTACATAACGGATCTGTTTAATATTACATGACAGGATAACATGAATGTTTTCATGGGAATATAACATCCTTTGCACATTGCTCCACCACAAGGCGGGATCCCTCCAGGACACTGTCAAAATAGAGCTCGGGTCGGCGGTTCTCCTTGCCGTCAGGCGTCCCCACGGTCATCAGCTTCTTGGCATCCATCTTCGCCCAGTGCACCTTGGCGCGGGCAAAGGCCATCCACGCACCTTCAATGCAGACCGACTGCTTTATAACTTCAAGCCGCGGGCAGGCACTCACAAGCCGCTTGACGAGTCCGAAGTAGCAGCTGGGCATGGGCTCGGCAGGCCATAGACAGACTATTAAGTCCTTCATGGCTAGTTCGGCCGCCTTATGCAGCTCGACCAGCTGCTTCAGCTGGTCACTAAAGGGCACTGAAAGTTCTGGTCCAAGGTATTGAGACCAGAACAACTTCTTCGCAGAGCTCCCTTCTTCGGCTCGATAAAATTCTGCAGCATCTGATATGCTGCGCGGAAGATCCGCAAACGCCCCTGGAGAGCTCCAAATCCGGGTAAGTAAAAGGAATGTTTCCTTCACATATCTGCTTTGCATAATGAAAGCCTTACACGCTGTAATATTCTTGGCTGCCTAGATTTCCTGGAGGGCGCTCTGGGCTTCGGCTCGGGCATCTTGTGCACTCTGGCAGGCCTTGGCAAGTTCGGACTCTTGAGTCTTAAAATCGCGCTCAAAGGACTCGTACTTCTTGACGGTGTCCTAGAGCTCTTGCTGGACCTCGCTGACCCAGGCCTCCTACTTCTCGCACACGGCGCGTTCCTTGGCCTCCTTGTCCTTAGCCTCGGCCAACGCCTTCTTGAGGGCCGCTACCTCGGTTGTGGACCCTAAAGAGTTCATGGCACTTTAGTCAGCATGAATCATTCATCCTTCCTAAATATACGCGTAGGTTAAATACATACATTTGCTTTCCCCCAACTGCTTCTTCACGAGGCCGAGCTCTTGCTCGGCCCGCTCCAAATTCTGCTTCAGTCCGGAGACTTCCGCAGTATGAGCGGCAGTAGCCAGCAGCGACGTTTGCTTATTCACATAGACATATTATGTTAGACTCCTGCGAAAATTATTTTGATCCTCTGTTCGGCTTTTCTTTCTGAACACCGAACATAGCATCAGGGGCTACTGTCTATACTGTAACATTCTTTCTCTAATTATGTTGCTTACCTCAAATCCTGTTAGAAGGCTAGTGCAGGCTTCGGTTAGTCTGCTTTTCGCAGACTGGACCCTCTCAATCATCATACCCATAAGGGTATGGTGTTATTCCACGATGGAAGCGCCTTGCAGCGCTTCCAGCAGCCTATCCGGTGCCTCTGGATGGACAGAGGTCACTGGTGGAGTTAGCTCGCCCCTCTTGTTCGAAAAAGGTGGACTACCTGAATTCGGAGCCACTTGGGTCTCCAGAGCCGTATTCGACTGGGGGCCAAATTGGTTACGGCCCCCATCGTCGGTGTACATATGGGCCTGTCCCCCCATGTGTTCGGTAACCGGGGTTTTCCCCTCCGGCACCACCGAGACGGCCTCCTGAGCCTCTCCCTGGCCTGGGATCCTTCGAGAAAACACCTTGGTGTTATCCGCGGCCTTGGCGGAGGAGGCCGTCGGAAGGGACTCGTTGTTCATCGCCGACGGGTCCAACGATCCCTCCGAAGTGAAGGACAGCGCGATGTTGGACTGGGCCGGGCTACAACTGCACGATCCAGCATGTTAAAAACAATAAAGTAAAAATGCCGGATATATTACTATGTCCGGACACTTACGAGTTTGCTAGGGGCTTGACCCTGGGCTCCCACTCCCCGCCACTGTTGGTGGCCGCTGCGGAGCTGTCCGGAAGGGAATTTTTCCCCTTCTTGGACGCCTCGGCCTCCCCATGTGTGGAGGACTTCCTCTTCTTTCTCCCCCAGTAGGGGGGAATGGATTTCTTCTTCCTCGTCCTCTTCCTCGTCACCTTTGGTGGAGGAGTGCGCCTCGGCGTCTTCTGACGTCACGTCTGAAGTGCCCTTGCGACGGAGACCACTTCTGGTCCCCGGGGCCTTCTTTTTGGCCTTCTTCTCCGGCACCTCATAAGGCACCAGAAACAACATTTTCGTCAGAAGAGGCGTTTATGGATCTTCGGGCAGTGGAGCCGGACAGTTAATCTGCTCCGCTATCTCTATCCAGGCCTGAAAAATTGGTAGGGAGGCTTAGATTCCCCCCTCAAATATGCCATTAAAGGATATACCTTGAAAACATGAAATAACTTACCGGATTAGCCCGACGTTTTGAGCTTAGCCCACGATCCTCGGTCGTGGGCGGTGGTACCTCGTCGGCCTTGAAGAGCACCTTCCAGACGTCTTTGTGCGTCGAGCTCCAGCAACTTCTGGTGCTTGGCCGGGTCGAACTCCCACAAATTGCAAGTCCGGCGCTGGCACAGAGGGATCCGGCGGACGAGCATAACCTGGACCACATTGACAAGTTTGATTCTCTTGCTTATCATGTTCTGGACACACATGTGGAGCCCCGTCAGCTCGTCCGAAGAGCCCCAGGCCAGGCCCTTCTCTTGCCAGGAGGTGAGCCGCATTGGGACTCCGGATCAGAATTCGGGGGCCGCCGCCCAATTGGTGTCGTGCAGCATGGAGTTGTAGAACCACCCCGATTGCCACCCCTTTACGGTCTCCACAAAGGAGCCTTCGGGCTAGGTGACATTTGGCATCTTCACCACCATGGTGCCCCCGCACTCTGCTTGTTGGCCGCTCACCACCTTTGGCTTCACATTGAAGGTCTTCAGCCATAGGCCAAAGTGAGGTGGGATGTAGAGGAAGGCCTTGCACACGACAATAAATGTTGTGATGTTGAGGATGGATTTGGGGCCAAGTCATGGAAGTCTAGCCCGTAGTAAAACATCAGTCCACGGACGAACGGGTGGAGGGGGAATCCCAGCCCGCAAAGGAAGTGGGTGAGAAACACCACCCTTTCCTGGGGCTCCGGGGTGGGGACAATCTGTCCCTTGGCTGGAAGTCAATGAGCGATGTCTTTGGCCAGGTACCGGCCTCCCAGAGCTTCTTGATGTCCTCCTTCTTGACGGAGGAGGCCATCCACTTGTCTCCAGCTCCGGATCCGGACATGATTGGAGTGCTTTTTTGGGTGGAGAAGGCGAGAGCTTGGGAGCTGGAGCTCGAGAATGGATGGGCAGAGGAAGGAGAAGGCGTGGGTGAACGAGGATGAATCCTTATCCCCTTATAAAGAGAGTAAAAGTCATGCACCTCCCCCCTCACCTTAAAAACCGCCTATTCCCCAAGCGACGTGCAGATGGCACGGTTGGGGTTACCCATACCCGTATTGATGAGAATCCCGTGATAAGGGGACACGATCTCTGCTTCGACAAGTGTGCTAGTGAAAGCGCACCTTGAAATACGGAGCAGCAGGCTAACAAAAAGGTTCGAATAATGGCCGGGTAGTGTCGTGATGTCACGCTACAAAAAGTTGTCAGCGGATTGGACTCGTGAAATATTATACTCTCTATGGTTGTGTGTGGTACTTGTTTTGCAGAGCCGGATATATTTTCTATGTTCAGACAGCTATGTTGGAGTATTCAGAGAAGGAACCCGCCTTGCAATGCCGAAGACAATCTGCGCGCCGGACTCATTGTCATTGAAGCCTGGTTTAGGGGCTACTGAGGGAGTCTTGGATTAAGGGGTCCTCGGACAGCCGGACTATATACTTTGGCCGGACTGTTGGACTATGAAGATACAAGATAGAAGACTTTGTCCCGTGTCCGGATGGAACTCTCCTTTGCATGGAAGGCAAGCTTTGCGATTCAGATATGTAGATTCATTTCTCTGTAACTGACTTTGTACAACCCTAGTCCCCCTAGTGTCTAAATAAACTGGAGGGTTTAGACTTATAGGGTTAGAGCCACAATCATCATAATCTCATAGGCTAGGCTTCTGGGGTTTAACCATTACGATCTCGTGGTAGATCAACTCTTGTAATACTCATATTCATCAAGATCAATCAAGCAGGAAGTAGGGTATTACCTCCATAGAGAGGGCCCGAACCTGGGTAAACATTGTGTCCCCCGCCTCGTGTTACCATTAGCCTTAGACGCACAGTTCAGGACCGCCTACCTGAGATCCGCCGATTTTGACACCGACATGTACTCCCTCCGTTTCTATTTAAGTCCGCATATTAGCATTGGTCAAATTCAAGTTTTGTAAACTCACAGATAGTTTATAACAAAAATATTAACATATACAATAACAAATAAATACCATTAGATTTATTATTGAATGTACTTTCACATCATACATATTTGTTAAGGTAAATGTTTATATTTTTCTATAAACTTGGTCAAACTTTAGGAAGTTTGACTTTGGTCAACACTAATATGCAGAGTTAATAAAAACGAAGGGATTACTACTACTTACTAGTACTACTCGCTAGTTGCTTAGCCGAATCACCCAGTACGTGATGTATACTACGCAACCTTCTCCTTATAGATGTTGTTGGGCCTCCAAGCACTACTAGGGAAAATGTTATACACAGAAATTTGGCAACAGCGCGGGTCAAAAAAGGGCGCTAGTGCTAGATAGCAGTAGCGATTGAAGAAAAACCACGCTACAGATACAACCTTAGCAGTAGCGCGTGTAGTTGCAAAAGCGCTACTACTAATATTCCCATTGCTAGAATGGTAGGCTACGCATAGCAGTAGCGGGCTTGGAAGAAACACGCTACCGCTAGGGCATAAGTAGCAGCACGTTTCCTAAGAAGAGCGCTACTACTAACGGAAATAAAATAAGATGAAAAAAATATAAAAGTAAATGAAAATGAAAGAAATAGAAAAAGGAAAAAGGAAAAAAATAAAATCTAAAGCAAAATAAATGAAAAAGCGAAAAAACGGAGGAAGGCATAGCAGCAGTGTGTGTTTGTAAGAGGCGTTGTAGCTAACGTAGCTGCAGCGCGTGTCCTAGACCCCCTCTATAGAAACAGAAAAGAAAATTAAAAAATGGAAGAAATTTACATAGCTATAGCAGCAGCGCGTTTTGTGAAAACCGCTATAGCTATCTTAGCTATAGCGCGTTTTACCAAACGTGCTCCCGCTAAGTTTGACTTAACCAAAAAACCGTTTCCCCTCGGCCACCACTTCTCCCCCAAACCCCTCAACCCACCCCGCGCGCCGCCGTCTCCCCGATTCACCGTCACCCCACTTCGCCGCTATCTCCTACCGATGTCGACGCCACCAGAGCCGTGCGCCGTCGACGCCACCGAGCCGCCCCCAACGCCACGGAGTCGTGTGGCCTCGTCAACGCCACCGGAGCCGCCGTCGACGCCACCGGATCCTTCCTCGCCACAACTGCCTCCCTCGCCGTCACCGGAGACGCCCCTTCCTCCCTCGCCGTCACCGGAGATGCCCCTGCCTCCGTCGCCACCACTGCCTTCGTCGCCACCACCGGAGCCATCCTTTGTAAGCCCCCATCCCTCCTCTCTCTCTCATGCATAGGTTAGCCAGTTTAATTAGGTTAATTATCTAGGTTAGGGAAAATTTTTAGTTAGGGCTTTGACAGAGAAGTAGTTAGGTTAACTAGTTTAATTAGGTTAATTATCTAGGTTAGTGCAAAAATTTAGTTAGGGCTTTGACAGAGAACTAGTCAGGTTAACTAGTTTAATTAGGTTAATTATCTAGGTTAATTAGTGCAAAAATTTATTTTGGGCTTTGACAGAGAACTAGCTGCGTTAACTAGTTTAATTAGGGTTAATTATCTAGGTAAACTAGATTAACTAACTAGGTTAAATAGGTAGGCTAATAAGGTTCATTGGATTAACAAGCTAGGTTAAGTAGATTGGCTAGGTTAGAGGAAAATTTTATTTTAGAGCATTAGGTCAGAAGTGGTCATGTTATATCTTTTCATTGAAGTTGTTCGATTGTGCCCAAGTGGCTTTGTTGTTTCCAGGGAATGATGCCTATATTTTGCCGAAATGTTGATTCATTTCTGTTCCCGGCAAATTTTAGGTTCTCGATTTGTCCACTTTTTAGCAAAGGTCATGCCGAAATTTTCCGTGAATTTCGGCATGACTTGTGCTACAAACTAGGACATATCGAGTACCCGGGATTTGCCGCACCAGGAAGGAGTCAACATTCCTGCAAAACAATAGTCCTTTTTTATGTCATTATTCATTTTATTAGGTCTAGAATTAATTGACTAGATTTAATCATAGGAAACATGGCTAGCAACGATGAAGGACAGGGTTCTGGTGATTGTGATGACGTCTACCGGGCGGCGGACGAATTTTTTAGCCTTACCGATGATCAACCGATGTTGTTGCTGGGCCCACCGGTGGCATCGGGGACTGAGACCGACACGCAGACCGGTGCTGAGACTGAGACTGGCGCTGAGATTCAGACCGACATCGAGACCGGCGCTAAGACCGGTGCTGCCTCGGGGAGCGGAGCCGGTGTAGAACCGAAAGCAAAGAGGCAACGAGTTCCTAACAAACTTAGGACTACTAGACTGGTGGTCACGGAGGTGGACGACGGCAATTTTGAGCCAAAGGCGCCCGAGGAAGCGCGCACGTGCTACGACAATCAAATAGGCTGCATCATACGGACAACCGCCACCATCAATGATGAGAAACTACAAAAGATGGAAAATATGAGGAGCTCCCTCCTAAAGAAGTTTCACTAGATATTCTTGTTCCCGGGCCGGAATGAGAAGGATTATGAAGATCTAGACGAGGACCCGGCAATGAAGAAGATAAACAAACACGCCATGACCAAGTTTAGCGATGCGTTGGCCGCCTGGAAAAATCGAGTGAAAGCAAAGATCGACGACGGGGAACCCTACTCCGAGATTGTAAAGGATAATTCGACAATCACGGAAGAGCAGTTTCAAATATTCAAGGAGGCTTGCGAGGCCGAAGCTGCCAAAAAAAGTCTAAGTACATGAAGGGGCTTCAAAAGAGGAACATTGGGAGCCACCACCTCGGAAGCCGTGGTTACAGCGGAAAGAGGTCCAAATGGGCCAAGGAGGACGCGGAAGCCGCGAGTCTGGGCATCCCAGACCCCTTGGCGGATTTCACCGTCCCGCAGGAGCGTGACGTCCCGAGGGCCCGGCATCGTTGGGACCCAGTGAAGAAGGTTTACGAGACAACACCAGTCATTATGGAGTTCATGAGACTGCTGGTAATTTTAGTTTCTGATTAATTCGACTGCACACATTAGTCATATTTGTAAACGATCCTTGTGCCTTTTGCAGAGAGAGTAGCCTCGGATTGCGGCCGAAAGTGACTCGCCGTCTGAGGCATTGGCGAGGCCCAAGTGGGACACTCCATTCAACCGGGCGTTGAACATATTGAAACAACAACCGGTGGATACTCGACCGTCGTATGGACGTGTGCACGGTGTCGGAGACGGCGCCACGTGGAAGATGTACTATCGTGAGACCATGGAGAAGAGAAAGGAAATACGGAGGTTAACTGAAGAAAACATCGACAAGAAGGTTGAGATTGCGGTTGAGAAGAAATCATCTCAGACAGTTGCAACAGCGGTAGCTGCCGCAAAACAGGCGATTGCAGATATATGTACTTCCTTGGTGACGGGCGTTTTAACTTGGACAAGGCAAAATCCAGAAAAAAAAATGCAGAGGACTTTCCCCTTGCTGACTTCTTGGGAGCACCTGCTCCTGCACCGGCTCTCGTACCTGCTCCCGCACCGGCTCCCACACCTGCTCCCGCACCGGACGTGCTCGGTGGTGCCTCCTCTTTGGCTGAGCTCGACGCCCTCACGGTATCTGTCACACCGGCCCCCTTCAATATAAATTTATAATCTCCCATTTTCATTGCCTCTCAGATGTCTCACGTTGCAGACTTTTCTTTGCAGGCCGACGAAACCCTGTGCACCATATTGTACACCATCGGCGAACAGAAGGTGGACGTGGGGAAGGCGACGATAATGGAGCCGAAGGAACCATCGTTCCACAGCCGGCGGATCCCCCCAAACGTCTTCAAGGTTTCCGTGGCCAGTGTCAAACCGGGCCACGAGAATTTGCCTCCTCTAATACTAGTGGGGGGATAACGACGAGACCCCGCGGGCGGCTTGGTGATTGTTGCAATGGGTGGGTCCTGTTGTGGCCAAAGAGTCTGCTTCGTCTGGAGGCGGCCGGGAGCACACCCACGAGCACGCAACCTCAGCAAGGTATGAACATCAACACCCCACCTACCTAATTAGCGTCGGGTGTCGGGTTGGGTGATAGCGGACGGGGTAAGGAGGAGGCTCCATTAGTCGCTGATGACGTCGCCATGGATGAGGATGAGGATGACGATGGTGCTGAACAGTATGTCTATACTGGCGCCTCCTCAGGGTTTGAGCGTCATGAGTCGGTGCCTGAATTACCGTCTCAACGTATTATTGATGACCTTCCGGTAGTAAAGAAGTCTAGGAAGAGAGCGAGGAAAGGCAAAAAAGTTAATTCTATGATCCAGCTGCCTCAGCAGCCTCGGCTTCAGGACCGTGTAGATATCCCCGATGCGGATAAATGGCATATCCCCGGTCAACCAATCCTACCTGCAACAGTGCTACGGGCCAAATTCGGCGATCTAAGGAGACTTCATGACGATGTGCTGCAGGTAGAGAAAGACCTCATCGCCTCGGCAAATGTCGTACATCGACAGGTTCCCCGCGGATAAGTTCTTCCTCCGATTCGATTACATATTCGACATGTTTCACATGAAGAAGCTGGATTTTACGTTTGTCCGCCTTTATGCCTTGCACATGAACTACATCATTGGGGTTGAGCAGACACGTCATATCTGTGTCGCTGACCCGTACTACATGCATGAGGGCTTCCTGGGAGTCTGTGCAGAGCAGCGTGAATACGCGAGGGATTATATCGTTAGTTTCATGCTCGCCAATAAGGACAAGGAGGCGATTCTCGTGCCTTATCATCCCGTGTAAGTCATCCGCGCTGCTATCCTTCTTCCTTCGATTTCAATAATTCATTTGCACGGTGGAGGCTAATTAATTTGAGGTGTACTTATTTTGCGCAGCGGCGGGCGCGCCGTCCTCATCATCCTCTACCCCCGATTCTCCCACGCTCTTTACTTGGACTCATCAAAGAACATTCACAAAAAGGATTACACCCACATCAAAGATGTTCTCGACAGTGCTATGTTTTACTACCAAGCAAGGGGTGGAGAGGTTAGGGACAAGAAGAGAAGGGGCGGCAGGGCCGCCTTCAGCCATAAGACCGACTTATGCTGCATCCAGCAACCGAACGATTCTCTTAAGGATGGATTCTATGTCCTACACCACATGCTGGAGTACAAACGGGATCACCAGAACCTTCACATGTCACCTAGATCTGGTGATGCCCATATTCTTCAATGGGCAAAGGACATATGAGATATCGAGGATCATCGACTTCGAGCTGAGTTCTATAACATCCAGCGCAAACTTGCCCAAATCATCATGAATGAGGTCATTGGAAAAACAGGGATGTTCTACGCAGAAGGACAAATGTCGCGGGAAGACGTCCGAACATGGATAGCCTCTCAGCGTCTCGACATGAAGCCTTTCACTAAGCTCGAGGACTATCTCCCTGACATGGATGGATGGCACGACATGATGGAGTGATTGTCAATATATGACAATGTGTCCGTTTAGTCCATACTTTCTTTTATGACAAAACTTTGAGTTATGCATGGTGAAACTTTATTTGTGATGTAATTAAACCGTCCTCCTCCTCGACTAGAGAAAATCACTCTAGTTAGGGAATTTTGGGTACGATGAACTTTGTTATTTATGCTTATGATATGTTGTTTCTATTTTTGCCAAGTCTGTCTCTTTCTGTTGCTAAACTATATATGTTGCATATCATCGACTCATGTGATGATGCAGTTGCATAGATCATAGATGGAGAAGAAGTGCTACGCCAGGAGTATATATACGACAAGTGGCCGGAGTGTCAGGACCAGGTGTACCGGTTTTCGGTTTCCGAGCGACAGACAATAGTTAGTTTAGGTTCACGCTAATGCGAGAGAGGGATACGAACTCATGTACTCAAAGTGATAGCTATTCTCGCGTATATCATTGTTTAGATGGATGATGATGTATTTGCAAGTAATCGAGACTTGTATCGCTATTTTCGAGATTGGTGACGAGAGACCACTTTGTGTTGGATAATGATTATGATGATGACATGATTTGATGAGACTAATTGTATGTATATGCTACGATTACATTTGTATGTGGATGATATGCCAAAGATTATTGTATAAAGCCTATTCAAATACAAAACAAATACAAAACAAATATGCAGGGAAAAAAACTAATGAAACTAGTAGTAGCGAGGGGGGAAATTTAGCAGTCGCGCCACCTTACCAGTAGCGCTTCCGTGTAAACAGCGCTGCAGATAATATCAGTAGTGCCCTTTTCTAAAGAGTGCGACAACTATTCATGTATAGCAGTAGCGTGGGACAACAGGCGCTACTGCTATACGTTAGCTGTAGTGCCTTATTAGTAGCGCCGGTACCCGCGCTACTGAGATGCCCAAAACCTGCGCTGCTGCTAGGCTTTTCCCTAGTAGTGAAGTGCAGAGGTTTGTAGGACAGCAGCAAATTTCCCTCAAGTGGATGATCTAAGGTTTATCAATCTGTGGGAGGCGTAGGATGAAGATGGTCTCTCTCAAACAACCCAGCAACCAAATAACAAAGAGTCTCTTGTGTCCCCAACACACCCAATACAATGGTAAATTGTATAGGTGCACTAGTTCGGCGAAGAGATGGTGACACAAGTGCAATATGGATGGTTGATATAGGTTTTTGTAATCTAAAAATATAAAAACAACAAGGTAACAAGTGGTAAAAGTGAGCGTAAACGGTATTGCAATGGTAGGAAACAAGGCATAGGGTTCATACTTTCACTAGTGCAAGTTCTCTCAACAATAATAACATAGATAGATCATATAACAATCCCTCAACATGTGACAAAGAGTCACTCGAAAGCCACTAATAGCGGAGAACAAACGAAGAGATTATGGTAGGGTACGAAACCACCTCAAAGTTATTCTTTCGTATCAATCTATTCAAGAGTTCGTACTAGAATAACACCTTAAGACACAAATCAACCAAAACCCTAATGTCACCTAGATACTCCATTGTCACCTCAAGTATCCGTGGGCATGGTTATACGATATGCATCACACAATCTCAGATTCATCTATTCAACCAACACAAAGTACTTCAAAGATTGCCCCAAAGTTTCTACCGGAGAGTCAAGACGAAAATGTGTGCCAACCCTTATGCATAGGTTCATGGGCGGAACCCTCAAGTTGATCACCAAAACATACATCAAGTGGATCACGTGAATATCCCATTGTCACCACAGATAAGCACGGCAAGACATACATCAAGTGTTCTCAAATCCTTAAAGACTCAATCCGATAAGATAACTTCAAGAGGAAAACTCAATTCATCACAAGAGAGTAGAGGGGGAGAAACATCATAAGATCCAACTATAATAGCAAAGCTCACGATACATCAAGATCGTGCCATAGAGAGAACACGAGAGAGAGAGAGAGAGAGAGAGATCAAACACATAGCTATTGGTACATACCCTCAGCCCCGAGGGTGAACTACTCCCTCCTCGTCATGTAGAGCGCCGGGATGATGAAGATGGCCACCGGTGATGGGTTCCCCCTCTGGCAGGGTGCCAGAACGGGCTCCCGAGAGGTTTTTGGTGGCTACAGAGGCTTGCGGCGGCGGAACTCCCGATCTTTCTTCGTCTTCGATGTTTTTAGGGTACGTGGGCTTATATAGGCGAAAGAAGTTGGTCGGGGGAGCCTCGAGGGGCCCAGGAGGCAGGGGCGCGCCCAGGGGGGTGGGCGTGCCCTCCTATCTCCTGGCTTCCTCGTGCCTTCCCTGGCCTGAACTCCAAGTCTCCCGGATCATATCCTTTCCAAAAATCACGCTCCCGAAGGTTCCATTCCATTTGGACTCAGGTTGATATTCCTTTTCTTCGAAATACTGAAACAGGCAATAAAACAGCAATATGGGTTGGGCCTCCAGTTAATAGGTTAGTCCCAAAAGTAATAAAAAAGTGTATAATAAAGCCCGTAATCATTCAAAACAGATAATAAAATAGCATGAATGCTTCATAAATTATAGATACGCTGGAGACGTATCAGCATCCCCAAGCTTAATTCCTACTCGTCCTCGAGTAGGTAAATGATAAAGAAAGAATTTATGAAGTGTGAATGCTAGAAGGTGCACAAGTTTGATCAATGATAATTTCAATCACCTTTTCTAGCATGATAATATGTCATAACAATAGTTCATCTCATAAAAAAATTCACGATAAAGTAACAAGCAATTCACATGTCAAAGCATAGACCATAAACTTTCTTGAAAACTAGCAAACTTCATTCCCCGTCATTCAAACAATTGCAATTCATCTTATTTCCAGTAATATCAAACTCCACATACTCAACTATCATATAGTTTTCTACAATTGCTAACACTCACGCAATACTAATGGTTACGGAGTTTCAATCGGGCACTAAGAAAGATAGGGGCTTATAGTGTTGCCTCCCAACGTATTCACCTTTAGGTGATGTTAACAATAATAGTTCATGCTAACTTACATCCAATTGGATATATATATCAGGATCACCCCAACACAAAGTGCTTGCCAAAGGATAAAACAAAAAAGGGAAAGGTGAGGATCACCTTGACTCTTGCATAAAGTAAAAGACATAAAGTAAAAGATAGGCCCTTCGTAGAGGGAAGCAGAGGTTGTCATGCTCTTTTAGGGTTGGATGCACAAAATCTTAATGTGAATGAACGTCACTTTATATTGCCACTTGTATATGGACCTTTATTATGCAGTCCGTCGCTTTTATTGCTTCCATAACAAGAGATCGTATAAAGCTATTTTCTTCACACCAAAAGATCATACATATTTAGAGAGCAATTTTTATTGCTTGCACCGATGACAACTTACTTGACGGATCTTACTCAATCCATAGGTAGGTATGGTGGACTCTCATGGCAAAACTGGGTTTAAGGATATTTGGAAGCACAAGTAGTATCTCTACTTGGTGCAAGTAATTTTGGCTAGCATGAGGGGGAAAGGCAAGCTCAACATGTTTGAATGATCCATGACAATATACTTTAACTGAGATGTCGGAAAACATAAACCATTATGTTGTCTTCCTTGTCCAACATCAACTCTTTAGCATGTCATACTTAATGAGTGCTCCCAATTATAAAAGATGTCTAGGATAGTGTATTTATATATGAAATCTCTCTTCCTTCAATATTCTTTCATGAATTGTTCAAATGAGCAATACAATGCTTGCTAACCTCCAATAAATTTACAACTTCTACTTCTTAGATGTGAAGTCATAACTCCCCATGGGATAAGCAAATGAGACATATATAATTTCAGATTTATGAGCTGGGCCTCCAGTTAATAGGTTAGTCCCAAAAGTAATAAAAAAGTGTATAATAAAGCCCGTAATAATTCAAAAGAGATAATAAAATAGCATGAATGCTTCATAAATTATAGATATGTTGGAGATGTATCAGCATCCCCAAGCTTAATTCCTGCTCGTCCTCGAGTAGGTAAATGATAAAAGAAAGAATTTATGAAGTGTGAATGCTAGCAGGTGCACAAGTTCGATCAATGATAATTTCAATCACCTTTTCTAGCATGATTATATGTCATAACAGTAGTTCATCTCATAAAACTTCTCAAGATCAAGTAACAAGCTATTCACATGTTAAAGCATAGACCATAAACTTTCTTGAAAACTAGCAAACTATGTTCTCAGTCATCAAACAATTGCAATTCATCTTATTTTCAGGAAGGGTCTATGTCAGAGCTTTGATTTAGCAAACTTCACATATTCAACTATCATATAGTCTTCCACAATTGCTAACACTCACGCAATACTAATGGTTATGGAGTTTTAATCGGACACTGAGAAAGATAGGGGCTTATAGTGTTTCCTCCCAACGTATTCACCTTTGGGTGATGTCAACAATAATAGTTCATGCTAACTTACATCCAATTGGATATATATATATATATATATATATATCAGGATCTTTCCAACACGAGGTGCTTGCCAAATGATAAAATGAAAAAGGGAAAGGTGAAGATCACCTTGACTCTTGCATAAAGTAAAAGACATAAAGTAAAAGATAGGCCCTTCGCAGAGGGAAGCAGAGGTTGTCATGCGCTTTTATAGTTGGATGCACAAAATCTTAATGCAAAAGAACGTCACTTTATATTTCCACTTGTATATGGACCTTTAGTATGTCGTCCGTCGCTTTTATTGCTTCCATAACAAGATTGTATAAAGCTTATTTTCTTTACACTAATAGATCATACATATTTAGAGAGCAATTTTTATTGCATGCACCGATGACAACTTACTTGAAGGATCTTACTCAATCCATAGGTAGGTATGGTGGACTCTCATGGCAAAACTGGGTTTAAGGATATTTGGAAGCACAAGTAGTATCTCTACTTGGTGCAAAGGAATTTTCCTAGCATGAGGGGGAAAGGCAAGCTCAACATGTTCGAATGATCCATGACAATATACTTTAACTGAGATGTGAGAAAACATAAACCATTACGTTGTCTTCCTTGTCCAACATCAACTCTTTAGCATGTCATACTTAATGAGTGCTCACAATTATAAAAGATGTCTAAGATAGTATATTTATATGTGAAATCTCTCTTCCTTCAATATTCTTTCATGAATTGTTCAAATGACCAATATAATGCTTGATAACCTTCAATAAATTTACAACCTCTACTTCTTAGATGTGAAGTCATTACTCCCAAGGGATAAGCAAATGAAACATATATAAATTCAGATTTATGACATTCAACTCATTCAACCATTTACTCATAGGATATAAGTGAAGCACACGAGTAAATGACAAACTACTCCAAAAATATATAAGTGAAGATCAATGAGTAGCTAAATAATTATGTAGCTATGTGAAGACTCTCTCATTTAAGAATTTCAGATCTTGGTATTTCATTCAAACAGTAAGGAAACCAAAATAAAATGACATTGCAAGGATAGCACAACTCATGTGAAGAAGCAAAAACTTAGGTTCAACCGATACTAACCGATAGTTGTTGAAGAAGAAAGGTGTGATGCCTAACGGGGCATCCCCAAGCTTAGATGCTTGAGACTTCTTGAAATATTATCTTGGGGTGCCTTGGGCATCCCCAAGCTTGAACTCTTGTGTCTCCTTAATTCCTCTCATATCATGGTTTCTCTATTTCTCAAAAGCTTCATCCACAACAAACTCAACAAGAACTCGTGAGATAGGTTAGTATAAACCAATGCAAAACCTTATCATTTTCTACTGTAACAAATCACTAAAATTATTATTCAACATTGCATACCAAATGCCTCTGCATATTTAATACTCCTATCCTCAAATAGAACCATTAAACAAGCAAACATATGCAAACAATGCAACCATAACAGCAATCTGCCAAAACAGTATATTCTGTAAAGAATGCAAGAGTATCAATACTTCCCTAACTCCAAAAATTATTAGAAAAATACTTCACTGTATAAGATTTATCATATCTCAATATTAAAAAAGTTTCAACATTATATCATTCTCTGACTTTTCTAGGGAATTTTCGCAACAGCGATAAACTTTCTGTTTTCAAACAGCAACATGTATACTAGCAAAATAAGCATGGTAAAGGCTATCCTTGACATTTTTTTATTGAAACTAAAGATGCAAAACATTATTCTAAATAACAGCAAGCAAATACTAACAATAGAAAAATGACGCTCCAAGCAAAACATATATCATGTGCTGAATAAAAATATAGCTCCAAGTAAAGTTACCGATGAACGAAGACGAAGGAGGGGATGCCATCCGGGGCATCCCCAAGCTTAGGCTCTTGGTTGTCCTTTAATATTACCTTGGGGTGCCTTGGTAATCCCCAAGATTAGGCTCTTGCCACTCCTTATTCCATAGTCCATCGAATCTTTACCCAAAACTTGAAAACTCCACAACACAAAACTCAACAGAAAACTCGTAAGCTCCGTTAGTATAAGAAAATAAAACCACCAATTAGGTACTGTAATGAACTCATTATAAATTCATATTGGTGTAATATCTACTGTATTCCAGCTTCTCTATGGTTCATACCCTTCGATACTACTCATAGATTCATCAAAATAAGCAAACAACACAATGAAAATCTGTCAAAAACAGAACAGTCTGTAGTAATCTGTATCAAATGTATACTTATGGAACTCGAAACATCCTACCAAATTAGGAAGTCCTAATAAATTTGTGTACCAATCCAGATAAAAAAGAATCAGATCAGAAGCACATTTCTGTGAATTAACAAAACTAATTTACTGGGTGAAAAAGTTTCTGATTCTCAGCAGGATCAACACAACTATCACCGTAAGCTATCCTAAAGGTCTTACTTGGCACTTTATTGAAACAAAAGCTATAAAAAATGATTACTACAGTAGCATAATCATGTGGACACACAAAAACAGTAAGGGTAAATATTGGGTTGTCTCCCAACAAGCGCTTTTCTTTAATGCCTTTCTAGCTAGGCATGATGATGGCAATGATGCTCACATAAAAGATAAGAATTGAAACATAACGGGAGCATCATGAAGCATATGACTAGCACATTTAAGTCTAACCCACTTCCTATGCATAGGTATTTTGTGAGAAAACAACTTATGGGAACAATAATCCACTAGCATAGGAAGGCAAAACAAGCATAACTTCAAGATTTTAAGCACATAGAGAGGAAACTTGATATTATTGCAATTCCTACAATCATATGTTCCTCCCTCATAATAATTTTCAGTAGCATCATCATGAATGAATTCAACAATATAACCAGCACATAAAGCATTCTTTTCATGATGCACAAGCATACATTTTTTATTACTCTCCACATAAGCAAATTTCTTCTCACGAATACTAGTGGGAGCAAACTCAACAAAATAATTATCATGTGAGGCATAATCCAATTGAAAACTAAAATCATGATGACAAGTTTCATGGTTATCATTATTCCTAATAGCATACAAGTCATCACAATAATCATCATAGATAGCAACTTTGTTTTCATAATCAATTGGGACCTCTTCCGAAATAGTGGATTCATCACTAAATAAAGTCATGACCTCTAAAAATCCACTTTCATAATTATCACAATAATATTCAACATCCTCCAAAATAGTGGGATCATTACCTAAAGTTGACACTCTTCCAAACCCACTTTGATCAATATAATCATCATAAATAGGAGGCATGCTTTCATCATAATAAATATTCTCATCAAAACTTGGGGGACTAAACATATCATCTTTACCAAACATAGCTTCCCCAAGCTTGTGGCTTTGCATATAATTAGCATCATGGATATTCAAGGAATTCATACTAACAACATTGCAATCATGCTCATCATTCAAAGATTTAGTATCAAACATTCTATAGATTTCTTCTTCTAGCACTTGAGCACAATTTTCCTTTTCATCATACTCACGAAAGATATTAAAAAGATGAACCGTAAGAGGCAAACTCAACTCCATTTTTCAGTAGTTTTCTTTTATAAACTAAACTAGTGATAAAACAAGAAACAAAAAGATTCAATTGCAAGATCTAAAGATATACCTTCAAGCACTCACCTCCCCAGCAACGGCGGCAGAAAAGAGCTTGATGTCTACTACGCAACCTTCTCCTTGTAGACGTTGTTGGGCCTCCAAGTGCAGAGGTTTGTAGGACAGTAGCAAATTTCCCTCAAGTGGATGACCTAAGGTTTATCAATCCGTGGGAGGCGTAGGATGAAGATGGTCTCTCTCAAACAACCCTGCAACCAAATAACAAAGAGTCTCTTATGTCCCCAACACACCCAATACAATGGTAAATTGTATAGGTGCACTAGCTCGGCGAAGAGATGATGATACAAGTGCAATATGGATGGTAGATATAGGTTTTTGTAATCCGAAAATATAAAAACAGCAAGGTAACAAGTGGTAAAAGTGAGCGTAAACGGTATTGCAATGGTAGGAAACAAGGCATAGGGTTCATACTTTCACTAGTGCAAGTTATCTCAACAATAATAATATAGATAGATCATATAACAATCCCTCAACATGTAACAAAGAGTCACTCCAAAGCCACTAATAGCAGAGAACAAACGAAGAGATTATGGTAGGGTACAAAACCACCTCAAAGTTATTCTTTCATATCAATCTATTCAAGAGTTCATACTAGAATAACACCTTAAGACACAAATCAACCAAAACCCTAATGTCACCTAGATACTCCATTGTCACCTCAAGTATCCGTGGGCATGGTTATACGATATCCATCACACAATGTTAGATTCATCTATTCAACCAACACATAGTACTTCAAAGATTGCCCCAAAGTTTCTACCGGATAGTCAAGACAAAAACGTGTGCCAATCCTTATGCATAGGTTCATGGGCGGAACCCGCAAGTTGATCACCAAAACATACATAAAGTGGATCACATGAATATCCCATTGTCACCACAGATAAGCATGACAAGACATACGTTAAGTGTTCTCAAATCCTTAAAGACTCAATTCGAGAAGATAACTTCAAGAGGAAAACTCAATTCATCACAAGAGAGTAGAGGGGGAGAAGCATCATAAGATCCAACTATAATAGCAAAGCTCGCGATACATCAAGATCGTGCCATAGAGAGAACACGAGAGAGAGAGATCAAACACATAGCTACTGGTACATACCCTTAG
Organism: Triticum timopheevii; assembly: GCA_963921465.1. Lineage (NCBI taxonomy): Eukaryota > Viridiplantae > Streptophyta > Magnoliopsida > Poales > Poaceae > Triticum > Triticum timopheevii. Next base: position 310,706,698 of record OY997262.1, on the reverse strand, counting down.
CCCCGAGGGTGAACTACTCCCTCCTCGTCATGGAGAGCGCTAGGATGATGAAGATGGCCACCGGTGATGGGTTCCCCCTCCGGCAAGGTGCCGGAACGGGCTCCCGAGAGGTTTTTGGTGGCTACAATGGCTTGCGGCGGCGGAACTCCCGATCTTTCTTCGTCTTTGATGTTTTTAGGGTACGTGGGCTTATATAGGTGAAAGAAGTCGATCAGGGGAGCTTCGAGGGGCCCAGGAGACAGGGGGCACGCCCAGGGGGTGGGCGTGCCCTCCTATCTCCTGGATTCCTCGAGCCTTCCCTGGCTTGAACTCCAAGTCTCCAGGATCATATCCTTTCCAAAAATCACGCTCCTGAAGGTTTCATTCCGTTTGGACTCCGTTTGATATTCCTTTTCTTCGAAATACTGAAACAGGCAATAAAACAACAATATGGGCTGGGCCTCCGTTTAATAGGTTAGTCCCAAAAGTAATATAAAAGTGTATAATAAAGCATGTAATCATTCAAAACAGATAATAAAATAACATGAATGCTTCATAAATTATAGATACGTTGGAGACGTATCAGCACGCCACACGGTGAGTTGAGTGTCACAAAATTTTGAGGCCGGCGGGAAAATCTCCCGCGACCTTGATTCGAGCAGTGGGAAGTTACCATCATAGCCTTCGGGACAGGCCTATGGATGACGCTTCGTAGGGGGCTATTTTCATAGCTTCAGGTTCACCCTACCCGGCCAACCCCACCCCGACACCCAGAGTAGTACACCTTAATACTCCCCATTTTCTATCCCCACCGCAAAATAGACTTCTCCACGGCACTGCAGCCTTCGTGCTCCTCCCCTTCTACATCAGCGCACTCGTCCACTGTAGTGCATCTGCCTTATCAACGGCCTCATACGCCGCACTAGGGCCGGTCCACCCTCATCGTCGTACACGGAGCCTCTTCCCCGGCAACGTCTTCCACGGTCTCGGATCTACTTCCCGGAAGCCGACACCAAGCGCAGAAGCACCACCGTCGTGGACAATGAACTGACTCCCGTTGCCGACCATGATGCACAGAGGCCACCGCGACCATCGTTCTCCTCCTCGATTGGTAATGTGTGTATTGAATCACTTAGCAGTACATGTGCAGTTCCAATTTTGTTCATACCTACCCTTCAAATTTCCTGGTTGCTATTGTTCCTGTAAAAGTAATTGGTTATAGCCTCCATTGTCCAATAGAATATCAGCTTGTAATTGTGCGTCGCTCCTATATCGCGCTGTGCTTGGGTAGGTTCTTCATCTGCAACCAGTAGTGTGGCAAATGATGGAAACTATTTTAGAACTAGCAAGACGCCCATGCAGTGCACGCATCAAGATGCATTTGTATGAGTAGTTTATCTTGTGGGAGAAAAGGATGAACGAGGGAAGACCTTATTTGCAAATCTAGAGAGGGGTGTGGGTATCTTTCGGAAAAATTGCCATAGTTTCCTTCCTATCCGTCGAATATAAATCGGACGACTTATATTACTGGATGGCAAGCACACCATCATCACCAACTCTATTTTTTAAAAGAAATAAAAAGTAGAGAGTAGAGATAAATATTAAATATAACATAAACATAATAGGAGAGAAGAGAGTAGAGATAGCAGGGATGTCGGGAAAGGATCGCGCGTGGGGGGAAAAAAGCGGTCGGGCGTGTGCTAGTTTGGACGCACGGCGTCCGGCGCGCTTTATGAAATACAACGCCCTCCCACCGCTCTGTGCCTTGCCACTACTCTCTCCCCACTCTGTGCCTCGCCACCACTCTCTCCTTGCTCTTTCTCGCCTTGCCGCTGCCGCGCCACCATGCCGCCACGTCACCGGGGAACTTGGGGATACCGCGGCGTCCGCGCGCGCCCCGCCGGCGGCTTCTCCGTCGAGATCCGATACTGCGGGATGCGCCTAGCCCACGGTAATTTCGACACCGCCAACAAGGCCGCCCGTGCGTACGACGCAGCGGCATGGCACCTCCGGTGGCCTCATAGAACATTGAACTTCCCCAACGTGCCGACGCAGGAGCGGGCGCAGGAGCTCGTGGCTCTGCCGCGGCTTATCACCGACGAGGATCATTGTCGGTGTCAAAACCGACGGATCTCGGGTAGGGGGTCCCGAACTGTGCATCTAAGGTTGATGGTAACAGGAGGTGAGGGACACGATGTTTGCCCCAGTTTGGGCCCACTTTTTGGAGGTAATACCCTACTTCCTGCTTGATTGATCTTGATGAATATGAGTATTACAAGAATTGATCTACCACGAGATTTTAATGGCTAAAACCCTAGAAGTCTAGCCTATATGATTATGATTGCCCCTACGGATTAAGCCGTCTGGTTTATATAGACACCGAAGGGGACTAGGGTTGTACAAAGTCGGTTACAGAGAAAGGAATCTACATATCCAAATACCAAGCTTGCCTTCCACACTAAGGAGAGTCCCATCCGGACACGGGAAGAAGTCTTCTGTCTTGTATCTTCATAGCCCATCAGTCCGGCCCACGCTACATAGTCCGGCCGTCCGAGGACCCCTTAATCCAGGACTCCCTCAGTAGCCCCTGAACCAGACTTCAATGACGAGGTGTCCGACGCACGCACTGTCTTCGGCATTGCAAGGCGGGTTCCTTCTCCGAATACTCCAAAATAATCTTTGAACACAAGAATTGTGTCTAGCTCTGCAAAACAAATACCACACACAACCGTAGAGAGTATAATATTTTGCGAGTCCAATCCGCTGACAACTTTTTGTAGTGTGACATCACGTCGCCGCCCGGCCATTATGTCGAACCGTTTTTATCCTGCCGGTCCATATTTCAAGATGTGGTTTCATTGGCATGTCTTGTGAAAGAAGAGATCGTGTCCCCTTATTGCGGGATTCTCATCAATACGGGCATGGGCAACCCAACCGTGCCGTCTGCACGGCCCTTGGGGAATAGGCTAGTTTCAAGGCGAGTGGGGAGGCACTTTATATTCACTGCCTTTATAAAGAGATAACGATTCACCCCTTTCACCCATGCCTTCTCTCTCTGCCTCCCCCATTCCTGAGCTCCAGCGCCCAAGTTCTCATCTTTTCCGCCCCAAGAAAGCACTCCAACCATGTCTAGATCCGGAGCGCAGGGCAAGTGGATGGCCTCCTCCGCTAAGGAGAAAGACATTACCAAGCTCCGGGAGCCTAGATATATGGCCAAGGAAATCGCCCACCGGCTTCCGGCCAAGGGACATATCGTCCCCACCCCGGAGCCCCATGAGAAGGTAGTATTCATCCCTCACTTCGTCCGCGGGTTGGGATTTTCTCCACCTGTTCGTCCACGGACTCATGTTCTACTATGGGCTGGATTTCCACAATCTAGCCCCCAACTCCTTCCTCAACATCTCAGCATTCATTGTCATGTGCGAGGCCTTCCTCCGCATCCCACCCCACTTTGGATTATGGTTAAATATCTTCAATGTGAAGCCGAAGGTGGTGAGTGGCCAACACGCAGAGTGCGGAGGCGCCATGGCGAGCAAGATGCCCAATGTAACATGGCCTGAAGGCTCCTTCGTGGAGGCTATCAAAGGGTGACAATAGAAGTGGTTCTACATCACAGAGCCGCGCGGCACCAACTGGGCCACGGCTCCCGAATTCCGGTCAGCAGCCCCGATACGGCTCACCTCCTTGCCAGAGAAGGGCCTGGACTGGTCTTCGCCGGATGAACTGACAGCGCTTCAGACGCGCATCAGGATCATGATAGACAAGAATATCAAGCTTGTCAATGTGATCCAGGTGATGCTATTCGCCGGATCCTTCGGTGCCAACGCCGGACCTGCCATTTGTGGGAGTACGACCCGGTCAAGCACCAGACCTTGCTGCAGTTCTTCGGCACTATGCATGAACACATCTGGAATTTGCTTTTCAAGTCCAGCGAGACGTGCCCGGACACGACCGAGGACCGTGGTCACAACTTAGCCCATCCTGCTAGTCCGGTAAGTTTTTTCATGTTTTCAAGGTGTATCCTTTACTTGCATACTCGAGGAAGACGCTTAGCCTCCCTACTGATTCTCTCAGGGCTGGACAAAGAAGGCGGAGTGGATTCGCTGTCCATCTCCGCTGCCTAAAGACCAAGAAATTCTACTTCTGATGAAGATGCTGGTTCCGGTGCCCTATCAAGTGTCAGAGAAGAAAGCCAAGAAGAAGGCCAAGGGGACCAGAGGTGGTCTCCGTCGCAAGGGTGCTTTGGACATGACGTCCGAAGACACCGAGACTCACTCCTCCGCCGCCGAGGATGAAAGGAGGAGGAAAGCAACTCTCACCTTGAGGGGGGAAGGAAGAATAGGGCTGCCTTCACAAATCTAGAGGCAGAGGCGTCCAAGAAGGGGAAAGCTTCCCTCCCAGACAACTCCACAGCGGCCACCGACAGCAGCTCGGAATGGCGCCCCAGGGACAAGCCCCTGGCCAAATCGTGAGTACTCAAAAACCCAGACGCATTCATATATCCGGCCTCTCTACTTCATAGTCTTAACATGTTGAATCATGCCTTTGTAGTCCGGCTCGGTCTGACCTCGGGCAATCCTCATCAACAGGGAATTCGGGAGACCCGAAGGCGATGGACAGCGGGTCCCTTCCGGCGGCCTCCTCTCCCAAGGCCACGTATGACACTAAGGTGTTGTCCCGAAGGACCCCAGGCTAGGGAGAGACGCAGGAGGCCATCGCGGCGGCGCCAGAGGGTGAAACCTTGGCCGCCGGACACATGGGGGAGCAAATCCCCATGGATACTGGCAACTGGGGCTATATCCAATTCGGCCCACAGCCGAATACAATTACGGAGACCTATACGGCTCTGGAATCAGGCAAGCAGCCTCTTTCAAAAGAAGGAGGCGCGCCTGTTCCACCGATGACCTCTGTCCATCCAGAGGCACCGGATACTCTAATGGAAGCGCTGCGAAGTGCTTCCATTGTTGGGGAACATGGTACCCTTATGGGTACAGTGGTTGAGAGGATTCAGTTTGCAAAGAGCGGACTGACCGAAGCCTCCACATGCCTTCTAACAGGGTTTGAGGTAAGCAACGCAATTAAAAAGAATGTCACAGTATAAATAGTAGCCCCTGAGACACTGTCTGGTGTTCAAAAAGAAAATCTTGGCAGAGGATCAAACAAATTTAGCAGGAGACTAACCTAACGAGTCAATCTGAACAAGCAGGCGTCATTACTGGCTGTGACCTCTCATACTGCTAAGGTTTCCGCAGTGAAGCAGAGTCTGGAGCGGGTCGAGGAAGAGCTCGGCCGCGTGAAAAAGCAGTCGGAAGACAATAAAGGTATGTAATATAACCTTGTCTATTTTCAGGAAGGATGAATGATTTGTGCTGACTAAAAGTGCCATGATATTTATTAGGAGCGGCGACCGAGGTGGAGACCCTCAAGAAGGCGCTGGCCAAGGCCTGTGACAGCCTGGTTTTTGCCCTCTTTTCTTTGCTTGATTTTCAGTTGAGTTGGTTTTGAATTTGGAGTTTTGAATCATTTCATTTGGACTTAACCACTTGAGTACCCCTTGATTTTCACCCAAGTGTTCCCTCTCCTCCTCATAACCATCATTTCACCCCTGGCCAACCTAAAAATATTGTTTGGAATATTTTTTTTAAATGAAAAATATTCAGTTTGGCCTTCAAAACCCTAGATAACCCTTTGAGCTCCAAAGCAACCCTAAATTTTCTTGCCCCAAAAATCTTGAGAAAAATCCCAATTATTCTTTGGACCCTAGGGCACCTTTCTGAGCAAAAATATTTCACCACTCTTTGGAATATTTTGGCTACAGAAAATAAAGTCACTTCTGGGCTGAAATGGTAGTTTCTACAGCAACTACCTTTTTACTAGCTCCATTGTAGCTGGTTTTCCCTGTGCTTATTTACCTTAGTAAGTGATAATAAAACCCCAAAGCTCAGCCCTTGAATCCCAGTGGTTTGACCATAGTAACTCTCTAAAGTTACTGTCCAGTAACTTGTCAGCAACACAAGTTTACTTCTATTGCACCTGGAACCTAACCAAATCGTGGTAACAACTCAGTTTACTAAGGACTACACGCCAGACATCTTTGTTAGTGTGTAGGGTCGCCTGATGTCACGGTGCATGTGGTGACCGCGTTTGTCCGAGCGTGCTGACATGCAATACGCGCGCTCTGCGCGTCGCCAGCGCCTCTGTTGAGCGTGTGCTCGCTGCCCAGCCGGCCAGAGCGTGCCACCCCTCGCCACCATCCTCGTCTCCACCTTGATAACTCCCCCTGGTGCTAGCCGACGCTGGAGCTCGCCGCAGCAAGCACGGGCACGGTCCGGCCAATGGCACTGTGCACGTGCACTGTGTTCGTCTCTTTCCGCCTTGATCCTGTGCTCATCCACGCCCGCGCACAGTTCCTTTGTGACCTCCGTCGTCTTCTTCCTCGCTCTCTGGTGCCGTTCGTCGCCGGGCGCCATGGACAGGTGCCCACCGGCGGAGCCCAAACCCTCCTCGCCGCCCCGCCTATAAAAGCAGCCCCTCCGCAGCCTCTTGGAGCACCCCCAGCCACTCCCACTCCCTCCTAGAGCCAGTAGAAGCCGCAGCCCGGCCGGGCAGGCCGCAGGTTGCCGTCCCAGAGCCGAGCTCACCGGCGATCCCCTCCGGATCGTTCCCACAGCTCCGACCCCTCCCAAGCCAAGGCGACCTCTGCTAGGGCCTCCGCCTCTCCTTCGTGAAGCAAACCCAACCCCCTGGAGCCCCTGGAGCCGCCCCAAGCCACCGTCTTCCTCATCTCTGGTAACCTCCGCCCTGTGTCTCCGCTGGAGAGGTGAAATCCGACACCGTCCGACCACCGTTAGCTATGCTACTGGTACGGGCAGGTGCGCAATCATCTCCTCCATCGATCCCTCCCTCTCGTTTGGCTCCAAGAAGCCTCACCGCCGACGTGAGCTCCGGTGAAGCGCCGCCTCCCTCTGTTTCCCTCTCCCCTCCCTCCGGCCTGACTAGCGGGGCCCGCTAGTCAGCCACTCATTACGTGCGTGAAGCGGTATGAGTGGTGGCGCCCCGGGTGTTTACGCTTTCGACGTCACCCCCCTCTGTTTTATTATTTCCAATTCATTTAAATTCCAGGAAACTTCAAATGGCCATAACTTTTTATCTATAAGTCCAAATGCATTGATTCTTTTTGCATTGTGTTTTGTGTCCAAAAATCTAACAGCACCAAAAAGATGGGATTTTTCCTTGCTGTCTAGATTTTCTGGCAATTTTCAAAAGGTTTCTTGATGTTTTCTTTTTGTGATTTTGAATATTTTCAGAAGAGCCAGCTTGTCTTGAGGATCACCACGAGCTTTGTGAACCTCATCAGCACTAAGGCAAGTCACAGTAACATTTTCATAGTGCCACTCCAATATTTGTGATTTCCTACTTGAACTTATGAATATTTATGCATTTAAATTAGTTATATATTGATTATATTCTGTTAAATGCTTGTCATGTTAAAATACTTGAACTACAGAATGTTTGAAGTGAATCTTGTTGGTAAGATAAGAACTTAGTTGCAAGTAATGAATCAATGATATGATCATAGAGTTGGATAATTAGTTTAATTATTATTTTTGCATGATGAAAAATGATGAGATGGCTAGAAATGATTTTGGTATAAGTGAAGTGTGATCTTAACCAGAGTAGTAGCATGAGTTGATGCTGGCTCCGTAGGAGCATGGTTGATTCTGTTGTTTGCATGGTTATGTGGTGCATATGTTAAGTGATGCATAGCATGGTATTATGACACCGGTTATTTTCACATTAAGGTGAACCTGATTAATAACTCAACTTGAACATGTTGTTGACCGGGTCATGGTGCCACTGAAACGAGTCTTTCCCAGTGCAACCACATTTGCCGGTATGGGACGACCTTAATGCGTTTCATTGTCGTGCCTCTGGTCGGTGCCTCCATTTAGGGAAGGTTATGGGCATGTTGTACCCTGGCCCGATAGGAAAGCATAACCTTGTGAGCCCGTTGTTAAGTTAATTTTGGTACCGGATCCCAGAGTGGATCGTGGCCATGACGGTGATTGATGTGTCTGGAGGTAGACATGGGGCCACCCAGGACTAGCCCAGTGGGGTCTTAGTCGGAATGGCCGGGAGAGTGTCATGACAATGAAATGGTTTCATCGGAACGTTGTTGGTCCACCCGAATGGGAGTGCGAGGCCATGGGTTCCGTAGTGTGGGTACAATGTACTAACCTCTGCAGAGTGTTTTTAATCTATCGATAGCCGAGTCCACGGTTACAGACACGCTCGAAAGTAGGGTACACCATGGGTCAACACTCAATAAAATATGCACACTAAGTTTGGACTAAGGATGGCAGTGAGGCCATCGTGTTGAGTTTGGGCATGAGTTGGTCGGGTTGTGATCATCGTAAAGATCACGGGCCAAGAGTTGGTCGGGTTATGATCGCTGTAAGGATCATAGGCCATGGATTGGTCGGGTGGTGATCGCCAAAAGGATCACAAGTGCGTTTTAAAGATTATCATGTTTGTGGTCTGGAAATGATCACGTCCTGTAAGCATGTCCGTAGAACAAGTACCAGTTGATCATAGTCACAACATGTTAGGTGTATTGTTGCATTGTTGATTAAATGGCTAAATATCATGATATTGTCTGTCATTATGTTTATGCTTATTGTGAGCTTGCAAGTACATTCAATGTACTGACCTGGCGTGTCATGCCGGATTTCAGGAAAGTCTCGTTGGGAAGGAGTGCTGTCCGAGTCTAGACCGTATCCACATCGGTGTCCTTGTGCTATGGAGTCCCGCTACGACGTTGTTCCGCTGCCGAGTAGTTGTCATGATCGAGGCCCCTTTATGTTCACTAAATAATGTACATATTGTTCAGCCGCACCGTGTGTGCCGCTTGGCCTCGCTAACTATTCTAATATAAACTATGCTCCACTAGCATGAATAAAGCGATTGTTTTTCTGTACCATGTTGTTATGTGTTGCCAGAAGACAAGGTCTCTGGGCTGGCAATGCAAGGTAAACCGGTTGCTCTGAGCCGGGGTGCCACAACGCTTGGTATCAGAGCCGCACTGACTATAGGCCACACTAGACTAAGCCGAGTTAACTGGACATTAGATACGAGTTGTAGCTGAGTGCCGGTAATAATTGTAGCTGGTTGTTGCATTGCATGCACTGATTTATTTATTTTTATGCTAACTTGCTAATGGTTGTGAGTGTAGATGGCTCCGGTGCTGTATCCGTGCCAGTTGCAGCTGATGTTGTACATGTCGCCGCATCTCCTTCGTAACGTGCGGCGTCGGCTGTACCCTCACGGAGACGATCCAGTCTATCGTGTGTACTAGGAGCGCCTAGCTGACTCAGTGTATGAGTATCACGCCGTGGTTACTCTGCGCGCCAGTTCCGATTCCAGCTCTTACACCTGTACCTCTCATATCGGCTATGCTTCTACTACTTCTCAGGCTGTCCAGTTTGTTGCATTTGAGGTACTTGTTGAGCTCCGCTACAACGAGGTCCGGATGCAGAACCACCCAGGTTTCCATTACTATCCTTCTTTCCACGATAATGGTCGTGTCCGTTTCCCTGTCATTGATCCGGAGTCTGATAGTGTAGCTAGCCACCTTTCTCGCTACATCACTGCTAGCTATCTTCTGATCTACGAGCTGGCTCATGAGCTGAGTCATGCCCATACTGCTTTAGCTTCTACTTTAGTTTCTGCTCGCTCAGCCATTGCTTCTCCATCTGTAGGATTTACTCCCTACGTCCCTGCCAGTTCTAGGTCCCCTGTTTCTCTGGCTACTCCCCCGAGTAGCTCGGGCACTGCGACTGCGAGTCCACTTAGTGCTCCTGCTGAGTGGGTTTCACTCCTCGCCACTCCTGCAGCCCCGATGATCCACCCTCCACCTGCCCCTGAGGGAGATCCCTCGAGGCAGTGTTGGTGTGTCACTTTTAACCCGGAGGTCTCCGTTAACCCCGTCAGTTCTGGATCCGAGTCCGCTTTAGGAGAGGACCCCGCAGCACTAGCAGAGCAGTAGAGCTTTCGAGTATTCTTAGTCGTCGGGATGGAGTATGGATGCAGTCGTACGAGTCATGATGTTTCGTTTCATGTATGAGGGTAGTTGGACCTGGCATGTTGTTATCTTTCATGTATGAGTCTATGTATAATTATGTTGGACTTTATTTTATTCGCCGTATTTTCTTTGCCTTTTTGGTTTCACTTGGATTTTTGTTGATGGTTTCTCCCCAGTTTTTGTTGAGGGCTTCTTATCTCGGTTGCGTTGACTTGGGAAAAATCATATTAGGATGACGTGGGGAGGCTGCAGTAGCAACGTTCGTGAGGGTTCTCCTGTTCGACGTTCTGCACGACAGCCAGGACAATCACCCGAGCCTTACGTTCCACCACCGCCTCCACCGCCAAATCCACCCTCCACCAAGCAAATTATGCGTATGTTCGAGGAACGACGAAATAATGATCTGATGGAAATATTCAGAAGTATTTAAGCAATGGTTGGACAGAATGCAAATCAGCCCGTCCCTCACTCCAAGTTATCTGATTTTCAAAGGACTAAGCCTCCCAGTTTCAGTCAGGCCATTGATCCCTTGGATGCAGATGATTGGCTGAGGACTATGGAAAATAAGCTTGAGGTTGCTTGAACTGATGAAGAGGATAAGGTTCCATTTGTAACACATTATCTGGAAGGCGCTGCTGCCATATGGTGGGAAAATGAAAAAGCCATAGGGACTGATAATGAAGCAATTACCTGGTCAAGATTCAAGGAGCAATTCCGGAAATATCACATCCCCACGGGAATCATGAAGACTAAGCAACGTGAATTTCTTGCACTCCTCCAAGGAAGTCAGTCAGTGGGGGAATATTTGCAGAAATTCAATCACCTGTCACGTTACTCTCAATATGACGTGGCCACTGAAGAAAGGAAGATGGACAGATTTCTTGGTGGATTAAACCCGCAACTTCGCTGTGCTCTCAGTGTGTTCGATTTTCCAGATTTCCAAACCCTGGTGAACAAGGATTTCATTGCTGAAAGGGAACACAAGCTTGCATCAGATAATAAGTCTTGCCATAATGATCACAAGCGCAAGTTTGAGCCCAAAAGGGAAATGCAACCAATGCAGAAGGTTCGTACCTGGCAGCCAACTCCGGTGGCATACCAGCCTAACTGGCAACAAAATGTTAACAAGGCTAACACCCAAGTTAAGAATGATGTGCTCAACCCAGTTCTGGAGAATCGCCTGCGCCATAATTCTTGTTACAGTTGTGGACAAACCGGACATTATGCTAAACAGTGTCCCAAGAACAACCGGACCAATGTTACGTTCAAGCCACAAGTCCATTGTTTGGAGGCAGGTCCAAGTCAGCATGACGTCACAGGATACGTTCATCACATTTCCGCCGACGCAGCCCAAGAAAATCCCAAAGTCACCATTGGTATGTTTCCTGTTAATAACATACCTGCAGTAATTTTATTTGACTCTGGGGCTTCCCGCTCTTTTATTTCTCGTAGTTTTGTTTCCCAAAAAAATTTCCTTGTTCGCTTTTGGGCAAGAATATGCTGGTACAAACCACGAGATCTCTTATCAGAACCAATCTAGTCTGTTGCAATCTGGAAGTCAGTATCAACGGAATTCGTTTTCCAACGTCTTTGATACTTATTGAGTCTGATAAGTTGGATGCTATCTTGGGTATGAATTGGCTGACTCAGTAACAAGTATGCATAAATTGTGCGACCCGAGAAGTCAACTTGACCGGACAGGATGGGCAAGCTACAAAGTTTATTGCTCGTAGGAGCATACCTTCCAAGGAAATGGTCTTTACAGCAGTAGCTGAAATGGAATTAATTCCGGTTGTCAGTGAGTTTGCTGATGTATTCCCAGAAGAACTGCCAGGCATGCCACCTGATCGAGAGCTTGAGTTTGCAATAGAACTTGTGCCCGGAACCACGCTAATACACAAGAAATACTATCGAATGCCGTCATCCGAATTAGTGGAGCTAAAGGAACAGCTTGATGAAATGCTCCAAAAAGGGTATATCCGCCCCAGTTCCTCACCATGGGGAACACCTGCTATTTTTGTGGACAAGAAAGATGGCAGCCTTCGTATGTGTGTGGACTACCAGCAGTTGAATGATGTCACGATCAAAAACAAAAACCCTCTACCAAGAATTGATGATTTGTTTGATCAGCTCAGTGGAGCCAAGGTATTCTCAAAGATTGATTTGCGGACTTGATATTATCAACTTAAAATTAAAAAGGAGGATATTCCCAAGACCGCATTCACCACTCGCTACAGTCTCTATGAATATAAAGTCATGTCCTTCGGCCTCACCAACGCCCCCGCCTTCTTCATGCACATGATGAATAAAGTATTCATGGATTTCCTCGATAAGTTCGTGGTCGTCTTCATCGATGATATACTTATTTACTCAAGAAAGGAAGAAGGGCATAAGGAAAACCTCCGCGCAGTGTTACAACGACTCCGTGAGCACCAGTTATACGCCAAATTCATTAAATGCGAGTTTTGGCTCAAGCAAGTTGGATTCCTCGGGCATGTCCTATCCACTGAAGGTATAGCCATGGACCCAAGCAAGGTTAAAGATGTGCTCGACTGGTTGCCACCCGCCACCGTATCTTAGATCCGGAGTTTTCTTGGATTAGCCGGATATTACCACCATTTCATTGAAGGGTTGTCCAAGATTGCTAAGCCCATGACGGAGCTGCTCAAAAAGGATAAGAAGTTTGAATGTACTTCGGATTGTGAGAAAAGTTTCACCGAGTTGAAGAAACGCTTGACAACTGCGCTAGTATTAACACTTCCTGATATCTACCGCAGTTTTGACATATACTGTGATGCTTCCCGGCAAAGACTAGGATGCGTGCTTATGCAAGATGGCAAGGTAGTAGCTTATGCCTCATGGCAGCTACGACCCCATGAAGGAAATTACCCCACTCATGATTTGGAATTGGCCGCGGTAGTACATGCTTTAAAAATTTGGAGACACTACCTCATCGGAACAAGGTGCCAAATTTTTACCGATCACAAAAGTCTCAAATATATATTTACTTAGCCGGATTTAAATCTCCGTCAATGAAGATGGCTTGAGTTGGTCAAGGATTATGACCTTGGAATAAATTACCATCCGAGTAAGGCCAACGTGGTTGCCAATGCACTCAGTCGAAAACCCGTCATTTTAAACGTCATCTTGGAATCTTTGCCTTCCGAACTTAAAGAGGAGATAGCTCAGCTCAACCTGGTCATAGTTGAGGCTGGCCTTGCCAATATTCTAAAGGTTACCCCTACTCTTGAGGAAGAAATCCACAAAGCCCAGTCAGGCGATGCCGATCTGCAGAAATGTCTCAAGTTCACCGATTTCTCAAAGGATCAGTACGGTACCCTTCGATTCAGGGGAAGGATTTGTGTGCCTAATCAAGCTGATCTGAAGCGGAAAATTTTGTCAGAAGCCCACGAATCCTCGTATTCAATCCACCCCGGAGGTACAAAATTGTATGAAGACCTTCGACAAATATTCTGGTGGGATGGAATGAAGAAAGACATCGCTTATTTCGTAGACTGTTGCGACATATGCAACAAGGTAAAGCCAGAACATCATAAACCAGCCGGACTTCTCCAACCACTGCCAGTATCACAATGGAAATGGGATGATGTCTGTATGGATTTCATCACAGGACTACCGAAGACCCGACGGGGCAATAATGGGATCTGGGTCATAGTGGATACATTTACCAAGGTGGCCCACTTCCTCCCAATCAAAACTTCATACTGAGCGGATGAGCTTGCATGACTGTATGTGTCCAGAATTGTCAGTCTGCATGGAGTTCCTCGAACCATCACTTCTGACCGAGGTTCGCTTTTCACCTCCGCTTTTTGGTCCCGTCACCATCAGGCCCTCGGAACAGAGTTGAAATATAGTACTGCTTATCATCCTCAGATGGATGGGTAGAAAGAAAGAGTAAATTAGATACTCGAAGATATGCGCCGAGCCTGTGTTTTGGCCCAAGGACCACAATGGGAAGATTGCTTTCCGTACGCCGAGTTCTCGTATAACAATGGGTTCCAGACCAGTTTAAAGATGTCAGCTTATGAAGCTTTGTATGGCCGTAAGTGCCGCACTCCATTAAATTGGTCTCAAACTGGGGATAGCCGTATTTTCGAAACAGATCTCATGCTGGAAGCCGAAAAGCAAGTCAAGGAGATCCGAGACAGATTGCAATTGGCCAAGTCATGACGGAAAGGTTATTACGATGCAAAGCACCGACAGATCAGTTTTGAACCTGGAGAACATGTCTACCTTCAAGTCACGCCTATGAAAGGAATCAGAAGGTTTCAAACCCGTGGAAAATTGGCACCCAGGTTTATTGGTCTATTTCCCGTTATGACACGGGTAGGTGCTGTGGCATATTAGTTGGAATTGCCCCCTGATCTATCACACATGCACAACGTGTTCCACGTTTCACAACTGATGTTGGGGAACGTAGCAGAAATTCAAAATTTTCTACGCAACACCAAGATCTATCTATGGAGAGACTAGCAACGATGGGAAGGAGAGTGCATCTACATACCCTTGTAGATCTCTATGCAGAAGCGTTCAAGAGAACGGGGTTGAAGGAGTCGTACTCGTCGTGATCCAAATCACTGGAGATCCTAGTGCCGAACGGACGGCACCTCCGCGTTCAACACACGTACAGCCCGGTGACATCTCCCAGGCCTTGATCTAGCAAGGTGAGAGGGAGAGGTTGGGGAAGACTCCGTCCAGCAGCAGCACGGCGGCGTGGTGGTGATGGAGGAGCGTGGCAATCCTGCAGGGCTTCGCCAAGCACCGCGGGAGAGGAGGAGTACTTGAGAGGGGGAGGGCTGCGCCAGGGGAAGCGTGTAGCTCCCATGCGCCTCCCCACTATATATAGGGGTGGAGGGGGCTGGTTTCTTGCCCTCCAAGTCCATTGGGGCGTTGGCAAAGGTGGGAGGAAAGAAATCCCATCATTTCCTTCCCCACCGATTGTTATCCCCCTTTTTTAGGGATCTCGATCTTATCCCTTCGGGATATGATCTTATTCCTTCTAAGGGGGGATCTTGGTGCGCCTTGACCAGGGGTGTGGGGCCTTGACCCCACTACCCACGTTCATGTGGGTCCCCCATGCAGGTGGGCCCCACTCCGGAACCTTCTAGAACCTTCCCTATACAATACCGAAAAATCCCGAACATTTTCCGGTGGCCAAAATAGGACTTCCCATATATAAATCTTTACCTCCGGACCATTCCGGAACTCCTCGTGACGTCCGGGATCTCATCCGGGACCCCGAACAACATTCGGTAACCACAGACAAACTTCCTTTATAACCCTAGCGTCATCGAACCTTAAGTGTGTAGACCCTACGGGTTCGGGAGACATGTAGACATGACCGAGACGTTCTCTGGTCAATAACCAACAGCGGGATCTGGATACCCATGTTGGCTCCCACATGTTCCATGATGATCTCATCGGATGAACCACGATGTCAAGGACTCAATCGATCCCGTATACAATTCCCTTTGTCTGACAGTATTGTACTTGCCCGAGATTCGATCGTCGGTATACTGATACCTTGTTCAATCTCGTTACCGGCAAGGCTCTTTACTCGTTCCGTAACACATCATCCCGTGATCAACCCCTTGGTCACAATGTGCACATTATGATGATGTCCTACCGAGTGGGCCCAGAGATACCTCTCCGTTTACACGGAGTGACAAATCCCAGTCTCGATTCATGCCAACCCAACAGACACTTTCGGAGATACCTGTAGTGCACCTTTATAGCCACCCAGTTACATTGTGACGTTTGGTACACCCAAAGCATTCCTACGGTATCCGGGAGTTGCACAATCTCATGGTCTAAGGAAATGATACTTGACATTAGAAAAGCTTTAGCATACGAACTACGATCTTTGTGCTAGGCTTAGGATTGGGTCTTGTCCATCACATCATTCTGCTAATGATGTGATCCCGTTATCAACGACATCTAATGTCCATGGTCAGGAAACCGTAACCATCTGTTGATCAACGAGCTAGTCAACTAGAGGCTTACTAGGGACTTGGTGTTGTCTATGTACCCACACATGTATCTGAGTTTCCTATCAATACAATTATAGCATGGATAATAAACGATTATCATGAACAAGGAAATATAATAATAACTAATTTATTATTGTCTCTAGGGCATATTTCCAACAGTCTCCCACTTGCACTAGAGTCAATAATCTAGTTCACATCGTCATGTGACTAACATTCACACGTCACATCGCCATGTGACCAACATCCAAAGAGTTTACTAGTGTCATTAAACTAGTTCACATCATCATGTGATTAAGACTCAATGAGTTCTGGGATTTGATCATGTTTTGCTTGTGAGAGAGGTTTTAGTCAACGGGTCTGTACTTCGCAAATCTCTAGGTCATTCTGTAAATGCTACTTCCACGCTCCACTTGGAGCTATTCCAAATGGTCACTCCACTATACGTATCCGATTTGCTACTCAGAGTCACTCGGATAGGTGTTAAATCTTGCATCGACGTAACCCTTTACGCTGAACTCTTTATCACCTCCATAATCGAGAAACATGTCCTTATTTACTCCAAGGACAATTTTTGACCGCTGTCCAATGATCCATTCCTGGATCATTCTTGTACCCCTTGACTGACTCATGGCAAGGCACACTTCCGGTGCGGTACACAGCATAGCATACTGTAGAGCCTACGTCTAAAGCATAGGGGACGACCTTCGTCCTTTCTCTCTTTTCTGCCGTGGTCGAGCTTTAAGTCTTAACTTCATACCTTACAACTTAGGCAAGAACTCCTTCTTTGACTGATCCATCTTGAACACCTTCAAGATCATGTCAAGGTATGTGCTCATTTTGAAAGTACCATTAAGCGTTTTTGATCTATCATTATAGATCTTGATGCTCAATGTTCAAGTAGCTTAATCCAGGTTTTCCATTGAAAAACACTTTTCAAATAACCCTATATGCTTTCCAGAAAATTCTACATCATTTCTGATCAACAATATGTCAATAACATATACTCATCAGAAATTCTATAGTGCTCCCACTCACTTCTTTGGAAATACAAGTTTATCATAAACTTTGTATAAACCCAAAATCTTTGATCATCAAAGCGCACATTCCAACTCCGAGATGCTTACTCCAGTCCTTAGAAGGATCGCTGGAGCCAGCATACCTTTTAGCATCCTTAGGATCGACAAAACCTTTCTGATTGTATCACATACAACCTTACCTTACGAAGAATGGTAATGAAACTCATTTTCACATCCATCTGCCAGATTTCATAAATGCAGCTAATGCTAACATGATTCCAATGGACTTAAGCATCGCTACGGATGAGAAAATCTCATGGTAGTCAACTCCTTGAACTTGTGAAAAACTCTTCGCCACAAGTCGAGCTTCATAGATGGTGACATCACCGTCCATGTCCGTCTTCTTCTTAAAGATCCATTTATCTCAATGGCTTGCCGATCATCGGGCAAGTCCACCAAAGTCCATGCTTTGTTCTGATACATGGATCCTATCTCGGATTTCATGGCTTCTAACCATTTGTCAGAATTTGGGCCCACCATTGCTTCTCCATAGCTCGTAGGTTCATTGTTGTCTAGCAACATGACCTTCAAGATAGGATTACTGTACCACTCTAAAGCAGTACGCATCCTTGTCACCCTACGAGGTACGATAGTGACTTGATCCGAAGTTTCATGATCACTATCATAAGCTTCTACTTCAATTGGTGTAGGTGCCACAGGAACAACTTCCTGTGCCCTGCTACACACTAGTTGTAGTGACGGTTCAATAACCATATCAAGTCTCCACCATCCTCCCACTCAACTTTTCGAGACAAACTTTTCCTCGAGAAAGGACCCGATTCAAGAAACAATCCCTATTGCTTTCGGATCTGAATTAGGAGGTATACCCAACTGTTTTTGGGTGTCCTATGAAGATGCATTTTATCCGCTTTGGGTTCGAACTTATCAACCTGAAACTTTTTCAAATAAGCGTCGCAGCCCCAAACCTTTAAGAAATGACAGCTTAGGTTTCTCTAAACCATAGTTCATACGGTGTCATGTCGACGGAATTACGTGGTGCCCTATTTAAAGTGAATGTGGTTGTCTCTAATGCCTAACCCATAAACGATAGTGGTCATTCGATAAGAGACATCATGGTACGCACCATATCCAATAGGGTGCAACTATGATGTTCGGACACACCATCAAACTATGGTGTTCCAGGCGGTATTAATTGTGAAACAATTTCCACAATGTCTTAATTGCGTGCCAAAGCTCGTAACTCAGATACTCATCTCTATGATCATATCATAGACATTTTATCCTCTTATCACGATGATCTTCAACTTCACTCTGAAATTATTTGAACCATTCAATAATTCAGACTTGTGTTTCATCAAGTAAATATACTCAACATCTACTCGAATCATCTGTGAAGTAAGAACATAACGACATTCACTGCATGCCTCAGCACTCATTGGACTGCACACATCAAAATGTGTTTACTTCCAACAAGTTGCTATCTTGTTCCATTTTACTGAAAAATGAGGCTTTTTAGTCATCTTGCCCATGTGGTATGATTTGCATATCTCAAGTGATTCAAAATCAAGTGAGTCCAAACGATCCATCTGCATGGAGTTTCTTCATGCGTATACACCAATAGACATGGTTCGCATGTCTCAAACTTTTCAAGAAACGAGTGAGTCCAAAGATCCATCAACACGGAGCTTCTTCATGCGTTTTACACCAATATGACTTACATGGCAGTGCCACAAGTAAGTGGTACTATCATTACTATCTTATATCTTTTGGCATGAAAAATGTGTATCACTACGATCGAGATTCAATAAACCATTCCTTTAGGTGCAAGACCATTGAAGGTATTATTCAAATTAATAGAGTAACCATTATTCTCCTTAAATGAATAACCGTATTGCGATAGACATAATCCAATCATGTCTATGCTCAACACAAAACACCAAATGACAACTATTCAGGTTTAATACTAATCTTGATGGTAGAGGGAGCGTGCGATGCTTGATCACATCAAACTTGGAAACACTTCCAACACATATCGTCAACTCACCTTTAGCTAGTCTCCGTTTGTTCCATAGCTCTTTTATTTCGAGTTACTAACACTTAGCAACCAAACCGGTATCTTAATACCCTGGTGCTACTAGGAGTACTAGTAAAGTACACATTAACATAATGTATATCCAATATACTTCTATCGACCTTGCCAGCCTTCTCATCTACCAAGTATCTAGGGTAATTCTGCTCCAGTGGTTGTTCCCCTTATTACAGAAGCACTTAGTCTCGGGTTTGGGTTCAACCTTGGGTTTCTTCACTAGAGCAGCAGCTGATTTGCCGTTTCATGAAGTATCCCTTCTTGCCCTTGCCCTTCTTGAAACTAGTGGTTTCACCAACCATCAACAATTGATGCTCCTTCTTGATTTCTACTTTCGCGGTGTCAAACATCACGAATACCTCAAGGATCATCATATCTATCCCTGATATGTTATAGCTCATCACGAAGCTCTAGTAGCTTGGTGGCAATGACTTTGGAGAAACATCACTATCTCATCTGGAAGATCAACTCCCACTCGATTCAAGTGATTGTTGCACTCAGACAATCTGAGCACAAGCTCAACGATTGAGCTTTTCTCCCTTAGTTTGCAGGCTAAGAAAATTGTCGGAGGTCTCATACCTCTTGACGTGGGCACGAGCCTAAAATCTCAATTTCAGCCCTCGAAACATCTCATATGTTCCACGACGTTTCGAAAACGTCTTTGGTGCCTCAACTCTAAACCGTTTAACTGAACTATCACGTAGTTATCAAAACGTGTATGTCTGATGTTCGCAACATCCACAAACGAGGTTGGGGTTTCAGCACACTGAGCGGTGCATTAAGGACATAAGCTTTCTACTGTCCGCATAATCGCTACTGTCAACTTTCAACTATATTTTCTCTAGGAACATATCTAAACAGTGGAACTAAAGCGCGAGCTTACGACATAATTTGCGAAGATCTTTTGACTATGTTCAGGATAATTAAGTTCATCTTATGAACTCCCACTCAGATAGACATCCCTCTAGTCATCTAAGTGATTACATGATACGAGTCAACTAGGCCGTGTCCGATCATCACGTGAGACGGACTAGTCATCATCGGTGAACATCTTCATGTTGATCGTATCTACTATACGACTCATGCTCGACCTTTCGGTCTCTTGTGTTCCGAGGCCATGTCTGTACATGCTAGGCTCGTCAAGTCAACCTAAGTGTTTCGCGTGTGTAAATCTGGCTTACACCCATTGTATGTGAATGTAAGAATCTATCACACCCGATCATCACGTGGTGCTTCGAAACGACGAACTTTCGCAACGGTGCACAGTTAGGGGGAACACTTTCTTGAAATTTTAATGAGGGATCATCTTATTTACTACCGTCGTTCTAAGCAAATAAGATGCATAAACATGATAAACATCACATGCAATCAAAAAGTGACATGATATGGCCAATATCATTTTGCTCCTTTTGATCTCCATCTTCGGGGCTCCATGATCATCATCGTCACCGGCATGACACCATGATCCCATCATCATGATCTCCATCATCGTGTCTTCATGAAGTTGTCTCGCCAACTTATTACTTCTACTACTATGGCTACCAGTTAGCAATAAAGTAAAGTAATTACATGACGTTGTTCAATGACACGCCGGTCATACAATAAATAAAGACAACTCCTATGGCTCCTGCCGGTTGTCATACTCATCGACATGCAAGTCGTGATTCCTATTACAAGAACATGATCAATCTCATACATCACATATCATTCATCACATTCTTCTTGGCCATATCACATCACATAGCATACCCTGCAAAAACTAGTTAGACGTCCTCTAATTGTTGTTTGCATGTTTTACGTGGCTGCTATGGGTTTCTAGCAAGAACGTTTCTTACCTATGCAAAAACCACAACGTGATATGTCAATTGCTATTTGCCCTTCATAAGGACCCTTTTCATCGAATCCCTTCCGACTAAAGTGGGAGAGACTAGCGCCCGCTAGCCACCTTATGCACCAAGTGCATGTCAGTCGGTGGAACTTGTCTCACGTACGCGTACGTGTAAGGTCGGTCCGGGCCACTTCATCCTACAATACCGTCGAAACAAGATTGGACTAGTAACGGTAAGCATATTGAACAAAATCAACGCCCACAACTACTCTGTGTTCTACTCGTGCAAAGAATCTACGCAATAGACCTAGCTCTGATACCACTGTTGGGGAACGTAGCAGAAATTCAAAATTTTCTACGCAACACCAAGATCTATCTATGGAGAGACTAGCAACGAGGGGAAGGAGAGTGCATCTACATACCCATGTAGATCGCTAAGCGGAAGCGTTC
The DNA here is from genome assembly GCA_963921465.1 of Triticum timopheevii. NCBI lineage: Eukaryota > Viridiplantae > Streptophyta > Magnoliopsida > Poales > Poaceae > Triticum > Triticum timopheevii. The sequence continues at coordinate 310,685,226 of OY997262.1, read as the reverse complement.
AAGAGAACGGGGTTGAAGGAGTCGTACTCGTCGTGATCCAAATCACTGGAGATCCTAGTGCCGAACGGACGGCACCTCCGCGTTCAACACATGTACAGCCTAGTGATGTCTCTCATGCCTTGATCCAGCAAGGTGAGAGAGAGAGGTTGGGGAAGACTCCGTCCAGTAGCAGCACGGCTGCGTGGTGGTGATGGAGGAGCGTGGCAATCCTGCAGGGCTTCGCCAAGCACCGCGGGAGAGGAGGAGTACTTGAGAGGGGGAGGGCTGCGCCAGGGGAAGAGTGTAGCTCCCATGCGCCTCC